>CAWUFW010001626.1:0-1327500 GCA_963921515.1 Calotriton arnoldi | reverse complement strand
CCGGCGGGTCCCAGAGTGCGGGAGCCCCCCGTCCTGAAAACCAGCCGAGGGTCCGGGCGCTGGAGACAGGGGTCCACCGGGGCCCGGGGAGGCTCTCTCCAGCCTGGCTAGGGTTCGGAAGCTGGGACCGGGCCCGGGGCTTGAACTCCGTCCGGCAGGTCCCAGGGTGCGGGAGCCCCCCGTCCTGCAAACCAGCCGAGGGTCCGTGAGATGGGGACGAGGGTCCACCGGGGCCCGGGGAGGCTCTCCACAGCCTGGCTAGGGCTCAGGGCTTGAGCTCCGTCTGGCGGGCCCCGGGGGTGCGGGACCCCCTGTCCTGCAAGCCAGCCGAGGGTCTGGGCGCTGGGGGAGGGGGTCCACCGGGGCCCGGGGAGGCTCTCCCCGGCCTGGCTAGGGTTCGGAAGCTGGGACCGGGCCCGGAGCTCGAGCTCTGTCCGACGGGCCCCGGGGTGCGGGAGCCCCCCGTCCTGCAAGCCAGCCGAGGGTCCGGGCGCTGGGGACGGGGGTCAACTTGTGCCCGGGGAGCCTCTCCCCGGCCTGGCTGGGGCTCGGAAGCTAGGACCGGGCCCGGGGCTTGAGCTCCGGCCAGCTGGTCCCGGGGTGTGGCAGCCACCCGTCCTGCAAACCAGCCGAGGGTCCGGGCGCTGGGGACGGGGGGTCTACCGGGGCCCGGGGAGGCACTCCCCAGCCTGTCTAGGGCTCAGAAGCTGGGACCAGGCCCGGGGCTTGTGCTCCGTCCTGCGGGCCCCGGGGTGCGGGAGCCCCCTGTCCTGCAAGTCAGGCGAGGGTCCGGGCGCTGGGGACAGGGGCTACCGGGGCCCGGGGAGGCTCTCCCCGGCCTGGCTGCTTTCAGAAGCAGGGACCGGGCCGGGGAGCGGGGGTGGCTGGCTAAGTCCACTCCGCTGGCGGAGCGGAGTTCTCTGCCCACCCCTATCCATGATGGCTTTATTGAAGACTGAGAAGTTTGGTATCAAACGTCTCAGCATAATAAACCCACACTGATGCCAGGGATTGATTTATTATAAAATGCACTCAGAGGGCAACCAGCTTCTAGTGTATTGGCTGACTGGTCTCCACCAGCTAGCCACCACCAGACAGGTTTCTGACCTCATGGGGTGAACGCCTTTGTGCTCTCGGAGGTCAGAAACAAAGCCTGCTCTGGGTGGAGGTGCTTCACACCTCCCCCTGGCTCTCACCTTGTGATGTGCTGATTTGGGCAGCTCCAACTAGTGGAGATGTCCGCCCACCTGTCCAGACCCCACTTTTGGCAGCAGGACAGGTGGGAAAATTAGTAAGCAGAGTAGGAGTGTCCGCCTTAGCCTGGCACACCCCTAGGGTCGTCAGGAGCTGAGGTGAACCCCTCTTTTAGAAACTCTCCATCTTGAATTGGAGAATTAGGAACAGGGATGTGCCCCTGTCCCCAAAGGGACGGGGCACCCAAAGAGTGTAGTCACCCTAGGGGACAGTAGCCATTGGCTACTGCCCCAGACCTCAATCACGCCCTTAAATTCAGTATTTAAGGGCTTCCCTGAACCTTGTTCCTCAGGTTCGACGGACCAAAGAAGAACATGGAAGAAAACCGCTGCTGGACTAGGAACTGAACCACTGCAGACAGAACTCGGCAAGAACACCTCCACTAGTAGCTGGGTCAACAACTGTATCTGCTGCCCTTCCAGAAACACTGTAAGGCCTACACGAAACCCCGGAGACCTTCCAGCCTTCAACTAATCTCCAAGTATCTCCCTATAGTCTAGAGGTTCTAGACCCAGGCACCCGCCGGCACACTAACCGTAGTAGTTGAGGACTGATACTTGTGTTGATGCGACTCACTACTGCAAAAGAACTCCAAGACCGCAGCAGAAGAGGACTGACACTTGTGTTGACGCAACTCTGCCCTGCCAGAAGAAAGCACTGCAGCTGGTCAGCCTCCATGACCTGAAGGGATCCTCCTGGCTCAACGACCCGAGCTGTTCACAGCCCCATTCCCGAGAGCCTGTACCCTCCTTCAAGTGGCCCTGTTGGCCCTCTCCTGCCCCACCAGCTCGACTGTGGCCTCTCAGAGACGGCCCAACCTCCAAGGAACTCCTCCATCCCCTGCGCATCTCCATCCCCGTGCCCTCGACTGCTGGGCTGGTGATGCCTCCCTTCGATCTACAGTGACATGCTGATGGCGAGTCGACGGTACCAGTGTTGGCAGTCCACTGAATCCCATTCACCTCCATTGCTCTCCGCCGACCACGGAGCGACCATCGTTGTCGGACTCGACCGCCGTGGCATAGATACTGAATCCTGCACCTCTTTGGGTGCCCCCAGTCTCCATTGACTAGCCTTCGGCTCAGCAAACTCTGCACCCGGCCGCACCAGTGCCTGTTACCTCCTGTTACCACACCTGCTTATACAATGAGGCAGCCAACGTGGGAACCATTCTCCCAGAGCTAGACAAGGCCACCATTGTGGTGAGCCCTAAGACGGGCCATCCACCTGAAAACTGTGCCTCATACCGACCAATTTCCCTTATCAACACGGAGATCACGGTGTTCGCGAAGATATTGACCAATCCCATGCGACTGACCCTGCTCTAATGATTCACCCAGATAAATGCAATTTTATGCTGGCTGAGGGTACCCGACACTACATTCGGAGAGTTCAAGTAGCACGCTCTCCAGCACATACCCTGCAACACTCCGTGGCCCTGCTCCGGATCGACTTCAAGAAGGCCCTCGATGCGCTTAACTGGTCCTCCTGGATGCAATCCTGGAGCGTGCTGGACCAAGGGACCTACCTCCGTGGCCATATCAAGCTCTTAAATTCCCACTCCTCCTCGCAAGTGTTAGTCAATGGTTCCCTGCAGGGTTGCCCCCTTTTGTTTGTTTGGCGGGTAAAAGCTGCAAACAAGGTGTCATTCCTTTTACGGACTCTTTTAACACATTCTAATTCATTGCTGCTGTATTTTAATTTATTGCTGTCTTTTGGGTCTTAGGGGGGATTTAAACAATAAGTGTGTGGATTTTTCGCTAACCGGTATTGCTGACTGCTGGAGTAAGCAGCCGGTCTTCACTCCTGCCCGGTCCACCGCAGCACTCGCATGCTGTTAGAGACGCCACCTTGGGAGGGCGGCAGTATAGGTGTTCTTCTACACCACTTCCTCCCGGGATAAAACCGGACAATGGCGCCAACTTACAGCAGACACGCGCCAAAGGCAAGCATGTCTGCGCTTGTCCGCGCCTGGACCGCCCCCAGTGCCGGTTCCCCTGGCTGTTTTTGCCCAGATCCTCCTCAGCAGCTGAAATATTCACAAGAAGTTTTACTAAATCTTAATACCGTGAATGAATCAGTCACATGTCCTCCATTGAGTCTCTCAGGCTTGTCAGAATCAGCATCCACGTTTTGTTGCACTTGTAATAAAATCTTCCAAAAGGTGTGCTCACCTGTGGAGGGCACTATTTGCAAAGCTTCTAACAATATCACTGACCCACGAGCCGATAGCTCAGCTTTGCTTTGCAGCCTGATTAATTCTAGATCATTAGTAAAGCACCACATGCAGACACACAGTCCGGCCTCGGTCTAGCCCACTCATATTGCTGACCATTTGTTGGATGGAATCTTTACTAATAACCCCAGCATTAATTTTACTCATACCTTGCCTTTAATCTGGACTGATCATTACGCTGTAATGTGGAACCTAAAACTACATAACAACTCTCCCCCCAGAATTCAGAAACTTCACCAGACGTATCGGGCGTGGCACAAAATCCAAACCTCGGACCTTGACTCTCGACTCAATCTCTCACCTATCATTAAGGAAACAAGTCCATATCAGATGGCAGAGGATTACCATAACTGGCTCCTCTCAGCCCTTAAAACTGTTGTTCCCGCCAAAAGCTCGAACACGAATTATAGGAAGCTATCTCAGCCATATTTCAATGGCTCTCTTAGAACAATCAAACAGGAATGCCGGAGACAAGAGCGCAAATGGCGGTCTAAATATAACAGACAGGAGAGAGATAAGTACAAATCCTGTTTAAGTAGCTACAAACAATCAATCTTGGATGCTAAAACCAAATATTATACATCACAAATAAATTCAGCCAACAAGGTTTCTAAGACTCTTTTCCAAACAATAAAAAACGGACTATCCCGAGGGGTGCAGATACAGCAATCATTGATCAAGATTTTTGCAACTCCTTAGACAGTATCTTTCAGGACAATGTGTTGAATATTTTTAACAACTTTACTAACAGCGGCTTGTCAAACAGATCTATAAATTCAAATCCTAAGCTATCTAGCTTTAAGCATTTTAGTACTCCCTCAGTGGCACAGATTGCCGAACTTATTCCAAAGATCAAAGCAGGATCCCCCGACGACCCGTGCCCCCTTCTTGCCTCCCCCCCAAGATTGTTCACATGGTCCCTGAAGTCATAGCACAACTCCTTTCTGTTATTTTCTCCACCATGTTTAACAGTGGTATTTTCCCCACCACCTGGAAAGCAGCATCTGTGCTTCCTCTCTTAAAGAAATCCACCCGTAACTCTCTAGATCCCAACAATTACCGACCCATTGCAAGACTTCCCTTCCCGGCTAAATTAGCAGAAAAAATTATGAATCTCCAACTTTCCTCCTTTATAGAGGATAATCATATTTTAGATGATAGGCAGTTCGGTTTTAGAGAAAATCACAGCACCAAATCCGCTCTGCTCACAGCTACTGAGGAAATCAGATCATCTCTTGACAGTGGAGGTAATGCAGTCTTGATCCTGCTGGACCTCTCAGCTGCTTTTGATACGGTCAGTCGTGAATTACTAGTTGACCGTCTGCAGGATTTAGGGATTAGAGACTCAGCCCTGGTGCTACTTAAATCCTTTCACTCAGGACGCCAACAAGTGGTGTCACGTGGTACTTTTGACTCAGGAATTTATTGCTTGCCTTGTGCGGTTCCTCAGGGGACTTCTCTATCCCCCCACTCTGTTTAATCTTTACATCATACTGCTTGCTACTATGATTAAATCCTTTGGTCTGTCCTTGGCGTCGTACGCAGACGACACACAAATCATCGTCTCACTGGCAAAAAACGAAAGCGGATCTGGCAATATGTTTAACAAATGTATGAGTGCAGTGAGTTGTTGGATGGCTAACAATTGCTTGAAGCTTAACTCCTCCAAAACAGAGGTTATTCAGTTTGGCAATAATCCAGGCACCCGGTCTCCTAACTGGTGGCCGTCTGACTTGGGTACGGCACCTACGCCAACTTCCAAAGTAAAAAACCTGGGGTGTCTGTTGGACAGTGAACTAAAATACAAAGAACAAGTCAACCTGATTACTTCCTCCTCCTTTTACTGGCTTAGAATTGTAAAGAAAATTTAAATATTTCTTCCGGCTGATCTATTGAAAGCAGAGGTCATCGCCTTAGTTCTATCGCGATTGGGCTATTGTAACAGTCTCTATATCAGCCTTCCAAAAGGTTCACTTAAGAAAAACTGCAGACCATTCAAAAAGCGGCCGCACGATTTCTATTAAGAATTCCAGAATATCAGTCAGTTAGGGCTTCCATTAGACAATTGCACTGGCTCCTGGTCTGCCATCGTATTACCTTTAAGGCTCTTTGCCTAACTTACAAAACACTTCATGGAAAAGCCCCAGCCTACTTCAAGAAAAATCTTGTGCGGTACATCCCAGGCAGAACATTGCGCTCCTGTTCAGCTAGTTTGTTGAGGGTTGCTTCCTTCAAACGTGCCACTTGGGGGGGGAAGACGCTTCTTCAGAATCACAGCTCTTCATCGGAACCGCTTGCCACTCAAACTCAAAACAGCACCTTCACTGTCGGTTTTTAGGAAGAGCCTCAAAACCTGGTTATTTAACCAATGATTCTCGCGCACTCAGTTCTCGTCTGCTCCCTTCTTATCTGCACAGCGCCAAGACGCCTCCGGGTATTCGTGCGCTTTAGAAGTTGTTTCATTCATTCATTCATTCACTGGCAATCAAGCCCCTGGCTAGACTCATATGCTGTGACACTCGTTTACGTGGGTGGGCGTGGGCCATAGGACCCGAGAAACAGATTGTGCTATATGCGGATGATCCGCATACCTCAGGCCTTTGTTGCCTGGAGCTCCTTGACATCTATGAGGAAGCTTCAGGCCTCCAATGAATAAAGTCAAATCCCTGCTGGTCCCAGAAAGGGGAGACCTGAGCACATGCGCCTGGCAGTCGGCGACCCCTGTGCATCGCTTGTCGTTCCACTACCTGGGTATCCACCTGCTCCCGGAGATGACATGGGGCCTGACTCCTCTTGTGACCCACATGAAGAGGGACCTGCAGAAATGGAGGCAGTTCCCATTGCATGTAATGGGACAGGTGGCTCTCTTCAAAATGATGGTTTTGCCACGTTTCCTCTACGTCTTTCAGAAATTTCCTCTTTCCAATCTCTAGGCAATGGTTTCAACAACCGAACTCCACACTTCAGAATTTCCTGTGGGCAAGCGGACACCCCTGCATAGCAAGGATCAACAATTGGAAATCACTGTACGATGGTGAATGGGGGATACCAAACTTGCAGGGTTATTATATGGCATTGCAATTGTTTGTAATTAATGACTGGTTTAACCGGGGCGGGGGAGATCCAGTGATTCGGGTGGAACTGACCCCGATGGGTTTGGATAGGTTAATGGGAATGCTATATGGGGCCCCAATCCCACGATCTCTCCCGGCAATGACTCAGGCGATATTACTCAGATAGAGAGAAGCACTCCGCTTCATAGGGTGGGATGGTGGCTGACAGGGATGACCACCCCTCTGGCAGGGGAATGGAGGTTAGGTGTAGGCTGGTGCGCCCAACAGGAAAAGCCTGTCAATGAGGCCTGGGAATGCCCAAAAAGCACAGGAAGATATGGGACAAACGGTGGGAGTGCCATGGTTTGGGCAGGTGAGATGGACACTGTTTTGACTATGACATGTGGAGACTGTGGGATGATTACAAGGTAGGTAGCTGTGTATGTTTGCTGTGTCTTGTTATTTGTGAAAAACTCAATAAAGTTGGTTTATCCCAAAAAACTTCATAATGCTTTACAATTGGAAGATTTGCACTATTAAACTCAAGAAATGCAAAGTTAATAACACTTCATTAAAAAACAACCTAATTTGCTTTCAATTCCCTTTAAAAGTCGAATTCCATGTTATTGTTTCTATTTTGATATTATAAGTACATATCAGTATCTATTACAATTCAAATATATTGCACAACTAAATAAAAATATAACACAAGATATTTCTCTTTCATTCATGTTTTCGACAAAACTAACATTTACAACATAAATAAGAAGCCAGACCTATTGGCATTGCCAGTGCTTGTGTACTATTTGAGTTATGTTTATTTCGTCTTCCTTGGACCCTGTACTGTACAGTGGTCAATCTGGAGGTGCCACCTTGGAACGCTTAAAGGTGTAGCCCCCACTGCAAGGACTAATGATAACGGGCTTCAGATACTAAGTGATACAGAGGTAGGTGTGTGCTCTCAATGTGTGGTATCACAACAATTCCCAACTGGGAGGAGGAAGCTTTCTGAGGTGGACACTTTCTTGCACGTTTGAAGAAGCCTGGCTTCCCGTAGAGATGGTGATCACCCTGGAGAGAGGAAATTATATAGGGTCCTGCTGCCGTGGGCTTTCCTCCTGTGGGTTGATAGAGAGGGGGAAGCAGTTGCAGCTCTGTAGAACGAGAGACCTACTTCCTGCTGCCTATCCAGAAGCCAGACAGATGATTTGAAACGACTGCACCTACCAGGGAAAACACCCCTGCTAGCAGGCTTCAGACTCCACATATCAATGCATGACAGTATATGTGCTGTCTTTTGACACTGTCCAAATCAATATGAGGGGGAGAGAAGCAGTGATTCGTTCAGCTTCCAGTATCGATGAGTAAGCATAGTGGAATGAATCACTAGTGACAAAGAACCAGAGTCTCACGTGTTGTAACGGAGACCCTCAACCACACTAGCACAGTGCTTGGTATATGTTTCTCCGCTCGTGTGGTCAGGTGGATAGTGTCATCATCAGTCGTAATCACCTGAGTGTTCAGTTCTCTAGGTGATTAACCAACCTCCACCCGGAGGGAGACAGTCTGTGTGGTTCGCAGTCGTAAAGCGTAACTAGTGATTAAAAATATCTCCTGTCCTGTATAAAGAAGACTTTATTCGGTCAGGACAGGGACATGATTAAAAGAAAAAGCGGTGCGTGAGTGGATTAGTGATTGGTCCACTGCTCCTAGTGCGGGGGTTGACATGTTTCGGCCTAGGAATTGCTCTTACGGGTCAGGGTGCCTTCTTCAGGACCGTGAAATGTGAGGTGGTCTTCAATTTGCAGTTCACCTTTATTGTGGATAGGGTTAGTACATTCACTTGCCCTTTCTTCGTATGTGAGCGCCATGGCTCACGGTTTATGTTGTCATAGGTGCAGTCTTTACCTGTGACTTGACAGGAAGAAATAGGAAGAAAAAATCATAATAGGATACATAACATGTTGAATTGAACAGTGTATTATACAGTGTTAGAGTTCTTCCAAAGTGATCCCAGGTGATGGCACATAATTGTATACTGCATGGGTATTTACAGGCGTGTTGAAGGTAAACATTATTTTCCAAAAAGATGTAAAGGTGCCTGCAGATTAGTCAGGGGGTACTATTTGCATATGTATGCATTACATCTCGAACATGAGTTCACTATTCTCGGTGCGAGGGCCGATCCCTATCACATTTCTGGTTGTGAGATGTAGAAAGTTCTTTTTGGTTTGTGATGTCGCATGTAAATTTAAGCAAAAGGAGACTTGCATCATGGCAACGATGTAAACTTGGTATTTTACCTGATACTATCATGTCTTCCGCAAAATGCGATCGATTTGGACATAGTGACATTTCATTTATGCCTTAATGTCTGTGTTGTTTTTGGCGATAGGCTGCCATCCTGTGGCGGAAAGGGGGATATAAATTGGTCTTATTTCCAGTCTTATATGTGGTGTGTTACGGTAGAAAAAATTCTAGGTGTGTGTCATGAAAAGTGCTGAGATCTCATCTGTCGTGTAGCCCAACTACGAGTGCCCATGCAAAATACACTGGCAGAAATGTCTCCGAGTTACCTTTATAAAGGAGGCTACAGTCCTCCTGGGGTATGGGAGATGTTGACAGTCCTACCAGGCCCGGTTCTAGCGGGTGGATGAGCCTGGCCCACCCAAACATGAGCCTGGCCCACCCAAACAGGAGCCTTGGCCCTCGCAGTGAGGGCTTGAAGGCAGGCGCGCAAAGCACACGTCGTGTGTGTCAGCCCGGGCCGAGACAGCTTCCCGGGCGCGCACACACACAGACAGTTTTAGAGATTATCTCAGCCGCACCCGAGTACTTCACAGGTCTTTAAAAGACCATTTACATGTTAACGAGGCTTTGTTTATTTTTTCACCCCTTCATCTTCACATGGCAAAGGCAACAATGTTCTGCTGCGTGGATATTTCTTTTTCTATGCAGCGCAGGAGAAAAGAAGTTTGTTTATTCCTATTCACCTTTCCTGACCCCTGCAGCTGCTTATCACATCAGGCTGTGACACAAAGTTTGACTAATGGAGCGAGTAGGTAAGAGAATGTGTTACTATTTGTTTTTCTTTTTAAAATCTGCACAGGCCCAGCAGGACACATACTTCGTGAGTGCTTCATTTAAACAGTTTTTATCATTATCATGGCCGATGCAGGACAACAATAAGACAATACAAAATGCCCAGATAACGCTGGTGATAAATGATCCTGCTGGAGAGCAATCGTTTCTGTTAGTAGTTTTTAAATGCAGTTGAACTGTATTTTATGTGGAAGCTCAGTGGGTTACTGCCTTTGTCACAGAGATCCTTGTGCTACTTGCAGTTCAGAAGTTACCATCCTAACATAGGACAGTGACCAAAGAACTGTCATCAAAGAGCTGCATACAAACATGAATGGTATAGTTAGAACTTCGCTTTCTTTTTTTGTGATATAGTTAGAACTTCCCCAGTCTTTCATTATTCTAATGTTGCTGTTTGGGCAGATATACATTTTTATCAGTAAAGCTGACCCCCATGGAATACTCTTTAAATCCTAAGGTTGTGTTTCCCCAGACCAAACCCTCTTAAAATATACTGCCCACCAGTATGGATGACATGTGATTCATACACCTTGTAATCCTCATTGGCTTATGTGACATTCCCTGTAGACTGATTTACATACTTGTATGATTCATTGTCTCTGTATAATGTGTGAGTGGTGTAAAGTACTGACACACACTACACTGATATGAGTAGCGCTGTACAACAAATGACATGCATATGAGAGAGTGGCTACGTAAAGATGAGGGGCACTGTTGGAGGGTGGCAGTGAGGGAATCCGAGGAGGAGGTCAATAGGGGGAGGGGCTATGGAGCGATGAGGGGCAATGTTGGAGGGTGGCAGTGAGGGAATCCGAGGAAGAGGTCATGGGGTGGAGGGGGGAGCTAGGGAGAGATGAGGGGCACTGCTGGAGGGTGGCAGTGAGGGAGTCTGAGGAGGAGGTCATGAGGGGGATGGGCTACAAAGAGATGAGGGGCACTAGTGGAGGGTAGCAGTGAGGGAATCCGAGGAGAAGGTCAATAGGGGGGGCCATGGAGGGATGAGGGGCACTGTTGGAAGGTGGTAGTAAAGGTTATTTACGGAGAAAGAGGTTATTGGTGCGGCGCGAAAAAAGACTTTCGCATCAGCGCTGAAGCCGGCCCTGTCATGGCCTTTCTGTTTTCTTTATTTAATTAGCAGTCGGGTCATAAGGGCTACTGTGGAACATACTTTAAAGTGCGTGCTAATTATATTTACCGCTATATTCAATGTTTTAAGTTTGAAGGTGATTTTACTAATGTTTTTACCGGGGAAAATGAAAGTGGAGCTGTATGGTGCCTGATATGGGGCTGGGGCCCAAGGTCAGCTGTGAGATAAGGTGCACTGGAGAGGAGTAGTGGATAATCAAGCCTGTAAGGGAGTGCGTTGCAGAGTCCGGGGTCAGGTGGAGGTAGTAATGAAGAGGATTCTCCCTGAAGACTCGCACAGAGGGAGCCTGAGTAGTGTCACTTGCCTGATTCTCCCACCTCAGAAACCTCCTCTTCCCATCAAAGGAACATTACATGGAAAAAACACTTTTTCAGAGTGATAATATTTAGAAAGAGATTTGGAAAAGAGTGCGTTTTACTGGACCTTGTAAGACTAAGAAGAGATAAAGGAGGGCCCTGAATCAGGCCTGCCTAGACATATATGCGACAAATCGAGCCCGCAGTGGCCCACCCAAATGCACCCTTGGCCCACCCAAATAAAAATTCCTGGAGCCGGGCCTGAGTCCTACGGAGAGTTTTAAACAAAGAAGAAACCTTCAAACACGGCTCAGGTTTCTAGAGCAAGATTTAAATTGATCAGGGTGAGGAGCCAGGGTTCTTACCTTAGTGAAGGGTAGCCTCGACAGACAGTGCTGCGGTTTCTCCCGATCCCGAATGGTAAATGGGACCGGGTGAGGCATTTTTTGAATAGCGAGGAGTTGACCTTAATGGAAACAATTAGGTCTAACAGGTAAGAGGGCTGCAGTGCGTCCTCTCCGTCGCCCAGGTTATCGAGAGGAAAAAGGGACCACAATAGACAAATACTACAGAAAGTCTAAGTGAAGACACGATGGTTGAACAATGAACGAGCATATCTTTCAAAGAGCGGTATATATTTTACTGTCTATGGATATAGATCATTGAAGTGCCAGTCATGTTGTTAATTAACATACGAAGTGAGAGATAATGTGGACAAATATAGGTGTGTCTATATTTTTGCATTGGTAGAGCTTAGAATATGTACGGTGGTTGGATCGTAGGTAAAATGCGGAGTAATTGTTAATGCTGTGATATTGGTCACGTTGTGAGTGTTAGACTTGGGTTGAAAGGAGGCCTAGTGAAAAAAGCCTTTTATACAGTGTGGATTTATTTGCATACTGTTGCGCACTAGTGGAGCTCTGAGTTTTCATTCATGAAGAGTTGTCATCTCTTAGGGGTACTGTAGGATATTCTGGTTTTTACAGTTTCGATGAAAATGATAGGGTTTTTTTGGCACGTCGAGGTGAAGCGATCGTGTAGGCTTGCTCTTTATTTGGTCTCTTGCTGTTGGACCTTCATAAAGAGGCTATGTGACGTTCCTGTGATGGAAAGAACGCCAGGGTATATTGTCGTTGAGGCCTTGGTCGTAAGTTCTAAGGCGGTACACTCAGCGTTGTTCTTTCTCGAAAAGTTGATGTTCTGCCTCGTTGTTTACTGTGTCCAGAGTTTCTAGAACCACCCAGCTCAGGTCATTGGTGGTATGGTTGAACGTCAGGAAATGGTTGCTCATACGTGTGGTTGCCTTACCACATCTAATGTTGCTTCTGGGTTCTCCAACGCGTAATTTTATTTTGCGACAAGTCATGCCAATATACTTCAGATTACAGGGACAGGAAATCATGTAAATCACATGTGTGGTGTTACAGTTTGTGTGTCGTTTAAGGGTCCAGGTAATGCTGTCAGTCAATTTTACAACTCTAGTTGTTTTGGTGAGGTGAGGTGACAGACTGAGCATGATCCGCAGGGGTAGTGTCCTGTTATTAGCATCATGCCCCAGGTTGTTAATACAGTACTTATCTCTGTTCGTGTATGTTAGAAATGGGGGTCTCTAGTTGGCAAGGGCTTGCACCTCTGTCCAAGCAGGGACCCTTCTTCCTAGTCAGGGTAAGGGTGTTGCACTCGTGAAGTAACCCCTGCTCACCCTCGTGGTAGCTTGGCACGAGCAGTCAGGCTTAATTCAGAGGCAGTGTGTAAAGCATTTGCACATAACCAACAGTAATGCAGTGTAAGCACTACAAAAGGACACCACACCAGTTTAGAAAAATAACCAATATTTTTATATACTCAAGACAAGACCAATTACGACAAAAATCCACAATACTATACTTTAAAAATGAATGCTTGATAAGGTAACTTCTTCTTTGCAGGAATAGTTCAAAAACAAAGTTCGTACCAGTCGGTAGCTCCGTCCGAGTCTACTGCGATGCTGAAAACCACAGAGTCTAACAGTTCCAGCCGACCGCGTCGATACGGGCCAGCAGAGTCGTGAACAGACTCGGTCACAGTACCTTTCTCGTTGTGGCTGGTACGGAGTGTACGAGCCGGTCGGCGTTCGTCGCGTTTGCGGTGCAAGACGGAGCGATGCAAGGTGCGGTGTCCCTCGATGAGGTGCAGGCAGCGGCTCGATGAGCGTCGTGCAGACGGAGTCGGTGAGTCCAAGGTGTGCGGTGCAGGGCAAGACGGTGTACGATGCGGTGCTGACAGGTTGCGATGCAGGCGACCAAGCCGGAGTGCAGGAGCTGGCGTCGGACAGCGGTGCGAGTCGGAGCGGTGCGTCGCAAACGTGCGAGCGGTGCCCCAAATGCGATGCGGTCACGACTGTTGAGCCAGTTGCAGCGACCGCGTCGGTCGGGTCCGGCTGGTTCAGTGAAGCGATGCGATGCGATGCGAACTGCGGTGCCCACAGGTCACGGTGCAAGCAGCGGCTCGGTGTTGACGGCGTCGGACGGCGCCTACGGTGAGACCAGGGTTGCGATGCGAAGCGGGGCGATGCGGTCTGCGGTGCAAACAGGTCACCGGTCAGGGGTGGATTCGGTTGACGGAGTCGGTTGCGGTTCCCTTCCTCTGTGGCAACTGAAACAGCGTTCCAGAAGCGGTACCCAGAGGCTTGTGAAGTATTTGCAGTCCCTGAGACTTCTTAACAGGAGGCCAGCTCGGTTTCAGGCCCTTGGAGATACTCAGCACAAGTTTGTAGAAAGTTCAGTCCTTTCACTGCCCAAGGCAGAAGCAGCAACTGCAGGCCAACCCAACAAGGCAATAACTCAGCAAAGGGGCAGTACTCCTCCTAGCAGCTCTCCAGCTCTTCTTCTTGGCAGGTTCCTTGATTCCAGCGAGATCTAAATTCATGGGGTCAGGGCCCCAATATTTATATCCCAAATTCCTTTGTTCTCTGAAGGCAGAGAGGCCTTTGCCTAGTCCAAACCAGTTCTGGAGCACTTTGTTGACAAGTCTCCGTCCCTTCTTTCAGAGAGTAGGCCAGGGACATCAGACGCACCACAGGAGGTGGAGCCAGCATTGTGGAGGGAAGGCACTGTCCTATTCAGGGCCCAGGTGCAACTCCTCCCACCCATCTACATGTAGATCTGGCTATTCAGCCCTGTGCTGACTCACCCTGTCTCCTGGCATCCCCCAGCCCCTGTCACTCACACTCCAGACAAGGAATACACAACCTCGCAGAGGCAGGCTTGGATGGTTAGACAAGAAAATACCCACTTTCTAAAAGTGGTATTTTCAAACACAGAATGTTAAAACCAACTTCACTAAAAGATGCATTTTATCATTCTGCGTCCAGGCATACTAAACTCGAATTTCTACCATGTTCCCGGGGTCAGTTAGGATTATAAGCTGTAATAATCAAAACTGCCCGTTCTGGCCTATGGGGAACAGGTAGCCTTGCAATAGTGAAAAACGAACTAGGCGGTAATTCACTATCAGGACAGGCCACACACACCAGGGCATGTCCTACCTTTCGCATACAACGCACCCTGCCCACAGGGGTACCTTGGGCCTACCTTAGGGGTGACTAACATGTAGAAAAGGGAAGGTTTAGGGACTTGCAAGTGTGCGCACTTGCCAAGTCGACATGGCAGCCCCAGGCTGCGCACAGGCTCTGCGATGGCAGGCCCGAGTTACACTTTACGGGCTGTTTGCGTGGGTGGCACAATCCAGTGCTGCAGCCCACCAACAGCATTTGGTCTATAGGCCCTGGCACTCGCAGTGCACTTTACAAGGGACTGACACATAAACCAAATAGGCCAATCATGGAAACACCAATCCATAACACATTTTATACAGGAGCACTTGCACTTTCCCACTGGACAGCAGTGAGGAAAGTGCGCAGAATCATTACACCAGCAAAAACAGAGTCAAAACCGGGAGGTCAGAAAGCAAAAAGTCAGGGGAAACACGCCAAAAGATGCCAAGTCTAACAGTGTAGGTGCTGGTCTGGTGTGCACTAGGAGGTCCCGTTTGTTCTTGCTTATCAAACCTGGGTTTTGGCCAGTCTAATGTCCCGGACGTTAGGATGCGCCAGTGTTTGTTAATCGCCTTCTTGATAGTGTTCGAGGCTGCATTGTATGTGGTGACACATGTGAGAGTGTCTGTCTCTGGAGTTCTTTCTGTTGTTTCTAAAAGTGTCTCTTGATTTTGGTATCTTGCTCTTTTCTGGCACTTTCGTATGATGTTTGCTGGGTAGTTCCTTTCTCTTAGTTTGATAGATAGATCTGCGGCTTGCCTCTTGTAGTCCTTTGTGTCGCTGCAGTTGCGGCGTATTTATAAAAATTGGCTGTAAGGGAGATTCTCTCTCAGTGGTCTAGGGTGGAATCTGTTGAAGGACAGGAGACTGTTGTTTGCTGTGGTTTATATTATGTGTTGGTTTTGAGACTGTTGTATTCCGCAAAAATAGTGACGTCCAGGAAGTCTAGAGAGTTTTTGTGGGCCGTGTATGTAAATTCTAGGTGCTAATCTCGTGAGTTGAGCCATTCGTGAAATTCTGGGAGGATGTTTTCAGGGCCAAGCCAGATTACAAAAATATCATCTATGTATCTCTTCCAGAAGAGTATCTTGGATTAGTATGGATCAGTTTCTGTGAGGATACATCTCTCTTCAAAAGTGTTGACGTTAAGTCCTGCTAGACTTGGGGCGAAGTGCTACCCATGGAAGTACTGTGGGTTTGGAGGTAAAAAGCCCCTTCTATTTCGAAAAAAAATTCTGTCAGTGCTAGCCGACAGCATTCCAGGATAAAGTGTCCGGGAGTATTATGGGTCTATTCCTGTTTGAAGAGGTAATCTTCAATTGCTTGTAGGGTGGCTTCTTGGGAGATACTCGTGTAGAGGCTCTCCACGTCTAGCTCGATCAAAAGGTCTGTGTTTTGTTCGTATGTAACTCCTTTTAGCATGTTCAGAAGATCTCTGGTGTCGTTAAGATATGTTTGTGTATCTTGGACTAGTGGCCTTAGGTAATGGTCTACAAATTGTGATAAGGGTTCTAGAACTGACCCAATACCTGAAACTATCGGACAGCCTGGTGGTGGTACTCTGTTTTAGTGCATTTTTGGTAATGAGTAAAAGTAAGGCGTTTTGGGATTGGTTGCTCGTAGGTACTCTGCTTCTTTTTTGGAGATCCAGTGGTTGGTCTCAGCTTCCTCTACCAGGATGTTTATGGTGTGTGTCAGTCTCGATGAGGGGTCCGTTGTTATAGCCCTGTAGTATCTCTCGTCTGTTAATAGGTTTGGGCATTTTGTTCGGTAGTCTTCTGTCCTCAGTAGAAGAATTCCTCCGCCTTTATGGTTGGGTTTAATTACTAGGCCTTTATTCTTCCTGAGTTCGTCTACTGCTAACTTCTCTTTTCTGGTCATATTAAAGAAGGGTTTTTTGCTCATGCTTTTTATATTCTCGACTTCTTTGAACATGGCTTGTTCGAAAGTGAGAATTTCAACAGGGATAGACAAGTTGGTTTGACTTCCTTCTGAGGTCTGTGTCTCCTTCTGGCAGTTGCCTTGGTTGATTAGAAAAAAACGCTTTTAGCTAAAGTTTTCTACAGAATTCTGCTATCTCGCAGGGTAGTGTGAAATGATCAAAGGAGGGGGTGGGGACGAAGCCCAACCCTATGTTGAGGACTTGTTGTTGGTCTTGGGTCAGAACTAGATCAGTAAGGTTAAACACTAGCGAGCCACTGTGCTGGATCCTGGTTTCTCTTGGTCTTTCGATATGCTGCCTGATTTTGACTCTCTGATCTGTTTCGGCCCATCTTACTCCTTTGTTCTTCCTGTGAGGTTGATTTTGGCCTCTCCCTAAAAAAGGGGGCCTAAAGGAGGGGAAGGTAGGGTGAGGTCCTTGCATGTATGAGTTCATCCAACCAGAAAGTTGTGGGACAAGGGGCTGGTAGAAGGGTGCAGTTATCTCCTAAAAATGGTTGTCTCCATCTGGTTTGCCATCCACGTGTTCTTCTGTTTCATCGTTCTCTGTTACGTGGTCGATATTGTCTGTTATCTCCACTGCTCCAGTCTGTGGTATCCGTTGAGTTTCCTCCTGATGATTCACTGTCGCTGCGTCCTTCTGGTGGAGTATAGTCATCTTTAGTATAAGGATATAGTTTTAGATCTTTCCCTAGTTTCTGTATCTTACTCTGGGTGATGAAGTGTTTCATGTCACTCATTTCCTTGTTGATCTCTTCCAATCTTTTTTTGAAGATGGATATGTGTACTGTTGTTTTCAGTTTTGCTTCGCTCACCTGTATTGTTATGGTAAACGCTTCTGATAGTCTTGTTACAGTCTTTTTGATTAAAACTAGCCAGTCCCGGGTGCATTTCCAAGAGATGACTGCCCAATTTCTTCTAAACGCCATATCCTGTAGAAAAATCCTCGGGGCATTGTGCACCCACAGACCTTTAGGCGCTGCGTTCGCTCGGAGATACTCCATCATAAGTCCATGGATGGCTGTTTTCACTTGTTCCTTTCTGCTGTTAGAAAGAGACTCCCATTCGTTGGTTTGGGCTAGTGTCTGAGATGGTTCTGTGCCTAGTAAGATTGATGGGTTTGAGAGAATGGAGTTGATCTCCTCATCGATGTAGCTGAGGCCTTGATTTTCTGACATGGTAGTGATCGTCCTGTTGGTTTGAGCTTGAGGATGTCGGTATTAACTCACTTCCAGACTTGATTCTGCTACGTGCTTATGGTCTTGGTGAGTGGATAGAAGGGAACAAATAGTGGTGGGCAGGGGAACTCTGGGGTTCTCCGTTGAATTGTTTTGTCCCCTCGGTAAATACGCTGTCTGTTTTGTACAGTTTATGATTTTTTATTTATTTACTCCCACAGCTGTGCACTGCCAATATGTCCGAATCAGTATGAGGGAGAGAGAAGCAGTGATTAATTCAGCTTCCAGTATCAATGAGTAAATAATCCTAGGGGAATGAATCACTAGTGACAAAGAACCAGAGTCTCACATATGTTGTAACGGAGACCCTCAACCACACTAACACAGTGCGCGGTATATGTTTACTCCGCTCGTGTGGTCAGGTGGATAGTGTCATCATCGGGTCATAATCACCTGAGTGTTCAGTTCTCCAGGTGATTAACCAACCTCCACCAGGAGGGAGACTGTCTGTGTGGTTCGCAGTCTTAAAGCGTAACTAGTGATTAAAAATATCTCCTGTCCTGTATGAAGAAGACTTTATTCGGTCAGGACACGGACATGATTAAAACAAGCATTGGCATAGCCAATAGGTCTCGCCTTTGGGACCTTATAAGTATTTAGTTATGCAGCACAATATAATTGGTACAACAGCATCAACTGTTGCATGGCTAAACACTTATAAGGTCCCAAAGGCGAGACCTATTGGCTATGCCAATGCTTGTTTTGTTATGGGGGGGCATAAATAACAGGAGGGTGAAGGTCAGTCAGTTAGTCAGTTAGTGAGAGAGTCAGTCAGTGAGAGAGAGTCAGTCAGTGAGAGAGTGAGTGAGAGAGTCAGTTAGTGAGAGTGAGAGAGTCAGTCAGTCAGTGAGAGAGTGAGAGTCAGCCAGTCAGTGAGAGAGTGAGAGTCAGTGAGAGAGTGAGAGTCAGTGAGAGAGTGAGAGTCAGTGAGAGAGTGAGAGAGTCAGTCAGTGAGAGTGAGAGAGTCAGTCAGTGAGAGTGAGAGAGTCAGTCAGTGAGAGAGAGAGAGTCAGTCAGTGAGAGTGAATGAGAGTGAGTCAGTGGGATAGTCAGTCAGTGAGAGTGAGTCAGTCTTTTAGCGAGAGTCAGTCAGTCTTTTAGCGAGAGTCAGTCAGTCTTTTAGCGAGAGTCAGTCAGTCAGTGAGAGAGAGTCAGTCAGTGAGAGAGAGTCAGTCAGTGAGAGAGAGAGAGTCAGTGAGAGAGAGTAAGTGAGAGAGAGAGAGTGAGTGAGAGAGTGGGAGAGTCAGTCAGTGAGAGAGTGAGAGTGGGAGAGTCTGTCAGTGAGAGTGAGAGTCAGTGTGAGTGAGAGTCAGTGAGTCAGTGTGAGTGAGAGAGTGTGAGTGAGAGAGTCAGTGTGAGTGAGAGAGTCAGTGTGAGTGAGAGAGTGTGAGTGTGAGTGTGAGTGAGAGTGAGAGTGAGAGTGAGATAGTCAGTGAGAGTGTGATAGTCAGTGAGAGTGTCAGCCATTAATGCAAGGCATTTGCTGTTAGGGTGAGTACTCTAAAGCTCAACTTTCATTGTGACAATGGTTCGAACATAAAACCTGTACATGTTTGCAGAGTTTAACGATTTGTGGCTATTCCTAATGCTCTGAGGATACAACATTATTATATGCAAATAAATACATGCAGAACAAATAAAAGAAACAATTATAGTGAAGACTTGAATCCGCATGTTCCGAAAACCTGTAATTTCCCATCTTTCAAAAGAGCACAAGCAGCAGCTGTTTTAAAGCACTCGTGCTTGTGCTCGTCATTACTAATTTATATTAATCGATTTCATTTTAAAGTAATTCAATTAAGATAGAGAGACAGCACATCGGGTAAGGAGTACAACGCACCTGAGAAAACACGTTAAACTCTTATCAAGCCCGGGAGTGGTGCGTTCGTGTGTGCGTGCGCAGTCTGCTCTTTTTCGAAGCACATACTCGTGCTTGTGGAGCGCCCCTGCGCGCTCCCGCAAGGTGTATGCCGCCACAAGCACGAGTATGTGCTTTGAAAAAGAGCTGAACGACGGCTAAAGGTCTCCTAGCAGCGCATGCGCGCTGCGTAGGCGAGACCTAAAAAAACTTATGGGAGTAAAAGTTATTTTAAGATGTGCAAACCTATTAGGGTGCAAAATCAGCAGCTGTGTGGAAACACTCCTCAGGATAAACACACAGGTACCAAAGTGTTTCTCAGTGCGAGACCAACCGTTTTGCAACATCTGCAGGAACGGTGAGACACTTTTAGGAGCAAAAATCACATTTAGTTGCATTACTGTAAAGTCAGTTGAAATGAGGCATCATTTAAGTGCAAAACCGCTAAGTACAGACTGAAAACGTAGTAAAATATACCATTAGGTATAAATGGTGTGCAAGAGCAAGACATTACATTTGGTTGACAACACATTAAGGTGCAAAGTAAGGTACTACTATGTTACACCCTATAGCTGTTTGTCTCTTAAAGGAGCCAAACTGCTTTAAGGTGTAAGATAAGCAGAAGTGTGTAAACACTTTTAGGAGCACATAGAGTAGTCAGGAGGAAAATCTCTTTTGGATTAAAAATCGCATTTGAGTGCAAAAATCACTTTTAGGTGCAAAATCATCCGTGGTACGTTAGCAGGAGTGTGGGGTTGCATTTAGTTGCAGAATTACACTTGATCCAAAGTTGTGAGGCTTGAGTGTGGGGTTGCATTTAGTTGCAGAATTACACTTGATCCAAAGTTGTGAGGCTTGTGGCATCGAATCCACGTTCACAATCACTAGGCACATAGGGAAAATGTGGCAGCAAGATGTCACATAAGGTGTAACAGGTTGTGCTGCATTCTAATATCACAGTTGTTTGACAGCACCATGAGGGGCACCATGACTGTATGATTGTGGAAAATACTTAAGAGCACAAATCACATGAAGGTGTGAAATCACTTTTAGGTGCCAAATGCACAGCATTGTAGTATGACATTTGGGTGTAAATCATATTAAAGTGCAAAGTGATTCTAGGCGCAGCAGGAGTGGGGGGACACCTTTAGGAGCACAAATGATCCTCCATTGAACTGCATGAATGCATCACTTCACCTTCCATGTACTGCAATACGAAGTTCCCAAAAGGCAGGATGACTGATAGACCTAATAGTCATTAGACAACCATGAGACTGAAATACGCCTTTCATTTAGTCCAAAATCTGAACAACACTCTCTTTAAGTCTGAAGAAGTTTGACTCTGAGAAGCTAGTGGCGTAAGAGGGCTGCCTTATGATTACTTCAACAGACTTTTTGTTGCCACCAGTACGCTTGTTATTGTGCCAGCAAACTTCTTCCCGCTTCTGTCCGGCCCTGGCTGTGTACACCATGTCCCCAGGAGGTTTCTTCTAGATTCCAGTCGGCTGCGGTCCAGCCTTCTTCTTTTACAAAGCTGGAAATCGACAGCGTAGACAAAACTACGACATTGCTACAGCACGAAACATCGCACCACAACCTGGCCAGCTAAAAACTCAAAACATCCTGTTGATTTGCATCCCTAGCTCTTTGTTGCTGGTGACTTTTCCATCAGTACATAAACGTAACACGGGATGTACACACACACACACACCTCTTTCCGTACACCATTGCAACAAATGTAGCCACAAGGAGAGAAAACGCAAGCCTTAAGCTGAAGTAAAGCTCCCATATCTATGTAAACATTCACAAATATGGTGACTTGAAATACTTGAACAATTTTGGGATTTTCAAAGTCGGAGACAAACGCAGTATCCTACAACCCAAAGAAGCTCACAGCAGAGGTGTTGTATAACTTTTATGCAACTTGGAATGTTTTCTAACCCATGAAAGAACAGGATAACTTAGTCATTACATGTTCACAAATGTCCTTTTTCAAGCCCTCCGAAAAACACACACTCCGAAACTAAATTTTACCAATAATCCCATAATCTCCGGTGTAATTATGTGACCTCAAACTATGTTTATTTGTAACCATCCCCGGCAAACCATATGGTGTCTGCACAGTGAATGTAGAGTTACAAGCCGGGGAAATATAAACAAGCGCGCGCGCCTTGCGCTGGACGAGGAGAGGAGGGAGGCAGCAGGGGGAAGAGAGGAGGGGCCTGCGCCTGTTTCCCTTGCGGGAGCGAGCAGGAACCATCTGTTAATTAAAACCAGATGGTTTTAAAGCTCGCTCCCGCAAGGGAATCGCCAAACGTGCACGCGTTGCCATTAAAAGCAATGCAACGCGTGCACGTTTTTCACTGCAAAACGGAATCGATTACAAGAGGTCTTTTTCCTATGCAGCGCACGTGCGCTGCGTAGGCGAGACCTAAATAAAAGGGGTGCGTGAGTGGATAAATGATTGGTCCACTGCACCTAGTGGGGGTCGACATGTTTCGGCCTAGGAATTGCTCTCACGAGTCAGGTGGCCTTCTTCGGGGCTGTGAAATGTGAGGTGGTCTTCATTTTACAGATCACCTTTATTGTGGATAGGGTTAGTACATTCACTTGCCCTTTTTAGGTCGAGCGTAGAGTAGCGCGCAAGCGCTGCTTTGGCGAAGACTTTATGTAGTGGGCTTTTGAAAGCTGACCAGACGCTCGTGCGTCATGGCCTTTTCCGTGCGGTTACCCGCACGGCCGGCATCTGTTTCCAATTATCGTGCCCAGACGCGGGCGCGATAATTGAAAACACATGGCCATTGTGCACGAGCGTGTGGTCAGCTCAGCAGGCTGCCGCGCTCGCTCGTTTTCTTTATGTTGCGCAATCCGTTTTATCTGCAGCTGAGTACTGTCTCGCAAGCATGCCTCCAGGCTGTTCGCTTGTTTTAGTGCACACTGCTCTTCCTATCTGCGTCATCTAGGCAGCGTTCGCTTGTAAGCATACACTACTTAAAGCCATGTTATGTCGCCATTCTGCGGTCACAGGGTATTGTGGGAATTTCTCCTTCTCTCTAATTTTGCATCTGCTACACATCGTAGATTTCCATCTCAGAATCGAACTGCTACAAAATAGCTTCTTTATTTCTTGGAAGTTTTATACAGCGCGAACTCGACCCGAAGGTATCAGAGCGCTTTACACGAGCATCAGTTGCATTACAGATGGACACATTAACCTGTTGTTTGGTACAGGGAGCATTGAGTGATTTGCCCAGAATCACAGGATGATGAACCTCTCTGCCGGGACTCGAACGCACTTCCCCAGCATCCAAGTCAGTTAGGGCACATCCTCAGGTTGCGACCTCTGCGCTCCTCCTCCTTGCAATCAGCTTCATATGGGGGACAGGTGGTCGAGTGTGGGCTGCAGGAACCAGGGTCGCCATGGAACACAGCATCAGTATAGGTATGCAGTGTCTGCATAACGATGTGCCCAGAAGTAGGTGGATGACAACTGTGGCACTTTCAAAACTCTACAACTAAAAAAAGAATCCATCCATGTAATTGTGATCTTGTGAGCAGGCAGAGGTGGGATTCAACACGAAGACAGTGACCGATTTCCTTTTACAATCATCTAATATATATCAGACATGACATATATTCAGCAACAACACGGCCACACTACCGACCGAGAAGGTGGGTTAGCAATGAGTAAAGCACTCCAGCTTGGCCTCCCAAACACCACATCATGGACCCAAAGCTCAATGATTGAGGAATTACCACCAAACCGGAAGACAGAGACAAAAAGACTCGGGGGCTTATTTACAAGCCCCTTGCGCCAATTTTGCGTCATTTTTAGGTCGAGCCTCGAGTAGCGCGCAAGCGCTGCTAGGCGAAGACTTTAAGTAAGTGAGTTTCAAAAGCAGTCCAAACGCTCGTGCGTCGTGGCTGGCCTTTTTGGGATGGGTACGCGCGGCAAACATGTGTTTCCAATTATCGTGCCCAGACGCGTGCGCGATAATTGTAAACACATGCCGGCAAAGGCCATGACGCACGAGCGTCTGGTCAGCTGAGCAGGCTGCCGCGCTCGCTCGCCCTCGCCCCGCTCCTCTCTTGTTTATGATGTCACAAGCAAATTAGAGAGGCTTCACATCTCCCGTTTGGCCGGGCCGCAAAAGTCCTAGGACAGCCCTGTGGCCCAGGAAACTTCAGAGCGCTGCACTGAATGGTATTGTAGTGGAATCCATATGTTGCTACCTGACACGGCGCTCCTCAAACTAGGCGTACTACACCGAAAACCCTTGTGTAACTTAACTGGTGCTCATGTAAAGCGCTCCAAAACTTATTGGTCAGGTCGCGCTATATAAAAATTCGAAAAAACTCCGGCGGGTTACAATACCAGCCCCATTCAAGTTTGAGGGAGGTGGCTGCTGCAATGTCTACACAGTACTTCGCTTGTCTGCGGCCGCCATTACAAAACCACAGACTTTGCCCGTGCGTGAGGCCAGCCCGGTCTCTCTCCGCCTGCTGCCGAAGCTGGCAGTAAGAGGCGGTGCGGTGCGGAGCGGAGGTTGGAGCAGCTGAGGATAAACTCAGGAATCGTCTCTGGTCGGCCATCAGCGCGGTGTACACCAGCGGCACACCCACAACAGCAGCAGCGACCGTCGCCTCGTGGAGACACTCCGTCCTTAGGTTTACCGCCGCTCCGTCCACGGACTTCACTGCCGCACACACAGACTAGCCGGCGTTTCCTAAGTGCTCCGGGTAAAATACAGCAACAGCTGCGTGCGTGTGCAAAACCCCAAATGGCAGCGTGTGGGTGACCGTCAGTGTTTGTCCTTGACTAATGCGTGTGACTGTCTCGGCGTGTGGGAGGGAGTGTGTAAGAGAGTGCTGGGGATTGGCTAGAGTGCGTTGAGACACCGGGCAGCGAGACGCTGGACAAGGGAGGGGGCTTCAAAGTAAGCTGCATTTTAAACACCATTGTCAGTCTGTGCTACAGGCAGCATAGCTTCCAAGTCGTCAGAATATGTAATTGGTTGCAATGTGCAAACACTTTGACATACACATTCGTCAGAGAAATGGGACTGTAAAACACCCTGTTGCATAGCCAATAGCATTGTGCCTGTGTATTGCATGTGTTAACCCTTTAAAACCACATTGTTTTCAGGGTTTGGCAAAACTTTTATTTTTTTAACAAGAAAACATAGAGGGAGAGAAGAGTTAATAACTAATATAGAGAAAACGAGGAGACTTCATACAACGATAAACAACAGGAACTTTACATGCATGCAAAATCAAGAAAGACACAGGTTGAAAGATCAATGGGTATGTCAGACAAGTAAAAACATGCACATGAGTACTGACTAAAACATAACAAGCATTGGCATAGCCAATAGGTCTCGCTTTGGGACCTTATAAGTGTTTAGCCATGCAACACTTGATGTCGTTGCACCAAGGATATTGTCCTGGATAACTAAACACTTATAAGGTCCCAAAGGCGAGACCTATTGGCTATGCCAATGCTTGTTAATATAGGAAAAGTGACGTACGGGTGGCGCAAGGGGCTTGTAAATCTGCCCCTATATCTGTAACACGTCATCACCAGTCAAATCAGACCCTTTCTGTCCTAACCAAGCAGGTCAGGATACTAACGGCAGACTGTGTGCTGTACAAATGCCAACAGCATAACATAACCACATAACACAACTTGCTGCACGAATCTTTCCAGCTGTAAATCTGTGATGTGTCAACAGAATACTGGTTTCTGGAGCTATCAGAACAAAATCCATGAAGCTTGCTCTTGCTGTGAAGGTTCCCAGAATGCTTTCATACATGGAATCACTGCTATCAAACTCAGCTGGTACAGCATTTTTGCTGAGAAACCCAAGATCTACGGGATTCACAGTAAAGAGTAACCTAAAATGGCCACCTCTATGATTCAGAAATTGAGATGTCAATCAATGATGTAACTGAAACTCTTTACATTGTAGGTTGTTACAAAAATGTTCTAAGTACTTTAGTAAAGTTAGATAGTTAATACTATTTTTTATGAACTGCGTTCTATCATTTCCCCCCTTGTTATATTTCTATTCTAGTTAAACCTTCAGAACGGGGATAAATGTGAAATCACTGGGATGGACGGATCTCACGGAATTTGACTCAGTGGAGTTACCTAAAAACTCAGCTAGATTTTGCGGAGTTCCACCAATGGACAGAAATAGGCATGTCCCACTCAATCTGCATTACTCTGCACACGGCTGTCTACGATCCCGCTGCCGACATACATCTTTAATATATGTGCACATTCCTGAAATGATTGCACGCACACCCAGCCTGGTAAACATATTAATGCTAATGAATGCATGCAGACCTATGCACATTACGGAGTAATGATACAACAAGCGTGGCATGCATTGCTATTGAAATATGTGCACATGTTCTGCTATGTGCAGTTGCCTAGCGCCTACTTCTCATGTATAAGGCCTCGAAGGGCATTTGGATTTTTAGCGCTCCTCGGCGTTCTGATAATCGTTATTGTGAAACATAAGTAACAAGCAGTGGCATAGAAAATAGGTCTCGCCTTTGGGACCTTATAAGTGTTTAGCCATGCAACAGGTGATGTTGTTGCACCAAGGATATTGTGCTGCATAACTAAATACTTATAAGGTCCCAAAAGTGAGACCTATTGGCTATGCCAATGCTTGTTTCGTAAGTGAGCGCAATGGCTCACGGTTTATGTTGTCATAGGTGCAGTCTTTACCTGTGACTTGACAAGAAGAAATAGGAAGAAGAAATCATAATAGGATGCATAACATGTTAAATTGAACAGTGTATTATACAGTGTTAGAGTTCTTCCAAAGTGATCCCAGGTGATGGCACATAATTGTATACTGCATGGGTATTTACAGGCCTGTTAAAGGTAAACATTATTTTCCAAAAAGTTGTAAAGGCCCGCGCAGATTAGTCAGGGGGTACTATTTGTATGCATCACATCTCGAACGTGTTTTCACTATTCTTGTGTGAGGGACGATCCCTACAACATTTCTGGTTGTGAGATGTAGAAAGTTCTTACTGGTTTGTGATGTCGCAGGTAAATTTAAGCAAAAGGTGACTTGCATTGTGGCAAAGATGTAAATTTTAGTATTTTACATGATACTATGTCTTCCGCAAAAGTCTTGTGAGACTGCCCTGCATTCGGTGCAGATTACTGTAATAATGAGAAAACAGAAATATGTATTTCTGTGTCTTAATGCCAGTACTTTATAAATGCACTAACATATGCCTTAACATGTACTGATATGTTTCATGACTGAATTGCAATAACGTTTTTATATTAACCTGACGTACACAGCAACTTTAACCTATCTGCAAAGTGTCATGTTTTCTGGGGCCTAGAAGCCATTTTACTCGGTGTTGCACTTTGACATTTTCTGCCCTATGTAGTAAGTGTGTGCTTGTTTATATTTTAGTATCTAGTCTTCAAGGATTTCTCACATTCCATCTCGTACGTGAGAAGATCCTGCTTTCTTGCTCATTAGTTAGTTTTGTCTGAAATAGCAGTTTCAATTACGTTCACATTTCAATTGCCTTGTATCGAGAAAAACTGTATATAAGGGTGTGCAAAACAATTGGATTTTTGCATTATATGTTCAAACGGGATTTTGGGCAGAAGCCCTGGTCTGTTGAAATGACACTTGTGCATTATTTTGCTTGCATGCTGGCTTGTTTTGCATTAAAAGCATGTTAGACTTTTAAGGTTCCCGAAGTGCTGTGTTGTAGTTTACAGATGGTGATTGTTTGTGGGAAACCATCTACGCTCCGTTAAAAAGAGAGCACTGGATCGGACTCCATCCAAAGACCACAGACACCAGAGGGAGGAGAGAAGTTTCTCCAGGGGGACTGGGGTGGGGCATTGCCCAGCAGTGATTCTGGTGATTGGCCGGAAAGCAGAAGCATCATTTAGGCAAAGTCTAATTGTGCTTACTGCATTTTGCTT
The DNA here is from genome assembly GCA_963921515.1 of Calotriton arnoldi. NCBI lineage: Eukaryota > Metazoa > Chordata > Amphibia > Caudata > Salamandridae > Calotriton > Calotriton arnoldi. The sequence goes on along the minus strand of CAWUFW010001626.1, from coordinate 1,299,865 downwards.
TCATGGTCTGTACTGTTCTGTGTCTATATGCAAGGTGTTAAACGTAGTGCACAAAACAAGTGTCATCAAGGTAGGAGATGATGGAATAATAGACTGGTTGGTTGGGAAGGAATGTGAGAAGTTCAGAGTACTGAAAGTGTCTGTGTGAATTCCTGGTTTACACCAAGAGGGCTCTTTGATAAACTGCAGAAACGGGGAAGATAAGCAGGAGCACCAAGGCCCAAATCATGGACCCTTGCAGGATGAATGTGAGAGAAAGAGAGCCCCTGACCTATCTGCCCTGGCCCCTTTGCTGATCTATCTGCCCTGGCCCCTTTGCTGATCTATCTGCCCTGGCCCCTTTGCTGATCTATCTGCCCTGGCCCCTTTGCTGATCTATCTGCCCTGGCCCCTTTGCTAGCCCCTCCGGGTGTCCGGCTGAAGGTCAGCCGAACACAATGAGATTTTTGAGTGTGAGGGTATAATACCTTTCCTCCCCCCTCCATGACATCAGTTAGAGAAGTAACTGAGGGAACCCTTACCCTACTTCCCATTTCCTTTCCACCCTTCCTCTGCGGAATGAGCTGTGGGCACAAGGCCGCAGACTCTTCTCCTTGTTACATGTGTATAAATGGCAGAAAACAGCAATGTGGTGGAAAATATAAAACTAGTGAGTCCCCACCAACATGAACTCCTGCACACTCTATGTATCACCAGCATGGAAATGGCACATGCAATTATTTAAAAGAGTGGATCGGTCTCACTAACGAGGATGGGAAGACGTCCTATCCTCAACATGGTACTTTTGATATACAAAAACTAGGGAATTTGCAAAAGAAAATAAAGGACACCAGAAACTAAATAGGTGCAGAGCAGAAGCTACTATTCCTACAATGGCATAAGGAGGCCCATTAACGTAAGCATGAATCCCAAGTCTGTGGTATGAACAATACCCAGGAGAATCTGAAGTATTGAATCAGTCACCTTAGGGACAAAGTTAGCGATTGAGCTTCGACTGCTCCTTGTCCCTATCTATTCCCCCGATCACTGAATCACAAGAGAAAGAGAACAAAGGCCCCAGGGAGTGGGAACTGCAGGCTATGTTCCCATGGCGTCCAAAGTGGCTGAGAGTGCGGGTGCACCTGGAAACAGAGCAGCACATGCAGGATCACTGCCAATTGGAGCACAAGGATACAACGCACAAGCAAGAACTGCCATGTGACATACTGACAGCAAAGCACCTGGTAGAGAGGTGCGAGTGACATGACAAGATGCGGATTCTACTACTGTCAATCGATCTAGTGTGCCCTAGCAGCCAGGGATAGAATTATCGTTCATATTCCCTGGAACCCCTCTGACCTAATGAGTAATTGGAAGCCTTTATCACAACATTAGAGAAACCCCAACCAAGTTCCAAGAGGAGCTGCAGAATGCATTTGAAGTATGCAGACCAAAGTGGGCGGATGTGACTCAGTCATTACGGTTGATGGTGCTGAGTGAAGTGAGAGTCTATATTAATTTACACTATACCTAATTGTCTAGGGATCATTGTCCTCAAAAACAGTAAACGTACCCAAGGTCCCTGACCAATTGCATATTGGGTTCCCTTGTTTTTTGTAACAATATGTAGCGCAATCTCTCGATTGCAAGGGTATCGCACTCCTATCCCCTTCTCAGCAAGTGGGAACTCCCTCCGCCCCACCCTTTCCACACAGCTCTCCCCACCCTCACTGTCTGTCCACATTAGGGTATGTCTGATCACACACCACTCTACTCTGATGACTACATCAAAAAGATTTTAGAGGGCCCTTCCTTGCTCTCAGATTCCCATGACACGCCTGTAGAAGCCAGCACATCTTTAGGAGAACAATTGGAGAAAAACAAAAAGAAATTTGTCCGCTTGCAACTGATGATATGCATGCTAACTGAATATTTAAAGGCAAAGATAATCCCGACAGGACTACAAGTCCGCAATATCCCAGGGGTCTTTACTGACATCCCCAAGTACATTACAGGATTTAGCTATATCGGTACCCCCTGTTCCAGGCACTGGATGGTGCTTGGTATCGATATAGCTACTGAAGAACTTAAAAAACTTACAGAAGAAATCACAGATCTGGAAAAACAGATTCAAGATAACACCCCTTTAATTGAAGGCAAAAACTCCTAGAAGAAGTACAGAAGACTATAGACGAATTTCATAGGCTCGAGCAAAATAAAAAGTCAAATAAAGTAAGAAAGGATATCAAAAGCTTTACTCAGGAGCGGGCATATCCTTATCTGGCCAAAGACTTTTATACCAATAGGTCTTACAGCAATCCCCAAACTCAAAGACCGTGGGGTCGCTTCAACAAACGACAGAACTTGGTGGGCTTTTCTGATACTTCGGCTGAATCCTCAGATAATTCAGACGCAGGAGAAGGCCCGAGTACTTCTAATAGGACACCTTTTTTAGGACGTGGCCAAACAGAACCACCCAAGAGAGGAAGAGGAAAGCAACAGCAACGATGGCCCAATCCCCCGGGCGAAAGGCACACACGCCGGCAGCATTACTAATGGTAACTAATATTGAAGAATCTTCTTCTACTTCCATATTGCCTATTTTTAACCTCACTACTCACCAACTATCCAACCCTAAACAGTCCTTACTCAGCAAAGGCTTGTCGTTTGTACCAACCATTCGGCCAAATTTCCTAGACCTACAAACGGAACTCCTTAGGTTCTTCAGGAAAATACGGTTGCACAGTTACTTCCTTCTTAACCCCAAACCCAGTACCAATTCCAATACTCCTTTTAGACCTCCCTCCAATTTCTCGCCTTCTTCCAATATGGTGCCAGGAGAAATCATGACTTTTGAGAAATTGGTATTAAATGATGTTACCCGTCTTGAAAGCAATCACTGCTATGTACCATACAACATATCGCTTGAAGAAAGAAAGGCAATCTCTGCCCTCAAGATGAACCCCTCACTTGTAATAAAACCAGCCGATAAAGGAGGTGGAATTGTTCTACAAGAGAAAGAAGAATATATAAACGAGATCCTTAGACAGTTGAGTAACACTGACCACTACTGTAAACTTCCCACAAATCCGACCAAGGAGATACAGAAACGTATTCTCCAAGTTACTAATGACGGCCTTGACACAGGGTTCCTCAGTAAAAAGAACATTTATTCCTTAACGTAAAATCACCACGAATACCGGTGATATATACTTTACCGAAAATTCATAAAAACCAAGACAAACCACCAGGCCGCCCGATAGTTTTCTGGGTGCGGTTCTATTTTAGAACCCTTGGGCCAGTACATAAACCATTTCATAAAAGACTCTGTACCAGAAACAGAATGCTACATACGTGATAGTATGGATATGATCAATTTAATTGAGGAACATCCTTTTGACCCCACATCCGACACACTTTGCATGTTGGATGTGGAGTCCCTCTACACAAATATTCCCCAAATCGAGTCTATGCTTGTTATTGAACGAGTTCTGAACAGACGCCCACGCCCTCATGCAGTACCAACGATTTTTATACTGCAACTCCTTGAAATCTGTCTGACCAAAAACTTCTTTCTTTTTAATGACCACTACTATGGACAGGTCAGGGGTACATCTATGGGGGCAGTTTTTGCCCCAAATCTAGCTATCTTGTATATGGACGATCTAGAAACAGGCATAATACTGTCACCTTCTGACCCCTTTCACAGTGGCATCGCCCTGTGGAAGCGGTATATAGATGATATTTTTATGATCTGGCGAGACTCTAATAATGCCTTGGACCAATTTCTCCATTGGCTAAATAACAACTGTGGAGGTCTCACCTTTACCCTTTCCAAGAGCAAATCCACCATTCCCTTCCTCGACCTCAATAGCCAACACAATGAGGGACATCTGATAACAAGCTTGTACAGAAAACCTACGGAGCGCAATACGCTTCTTCGATACGACAGCCACCACCCCCGTGCTCTTAGGGATTCACTACCCTACTCCCAATTCCTCCGGATCAGGAGGAACTGTTTCCTGAAAGAGGACTACTTTAGGGAAGCACAGATTCTCAGTAACAAACTTACTACCCGTGGATATCCACGTAGACTTGTTCGTAATGCACTCAAACGAGCTTGGTACTGCCCCAGGGATGCCCTCCTAGAGCCCAAGATTAAGAAAACACAGGACCGGATGATATGCGTCACAACTTTCACACCAGTATCACATGCCATCCGGAAAAGTATCATCAAACACTGGGCAGTACTGAATGCAGGAGTACTCAATCTGGAACGCCCCTTGTTTGCCTTTCGCAAAGCTAAAAACATTAAAGATCATTTGGTACGAGCAGCTCTACCATCCACGGACACCAAAAGCACTTTGAATGACCTTTGGGGGCTACCACCATTAACCGGCCATGCCAAATGCGGGGATTGTATTGTTTGTGAATTGACAGTAGAAGGTAAAGATTTTGAATATGACAAAATTAAGTTTGAACGAAAAATGTTCTCCAATTGTAACACGTGTAACATCATATATGCCATTGTATGTCCATGTAACAAGATATATATTGGACAAACAATTCAGAAAGCACGCTTAAGAATCTGCCAGCATCGTAGCAGGATTCGCCGCAATACGCCAAATGCCCCATTGGTCGAACATTACAATGCCATGGGACACTCAGAGAATGACATGAAATGGACCATCATTAACGTGATCAAACCACCTCCCAGGGAGGCGACATTCATCAACTACTTAATAAAGAGGAACTGAAATGGATCTTGAAAACTGGAAGTATACATACGGGCCTGAACCGCCTCGAAGACTGGACTTCCTTGCTCTAACTGCCCTCCATTCCAAATTGCTCAAGACGAGCAATAAATGTGTGTCCTGTAACAAGATGTGCTGTTCAAAATTCTGCTATTCATGTGTATAAGGAATTTTTAATGCGAATGTCATTGCGTTCTTATGTTCACAATCACTGTGCACCACGAACCTTTTCACTGTATATACTTGCACCTTCCAAAATGGCCGCCTCGGTTTAACCATTATCCTTATGGAGCACCATCTGTGTTGGGTTTTGCTTAATCCAAATTGGAAATTGCATTTTATTGGTTGTTTATAAAAACATTGTCTTTTGAAAAATTATATATCCACTATTGTATTAGAATGCACACAATCCTTTACTTCAATAGTGCTTTCTCTGTCCTTATTGCATTTTCCAACATGTCCGCCAAGTTAGTTACATATTCTAGCCACACTAATGACTTGTCACATGACCTTATTATGGTCACCTGACCGTTTTCTGGCCCCGTAATATCGCCAGCCGCTCTGCCGGCTTTCACTACCACCTGAATGCACTGAGGAATTGCTCGTGTTACCCGCGGGGACTGTGCCCTCTTCTGAAGCCGAGACTCGCTCGGTAAGTCGTGTAATTGGAGCTGGTTAGTAGATTCAGTTACTGCCTTTGTTTTTTCCCCCCTTCTAAGCAGTACATGCTCTGTTTCTTTGCCCTAGGACTTCATACTCACGGAGACCGCGCACGCGGCTCCATTGTAATTGCGGTATCCTTAATGCCAAGGTAAGCGCTGCCCCACTGCATGCGGTTTTTACATAGCTCCGCTCTCGCGGCCGATCTATTAACGTGAGCCCTTCCTTACAGGTGTGCTCTTCCTTTAATTCGCGGTCCCCGCAGCCATTGCGCCAAGCACCACCGTCTTAGGTAAGAACCCTCCTTCCTTAGCACTATTGAATAGACGCCCAATTCCGTAATCAGAGCTAACCAGTTCCTTCCTCCGCATATAGGCGCTTATTAGGCACGCCAGACGGTCCCTTCTTTATCCGCCTAGGAACCCACCGGCAAACCAGCTCCAAGTAAGCGTGCGCTCTATCCCTTCGCGCACCCGCGAACACACTATGTTTTGTATCTGTTCTACACAGGAACCCCTGACAGTCTCCCCAGATTGGTGCTCTCATTATGGGCAACTTGTATTACACGCTACGTATCGGCGCGCACTAGCATTGGGTTTAAGACACGGCCTTTCTCGCAGTCACTTGATTCCCTTTCACCAGAGCATGTCACATGCTATCTGGTTCACATCTTATCTTCGATACCCTCTATCTTGCACCCCTTAGAGATTACCTTGGTCACGGCCACACCCTTGAACATCACTTGTAAATAAATTGTATGGATCACCATCTTCCTCTGTGTAATTTCCTTTTCTTTTATCCCTTCCTTCCCCCCTCTTCCTCCCTTTCAATGTATGGTTTAAGTAATTTGAGCAATTGTATACAGGCATGCCACCCTAATGTCCTGAAGATGATCCCACTGATTTAAATATGGATCGAAACGTCGTCGACAACTGTACACCATATACATTGACTATACTACAATGTTTAACTTGTAATGGTGTGCGCAACGTATTTTGTCTGTTGTACTTATATCTAATGTAAATACAGACACGCTTTCCTTGCCTGAACCCCTCCCCTCAATGTTGTCTGTAAGTCTACGTCAGCAGGACGCAAGTTGTGTCCCGCTTGAATTTTTTCGTTTTATTTGCTTCATAAAGTTAGTGTACATTAAAAACTGTCTGGCTGGACAGATAATATAGCACTGATTGGGTCTATATTAATTTACACTATACCTAATTGTCTAGGATCATTGTCCTCAAAAACAGTAAACGTACCCAAGGTCCCTGACCAATTGCATATTGGGTTCCCTTGTTTTTTGTAACAATGTGACATACTGACAGCAAAGCACCTGGTAGAGAGGTGCGAGTGACATGACAAGATGCGGATTCTACTACTGTCAATCGATCTAGTGTGCCCTAGCAGCCAGGGATAGAATTATCGTTCATATTCCCTGGAACCCCTCTGACCTAATGAGTAATTGGAAGCCTTTATCACAACATTAGAGAAACCCCAACCAAGTTCCAAGAGGAGCTGCAGAATGCGTTTGAAGTATGCAGACCAAAGTGGGCGGATGTGACTCAGTCATTACGGTTGATGGTGCTGAGTGAAGTGAGAGATCGAATGGAGGAATAGTCGGTGTGGCCAAAGATTGACCTGGGCGATGATGGAGCATTAAAATGCTGCAAAGTATGCATTGTTGAATGCTGTGTGTCCATTAAAAACTGATTGGACTAAGATCTCAAACTGTGAGCAGAATAACAGTGAGGCTCCTGCAGATTACATAGGCAGACTCAAGGATGTTTTTGAAAGATATTTGGGAATACCCTGTCATAAGAAGATGGCTCAGTAACCTGTATGTGCAGCTATTGTAAAGGGATTATTTCTGAATGTGAGAAGATAGCTCATGACCATATACACTGGATGGCAATGAAAGAAGTTGGCAGAATTAGTAACTGTTGCAAACCATTTTGCGGCATTGCAAAAAAAAAAAGAGAACTGATGTTGTTAAAGTTGCAGAACATGCAGTAAATAGTGAAGGCGGAAGTGAAGTCACCCAAAGTGAGATCAAAGAGGGGAAGGGAAGGGAGGACAGGGCAGGGAAAAGGAAGGGGCAGAGTAGAAGCCCTTGGAGCTGGAGGACCGTGTTTGCCTGTGGCCTGCATGGACACTGGAAGCTGGATTCTCCTAACACATTGACTAATGTGCCGGGTCTCACCGGCCAACCTGGATTTTATCAGATTACTTGAAACTCCTACCCTGAATTTTAGGACAGCCCAAGAGGTTCCAACTGTTTTATGAATACCCTGATTCTAGTTCATCAGAAAGGCCCATATTTAGATTGCTTTTTAATAGTAATTGCACGGCTTGCCTCCTTGACTTTGGTACCTGCCGTAAAAACCTCTTTATTTCCATCACTACCTCTCTCTGGCATCTCTAACCATCATGCTGCTCATGACATTTCCAATCCTGTCTCTATTTCCTTGAGAGCGATCAATGACAATGTATTTTTACTCGGCCCATCCTCTCCTGCCAATGTGTTAGGGTGGGACATCCTGTGTAAGCACAATTGTACTGTATTAGATATACCTGATGGTGTGTATTTGAATATACCCCAACAATGTGAGAACAAGGTCCTTGCACTCCTCTATCAGAACACTCGTCGAGTGAGAATACTGCCATGTCTCCAGATTTAACCAATATGCTTTCCCAGGTGCTGCACACATTGTGGTCCACAGGAGCCAAAGATGTGTGGCTCATATCATTGATGGAACCAGTGAAAATCACGGTTGACCCCAAGAAAAAGCTACCCAAAATACCTCAGTTCCCATTTAAACCCAGAGCAGAAACAGGAATACATCCATGTAATAGCTGATCTTAATAAGTGAGGATTTTGATGCCAACTGTAAGCAAATGTAACTTCCTGATTTTGCCAATGCTCAAACCGGGTTAAGCCAATGTATAGATTTGTGCAAGAACTTAGGGTGATTAAGAATGTGATTGTCCCAAGTTTACTTGTGTTCCCCAACCCCCACACCATCCTTTCCTGGATTCCCGTAAACGCCCAGTGGTTCTCCTTTATAGACATCTGTTCTACTTTCTTTTCTACCCTTAAACATGAAGACAGACCGGACCTTTTCACATTCTTATTCCGATGGTCTCCAGTTTTATGGTGAAGACTCCTTCAAGAACTTATGGAGATTCTTGAAATATTTTTCTAAGCTTTAAAAAAAACCTTGATAAATTGTTTTTTGACCGGGGTTCTACTTTAGCTCAGTGTGCTGATGATTTATTGTTGACCTCTATTACTTTAGAACATTCCAAAGTACACTCCATTGACCTCCTCACCGAATTAGCACATGGCTTCACAAGAGAAACTCCAGTTTTATCTACCATGCATATGAAACCTTGTTCATGAAAATTCTGCTGGAGAGCCCCACCTGCCTCCCAGCCGAGTTGAAGCCATTCGTAAGTCTGTAACCGTCTCCCAGGTACATACGTTTGTGGGTTTAGTCCAAAACTCTAGATAGTGGATTGTGGGCTATAGCCCACGCCAAAGCCCTTACAAAACTATGGGCCTGATTTAGATCTTGGTGGACAGGTCACTCCGTCACAACGGTGACGGATATCCCATCTGCCGAAATATATATCCCATTTTAATCTACGGGGTTTATATTTCGGTGGACGGGCTATTCGCCACTGTTGTCACGGAGTAACCAGTCCGCCAAGATCTAAATCAGAGTCAGAAAAGACACCCTTGAACTTGGAAAGTGCACTAAGGGAGCCGAAAATGCATTTATTCAAATTAAACAAGCACTGACTTCTGAGTCCGCCTTATGACTTCTGGATTATGCTTTTCATCTGAAGCACCAGTTTCAATCATGTGTTAGCATTTCCATTGATTTTAATGAGAAAAACTGTATGAGTGTGGAAGACATATGAATTGTAGCATTTTGGGCAAAAGCTCTAATCTGTTGAAACAACAATTGTGTGCATTATTTTTCTTTCATACTGACTTTTCTTTTAATATAAAACGTGTTATACTTTTCGAGTTACCGAAGTGCTGTGTTATATTATTTTGAACCATCTATGCTCCGTGAACAAGAAAGCACTGTACTAGACTCCAAATGAAGAAGCCAGCCAGCAGAGATAGGGGAGAAATTTCTAGATCCATTCGCTGATCCAAGACCATGGAGACAATCATTTACTCCTGGGATGCATTTTAACAGGCCTCCAAGGTACTAGTCTTCAAACTCAGATACTGTAACATCCGGACACAACCAATCCTGATTTGGCTGCGTTAATCTTGGGTGAGCAAGATAAGAATGCCAGAAGCTGATTCCCTATGCCACACAAGCCCTGCAACCACCTGAAAAACAATATAACTCCAGGCGAGAAAAGCACCCAGAGGATGGGAGAGGTGGAGAAAATAACAAAGATGGCGTGCCTGCGGTCCTTTCCAGATGAGTGTTTGAATTCTCCATACTGCAGTCTCTCGGTGTTCTGGTATTGTCTTGTGTCTACCAAAATATAATATGTTTGGTTTTAGAGCCTTCCCTTCTAAAGGAAAAACCTAACCATGCAATTGAACATGAATTGGTAAGTGTATGTTCTTATCTATGACCTCACATTTTTCTACTAGAATTTAGCAGCTGGTAACCTGTGAGCACAGTGAAATTCATAAGGGAATGAAAACAAATTCAGGATGCAGTTTAAGTAGTACCCAGAAAGTCACTAATACTAAGACTTCGCTGCAAAACCAGACGTTTACCACAAAAATAAAAAAAACAGGCATCTAAGGCAGACCCAATACATATAGAATGAAATCATTCCTTCAATGTCTTGCACAAACAAATGTTCATAATGGCAAAGATTGGAGAAAAACCCATGGAGCACCAAAAAAAGTCTTTGAAATAATCGTTTTTAAATTCCAATCACTGCGCCACCGTAGAAAAACACCAAATAACAGTCTTGTCCTTCTTCTGCAGGATTAACAATCAACATCCACGTGAGGCCACGAAGTCACACTACTAGATGGCAAGTATTATCCCACAATGTATGATAATCATGCACGTTACCAGTATGGGAGAACAGTCAGCTGCTGGTAAACCCTCTTGCACCCTTGGTGTCTCCTCAGGTACTGAGAAGGAAGCAAACATGGCAACAAAAAAAAAAGCCAGAAGCACGAAAAGAGAAATCATTAAGTGCAGGAATCATCAACAGAAGGATACTTCCAACAGCCGGGGATAAAATCTGGAAGGAAATGGCCATCAACAATGCAGTAAGCCCAAAGTTTATCTCAAATGCATCCAGCACGGACAGTGTTGCCAGATCTTGAAACCCATCCCAAGCCCAAAGATGCTCAAGTTTAAGCCCAAATTCAGCCCAACGCAGACCAGTGTCAGCCCAAAAACCAGCCCAAAGTCAAAACTCTCAAATTTGGCAAAAGTAGTCTTCAGAAGACACTTTAAAGATGTATCTAAATTCTAGTCAATATATAGATAGTGGGAGGAGGTTAACTGGGCACTTGTTTTAATAAATACTCATTTTCAAGACCAGTCACCACTTTGACTTTTCATCTTGTAGTTCTGTCACCACACAACCAAACCTGAACCTGGCATTCATGAATTACCTCTACAAAAGCAGATTAGAAACCACTTTATGTCTATGGATAGGAATTCCCATGCTATCTCAACAATGTGGCTCCAAAAAAGAATACTGGAAAGGTTATGCAGAATTAACACCACACAATGATCTACATATTAAGAAGCATCCCCTTGTACTAAAGTAATTGCAACACAACTTGTTTGGCACTGCTTAACATTCTATGTACTTGTCTGAAGATATTCAACAACAAAAAACTCCTTCACGACAGTATGGGACAATAGCAAAAATAAACATTGCAGCAGACAAATCTGAAACACAGTGTTCGTGAAAAACAAGTGTACGTAAATGTGAAGCAAAAGTGTGAAAACTGAGGGTTGCTACAGTAAGACGAGAGTTCCACACTTTTCCAGTTAAAATGTAAGGAGAGGCCAGAAAAGAGACAGTCACCTACTCTGACCGATTCCCTGCCCTCCGATCTAAAGTCCTTCACCGTGACCACTTACTCTGGCACTGAAAAGTATAGAGGTCATTGTTCTTTCCATTGTGTTGCAGCAAGCGCTCGACTAAAGCTCCTAGTCTTGGCAGGCAGCAGATGGATTTGTTTGCGGTACAGATGAATGCAAGGCTGTTGGAGCAGAAAGGAAAATGACCCAATTTCCCAGAACTTTTGGCGACACCCTCAACACCAACACTCCCCCAACTCTACTGATACTGTCATACTGTTCGTATTCCATCCCACTCCATTTCCCTTCATCATTAGCACTGTCTCACTCCCAAACCACCATTGGTCTGGGCCCTCTCATGAGGCACCTTTACTCCTATCGCCCAGCCAGGGCTTTAATTATTCTTGCTCTTAACTTTAAATTACAGCAAATCGCCATGAATGATTGCTCATGTGCAGGAAGGTGTCCCTTCCTGCACATAAACAATCATTTAACAAATGATGATTTGCAACTTCTACATGTGCTGCACAGTGCAGCACACAGAAGTTACAATTCGCCGTTCTGGATTCTTTATGTGCAGGAAGGGAGACCTTCTTGCACATAAACAATCATTCTCTTAACGCTGGCACCCTTGCACTATGGTGCAAGGGTGCCTACGTTGGCGCTACGCAGCCGAGTTTAGAGCCAGCGCTAGGGAAAATGCAGGGCTATGCTGCACCATTGTAAATACGGTGCATCCCTGCGTTTTCAGAATGGCGGAGCATGGCATTAGCAATGTTTTCTTAACGCCATGCTTCGCCATTCCCTTGTAAATATGGCCCTTAGTTTGGTGTGTGTGCAAACCCTGCATTGCCGATCCCTGGTGAGTTGCACTACTCCTGCAGAAACAAGGCCAATGGAGGTACCAATGGGTGAGGCGGACTGGCCTCAAGGGACCTGTGACTTCAGTGACAGAGTCACTATTGCTCTAGGGCAGAGGTCTTCAAACTTTTTGATGCCGAGACCCGCCTGTCAAACTTTTTTTAGCAGTAAGGACCCCCTCCTGACACAAATTTCGGGAACCTGGTACTCCACATCCTCAACAACCATAAACGTCCCCAATTCCCACTGCAAATCATTTTTATGGTGGGGAAACAATATTAAACTGTGTTTAGCAAACCAAAAGTTTGTGGGTGACTGTGGATTGGTATCAGGGCTTACTACACAGTTTAAACAAAAAGTATCCAAATATTCACAATGGTACTTTTTTACAAATAGAACATATTTTGGCAAAACGTATTTGGATGATAACACCTTTCTGAACTATGTGATGAGTGTGCTTGTGTTTCTCCAGAGAGACTGTCAATCTGTGATTGCACCTCATAATACCAATTTAACACCCAAATATAGCAATAAGCAACAAAACGATCAGTCCAGCTTTGCAAAGGGCAGTCTGTGACAGAAAGCACTGTGAATATGTAAGCCATTATTATTCTTGCATTACACACACTATAAGACAAACTGCTACAAAATGTACAAACCATTTTACGATACAATAGTGCTTCCAAAATATAGATTTTAGTAATACCCAGACCATACGCAATGCAATTTTTGTACATAACTGTCCCTTCAACGCCTCCTCAGGGATAGTAAGCTCTATGTAAATACAATTACAATTAAAAGCACGCACTTCGGAGCTCAGTTGTCCATTCAGAAACCCCTTTTCTAGAAAGGTATTTCAGTACATTGATACTTTCTGTGAAAATTAATTTGAATATGAAACTGAAGTACCCCAACATTTTAACTTATTGTCAGCTCCCATAAAATGCATCACGGCTACTGATAAAATAACAGCTACAGGAAAGTCAGAATAAGAATTCGCAATGTGCCTGCCAGGTAAGTGACAGTTTACAGAAGCAATCTGTAATGCATATTACCAGGTGTTTGGGCACCTCTCTGGGTATAAAACACTACTATTCTCCCAACACATTTCACCACAATTTCTTTTCCAGCCTGCCCACTCTACCCTGGCTTTCATTTTTTTTCTTGCTCCTTACTGGCATTCAACACCTCCTCCAGGATAGTAAGCGCTATGTAAATATATTTACAATTATATTATATTTACAATTAGAAGCAGCTCATCACAAAGCTTCCAGTGATTCAATCAATGAAAGCCAGTACCGGCTCCCAAGTATTCTTTACAACTGCAAATTCCCCTTTACATTTTCAGATTAACTCGTAGCGAATATTTCTACTCCTTTCAGGCAAGCAGGCATCCTGGAAGAAAACCTTGTTTAGCTGTCTGATCTGCTACGGTTTCACAGCACGAGAGAACACTCCCTGAATGGCATTGCAGCTTGAAGTATTTTAATTTCATAATAAACTGTCCAGGGATGGTTTTCTTTTTCGAGAGTCCAGGCAGAAGTGAGGCCCAGGAAAGCGCGACCCGCTTCCCATGACTCCAGGACCCCCGTGGGGTTTGCGCCCCACAGATTGAAGACCTCTGCTCTAGGGTATGCTGCTTCGTAGGCCTACCTGCAAGACTGGAGGTGAACTTCAGTATGGATTGTGGTGGACAGAACTTCAAGGTGCTATGACACCAGGGCTTCTAAGTTCTAGCTAGGGTTTCCAAGGTCTAGCATGGGAATGTACTTCCTCAGGAGAGTGGTCTGGTGGACTGGTCACGAAGGCTGAACCTGGTTCCCCAGTATCAAATTCGGCAGCTCTGGCCATAGTGTCACATCCTTTCCCCCACTGAACACCATACTGTCCCACTGAGAGAAACTAGCACTGCCTTCAGCTACATCCCAATTGTGTCCCGCTACAAACACCTGGATGCAACTCAATTCAAATTATGCACAAGAGTAATAAGCTGCCTGAAATAAAAGTAACAACATTCTGGAAAAAGCTAACCCTCATAGGGAATGCAAGATTAAGTAAAGCATGTGAAATGTAAGCTGAACATGGTTATTACCTTAACACTTTTATACTCATTATTCAGAAATCAATGAGTGTTTTTGCCTGAAACGTTAAGCACATGACTACATGGCCCTGAAGGGACCCGTTTCAATGTCCATTGCTTAAATCCTTACAAAACATAAGTAGTATGGTTTAAAAAGACCACATCCCTGAACACAGAACAGTAGTACACATTTTATCAACTAAAATAAGGAAAAGAGCTAAGCATCACAATAAACATTTTCCACTCCAGTCATTAACCTGGTATTGCAGAAGCTCCTGGAATGGTGCACTACCACACCCAGGGAAAACAATGTTGTTCAAAGAATGACGAGAAAACGAAAGTAGCGCTTCAATGGCAAACTCTGTAAAAGTGGCGCTAATGTGTTTGTGTGAGAATAAAACCAATCTGGCCACTTTGCAACTGCTGTGTAATGCATTATTCAGTTATTTATTTTTCCTATTTTGCAACTGTTTTTTCTCTTGGTCCCGAGGCTGCACTTTGGAACAGAAATATGTAAGAAAAAGACGACATTTCCAAGAAAAGTGTTTCTTTCTTGTTTGGATCCATTTCACATGGGGACGAATGAAGGAAAGTAGAATGAAACAGAGGGTAAGAGACATTTATTGAAGCACGGGTTTCAGCAAGTGAGGAGCTGAGAGAGACAGAAAGAGAGGAAATAAAAGGAAGAGGGGGCAGCTGACAGCAGCAGCGCAGAAAAAGTGGACACTTCGTACATAATCTCACCTTAAAACACCTGCTGGGCACCAAGGGACACCCAACAGAAGCAGGCTGCAGGGTAGGCACACCAGCCCTGCCTTGACACTCGTGACTCCTCCTCTCTCGAGCTGCGCGCCCGTGCCAAGAGAGGCAAATGGAAAAGTTTTTAAAAAAATGATGACAGTTCTGCCCCTCACAAGATGATTGGTCCATTCTCTCTGGGGGCAGGCCATCAACAAGAAGCAGGGCTGTCATAAGTAGCGTGTTCGCGCTATGAATGATTGACGGCCCTGATTATAACAGATTCTCTATGGGTGCCGCAGGAACCACTAATTTTGCGCACACAAGGGCAAATGTCACCCAACTCTCCGCATCCTGCCAGGGTAGTTTTTTCCCGCATAAATGGGAAAAATGTCGCCCATTAGTGCGGGAAACAGCCCAATCTGGCAACACTGAGCACGACTTCCTGGAGGCGGACCAATGCAAGGGGATGCAAAAACACTAGACCGCGTCCTCTGCTGTCTCTTCTTCCTCACTTCCTGTTATGGCTGCACAGGGCATCCTTGCTCAGGACACGCGGCCACAGCAGTCACAGTACCCCCCCAACCCTCAAAACCCTTACCACCGACTTAGATTTGTCTGGATATTGTACATGAAACCATCTAACCAACCGGGGTGCATGCACATGCTCTGCAGGTTCCCAGGATCTACTTTCTGGGCCATAACCTTTCCAATAAATGAGGTAGAAAATAGCTGTCTCTCTCACTTTCCTTGAAACCAAGATTGCCTTTTCTTCATATTCTGGATTGTCCCCACGTCAGCTGGAGGTGGTATACTTCAGACGTATGTGCCTACTGTAACTGGTTTGACCAAAGACACATGAAAAACAGGATGCACTGGTAAAGTATTAGGCAATTCTAATTTTACGGGCTATGGCATTGATCATTTTGCACACCTTAAATGGCCCTACGTATTTAGGCTGGAATTTATTTTGCCCCTTTAGACATAAACGTTTTGTGGACAATCACACCTAATCCCCAACGGAATATTCCTTTTCTGGTGTTCCCTGTCTGTCGGCATACTTATACATTTGTTTTGCTTGTTATACGTTTTCCTGCGCTGTTTGATGTGTTTTAACATGTTCCTGAAAATCGTGTGCAACGGGTACTAGTTGAGGAGTTTACAGTTCACTTATCAACTTTTGGTGAAGGCCTTATGTACAGAAAAATGCGGATAAACATAGGGATTAGTTTGTAGAATTGTTATATGCAATTTTAGAAGCCCACAAGGAGCTTACACAATCTGAGCTATCTTGTAATGTTTGGCATCTTATATACTGTTCCAGACACTGATTCAGTCTCTCAGTCTGACCATCTGTCAGTTGGTGATGGCTAGAAAAAGTCATACCTCAATGCCCATCAGATCACATAAGGTTCTCCAAAAATGAGAGATGAATTGTGATCCACAATTGGAAATGAGTACTTACGGCCTACGTAAATACCTCTGCCAACCTCTTAGCTCTAGGGAGACAATTTAAAGCAATTTAAACTATGCCTGAGAATCTCAGCTGCATCAAGCGTGGAATTCCTGGAGGCGGACTGATGCAGGGGGACGCAAAACACTAGACCGCATCCACTGCCTCAGCCGCCCTTCTCCTCACTTCCTGTTTTGGCTGCGCCGCAAAGGCACAGCCGTGATAGATACTTTACAACACAAGTTATGATACTCAAACTCAATTTCCAGGCAGAATATTGCTTTTGAAAATGAATAGTTCTTTTATTTACATGTAAGGAGATAGAAGAGTTAAAATAAGGAAGCCCCCTGGTACTGATTCTCCTGGTCCTGGTCGAACTGGCCAGGGCCCACCTAGTCCACGTTGTCCTGCTCTCCTGGTGGTGGACCTCTTGGTCTTGGTTCGTTTGGCCCAGGTCCTGTGGTCAATGTCCTCCCGGTCTTGCCCTTCTGGTACTCCAGGCCTGGGTTGTATTAGCCCTCGTCCTATTGATCCCGATTGCCTTCTTGGACCTAGTAATACTGTTTCCAGTCCTGCTAACAAACCTGTTACTCATTCAGGCGGTCTCCACGTGTCCCCACATCAGCCAAATAATATACCAACACCATCAACAAAGCTGCTAACAGAAGCAAAACACTTTACTAAACAAGCAAGACTACCTCAACCCCCAGCCTCACCCTCCAATTCCACACATTATGGCCAAGTGCAATGCCATAAATCACTTCTTTAGTGAAAAAATACTGAACCTACATCACCACATCGACAACACCAAACCTGCTTCTCCTCTGACACCCACTCCTCCCACTGAATCCCACAGTGGTTACCCTAATGCCCCTACTCCCTCATAGCCAGTACCTCAGAAGATGATGTGTTACACTCATCCCTTATAAATACCCTTACAGGAGAAGCTCCCTCACCGCTACTCATCATTGTTAATGGCTCTCTCAAGAATTCTTCATTGAAGGTCTCAAGTTAAGCTGGATCCTCCTGAAGAAACCAACACTAGACCCTGATGACCTTGCCAACTACTTATCCAACAATCATCTACACCTCATTGGCAAGATCATTGAAAAAGCAGACTATGCACAACTTCAAGATCACACCAACACCTACCATCTCCTATACTATGATCAATCCGCATTCAGATCACGCTGCAGCATGGCGACAGCTACCTTATTATAAGTCAGAGATGGGGGCGTGGCCAAGATGGCGGATAGAGCGGACGCAGAGCCCTGAGCTCCGCTCTATTCCCGCCGGCAAAATCCTGCTTTCTCCTCGCCTGGCTGGAGATCCTTGCCGGTCATTGATGCGGAAGATGACCGGCACCCGCTGGAGGGAAAAATCGGCGCTCGTCGGTGCCCCGTGAGCCCGCTGCGGGCTCCGATCTCTGCCTACGCGACCGCAAGTGCCCCCGAGGCCCGGAGCAGCGCGAGAGGACGGAGGCACCTCGGCGCGGGCCGTGACTCGGCCGCGCGGTGCCCGAATTCACCACCCCCTCTACATTAGGGGTCCTGGAGTGCCTGAGGCCTGGGGTGCTGTGTCCTGTGCCCCTGTGACGCCGCCTGTGACCCCCTTTGGCCTGCCCGAACCTCCGTGGCTGAGGCGGCCATCCTGCGAGGAGGGGCCTGTGGTGACTAGGCCCCTGGGCACGGCGGTGAGGGGGTGCGGACCCGTCTCCCCCTCCCCCATTTGGGGGTTAGAAGTGCTGTGCCCTGAGAACCTGGCGGGCCTGTCCACGGCTCCAGGTTCCTGATGGACTGACCGCCCGGGACCGCCATATTGTGTTTGGTGAACGGAGGCGGCCGGGCCCATTGAGGTGCGGCTACAAGATTGCTGCATCTGGCGGATGAGCGAACGAAGTCCCTTGGCAGCGGTGAGTGGACCCCCGTGGCCCCTTTCCTCCTCTATACTCCTTGCGACCTCGACGGACTGTGGGTGTGCTGCGAGTGCGCAGCTGGAACCGCGTCGCCTGCCCTGTGGTGAGTGAGACCCCGGTGGATTGTCTCGGTTGCGGGGGGCCCCCCTGGAGCTCGGGTGTTTGGCTGTGGATAGCCTCACCCACGGGGTGCGGCCGAGAGTATATCCCTGAGCCCTGGCTGGTGGACTGGAGGCGGCGCGCTGGAGCTGAGCCTGCGGGTGTGATGACACGGGGGTGAGTGCCCTTGCGGGGAAAGCGTACCCCGGTGTGCCATAAGTGGATGCGCGGGATGCATCTGGAGACGACTGTGGCTGCCTGAGTAAACTACGGCTGGGGCGGTGTCTCTGATCCTGCAGTGGGATCAACTCTATGTTAGTCCTGCGTCCCTTGGTGCCCTGCAGGGCGTGAGTGAGAACATTCTGTAGCTTGGGCGATCTATCTTGTGCACCTTCTTCCCCTCGCTTCGACTCCTGACTGCTCCTGACCTCTGAGGGTGCGCGCCCGCCATTGCCTGCCCTGTGGGCGCACAGGGGCGACATCATGGGCAAGCCCAGACCGGACAGATCCCAGGCACAACCTCCGGAGGTGGAGCCGGCGTCCTCGGAGCGCAGGACCGTGGATCCCCCAGGGACATCCGGCCAGGGAGACCACACTGATCAAACGCACCGCTTTGATGAAATACTAGCTGCGATTCTGGATATTAAAACCACCTTGGGCTCTAAAATTGACTCTCTTAGTATCGACATGGGATACTTACGAGAAGACCACAAGAAGCTTAAGGGTCGGGTCGACGAAAATGAGTCCGCCTTGCCATCCATGCGGCCTACAGTGGCTGCGACGACTTCCCAGTGGCGAACCCTCCAGCAGGAGGTGGACTACCTTCAGGCCCGCGTGGATGACCAGGAAGGGCGCTCACGACGCAATAACGTGAGAATCGTGGGCCTGCCCGAACGGGCGGAGGGGCCCAGCACGGAACTGTTCCTGGAAGACTGGTTCGCACGTGAGGTCCTACAGGGCAAAATGTCTAAGTTCTTCTCTATTGAGAGGGCTCATAGGGTCCCGGGGGGCTCCCCGCGCCCTGGCGCACCTCCTAGATCAGTGGTGGCCAGATTCTTCAATTACCGCGACAGGGATCACGTGTTGCAGATCACCAGGACCAAGGGCCCCTGGCAAATCGAAAACGCGACAGTCCACATCTACCCGGATTATACCCTGACTGTGCAACGCCGCCGATCCTCATTTTTGGAGGTCAAAAAATGCTTGCGAGATCATGATGTTCAATACTCCTTGCAATACCCGGCGCGCCTGCGTATTCACCATAAGGAGGGCACGGTCTTTTGCGACACGCCGAACGATGCCTGGGCTTGGGTCGACCTACAGGGTTTGGCGCAGGATCCTCCTGTGATGCAGTCGAATTCCGCACGACCATGGACTGCGGTGCCAGCACGTGGAGGCCGAGGCGGGAACAGATTGCGCCACCCAACAAAGACGCAAGCCACGCATGAACGAGCACAAGCCATCAAGACGGTGGAACAACTGGGCTCCCCCTCATCCTCCTCCAGACGGGACTCGGACTCTGATGCACAAATGGACCGCACACTGCAGCTTACGGATTCACAGATTGAGGCAATGGCGGGGACGGGCCCGGTCCTTACCCCGCAAACAGCAGCTGATCTAGGTTGAAATTATTGCGCCTGGAACTTGTTTCTCTGTTGAAGTGACCGGACAGCTGGTGTATGCCTGATTGCCAGGATGATCCACGGGAGGCGGCGCGGACATTACATACAGTCTTTACGCCACCTTCCCCACCAAGTGACAAGTAGCTGATACAGCACACTATTTCATTCTTTATCTTTTGCTGTATGTTTTAATTGTTGTGTTATTGGATTTGCAGTTTAGTGCGAATGGCCCATTGTCCGTTGACAACCAGGCATGGGGTGGGAAGTTGGGATATTTTTGATGATGTCATTCTTTCTTTTCTTTTATGTTTGCAATTCACGAGCCCTGGTGCCGATATACCCCTGTGTCCGGTAGTCTGGGACTGTGTGTGTAGCGATGGGAATGCGGTCTGCCACGTGGTGGGGGGATCCTCGCACAATTTTATTATACACCTACATAAATGGCTAGTGGGGATTATTCTTTATTGACCTGGAATGTGAGGGGGCTGGCGGGATGCGCCAAGCGCCACAAAGTGTACCAATACCTGCGCAGCCACAAGGTCACGTTTACGCTACTCCAAGAGACGCACCTCACGACACAGACGCTGGCGTCGCTCCACAAACGATGGCGGGGCATGGTCCTGGGCACGACTTATTCGGGTTACGCTAGGGGGGCGCTTATCTGGGTGGCCCCTGGGACTCCTCTCCAAATTACACACTCCAGGGTGGACGTGCAGGGTCGCTATGTCACCATGGAGGGTGTGCTGAACGGTTCCCCCCTGGCGCTGGTTTCCCTGTATGCCCCGAACTCGGGCCAATCCAATTTCCTGCGGCTGCTCACACCATCGCTGCTTACGGACCCCACGGTCCCTACATACTGGGGGGGCGATTTCAATGGGGTATGGGATCTTGCCTCGGATCGCTCCTGCCCACCTCTCTCACTGGCGCATCACATGCGGGAATGGGCGCTACAACTGCAGGTCCACGATGTCTGGCGCCGGCTTCATCCGCGGATTCGCATATACTCTCACTACTCGGCTCTGCACGATTTACACACACGGATTGATATGGTGTTTTGTTCGGATAATGCTCTGCATAGTGTGGTGCATGCTGCGTACTTGGCGCGCGCGCTTTCTGACCATACATCCCTTACAATTAAGCTTGACCTGGGGCGCGCAACGCCCTACGATCTCGACGTGGCGCCTGCCGGCGGCGGCGCTGGCTGACTCCTCCTACCGGACCACTTTACTGGAGTCCATTACCAATTATTTTGCGGAGAATGAGGGGACTGCGTCATCGGTGGGGTTGGAGTGGGACGCCTTCAAGTCTGTTCTTAGAGGTCATGCAATCAAGACTACGTATGGGGCTCGCACGACCCTCACTGCGGCACTAGATGCGCACGAGTCCGAGATCCAGAGTTATGAGTGGCGAATTCCGGTGGATCCCCTGCTTGCCCCCTTACTCGCCCAGGCGCGACTGGCGTACAGGCAGGCGATGGATGACCTGTGTGTCTTAGATTATAGAACATATTTGGCGCGCAGGCATAGCGAAGGAGACAAGGCTGGGAAGCTCCTGGCGTAGCTCCTTCGATCCGATACTACCCAGCCTCCCATTACTGCCATATACACGAGTGCCGGGACTTTAGTGAATACGCAGGCAGCTATCAATCTCTCCTTCCATGAGTACTACACCACGTTGTACGCAGCCCCGGCACCACCTGACCCTGATCGTATTCGGGAGTTTTTGGAGGGGGTCCGGCTCCCGCAGATCGTTCCGGCTCACAGGGCCGCTCTGGAACAGCCCATTGCGCTTGATGAAATCACGGATGCCATCCGGCAGCTAGCGGCGGGCAAGACGCCGGGGACGGACGGGTGGCCGGCAGAATTTTATCGTACTTTCTCTGCACAGCTAGCGCCTAGGCTGGCCAAGGTGTATGCCGAGGCCTTTGAGGCGGGTGAGTTACCACCAAATATGAGAGAGGCGACGCTGGTTGTGCTGCATAAACCAGGGCGAGACCCCCTTCTCATGGCTTCCAATCGCCCCCTGTCGATGCTTAATGTCGATTATAAGATCCTGGGGAAATTATTAGCTAATCGGCTCCTTGTTACTGTCCCTCTGCTGGTCCATGAGGACCATAATGGTTTCATTCCAGGGCGCAGTACGGGGTTGAATCTGCGGCGGTTGTTTGCGCTCCTGGAGTGGGCGCGGGGTGGGGAGGAGCGGCCCTGGATCGCCTCGCTCGACATAGAAAAGGCGTTTGACACCTTAAGCTGGGCTTACCTCGAGGCGACCCTGACGGGGTTTGGCATGGGTCCCCATTTCCTACGATGGGTACGATTGTTATACAGTGGTCCGCAGGCCAGGGTGAAAATGGGTCGCACTTATTCGCCGCTCCTGTCGATAGCGAGGGGGACGCGACAGGGCTGCCCCCTGTCCCCGATCCTTTTTGCTCTGGCCATGGAGCCATTGGCGTGCAGGTTGCGGCTGCGGGTGCGAGATTGGGGTATACGGGTTGATCAGCGATGGCATATCGCCTTGCTATGTGCCGATGACGCGCTGATTTACCTTTGTGGCGAGGCCGCGATCCTGCAGTCAGTCATGGCTCTTTTAAATGAACACGCGACCGTCTCTGGACACCAGGTTAACTGGGCGAAATCGGTGGTGTTCCCAATGACATCAATGACTCCGGCGCAGAGGCGGCTAGCGCCACTTACCCCGCTGCAATGGGCGTCCGACACCTTCAAATATCTGGGGGTGCAGATTTACCACTTGGGATCGGACACGATCGACGGGAACCTAGGCCGAGCCATTACGCGAGTGCGCACGACCCTTTCGTTTTGAACGAGTCTCCCCTTGTCTCCAATAGGTCGGGTAGCAATCTCTAAGATGTTGGTTCTCCCCCGTCTCTTATATTTTTTCTGTGTACTCCCATATCGTTTACCCCGAAAACTCTTCCGAGACCTGGAGTCATTGCTGGTGTCGCTGATGTGGGGTGCTTCCCGGGCTCGGGTGGCCCTCCACAAGTTATACTTACCATTGTCGGATGGTGGCCTGGGCGCGCCCAATTATGAGCGATACTACGCGGCGGCACAATTACAGTGGCCAATGCGGTGGCTCGCCAAAAGTAGACTCACTGAGTTGGTCTCTGGCGCCGTGTCCTGGGATATTTCAACGCTCCTAGAGTGGCTATCGGGAACTGCTACGCCAACCCAGAGACGACAGGGCAATTTATTGATGACTGCAGCCCGACGAAACTGGGCTAGATACGTGGTGCCCAAGGGCCGGCCGTCGCCTTGCGCCCCTAGTCTACCTCTGGAGCTGCTCCCTGGCACGTATTCATGCCATGGACACCCGAACTGGGGGCATGGAGAGCGAGTGGACTGGACACATGGGGGGGATATGTTTGCGGATTCGCAGCTGCTGACGTTTGAGGGCCTAGTGGAAACGTATGACGTGCCACAGGGCTCCTTCCTACTGTATTCCCTACTACGTCGCCTGTCCTTGCAGTCCTGGGGTGCGGACGGAGGGGAACCTGTTATTTCACACTTGCTACATACCTTGCTCACACACGGCCGCGGGCGTCAAGCCATCACAGCCATATACATTTCCATTAGATTGGACGATCCCCCTCCATTGACTACCTTGCGAGCGTATTGGGATGGCGAGCTCTCTATTACCTTGTCGGATAAACAATGGCAACAATGTCTTACTTACCCCAAAATTATTTCGACCAACGCCATAGGTGAAATACACTCAATTTAACTATCTCCACCATACGTATCTCACCCCTCATAGATTGGCACGTATGTACCCTACTACCATGGACGTCTGCCCTCGATGCAGAAATCAGGCTGCTACTTTTACTCACATGGTCTGGACTTGCACTACCATTCGCGTATTCTGGCTAGAGGTGGCTGAAGTGCTTACGGCGGCAGCGGATGCGCGAGTGGAGGTGGAACCCCTCCATTTCCTGTTGGGAGTCACGAGGCGTAATTCGGCTCATAAGAGTATGAACAAATTCTTGGACCTCGCTTTGGGCCTGGCTAAACGGAGGATTGCCATGGCCTGGAAGGCGCAGGTGGGCCCCGGGATCGCTGTGTGGCTACTGGACCTGCGAAGGGCACAGGTTTCGGAATGTATGAATCAACACGAGGCTGAGGCGCGGGCGCCGCTCCCCTCGCGTCAATTACCTGCACAGTGGCAAGAATTTCTAACGGCGATCGAGGCTAGAGTTGCTGAGGGCGCTCCTCCCCCCTTCACACACATCGGTGGGGAGACCCCCCGCTTGCCCTGCTGCCCCCTCCCTGGCCCATGCGCGCCTACTCCTGCCCCCCTTTGCCCCCCGTCCATTTACTCTTAAGGTTTCCTCCTGAGGTGCTTGACATGACCGCACGCACTCCATCATGTCCCTATGCTACTATCTATTGTTTATGTTATATTTCTTATGCACCAGACCAGCACTTGTGATCGTACTAGGCTTCATATATACATAGAGATCGGCTTTTGTTTTCTTATTTGGGCCACATGTGAATTTCTTTTTGTTCTCTTTTTCGCTTTTTGTTTTCGTTTGTGGTGCCTTTTGTGTCCGAAATTATATTGTCTTCTTCAGGGATGTACGATATGTAACGGGCCCGGACGCATGGAGCAATGCCCGATTCTCCTTTTTGATACTTCTATTGTACATTTATATATGTTTGGTTGTGTGGCGCTGCGGAGTGAAGCAGTGAGCCGCCCAGCCCAGTAGGTACGGGAATGCTAAATGATATTGAATCTCCTTCTGCCCCTACCTAATGCCATTCGATTTTGTTATTGATCTGTATTATTTCTAGTATATCCTGATCATTATGCACATGTTTTGGATGCCATTTTGTTAAAATTAATAAAAATCATTTATTTAAAAAAAATTATAAGTCAGAGATGATACCCTCCCGACCACATACAAAGTGGACCCCTGCCTCCTGATACAAAGGGTCCTCTCAGATGCCTTCAGCCCTCATCCACACCCTGAAGTCTCAAATGGGATTTGTTAGACCTGGCATCATTGGCGCGGGTCTCCCTTCCTCTTTTCGCTTCTTACCTTTTATGTTGGTTGGATTTAGATGCTCTGGGCGCTGTGCCACTGCCAATCAGTGACACAGCGCGAATGCTCCCTGTGTAAAGATAACTGTATGAATTGGGATAACCATAATTGGCTCATTTGGTTTACCTGTCAGCCCCTAGTATCAGTGCACTGTGTGTGCACAGGGCTGGTAGACCAAATACTGCTGGTGGGCCTGCAGCGCTGATTTGCGCTACCCACCGAAGCAGCTTTTAAAGTATGTCTGAATAGCATGTTCTAATAGCGAGTTACCCTCCATTTCACTGTTTACTATTGTGAGGCTATCCGTTCTCATAGGCCAGAATGGGCAGGCTGAGTATTACATGCCCTAATCCTTCCTGCCCCCAGGAACCTGTTAGGAACGTCCAATTTGATATGTTTAAGCTCAGAACATTGAGAAACATCTTTTAGTAAGGATTATTAGCGTAGCCCGTGTTCGAAAATGCCTCTACTAGAAACTAGGTATTTTCTGGCCTAAGCTTTCCTGTAGGCTTTGCTAGCGTGTGTATTGGCCGTCTGGTTTTGGAGCAGCAGGGCCAGCTGGGTCAGACCTGGCTGGAGAGAGAGATCGGCATTTAGAGTATGGAGAGGGGTGACTCTTTGATCTGAGCAGGGCCGTGCCTGGCAAGGTGAATGATGGCTCCACCTCCCACTGGGCGTCTGATAGCAGACCCCCAGATTCTCAAAGGGCAGGATGTCGCCTCGTAAACCAAGTGCTCCCCGACCCCACCGAACTGGTTCTGGCTGGATGCAGTGATTTGTGACTGCAGAGAACAAAGACTTTTTAGGTATAAAACGCTGCGATGAAACCTTTTTCAAGTTTGTTCCTTCTGGATGTCAAGACGAAACTCTGCCCGAGTGAACAGAGGAAAGGACTTTGAAACTTTCACCAAGCTTGCTGAAGAAACTACCCGAGGGCCTGAATTGAGAGCGCCTCCTGCTGAAGTCTCAGGGACATTAGACTTCACCCCGTGAGCCGTCTAAATTCCTGTGCTAGGGATTCTACTTGCAGGTGAGGCATCCGTCGAGTAATCCGGAACCTCTAGTTCTACTGTGAGGAACGCGGACTGGTAACCCTTGTTAACTCTGTGTGTTGGCCGCCGCAGCTAAGAGAGAGCCAATTTGCAGTCCCTGTGATAGGTCTCTCTAGGAAGGAGAAGTACCACAAGGCGCTGAAGGCCTGGTGGGAAGTGAGAGAGCCCGCTGGGGATGAGGAAGAGAATGCTGGAGGGCAGCAGGATGATGCAGTAGAGGGGGGGGGGATAGAACACCCTCCAATCCAGGTACTAGTGTATCCCAAAGGAGCCTGACCCCAGAAGAGCTGGAGGACAGGGAGAGAGATAGGAGGCATAGTTTGGAGATGGCTAAATTGGAAGGTCAGAAGGACCTTGAGAGTAAGAAGTTAGACATTGAGAAGAATCGATTGTCAATTGAACCTGAGAAAATGAGAATGGAACATGAGAGAATGTTGAGGGAGATAGAGATCAGGGCGAGGAGTGTCCCGGTCTCCCCTCTGGTGGCAGCATACCTTTAGTAACTCCTGAGAGTAGAGTTTATATTCCTAAGGATGTCATTAAGGATTTTCACAAGAGTGAGGATATTGGGCAATGGTTTGCCGCATATGAGATAGCAATGGTGTCCCACCGGGTCCCTGGGCAGGATTGGGGAGCGGGATTGTGGGGGCGCTTTGTGAGTGATGGTAGGGATACCCTGTTGGACCTGCCTGAGGAGAGCAGGATGGTGTATGCCCATATGAAAGAAGCTTTGATGACCCGTTATGGTTTGACCCCAGAAATATACAGGCAGAGGTTTAGGACTGTCATGTGGTTTGTGGCCTCATGGCCTGCCCTGCTAAGTTGGCTGCGGCCTGGCTGCCATCATGTCTTTTCCGCACACATTACTTTGTGACTTTGTTTTTCAAGCCTCTGCTTGCGCCCGGCTATATTAGGACTGTCTGCATTTCTGTCTTTCACCTTTTCTCTTGTCCCCTGTGGGTTGCTTCTGCAAGGTCGAAAAACAACGTCCCTTGTTCTTGCTGATCTGGCCTGTCCCTCGCACCTAGACATAACACTATGTGCAGCTGCACTGGAGAAATTTGTGTGCTTTTAATATGGTGATTACACTGTTAGAGGCACTTGGAGAAAAACCTTTCCAGAGAGAAGAGCTGTTTTTGTCTACTGATGTAAAACCTGCATCTAGAGATTGAGGTATGAGGGTCCGCCTAACAAATGCCCAGAGGTTTTCTGTTTATATAATAAACTAGCTAATAGCACGGGGAGGGTGGTATAGTCATTTAGCTCTATATCCACTGCTTTATGAAATGCTTTCCCCGTTTGTATTCTATGGAATTGTAACTATGCTGATTATATTATCGTTATGCATTATGCTGATAGTACTGACACGTGTATTGTATCTTAGAGCACATTAGTTGAAATAAACATTTTAAACTATACAGTGTCTCTTCTTACACGCGTTGTGGACAGGTATGAGTGAGTTATGAAAGGGTGTTCTTGCTCCTGCGAGTCCTGAGAGAGAGATACTGTGTTCTGCGTTGTCTAATCATTGGTAGTATTGTTGCTAATGAGACGCTACAGCTAGTCGGGTTGGGGTTTTAGGTGCTAAGGCTTATGATTGGCTCACCAATATATTCCGAGGTCCTATTATCCTGTGCATAGCTCTGTGTATGTGCAGAATCCCTATAACATGGCGCAACCAACGAGTGGGCTGCTTATCTGCGAGACGCTTGAGTAGTATTTTATGCTTGTCCACAACTCCCCTCGCAGACGCTTCCGGAAGTGTGTGTGACGGTGATACCTCCTAAATTGACGTTTTTATAGGTTCTTTCAAGCTTGAAGTTGTTAAAAGGTTCTTAACTAAACCCTATATTGTGCTGCCTTACATTAGGTTGTCGAAAACTTTTAGCCTACAATGGCTGTTCAAATTGCGGCACATAGCCATGCAGCGCTCCGGGCTCACTTAACAGTGTATGGAGTGCCTGACGCGGGTGTCGAGTTGATCTTTGTGGTACAAGCAGATCCGGCTTACCACTTTGAGGTGTTTTACTCTTGGGTCACCTTTCCGGCGGTGGATGCGAACGATAATTTGTTCCATGAATATGAAGCCACCGTAGTTCCTAATCACTATAGACCATATAGGAACCTTGAAGTACCGCTCACGGCTTGGCAACACCGTGTTTGGTTTGATGGCGCCCTCCCCCAACCGACTACCACGGTTCGTTTAGGCCCCTTATCTATTGATGGGACCAATTGGACTGTTTTGGCCAGGTATACCCCACATCCGCGATATATGTTGGTAGCAGTCGCTGAATTGCGTGATATGCATTCGTCTTTGATACGAGTGCATCGAGCTTTAGTACAGTATGTTACGGGCAACATCCAGGGAGCCCCTCCTGGAGTTGCGGCCCATCCAGCTGGTGCAGGCGGTGTGACCATAAGTCCTGTCATGGTTAATTCGGTGATGGACAAGCGCCCACAAAATAAGGATGATTTTCCTTATTGGCTTGCAGAAAAATTTAACCAGCTGGAGGCAGTTTTTCCTAACACCTCTCCTGTGGATAAACACAGGATTTTAACGATTAGTTTGCCAAAAGACTTAGTCCCCGAGTTGGCAGAATGCAACAACTGGGGTAGGGTATTCGCAGCAGTATACGCAAAGTGTTTCGGCACTCCTTCCATGACGGTTCTCCCCTCTGTAATTAAACGTGTACAGGATGAACATGGCCCTGAAGCGGCTGTGGAATTAGGGATGAGACTGGTGGGTGTGTTCGACGTAGTAGCTGATTTGATCCTTGCGAATGTCAAGGGCGATGCAGTGAACTTTCAAGTAGCTAATGCTTTGGCTTTGGTCCCAGATCCGGACAAACTGCGCGAATTACCGAAAATGATTGCCCAGGCTTACAAAACAATTGGCCGAAATAGCCTGGGAGTTAAGCCTTTTGCTAAATCGCAGACACAATCGCAACAACAACAACCAAAAACTCAATCTGAGAAAGATGAGAAACCAGTCTTTACTAAAAAGAGCTGGAGGTTGAAGAAACAGGGTAAGCAACAGAAGAAGCCGGGGTCGCGAGGCGCATCCCCGGTTTCAATCTCTTCTGAACGCACTTATGATTTGCGAGATAGGGCGAGAATTAAATCACCAGATAGGTTTCAGGTCCCTGATACGCGTTCTCCTCGTTCTTCACAGGCACCGCCAACTTCGCAGGCCAGTGGAGGAGATCGCCAGGATAGAGGAAGGGGTCGAGAGGCTCCCCCGGGAAGAGACCAACCTCGACAACAGGTCAGAGGGAAAGCAGAAGAATTTCCGCGTTCTCGCCCACAATTTCAGAAGAAGAAAGTTGCCGCTGTTACAGCGAGATATGCCACAGACGGTGAGAACGAGACTCCTGAATTGGACGTGGGCAGTGACGCTCCTAGACAGCGCCGCGGAAGTTACCATAGTGCGGGAGGCGCTACGTCCTCATGTGGAGGCGACAGCAACTGATACATTCATTACTGTTGAGACCGCAGACACCAGAGTGGCACCCCCTGACAGATTATATAATATTGTAATTCAGATCGAAGGTGATATACAGCGTGTTATAAAAGGGATTTTTTGGGTAAATCTGACCTCTTCGTATGACATTTTGTTAGCAGAGGCGGATTGGCCGCCCCCATTCGTACTTGCTGCGCGTAAAGGGGAGGAGGTAATCCTTCCGAGCTTTTCTCGTCATGTCCCAAAGGACAAAGCGGAGGCTCTAGCAGCTGAATGGGCTGTGTCCCTGGCTCCAGCGTTATACCGCAACCACGTGGGATGGGATGAGGACTCTCCCCCCCATGAAATACCTTTGCGGTCGCTGCCACAGCCACAACCCCAATATCCCATCAAACGGGAAGCTAAAGGTCCCGTTTCCAAAATTCGGACTCAGTTAGACTATCAGGGAGTAATTGAAACCTGCGTGTCACCTATGAACAATCCCCTTTTCGCGGTTTCTAAACCCGATGGATCGTACCGCTTAGTTTTGGATTACCGACATTTGAACTCTCATTGTCGGACCTTTGCGGTGCAAAACACACACAGTTCTGCGCTTGTAGACAGTCTCGTTCGTAAAAAATATAAAACGACACTTGACCTATCCAATGGATTCTACACGCACAACTTAGCCCCGGAGAGTAGCCAATGGAGCGCTTTTACCTCCGGTGGTAAATTATTCAAAGTCCGGCATTTACCTATGGGCTACAAGAATAGTCCCGGAGTATTCGCAGCCCGTGTTGTCTCTTTGTTAGACGGCATAGACCCAGATGCATGTTCGTACGTCGATGATATCTATCTGACAGATGACGAATTATATCCGCATCTTTCCCGAGTGGACCGCATTATTCTTGAATTTGCAGTCCTGGGATACAAATTCAACTTTGCCAAATCCCACATTGCTGAATTTACCGTTTTGTTTTTGGGTTATGAACTCAACAATGAAGGTAAGGGCTTAGCCCCCCATTTCTTGGAGAAATGTGCACTTTTGTGCCCTCCTACTACTCTGAAGAAACTTCAGTCTTTACTGGGTTTTCTGAACTTCGGGCGTACTTACATTCCCGAATATGCCCAGCGTATCAAGCCACTGTATGCCTTGATACAACCTAACTTTTCAAAGTCATGCTGGCTTCCGGAGCATTCCTCCATTCTGCAGTCTTTGCAGACAGACCTTCTTGAGTCTAAATACTTGTTGACTCGTGATAACCGCACCAACCTGGTGATTAGAATAATTCCAGGGGCAGTGGGTTTCACGTATTTAACCTTTAACGAAGGTGACACAGTACCCATCGCATACAAGTCACATCTTTACACTTCCGCGGAAATGTGCTTTTCATCTGTGGAGAAAGTTCTGACTGCGGTGCAGATGGCAGGGAAAACGCATTCTGGTGGTAACACCATATCCTGCCCTAGAGGCAGTGACAAAGGCAAGTGTTCCGAACTCTAAAGCTTTGCACCCCCGTTGGATTCAATGGGTGACCTCTTTGACGTCTCCGGATGTCACTTTTATTTTTGATTCTTCTCTTCAGACTCAGGAGTTTTTGCAGTATGAATTTGTTCATCCTCCTCCTCTGTCCTTGCTACCGCTTGAGGATTACGACTGTTATCTATACCGATGGTTCGGCACAACCGACCACGGGTTCCAAGCATGCCTATTCAGCCGCATGTGCTATTGTTGCAGGCACTTTTGTGAACGGTAAGTTCAAGACTACTGTAGTGCATACTCAGGCACTCGGGGACAGTACTGCACAATTGGCCGAGCTGTGTGCATTGGTGCTCGCACTTGAGTTCGCTACTCCGGATGTGACCACTCTAATTGTATGCGATTCTTACTACTGTGTTCAGTCTTTCAATGACAATCTGTTCTTTTGGTCGCAAAACGACTACAGAGACGCCAAAGGTAGCACAATTAAGCATAAAATGCTTTGGGTTCGAGTGGCAGATTTGAAACAACGTCTGCCTCTCACACAGGTGGTTCACACCCTTGGCAACCAGCGTCTGGGCGCACACGCTGTTGGTAACGGTTTGGCAGACGAAGCTGCCAAATCAGCAGTAGCCACGTGTTCAGTCGCAGCAGTTACAAGATCCATGACTAAAATAGATACTGATATCTTGGCAGCTATTGCTGCAACGACGGAAGGTACCAAATATCCCTGGGGTTTCCCTTCCAAATATACTTATCATTTAGGTCCCGAACAGGCTCCTTTCGTAAGTATTCCAGACGTTGGTGATCGGCTGATTCCCAACGCGGACCGCAGGCTTTCCTTGATAACGGCCGCACACGAGGGCATGGCTTCGGCTCATGCAGGCGTGTCTGCGACTGTTTCCATCTTGCAGCAGCGTTACTGGTGGCGTGGTTTATACAAACAAACCCGTACCTATGTGCTTTCTTGTGACGTTTGTCAGCAGATTAAGCCTTCCACGGTTACACGTCCACCACAAACATCGCTCTGCATTTCAAACAGACCTTTTGCATGTGTTTACCTGGATCACTGCGGTCCATTCTCTTCAGACACTGCATATAAATACATCTTGGTTGCAGTGGACTCGTGCACACGGTTCCTCTGGGTCTGGCCACAACGGAGTGCTGACGCTCGAAATGTCATAAGGGATTTGCGTGTCTTTGTGGGAGTTTTCACATGTGGCACCTTCCATTCGGACCAAGGTCCAGCGTTTGCCTCTAAGGCTTACAAGGACGCAATGGGTTCCCTGGGGGTGCGGTGAAATTTTCGTCTCCGTATCGGCCTGAGGGCAACTCAATCGTTGAACGAATGAACCGTGACTTAAAGCAATCCTTGACAGCTAGAGTCTTAGGCACTGGCAGAAACTGGCTGGCCCACTTGTATACCGTACAACGTGCACTTAATAATCTCCCTAGAAAACCTCTGGGTGGGCGGACCCCATATGAACTGCTCTTTGGCATACGAATGTTTGTGCCCGACCTTGATGGTCTAGACATGGCTGCGCAGTCCGCCATCTTTGATGTAGATAACCATTCTACTATGTTACAGGGCTTACAAGAAGACCGAGACAAACTTGCAAATGAACATTTACCTTCAGCCTCAGACACTGCGTTGCAGATTCCGGTTGCCGGCTGGCTTCCGAAAATTGGAGATCTGGTTCGAGAGAAAGTGGAGAACAAAAAAGAATTTGGCCCATCTTATCGTGCACCAGTTCCAGTCCTTGGCTTGAAGGGTACTCGTACAGTCATCTTACCACCGCTTCCTGGTCGAAAGGACAACAGATTCATCTCAGTGGACAATGTCAAGCTACAACATCTGGCCGATCCTGAATAGTGTAACACCAGCGGTCTCTTGTCCAGTCATTTCCCGGACATATGTTCGTGGCTCTCTTGCCCGAACGGTCACAGATGTTGCTCACGCACCAACTACGCCACTTAGCCCAACACGTTATTCCTTTGACTCGGATTCCACCTCATCACTAATCCCGTCCAAATTCAGCTTGTTTGTATCCTGGTTCAGAGACAATTTTTTGGTTCCTCCCTGGACATATATTTGGTTGGTCTTTTTCCTGATTTTTTTGTTCATGTCCATTGGTTTTGTCACAGTCTTTTTTCTACTAATCAATGGTCACTATTTACCAGAACGCTCTGCAGTGAACAGTGTCACTGGAACATTGGCTCCGCATTCTTCATCTCACATCATGAAGCGTGACCACACATTTGTGAACATTTCAGCTTTCCCAGTCGCTGATGGCATCGTATGGGATGCGGTAAATTTCCAAATTCATGGACCTACTGAAATTATTAATGTTCCAAATGTCCTCCGTGTTTCAATGGGTGATGTCGTTAAAAGTAATATTCATTCTGACGATTGGGATGTGCATGCCGTTGAATCGTTATTTACTGATTTGAAATATTATGCTGCTTTTAATGCTGAAGATTTGTACATGAATTCTGCAAGTTATGCCAATTTATATTGTTATCAGCATTGGGGCAACCATTTCCTCCATAAACCAAGTACTCTTAGGGGTCCTGTTAATTACACCCAATGGGAACATTGTCCTACCCCTTTACCAGGCAGCTCCCACACTCTTAGAAACAAGTTTACTTATTTTACCAACTTTGATAGATCGAACCCTGGGTCCTATTATTTTAAATTAAACACCTCCTCTACGCAGAAGATCATGTTGACCCACACCAAGTTATTATATTCGGGTTCCTTTTTGGCCGCTTTGGCTGTGGGTGGTTATGAGCACTGGCGGGACACCATTGACTTGAAATCTATTTGGGGTTCCAAATCATGGCAGGTGCAAGGCACAGAAGCCTTGCACCGTGCTTGCCTCATCCCTACCCAAATTCTGTTTTTAAATCATTCCATCTATCAAACAACGTGTTGGGGTTTGGCTACTTCCAAACAATTAAATGCCCCTTCCATTCCTGTGTTGTCTTCCACCACTAATGAAAGCTTGCATTTTAATATTTCGCTTACTGATTTGCAAGCTTTGTTTCAGAACAATTCCTTTAATATTTCCACGTTTGTTCAGTCACCCTGGTTGGCTTGGCTAACAGCGGCGAACGCCTGCCAACTGCGTTTTCATGACTCAACTCCTGGTTATAAACAGGATAGGCCAGACCCGAGGTTTTCTGACTCTCGTACAGTTACAACGTATTCTGTTGGAAAATTATGTAAACAGTGTTTGCAACACTCCTCCTTAGATTCTGTGAAACAGCATTTATCCCTCCTTTCAGGCAACATTGATCTGTCCGATTTTGTTCTGGGGCCTCGTGGCCCTCGACCCAAGAGGTTCATTTATGAAACTTACAATGAACTCTGGAAGCTTTCGCAAATTGAAGCTGCCTCCCGCCTTCGGGAGATTGATCAGGCAAATTTAGAAAAGGTGCTTGCTGTTGTTGACAATAGTATTAATACCCTGTCTTCCCGCATTTACACGTTAGAGAATATTGTGTCCTCTGTTGTTGATATTGTACAAGATGATGTTTCTGTGTTATATCATGGTCAGAATCAATTGCGTTCAGTTATGCAGTTTGCATGGACTTTGCAGACGCTTAAGTTGGGTAAAGTTCCTTGGCATTTTCTGAACACCACTGCCTTATTTTTACCGTTTAATTTGACTGACAAACAGCAGTTCATGTCCATGAAGGATGCCACATACACTCTGTTACATATCGAGAAAATAGAGCCATTACCGTTCTCTGTTGCGGAATTAGATTCTGCGGTGTGGCTAGTACACGGGGTTATCTCTTTACCTTTTTCTTTATTTGAATTCAGTTCCTGCATGAAACATTATCCCGTTGGCCGCTTTCAGCCTTTGGGCAGTGCCTTCTTGCATGAACTGTGGTCCCTACCTTTCATGTTTAGATGGCTTCGGGACGGGAAGGAGGTGTTTCTCACGGGCGAGACTTGTGATTCTACTGTGGGTCATTCCCTTATTTGCAAACACATTAAATTGCACGGCGCTTGTAACGTTTCAGCTCCGAATCTTGCTTGTGTTTTGAAGGGTATTCCTGCTCCTGCTATTTCTCCTACTTACACTGTGCTTGCAAATGGTAGCTATCTGCTTCTGAATAATCAGGACTGCTGTGGCATGCTGGCCGGTATACCCTATATCGTAACAGTTTCCCACAGAGTTGTCTGCTGCAAAAATGTGCTTTTTCCTCCCCCGCACGACATCATAGATAGTTCCATTTGGCCTTCCATTCCTACCTTGAAGGCGGATTTCAATAAATTGAGCAGAATAAAGGCGCTATTATTGAATCAGGAGGCTATGCTCACATCCGCCCGGAAACATTCATTCTCCAGGTGGCAAGTACCCACAGTGAAATACAGGCCCTTTTGAACACTAACCTCCCACAGCATTTCGGTGAACTGATTCACCGCGTTTTAAATGCCTCGCGCACCGAGGGTCTGGTGCACTTTTTTAAAGTTGTGGGCTCTGGCCTTGTGACCTCCTTTCAAACTATCTTTGGTGTAATACCGGCTTTTATTCATTCCATTTTTTCCAGCGTCTTCGGCGGCATTCCGTTGATCCTCGCTTTGGTGGCTGGTATTTTGCTTTTGGTCTGTTTACTGCGCAATGCCTGCACTTCATTGGGCCCTTCTCGACCACGGTCGACTTCAGATGCTCCGTGAACGCATGCTCGCCGGCTTCGGCGTCCTGCCATTGGCGACCCTCAGTGTGTCCTACAGTCTTTCATTTCGCTTTGCGTGTTTCGCTTGCGTGCAACCTGTGATGACTTGCATCCGCTGTCCTTTTTCCTGGTCCTTGGATTATTGCCTTTCCAATGCGTCTCTGTCTTGCCCGGATTTTGTCCCCTTGATGGGTCCATTAGAGGCGCATGAGCGGGACTGTTCCGGGGATGGCTAATGGCGCGTGCGGCTGCACTTGGAATATTGGCGCAATGGGATGTTTGTGCGGCTGCTCAGACTCTCCTACAACAAAGTTATATTGAGTATCACGCAAGTTGTCCCGCAATGCTCTTCACTGCTCCCTCTTATGAGGAACATGACTGCAGTTTTGATTTATTGGACTAGATGGCGTCACTTTTTTATGATGGTTCCAACGATGTCCTTTTGGAAAGTGTGGCATTTTTCTGCACCTACACCTTGATGGATTGAGCAGGGCCTCCGCTTTCGGCTTTACCCTGCATTTTTTTTCTGCAGATTTTTATTTCTCTTTCTCTCCCATTCGTTGTCCTTCATGGGGATTTTTTCACAAACAGACGTTTCTGTTCTGCTCATTCGCTTTGAACTCCGTCTAGGTCTATGAACTGTCCAGGGGAGGGTGTCATGTGGTTTGTGGCCTCATGGCCTGCCCTGCTAAGTTGGCTGCGGCCTGGCTGCCATCATGTCTTTTCCGCACACGTTACTTTGTGACTTTGTTTTTCAAGCCTCTGCTTGCGCCCGGCTATATTAGGACTGTCTGCATTTCTGTCTTTCACCTTTTCTCTTGTCCCCTGTGGGTTGCTTCTGCAAGGTCGAAAAACAACGTCCCTTGTTCTTGCTGATCAGGCCTGTCCCTCGCACCTAGACATAACACTATGTGCAGCTGCACTGGAGAAATTTGTGTGCTTTTAATATGGTGATTACACTGTTAGAGGCACTTGGAGAAAAACCTTTACAGAGAGAAGAGCTGTTTTTGTCTACTGATGTAAAACCTGCATCTAGAGATTGAGGTATGAGGGTCCGCCTAACAAATGCCCAGAGGTTTTCTGTTTATATAATAAACTAGCTAATAGCACGGGGAGGGTGGTATAGTCATTTAGCTCTATATCCACTGCTTTATGAAATGCTTTCCCCGTTTGTATTCTATGGAATTGTAACTATGCTGATTATATTATCGTTATGCATTATGCTGATAGTACTGACACGTGTATTGTATCTTAGAGCACGTTAGTTGAAATAAACATTTTAAACTATACAGTGTCTCTTCTTACGC
Source organism: Calotriton arnoldi (assembly GCA_963921515.1). Taxonomy (NCBI): domain Eukaryota; kingdom Metazoa; phylum Chordata; class Amphibia; order Caudata; family Salamandridae; genus Calotriton; species Calotriton arnoldi. Next base: position 1,262,649 of record CAWUFW010001626.1, on the reverse strand, counting down.
GCGTTGTGGACAGGTATGAGTGAGTTATGAAAGGGTGTTCTTGCTCCTGCGAGTCCTGAGAGAGAGATACCGTGTTCTGGGTTGTCTAATCATTGGTAGTATTGTTGCTAATGAGACGCTACAGCTAGTCGGGTTGGGGTTTTAGGTGCTAAGGCTTATGATTGGCTCACCAATATATTCCGAGGTCCTATTATCCTGTGCATAGCTCTGTGTATGTGCAGAATCCCTATAACAGGACCTGTAAGAAGTTAGAGGGTACCACGTGGGTTGAATATGTGTCTTTTTTCTGCAGAGCAATGGATCGCAGGGTAAAGGGTAGCAAAGTGGAAACTTTCGAGCAATTGTATGATTTGTTTGCGTGGGAGCATTTTTCTAGTAACTGTTTTCCAGAGCTACGCCAGCACCTGATTGATAGCAAGCTGACTAACCCTAGGAAGCTTCCTGAGGAGGCGGACCGCTGGGTGAACACCCGGGTCCGCAAAGGTTTTGTGGGAGACTTCGCCAGAGGTGGGCAGGGTCCCCAGCAGAGAAATGGGGGGGACAAGGGTAAGCCGAGGGAGTTCCAGAGGGCCCCAAAGTAATTCCCAAGGGAACCAAGCAGTGGTGTCCCAGCCTCCCCCTGAGAAGAAGCCAGTGTCCCCGACAGGTAGGCCTGTTCAGAGGGGGCCACTCACTTGTTTCAAGTGTGGTCAAGTGGGCCACCGGTATTATGATCCTCACTGTCCCCAGAGGGACCCCAATGCATCCCCTCATGCACCACCCCGTGCACCATCCCGCCAGATTGCCAGTGTAGACCTGGGGGAGGAGGTAGAGGTCCAAGGTGGGTGGGATCCCGTAGAGTTAACCCTTGTCTCGCTAGGAGACTTTGAGAAGGTCCCTAACCCCACACTGCCGAATAACACTCAGAAGTACCGGCAGTGGGTGACCATCAATGGCCATAGGGTGGAGGCTCTCAGGGACACCGGAGCTAGTGTGACTGCTGTCAGCTCCCGGTTGGTGTCCAAAGAGCAGGTTGTCCCCCATGCATTCTGCCCCGTAGTGTCAGCAGACAACTCAGAGAGCCAGTGTGAAGTGGCTCAGGTTCCCTTCGAGTGGGGGGGGTCTCAGGAACTCTTCAAGTGGCTGTGAGGCCCGCCATGCCTGTAGACTGTCTGTTGGGCAATGATCTAGAGAACTCCCCGTGGGCTACGGTGGAGAGAAAGTCTCATTTGGAAATGTTGGGTCTGCCTGAGTGGGCGTGTGTGACCACTCGGTCCATGACAGCTCAGAAGGATGTTCAGGAGGGTCTGGAGCCTGAAAGTATGGCCCAGGCCCCTGCCTTAAAGAGAAGGGGTAGGGGGCGCGGGAAACCGGCCCCCGCGTTTCCCACGGTCCCGGAGGGAGCAGACCTTGAGGGGGATGCCCTGGAACCTACAGGGGAACAAGTGGCCGAACTGGGGGACCTACCGGAGCTGACCCATTGGCAGCAGGAAGGAGGGCCCTCCAGGGAGGAATTTTGCAAGCAGCAGAGAACCGGCCCTTCTCTTGAGGGGGTGCGGCGACAGGCCGCCGCCCAGGCAGTAGGTGACCAGACAGGGTCACATTGGATCTATTGGGAGAACGACCTCCTTTACAGTGAGCCTAAGGTTGCTGAGCCTGGGTCAGCCCGTGTGCTGGTGGTACCCCAGCGCTTCAGGACCTTCCTACTGGGGTTGGCTCATGATGTGCCACTGGCCGGACATCTGTGGCAGACCAAGACCTTTGAGAGGCTGGTCACCCACTTCTATTGGCCCCAGATGCGCAGGAGCTCAGATGCTCACTGCAGGACGTGTGAGACTTGCCAGGCAAGTGGGAACAGTGGGGGGAAGATTAAGGCCCAACTACAGCCCTTTCCCGTTGTGAGCGCCCCATTCGAGAGAGTGGGCATCGATATTGTGGGGCCTCTGGATCCCAAGACAGCCATGGGCAACAGGTTCATCCTGGTCTTGGTGGACCATGCCACCCGGTACCCTGAGGCCATCCCGCTCAGGACAGTGACGGCCCCCGTGGTGGGACGGGCACTGATGGGGATTTTCTCCCGTGTGGGATTCCCCAGAGAGGTGGTGTCCGATAGGGGAACTAACTTCATCTCCAAGTACATGAAATCTCTGTGGGAGGAGTGTGGGGTAACATAAGTTCACCACTCCTTACCACCCCCAGGGTAATGGGCTGGTTGAGAGATTCAACCGGACCCTCAAGGGCATGACTATGGGCCTAGGTGAGCCCATGAGGCGTAAGTGGGACGTCCTCTTGCCATGCCTGTTGTTTGCTTACCGTGAGGTGCCACAGAAGTCCTTAGGGTTCAGTCCCTTTGAGCTGCTCTATGGTCACCCGGTAAGAGGGCCTCTGGGTCTGGTCAAGGAAGGCTGGGAGCAATCCCCAGTGAAACCTCCCCAGGATGTGTTTAGTTACATGCTGGCCTTCAGGAACCAGACTCGGCGCTTCAGGAAACTTGCTGAGGCAAACCTGGAAGCCAGCCAGGAAGAGATGAAACGCTGGCACGATCAGAATGCCACTCTGATCGAGTTTCAGCCTGGACAGAAAGTTTGGGTCATGGCCCCGGTGGAGCCCTGTGCGCTCCAGGATAGGTGGACCGGCCCATTTAAGGTGGTGGAGCGCAAGAGTCCTGTTACCTATGTGGTGGACTTGCAGTCTCCCAGGAACCCCTTGCGGGTCCTGCATGTTAACCGCCTGAAGCCCCACTTTGAGAGGTCTGAAGTGGGCATGCTACTGGCCACAGATGCTGGGATGGAGGAGGAGAGCGAGCCCCTTCCTGACCTCCTGTGTGCAGGGGAGCGAGATGGGTCAGTGGAGGGTGTGGTCCTCTCCACCACAGTGACCCGAGCAGCAGGGTGATTGTCGCCAACTGTTGGGGCAATTCAGTGACCTGTTCTCCCTGGTACCTAGTGTCACTGATTGGTGTGTCCATGACGTGGACACCGGGGACACAAGGCTTACCGAGTGACTGACCGGGTAAGGGCCTACATTAAGGATGAGGTTACCAAAATGTTTGCCCTTGGGGTGATTGAGTCCTCTAGCAGCCCTTGGTCCAGCCCAGTGGTCCTGGTACCAAAAGCTGCAGCGCCTGGTACCACCCCAGAACTTCGGTTCTGCGTGGACTATCGGGGCCTCAATTCAGTCACGAAGACTGACGCGCACCCCATCCCCAGAGCTGATGAGCTCATAGATCGGTTAGGGGCTGCAAAATACCTCAGCACATTTGATTTGACGTCTGGGTATTGGCAGATCGCCTTGACCGAGGGAGCAAAGGAGAGGTCAGCCTTCTCCACACCCGATGGGCACTACCAGTTCCGGGTGATGCCCTTTGGAATGAAGAATGCCCCTGCCACCTTTCAGAGGCTGGTCAACAGGGTGTTGGTTGGGCTGGAAGACTTCAGTGCCGCCTACCTGGATGACATTGCGGTGTTTAGCTCCTCTTGGGAGGACCACATGCGCCACCTCTGGGAGGTATTGATGGCACTGCGGAAGGCAGGCCTCACAATCAAAGTCAGTAAGTGCCAGATTGGACAGGGTTCTGTAGTGTATTTGGGGCACCAGGTGGGGAGCGGCCAGGTGGCGCCTCTTCAGCCCAAAATTGAAACTATCCTGGCGTGGGAACCCCTCCCCCCCCCCACCCAAGACTCAGACGCAGGTGAGAGCCTTCTTAGGACTCACGGGGTACTACAGGAGGTTTGTCAAGGGATATGGCAACATTGTTGCACCCTTGACTGAGCTGACTTCTAAGAAGCAGCCAAAGAAGCTAAACTGGACTGACACCTGTCAGAACGCTTTGACGCCCTGAAGACTGCCATGTGCACCGCACCCGTGCTTCAGGCGCCCGACTTTTCAAAGGAATTTGTTGTCCAGACAGACGCCTCAGAGCATGGTATAGGGGCTGTTCTGTCACAGATCAATGAGGAGGGACTAGAGCAACCGGTAGCCTTCCTAAGCAGGAGGTTACTTCCCCGGGAACAGAGGTGGAGTGCAATTGAGCGTGAGGCATTTGCTGTGGTCTGGGCGCTGAAGAAGCTGAGACCATATCTGTTTGGGACTCACTTCCGGGTTCAGACAGACCACAGACCCCTTAGATGGTTGATGCATATGAGGGGTGAGAATCCCAAGTTGTTGAGGTGGTCCATTTCCCTACAGGGTATGGATTTCACGGTGGAACACCGCCCTGGTACAGAACACGCCAATGATGACGGTCTGTCCAGGTTTTTCCGCCTTAGTGATGAGAACTCCCAAGGGAATGGTTAGTTCTCCCCACATTTCAGTTGGAGGGGACGCGTGTTAGACCTGGCATCATTGGCGCGGGTCTCCCTTCCTCTTTTCGCTTCTTACCTTTTATGTTGGCTGGATTTAGATGCTCTGGGCGCTGTGCCACTGCGCAAATGATCCCTGTGTAAAGATAACTGTATGAATTGGGATAACCATAATTGGCTCGTTTGGTTTACCTGTCGCCCCTAGTATCAGTGCACTGTGTGCCCAGGGCTGGTAGACCAAATACTGCTGGTGGGCCTGCAGCGGTGATTTGCGCTACCCACCGAAGCAGCTTTTAAAGTATGTCTGTGTAGCATGTTCTAATAGCGAGTTACCCTCCATTTCACTGTTTACTATTGTGAGGCTATCCGTTCTCATAGGCCAGAATGGGCAGGCTGAGTATTACATGCCCTAAACCTACCTGCCCCCAGGAACCGGATAGGAACGTCGAATTTGATATGTTTAAGCTCAGAACATTGAGATACATCTTTTAGTAAGGATTATTAGCGTAGCCCGTGTTCGAAAATGCCTCTACTAGAAACGAGGTATTTTCTGGCCTAAGCTTTCCTGTAGGCTTTGCTAGCGTGTGTATTGGCCGTCTGGTTTTGGAGCAGCAGGGCCAGCTGGGTCAGACCTGGCTGGAGAGAGAGATCGGCATTTAGAGTATGGAGAGGGGTGACTCTTTGATCTGAGCAGGGCCGTGCCTGGCAAGGTGAATGATGGCTCCACCTCCCACTGGGCGTCTGATAGCAGACTCTCAAAGGGCAGGATGTCGCCTCGTAAACCAAGTGCTCCCCGACCCCACCAAACTGGTTCTGGCTGGATGCAGTGATTTGTGACTGCAGAGAACAAAGACTTTTTAGGTATAAACGCTGCGCTGAAACCTTTTTCAAGTGTGTTCCTTCTGGATGTCAAGACGAAACTCTGTCCGAGTGAACAGAGGAAAGGACTTTGAAACTTTCACCAAGCTTGCTGAAGAAACTACCCGAGGGCCTGAATTGAGAGCGCCTCCTGCTGAAGTCTCAGGGACATTAGACTTCACCCAGTCAGCCGTCTGAATTCCTGTGCTAGGGATTCTACTTGAGGGTGAGGCATCCGTCGAGTAATCCGGAACCTCTAGTTCTACTGTGAGGAACGCGGACTGGTAACCCTTGTTAACTCTGTGTGTGGGCTGCCGCAGCTAAGAAAGAGCTGCCGCCGCTGAGTGCCCGCCTTAATTTGAACCTTCAGAACCTTCGCTGAATCTGTGTGGGCCGCCGCAGCTAAGAGAGAGCTGCCGCCGCTGAGCGCCCGCCTTAATTTGAACCTTCGCTGAATCTGTGTGGGCCGCCGCAGCTAAGAGAGAGCTGTAGCCGCTGAGTGCCCGCCGTTGTGCCAGCCTGGTCGAGATCATCCTTTGTCCTGTGGGCCGCCGCAGCTAAGAGAGAGCTGCTGCCGCTGAGTGCCCGCACCTTTGCCAACTCCACATCATCGTGATTTGTCCTGTGGGCAGCCGCAGCTAAGAGAGAGCTGCTGCCGCTGAGTGCCCGCATCTGTCAACTTTGCCTCATCGTGATTTGTCCTGTGGGCTGCTGCAGCTAAGAGAGAGCTGCTGCCGCTGAGTGCCCGCACCTTTGCCAACTTTGCATCATTGTGATTTGTCCTGTGGGCTGCCGCAGCTAAGAGAGAGCTGCTGCCGCTGAGTGCTCGCACCTTTGCCAACTTTGCATCATTGTGATTTGTCCTGTGGGCCGCCGCAGCTAAGAGAGAGCTGCTGCCGCTGAGTGCTCGCACCTTTGCCAACTTTGCATCATTGTGATTTGTCCTGTGGGCCGCAGCAGCTAAGAGAGCTGCTGCCGCTGAGTGCTCGCACCTTTGCCAACTTTGCACCATTGTGATTTGTCCTGTGGGCCGCAGCAGCTAAGAGAGAGCTGCTGCCGCTGAGTGCCAGCATCTTTGCCAACTTTGCATCATCGTGAGTCGTCATGTGGGCCGCCGCAGCTAGGAGAGAGCTGCTGCCGCTGTGGGCCCACCACGGAACTGCACGCCCCCACCAGCCCGGGCCGCCGCAGCCGCGTGCTGCTGCCGCTGAGGGCCCGCCTGTCCCCGAGTGCCCGAATCATTGTGAGTGCACGTTGCGGACCACTGCAGTCGAGAACTGTGGTCGCTGGGAGTCCGCCTGTCACCGTCTCCGCTTCTTCGAGAAGCTACGTGCTGTGTCCCCGTCCAACGGCAGGTATCTGGTGCGCAACGGGTCGCGTAGACCCAGGCCTTGAACTCAGTCAGTGCCACGTTCTGGTGAATACGTTATTGCCTTTTTAAGTCCCTACTGATTTACGTGCATTGTGACTGGTTTAAACGCTTTTGAGAGTCTCGTGCTAAACCTTAGATAAAGATACTATTTTTCTATACCTACTTGAGTTGTGTCGTTACTGCCTTATTGTGCATGGTCATAAATGCTTCACACACTGCCTCTGAGATAGGCCTAACTGCTCGTGCTACGTTACCACAGGGTTGAACAGGGGTTATCAAAGGGGGTAGCCCACTTGCCCTGACTTAGGAAGAAGGGTCCCTATTTGGACATTGGCGCCAGCCATGGCCAGCTAGAGACCCCCATTTCTAACAGGATTCATGCAGAAAGACCTTCACTGGCTCTCTTCCTTCCTATCCGACCGACACCAGTTTGTTAACATGAGCACCTGTGGGTCCCAGATGATTCCGACCACCTGCAAAATTCTCCATGATCCCATCTTGTCCAATGTCATCTTCAACCTTTACATAGAGTTCTTTGGGGCTTCACTCACAAAGAACAACATCAGAAGTCACCAACACACAACTGTATTTGAAGGTCTCCTCTTCTCCTAACATCTAATGCCTAAAACACTGCTTGCACCTCATGCAGACCTCTATGTGCAGCACTTAGCTGAATCTTAGCCCCACCAAAACAGAATTCCTAACAACTAGTCCAGCAACATGCTCAATGACATAAAACTAGATGGATCCAAACCCCAACTTTCATCCAAGGCCAAGTCACTCAGATCCACCATGGACACATATCTTAGCTTTAAGGAACACACCACCCAGAAAAAAGATGGCTGGTACCAGCTCGCTCTCTCCACTACATAAAGTAAAACCATTCCTCCCAAAAAGTAACTTTAGAACTACTGCCCGATGCCCTCACATGCACAAATGCATGCGAATGCATCATGACAATGCTTGTAGTTCCATCACACTTCATACGCAATGATGTGTGTGCTCAAATATTTTTTTTATATGTACTGTTGCAAGATGGTAGATGACACTTGGAGCAGAGATTGTAAAATATTACTTTTTTATTGCGCAAAAGCATTTTATTTAAAAGAGAGCAGCCCAGCAACAAATGGTAGCTGCCTGGCCCCCAAAAGGAATTGAAAAATAACAATTGCATTGGTACTGGAGGAAGAAGAGGAAGGAACGCCATCAAAGAATAAGCAAGGAAAGAAAGAAAGAAAAGTGTTAATAACTGCAACCAATGGTAAGCAATAGGCTGGTTCTACAGCCACTGTAAGTTTTTTGCATGGTCCACAAAATGTCTTTCAATAAGTGTGGTCTGTAGTAAAAGACCTACAAAAACAAGGCAACGTTCTTCTCTATCTACGCGCCCAGGACCTGGAACAATAACCTCAGATCCATTGGTGCCGCCGCAACCCTTCGCTAGTTTCGGAAAGAGTTGAAAACACGTCTCTGTAAACAACTCCACATCATGCTGCCTGAACAGTCCATCCGCTCTTAGAAACCAGCAACCCGCTCACACCTCCCCCCACACACACACGCGTTAACTCGGCATCCTGCTGCCTTTCACGCAATGCATATATTCCCCATACATTCCAAATCTTGGTTTATCTCTTTCCAGCTTGTGAAGTGACATGCTGTATATATTTTTGTATTAAGGTGCCTGGTTGCAGCTGCGCTTCTTTGAGAAGTGCTCCCAGCGTTGTTGGACAAAGAGAGCTGCTGAGTGGCCTTCTGATGCACCACAGCCCGCTGTAAAGGAAAGGAAAGTTTGCCCTGCAGAACACGTCTCTTTAAACAACTCCACATCATGCTGCATGAACAGTCCATCCTCTCTTAGAAACCAGCACCTCCACCTCCCCCTTTAAATATGTTTTTGCATCCTGTTGCCTTTCACGCAATGCATACATCCACATTCCAAATCTTAGTTTATCTCTTTCCAGCTTGTGAAGTGACATGCTGTATATTTTTTTTGCTGGGATGAGTGTCTGACTTTTGGATTACTGTGCCTGGTTCCAGCTGCGCTTCTTTGAGAAGTGCTCCCAGCGTTGTTGGGCAAAAACAGCGGCTGAGTGGCCTTTCGATGCACCACGGCCAGCAGTAAAGGAAAGTTTGCCCTGCAGAACATTGCAGCAGGTCTCTTGCTGTGCGCACAAAGCATCCCGACAAGTGCAGATGAGGGCATGGGGGGTTTCGCCGGGAATCTCACACAGATCTGAGATTTGGTTCCATAACTGCTAAGTTCCCAGGTCTGGACACATCTCCCCGATAGTACTGGGCCATACCCTGAAACCTCACGAGTCACGTATCCTGCTGCCTCTGCCCAGATATCCCCGGAAGCAGTGGCGACATCCGGTTCCACGCTTCCGGTCCGAGATCGTCATTTCCGATTGGTTCCGTTTCGATTGTCCAATGCTGCCTGCAGGTGGCCAGTGAAACCAAAGCAGAGGAATGAAACCGAGCTCCGCGGAGTGGGGAGGGGCGTGGACCTGAGAGCCCCGCCCTGGGCAGGGCCTGGCAGACAGCCTGTCCTCGGCCTGGCAGTGCCAGCCAAGTGCTGGGCTCAGAAGAGAGCTTTGCTGCAAGGAGTGAAACTCACAGCCTTCCATCTCTTTTTAAATTCCTGTGCATAGACCCTGCAGCCCACGAGCTCCTCGACGCGAATCTAGCATAGAACTGATGCCCTGAGCGCTACGAAGCCATTCATTCTAAGATAACTGTAGACTAGAACCTCCTCGCCTCGAGGTCATTCTAGTGTGGCAGAGGGGTGTTGTTCATTCAAGAGAAAGTACAAGGTTCCTAATTTCTTGGAAGGATTAAGAACCCCCCCAATGCCCGAAAACTCAGTGAGCTATACTGAACTCTGCAGCCACCCCACCCCCACCTGTGAGAGGTATCAAGACTGAAAGTAATAGGACGCTCGGACTGCACTAGGTGAGTATGTGCGAGAGGATGCATTGGCTGTGCACTAGGCGAGTGTGCGGTGTTGCACTAGGTGAATGTGTGCGAGAGGATGCATTCGGTGTGCAGTAGGTGAGTGTGCAGTAGGATGCATTGGGTGTGCACAGGTGAGTGCGAGGTGCATTGGGTGTGCACTAGGTGAGTGCGAGGGTGCTTTGGGTGTGCACTAGGTGAGTGTGCGAGGGGGTGCATTGGGTGTGCATTAAGTGAGTATGTGTGAGAGGATGCATTGGGTGAGTATGTGCGAGGGTGCATTGGGTGTGCACTAGGTGAGTGTGCGAGGGGGTGCATTGGGTGTGCAGTAGGTATGTGTGAGGATGCATTGGGTGTGCACTAGCTGAGTGTGCAAGGGGGTGCATTGGGTGTGCACTAGGTGAGTGTGCGAGAGGGTGCATTGGCTCTGCACTAGGTGAGTGTGCGAGAGGGTGCATTGGGTGTGCAGTAGGTGAGTGCGAGAGGGTGCATTGGAGGTGCACAGGTGAGTGTGCGAGGTGCATTGGGTGTGTACTAGGTGAGTGCGAGGGTGCATTGGGTATGCACTAGGTGAGTGCGAGGGGTGCATTAGCTGTGCATTAAGTGAGTATGCGTGAGAGGATGCATTGGGTGAGTATGTGTGCGAGGGTGCATTGGGTGTGCGAGGGGGTGCATTGGGTGTGCATTAGGTGAGTATGTGTGAGAATGCATTGGGTGTGCACTAGGTGAGTGTGCGAGGGGGTGCATTGGGTGTGCAGTAGGTGAGTATGTGTGAGAGGATGCATTGGGTGTGCACTAGGTGAGTGTGCGAGGGGGTGCATTGAGTGTGAATTAGGTGAGTATGTGTGAGAGGATGATTGGGTGTGCACCAGGTTAGTGTGCGAGAGGGTGCATTGGCTCTGCACTAGGTGAGTGTGCGAGAGGGTGCATTGGGTGTGCAGTAGGTGAGTGTGCGAGAGGGAGCATTGGATGTGCACAGGTGAGTGTGCGAGGTGCATTGGGTGTGCACTAGGTGAGTTTGCGAGGGTGCATTGGGTGTGCACTAGGTGAGTGTGCAAGGGGGTGCATTGGGTGTGCATTGAGTGAGTATGTGTGAGAGGATGCATTGGGTGAGTATGTGTGCGAGGGTGCATTGAGTGTGCACTAGGTGACTGTGCGAGGGGGGTGCTTTGGGTGTGCATTAGGTGAGTATGTGTGAGAGAATGCATTGGGTGTGCACTAGGTGAGTGTGCGAGGGGGTGCATTGGGTGTGCACTAGGTGAGTGTGCGAGGGGGTGCATTGGGTGTGAATTAGGTGAGTATGTGTGAGAGGATGATTGGGTGTGCACTAGGTGAGTGTGCGAGAGGGTGCATTGGCTCTGCACTAGGTGAGTGTGCGAGAGGGTGCTTTGGGTGTGCACTTGGTGAGTGTGCGAGAGGGTGCTTTGGCTGCACTAGGTGAGTGTGCGAGAGGGTGCATTGGGTTTGTTGTTTCAAAGAAAGCGCTGAGTTCGAGTTTTATTAAGTGCCCGTGTGAAGGGAGTGGCTCTGTGTGGGAGAGCAGTATGCACTAAAATCAGTGCCGAAATGTACGTGGAGCATTATATACATCCATAGGTAAGTGTACTTAAAAAGGAGAATTGAGTGCAGTCCAAGGGCCACGTCTGAGTGACCCACCCAGTCCAGATGTTCTTTTTTTCCTGTAGTTTTAACGTTACTACTAGTGCCATAATGCAAAACTTCGACTGCATGAACTTCTTTCGTACAGACTTGGGAATCTCTTCTCCTAAACCAAGTCGAGCTTATGTGCGAATGTACTCATATCAGGGTAACAGAGAGCTTTCACTGCACTTACGTCTGTGTTACTGTGTGTGAGAAAGGACACTGAGTGCGCTCATAATTTGAGTATCTGTCACTGCACCCATACCAAAGGAGTGTATGTGAATGGCTTTCAGTGTACTCCTATAAATGTGAGTACACTCATGTTGATAAGAGAACTGGGGATATTCAGTGCACTTGTATCAAAGTGAGTGTGCAGTGAGTCCACCCATGGCAAGGTGAGTGTGGGATGGGTATTCAGTGGACGTTTATCAGAGCTAGTGCATCAATTTCAAGATAGGCAGGAGAGTGGCATTTATTTTATTTATGACAGTATGAAGTGAGTGCACCTATGCCTAGGTGAGTACAAGAGGAGCAAGGGTGCAGTTATATAAAAGTGAGTGCATGCGAGTAGGGACATTGAGTGCACGTATATGTCAGGGGGTTAGCAGACGCACACATATCAAAAGGAGTGAATATGAATGACATTCAGTGCACTCACATCTAGATGACTTTTTAAGTGTCCCCATGTCATTGTGAGAGAAGGCATTATGTGCACCCATCTAAATGTGAATGCGTATATGGAGGCCTGTTGCCTGCGCCCATATGAAAGCGAGTGTATGTAAGCAGAGCTGCGAGCACACTCCTACGAGGTGCACACAATGGTTATAGGATGAGTCTGTAAAGGTGCACTCTCCGGGCATGAGTCTGGGCATAAAAACCCTTTAAACCACTAATCACTCGCTCAAGAAATGAACATGTTGCCTACTGTTTATGAGTTGTTTCACATTTACAAGCAATTCTTTTGAGAACCGTTTCTTTCCTTTTTTTTTATTTGTTCAACATAAACTTAAAAACAAAAATTGTTCTTCCTTTCGTGCCAGTTAGAAACAGTATAGGAGACACAAGAGGCCCATTTATGCCCTCCATCAGGCGTTACTCATTCACCCAGGATCAAATATTGTGCTGTTCCTAAACAATCCAGAAAAATGGTTAAGCAGGTCACAGTAGTTTTCTACATCCAAATAGATGGGAATCCATTTATTTGGAATGTAATGCCCTCACACACCCCATAGGGTGTCATGCTTCATCATCGGGCTGCTCCTCGTCTGGCCGGCGCTGCAATGCCTGACGGGCTCCCAATAAGGGGCACTTTGGCGGAGATCTTTTTTCCAAGTAGCCGTTTGGTGCCGTGGGGGTGAGGGTCTAGTGAGTGTAGATGTAAAAATATGTGATATGAAGTGTGAATTAAAACAGGGTTGGGAGTACCAACAAGAACTACTTTAATTGTGGGGTCTCCTACCCTGATTAAAAATAATTGAAAGGCGCACTGCTAAGATAATGTCTTAGATACGGCGCTCTTCCATGTAGTCGGTCAACATGTTTCTTCGCATTTTTCTATAGTTTTAGAAGCGATTCTTCAGGACCTATAAAAATAAAAGACTATCTACACTATATACATTATGGTGGACCTAGACTAATAATATATTAAGTACAAATTCATGACCACCGTACCTTACTCTGTCTAGTGGCTAGTAGTGTAGGTTCTACCTATTTTGGGAGAAAAACCATGTATAAATATACAATGACCAGCCACAAACACATGTTTATCGTGTGCTACTGTATACAACCTGCTCGTTATTGGCACAACATACATAAGTGAGGTATCGCAAGCATTAACCCACCATGTGCCAAAAAACAGAATGGTTCACTTCAATACATTCAGTTCATCAGACCAAACTAGTGAAGTGTGATTTATTCATTACCGCAAGAAATACATAGAACTCACCCAATCAAAAATGAGTTTTTGCTTCATCAATCCCCGGCAGATCAGAATATGAGGAACTTCCTCACATCCTAAAGCGGATTATAGATGAAACATATATGGAAGAGAAGAGCAATGTTTTAAAAAAAGGAACCAAAAAGCAACAAAAAAGCACCCTACGGCTTATCTCAAGGTATTCTAATACCTCACTAACTACACAAAAGGGCATCCCCTATCATGTATCTCATGTCAAATGAATGGAATACCTATGTCAGATACCAATCCAGTTATATTATAATGGACCGTTCCGATCCCCCAGAAAAATATTAAGGAGAAATCTTTATTCGTAAAGATTGAAAACATGGGCAGTCCATGTCCCACTGTAAAGCTTAGCTGGAAACAGTACACAATGCCCAATATGTATGTTGTGTGGGTTACCTATATTAATGGAAAAGGGTCAAAAGGAGTCTCTCCCATCGTGTGCACAGATGTATGCCATTTATATTAAAAGGTGGCCGAGGAGTGTGATCGCCTCCAACTCTCCCTGGAAAAAGGCATGGGAGACCTCCAGGATATAAATAAAAACGTGCAAGATGGAAATAAAGGTTTCCCCAGTATACTCACGGTTGCGAAGTCCGCAACAGATCCTTAGACCTACCCTCAGTTGCCGGGTTCGGGAGGTGAATGAGAGAGTGCCGGTTCGGCTATTTATCCCCCTTGTACTTCCGCATTTGTTCCCTGCACCGTGTCAGCTGTGTTAGTATCTCCCGCATGTGCCGTTGACTTCCGAGATTATAAATGATGGCACAGCGGGCGCCATTTTAGAGAAGGTGCGAGTGGTAAACATAATGGTGTAAATGCTTGGTCTCTACGGGTCTCTATGGTTCTACCCAACACGTAGTCAAGTAATAGTTTGGGAAATCTGTGCCTGTAATTAGTATATCGTAAAAACTATTGATACAAAAAAACGGTTTTAAAATAGATATTCGCCGTTATTTGTCAAAAAATTAATATACACACAGGGTATTCACTTGGATCCATCTCATTTATAAAAAGCATGTCCTGTATAACATCTAGTGGGGTTAAGCTTAAGATAAAAGGTAAAATGTAGTGATATCCTGCCTAAGGTTCCTGTGCAAATGAGTCAGCCATTTTGAATAGGGGAGCCTAGTTTAACAAGATGCCATATATGCTCTAAAAATATATATAAATGAAAATGATACATGGAAATTGGTACAAAGCATTACATATAACCACACCTTTCTTAATGACCTATGATATTAAGGCGAATTAGCCATTCAATGATGGTATATGTATCCTAGCAGATTTAAAGAGAAACTATAATACCAGGAGGAGCAGACTACAAAGTACATATGGGTATAATTAAATCCGTAGTGCGCTCCATGGAATGTTCTCATTCAAACCCAGTGTGTCGGAAGACAAACGATGCACCCATCTCTGCTCTTTGTAAAACAAAGCATTCTTACTGATCTTGGAGAAAGTTTCCAGTACTATCCAGCGGAAAGAGTCTGGTGCATGATTGGTGTTAAAAAAATGTGTACACATCTTAGTATTAACCTTATGGCAACGAAAGTTGCTGCGATGTTCAGTAATTCTCACCTTTACCGGTCGTGTGGTCATCCCTATATATTTAAGACCACAAGGGCATGTGATCATGTAGATGCAGTTTGTTGAGTTGCAATTGCTGTGTTTACGCAATTCCCATGTAAATGTTTCATTAAATATTATGGACTTAGTCACTGTTGTCAAGGCACAAACAGTGCAGGTGCTGCATGGGTAGTGTCCCTGTACTGGAGGTAAATCCCACAGTTGTCTCTGTGTGTTAGTTGATCGTGCCTGAGGCCTGGTGTGAATCAATCTGTCTTTTAAATTACTCGCACGTTTGAAAGCAAAGCGTGGTTGTTCAAGAGTCAAATCACCAGTATTCAATATACTCCAATGTTTCTTGATAGCCTGTTTTATTCGTAATGAGTCTGGACCAAATGTTGTCACACATGTCAATTTTTCTGTTGCAATTTTTTGTCTGGGTTCTAGTAAGGCCTCCCTGTTGTTGTTTCTCGCACGTTTTTTTGAGAGGGCAACATTGCGTGCTGGGTACTGGCGTTGTGTAAGGTTTTTTGCCAACGCAATCGCTTCATTTTTGTAGTCTTCAACTTGACTACAATTCCTACGGAGTCTCAAAAATTGGCCTACAGGTAAATTTTCTTTCAAGGCACGTGGATGGCAACTGCTGAAAAGTAGCAGACTATTACGATCTGTAGGTTTCCTGTATATAGTGGTGCTCAATGTACCATGGTCTAACCTTATCAATAGGTCAAGGAAGGGTATCTGTCTATTTGAGACTGTGCAGGAAAACTTCAGGTAAGGATTTAGAGTATTGATCCATGCACAAAACTCGTTGCATGTATCCTCACTACCTTGCCAAAAGATGATAATATCGTCTATGAACCTCTTCCAGAGGCATAGATTGTCTTTATATGGATTGGAATCATTAAGAATGTTATCCTCTTCAAATGAAGCCATATACAACCCTGCTGCACTGGGAGCCATGGTACTCCCCATGGAAGTCCCCTGGGTCTGGTGATACAGTTGGCCCTTGAACTCGAAAAAGTTTTCAATCAAAACCAATGTGGCTAGTTCCATAACAAAGCTACTTGGTGTTTGTGACTGCCAAATATGCTTGTCAAAAGCCTCCTCGATCACACCTAGAGTGGCCCTCTGTGGAATGTTAGTATAGAGGGCCTCTACATCTAGGGTAACCAATAGGCTGATTTCATTTGTGTTCGTAAAGTCCGCTAATAGGCGTAAAACGTCTGCGGTATCCTGTAAATAGGAACGTGTCTGTTTTACCAATGGTTGCATGAAATAATCGCAGAACTTTGATAAGGGTTCGAGTACTGAATCTATCCCGGAGACTATAGGACGTCCCGGGACTGGTCGCTGACCCTTGTGAATTTTTGGCAGGATGTAAAAGTATGGAGTCTTTGGATCCTTTTTAATCAAAAAATCTGCCTCTTTTTTACTGAGCCACCCTTGACTCTCAGCCGAGAAAACCAAGGAGGTTATAGTTTGTAATAATCGTGTCACTGGACTGTTACTGATCGGTGTATAGTATTGTCGATTCTCTAATTGACGTTGACATTCAGTGTCATAGTCACTTGTGGCCATTATCACCGTTGCTCCCCCTTTATCAGCCTGCTTGATTGTTATCGAAGTATCATTAGCCAGAGAGTCGACGGCCGTTGACTCTTCTTTAGAGAAATTGTTGACATGTCTCCTAGTGGTGCCATTTCCCAGTTCTCTGAGCACAGCCTGTTCGAAGGTCAATACTTCGTTAGGTACCATCCCATTATTGGGGGTGAACGTCGAGGCATTATGTAAACCTGAGTCTGTCTGCTGTGGTTGCTCTGTCTCGTTAAAAAATGCTTTTAAGCGTACTTTGCGGAAGAAGTTCTGTAATTCACATTGTTCCTTAAACCTATCTATCTTAGGTGTAGGAACAAAGCCCAATCCCTTCTCAAGAACTCTTACTTCAATTTTAGTCAAGGTCCTCTGTGATAAGTTGACAATCAATGTCCCCTTTTCGAGTGGCTCCGAGTCTCCATCATATCCCGGTTGGATTCTTGCCAATGTACCTTCTTCTGTTGTTGTTGTAATTGCTGCCCTCTTTTTCTTCCTCGCCCTCTGCCCCAACCTCTTCCTAAAAAGGTTGGTTGTTTCCTGCAGGGTAGAATTGAGGGGCCCTTGAGGGTACATGGGATAAGGCCAAAAACCAGGTCCCTGGAAGTGTGGCACTTGGAATTCTGGGAAACCTTGACGTCCTCCCCTTCTACGCTGGTTATAACCCCAATCCTCTGTACTTGAGTCACTATTGGTTGATGAACCTCTTCTTGTCGAATCTGAACTCGTATCAGAGGTACTGCTGGAGTCTGGGGGGGCATAATCGGTCTTTAGATAAGGGTACATCTTCTCCTTATCAAACTTACGAATATCTTTCTGTAATTTGGAAACTTTTTGTTTCATCAGATATTCTTTATGTTCCGCTATCTCGTTGTTGAGCTCAGTAAGTTTTAGTTTGAAGGCAGTATTGGTAGACATGGTACTCTTGATACTAGCCTCAGCTGCCTGTATCCTTGTCAATAACGCATCCGCTATTCTCTTGGCTGTATTAATTATCAGGATAAGGAGATCCCTGGTGCATTTCCATGACACCATTGACCACTCTTTCTTAAAAGTACCGTCTTCCAAAAATAGTCGTAGGAAGTTGCGTACTATCAGGCCATTAGGTGCAATATTGGCCCTCAAATACTCTGTCATAAGTGCGCCATGTAGGGTTACCTTCACCCACTCCCGTTTAAGAGAGGAGAGATTGCCAGTCCTCCGACTGACTTCCTGAAGCAGCACTGCTTTCTGTTCCTAAGATGGAGGGGCTCTTAGTATTTCTGCGGCTTGGTCATCTCCAAAAACTCAATCCTTGATCTTCCATCTTGATGGAGATCCACGTGTGACGATGGAATTGAAGGATAATAAAATAGAATAGGGGTGAGCAAGCAACCAAGTAGGTATAGTTTGCCACCGTAAAGTGTTTGGGGGACAAATATTTACCCACCAAAGCAACTAAACGAAGTCCCACGGGAAACCCGTGCTCAACTATGTATACAAAAGGGGGGACAGGAGGGCTTTTTCTCCAAGGTCCAGCACAAATGCCCAAATGCTATTCAAAAACTGAAATATTGTGCTGTTCCTAAACAATCCAGAAAAATGGTTAAGCAGGTCACAGTAGTTTTCTACATCCAAATAGATGGGAATCCATTTATTTGGAATGTAATGCCCTCACACACCCCATAGGGTGTCATGCTTCATCATCGGGCTGCTCCTCGTCTGGCCGGCGCTGCAATGCCTGACGGGCTCCCAATAAGGGGCACTTTGGCGGAGATCTTTTTTCCAAGTAGCCGTTTGGTGCCGTGGGGGTGAGGGGTCTAGTGAGTGTAGATGTAAAGATCCACACAGATGTCTTCTGTAGATGTGACCTCTTCAGTGTTCATTGAAATGTTGTGGAGATCACATTTTAAAATTGGAGACTTTTAGAGATGAGTCGTCGCAGTACACTTTTAATAGGAATCTTAGTACTGCTCTCAATGCGTCTCACTGCACAGTAGCACTTTTACAATCCTGGATGCCAGCACATTTGAAGCTCTTTCTAAAGAACTTGACACCAAGAATAAGCTTCGAATTGGATGTAGAAAACTGTTCGTAATTAATGCACTACGAACAATATGTAAAAAGCATAGAATATAAATTTCCAGAGCAATATCTACCCTTTCAGCTAGAACACAGAGTACGGCGCTGTATTCTTTTATTGCAGTTGGGGATACTTCCCTTAAAAGTTTAAACATACGGATAGAATAACCTACAAAACATATCAGGTATCTGTGATTTGTGTAATGGAGGAGTACAAGATCTACCCCATGTTTTGTCAGTCCGCCCAAATCCGATCCTGCTAGAGGTCCGGCGTCAGTTTATAAAGGCCATTTGTTTTAGATACAAAGTCTGTTCTGCTCAAGGCTTAATCATGTTATGCAAGTCGCCTTCTGATGAATTTTTCTGTCATAACTTGGTCAAGTTTTTAAAGAGTTCTTTTAAGTTGTTTTAAAGTAAATAAGAATTGTTTTAAATTCATGTATTTTGTATTTGTTGACCTCAGTAGAGGTCTAAATCAAATCCAATAAACCTTGAAACCTTTTTCAGGGCGTTCTGAAAATCAATAAAATACCTCTTTTGCATATTTTACCTTCTTTCCGATGTGTTTTTCTCTTTGATATTCTTTGTGATGTTCTGGAGATCCATCCGAACCTCTTCTCTGTATGTGACCCTCTCTTTGATGTTCTTCAGGTCTTCTGGTGATCCATAATGACTTATTCTGTGGATGTGACCGTCTTCCCAATATTCTTGAGATCCATAAGTGGCTGTTCTGAAGATGTAACCTTTGCTTTGATCTACAGGATGTTCTGTAGAGAAAGCAAATTACCCCTCTTCAGATTGGACCTACTGTTTGTTGTTCTTCCTGATGATCTGGAGATTCCAAACACCCTACTTCTGAAAGTTACTCTAAGTTAATTACCTACAATTGCTCTCATCATTTCAGATCCAAGCCCATGGCTTGCTATAAAATAGGTGTAGGACAACATATTTTTTGCAATCACTTTTTGGTTCCACTCTCTTTTTGTTGGTGGCATATAGGCTCCTCCAAGAACAACAGTATTATGCAGTATCTTGTCAAGATGCTTCTACCCACACTCGTGCACAAAAGAGTAGGCCAATCCAGAGTACCTTTCTCCTTTTCTACTACAGTTTCTGGACGCCTTGTCCACCAGCCTGCACTCTTTGAGCTTTGCCTTAACTGTCATACATGTAAGTTTCATCTTAGTTATGCCCTTACGTCAGAACCTTCTAATGCCCTAATCAAACATCAATTGGAAGTCACTTCAATGGCTACTATCTGCCAGAGGACAACACCAACCTCCTTCTCAAATCCAGTAAGGATGCATCCTGGTTCTACTTGGGCCTCCACGCTCCAGTTGCCATGGCATGAAAACACAAGTCACTGCTGTTATGGGCACTATTTTGAGAAACTGCAGGCTGCCCAGGATGAGGTTGGAAGCCACATTATTTTTAGGTCTACTTTGCCTCTTCACTAAAGCTCAAATAGATATTAAAACATGGTTCATAAAACGCAAGGAAGCGTCTGCATCGAATCCTGAGTATCCACAACTTTCTTCCTTCTCGGCAGGCTCTTCCGCGAGCACTACGCCTAAACCTCTATCTTTTGACCTCAAAATATACAATAGCTAAAGACAAGGCAATCCATTTGGCATTCATGGATTTGGTCAATAGATCCCAATTGTGGCATAAGATGCTAGCACTCGGATGGATCCTGCTATTGTTCATTTCCTGTCACACTACACCCACATCGGTCTATGTTCGATATGGGCCATCAGGTTCGGTGCTGGGGTCCGGCAGGGGTGCATTCTAGCCCCTTCTCTGCTCACTCTTTATATTAAAGAGTTGGAGGGTCACCTTAAGTCTAGGGGACAAGACATGCCATAGACAGGCCCCCTTTCAGTCCTTGATCTCCTTTATGTAGATGACGCGGTACTAATGGCTCGCACCGCTGACGGTCTGCAAACTCTTCTACACCTCATTGCCGCTTTAATGAATGAAAACGAATCTATCCAAGGCCCCGTTTTATAGATTCAACATGTATTCAAAAAGTCAACACCTTTCAGTATCTTTAAATGGGACCATTTTAGCCCAACCAACTGTCGAATCAGCCTTCATATTTTCTAGTACGTTGTGGACTAAACCAGTTAGGGAGTTACTGTCCATTAAAAAAATTAAATGTATTCCAGTTGTAACTCATGGGGGCAGAATTATGGACTCAAACAGAGCTGAAGGGGATTCAGATACTTGGAAATACCTTCCTTCGTAGGCTTCTGTCAGTTCCAAAAAAGCACCCACATTTATCTGTCATGCAGAGCTGGGTATTGGTGGCCCGGGGGACCAATCGGGCGTCGCCACCTGATGCTGTGGCACTCAGTGTGGTCAAAACAGGAGACTTCATTCAATCAACTGATCATTTCTGAGTGTCTAACCCTGGCACGGGGGCACCGAGTCCCATGGATTAAGTGTGTTGAGGGGTTTGAAAGCGGGGTAAGCGTGAAGTTTTTAAAATTCCAACTACTGTTAATCTCTGCTTGAAAGAGAAGTCAAAACTGTTTAATGAAAAATGCCATGACACCAGGGTGTTAGTGGAGACATCCAAAGTCACTGTGTGTTCTTGCACTGCTATATATATCTGCATCATCTTAGATTGAACTGTAACTTTTATTCACTGTTGATATTCAGCATAGATTTCTGTTAACCCCTTTTAGGCTGAATTTAGTTCATGCACTAGTGACTAGTCACTTTCCTAAACGTGGGGCTGTGGAAGGAGCTCTCTCCATGTCTGCGCGATAACCATTCTGCACAATCTACAGTTCATTTTATTATGTTTTGTTATTTCTATAAATTGCCTAGGGAATACTTGTGGTTACTAGTATTACGCACTTTTAAGTTTAGTGGCTACAGATCAGCATTTCATTAAAAAAATTTTTTTTTTACAACTTTCTTTGGAGTTAATATGTTATTCTGTTATCAGATTTATCCAGCACACATAAAGTTAAGAAAGTTATTGGTATGATGTAGGTTAGGATGCAATACTTTAAATCATCAGTCTTTGTTATGTTTGAACTTAATATATTTTTTAATGGATATTTAATTAATTGGATTTTAATGAATTTCTATCAGTGAAATGTTTGTAATCCTTTTTTTATTTTATGCATCTTTTATGGCTGCCTGGCCAAACAAAGATTGTTTTGAATTGAATTGAGCACTCAATATTCTATGTTTCTGACCTTGTAGTAGTCAGTTCCGCAAGAAACCAAAGGTCTCGAAATATCCGTTGAGAGAATGTTAAAATAATTTTATGAAAAACCAAAAGTTAAATCAATGCACCATTTACAAAGTAAGAACGAGGAATTCAACATGGCACAGAGGATTCTGCAATTATGATTTTGACTTTTAAAGAGTAGTAAAGTAAGGGACTTTCAAATATAATATTAATGCATATTGTTCTGGGTCATTGGTTAGTATAATGTTAACAGCTATGTGTATGGTCTAGCCTTCATGCCGTTTATACAATGCAATGCGTAAATTATGTTAATTTCTTATTGTTCCATAGGGTTTTAAATTGAAGCCATGTATGCTTCAGATGCACAGTGGTGGCCCTCATATGGTGGGGTGCAGTTGAGCCTTCCAACAGCGCAGCAGCTCTATGATGCCCCCTTCAACTTTGGCAACTACAGACCAGAGGAGATTGGTTGTGTGTCCCGCACCGCAGGGCGCGTCTGTCCCAACAACACTAGAAACAAACGCTACCTGCGGACTGATGCTCAGTGGATGAGCGATGTTCAGTTCGACCTCTTGTGGGGATACCCAGACAGGTATATCAGGTCCTATTCCAAGAGGAGTGAGCGGGCTGTAAACCACATCCTGGCCTGGTGGCTGGAGGTTGGGTGGCAGCAACAGGCCACGCCTGGCTGGGGGACACCATCATCCACGAGGTAAGGTATGCATACTGTATGGAAATGGGTTCAGACCCTTTTAATCCCCTGGATTTTTTACATTTGGGCTACAGTCTTACTCACTGTAAACTTTGCTAAAATGGATTGAGAGCGCTAGCCGGCAGTATCCAACTTTTAAAGCCAGGTCTGCTTTTGCACAGCTGGGGTAAGAGGCTTATGGTTGGCTGCTTTTAAAAACGTTTATGGGCGGTGCGAAAGGGACTACCAGCCAGCTCAGCCCAGTGTCTTCACACAGGTACAGGTAAGAAGGGGGGTATAATTATCACAGGTTCTCAAACGGCGCTTAACCAATAACGTGAACATTTCTGCAAGAGAAAACAATTTGATGCGGTGCCACAGGTGAGGGAAAACCACTAAACCCCCAAATTAGGGCCCTAAGGGCCGACTAAGTACAAACAACAAGTCCTATGCACACGCATGTAAGTAAACAACAGTACAACACAGGTTCTGTTAATCAAATGATGACAGTGGTGTCCCTTTCTTGGAATGTTCGCTTTTAATGTGTTTCAGATCAAACCAGCCAACACGTGTTTCGTCAGTGGGTTGTTAAAAACCCTAGACTTCTTCAGGGCTGTTGCGTAGTAAGTACAAGCTTAGACCTTAAGACCGGTGATAATTCCGACCCGGTTGGTCGTACATATTCCGAAAAGCCAATATTAATGGAACTCCTTATTGTTTCTGTGGTGTGAGTCTCCGATCACGGTATAAAGTGCTAATCTAAGGCAAGAGACAAGCTTATGGCCGAGTCCGGCACTTCAAATCTCCGATCAGAATTCAGTTAGTGCGGCACAATAAGCCGAAATGGTGGCCTAGCGAGTACGCCCGACTCTCCTCCTCTCCCCGGATTCCCGTATGAACCGGATGTGGTGGCCACATGATCGGAGACTCACACCACAGAAACGATAAGGAGTTCCATTAATATTGGCTTTTCGGAATATGTATGACCTACCTGGTCGGAATTTTCACCGGTCTTAAGGTCCAAGCTTGTACTTACTACGCAACAGCCTTGAAGAAGTCTAGGGTTTTTAACAACCCACTGACGAAACACGTGTTGGCTGGTTTGATCTGAAACACAACATTAAAGCGAAAATTCCAGAAAGGACACCACTGTCATCATTTGATTAACAGAACCTGTGTTGTACTGTTGTTTACTTACATGCGTGTGCATAGGACTTGTTGTTTCTTCACACAGGTAGCCTGTAGCAGAAGGAACACTTTCGGGACAGGTGCTGACCTGGTATAGTAGGCCTTATAATGTGAGTGTGCGTTTGTAGTGTGAGTCTGTAGTGCTTCATTAAAAAGGGTGTGTGCTTTACTATATTATATATTATGAGTGGAATCTACTCCTGAGGACAGATTCACCGTAGTTAAGTGTAGAGACTCGGTGGCTCACTATATTCTGGTAAATATGGATTCAAAGTGCAGATTTAATATCACTTCTGTCATATTTCCGGAGTAGCGTGCTATTGGCCAAAAAAGTGCTTTGACGCCTCGTCAGGGGTAGTAAGGGCTATATAGATGCAATTACAATACAATCAATATCTGCACTCTTTTTGGCACTTGAAGATTTCTCATACTTCTTTGACTCCACTCCTATTTAGATTCCTGGCTTTTGTTCCCCTTGCTAGGCCATTTTAACACTACTGGCCAGCCAGAGGATCAAAGCCCCTAAAACCCTCCTCCCCATTGAGTGGGGGACGTTTGCTTCTAAGTAGTCCTGTTCAACGGATTGTGGATGAGACCTGATTGTGCTAATTACTTTTTACACTGCTCCAGGCCTGGTAGGTCTCATCCCACGGGGGACAAAGGGGAGAAGGTCAGAGCTCCTGAGCCACTCACAGGAGATCTCATCTAAAGTTTTGGAGGGAATGGACCAGGCAGCAGCAGTAGTCGTACGGGCATGGTTTCAGGCTCTCAGAGAGGTCTTTCAACAGACCACATCAAGTTATCATCTTGGAATGACCCCAGGAAGGTTGGGTCAGGGGTGGAGTAATGTGTCATCCCAGGATTATGTAGAGGTGCCTGTCTTCTGAAACTTTCCACCCACACTTAAAAACCTCTCCATGGGAGAGAGAAGAGAGAGAGAAGATGGATTTTGCAGTATCCTGAGAAAGACTTTTGTCTTGGATGCTGGCGCAACCTGGACTTAGTCTGGGTGGTACTCTGTGAAATTACCCCTTGCGTCCACAAAGGGACAGTAGAAGAATGGACTCACTGAAGCACCCTGGAGGAGAAGGGTTCCCCAGAAAATTTTGAGGACAGGGCCTGCAGAGAGGTAACACTCATCACAGGGGCACCCCCTGACTTCTGTTACTACACGGGTAACCTACAAGGGGCCAAAGGAGGCTAAGGAACCTGTACCTGTGTCTGGGAGGAGTGGGGAGCACACCGCCCTCACCACCTGCTCACGCAGACACAGGCAGGTGCTGGTTCCTGCACCGGCACATAGAGAGCTCTGCTGACCAGGCTGGGAACCAGCTGGTTTGAGAGCTCAAGGGGAAGCTACATCCAGGCTGCCCCAGAGAGATCATGGGCATCTGGATTACGAAAGAAAAAAGATGTGGCCAAGGCTGCAGTTATATAAAGCGTTTATGTTGTGGCTCAAGGCCACCAAAAAATAAACATAGCTTGGGGGGCAGGAATGCCCCAGAAGCCCCTGGGGCGCCCTAGAAACATTTGCAGAATGGACGGGCCAATACCGACATTACCAGAGCTGTTCTGTGGGCTGCCAGGAGGGCAGCACGTCCTAACGAAGCTCCGAGTAAGAATCAGGAAGACCACCCTTGGTCTCCCAGGTCATCAGATGTGTGACCCCGAGAGCCTTCTTCACCTTCAAGCACTCCTGGGGCTGAGGCTTTAGTCTGATGGTTCAAGGGTGTCTGAACTCTTGTTGGTTGGTCCTAGGTATCCTTTGCAGCATGTGTAAAAGGGGGGAAAAAGAATCAGAGACACAGTTGATTCAAAAGTGAAATGCTTTATTGACAATGAGAACATCAATATGGAATCAATACACGTATTAATGAAGGCCATTGAAATGTTTTCTAATTGTAAGTAGTTTAAGATGGTACAACCCATAATGGTTTTAATGGAGCGGCATTGGTTTATTATGACATGTTTCTGCTTTCATCATGGAGGTGACACTGTGACAAAGCCAGTAGGCCTGACTTTTAATGCCTACACCCCATTTTATTGTGTTAAGGATATGTGGGGGAGTATTGGGGTTTTAGGGTTCAGGTTAGTGACGTGTATTTGGAATGAAGTACTTTTCCATTTTTTAAGTGAATGCACTGACTGGACAATGGTTTCCTGGCTGCTGTTTATTGCGTGCCCGTGCACTTGGATGCTGGCCCACATCACCTCCCCTGAGTCGGCCTTGGACTGCACTGATCAATTCTCTAAGAGTGCTTAGTGCTGCAATGGGGTACTTGGATCCCAATAAATTGAAGTTTGTGGACTTATTACTTATTTACATCCGTTGCAGCTTATAACCCACTGTTTTACACACACGTTGACACAAATACTCGCATTTTGTTTTCTCATAACTACGCTTTTTATGTCTGATCGGTGATAGCTGCTGCTTTGTTGAGCCAAAAGTCTTCTTTAATATAAGTTGAGGACTTTGACTGTCTTTTTTGTCTGTCCATTAGACGTGTCTCTTCCTAGGATACAGAATATGCCTTTCTCGGTATATAATGTATTGTTTAGTGTGCATGGTTTGAATGTGCCGGTGTTATAAAAAAAGAATTGCATACATAGCTGGATTTGACCGAGAAAGTGAAATAAAACTCGTTCAGAAGCACGGTTTTAAAGAAATAGTGAGAAAAACCCCACTTAACTGAGCAGCAGTGGGCTTCAGCTCCAAATGTTTTTTTTGTCTTTGCCCATCCTATGTAGACGCTCGAGCTGTATTTATCCTTCTCACATTATCTCCCTTTCCATCGCTTGATTTATCCCCATCACACCTAGGTTCAAATGTACCAAAAATCATGAAACACGACTTTGCTTGGTAATCTGTCGTGAGCGTTACCAGATGACAACTCCATGTTTTCTACGAGCCGTACGCCAATGATGTTATTGGTCGCCCTCACCCTAAAACTGCCTTGTTTGCTAGATACTAATCTTGTGTGGCACAATAGCAAGCTACTGGGGTCTTAGTTGAGGTTTGGATTAAGGTACATTCTCCAGGTCAACTCTATTAAGTGCTGACAACCTCCCTTGTGTAAATCACGTAAAAAATGTAAGTTTGCGGTAATTACACATATTACATCTGTAAATATCACAGTTTTATTTTTCCTCTTGTTGCACCTGTTGTCGGTTGCTGTCAGAATTCAAGCAAAGGTGGGTCATGCAGCTTTAGTCAATCTGGTTTTGCGTGGAATCCAAGGAGTGTTTTTGCTGTCTTTTCACCTAACAGTCATTTTGCATATATTATTAGGGTTTTCACACTGCATGATGTAGCGCTTTTTCACTTTAGGTGCAAAAATGTATTTCTATTGAAAAGTTGATTGCTACTGTTTGTGGCACATTTCATTGTGTAGCACCTCTGTGCATCGTGTGAGTGCATGTGCTTAACTGTAATGCCTTTGTGCCTAAGTGTATCTCCTTTTTAGACACAGTCTCTCTCATACACTGGGTCAGCAAAATGATCTTTGCTGCTCTTTTTAAAGTTGCAATTTGACACCCAAGTTTTAAGCTCTCAACCCCCATTTCCTCCATAATATGTTGGGAAAGGCAATATATCCTGCAACATTTGCTGTTTTTTGGGTGATCTGATCACCACTGGTGGTTGACACTCTTTGCATCTGTCTAGTCTAGTCCAGTACCTGCCATTCTCTCACTTGATCTCTTTTTCTCCTTCACTTCTAGACCTCTAAACATTGACTTTGTTGTTCGCCGGGGCCATTTAGCCAAGGTTCTCGTCACGCCTCATGTCCAGAATGGCTGGAAGTTGGCAGTCACCCTGTTCCGTGGCACTTACTTCCTCTTGGAAGTCATAGATGATGAAGAGCTCTCTGAGGCCGGAGATCGCATCAACTACACTGGGCACAAGTTCGAGCAGTACATGACCTCAGGTAACAGTGCAGGCCTTGAAGAGGAGCTGGGAGGTGGCGGGCCTATGTAGAGGTCTCCTGTGGGCTGGGCTCTTTAAAAAGCTGGAAAGGCTGAGAGAAGTGTCAGTCACACTAGACACAGACCCATTGATTTGAATCATTTCTATGTCCATTGCCTAAAACTAAATACTATAGGGCTGCTCACAAAAACAGAGGCTGAATTCACTTTCCAAGCTTCTTTGGGCTTAACACGTCTCGAGCCCCCTGTGTGATAGTTTCCTGATGCCCTTGTGGTCCATAAGGCCTATTTTGAACCCTAGCCCTGGCTGTGTGAAAAGCATTGTGGTGATCAACTACAGCATTCAGACTGACAAATACAGCCTGAACAGGTGGAATTATATATGACAGAGGAGAGGTCAGTTGCCATGGCAATATATGGTGGATGATGCCTTTCAAGTGATGAGGCAGCTGCACATGATATAGCGTGGGACAGTGTAGTGTAGGTTTTCAGCAGATTATGTCACTGTTCTGCTAGCCCTGGGGGTTAGTGTACAGGACGAGGCTAGCAGGACTGGTGCAATTCCAAGAGAGGTGGGCTCAGCTGGCCGCAGAACTCAACCCTCATGGCATAGCTGATAAGACAGCATCAGCTGCAGAGCCCCAGTAGTACTTAGTATAACCTTTGTAGATCTGAGATTTTTTCAGTGAGTACCATTGAGTTATTTCCATATAGGAAACTCAGCGCCTGATGTAGAATTCGGCAGGCGGATTACTCCATCACAAACGTTAGATATACCATCCGCCATATTACAAGTGCATTATATCTGATGGCACTCGTAATACGGCGGACAGGATATTACAAGTGCATTATATCCAGTGGTGCTTGTAATACGGCGTACAGGATATCCTCACGCTTGTGACAGAGTAATTCATCCGACAAGCTATAAATCAGGCCATTGGTCTCCTTATTAAATCATATACACTTCCTTTTCTTGCACAGGGAAAGGGAAGGGGCCTTCAGGCCTGTGGGATATGCCTATGCTCTGTTTTCGTTTGTGGCATAGCTTTTGTATGAAGGGGACACTAATCTTTTTGTTTTAGAGAAATAATACCAGATGCAGGGTTAGGTATTTTCATAGGTGTGGGATGCACGGTCATTAAAGTGGCATTATCCCACTTCACCTTACCTTCACACACGTAACCCACCTTGCCCTTTTGCTCTGAAAAAAACTTATTGAGGTAACCCACAAAGAGAAATTAGTGTCCTGAGCTTTGATGAACTATCTGAAGAAAAGGACATAGAAAATCCAAAGATCTCCAAAACATCTATCAGTACTTTTCGTACTCTCCAACTTTCCGAGGCAGAGTACAATATTTCTACCACTGTGCCTTAGCCAATATAATCATACTAATGAAGGATAAACCGTATACAATGGCAACAATATATCCTTCAAAGTTTTATTTTCTTCTTTCAGATGGGCCAGGCCAAGCTCCAGACCCCTCACAAGTGCTGGACATCAATGAGGCATTTTACTCTCTGGTGAAGGCATCTCTAAAGAACCACTCTCTGCTCCTATGTGCCGAGGTGGACTCAGAGGACCTCTTAGTCCGACACCTGAAGGCTCCAGCCTGTTATGTGGAACTGAAAACCTCCCCTCTGCGAGGAGAGCCTGGGAACGTTTCAAGGTCAGATTCCTATTTACATGTGTAGAAAGGATACACACCAAATCTGACTTATAGTTATACTCACTAACATGTATGCTAGGCTTGCAAGGCAGTGGGCCAGCACAGTACAAAATACTAGTCAGACGTGTAGGTGTTTTTTGAGTCTCTTCTTTGGGGATCTTCTAGTAGAATGGTCTCGTTACTGGGGTTTGTGTGTGCTGCTAGGGTCTCTTACCCTCTGTGGACTTGTGGTAGGTTTCTCCCATGGTTTCTAGTTGGTCTTAGGGTCTCTTTTCTTTGGTGATCTTGTGGTAGATTGCTCTCACTATGTGGTTTCTAGGTGATGTTAGGGTCCTACCTCCTTGGTGATCATGTGGTAGAATGCTCTAATGGTGGTTTCTGGGTGCTGTTAAGGTATCATTCAGTGATTTTATGGTAGAATGGTGTCATAATGGTGGGATTTGGGTGGTGGTAGGGTCTTCTTTTCTATTTGTGTGTCTTGCTGTCTCTCGCTGTCTGTATTCTAAAGCTCCCTCTCCTGAACCTCCATGGTGGGCTTGTGGTAGAATGCTTTCTTTATGGAGTCTTCCTGGTGGCTTTAGGGTCTTTCTCTTGCTTTTTATTTTGGGGGGGGGCAGGTGATCCTCTGGTAGGAAACTTCTGTTATAATGGAAACTGACCTCTTTGGTGATATTATGGTAGAATGCTCTTATGGAGATTTCTGGGTGGTGTTAGGGTAAGTCTTTTTTGGTGACACTGCTGAAAACTTCACTCCTTGTGTGATGCTTGATGGTCTCTGTTTTAGTGGCCCACTTGAAGAAGTGGGGGATGTAGGTGGTGTTAAGGTCCCGCGCCTTTGATGACCTTATGGTGCAAAGCTAGATGGTGGGGGTTCTAGACAGTGCTATGGGTTCACTCCTTTGTTGACTGTGGTCAAAGGCTCTCATTTCAGGGTTTCTGGATGCTGTTAGGGTCTGTCCACTTTGTTGATCCTGTGGTAGCGTGCTTTCATTGTGGAGGGTTCTGGGTGGTGTTGATGTCTCCCTCTTTTGGTGCACTCATAGCAGAACTCCTTCTGCATCCTAGATTAGTTGTTTATTCCAGAAAAATGCCTTAGTGTCTAGATAGAGAGGTCTTGTTGCCTTCTATGCCTGCAAACCCTTATTTGAATAATTTGTGAAATGTTTTGGTACCGTGGCAGTATCCAGGCAAGGACAAGGAAGGGAATCTTCTCTGTTGCCCAGATTTCCATGGCTTTTGTATCTCAACATGCTTTTGAGTTGTCCTTATTGTCAGCTGGGGAATCCTTTTGAAATAATGTGGGAATATTGAAAGAGCTTATTTAACTCAGTCAACTGCTCCATGGGTGTGTGCATGTGTTTATATTACAGGCCTAATTTAGTCCCTACGTTTGTGGGTCTTGCAGGTAGGTTTTTACATTACAGCCATTCCTGCACAGATGTTGATACAGTAGTTTATCCAAGACATTGGGCCGTTTTTCTCACCAATTTCATTTGCATAAAGTGTCGCTAGATATGATGGAGGGTTGCATGTGAATCTACGAATGACACATGCTGAAAACTGCTCAATATTCCTCTCACAAATTATTCCATGCTCTGTAATGAAAACCAAAATGATGTGTTTGATTGCCTTGTACGCCTATAGATAGACACCAACTGTACCTTCAAAGAACAGAGCCAGTCTTGTTCTGCTAGCTGCAGCAAAGACAGCAATGTGCTTAGTCCTGACAGTTGGTAAAGCTCTTTGAACCGGCAGCAGATACAACTCTTTGCCATTTTTAGGCTTTATCTCAATGGTGCCGCCTACTGGCCCCATAATCCAATTCTATTGTCATCTCTGAAAGTAATAAAGTTATTCTCCTCCTGCTAGACCATGGCAGCAGCAGCTTGTCTGCAGTGATGTACTTTTAATTACGAGCATTGACAGCCATTAAAACAAGAAACAAACTTTTGTCGTTGGTTTCCTGTCCAAAAACAGCGTGAGGGGGTGGTGGAATAAAGAAACACGAGCAAGGGCGGTGGGTGAGGAGGGAGATAAAGACGTACATTACAGCACGATCTATGAAGGAAAAGAAGCAACAGGGATGGGGCAGGATGGAGGAGACGGAGCTAGTGAAAACGCGAGCACTCACGTTGAGTGCTCAAAGACATAGAAAAAAGTAGCTCCTTCAACGGGAGCAGTGGAGGACACAAGTACTTGGTCCATGCTCGGGGGGAGGGCCAAACACAAGAAGAGGCTTGACACATGCATGTCATTGACGAACAGGAATGAAGGATACGAGAGTGAGGTTAGAGCGAACAAATAGTAAGCCTATGGGTGGGCTGCAGCCCACTTATTGTAAACAGCATGCGCTGTCTAGCCAAGACCTAAAAAAAGGAAAAGGAAAGCTTTTGCCAAAATTCCAAATATATTTGCATTTTCTCCCACATGCCGGAAGCACATGCCAGATGCACAACCCCCCCACCAACTCTCTCCTGGCTGCATGAGGTCCCTCCACTCCTAATACTGAGGCACACCAAGCAACCCATTCGTATGAAGCGCTTCTGTCCACAACCGTTCTCCAAGCAACCGGATGCATTCCTGCTGCACAAGACCCCCCCTCCTCAAGGATCACCATGTTTTCCCTCTATCCTCTTAGGCACTCTCACTTTCCACTTAACCACACACACTGGTTCACACCAAACCAAGGCAATCTAGCATTCCTCCTCCCTCCCACCAAGGCACTCCTCCTTCCACATTACAAAGTACTCCCACTTCCCTGCTCATCCACGCCTTCCTAGAGGCCCTCCCACCGTCCTGCTAATCCAGTGCTTATATGGCCTGGTACTGCCTAAGTCCCCTCTTCTTTAAGACCCAAAACCACCCTTGGATGAGAACTCCCTCCCTCCTCCAAGGCAAGCATTTCAGACCACGCTCTTTTGGATTAGGGGGAGTAACCCCCCGGCCGTATTTATTACATAATTAAAACATTGATATTATTTACATTATGTACAATTACGCAGAAAGTCCGGATACCTTGATCGATACACGAGGTTACTTGTCTAACCTTAACATGTTACTAATACACAAAATTCCTATCTTAATCTAAACATGTATATACATTACTTTCTGCGTGTCCCCGCTAGGAGCCTGCGGCAAGGTCAATGACTGGCAGCCCCAGATCCCGGTAAAGCGACAAAGACTCCACTGGAGTAGGCCTGCGTAGGGGGCACAGCTTATCGGACGGATATTTTCCACCGGGCCCCCCCTACGCCCTGAGCCTTACCTCCCTAACGGGGGCTGCAATTGTGCATATTTGCGCCCTGATGCGCGAGGGTGGCCACAGGCCTACTGGGCAGAGTGACTCCCCTGGCCCCCGCACCCCGACAGCCTACCGACCGGCTGTCACTGCCCCTGGAGTTGTAAGCGTTGCGTGGGGGTCCAGCTTACCGGACGGATGTCTCCCCCGGGCCCCCCCTACGCCCTGAGCCTTAACGCCATAAAGGGGCGCTGCAATTCTGAATCCTTGCGCTCTTGTGCGCATGCGCGTGCGGCAGCCTACTGGAAGAGTGACTCCCTGGCCTCCGCACCCTTTCAGCCTGCCGACCGGCTGTAACTGCCCCTGGAATTCCATGTGAGACCCTCTGTCTCCCCCTCGGGCGTCCCCATTTGATAAATGGTGATGCCCGCTACGGACTGAAACTATGCTCACCAATCATGACCTTACCGCCACAGGCCAGTATAGTTGACCGACTATCTGGCCTCCCCCATTGCCTACTAGAAAGGTCATGCTTAGACCCTCGCTGGTGCTAACCATGCCAGCGAATTTACTTTAAGAGACCTCCTTACCCCTTCATGAGAGGTGTACCCTATGCTGCAGCAGAAAATATTTTTCATGACGGCACCCATGCCCTACTGCCCGCAGCTTTGTAGTCTTGTATAATTTATCCAACCGCTTTTCAAGAACTTTCTATTGAATGATTCGTGAGCCCAGACAGACTGATATGAGAGTCGTGTGTGACCACCTATAAGTGACTTGGAGCCTTTTACCCCCTAATCACCCAGCACAATTTCTCTCTGTCACTGCAATCATTGAATGCTGGGAGCCCATCCTCTTATGGGCAATGAT
This sequence comes from Calotriton arnoldi, assembly GCA_963921515.1. NCBI lineage: Eukaryota > Metazoa > Chordata > Amphibia > Caudata > Salamandridae > Calotriton > Calotriton arnoldi. Next base: position 1,229,577 of record CAWUFW010001626.1, on the reverse strand, counting down.
TCGCGTAGGAATACCCAGATCGCTCAGTTAAAATGGCTGAATTAGAAATGCTGCTCTGTAAGCATTGCAGATCTTTTGGGCACGGTGGCAAGACCTTATTCCCTGGTTCGCAGAGGACTGCTGGATGGCACCTGCAAGCATAAGTGCAGTACACTACTGCCTCACGAGCGGGGGTGGCCGCCCAGCCTACTGGAAGAGTGACTCCCTGGCCCCCACACCCTTTCAGTCTACCGACCTAACCTAACCCATATCCAGCAGGATTGAACCTGCGCGTGGAAACTCCAATGTATTTCTAGTCCATTGCCTTAACCATTCGGCCACAACTACTTCCATTCAGCAAGCTGCCAATGTGCTGCCTCTGTACGCGGCCGCCTGAGTTTAGGCATGCTGGCCAGACCCATCACCTGGATCGCGGAGAACTGCTAATCGCACCTGCGTGCACACATGCAGTAACATATTGCCATTTGGCAGTTCAACTGGCCGCCGAGTTGCTGCAGATGTATGCAGCCCCTCCAGTTTGTTCATTAAGGCAAGACATTTACCCTGATTCGCCGACGCTTGTTAAATACCTTCTGCTAATGACACATTCAGTTAAAAAACAGCGTTCGAACAATTGCTCCTAAATCTTGTTTAAAAGCAATATGTGAACCTTTGCTACTACAGGACGACCTGACAGCATAGCAGGAGTAAAAGCAGTGTTTAACATTTGCCACTGAAAATCTGTTAAGCGTAGTATGTAAAAACTTTGACATCTTCGGACAACATGACGGCATAGCAGGAGCTGAACCCTTGACCTGCGAGATCCTTTGCCCCCAGACCATGCCTGTTCCAGATCCTCCGGTCCAATTCTTGCCAGCATCTTGCCGTCCTCATGATGTGGTTCCGCCCCGTTATCATTCGGAAACCGTGTCATAAATAAATAAACATAAACACAGATGATCAGTGCTCTCAGCATTTGGAAAACGGATAGAAATCACATGCCAAACCAATTGTTTCCATCAGAAGACTGTCCTCCCCTTATAGCCCATACTCATACCCCCTCAGGCCCTATTCTTATAAAACAGGGGTAAATCACATGAAAACAGGTCACCATGTTGTATGACCTTGTATGAGATGTTTAGGTCGAATCCCAAGCAAAGGAACTGACTAATGACACCATATGCAATGCATTCACAAGTAATATAGCACAACATACAATGTGCCACAACATTTGTTAAAGACAATACTTGAAACATCTGCCACCTTAGCCCAACATGATAGTCGAAAACCTTTGTCCCGCGAGGTCCTTTGCCCCTAGAGGCACTAGACTCACCATTGGGCTATAGTTCCTGGTGTAGCCTTATGTATAACAGCCCCCCGGCAGTCAATCCATACCATGAAATAGTTGACCCAGAACACGTATGGTCAGTCCATACCATGAAATAAATTACCCAGAACACGTATGGTCAGTCCCGTATGTTGACAACACAGATAGCCTTCACATGCCAGCCCCCCAAGCGCCCCGGGCCCTTCAATGCAAGAAGCTAAGGAACGTGCTCACTAGATGCTGCGAAACATGTCATTTTTTGGGGAAAAATTCCAGAACCGTTCAGATATTACTGATGACATACGCGACCTCAATTCCGCAGCGCATCAAGACAATATTGCAAGTGAATTCCCAACACAAGGTAAATCTTTGTAGCCGAAAATTAAATTCACAATGCATCTTAATTCTCTATTGCATCTTAAATACTACATTAAGCCCTGCGAATTCCCAGTGCAATGCGAACTGACCACTATTATAAAGTGCAGTATAGCATTGCCTTGGGTTAAGTTCCTTCCTATTCTTGGGGAGCATTGGCAGGATTCGAACCCTTGTCCTGTGTAAGCGTGTGCCATCAGAGGCACAAGACTTACCATTGAGCTATAGCTCCTTGTAACGCACTGAATATTGCGAAATGTGATGTCATTATGAATTAACGTGTGAAAATTAGAGCGCTTATCATAGCACCAGTATGCATTACACGGGGAACTTTGAAATCATATTCTCAAATGGCGCCATCTGCACTACCTGAGGAACAGTGAACTCCGACTTTCACTTGGAAGCTAGTTGCATCAACTGGAAAACAGACTTTCAACTGACTGCTTGGCATAGCACCAGTTGGATTACCTGCAAGAACCTTGAAATCAAAGCTTTCATAGCGCCTAGCACAACACCAACTGCATTTTCACATGAAAGCGCTTAGTAACGCCCCAGTTGCATTACCTGAGGAACATTGCAATCAGACTTTCAAACGAGAGCTCAGCATATCCCCATGTGCATTTCGTGAGTCCCCTTCATATTTGCGTGGGAGATTAAATGATTTGCGCAGCATCCCATGTGTTCATCGTCCATGCCTACGTACTCAGTTCGCCAGCTTCATGGCCACCCCCAAATACTAAACCTAGGGGCCCTCCACTGCCGATGCCAACGCTTACCACGGTTCCCCCCGCATAGCGCTGTGCCCCATTTTCATGCCCAGAGAAAAAGTGCGCGTGGGATTTGTCCCAATAAATGAAACCTTTTATGGGAAGGACAAGAGCCATATCCCCTCTTGAAACCCAATTAGAAGAACTGCAAACAAAGGGAATGCCCTGGCTAGCCCCAACATGTCTGACGAGAGGAGAATGCAACCCCCTAATCTCATTATCGAACGGGCTTATATTTAAAAACCAGCATGCCGTGTACCCAGCCATTCCGAAAGGTGCACACCAAATGTGCGCGCCCAACTGATTAATGAATGGACCTGCGGTGCAAAGTTGAGTGCAAGCGCATTCACGATTACTTAAGGAATGCCTAACCCGGTTAATGGCACGGAAGGCATATTTCTTGTTAAGCCAGAGCTATTGCCAATGCCTGTTTTAGATGCGTCCAGGCACATACAGTAATCACTAGCACACTTGCTCATATTGCTGGTGGTGCACTTTGGAGCACACTGTCGCACATCAGTAGCGCACAGTCATTAACACTGCACCTTTTCATTGAAAACGGCCACCCAATTGGCATAGACATGCCGTTCCAGTGATAAATCTACATTTCACACCAACGATAATGAGCGGAAAATGAGTTTTTAAAAATATTTATCATTTTTGCGCATAACAACATAAAGTGCCTCGATTAAAAGTGGGGCTTCATTTGTGACAGAATTCCACTTTTCTGAAGTTCTTTTTACCCTCAGGCACAGAGCACATTAAATTTAGATCCTCATGCAGTTCTAACATGGAAACAATGCTTTCCCCTCTCATAACATCAGTTCGCGGCCTGCTTTCCTTGGCTCTATAAGCAGGAACCATGATGTGAGCAGCTTTTCTACAGGTTTTCCAGTCCCCGAAGCTACCCGGGTAAGGTGTCTATAATAGCTGCTTGTTGCTTCTGTGCCCTAACTCGTCCTGACATAAAATAAATCACATACCGCTCGTCAGGCAGCATGCTGGCTTCTCGCACAGGGGCTGGCTTGCTCAGGTCGAGCAGACATACTCCAACCTTCAGCCCAGAAAGACATTCTCTCCAGAGAATAATGCAGAGCTCACATTCCAGGCATGCATCTGCGTTCTAACTCCCACAGAAAGAGGAGAAAGCCTGCCCACAATATGAAAACAACTAGACTGACTAACGGAATACCGCAAACCTTTAACCTTTACTGTACCGCAAACCTTTACCGTACCGCTCTTTCTTGTATTCTAAACTCTATGTGCCACACACACACAGCGTCCTCACTGTCTCTTGTGAAACTAGCAGTCAGCCTGGAACGGACATCATACACACAAAGCTGTCCCCCCTCACAGCACAACTCTCCCGCATGCCTCAGTCCGACGAGATCCCCAGATCGGTCCGCTGTTCGCCCGCAATACCAGCTGTTCTTTCCCGTCCCTCCAGCCAAACAGCTGATTCCCGATGCTGCTGTTCGATCAGCAAACTGCAGCGGAGCTCCTCCACTGTTCGCCCGCACCAGCCGCTTGTTCTTGATCGCCGCGCCTTTCCACCACAGCCACTTTTCCGACGTCCTGCCGCCCAACGACCTGCAATGAGAAAGAAAAAACAAGTTACGGGCCCTTTGAGGGCCCGGACCCGTATGTATGCTGGCTGGGGGGAGCGAGAGAACAAGGGACTGTTCCCGCTGCCCTCGCTCCTTTTAAAGGGGGCACAGGGCAGACCGGTCTAAACCGGCCTGCCCCATCGTCTCCAGATCGCGCTGAACCGGAAGCACTGAAGTGCTTCCGGTTCGCGCTCCATGAGTACCGCCATTGGTTGCCCAGGAGGTGGGGCACCGCGTCATCAGAGGGCGGTGACCCTCCCATCTCCTCCAATCCCCCGGGGCCCGGCGCGACCGCCATAATGGCGGCCCGCGCTATGCAGCGCTTGGCCTTGCCCAATATGTAGAACAATACGTGCCAGGGCCCGAAGTTTTGTTCAGAAGCCCGCAGCACTACAAATACAAGGGGTGACAAATACGAAAGGTTAATTCCAACTGATGTCTCTTTATTCCACCACCAGAATCTCCCTGTCCCTTTAGCTCCCCTTTGCAGGTTCCTTTTCATCGCTGCTTTCTCCCGTTGTCACTGTTTTTGGCTTCCACTTTCTAAACCTCCTTTTGTGTTTTTCTCTCTTACTTTGTGTGAAAATCTGATGAGGGAAAATAAGTGCCTGGACCCAAAAATGAGTGCCAGTGTCCCCCCACCGGCAACCGCTAGCTCAAATTCAGCACTGTCTCCCACGCGCTGCCCAAAGCACTCCTGTCCGGCTCCTTCCTCCTCTTGGGTGTGTTGATCGGCGACAGCAGCCAAGGTGTGTGAGTGATGGAACCACAAGCAGGACTCACAAGACAGCCAAGGACGGCAGCAGAAGTAAGGGAGAACAATCTTGATAACGTGTGTTTTCACACGTGTGACTGTTATTTGTGCGTGCTGGTCTATGACTGTGTGTTTGTACATGTACAAGGAGTGTGTATGAGTGTTCTGCCCACTCCTTCCAAAATGCTTGTCCTCGCATCATAGTGTGTGTATTTGTAAAGCGCACAGTCACTTAGAAGGGGATCTTGGCCCTGAAATAACAAATGTTGTTACTCAATGGCAACCATGGTGCCTGACTGCGTGTATCTGACTTTTGATTTTTTTGTCTTGGCGTCATGCTAATCTACGCCTGTAACTAACTATGAGTAGGCCCTGGACTGGTTGTGAGACCTGAAGCGGCGCACCAAGCATGCCCTCACTTGGAGATAGTGGACTACTGTCCCTGTCGAGGGTCTAGCATATAGAGCAGTGTTGGCTGCATACCATGTTTTGAGAATCAATAGTGTGACCAAACCTTTTTATCTCAGTGACTGGATGGCTGCTGGCCAACTTGTGTAAAGTTCAGCTGCTGTTGCTTACCCCAGTCCCTTACGCCAACATCCAGATAGCGTGTTAAGTACATGGATGAGTGTAGCCTGCATGGTAGCTGTGATTGAGCCAGAGTAATATAGATCAGCGGAATCTATTTTGGGTACCCCTGGCCTGGTCCTGCACAGGATGGAGGTGAGGACTCTGTTCCCAGGCTGTGAAAGTGTCATGTTCACATTCCTGTACCTGGAGGGAGGAGATCCAGACACTCAAGTGATTGGAATGGAGGCAGGGCTTCTTTCGGTATAGTATGAGGCCTTTTGGTTAGGAACGATTCACAGACTAGTCTTCCTAACCACTGCCATTTGGTGACTGGTAGTAGGTGAGAGGTGGGAGTGCTGACTGAAACTTGAGGAAAGTTTTGGATGAGGCGTGCCCGTTTGTCTTTCCCTGATTACTTCTTCAGTTGGACTGATGGCAACCAGATGTAGCAACATCACACCTCTGTGCCTCTGCTGTGGGTGGAGACTGCCCTGCGGAGAGGAGTATCACTCGACACAAAGGCTGTTTTTTATGAACAGCCTGGAAGTGACACTTGAAAGGAGAACCACCCTAAACCACTTCTATAGTTTCAGACTGTCGATCCATATTTTCTATATGCTAGTTATGCATAACAGTGGGAGCAACTACCCCACTTTTTTGTTCCAGCTCCAGGTCGTCTAAGGGCCACGGAGGGGAGTGCTCTGAAGAGTACTCAGAGGGATGCTCTGCAACCAGGGCTGGTGTCTGCCTGATGGGCAGTCTCTAGAGATGAGGGGACATCACCTGAAGTCTGGATCTCCTGCTGGAGAAGTTTGTACCTGTCCTGTAGTGTGTAGTATACACAAAATCAGTCCCCTGAGCACAATATCAACTCCAAAATATACAGCACAATGGTATCCAATGTTCGTCCTTGCTCTTTTATTCCAGGTCTTGTATCCTGTGAAGACTTGCTTGGACTCTTTGATGATACAATTTGTAATTACAGTTCTTTTCAATAATCACAATTCTTGCCAGTCACAGTTCTTTGCCAACACGTGTTTCGTCTTTTGATAATTTACAAAGACTTCATCAGGGCTAAGGTCGATCTATTAAAGTAGACTGAGTAATTGAACATCCTTCCACTAATATTGTGGATAAAACAACCCTTTCGGCGATGTGGCGAGTAGTGCCGATATAATTCCTGGCGTGTTGTCTGTAATGTGTAGTAGCCTGTCTGTTTGCACACAAAGAGAAGAAGCCTGCCTACCCTGCAGGAGGAGAGACTATCCAGGAAGGAGCGACTTGCAGTGTGTCCCTGGTGACTGTAGGGTGCCCAGAAGAACAGACTACTGGAGATCAATTCAGGAGGGCCTGAACGTCAGACGGCCCTCCAGAGTCTCAACGGTTCCAGTCGGAAACCAACTCTGTAACATCATGATTACTGGGCCCTGGTTGGGGATGTGATTGTGTGCTGGCATTCGGCACTTTTGGGGGATGTATCTACTTAAACCTGATGGGCCCTTGCTGGGTTGTGACCGGCCCATGTGGGTCTGCAACTACCAAGTGGCACAAGGCTCTGTTGGAGGCTTCATCTGTGGTCCAGCCAGCCTGGCATGAACAGCACTTGCCACCACTTGAGACAGGACCGCACATCTCAGGATTGCTACTTCCAGCACCAGTGAAGAAGAGTGTCAGGGGTCCCTGTGCTGATCGGGCAGCCCGCCGCCCGAGGCAAGAGATACTCCGGAACTGCCAGGCTATGCACCCCTGCTCCATGAGTGTGTGCGCATGCCCATGAGTACCGGGCATCCCTTGCTGTTTCCTGAGAAGACTGATTCACCTGTAACCAGGTGAGAGACTTAAGACTGAGTGCCGAAATACTGTTCCGGACTGATTGAACTACACCTGTGCTAGAGACAGTGGGGACATCGAGGGAATGGGATGGGTGCAGAAACCTACCAAAGTAGCGCTCAGGAGCACTCCCTTGCTTTTGTTACTAGTAGTGTGTAATATTGAGTGCCATTGTGTGAATTAAGTATTTTCTTTCTTGAGAAAATAGGTTTTGGGCTCAACATTCATGTTATTGAATTGTTTCATTGCTTTTTGAGCTCTGCTCTCGAGCATCACCACACAACTTCACCGTAGAGTCAGTTATTACTACCGTAAGAGTCAAGTGCGGAATGGGTTGTACTTGGCCAGTTTCAAGAGGCATAGAAGGACAGACTTTGGGACGGCAGAAGAAAATTAGCCCAGTCCCCTGGCTAAGGCCCAGTAGCCCCTTAGTGCTCAGTGCACCTCCCAAACAGGGTATGGCAGTGCATATCCATGGCACAGTGGTTCCCACTCATAGCATAACAGGAGTCTCACACATAGTGGTGGTCCTGAGAGCATAATGCTAATTCTTGGCATAGTTTGCAACTGTGGCATATTATTATTTTTTGTTTTTGTAGAGTTTTATATAGCGCGAACTAGACCCGAAAAAACGGGTATCGGAGTGCTTTACAAGAGCACCAGTTTCAATACAGATGGACACATTCATTTTTGTTAGGCACGGGGAGATTGCCCAGAATCACAGGATGATGAGAGTCGTTGCCGAGACTCGAACCCGGTTCCCCAGCTTCGAGGTCGACCGCTCTAGCCGTAAGGCTACATCCTCTCCCCAAATTGTTTCCCCTAGTGCAGGTGTGAATTCCTGGCATATTGTGGGTGTCATACAAGAATCCATTTCTTCAAAATGAAGGAAGACGTAGCTGATGAAAGGACAATTTTAAACTTGCAAAAACCTGAACCACAACCTGAATCAGCAGAAGCGCCAACAAGCATGGAGAATAATCCACCCAATGATAAGGTAGGGAGAGAAGAGCTGCACAACCAGCTCAACAGCGTAAAGCTGGGTCTGATGCCTGTGAAGCTGTTTTTCAATCACGATTGTTCTTAAACATGTTTATGTACTAGAAAGCCTAAACATGATAAATGAGAGATTCACAAGCCCAGACTGGAGAGTTTTAGGCAATTGAATATAAACTGGTCAAGAGATGATATTCTCCGCTCCGGAGGTGGAGGGCAGATCAGAGGCCTGGACATGCAGCCACCTCTAGTGGGTGCGGTACGCACGCACCACAAAAATGCGTCAGTGTAGTCGAGCCACTGAGGTAGCATATAATGAACTGGATCGTTCGTTTGTCGTTGGTTAGTTTTGTTATGTTGTTAATTTTTTAGTTCAGTCCGAAAGATAAGAACATCTATGGCTGCTAAGCCTGTGCAAAAGAGCAGGTCAGACACCACATATCAAATGAAACAAAAGCACACTTACTGGTGTCCACCTAAGCATAAGTTGGCATAAACCCAGTATGTCATCAAGTAATCAATGCCAGGACAAGAGCACAAACAAAGCCATCCGAAAACATAAAATTAATAACGCTTCACATCTATGTGGGTTATCAGTCTCCTTATGGAGATCTCCTGGCTAAGCCTTTAACTATAACTGATAACTACCATATATGAGTCAACAGCAGTAACAAAATCTACCATCTCTTTATTGCCTAAACCATTAAAAACCAGCTTCATGCACATGTTTTAGGTCAATCAGCTTCTAAAACTTTGATGTGAAAATGTTTCATTGATTCTTGAGTCGCGCTTGCATGAAGTGCTTCCTCAATGAAGGATAGATTGTGGTTGAGAATAACCCCAAAATTTCTAGTTGATCTGGAAGTGTTGGGAGTAGTCCCCAATTCAGGATAATACAGTAAGTCAGGCTTGTGTCACCAGCATGACACACAAGTGAAAAGCTCTCAAAATTGAAAGACAGAGGTGATGCAGAGATTGAAAAGTATATGTCTACGGGGCGAGCTGTGAGGGATCCTGCAATGGAGGGGATTGAAAACAGAGTGAAAAGAAGGGAGGTGCACAGCCTAACAGCAAAGGATGGAAAAGGTTTACACAAAGATAGAGCATTGCCAAAAGTGCCAGAATATTTCATTGGAAGACTTCCACACCTGCATGCGGGACACTGCACATTGGCTTAGAGGGAACTCCTTACAATTCAATGCCGATAAGACAGAAGTCTTTTACTGTGCAGCCGGGAAGGCCCTCCCCCCCCCCCCCCACTTCCTATTAATTTTTGGCCCATACCCACAGCTACCCACTGGCTCCCGGGACAGTGCGTAACCTGGGAGTTATGTTCAACGACAAACTGAGCCTAGAAACACAAGTAAATAAAACAGTGGGGAGCTGTTTCTCCCTTATCAGAGTCCACCGGAAGATTCTCCAGGCACAGGCTAGAGCGCTGATAGTACAAAGTACTATCATGAGCAGGCTGGATTGTTGCAATGCCTTGCTGCTGGAGTCCCCAAGATATTTGATTGAGAGACTCCAGAGAATCTAGACTAAAGCGGCTAAGCTAGCCTTAAGAAGGCCACGATGCTCATCTGCTTCTCAGACTCTCTCGGAGCTGCATTGGCTCCCAGTATTACAAAGGATACAATTTAAGTCGCTTTGCATAGTGTTCAAAGCCCTGCATGGTGTTGGAGCTAAACCAATGCAGAACAAATTTGCCTGGTATGCCCCCACCCGGAGCCTTCGCTCTTCCTCCGCCAAACTGGGTGAAAGTGCCCGAGTCAAAAGAACAAAATCTGGAGGTAGGGCCTTCCAGCACCGCAGCAGCGTGGCTCTGGAACACCCTCCCATCTGAGATCAGGCAGTTAGGAAGATCTTCTTCAGTTCAGAAAAAGGCTAAAGACATGGCTCTATCCCAGAGCATGACCCTTACCATTCTCTTAGTCCTCTCCTGTCAACTTCGCTCCACGTCCTCTGTGATTAGTTGAGCACACGTATTATAGCGCCAGGGTACCCGTGGGGTGATAGTGCGCTTTATAAGTGTCGATAATAACAATAACCAAGGTGAAGATGATCATGGGGCATAATAATCAAAGTCTCTGCTTCAGTCCAACAGGATGTAAGCTCCTCCTCCTTCTCAAGCAAGAAGCATACAAACATAATCATAAACAGTGGTCAGAGCAGTTTCTGTATTAAGAAGCAGGTGAAAGCCAAAGTGAATGTGGTCTAAAAGCTTATTCTCCCCAAATAGAGATGGTGATCTGACGGTAGAATTCCTTTTCAGTAACTTTAGCTGGAGGAAGTATAGGAATACGAACAGAAGTTACTTAAAGTATTGGGGGTCAGCTAAAGGTTTTTTTAGTGAAGGGACCAACAATGCACTCTAAATATGAATGGTCAAGTGCCGGGGAAAATGATCCGTTATGGAGAGCTGTAACAGTGTCATCAATCAAAATATAAAATCACCTAAAAAGGAAAAACCGACAGACCACAAAACACAATGTAAGATAAACTAGAGGTCCTAGATATGCGAGTCCCATATGTAGTCATCTTAAATAGCATGATCTCAGGAAAAGAAGGTGTCTCCTTAGGGTCTATATGACTTCAGGTAGATAACAAAATGAATCCAGATAAGGATCATGTATGTCAGGGGTGTAGGACGTTAAGTGCAGGGTTTATGTATCTAGCATGGTCTTGCCCAAGAACATCTGACTTCTGGTGGGCTGCTGGTGAGGAGTTCTTTAGGTGATTCTCCTTTTCACTGTGGTCACCCTGAATTTTTTGCCTTTTGCTGGCCCCATGTTTTTGCTGGCTTTAGAACTGGCACACATTAACCCTGCTAACCAGTGGTAAAGTGCCTGTGCTCCCCCTTTAAACAAGGTCAAATTGGCATATTCCTAATTGGCATATTTCTTACTGATAAGTCCCTATTCTATGGTACAAGATGTACCCAGGGCCTGGAATTAAAATGCCAGAAGTGGACTGCAGCACCTATTGTGCCATCCACTACACTGGCAGTGCAAACGTGGCTTCAGGCCTACCAGTGTAGCTCGACTGTGGCAGTACAAAACTGTAACCTGTCAAAGTAAACACCTTTTGCAGGTCAAACCCTTCCTTTAAAGATTTAGAAGTTACCCCTATTTAGGCCTTTTAGCCCATAAGACAAGGTGCATGACATTTACAAGTAGGAAATGTAGACATTTAATGTTAACATATTCTTATAGTAGCTAACAACCAAAAGCTATTTTTCACTCTGACAGGCCTAGCTGTCCTATGCAGAAAACCAGAGTACAGATAAAAATACTAACAATGTATCTCAGGAATGGGAGTAGCTAGAAAAATAATTAAAAAAACAACTATTTTTATTGTTATTTAAAAATCCAATTCAATGGTGAAGACATTTTAAGGAAAAGTAACTTTTAGAAAGTTATATTTTTCCTGCTTGAAGTTCCTTGAGACTAATTTGCATTTGGCCTCCAACTTCTTCCAGTCAGTAGTTAGACTCTAAATAGGCATGAAGGAGGTGGGAAATGTCTCCCAGTAGTCACACAATAGATCACCGTGATTAACAGGTCAACTTGAATGGCCATGTAAGGTGGGGCCTGGGAGGATCCTTTTTGATATTACAGTAGCAAATCCTGCTGGAATGTTAAATCCTGCTTGACAGGTCTGCTGAATTTATATACAACACTGGGGCACACTTGAAAGAAAGTAAAAAGAATGTTAAGAAGATTCTTGTGAATCCACTGTCTATTTGTTGGAACCCTCTGCTTTTTGTCTGCCAGACTTTTGTTTCTGGCTGTATTGAGGGTACAATGACTGCTTCAAACTGGATTTTGGTGTTAGATGTTGGAGGACATTAGGATTACCATTGTAAACACCCACAGCCCTCGGAGCCCGAGTTTTGTGTGGCTGCAGACTTTCACCATCTTGAAAATGCCCCAGGTGGTTAAGGTTGGCCCCTGGAACTTTAACCCCATTGCTTGGGGTGTGCCTAGGAGTCACCTCCAACAACTAGCTTGTGTCAGGAAAAAATGTGGCATCTCCATGCACCCGCTTCAGAACGCTCCAGGACCGGAGGAAGATGAGAAGAGGACTGGACTTGCAATCTGTTACCTGGAAGGAGCCTTAAAGGATTAGGCAAGCTCTGTCTTGTACCTAGGACAAAGAAATGGACTCCAGGAGACCTCCTGTTCAACCAACAGGGATACAATCAGCTACTAGAGGCCATTAGTGCAACTGCCAAGCTGACCAGTGGCAACTGGATGTGGACTGGACCCTGCTGGTAACCTCTGCCTGACACCCTGTGAGTCTCTAGGTGCCCCTCCACAGGTCCTGGGCAGGGGTGGCTCCTCCGCTATGGCGGAGGAGCAACGCCCCACTGCCGAAAGGCAGCAGATTAAAAATAAAATGATAATTAAACTATTTTATTAGAATTTTATTTTTAACTTTCTCCCCAGTCCGCCGAGTCGAGTGTGGGCGGGGCCATCCTCTCTATCCCAGTGTCGTCAGCTAGGGAGGAGGAATGGTAGGTTCACTTTAAGTGTGCATGTCTGTTTGGCCGGCCGTCTTAGGCTGGCCAAACAGACATGCACACTTAGCATTTCTCCACCTGGCTGTGTTGCACAGCCGGGTGGAGAACCAGTGCAGACTCCCAGGCCCTAACTGAGCGGCATTTCTGCCCACTCAGGCCAATCACAACGCTGCTCTCATGTGAGAGCAGCATTGTGATTAGGTGGGGACCGCAGGTAAGTTCTTTTATGTTTTTTTTTATTATTAACCCCACCACCCCCGCCTCACCAAGTGTTATTGGCAGTAGCCGCTACTGGTCCTGGGGGGCTTCAGCAGTGTACTTATGTGGTGGAATTCGACTTGAAGGGCTAAGGGTCTGATTTAGATCTTGGCGGGACTACCGTCGTCCCTCCATTGAGCTGACATAGTCCTGCCTGCCGTATTTAGATGTGGGCTGGCTGAACCGCCATCCGCATCAACAGTCTGTTTTCCTCGCGTAAGCAGCGCACCTCCATCGATGTGGCAGACTCATCTGCTGGCTAACAGAACTCCGTCACCGTCAGGCCAGTTGGTTAGCACCTAGCCTATTTAGATTTCCCTGTTTTGCTGGCTTTATCCTAGCAGCAGCTTCCTGATTAAGTGAGTCCCTGGTGGAGTGGAGACTGGTAAGTAATACTTATTAATGTGTCACTACACATATATGTTGTGTTTGCTTCAAAAATATATGTAGGTATTGTGTTATGCCTATTTTGTTTTGTACATATAGCATAGTACACAAACAACATACAAACACTAGTGAATGTACACCGACAACTACAAGATAAAAATATTTTTTTAAGGTTCAATACAGGTGTGTTCATTTTACCTTAAAAAGTTGTAAAATGAACACTAATGCATTACACATAAGAAAATAATTGCATGTAAGAGCAATGTTCAAAAACATGGGGCTCAAGCAAATGTTAACATACGATTTACAGTAAGACAAGTGAAAAAGAAGCTTACCTTAAATCCCTGCGACAACAGAGTTGATTAGTGTTGTGATCAAGTAGTAGCAGCACTGGAAGGACCTGGACAATGGGGTTAAAGACGAAAACAGAAGTAGTAACAGAAAAAAAGGTAAGTTTCTATCTCATTTCCTTCCATTCCGCAAACTTACGTTTGGAGGTATCCCACCTCAGATTTCTCGACAGAAAGGCACATCTTGATTGGTCTGGCGGTAATCTTGGCTAGACTCCGTTTGACAGCCACTTTTACCTATGACGTAGTCGACACAGGAGGAAAATTCTGGCAGAGATGGCGGCACTCGGATGGTCTTTCGTCCATAGACCCGCCAATATCTAAATAGAGCGGGTGGACGGCAAAATAGGCGGGTGGTGAAACCGTTAGAAAAGTGACGCTGGACCAGATTGGCCAAGATCTAAATTAGGCCATAAGTCAGATTGTAAAATGTTTGACCAGCATAAATCTGTTGTGTATGCGACAACTGCTCCATCGTGGCCTGCCTCGAATTGCGCCTAGGTCCCTATCTACCATGACCATTCCCTATCATTGGCACTTTCTGCTTCTTGGCGCTATTCCCTTTTAAAACTTTAAACAATCATATGTCCTGTTCCCCTTATTGGATTTATGTTATTTTGGTGTCATTCTGTTTATTAAATTGGGATTTTTATTGTTTTGCATTTTGATTTTATTACTGTTTTGGTACAGCATAATACTGCCCTTTGGTTATGCCTGTGTGCTTTGGCTACCGGGGGGTTGATCTCAGATTATTTAGTGTTCGCCTTGACAAGTGCTGTGATTATTCCTTGAGGTGGGTAGTCACCCACTCCAAACAATAATCCAATTTCTTAAAAGATCAATAAGATTTTGACATATGCTCTGCCGGTCACACTCTTAGATATGTTACTTGGGTATGCGACTGATGTTCCTAAACCAATGAGGCGAATTGCCACCCTGATGCTACTGCGGGCGAAAAGACAGGTGGATCTGGAGTGCTGGAAGTGACCTCCTACAACAGTAATAAGCTTGACACAAGATGCCCTCTGGTGCAAGTCCCCTTTTGAAGTATACGTCACATTAATTCCAGGCTAAACTAGAACTAGGAACATATGAGATCCGTTTTGCACTACCACTCCTGAACTATTCCTGATACAGCTGTGGCACCTGTGTGACAGCTCTTGAATGTCGGGTCTGGTGGCTTAGTGGACTAATGCGTCCACTGTAGGGGCCGGTGTTGACCTCATGGTCACAGGTTCAAATCCCGGAGGGCCCACTCAGCCTTTCATCCTTCTGAGGTTGATAAAATGAGTACGATTGAGTTGAGTAACAATAAACATTGAAAATTCAGTACCAAGATACCCTTCTGGGTGAACGTGCGCTTTACAAATACACGTTATTTATGTGCCTATGCTTCTCAACTACCCGATACCCCTCTAAAATTAGTGTTATAGCTCTTGTTATATGTGCCTCCACTCCTTAACTGTACCCGATACTCCTGTGTTATTGCTCTTGTTGTATGTGCCTCCACTCAACCGTACCTGATAAACCTGTAAAATCCGTGTTACAGCTCTTGGTGTGTGTGTCTCTGCTTCTCAACCCTACCCGATACACTAAGACCTGTACCACAAGTGCCACAAGTGTATGTGCCTCCACTTCAGAACTGTACCCGATACACCAAGTGTACCAAGGCACATATAGCAAGAGCTGTAACACAGGAGTATCAGCTACAGTTAAGGAGTGGAGGCACATAACCAAGAACTGTAACATGGGGGCCACAGGTGTATCGGGTACAGTTCAGAAGTGGAGGAACATACACCAAGACCTGTAACATGGGTGCCACATGGTTATCCGGTACAGTTCAGAAGTGGAGCCTCATATAAGGCGGCTCTGAAATCCTACTATACTTATGTTAAGGATGCCAAGAAGAGCTATCTAGAGAATAAGATCGAGACCTCCAACAATAAGGGAAAGGAGATTTTTAATATTGTGAAACTGTTCACAGCCCCCAAGACGGCCATCAAGGTGCTCCCGCACTTGGCAGAATGGCTTAGCCATCTGGCATCATTCTTCCATGAAAAGATTGTGACTATTCAGAAATCCTTTTCAGAGGGGCCTACGGATGACCAGGCACTTTGGCATGTCCCTGCGAGGGAGCGTTCCATCGGAGAATCCCCCGCATTATTACAGATACCTTTTCTGCAGCCTTCGACATCTCTATATATTTTGAAGGGTTTAAAGTCTGGCTTGTCCGCAGACTCGTGTCCAGCGAAACTGTTGGCCTCTGTGGCCGCAGTCATAAACCTTGTGGTAAATAAAGTGCTGAATTCATCTCTATCAACGGGCCTCATGCCTTCCATTTGGAAGCATGCGAAAATTCTTCCGCTCCTGAAAAAACCCTCAGCTGACCCGAATGTGCCTGCTAATTACAGGCCCATCTCTCTTCTACCGTCTCTCTTTAAGGCGTTGGAGAAGTAGGTGAGTAGACTAATTTCGGACTATACAGAAAGAATATGACTCTTTACTCCGCACACGTTTACAATGCGTGCCATTACTCTGCATTTTTTACTCCGCGAAATCTTTTACAACGCAGGGCATTACACCGCAATCCATTACAACGCATTCCCCATTACAATTCCCCAGTGGAGTTAGAATAGTAAATTGCGTTGTAATGGGCAATGCTTTGTAATGGATTGCGGTGTAAAGCCCTGCATTGTAAAAGATTTTGCGGAGTAAAAAATGCAGGGTAATGGACTGCGTTGTAACGCAGTCGTTGTAAAGGTTACCATGCAGAAAATAATAATCTTCTACATATCACTCAATCTGGCTTCAGGGCTAATTTTGGCACTGAAACGGCTCTGTTTGAGGTTACTGAACACATAAAGGAAAAGCTTGACCATGGTGGCAGAGCTCTCCTTATTTTACTGGTCCTGCCGGCGGCCTTCGATACGGTCCCACATGACAGGCTCCTGGAGAGGCTGAGTGAACTTGGTATAGGCGGATCTGCGCTGGCATGGCTGACTTTCTTTCTGGAGGACAGAAGCCAGGAAATATGGGCACCTCCATTCGCTTCCTCCATTCCTAGCTTGAAAGTGGGGGTCCCTTAGGGTTCTGTTCTGAGCCCCACTCTCTCTCTTTTTTTTTTTAAATTTTATTTGTCAATTTCAAAAAGATAAAAACAGACAATAATGTAGATTGATACAGAAGGATAAAAGCATTCAAACCCTACAAACACCCCCCCTCCCAGGCAGAGCAATATCATCATTTTAGTACATTTCAGGAAAAACCTGCACAGCAAAAGATCATCGTATGTAAGGCAACAGCAAGGACAATCGTGAAAAAGTTCTTACGTATAGTCACCACTATGGGCCAGAAACAGCAATCACACCAAATCCAAGGTATCGCTTTGGGAGTGTCAAAAGCCAGGGCGGCCAGCAAGCACCTCCACCGGGCTGTTTATCTATATAGGATGTGGGGGGGTGCAGCACAAGAAATTCACAATAGGTCAGGGTGGGATAGCAAATAGGCTGTAAGGGGGGCCCAAAAATCTTTGGGGCGGGACGTCTCAGGGAGCTCCCCCTCATATGTCCGTAGCTGATCCCTACAATAGATCAGGTCACGGAGCCATTTTTTGACAGTAGGAGTTGTCTTAGCACCCCAGCACTGCGCAACTGCTCTTTTCGCGAAGAGGGTAGAAACTGCTACAATGCGCCTATTGCAGGGCTTAAGGCGCTTAACATAACCCAGTAAGCATAGCTCAGGAGTGCAGCACACAGGCTCCAGCACAATATCAGTGAGCACGGTCGCCACAACGGTCCAGAAAGCAAAGACACCAGGACACAGCCAAGCAACATGAAAAAAGTCTGCATCCGCTGCTCCACACCACACACAACTAGCAGTCTCTCGCAGACCATACTTGTACAATTGCAAGGGGAAGTAGTATACCTGATGCAGGAATTTGAAGTGAATAAGTCGAAGATTACAGTTAGCCGTGAGGCGACCCGTGACTTGGCAACACGCTGTCCAAACCTCCGGTGTAATGGGTATACCCAACGCTGCCTGCCAGCGTAAACAAGAGAGATGATCGCCCTGTTCCCGCTCACGCAAAGAGGCATTGTAAAGTTTAGTGATTAAACCCTTGCGCCCCTCTCCCGACAGCATCGCCTGCAATGCCCGTAGAGTAGTGGGCTCCGCAGGGTACTCTGGATAGGCCGCACGGACAGCCTGACGGACTCGGACGTATGTGAAGCCGAACATAAAACCACGATCTGCACCATTCTGCGCCTCCCGTAGTGTTTTAAATTGACCCCCCTTGTAAAGGTCTCCCAACCGAGAGATGCCCGCTGCAGCCAGTTCTCGTATGGCCGGCGCCTCTCGTGCCGCAGAGATATCAGGGTGTGATGCTAGTGATAGCAATGGAGCATATAAATAGGATAGTTGAGCCCGTGACGCGAGCATCCGCCATGCCCACGCCGTGCACTGTGGAGGGTTAATCTCGGTCCGTGGACCACCCGATCCCCCCGAGAGGGTCACCGCCTGCAACGGCATTGGAAGAACCGCATCCGATTCGACAGCCACATGAGGTTGGAAACGCTGGGGGAAATGCCAATAATGTGCAAATTGCGCCTGCGCGCACAAGTATTAGAGACGAAGATCAGGAGCCTCGAAGCCGCCTCGGTCGAAAGGTTGAACCAGAAGATCCCACCTGCATCTGGGTTTCTTACCGCCCCACACAAACGTTAAAAGTGCAGATTGCAGAGTTCGGAACAACGCTACATTCAATTTGATAGGAATGTTTACAAAGAAGTATAGCAGTTTAGGCAAGAAGACCATTTTTCCTACCGCTATCCTATCCGCTAGAGAGAGGGGTAAGTGCGCCCAGAAATACGCGTAACCGTACGGCCATAATTCTCAGAAACGACTGTATCGGGATCCCTATGCACCCAGACCCCAAGGTACTTCACAGGGTCAGATGTCCAGGACAGTGGAAAGTCCATCTCCACTTCCTTCGTGCACGCAGTTAGAGGAAACACTACGGATTTTGACCAGTTGATCCCAAGGCCGGAGAACCTTTCAAACCGTACATACTCCCTGAGTAGCGCAGAGAGATGCACAGCAGGATCGCGGACATATAGCAACATGTCGTCCACGTAAAGGGAGACAATCAGTGGTCGCTGCCTGAACCGCAGGGCAGCCGCGGCGTGCTTCTGACGTAGTTGGCAGGCGAGGGGCTCCAGGGCCAGAGAAAAGAGCATAGGTGACAGGGGACATCCTTGCCTCGTGCCTCTTTCGATGCAGAACAAAGATGACACCCACCCATTAACCCGGACACGGGCAACCGGACCGCTGTATAACACCCTGAGCCACTGGAGGAAGAAAGTAGGAAAGCCCATCCTACCCAGTACAGTGAACATAAAAGGCCACTGCAGAGAGTCAAAGGCTTTTGCTGCATCGAGCAGCACAGCCACCGCCTGAAAGTCTGGTTCAAAATAATGCAATGTAGAGAAGAGCGTGCGCAAGTTATGAGTCGTGGAGCGCTCCGTGACAAACCCAGACTGATCTGGCAACACCAGTAGGGGAACTAGAGGTTGTAGCCTATTAGCAATCATCTTTGCCAATATTTTGGCATCAATATTAATAATCGAGAGAGGCCGATATGACCCACACTGATTCGGGGGCTTATCCGGTTTTAGCAGTGTAACAAGAAGAGCCTCCCGTAGAGAAGGCGGCAGTGTCCCCTTCTCATAGGCTTCAGCATATACATCCAACAGCCGAGGGGCTAGGTCTGACGCATATGCTTTATAAAATTCGCTGGGCAGCCCGTCTGGCCCCGCAGCTTTGCAGGTCGGCAGGGACATGATGGCCTTTTTAACGTCCTCCTCATCAAACGGTTGTACTAGGTACTCTCGATGAGAATTGGACAACCATCCGAGTGCCACATCGTCCAGATATGCATCTATCTCCGCAGTCGGCGGAGACTCTCTGGAGGCATAGAGACTGGTATAGAACTGTAAGACGGTGTCGCAGAGTTCCGTTGTCGAGTAACGGGCTACCCCATATTCATCAATGAGTTCAGTTATATTTTCCTGGCTACGCGGCTCTGCTAGCTTTTGCGCAAGGGAGCGACCTGGACGGCCACCCTCGCCATAATACCGCGCTGTTCTACGCCGGGAGCAGTGCAACAGTTCCTGATCCGCCGTTTCATTGTGATCCGTAACAAGCTCCCTTATCGCAGCCAATTTAGCAGTGGAGGGGTCGGATTCATATTCCTGTTCTAGTTGAGATATGTTAGATGCTAATTTTTGTATCCTATGTCTAATGTCGCGCAAGACTCGGATTGGGCCCCTATACAAGAACCCTTATGGTGACTTTAAACGCTTCCCACAGCACTCCGCGCTGTCTACTGTCCCCTCATTCTCCCTAAAAAAGTTTTTAATTGCCTCGGCTATAGTCTGCCTGAAGACCGGGTCCTTGAGTTCCGAGGGCTGGAGCCTCCATGCAAAGGGTGGTTTCTTATAGGTAGGAATTTGCAGTGCGAGGATTACCGGGGAGTGGTCAGAAAGAGTGCGCGCCTCATGCGACACCGCAACTGTCCAAGTACAGACCATCTCCGAGGCTAGCTAAAGGTCAATACGAGACCAGGACACGTGCACCGAAGAAGCAAAGGTGCTCTCCCGACCAGCGGGGTGTCGATTGCGCCAAATATCGTGTAATTGACCAGTGTCTAGCAGTCCCAATAACACTTCCGCAGCACGTTTGGGCCGCATCCCACTGCTGCCAGCTCTATCCATTGTAGCATCCAGGCACAGATTGAAATCCCCCCCCCAAAATAATTGCGGCCGGAGGGAACAACGATATCCTGCGCCACACATCTGAGTAGAATGAGGGATCATCCACATTCGGACCATACACATTCACAATCAATACACTCTCGCCACTCAATTGCCCATGCAAAATCACCACGCGCCCACAGTCATCTGTTTCTGAACGAATCAAAGTGAATGGTACACCCTTTTTAGGTCTCGCCCTGAAAGCCAGCGCTTCAGCGCTGGCTCTGGGCGAGACATTTAGTCAGTGGGCTTTCGGAAATGCGACCACAGCTTTTTGTGTGGCATTCTGCGTGCGGTTACGTGCACATGCACCCGCGCAGCTGCCATCTGGGTTTCCTATCTCTTCCTCATTTCCTCGTCATGGCTCATTAACTCTCTGGACTCTGATGTTTCAATCGCAGCAGCAGCTCACATTACCAACTGACGGCCCTGGACTACAGTCACATGAAAAACAACAGCGATTAGCATTGAAATGCAAGCTTTTTTGTCTAGTTAGAAATATTGCTTCGGTGGGTTGATTTCACCTTAAATCGCTATTTGTTTTATATTGGGAGTCACAGCCTAATTACCAGTATTTTTATCTCACTCTGTTTTTTTTAAAAATATTTATTCGCGCAAAGCACAAAGCTATATTTAAGGGTACTTTTTCCGCGTCACTTCTTCACTCTATTTAAACTCCACACCCCCACTCTTATTGTCTCTCTCCTTCTCTCTCTCTCTCCCCTCTCTAATTCTCTCTCTACTTAATTAACTCTCCCCTCTCTATCTTTTTAGCCTTTCATTCTCTCTCACCCCTTTATCTGTTTCTCTTTCAAACTCCTTCATTCACTCTCTCTCCCCTTCTTTCTCTCTCTCTATCCCGCTCCACTCTTTATTCTATGTACACCCTTTCTCTCTCACCACTAATTGGGCATTATATCTTCACTCTATCTCTCACTCAGCATCACCACAGCATCACTCAGCGCAACCACAGCATCAATCAGAGCCAGCACAGCATCACTCAGCACCAACACAACATCTCTCAACGCCATCACAGCATCACTCAACGCCATCACAGCATCACTTAGTGCAACCACAGCATCAATCAGTGCAACCACAGCATTACTCAGCAGAACCACAGCATCACTTAGCGCCACAACAGCATCACTCAGCGCCATCACAGCATTACTCAGCAGCACCACAACATCACTCCGCGCCACCACAGCATCACTCCGCGCCACCACAGCATCACTCAGCACCACAATAGCTCCACTCAGCGACACCACATCATCACTCAGGGCCAACACTGCATCACTCAGCACTACCACAGGATGACTCAGCACCACCACAGGATGACTCAGCGCCACCACAGCATCACTCAGCGCCACCACAGCATCACTCAGTGCCACCACAGCATCACTCAGCGCCACCACAGCATCACTCAGCGCCACCACAGCAGCACGCAGCGCCACTACAGCAGCACGCAGCGCCACCACAGCAGCACGCAGCGCCACCACAGCATCACTCAGCGCCACCACAGCGTCACTCAGCGCCACCACAGCGTCACTCAGGGCCACCACAGCATCACTCAGGGCCACCACAGCATCACTCAGGGTCACCACAGCATCACTCAGGGTCACCACAGCATCACTCAGGGTCACCACAGCATCACTCAGGGTCACCACAGCATCACTCAGGGCCACCACAGCATCACTATGCGCCACAACAATATCACTCGGCGCCACCACAGCAGCATGCAGCGCCACCACAGCATCACTCAGCGCCACCACAGCAGCACGCAGCGCCACCACAGCATCACTCAGCGCCACCACAGCGTCACTCAGGGCCACCACAGCATCACTCAGGGCCACCACAGCATCACTCAGGGTCACCACAGCATCACTCAGGGTCACCACAGCATCACTCAGGGCCACCACAGCATCACTATGCGCCACAACAATATCACTCGGCGCCACCACAGCATCACTCGGCGCCACCACAGCATCGCTCGGCGCCACCACAGCATCGCGCGCCGCCACAGCATCGCTCAGCGCCGCCACAGCATCGCTCAGCGCCGCCACAGCATCGCTCAGGGTCGCCACAGCATCACTCAGCGCCACCACAGCATCACTCAGCGCCACCACAGCATCACTCAGCGCTACCACAGCATCACTCAGCGCCACCACAGCATCACTCAGCGCCACCACAGCATCACTCAGAACTACCACAGCATCACCACAGCATCACTCAGTGCCACAACAATATCACTCAGCACCACCACAGCATCACTCAGCACCACCACAGCATCACTCACCACCACCACAGCATCGCTCAGCACCACCACAGCATCGCTCAGCACCACCACAGCATCGCTCAGCACCACCACAGCATCGCTCAGCACCACCACAGCATCACTCAGCACCACCACAGCATCACTCAGGGCCACCACAGCACCACCACAGCATCACTCAGCGCCAAGACAATATCACTCAGCACCACCACAGCATCACTCAGCACCACAGCAGTATCACTCAGCAAGACCTGAGTATCATTCAGCATCACCTCAGCATCGTCTCCGCAACAGTCACCACCACCACCACTACCACCTCAGCATCACTCAGCACCACCTCAGCCTGCTCTCGGAATCTGGCATCTGTTGATTCCCCCTAGCGTCTGGCCGCTGCTAGTGTTATAATACAGGTACTAGTTCCCAACCTTCACCCTCCGATTGTTTATGTCCCCTCAAAAAAAAGCTTTAACAAACAATCATTGCAATAGGCAGAAACAAGTTGCCAGCATTGCAAGAACAAAAGAAAAATGAGGAAATTTTTATTGTAAATACTTTTTAAATATGGTCGTTCAGTTTTACATAATGCCTTCTTTGTCCTATATAAAGTAACAAAAATGCTTCTGACACTTTTTTATTATAACTTTTCAGCATGCTGCACAGCAGCCACACTTCTCTACAGCACAGCTTGAAGACATTGGCAAAGTCAATAGCTCTGGTTAAACACTTATAAGGCCCCAAAGGCGAGACCTATTGGCTATGCCAATGCTTGTTTACCAGAGTTAACACCCCCCTAGAATAGGTAGAGAAAGATGACGCAGCCCTGGCACTCGCCCAGCGTGTGCCCACTTTGCTTGCCGATTCAGTGGTTAGGTGCGTCTCTTGCAAGAGGGCGATTTGCACTCCCATGCGATCCAGATATGCAAACACCGATCTAATCTTTTTAGGCGTGTTCAGACCACGTACATTCCAAGTGAGGAACTTGAGTGTATTATTCATAGTTTAAGTCCAGCCATAATTGAACACAGTGGAAGTATGACAGGTAATTTTCACCCAAGGTGCCCTTACGTACCCACACAAGGAGTGTCGAAACTAGTATCCTCATCAGTCTGCCTTCCCCGAACTAACACCCCCAAACCCCTCCCACTTTAGCAGCCCCAACGTGCCAAAGCCATCCCAACCACCCACTTCGGCTTTCCCAACTGGCCAAAGCCATCCCGAAAATGCCCAAACAAACCCCTATAAAACAACTACACAATAACATGATGTGGGGAACTCCCATACGAGGGGCGTCAGAGAGCTACTGTCCTCCCACGATGTAGGAGGTGGCTGATCAGGTCTAGAACCTGCGTTACAATACACTGTCGGAATCTAAACCATAAGGCATCACTCAGCATTTATCTATAATACTTATAACACAATAGAACTGTCCGGGTCCAGCGAACAACATTGGCAGTATACATATGCATCTAGAGAGCAGCAAGACTGCTACATGAAGAATTCTAAAAGTGAACACAACAACAGCCCCCAGCAATCAATCTCAATCAACCTCCCCATGTTCTGCTTCGGCCTCACGCCGGTGTCTCTTAAGTTGCTTAGCATGTTCCATCGCAGCCTTGGGAGTAGAGAAGATCTTGGAACTTCCTTCTGACCCCACCCTAAGTCTAGCGGGGTACAGCATGGCGTAGGGAATACTTTCAGCCTGCAAAAATTTCTTAACTGCACCATATTCACGCCTCGCTGCCTGGACAGCAATAGTAAATTCAGGAAAAAAGGACAAGTTATTCCCCTGATAGGTAATAGTACCTCTCTCCCTGGCCAGGCGCAGGATAGTATCCCGGTCCCGATAATTCAATAATGGGGCAATTATGGGACGGGGCGGGGCTCCGGGGACAGGGCGCGGCACCAAGGAGCGATGAGCACGCTCCACGACAAACATGGAGGAGAGGTGGTCAGCGCCAAATATTTCCGTGAGCATGGCCTCAATGAAGTGCTCCATTCTCCCAGTGTTCGTCGACTCCGGCAGCCCCGTTATGCGAACATTGTTCCTCCTAGAGCGGGCCTCCAAGTCCTCATTCTTTGCCTGTATAAGAGATAACACCTTCTCCATGTTAAGAGCTTTGCTCGTTACCTCCCCGAGGCCATCCTCAGCGTTTGAAACCCTCTGCTCGACCTCACCCATTCTCGCCGACTGTTTTTCCAGCTGCGAAGACATATGGTCCAGCCGGTGATTGATAGTAGACATGCTGCCCTCTATAGCTTGAAGACTCCTCTGCATGGCCAGTAGCGTGGATTCCAGGCTAGGCGGGCTCTCACCATGTCCATCAGCCTCAGAATCAGAGGCCGCTTTCTGTTGCATCCTACCCGACTTCCGCGCCTCAAACGTGAGACGGGGTTGCGTCTTGTCCGGCTTCCCCATAGTTAGTGACAGAGAGGGCAATACCTCAGGAACCACCCAGGAGTATACCAGAAGCGGTAGGTTGCAGGCAAATGAATAGATAGTATAGTGCAGTGAATACCCTATATGCCAACTATCATCGGATCAACAGATCATAAGCAAAATGTGGTGTTTCTGAGACGTGAGGGTGCCCACACACCCACTGCAGGCACAAGGTACAATCCCACCACACCAAGAGCAGTTCTCCAGAGACCTAGAGGGTCAGATCACATGGAAGCAGGTGGACATCCCCTTGCTCATTAGCTCCAGCAGTGAGTTACTGACGATAAGAACACCGCCAGGCCCCCCAGTAGCCAGCAAAGGTACAGCAGCTCCCCCAGATCGGACAGTCGCAGCACAAAGGGTGGGCCAGCACCGCGCGTGACTGCAAGGAGCAGCTATCAGCAATCAACGAGCCACAAGCCTCCAACCAGGCCCCTGCGGTAGCCTCAACAGGTCTCACATGAATAGCGATATCCCAAAGCGTGGGGGTCACATCCCAGCAGCCACGCAGCGATAAACTAGCACCATTTAACACCAGGGGCACCACTGTCCATCCAGGAGCATAAGGCCACGGTTCGCTCAGGTCTGCGAGGACACTGCCATCAACGCGACAGCACGCTGCAAGCAGGCAGGATCCAGGACAGCTATCACAACAATGCGACCCCGCTCCTCCGGGAACAGAAAGCAAGCAGCGGTCTTCGTAAAATGACTGGGGCTCCCGCCCGGGGCCCTCACCATAGCATGTCCACTGGGCCCAGCAGCCACCACCCGGCCACGCTCTAGTCGCAAGCGTCACAGGGCCAGTACCATGAGGCCCGAGGCCTTGACCTGCGCGCGCGGACCGCAGCGCGCGAGGCGCAGACCGCAGCCTAGGCCCGCACCACCTCCGCAGCCGCGGACCCAAGCAGGCCGCACCCCACTCACCGCAGCCCGCCGCTGGCATCCGCGCAGGCCTCCAGGCCCCTCAGGTGCGTCCGGGGTCCTCGGCAGTCTCCCCCTCAGGTCAGCTCCGCCGGGCGCTGTGCAGGATTGAGCGGAAGCAGTCACCCTCCACCTCCGAGTTCGCGGGGCCTCGTACGGACGAGCCGCGGCCCCCACAGCAGAGGTCACGGGGCACAGCAGGCAGTCAGCGGCACAGCAGTCCGCCGCAGACGGCCCGAGGCGACAGCCGCCAACGTCTCGCCCCTTAGCATCGTCCAATTCCGACCCTAGATGGCACCAATTGCTGCAGCTATATAGCGCGCACTCCCAGCTTGGAAGGCGAAGGGCAGCTCAGGTCCCACAGCTCCAGCGCGATCCACACTTTAGCGCATCGCGGCAGCGGCCACCATTTTGCCCAGCCGGCCCACGCCACTCTCCGTGGCCGATATCAGCCA
Source organism: Calotriton arnoldi (assembly GCA_963921515.1). Taxonomy (NCBI): domain Eukaryota; kingdom Metazoa; phylum Chordata; class Amphibia; order Caudata; family Salamandridae; genus Calotriton; species Calotriton arnoldi. The sequence continues at coordinate 1,202,964 of CAWUFW010001626.1, read as the reverse complement.
CACCAGGGTGTTTCTCCTCTCAAACAAAGAATCGGTGGCAGCAGAAGGGGCGTCCCATGCGAAACAGCCGTTTTGGGAGTGACGATGCCTTAATATTGCGCAGATCATGGGCGGATAGGAGATCAGCCGGGCAGAGCTACACTAAAGTGCGGCCATCTTGCCTGGCGCCCTCTAGCGCCCCCCCCAGCCCCACTCTCTTTAATCTATATATGTCGCCCCTTGCATCTCTGGCGGAGGCTTGTGGGGCCAAAATAATATTGTATGCTGATGATACCCATCTGATTTTCACCTGTGAGAAGGGAGCTGATTTTGATAGTGATAGGATTAGATCATGCCTCACTATGGTGTTTAATTGGCTCAAAAGGAACCAACTGAAATGTAATTCAGAGAAATCAGAAATCGTCTTTTTTGGCACTCCGTCCGTGGAGGACTGGAGACGATGGTGGCCTGAGGAGATGTCTCCTCCTCTCTCAGCTCAAACCACAGTAAAACATCTGGGCATCTATATTGACAGCCCTCTCTCAATGAGACCTCAAGTCCAGTCCGTAGTGGGCATCTGCTATGGCCTGCTACGTTTGTTGAGGAAGTTCCTTCCTCTTCTCTCACTGGACACCAGGAAAACCGTGGTCCAGGCTCTGGTTACTTCCAGACTGGACTATGCCAACATTCTGTACTTGGGCCTTCCCAGTTATCTCCTCCAGCGCCTCCAAGTGGTTCAAAATGCTGCAGCCAGACTGGTCCTTATGGTCAAGCCTAGGACTCACATGCCCCCTCACCTAAAGGCATTACACTGGCTCCCTAGGAGTAAAAGGATCAAGTTTAAGTCCCTGGTACTGTTCTTCAAAGCCCTTTATGGAAGGGGCGCCGGTTACCTCAGGACAAGAGTTAGCCACTACTTGCCTGCCAGAACTCTGAGGTCATCCTCCATGGGCCTGCGTCCCCAGAATACGCCTAGCCCGGTCTGGGGGAATATCTCTCAGGCTCTTGGGAGCTCAAGCTTGGAACCGACTTCCGGCTTCTCTTAGATCTACGGCTGACCTGGCAGTTTTTAAGAAACTTCTTAAAACTTGGTTTTTCCAGGGCTAGGGGTGGCTGTCTGGTCTGTTAGTCCGAGACTATTAGCGCCGGGACCCTCTTGCTGAGTAGCCGTGCGCTCTACAAATGCGCATCATTCATTCACATACACCAAGACCTGTAACATGGGTGCCACATGTGTATCGGGTACGGTTGAGGAGCAGAGACACATACACCAAGAGCTGTAACACAGGTGTATCAGGTACAGTTCAGGAGTGAAGGCACATACACCAAGATCAGCATCATGGGGGCCACAATTGTATCAGGTACAGTTCAGGAGTGGTGGCACATACAACAAAAGTTGTAACACAGGTGTATCGGGTGCAGTTAAGGAGTGGAGGCACATACACCAAGAACTGTAAATGGGGGCCACAGGTGGATCTGGTATAATTCCACTCCTTAACTGTATCCGATACACCTGTTTTATAGCTCTTGTTGTATGTGCCTCCACTCCTTAACTGTACCCGCTACACCTGTAAAATACGTGTTACAGCTCTTGGTGTATGTGTCTCTGCTCCTCAACCGTACCCGATACACCTGTGGCACCTGTGTTACACTTCTTGGTGTATGTGCCTCCACTCCTTAACTGTACCCACTACACCTGTAAAATCAGTGTTACAGCTCTTGGTGTATGTGTCTCTGCTCCTCAACCGTACCCAATACACCTGTGGCAGCTGTGTTACAGTTCTTGGTGTATGTGCCTCCACTCCTGAACTGTACTCGAAATACATGTAGCACCTGTGGTACAGGTCTTGGTGTATGTGCCTCCACTCTTGAACTGTACCTGATACACCTGTGGCACCCGTGTTACAGTTCTTGGTGTATGTGCCTCCACTCCTGAACTGTACTCGAAATACATGTAGCACCTGTGGTACAGGTCTTGGTGTATGTGCCTCCACTCTTGAACTGTACCTGATACACCTGTGGCACCCGTGTTACAGTTCTTGGTGTATGTGCCTCCACTCCTGAACTGTACTCGAAATACATGTAGCACCTGTGGTACAGGTCTTGGTGTATGTGCCTCCACTCTTGAACTGTACCCGATACACATGTGGCCTCCATGTTACAGTACTTGGTGTATGTGCCTCCACTCCTGAACTGTACCAGATACACATGTGGCACCCGTGTTACAGGTCTTGGTGTATGTGTCTCCACTTCTGAACTGTACCTGATACACCTTTGGCACCCGTGTTACAGTTCTTGGTGTATGTGCCTCCACTCCTGGACTGTACCCGATACATCTCTGTAATCCGTGTTAATGCTCTTGTTGTATGTGCCTCACCTCCTCAGTCGTACCCAGTACACCTGTGGAGTCTGTTTTACTGTTCATGGTGTATGTGCCTCCACTCCTGAACTGTACCCGATACACCTGTGGCAACTGTGTTACAGCTCCTACTTCTCCTCGTTATCGAGGCTTTGTTATCTTTCTGCCTCACCCAGTTCTAGGTCAGCAAGAGGGCCTGGGAAACTTTATCTCCTGAATGTTTGCAAGTTACTTTCTGTTTGTTTAAAACGTGTTCATGTGTAATACTGCCTGCCTCAGGGGAGGGTAACAGGCTGTAAAGTGGCCAGGTTAGTGTTTTTAGGTTCGGCGAGAAATCATGACACACATTCTCTCTTGCTCTCTCTCTCTCTCTCTCTTTTCTCTCTCTGTGTTCTCTCTCTCTATTTTACTCTCTTTCTCTCTTCGTCTCTCTATCTCTCTTTCTCTCTCACTCTCTCTCTCTATCCCCCCTTCCTCTCTCTCTCCCCCTCTATCTTTCAGCTGGCTCCAAGTATTCGCTTTAGATGGCCATCATCACTGATATCAGGCTGTGGTAAGTCACAGCTATGAATTAACTAAAAAAATAACTCCATGCACATATTGGTGTTTAATTTTTTTAAATTATTTTTAAAAAAAAATTATTATGTGGAATGCCCCAGTGTTGTGATGTATTATTTTATTATTATTGTTCCTACCAGGACACCTTAGTTTCATATACTCCTGGTGATGTAGTTTGGAATCTAGAGGGGGTAGAATTCCAGAATGTTGGGAGAGCGAGGAAAGGACGGAGGAGGGCGAAGGGATCTCAGTCTCCTGGTGATGTGTTGGGGGTTTTCCAATTGAATCATAAATCATTCATTTGATGTTCTTTACACCCAGCTTCTCTCCCTAGGTTCTCATCCCTCATCGCTCAATCCCCTCCACCTCTGCTCATCTGTTTCTCCATAGTTCTCCCCACCCATCCTTGTCCCTCTCTCCTTTTTCTTTTTCAAGTATGTGGAGGCTGCTAAATGCTACAGGGCTGCTCGCTATATACTATGCGCTTGCGCACATATTAATTTAATATTTTTATTTAACCTTTCTAAAATGGTTGTCAGTCATGTTGGAATGGTAAAGAAAACAAGCATTTGCAATGCAATAGGTCTCGCATTCACGCAAGTTTAAGCTATTGGCATTGTAAATGACAATGCCTTTTATTTATGTTTTGGGTTTTAAAACATAAATAAAAGGCATTGTCATTTGCAATACTAATAGCTTAAACTCTTGCAAATGCGAGACCTATTGCATTACAATAAAGAGCCTTCTCGACCGCTTGTTAGATTGTAAATATCAGAGGAAGAGAATGGCCTGCGATGTCTTCAAAGTAGTAATGAATAGTGCAGTGAAGAAGATGTGTTAGTGTTGTGAATTACACAGACACAAAGTGTGAAGTGAGAGTTACATGTGATCCGAGCTATAAACACTAACAAAGCGCTCCATCACCTTTCTCTCTGTGATTACACTGTCACGGCTCAGGAGAAAGAGCCGGGGGGGCTATTTCCTGCCCTCTCCATGAATTCAGTGTGGCATTGCGTAATGTCATTGCTATCTTTGGGCTAATAAAAGACACTCCAGCTGTAGTAGGGCCCTAGCTTCACCTCCTGGTGCAGGTCGGGCTGTGCTTTATGGCAGGCATGGAGGGAGGGAGGGATGGTCTCGGCTGCAGCTCCGGCCTCGTACAGTGCCCCTGCTATTACTAGTGAGCGAGAGGCGCTGAGGTGGTGGTTTTGGTATTGGTGGTGGTATTGGTGGTGCTATTGGTGGTGGTATTGGTGGTGCTGGTATTGGTGATATTGGTGGTAATGGTATTGGTGGTGGTCGAGAACAAGAACAAGGGACACCCTACTCACCAAGAACCAGGGTAATTCATATATAACAGAAACAGTGGTTCCTGCGGATAAATATGCCAATCTGTACTGATAATAGTATGCACAATCGCAATCATAAAGGGTTATACTGATGTCAGAAGGAAAGGAGACCATGTAGACCTCTGTTTGTATTTACAATGATTCTTTTATATAATTCAAAGAATATACATGTATTTACAAAAGGAAGAAAAAACAGTAGTGCTTTGTGTCCCCAGTGTAAAATGGAACCGTAAAACAGAAAGTGGCAAAATGTGTGACATATACAACAAGGTTTCCACAATCTTTAAAGGCGACCATCTATAATTTTTCAATAATCACAGCTATTGTATGCAATAATCAGAGCTGTTCAAGTGGTTCGCTTTAAATAGCTGTCGACGTTTCGACCCTGCGTGCGTTAAAGGGTCTCTTCAGGACCAAGGGATATGGGGACATCTGAAGGGAGTTGCGCAGCCACGTGAGAAATGTGAGACACCGGTCAAGTGAAAAAAGGTAGAGGGAATACTCACACGGGACCCAGCCGGGTGCCCGATGTGAGGAGTGGAGTGATTGGCTGGCAAAAACGAATGTACACAATGTGCTGAATAGCGGTTTGTTGGACGATCAAAAGCAGGTCGGATCGGCCAGTTACAGTTGCGGGTGGATTCCAGGATCAGTTATGCAGCCTGTGCAGTATGTATACTTTATATTATAACCGAGGACCCAATCGTACCATCGGTGCAAGTTAATCTATTGAATGCATCGACTACGCGCCGAAGGTAGAACCGTTCAATCAGTCTGCCTGGTATCTTTGGGCTAATTAAAAACACTCCAGCTGTAGTAGGGCCCTGGCTTCACCTCCTGGTGCAGGGCGGGCTGTGCTTTCTGGCAGGCATGGAGGGAGGGAGGGATGGTCTCGGCTGCAGCTCCGGCCTCGTACAGTGCCCCTGCTATTACTAGTGAGCGAGAGGCGCTGAGGTGGTGGTATTGGTGGTTTTGGTATTGGTGGTATTGGTGGTGGTGGTGGTATTGGTGGTGCTGGTATTGGTGATATTGGTGCTGCTGGTATTGGTGGTGGTGGCATTGGTGGAATTGGTGGTGGTGGTATTGGTGGCGGTATTGGTATTGGTGGTTGTGGTGGTATTGGTGGTGGTGGTATTGGTGGTGGTGGTATTGGTATTGGTGGTGGTATTGGTATTGGTGGCGGTATTGGTATTGATGGTGGTATTTGTATTGGTGGTGGTGGTATTGCTGGTGGTGGTAGTGGTGGTGGTGATATTGGTGGTGGTGGTATTGGTGGTGGTGGTGGTACTGGTATTGGTGGTTGTGCTGGTATTGTTGGTGGTGGTGATGGTATTGGTGGTGGTGGTGGTATTGGTGGTGGTGGTATTGGTGGTGGTATTGGTGGTGGTGTTGGTATTGGTGGTGGTATTGGCGGTGGTGGTATTGGTATTGATGGTGGTGGTATTTGTATTGGTGGTGGTATTGCTGGTGGTGGTATTGGTGGTAGTGGTGGTGGTGATATTGGTGATGGTGGTATTATTGGTATTCGTGGTTGTATTGGTGGTGGTGGTATTGGTGATGGTATTGGGAGTGGTGGTTTTGGTGGTGGTGGTGGTATTGGCGGTGGTGGTATTGGTATTGATGGTGGTGGTATTTGTATTGGTGGTGGTATTGCTGGTGGTGGTATTGGTGGTAGTGGTGGTGGTGATATTGGTGGTGGTGGTATTGGTGGTGGTGGTATTAGTGGTGGTATTGGTGGTGGTATTGGTGGCAGTATTGGTGGTGGTATTGGTATTGGTGGTGGTGGTGGTATTGGTGGTGTTGGTGGTGGAGGTGGTATTGGTGGTGGTGGTATTGGTATTGGTGGTGGTGGTGGTGGTATTGGCGGTGGTGGTATTGGTGGTGGTATTGGCAGTGGTGGTATTGGTATTGCTGGTGGTACTGGTATTGGTGGTGGTGGTATTTTTATAGGTGGTGGTGGTATTGCTGGTGGTGGTAGTGGTGGTGATATTGGTGGTGGTGGTATTGGTGGTGGTATTGGTGGCAGTATTAGTGGTGGTATTGGTGGTGGTGGTATTGGTATTTTTGGTGGAGCTGGTATTGGTGGTATTGGTGGTGGTATTGGTGGTGGTGGTATTGATGGTGGTATTGGTATTGATGGTGGTATTGGTGGTGGTGGTGGTATTGGTGGTGGTGGTATGGGTGGTGGTGGTATTGGTATGGCGGTGGTATTGGTGGTGGTGCTATTGGTGGTGGTATTGGTGGTGATGGTATTGGTGGTGGTATTAGTGGTGGTATAGGTGGTGGTATAGGTGGTGGTATTGGTGGTGGTATTGTTGGTAGTATTAGTGGTGGTATTGGTGGTGGTGGTATTGGTGGTGGTATTAATGGTATTGGTGGTGGTGGTATTGGTGGTGGTGGTATTGGTGGTGATATTGGTATTGGCGGTGGTATTGGATTGGTGGTGGTGGTATTGGAGTGGTGGTGGTATTGGTGAAATTGGTAGTGGTGGTATTAGTGGTGGTGGTATTGGTGGTATTGGTGGTGGGGGTATTGGTGGTGGTGGTGGTGGTATTGGTGGTGGTATTGGTATTGGTGGTGGTGGTATTGGTGGTGGTGGTATTGGTATTGGTGGTGGTGGTATTGGTGGTGGTGGTATTGGTATTGGTGGTGAGGGTATTGGTGGTGGTATTGTATGGATCTTTTCAGCAAGTCAAGAAAATAAGTCCCCACAACATTTACAAAAATGTGTGCAATTTTGCAGCAAAGTAACAGTTGAAAGGACAGCACAGAGCATGTAAATATGTAGGAAGGCATCGAGCTATGAAAGGGTTGCTAAAGATATAACTTTTGTGTCTGTAATATGAAAAAACCTCCACTACCAGGATACCTCCATCTGCCTATGAAGAAACATAATAAACCTAAGAATACTCTTCTGAAAGCTAAGTCAGAGAGAAATTATCTCAAGCTGTCAGCAGGTACTCTTGGAAGCATGTGCTTTTAGGAACAATTACCCTCACTCACCCAAAGGTGACATGCTTCATCATATGGCTATGCTCCTTGCCGGGCCGGCACGGCAATACCCAGCGAGCCCTGCAAGAGGGTACTTTACCGGAGATCTTTTTCAAAATGCCTGATGAGCTCAGCTGGATAGAGAGTGTTATGTCCAGGAGGTGAGAAAATTGGCAAAAGCGTGAGGCTAAAATCAAATATGGACCATATGTATTTAATGTCCAATCTTCTCACCTCCTGGACATACCACTCTCTGTCCAGCTGTGCTCATCAGGCATTTTGAAAAACATCTCCGGTAAAGTGCCCTCTTGCTGGGCCGCCAGGCATTGCAGTGCCGGCCCGGCGAGGAGCGTAGCCCGATGATGAAGCGTTTCACCTTCGGGTGAGTGAGGGTAATTGTTCCTTAAAGCACATGCTTCCAAGAGTACCTGCTGACAGCTTGTGATAGTTTCTCTCTGACTTAGCTTTCGGAACAGTATACTTAGGTTTATTTTGACACATATGAGGAGAGTGTACACTGGACTGCCAATCTCCTCGTCCTCTTACGTGATATGGGTATGAAGAAACACAGCCTCATAGCACATCTTGGAAGAAGCCAGACATGCCATGCCTTTTCACTCTGTCAAGCACACAAGTCCCCAGGGTGCACAGCATGAAGGATAAGTTTGTGTACGTATGTGGCTCATCCTTTTATTGTGTTGTTGGAATTGTTGAAGAGCAGGGTAGTGAACATGTTTTGAGTTTAATGCTGTACATTTTCCATAGTTGTACTCACTCTTACCTGGTTCTACCCTTCACTTTGTCGCAGTATTAAAAAGTTGCGCTGGTGGGCCCAGTCCTTCCTCGGAGGGGTACCGCGGATCCTCGTGGGCTTCAAGTGGGATGAGCGCACCGTGGTGAAATGTAAGATGTTTGACGTCACATCGCGTGGCCTGACTCAGGTTTGTAAAACACTTTTAGAATCTACCAGAGTGGGGTGAGGATGGAGTGGCATGATAATGTGATAAGTGGTCTGAATCAGGTTCTGGAGTTAGGTGAGATCTGGTAATTGCTAATAAGTTGCACTCTGGGAATGTGATGCTGTTTTGTGTAAGGAGAGACCTGGGAGGTGACACAATAACGTATGTTTCATTTATATAGTTCACACCATAAAATAGATTTTCTGTAGGTGCTTTAATGGCATGTGTTCCTGGCACCTAATTTCCGTGTGCTTATTCTGCCCCGCGAGGAGAAAGACTAAGTTGGCCCTGTTGGGATTTGAACGTGTGACCTACATTGTAGACACAATTGTGCATCCAGCGCTCAGCCTCAGAGCTCTGCCCTCACCTTCTCCACAGCAACGTTGCCCCATTGCTGGTTTCACTCCTCTCTACCATTCTGCACAGCAGCCAGGGAAAGCTCTCTGTGGTGTTGTCAGAATTGGTTTGGAGGCCACAGAGCGGATAAGGGTTATTGGACTCTAATTGTATCCACTGAGGCCTGTCCTGATGCCTTACCTACTAGAAGACCAATAAAGGGTTTTCAAGTACACCTTTTTAACACTTGATCACAGGATAGTAAAGTAGAGAAATCCAAGGAGCTGGTGTGGAGTTAGATACTCAGAGCACAGTGCATGGTAAATGACATGTAATAAACCAACTTTGACCTGCTGCTGGGGGGCGTGGCTTCGCCGGCTGTAAGATGGCCGCACCTTGAGTGGGCTCTGCTGACTAAGCCAAATATCTGACTAAAGCCTGCAGACTGAGGGGCGTTGTGATGACCCCGAACAGCTGATGTTACACCTGGCGCCCCAGGGGTGCAAGATATTGTCTTTCCTGGCTGCCGGCCGGTGAGTGGGACGCCATAGAACGAGCCAGCCATGGCGCGGCCTGTAGCCGGCTGAACAGCGAGGCCACACGGGCTGCGGGTGCCTGGGCCGGGGCTGCCATATATGCACTGTGGCGGCCCGGGCGAGGCTCCAACAGACGACGTAAAAGAGAAGTGAAGACCAACTTGGCTGGCGGGTGCGATGGCGAGTGGAATCGAGATCGCGGAGGCGGCCCGCAACCCACTGCCATCTGTGAAGACCATCAGGGCAATTTTTCAGGCCCAGTGAGCTGAAGCGGCTGCTGCCTAGGAACTCGGAGATAATCAGGCCGCAGCAGAGACGTGCGCAGGATCCCAGGTGTATGAGTCAGGGACGCCGTGGGTGGGTGGGGGCGTTGCTGTGGGAGTGCGCCACTGCTGCGGAGGCGCAAGAAACCGTGCTGGGACTGGCGTGTACCGTGCCGACTCCGTGCCAGTCGGAGGAGTGGTCCGGCGCCTTCCCTTCTGCCCTGGCGGGCCTCTGCGGTGGCGGAGGCCCTCCCACTAGACCCTTTGGTTCCCCCTCTGGCGGGCTGAGCCACAGCAAGAGGGGGCACTATGCAGTCTAAGCTCCTGTTTGAGAGCAGGCGGCAAACTCAGCAAGAAGAACTCCCCCCCTCCCCCCGAGGGGGCAGAACAAGCAACGCAAACTGAGAATGCTTCCTCCCATGATGATAATCTCCGCTCGATCTTGCTGGAGGTTAAAACTAGCTTGAACACAATTGACTCAAAGCTGAAACAGTTGTCGGCCCGCCTTGATCAAGTTAAAAACAGGGTGGACACCCATGATGCCAAAATTGCGCAGCTGGAGGCCAGAGTTTCGGACACTGATGATGCCCTGGCGGAGGACAAGCAGTGGCTGCTCAAGATGGGCAAAGTGCTGGAGCTGATCAAAGCCAAGAACGAGGACCTGGAATCGTGTTCCAGGAGGAACAACCTTTGCATCACGGGAGTGCCGGAGTCCACTGCAATATCGCGGATGGAGGATTATGTGAAGGCACTACAGCACGAATTCTTTGGAAATGTTCTGTCTCCGGTCTTCATTGTCCAGCGGGCACACAGATCGTTAGGGCCTAGACCACCGCCAGGGGAACCTGCACGTCCAAAAGTGGCCAAATTGTTAAATTACCGAGATCGGGAAGCCGTTCTGCGAACTGCACGTCAAATGGGAGAGGTAAGGCATCAGGGAAGCATTCTCTCCTTTTTCCCCGATTTCACACTGGCGGTCCAGGCTGCGTGCTGAGAATTCCTCCCAGCCAAACGCATCCTTCAAAAGCAAGAAGTGCTTACTCTACCCAGCCAAGCTGCGCATTAAGAAAGGGGACAAGATGCAGTTCTTCACTGACCCGAAGGCCGCACTAACGTTCGCCAAGAAACTGGAAAAAACTCAACAGGCTCCCTCCAGGCCCCCTGACCACCAGCGACAATGATTAATGAACTGACACTATGAGGTGCTGGTGAGCCAGATTAGAAATGAGCCGACATGAAAATTAACACACGCTTGTAGGAATGTGACGCCCCGCGGGAGGCAGAACACTAACTATCCTTGTTTGTCATTTTAAAAAAGTCCACATTAACGAACATGGCTTGACCACCCTGTCCTTGTCCACAGGGGAGTCTGCTGGAAGAGGCCGTGTCCCCACGGGATAAATCCCTAAGTAGTCTCAAAAGGACCTTGCAAGTTGGGGAATGGGGAGATATTTTATCCTTGCCGGGAAATTATTCCAGCAGCCTATGGTACTGGTGGCAGTGTATGGGCCTAATCAGGATGACCTGGGTTTTTTCCTGCAAGTCTGGAGACAGGCGGCAGGCTTCGGCCTTAGGTCGGTGGTGTGGGGTGGAGATTTCAATATTGCATTAAACTGTCATCTGGACCATTCCGGGGATAGACAGCATCACCCACAGGCAGCGGGCACTCTTAGGACAATAGTTGAAGATAACGCACTGATTGATATCTGGCGACACACACGGGTAACAGAGAAGCGGTACCTGCCACTCCACGTACCATGGCTCTTGGTCACGCATTGATTTTTGGCTGGCAACCAGGGATGTGGTCACTTGACTGCGGCGGTGGACCACCTTCCCCGGATGCTCTCGGACTATGCCCCGGTGCGCCTGGTGCTGACAATACCTCAGACTACCCTGCGGGCGTTCTCCTGGCGGCTCCCCCGCACGCCCTACGGGATGCCACGTTCCAGGAGGAAATACGCTCTACTATTGCAGACTACTTCTCTAACAATGTGGGTTCGATGGAATCGCGATCCACATTATGGGAGGCTTTTAAGGTGGTGCTTCGTGGGGAATGCATTGCGAAGCAGGCAGTAGTGTTGAAGGCGATAAGGGGCACCCTGAGCAGATTGGAGGCAGAGATTGGCAGACTTGAGCTTGCGCAGACCGCTGGCCCCAGCCAGACCATATTGGCAGACATCAGAGGAAAGATATCTGAGTACAGCGAGGAAGCAGAACAGGAGGTGAAATACTTAGGGAAAGAGGCGGCGACGAGGCGCTATGGGGAGGGAGATTGACCCAGTAAGACCCTGACGCGACTATTGCGCAAGCCACATGCTTCGGCCTATGTGGCAGAATTGAAAGATTGTAACGACCAACTGGTCATCTCCCTGGCTGCACTACCCGAGGTTATGTCTTCCTTCTATGCCAAGCTATACACGGCGAACATGACTACTAACCAGCTGGCAATGCGAGAATACCTAGACACTATAGAGTTGCTCTGGCTGGGAACAGGCCACAGGGAATATCTGGACGCTCCGATAGCCCTGGAGGAAATAGTTTGGGTCATTGCTGTCCGGGCGGCCGGCAAGGCTCCTGGTTCAGACGGGCTTACGCCGTCTTCTACAAGGAATATGCAGATCTGTTAATCCTGCATCTCATCGAAATGTATCATGAGTCGCTGTCGGTGGGGCAGCTCCCTCCGTCCCTGCGGGAAGCTATAATAGTCACAATTCTTAAGCCAGACAAACTGCCTGAGATGTGCGACTCCTAAAATCCCCCTCTCTTTAATATGAACGCCAAAATCTATGCAAAGATATTGGCTAACCTCCTGCTGCCACTCATGCCTTTAATTGTAAGTCTGGATTAGTCTGGCTTTGTACCTGGACGTGGGACGTCGCACAACTTGCGCACCATCTTTGCTGTCATGCACCACATCCACCCCTCGGTGCCAGCAGTGATTGCTCTACTTGGCGCCACAAAGGTGTTTGATACGCTGGAATGGCCGTTTCTCTTCGCGTTGATGGCAAGATTGGGGTTTAGCACAGGTTTCATCCAGAAAATCCAGCTCTTGTACTCCCAGCCTATGACCCTGTGCGCTTAAATGGGCAAACATCCGAATGGTTTGAAATAACCTGTGGTACCAGACAGGGCTGCCCGACGTCTCCCTTCTGTTTGCTACCGCCATGGAGCGATCGGCCGCAAGGCTGCGGCAGCACCACGTGGAGCGTGGAATTCGGTCCACCACCCGGGGATTGATGGTATCGATGTATGCGGACGATATCACTATGTCCGTGAATTAGGCACCAACCTCGCACCCCTGACGCGTGAGGTAATACACTTCGGGGGACACTCCGGTATTCATATCAACTGGGGAAAGTCAGTACTTTTCCCACTTACTGAGGCAGCCGTCCCTTGCCCCACAGAGTATTCATTCAGATGGGCCACTGAGCCAGTCAAATAGCTTGGAATATGGCTAAGCCGAGATGTAGATGAGCTTTGGAGGGCAAACTGTGGGTGTGCTGCGGAATGATTTGAGTCCGCATTCCAATCTGGACCAGGCTGCCGCTGTCCCTCGCCGGACGCATCGCAATAGTGAAGATGGTGGTCCTTCCTAAGTTCTTATATCTTTTTGCCAATGTTCCGATGCCCCTCACAATGCGCTTCTTTAGGAGGCTAAGATCTAATCTAACTTACTTCGTCAGGGCGACAGCCTAGAGTAAGGTACGAGGTGCTGACGCTGCCATTGGCGAGCGGCAGGTTGGGGGCGCCGGACCTGCAGCTATATGCCCTATGTGCGCAGGTGAGTTTCCTGCATTATTGGCTATATCCCACTCCATTTCAGGCCCACGTGGCAGTGGAGCGAGATCGGGCGTTTCCGTGGCCGCTGACGACGGCCTTGTTCTGCAAATACAAAGCACCTCAAGGCGAAATAGACCCTGTAGAATGTATGAGGTGGGCGGGGAATGGACTCCGGCTCTGGGCTGGACTCCCAGCTTTACACACCCCATCAGCTCAGCTAGCTGAAAACCCATTATTCCCCCCACTGCAAGACAAGGAGTCTGCTGGTAGGGCCGCCGAGCTGGGAGTCAAAACTATTGCGGATCTGGTCCCCGTGGAAATGTTTCTTGCATCACTGTCTAACCCCTCTGTGCGGGAGGCCACCACACTGGGCACGCTGTTATACTACCTTGTGCGAGTGACCTGCTGGGCGACCTACGATACCTTCCCTGAGCCCCCACCGCCCCTCGCGGCACTGGAGCACCTGTATGTCACTACATCCCCGCAAAAACTTATCACAAGGTTATATATGCTCACAATGAAGTCCCCCGAATTGGACACATTTCGGGCGAGGGAGGAGTGGGAGCAGGAGTTGGGATGTGAGCTCCCAGAGGACCGGTGGTCATACTGTTGCGGACAAACAGAGCACCTATCTCCCAATTACAGGCTACGATTGATTCACTTCAAATATCTTCACAAGTTATACCGTACACCTCTGCAGTTGCACAAAATGGGGCTGCAGGAAACCTCGAATTGCAGTCGCTGCTCTGCGGCTGGAGCCACATTTCTCCACTTGGTCTCGGGATGCCTGGTGGTGGCGGAATTCTGCGGGATGGTGCACGACACAATTAGCTGCATTACGGAGGCCCACTTACCACCGCACCCTGTGACATGCCTGCTGGGCTATGTCGGGGAGACATCTGTTGCATACCGCCGGCTGGTGGCGATGCTGCTCTTACTGGCGAAGCGCAGGCTTGCAATACATTGGGGCCAGAGGCCTGCGCAAACACACGCTGCATGGTTTTCGGACGCTGCCCACTGTCAGGAGCAACTCAACACATATTGGGAGCTTATGCCAGTGAGATCCAGGCCATTGGATATCTGGGAACCCTTTGCCGCATACCTCAGAGACAGAACTGCAGACACAAGAGATGGGCCAGAGCAGGCTGAGTAACAATACATGTGGTTGGGGAGGCGTGGGAGTGGTAGGGTTGGATGGAGGGCGGGGGGTTTGCAAATCTACTGCCCTTAGTTACAATGTTCTGTGATTGCTTGGTCGGGGGTGCCGCTTGGGCTACCTCTCCGCACTGACATGTTCGATATTCTGTATGGGTTACCTATTTGACCTGTTGAACTTGTACTGTAAGCTCTTGATTATTATGCAATAAAGTTTTGTTAAAAATAAAAAAACTTTAAAAAAACTTTGACCTGCTGCAGCGAGGCGGCGATGCTGCACTGCTGGACACAATAATCTCGAGAGTGTATAGGGGTATATTTAACTTGCCCCAAAATGCCTCGCCAGCACAAGTACGTCTGGAGTTTGGGATAACCAAACAGTCATTCACCACACAGGGTGCCTGCATCAAAAGCTGCTAAAGGCCAAAAACTACAATTGGCTACTCCATCAACAGTTTGTGATAGGCACTTGTCCTACAGCACTGGCTAGGATATATCTGAACTCAGCATTACAAATCTTAGGTTTTCTTTCATTTTGGGATCTAAACTTATCTTCTAAAATGTTAAAAGAACTGGTTAACAGCTCAATCAAGAAACTCTTAATTGTTGCAGACAAGGCGACACTTTTAAAAAAATCACAAGCTTGGATGCTAATACAGGTTTACAAGAACTTAAAACCACTGTCCTACTTTGAGGCTGGTTACTCGTTTTTTAGTAATGCAAGTTTTTGGACTTATTCTTTGGTGGCCTATCTTCGCTTCAGCATAGCCTCTCATGGCAACGGACCAGTGAACTGACCTCCTGTCGTTTATGTAAGATGTGCAGAGAGAACTTATTCCATCTGGTATAAACATGCCCAGCCAGCTCTGCTGCAGGATAACGTTCGTACCAAGAGTCGAGCACAAAAATGAAGAATTTTTAACTGTACAGTTGGAGGAGTGTCCCAGGTTCGCAAATTTTTAATTCTGTTAACATACAGCTTTATGAAATCCTGTTTTATTGAATGCAATGATTTTAACTAATTATGCATAACAAACAAGCAATACTAAACAATACAACGTGTAATAAATCAATGTCTAACCAGTGCTTTGATGTATAAAAAGACAAGTACTTTATTCTACCCACAACAATATACTGCACACACAATAACACAGATTAGGATATCTAAGCAGTTCTTTTTGAGCAATCATAAGTCTGGGGCTGACAATAGAGCAATAGTCCCAGTAGTAGGAAGGATCCCTACCGCTGGATATGCAGGTCCTGCTCACAACTATTTATGCCTTAACTTTAAGCTGTCCTGGTGCATCTGGGATAGAATAGAAGTACATCACTTGGGGTTAGTTCAATCACTTTGAAGCCCTCCTGTTGCAGGAAATCCTGCTGTCTCTCTGAGGTGGGTCAAACCTCACTTCATATGTTCCCATTTCAGTGTCACTCGTTTTTCTTTGACAGTCGCAGCTCTCTTTGAGACATGCCCTCATTCTAATCAGCAGGTATCACTGCCTGTATGTGCACAGACCACTCTGAAGCAAGTGGAGCAGCGTGCCTTGGGAGCAAGAGGTTGTGCTGGTGATGGTTAGAGGATACTAACTGTGGGACTCCATTACCTCCTCATCCCTCTTACCCATCACACCCCTTACTTCAATGAGCATTGGCTTCTTCCACCAAACTAGTCATTAAGTTTAAGATAGTTAGTTTCCTTTCTATTTCCTGTACTCCTGTAATAAAACAAAACCTTGTCCACCTTATTTCCTGTTTTCTTTCTTCTGTGAAGATGTAGTCACCAGGAACAGCTAAGGAAGGCTACCAGTTTTTAATCTAATGAGGGTCTGATAAGCCCCCTCAATTACTTAAGACCACATTGTAAGAGGTCTTGTTAAGCGGATCCAGTAAGTGGTGTCTGTCTACGAGTAAGGGCTGCTGTAAAAGTGAAGCAAGAAAAAGCAATCAGCAGATTCCTGGAGGTGCACTGGGATTGAGTGGCAGTTGCCTGACAACTTGTGAAACGGGAAATAATGTGTTCTTCGCTTTTAGACGAGATTGGTGTCTGGTCTGTGTATCGCATTGTTAGTATCACACGGTTGGCCCACCTATTTTGGGGAGGATGCGTGGGTATTGGGCACTATGTTGCTAGAGCCCGGTTAATTGCTTCTAGTGCCAAGATACCATTTTGTTGACAGTGCGCTCTATAAATATTTAAATAAATAAAATACCAGAAACAGGAAGTTTTAGAGCACAAGCCTCACATTTAGAGGAGCGCTCGGATTGGTTTTCAAGTTCTAACACCAGAAATTACATATGCCACCATAGTGAGTCGGGGGACTTTGTTGGAACAATTCTCAGTTCAGGGACGATGGGCGGGTCTGGATGCAAGTGCTTCATCCAGTTGGAGGAAACTAAAAGCAGCTCAGTTAGCTCTTCTCAACTTTTCCCATTTTGTTGCACAGCAAGAAGTTCAAATCAGGATAGACAACAGGATTGTCATGAGCTACATCAAACCTTGGTTGACTCTGAATCAATTAACTCTATTGTCTCTGGGCAGAGCAAAATCTATTATACCTAAAGTTTGTTTATGACTGATGTAGCGAATGTCTCAGACAGACTAATTAATGCGCCATTCCACTGAAGGTAACAGGAAAAAGGCCTGTCCTTCTAGTATAAATAAACTACCAACACTTAAAGCATTTCCATCCCACGACAGTGACAGTGGCAATACAAAGAAGTGATGCAGTTCAGGTGACCTTCCAGACCACAAAGCCTTACTTAGTTCTCAAGCCACCTGCAGCAAACATGCAGACCTGTCATGCCTGCTACAATGAAATATCAACTTACAGAGACTTGCTGCCGAAGGAACCTCAGACCTTGGGTGAACACCACAGCTAGCCATGCAGGGGACATTCCCGTCCCAACAACTGCTGAACCCCACTCATTCCACGCTTTCAAAATGTTATCCCATTTCTGTCCACTGGTAGCTTTTTAAAAGGCAAGAGATGTGAACAGAAGCTTTTTCATTGAAATTGGAATGATTGGTGGCCTAAAGATTAAGTGTCGTAAGGGTTCCCCAAAGTGCCGGTGGATTTTCACTTGCCCTTCAGTTGATCTGAATTGTGCAAAAGTGTGATCTGGACAGGATCTCTGATGGTACATGTAGTAATGGACACTACTGATGAGTCATGAAACGCAGGGTGCACCCTGCCTTGGGTAGCTCATGAGGCACCCTGTATGGCGATGAGTGAGCCCCATCTCCTGCTGTGTACCATCCTAGGATCCATGACCCTAGCCAGTCCAATCTCCTGCTGTGGACCATCCTAGGATCCATGACCCTAGCCAGCCCTATCTCCTGCTGTGGACCATCCTAGGATCCATGAGCCCTGTCATCCCCATCTCCCGCTACGGACCATCCTAGGACCCATGAGCCCTGCCAGCCCCATCTCCTGCTGTGGACCATCCTAGGGTCCATTCCCTAGCCAGTCCCATCTCCTGCTGTGGGCCATCCTAGGATCCATGACCATAGCCAGTCCCATCTCCTGCTATGGACCATCCTACGATCCATGACCCTAGCCAGTCCCATCTCCTGCTGTGGACCATCCTAGGATCCATGAACCTAGCCAGTCCCATCTCCTGCTGTGGACCATCCTAGGATCCATGACCCTAGCCAGTCCCATCTCCTGCTGTAGACCATCCTAGGATCCATGACCCTAGCCAGTCCCATCTCCTGCTGTGGACCATCGTAGGATCCATGGCCCTAGCCAGTCCCATGTCCTGCTGTGGACCTTCCTAGGATCCATGACCCTAGCCTGTCCCATCTCCTGCTGTGGACCATGCATGACCCTAGCCAGTCCCATCTCCTGCTGTGGACCATCCTAGGATCCATGGCCCTAGCCAGTCCCATGTCCTGCTGTGGACCATCCTAGAATCCATGGCCCTAGCCAGTCCCATGTCCTGCTGTGGACCATCCTAGGATCCATTACCCTAGCCTGTCCCATCTCCTGCTGTGGACCAAACTAAGGATCCATGACCCTAGCCAGTCCCATGTCCTGCTGTGGACCATCCTAGGGTCCATGACCCTAGCTCGTCCCATCTCCTGCTGTGGACCAAACTAAGGATCCATGAGCCCTGCCAACCCCATCTCCTGCTGTCGACCATCCTAGGATCCATGACCCTAGCCAGTCCCATCTCCTGCTGTGGACCATCCTAGGATCCATGACCCTAGCCAGTCCCATCTCCTGCTGTCGACCATCCTAGGATCCATGACCCTAGCCAGTCCCATCTCCTGCTGTGGACCATCCTAGGATCCATGACCCTAGCCAGTCCCATCTCCTGCTGTGGACCATCCTAGGATCCATGGCCCTAGCCAGTCCCATCTCCTGCTGTGGACCATCCTAGGATCCATGAGCCCTGCCATCCCTATCTCCCGCTACGGACCATCCTAGGATCCATGAACCCTGCCATCCCCATCTCCCGCTATGGACCTTCCTAAGATCCATGAGCCCTGCCAGCCACATCTCCTGTTATGGACCATCCTAGGATCCATGACCCTAGCCAGTCCCATCTCCTGCTGTGGACCATCCTAGGATCCATGAGCCCTGCCATCCCCATCTCCCGCTATGGATCATCCTAGGATTCATGAGCCCTGCCATCCCCATCTCCCGCTATGGACCATCGTAGGATCCATGAGCCCTGCCAGCCCCATCTCCTGCTATGGACCATCCTAGGATCCATGACCCTAGCCAGTGCCATCTCCTACTGTGGACCATCCTTGGATCCATGACCCTAGCCAGTCCCATCTCCTGCTGTGGACCATCCTAGGATCCATGACCCTAGCCAGTCCCATCTCCTGCTGTGGACCATCCTAGAATCCATGACCCTAGCCAGACCCATCTCCTGCTGTGGACCATCCTAGGATCCATGGCCCTAGCCAGCCCCATCTCCTGCTGTGGACCATCCTAGGATCCATGACCCTAGCCAGCCCCATCTCCTGCTGTGGACCAAACTAAGGATCCATGAGCCCTACCAACCCCATCTCCTGCTGTGGACCATCCTAGGATCCATGGCCCTAGCCAGTCCCATATCCTGCTGTGGACCATCCTAGGATCCATGACCCTAGCCCGTCCCATCTCCTGCTGTGGCCCATCCTAGGATCCATGACCCTAGCCAGACCCATCTCCTGCTGTGGACCATCCTAGGATCCATGGCCCTAGCCAGCCCCATCTCCTGCTGTGGACCATCCTAGGATCCATGACCCTAGCCAGCCCCATCTCCTGCTGTGGACCAAACTAAGGATCCATGAGCCCTACCAACCCCATCTCCTGCTGTGGACCATCCTAGGATCCATGGCCCTAGCCAGTCCCATATCCTGCTGTGGACCATCCTAGGATCCATGACCCTAGCCAGCCCCATCTCCTGCTGTGGACCATCCTAGGATCCATGACCCTAGCCCGTCCCATCTCCTGCTGTGGACCATCCTAGGATCCATGACCCTAGCCAGTCCCATCTCCCGCTATGGACCATCCTAGGATCCATGAGCCCTGCCAGCCCCATCTCCTGCTGTGGACCATCCTAGGATCCATGAGCCCTGCCAGCCCCATCTCCTGCTGTGGACCATCCTAGGATCCATGAGCCCTGCCAGCCCCATCTCCTGCTGTGGGCCATCATCGGATGCATGACCGTAGCCAGTCCCATCTCCTGCTGCGGACCATCCTAGGATCCATGACCCTAGCCCGTCCCATCTCCTGCTGTGGACCATCCTAGGATCCATGACCCTAGCCAGTCCCATCTCCTGCTATGGACCATCCTAGGATCCATGACCCTAGCCAGTCCAATCTCCCGCTATGGACCATCCTAGGATCCATGAGCCCTGCCATCCCCATCTCCCGCTATGGACCATCCTAGGATCCATGAGCCCTGCCAGCCCCATCTCCTGCTATGGACCATCCTAGGATCCATGACCCTAGCCAGTGCCATCTCCTGCGGTGGACCATCCTCGGATCCATGACCCTAGCCAGTCCCATCTCCTGCTGTGGACCATCCTAGGATCCATGAGCCCTGCCAGCCCCATCTCCTGCTGTGGACCATCCTAGGATCCATGAGCCTAGCCAGTCCCATCTCCTGCCGTGGACCATCCTAGGATCCATGAGCCCTGCCAGCCCCATCTCCTGCTGTGGACCATCCTAGGATCCATGGCCCTAGCCAGACCCATCTCCTGCTGTGGACCATCCTAGGATCCATGACCCTAGCCAGACCCATCTCCTGCTGTGGACCATCCTAGGATCCATGACTCTAGCCAGTCCCATCTCCTGCTGTGGACCATCCTAGGATCCATGACCCTAGCCAGTCCCATCTCCTGCTGTGGACCATCCTAGGATCCATGACCCTAGCCAGACCCATCTCCTGCTGTGGACCATCCTAGGATCCATGGCCCTAGCCAGCCCCATCTCCTGCTGTGGACCATCCTAGGATCCATGACCCTAGCCAGCCCCATCTCCTGCTGTGGACTAAACTAAGGATCCATGAGCCCTACCAACCCCATCTCCTGCTGTGGACCATCCTAGGATCCATGGCCCTAGCCAGTCCCATATCCTGCTGTGGACCATCCTAGGATCCATGACCCTAGCCAGTCCCATCTCCTGCTGTGGACCATCCTAGGATCCATGACCCTAGCCAGTCCCATCTCCTGCTATGGACCATCCTAGGATCCATGACCCTAGCCAGTCCCATCTCCCGCTATGGACCATCCTAGGATCCATGAGCCCTGCCAGCCCCATCTCCTGCTGTGGACCATCCTAGGATCCATGAGCCCTGCCAGCCCCATCTCCTGCTGTGGACCATCCTAGGATCCATGAGCCCTGCCAGCCCCATCTCCTGCTGTGGGCCATCATCGGATGCATGACCGTAGCCAGTCCCATCTCCTGCTGCGGACCATCCTAGGATCCATGACCCTAGCCCGTCCCATCTCCTGCTGTGGACCATCCTAGGATCCATGACCCTAGCCAGTCCCATCTCCTGCTATGGACCATCCTAGGATCCATGACCCTAGCCAGTCCCATCTCCCGCTATGGACCATCCTAGGATCCATGAGCCCTGCCAGCCCCATCTCCTGCTGTGGACCATCCTAGGATCCATGAGCCCTGCCAGCCCCATCTCCTGCTGTGGACCATCGTAGGATCCATGAGCCCTGCCAACCCCATCTCCTGCTGTGGACCATCCTAGGATCCATGACCCTAGCCAGTCCCATCTCCTGCTGTGGACCATCCTAGAATCCATGACCCTAGCCAGACCCATCTCCTGCTGTGGACCATCCTAGGATCCATGGCCCTAGCCAGCCCCATCTCCTGCTGTGGACCATCCTAGGATCCATGACCCTAGCCAGCCCCATCTCCTGCTGTGGACCAAATTAAGGATCCATGAGCCCTACCAACCCCATCTCCTGCTGTGGACCATCCTAGGATCCATGGCCCTAGCCAGTCCCATGTCCTGCTGTGGACCATCCTAGGATCCATGACCCTAGCCCGTCCCATCTCCTGCTGTGGACCATCCTAGGATCCATGACCCTAGCGAGTCCCATCTCCTGCTGTGGGCCACCCTAGGATCCATGACCCTAGCCAGTGCCATCTTCTGCTGTGGACCATCCTAGGATCCATGACCCCAGCCAGTGCCATCTCCTGCTGTGGACCATCCTAGGATCCATGAGCCCTGCCAGTCCCATCTCCTGCTGTGGACCATCCTAGAATCCATGACCCTAACCAGTCCCATGTCCTGCTCTGGACCATCCTAGGATCCATGACCCTAGCCAGTCCCATGTCCTGCTGTGGACCATCCTAGGATCCATGGCTCTAGCCAGTCCCATGTCCTGCTGTGGACCATCCTAGGATCCATGACCCTAGCCTGTCCCATCTCCTGCTGTGGACCAAACTAAGGATCCATGACCCTAGCCCGTCCTATCTCCTGCTGTGGACCAAACTAGGGATCCATGAGCCCTGCCAACCCCATCTCCTGCTGTGGACCATCCTAGGATCCATGACCCTAGCTAGTCCCATCTCCTGCTGTGGACCATCCTAGGATCCATGACTCTAGCCAGTCCCATCTCCTGCTGTGGACCATCCTAGGATCCATGACCCTAGCCAGTCCCATCTCCTGCTGTGGACCATCCTAGGATCCATGAGCCCTGCCATCCCCATCTCCCGCTATGGATCATCCTAGGATCCATGAGCCCTGCCAGCCCCATCTCCTGCTATGGACCATCCTAGGATCCATGACCCTAGCCAGTGCCATCTCCTGCTGTGGACCATCCTAGGATCCATGACCCTAGCCAGTCCCAACTCCTGCTGTGGACCATCCTAGAATCCATGAGCCCTGCCAGCCCCATCTCCTGCCGTGGACCATCCTAGGATCCATGAGCCTAGCCAGTCCCATCTCCTGCCGTGGACCATCCTAGGATCCATGAGCCCTGCCAGCCTCATCTCTTGCTGTGGACCATCCTAGGATCCATGGTCCTAGCCAGACCCATCTCCTGCTGTGGACAATCCTAGGATCCACGAGCCTAGCCAGTGCAATCTCCTGCTGTGGACCATCCTAGGATCCATGACCCTAGTCAGTCCCTTCTCCTGCTGTGGACCATCCTAGGATCCATGACCCTAGCCAGTCCCATCTCCTGCTGTGGACCATCCTAGGATCCATGACCCTAGCCAGTCCCATCTCCTGCTGTGGACCATCCTAGGATCCATGAGCCCTGCCAGACCCATCTCCTGCTGTGGACCATCCTGGGATCCATGACCTTGGCGAGTCCCATTTCCTGTTGTGGACCATCCTAGGATCCATGGCCCTAGCCAGAGCCATCTCCTGCTGTGGACCATCCTCGGATCCATGACCCCAGCCAGTCCCATCTCCTGCTGTGGACCATCCTAGGATCCATGAGCCCTGCCAGCCCCATCTCCTGCTGTGGACCATCCTAGGATCCATGACCCTAGCCCGTCCCATCTCCTGCTGTGGACCATCCTAGGATCCATGAGCCCTGCCAGCCCCATCTCCTACTGTGGGCCATCCTAGGATCCATGACCCCAGCCAGTCCCATCTCCTGCTGTGGACCATCCTAGGATCCATGAGCCCTGCCAGCCCCATCTCCTGCTGTGGACCATCCTAGGATCCATGAGCCCTGCCAGCCCCATCTCCCGCTGTGGGCCATCCTAGGATCCATCTCCTGCTGTGGACCATCCTAGGATTTACGACCCTAGCCAGCCCCATCTCCTGCTGTGGACCATCCTAGGATCCATCTCCTGCTGTGGACCATCCTAGGATTTATGGCCCTAGCCAGACCCATCTGCTGCTGTGGACTATCCTAGGATCCATCTCCTGCTATGGACCATCCTAGGATCCATGACCCTAGCCAGTCCCATCTCCTGCTGTGGACC
This sequence comes from Calotriton arnoldi, assembly GCA_963921515.1. Classification (NCBI taxonomy): domain Eukaryota; kingdom Metazoa; phylum Chordata; class Amphibia; order Caudata; family Salamandridae; genus Calotriton; species Calotriton arnoldi. Next base: position 1,179,292 of record CAWUFW010001626.1, on the reverse strand, counting down.
ATGCATGACCCTAGCCAGCCCCATCTCCTGCTGTGGACCAAACTAAGGATCCATGAGCCCTGCCAACCCCATCTCCTGCTGTGGACCATCCTAGGATCCATGACCATAGCTAGTCCCATCTCCTGCTGTGGACCATCCTAGGATCCATGACCCTAGCCAGTCCCATCTCCTGCTGTGGACCATCCTAGGATCCATGGCCCTAGCCAGTCCCATCTCCTGCTGTGGACCATCCTAGGATCCATGGCCCTAGCCAGTCCCATCTCCTGCTGTGGACCATGCATGACCCTAGCCAGCCCCATCTTCTGCTGTGGACCATCCTAGGATCCATGACCCTAGCCAGCCTCATCTCCTGCTGTGGACCATCCTAGGATCCATGAGCCCTGCCATCCCCATTTCCCGCTATGGACCATCCTAGTATCCATGAGCCCTGCCAGCCCCATCTCCTGCCATGGACCATCCTAGGATCCATAAGCCCTGCCAGCCCCAGCTCCTGCTATGGACCATCCTAGGATCCATGACCCTAGCCAGTGCCATCTCCTGCTGTGGACCATCCTAGGATCCATGACCCTAGCCAGTCCCATCTCCTGCTGTGGACCATCCTAGGATCCATGAGCCCTGCCAGCCCCATCTCCTGCTGTGGACCATCCTAGGATCCATGAGCCTAGCCAGTCCCATCTCCTGCTGTGGACCATCCTAGGATCCATGAGCCCTGCCAGCCCCATCTCCTGCTGTGGACCATCCTAGGATCCATGGCCCTAGCCAGACCCATCTTGTGCTGTGGACCATCCTAGGATCCATGACCCTAGCCAGTCCCATCTCCTGCTGTGGACCATCCTAGGATCCATGACCCTAGCCAGTGCCATCTCCTGCTGTGGACCATCCTAGGATCCATGACCCTAGCCAGTCCCATCTCCTTCTGTGAACCATCCTAGGATCCATGAGCCCTGCCAGCCCCATCTCCTGCTATGGACCATCCTAGGATCCATGGCCCTAGCCAGCCCCATCTCCTGCTGTGGACCATCCTGGGATCCATGAGCCCTGCCAGCCCCATCTCCTGCTGTGGACCATCCTAGGATCCATGACCCTAGCCCGTCCCATCTCCTGCTGTGGACCATCCTAGGATCCATGAGCCCTGCCAGCCCCATCTCCTGCTGTGGGCCATCCTATGATCCATGACCCTAGCCAATGCCATCTCCTGCTGAGGACCATCCTAGGATCCATGGCCCTAGCCTGTCCCATCTCCTGCTGTGGACCATCCTAGGATCCATGACCCTAGCCCGTTCCATCTCCTGCTGTGGACCATCCTAGGATCCATGAGCCCTGCCAGCCCCATCTCCTGCTGTGGACCATCCTAGGATCCATGAGCCCTGCCAGCCCCATCTCCTGCTGTGGGCCATCCTAGGATCCATGACCCTAGCCAGTGCCATCTACCGCTGTGGGCCATCCTAGGATCCATGACCCTAGCCAATGCCATCTCCTGCTGAGGACCATCCTAGGATCCATGGCCCTAGCCTGTCCCATCTCCTGCTGTGGACCATCCTAGGATCCATGACCCTAGCCCGTTCCATCTCCTGCTGTGGACCATCCTAGGATCCATGAGCCCTGCCAGCCCCATCTCCTGCTGTGGACCATCCTAGGATCCATGAGCCCTGCCAGCCCCATCTCCTGCTGTGGGCCATCCTAGGATCCATGACCCTAGCCAGTGCCATCTACCGCTATGGGCCATCCTAGGATCCATGGCCCTAGCCAGTCCCATCTCCTGCTGTGGACCATCCTAGGATCCATGAGCCCTGCCAGCCCCATCTCCTGCTGTGGGCCATCCTAGGATCCATGACCCTAGCCAGTGCCATCTACCGCTATGGGCCATCCTAGGATCCATGGCCCTAGCCAGTCCCATCTCCTGCTGTGGACCATCCTAGGATCCATGAGCCCTGCCAGCCCCATCTCCTGCTGTGGACCATCCTAGGATCCATGAGCCCTGCCAGCCCCATCTCCTGCTGTGGGCCATCCTCGGATGCATGACCCTAGCCAGTGCCATCTCCTGCTGTGGACCATCCTAGGATCCATGGCCCTTGCCAGTCCCATATCCTGCTGTGGACCATCCTAGGATCCATGAGCCCTGCCAGCCCCATCTCCTGCTGTGGACCATCCTAGGATCCATCTCCTGCTGTGGACCATCCTAGGATCCATGGCCCTAGCCAGACCCATCTCCTGCTGTGGACCATCCTAGGATCCATCTCCTGCTATGGACCATCCTAGGATCCATGGCCTAGCCAATCCCATCTCCTGCTGTGGACCATGCATTACCCTAGCCAGCCCCATCTCCTGCTGCGGACCATCCTAGGATCCATCTCCTGCTGTGGACCATCCTAGGATCCATGAGCCCTGCCAGCCCCATCTCCTGCTGTGGACCATCCTAGGATCCATCTCCTGCTGTGGACCATCCTAGGATCCATGAGCCCTGCCAGCCCCATCTCCTGCTGTGGGCCATCCTAGGATCCATGACCCTAGCCAGTGCCATAGCCTGCTGTGGACCATCCTAGGATCCATGGCCCTAGCCAGTCCCATCTCCTGCTGTGGACCATCCTAGGATCCATGACCCTAGCCCGTTCCATCTCCTGCTGTGGACCATCCTAGGATCCATGAGCCCTGCCAGCCCCATCTCCTGCTGTGGACCATCCTAGGATCCATGAGCCCTGCCAGCCCCATCTCCTGCTGTGGGCCATCCTAGGATCCATGACCCTAGCCAGTGCCATCTCCCGCTAAGGACCATCCTAGGATCCATGGCCCTAACCAGTCCCATCTCCTGCTGTGGACCATGTCTGACCCTAGCCAGCCCCATCTCCTGCTGTGGACAATCCTAGGATCCATCTCCTGCTGTGGACCATCCTAGGATCCATGAGCCCTGCCAGCCCCATCTCCTGCTGTGGACCATCCTAGGGTCCATGGCCCTAGCCAGTCCCATCTCTTGCTGTGGACCATCCTAGGATCCATGGCCCTAGCCAGCCCCCTCTCCTGCTGTAGACCATCCTAGGATCCATGACCCTAGACTGCCCCATCTCCTGCTGTGGACCATCCTAGGATCCATGACCCTAGCCAGTCCCATCTCCTGCTATAGACCATCCTAGGATCCATGAGCCCTGCCATCCCCATCTCCCGCTATGGACCATCCTAGGGTCCAGGGCCCTAGCCAGTCCCATCTCCTGCTGTGGACCATCCTAGGATCCATGACCCTAGCCAGCCCCATCTCCTGCTGTAGACCATCCTAGGATCCATGACCCTAGCCTGCCCCATCTCCTGCTGTGGACCATCCTAGGATCCATGACCCTAGCCAGTCCCATCTCCTGCTGTGGACCATCCTAGGATCCATGAGCCCTGCCAGCTGTCCATGGGCCTGGCTAGTTCTTCATTGTACCCAAGCACACCCCAGGCCTTCCAAAGTGTTCTGCGCATTCCAAAGTGGTTGGGAGGGAAAGCTCCCTCAGGCACTGCGATGTGCCTTTCCCTGGTGCATGTCCCCTATGACAATGACAGCTTCGATTCATTCAGCACTTCCTCAGGTCTGCCCTGCTGGGTTGTTAAAGTGCCTGCCAGAAGGGCTCTGAATATTAATCTCTGTAGATTTGCTGCGCTCAAGGATATTTGACATAAAGTATTTAATGCAGTATTCTTTTTCTCTTTCAGAGTACACCAACATGTGCGGTAAGTCTGTGCATTTTTTATTAACATTTTAGGCAAAGAGATTTTTGTGACCTTGTATGTCTACTTGTTGCCCTTTCTCTGACAGCTTGTTTGAATGTTGATAAATGCAGTGACTGGTAGTTAGTAACCTGGATGCCGTCAGTGCTTGGTTCACTTGCTGGCTAAGGTGCGATCAGAAAGTTGCACTCTCATCCCACAGTCAGTCCATGCTGTTATAAAGAAGCATAAAAACCCCACGGTGATATGTAGTGTCCGTGACCTTTACTCAGCAAGCGCGCTACATCTGCAAACGTATTGCTGTTTAATTTTGCATATATTTGGGAGGCCTAAACCCATCTCCTCTGAGCATGAATTATTTCAGTGAGGGTAGGGAATCAATGCAGTGGGCGTGGGAAAAACAGGGGTCGAGTCCCCGAATATGTGGCTGCCCTTCAGAAGAGGCTGACGTGGGAAGCAAGGAATACAGAATTAATGGGAAAGAAAGACTCCCTGAGAATGCCATGCGATAAAGATGCAACTGTCTTGTAGGCTTCAGGTCCACACACAGACCTGCCCTAGGTGACGAGGACCACAGCACCAGCCATGAAAGAGGCATTTGGGTTCTTTTTGTATCCAAAATGAATATATTTGTTAGATATCCACCACAGAAATGTCCAAGCGCTGATCGCTGCCTTGTTGACCCCACAGGAAACACGTGACTTCTGGAAGCCGGCAGTGTGCTTTAACTTCCTCGAAGCGTTCCTGTCCTTCGTCAAGGAGGTGGTGACCGAAGACAACTACGCGTAAGTAGATGTCGTACAGTCCAGCAACATTAGGGCAACTGGTGCATCCCGACCTGTAATGTAAGCTGCCAGTGACCCACATTTATTGCTGTCTCCTACACTACTTTTTGTTTCAGTGAATACAAATGTGCCTTTCCTACTAGGCTGTTTTCACTCAATATAGCCTGAGTGGGCGTGTTCTCCAGCCCCGTAATCTGATTCGATGTCTAGATTGTGTCCTGTTTACTGACCCCATCTTCTGAATGTGAGCAGTGTCAGTAGTGTCGAGGGCCATGTCTTGTATGTGGTGAAGGGCCCTTATTGCCTCTGTAGCCTGACTACACAACATGACGTGAATGTCTGGGTTTGAATGCAGGAGAAAAGAAGGCTCACTGGCTCCTTAGCAGCAGACATCCACTTAACCAGTGTACATGGATTCATAAGCATTGGCGGACTCCAGGTGGCCAGGATCCTTTAAGAGAATTGATTGCTGTGAAGGCAGCAGTCGGTCCAGAACCAGTGCCCAGGAGGCTTGTCTCAGACGCCTACTTAGAACCAGAGTTTTCCCACCAACATACCATCATTATACTCTAAAAGACCCACAATAATACGTTCACGCAAACAGCATTGTATGACAACACATAAAAACAAGAAATACTCAAATGAAATAATCAAAAAAATTTAAGTTGAAATGTAGTTACGGTTGACTAATATGTTAACAGCGGCTTCATCAAAAATTCCTTAAAAGTCTAGAAATTCACGAATTAAGGTGCTACCTAAACTTCTGTGTCATACCACACCATACCTTTAGAGAACATAAATATTTTTGTGTGAATTGGTAATACAGACTACTTCAAATCAATAATGACAGATCAACACTAACCACACATAGAGGGTTGGAGGAGACAGAGTAGGGATGTTGGAAAAAGAATGAGTGGCAATGGAAGTGGCAGAGCTGAGGATGGGGAATGAGAAAAGATGGCCAGCATCCGCGAGGCGGCCAAACCTGAAAGAAAGGCAGGGACACTTGAGTTATCATTACAAAAAGACACTCCACATTGTGAAACTTTAAATTAGTTATTAAAATGTTGAGGTGGAGGATTAGTATGTTCCACATAGCAATCCTTCATAGCTTAATTTAGCAATCGGAGATTCTCACACTTTAGTTATTATGGTTATTTTATTTTATATGTGCTATTTGTAGAGCAAGGGTCTAACCCTGGAGTAATTAGTGTCCGCCTCCCTTGAGAAAGAATCAGCAGCAAACTCCATTGAAGCAGGGTTTAGAAAGTGGTTGGGAAGAGAATTGTCCAGAGAACGGTATGCATGTTCTGCACCCTAGGCTCTTCAGTGATAGTTCTAAATGTTAGAATAATTCACCTGTGCATGCAGGGACACTTGTCCAAATATATCTTGGAGAGGATGAAGAGTCCAGCAAGTACAATGTGAGGAACACCCTCCGAAGCCTATCAAAGGCAAAGTTTCTGTAGTGTAGACTGTTTAAAAATACAAACATCCCTTCCCAAAACTACATTGCTTAAACAGCTCCCAATCTGTAGAACGAGAACCTATAAAGCCTAATTCAGGTCCGCTGAACTCTACACTGGTACCAAAAACTCCCTCAAACTTTGCTCGTGGAACATCAACGGGGTGGGAGACAAAACCCTGGATCAGGAACTGCAACTTTACCTACAAAGCTTTGATATAATCTCATTCCAGGAAACTTGGAGCAATTCGCCGCCCGCGCTGGATGGATTCAACCTGCTCTTCCTACCTGCCATAAAGAGCGCCAAATGTGGCCACAGCAAGGGTGGACTGGCCACATACTGCTCTATAAAGAGCATCTACGCTTCGGAGTCAATTATATACAGCATAGCATCCCCAAACGCAATGCAAGCGCTCAGACTAACCCTACAGGGGGGTGAGGGGGGGAAGAGCAGGTAATCCTCATAAACCTCTACCTACACCCCCGCGATAAAACAAAAGGCATTCTGCAGCTGAAAGAGAAGCTAGAGGAAATCCTAACGGAAGAGCAGACCAACAATCTAATCATCACAGGAGACTTCAACGCAAACATGTTCAGAAGAGCCCCTGAAGACACCGATACAGAGGAGGACCCTTTCGTGTGGACTGCAGCAACACAAGATAATAATGCAGGCGGCAGACACACGAAAACAGCACAGAGGCTCTTAGCAATCCTGGAGCAATTAGGCTTCCGATCTCTAAATGGAAGATTTCCAGGAGACCGCCCACAGACTGCAACCTTTCATAACACAGCAGCAAGCACCACAATAGACTATACATTTGTCTCTCGCTGTATGTTCCCAAAAGTAAGGGACTTTCACATTGGAACCTCTGAACACAGCGACCATTTACCACAGGAAATCACAATAGGCTCAATCATCACCCCACAGACTGTGCCGGCAAACACTCATAACTCGGATTTTGCATCAAATGAAAAGCGGATAAAATGCAAAATGGATGATCCGGAAGGCTTCCTCATTCTTGCAAAACAACTTGTGGAGGAAGCACAATCTGCAGACCAAGATGGCCTGAGAAGCTGGGAGCTGTTCACACGAAAACTTGGAAATCAGTATGGAGTAAAAAAGGGAACCAACCTAAACAGGAAGTCAGGACCCGCTCGAATTAACACATTGGAAACAACACGCAATTGAAAATCTATAAAAAGCTGTTAAACCGTGCTCTTCGGAAATTGAAGAAAGACAACTCAGGTTTTACAACCTTACAAGACCTGAGGGCACTGAAAGCAAAGCGGGGAAAATTTATTTGGAACCTTAAAAAAGAAGCTGAGAAGCTTTATGGGCCAAACTTTTGCATGATATATTAATATTCTTTAACGTTAGAAGAGCTAAAAATTACTTTATCCCTTTAAGAGTTCAGGGGCTTCCAGATTCCTTGATGCCTATTACTAGCAGTTGCTTGGCCTTCAGTTCTTTTTTTCCAGCTCATGAGAGTGAGATCTCGGAACAGCCAGGGTGTTCTTTTTTCGCAAATTAACTCTGTATTTTCTGTCAGAATTTTTTTCCCATCTTTGCTTGACATCCTTTGCCTCTAGGAAGCTCTTCAAAGTTTCTTTGACTTTTTAGCTGTTTGTGCCTGTCATCATACCTTCACTATTCTGTGAAGTGCCCATGAAATAGGAGGTAAAATACTTATTTTGATCCCCGCCAGGTATGTGGTTCGTTGTCCTACTTCTTACTGCAACTTATAGTGAGGGTTCTATTCTAAAATGCCCAAAAGGACTCTGAAGGAAAGAGAATGCATCAGGCTCAAAAAAAATCTGAAAGACCTCTGAGATGTGGACAAGAAAAAGGGGAAAGGGCCTCCAAGGGTGGATTGGCTTCCACTGTGACTCTGCCTTCACATGTAAAGGACTCTCAGACACAGAGATAGAAGGAGAAAATGTCCCAGGGGGACAGAAAAAAACATTCTCATTATCTCTACTCCTGACATTGCTGCTCTTGATTGATGTAGATTTTGACCTCGGCAAAAAGCATGGCCCTGTCATGTTCCCTGTCGAGGGCAGGATCCATGCAACCTCACTATTGCTTGGCATCATGTAAATCTTCCACATTGAGTCAATAAATCCCAAAATCTTGATGCTCGATGTCGTACCATTTGACAGGAAGACATTGAGATACTCAACACATTCGGTAATGGAGAACTTTTTATGCCTAAGAAAAAACTTACGCTGTCACCCACACTAACTGCAAGTTTTAAGCCTCTGGTCCTCTGTGCTTCATCCTACCAGCAGAATAGCCTCTACATATTTCTCAGAAGGCTCTCCAGCTTCCCCCACCTACGGCTTTAAGAGCATTTATGGTCTACAGGCAGACTTTTATGCCACCAGTCAGTAGAGGGCCTCACTTCCCTCCTTAGGCTTCAAGGCCACTTAAACCATCAGCCTACCAGGTTCTCTAACATTACACATGTCTATCCTTTACCCATTGTCGGTACTGCTTCAAGAACATCTCCGTGGATAACCCCTCCTCTGTCAAGGGTGTTTTAACTCGAGGTGCATCCAAATTGAACATCCCTATGGAAGTTTTCATGGCGTTGTTGGTTATTAAGGAAACGCCGCTGCCTCCTAGAACTCTGCTGCCTCCATTCTGCAATATCAAAGACAGCCACTCATTGCGTCCTGAAAAAGTACAGGCCCCCAGAGCAGGATCCTGCTTCTTTACACTTATACCCGCAGCCGAATTTTGTTCCAATCTAGACTCTCTGAAAACAGTACACATTAGCTCCAGATACATCCGTTCTCTCCAATAGGGAAAGCAAGAGAATAAATGCAACAGGAAATATGGTGCATGGCACAGCATCTGTAGCCCTCAAGAACACCAGTGTGACAGCCCATTTAATGGGTGTATTCGATGTATGACTTATCCCTACGGAAGTCCGTATTACAGTTTACAGTCCAACTTCCCAAATATCACAAGCAGGATGTCAATGAGGTGATTCAGGAAGATCATGTACTTTCAAATCTGGTCTAGCCGTTGACTCTGCAAAACCTGGACTCTCAGATTATTGCCCCGGCATCACTCAGGCACTCATCCTGACTGCGCCTCACTACCTTGAAACCTAATGCTGTGGCCACTCCAGATACGGTGCCATGCCTGGTGTGTTAAGTGTAGCAATGCATTCCCTGACAGTAGGTTTAGATGACTCATTGTCCTCTCTGGAATAGTGCTCTATCGTTATAAACAAGGTTTTAACGTGGCCTTATCATTTTTGGACAGAGTTTCGGGCTTATAAAAAAGCTGCGGCTCCCACAGATCTGTCAGGGCAGATTTGACATAACTAATCCAGGGAATATGCAAACCGCTGTCACAAGAAAAACAGCCCCGAACGATTTCCCTGTTAAAAGCAGCGTGTGGATTGCTCCAAATCAAGCACCATAACAGAAGGGAAGCCAGGTTAAAAGAGTCCTTAACGTAATCGATTCCTGGTGCTAAATAAAGGTGCGACAAGTAGGTGGGATGCCCAGGAGTCTAATCAACACTCTGTTTTGTACACCCTGGAATGTTTTGGGATTAATAGATCCCCAGATGCCCGATCATAAGTTAGTAAATGGGCCGCAGGTTTTTTTCCAATGCGTCTAGCCAGACTAAAAACATACTCGACAGAGCCTAAAACTTTCTGGCGTACTTTAGCCACACAAGGACCCCAGTTCCCCTTTGCATCAAAAACTACACCCAGGAAGGAGAGGTTATGGGTTAGAGCCACTGGGTGACCTTGTAGCTTCATACCCCGTATTGAAGGACGTGACCCTCTAGGGCCACGCAGGTCTTTCACAACCACCTGCTATGCCTTCCCAAAATGAAGAGTCGGTCAGACAGTAGAGAAATAAAAACTTACTTTATTCGATATATACTCTGCAGAGGAGCCCAGTCAGACCTTCACCCTAAGATGTATGCCGAGGGGACTGACGCCCCAGGGTATGCTAATACATAATAAACCCTTCTGGAGACTTCGGCCACGCCTCTAATGGAAAACTACCGGCCTGAGCTGGGCATGAACAAAGGGGGCTCAGAGAGAGAGCTAACACCTGCCAGATGGGCGCACTGTCAGTACTCCAAGGCCACTGTGCCGAGTCTCAGCGTCTCCTAACATGGGAGCAGAGCTACACATTGAGATTGGAATGCAAAGAAAGAACATCAGTTCACTAGCAAGTCGGGTTACAGCCTTGAACAGAAAGGAGAAATAATAACGAAATACAGCGTTGCTGAGGCAAGCAGATTTGAGGAATAAGGCCTAGTACGAGCACAGCCCAAGCAGTCTTCTAGTGATTGCGAAATACAAAATGGAGTCACACGAGCTACCTAAAGCTTACATGTTGCGAGGATAACTCAGTGGGTTGCATAACGTAAATACAAATGGCGTCTATTTAGCCACATATTGCTAACCTAATATAGCATAACAAGTGCATTACGGGAAAGGGGAATTTCGAACCTAACAGACCCTCCTTTTAGCATATGTGGCTAAAAGCTTTATTGCTATCCGGCAGGGTCTTTACAATTCTAAGTGGGGGAGGGAAAATCACGTAGTCATTCATATTGCAAAACGAAAACACAGTAAACAGGAGTATGAAAGAAACGCTATTTAGTAATCAAAAATTCCTTCGTCTATCAACATAATTGACTGAATTTCTTGCATCATCATGGGGGAGTACTTATTATCCTGTTTGGGGAGCGTAATGCTGGGGGTGAGTTTACTCGCACAATACGTACAACAGGCCGGGAGACAATTGATGCATAAACAACAGGTAAAAATGACCCCTGCGATAGCTATCAGGACAAGAAATATCTTCCAACCCCATGAAGCCAGCAGACCCCAGAGCCACCCTGTAAGGGACCATGAACCATTGTCTTGATGGACCTCTGAGGCGAGTCTGTGTAATTTCTGTATGGCAGAATATACAGTCGTGGCACTATCTGGTATGTAAACGCAGCAACTGCTGCCGATGACACGGCAAGCTCCGCCCCTATCAGCTAGGATGACGTCAAAAACCATCCGATTTTGAAGTGAAACGAGCCTTGTAGCTTGGAGCTCGACTGTAATATTAGTCAATATACCTGCAGTAGTGTTAATGACTCCCTCAAGTACTCTGGCAAGTCGACGTATGTCGCGGCTATTGAATATGGGACCCCAGAACGGCACAATACCCTTCATTATATCAGTGAATTGCTGTAGGGATGTATCCGTTTGATCAATATCATCTGTATTAACAACTCTTTTTATTCGGTGCATGGAAAGATCCCTACGATGCAACCTATGATCTTTGTGGTAAGTGGACGGTGCAATGTAAACAGGGGGCAGGAGGAAGGAGAGATAACACCGACCAGACCACCCCCTAGGGAGCCAAGTATAAGCTAGTTCCCCACATGAAATATACATTCGGAGGTGTCAGTAAGGGTGGACTACTAGTTGTATTCAATTGATAGGTATAGTTACAATGGCTCTGTCCTACAGAAACGTTCCCTGACCCTTGAACACAGAAACTAGCTGTTGCATTTATCACCGGAATGGGCAAAGCTTTGTCTTCAGTGATATTGCGCTCTTGAAAACATTTAAAATATTCAGTGACATTGAATCCTTGGAAGTCTAGTACCTCATTTCGTAACCATGTGACATTTTCATGGACTGTGAAAACATTCATACAGGCGTCAGGGTGTATGGTACCCTCCTTTCCATCCGCCCTTGGTGTATATCCTTGATGTACCACTATATAATCTAAAACTGCCTCATAGTCAGCCTGTGTCATTTTCATTGCGTCCGCATGATAATGCATTTAAACCATAGATAGTAGTTGGAACCAAGCTTCACAGCTACCTAAATAGGACAAGGGCATCGATATCAGTAAGTCATTCTTATGCATAACTGAGGGGAGCAGTCCACATACCCAACACTTCGTGGCATTAGCAGTACTGTGTACCTGATGAAGCATTTGAATGAATGCATTATGAGCGTAAGTTTGTCTATGTCTTTCTTTATGCGGGGCCAATGTGATAAACGAGTGCTCAGCTGGAACCGGGGTAGTCCCTATCAAAGTATGCACAGGGTGTTGTTCCTCTAGATACCAGACTTCCCCAAATACGAATATCAGAGAGAGCAAAATTATTACCACAAACACTATTTTAGTCTTGGGGGACCAGGAGGACCAAACAGGACCATGTGGAGTGGGACGCGGAGCTGCAAAGGGCTGCTCCTCGTCAGGAACGGGACGACCAAAGGGATACATTTTTAGAAAATACTTTTAGGAATTGGAGCCACAATACAACCAGCCAGAGGGGTATTCTTCTTTCCTGTGTCCATCTTGAGCCTCACAGGCAGGCTCCTATCGTTCATCAAAACACTCCCACCGTGGAGCTGCACAACCACAGCCCTTGCTGAAAGACAATTGCGGCCCTTACTGGGAACAGTTCTTCTTCTTTCAGGATAGGGCAACCTCCCTCCAGGGCAAATACCCTCAGCGATCCTGTCCAGTGTTCAGGACAGTGCACCAGTGTTCACTCTAGTCTAAAGTAGGCACCGGAGGCACAGCACCTATACCCTAAGCTCAAGTCCTTCCCTAACTCCTGGATTGCCCTGCTGGCGCACTAACCTTCCGTCGGGGCCGCAGATTGTACCTGGTGCGCCCAGGCTCTTCCTCGTTAACAAACAGGGGCAGAAACTCAGATTCAGGTGGGGATCAGGACTCAGATGTTTGCACGCCAAGAGCTGGAGTATCCGGGGCGGCCCTTATCTCAGGGGGGGTCGCCTCGAATAAGGCCTCGTCACTCTCCTTGTCGGTCTGCGCCCCTCTCAGTCAGGCATCAGAGAAAGGGACAAAGCGGGGGACCAGCTCGCCTTCCTGGTCGGCAATCCCGTCCCGCACCCAGGAATCGTATGGAAGCGGAAGAGGCACCTATTTCACGTGCGAAGCATGGACCCAGTGCTTCCGGCCATCCACTTTAACAGCTGTCCGAGTGGCCAGTAGCACCTGGGCAGGACCTCTCCACCTCGGCTCCAAACAAGATTTGCGCTGAAACTGCCGTAGCATTACGAAATCCCCAGGCTGAATTTGATGTCCGGGGCTCTCTGGCACTGGTTGTAGAGCGGCATGGATCTGTTGGTGAACAGAACGGAGGTCTTTAGACAAAGCATACAAATAATCAATCAAAAGAGGGTATTCTATCTCAGAAAAACGCTTGGGTCTTGGGACGCCCCATGCATTGGCAGGGCGCCCGAAGACCACCTCGTAGGGTGATAATCCTGTTCTGGAGTGTGCAGTCACTCTTGTAGACAATAGTGCTAAAGGCAACGCATCTGGCCATTTCAATCCTGTACTTTCATGTATTTTCGCTAGCTTCAGTTTGAGAGTACCATTGTACTTCTCAACAAGACCTGCTGACTGGGGGTGGTTTGCTGCATGAAATTTCTGCATAATTTGTAAGCCCTTACACACCAGATCAATGACTTTGGCATTGAAGTGGCTCCCATTGTCACTCCAGATCACACGTGGTAATCCGTAGCGTGGGAAGTACTCTTTTAAAAGTGCTTTTGCCATTGCCAGGGCCGTATTCTCTTTGGTTGGGTAGGCCTAAATCCATTTACTGAATGCACAAACTACCACTAGTACATATTTTAAGTTATTCACTTGTTCCATTTCGATGAAATCCATTTGGAGAACCTCGAAAAGGAAGGAAGGCGGTGCAAAATTACCAGCAGGTGTAGGGGTGCCCTTCCCAGGATTGTGCTTTAGGCAAATAATACAGTGCTTTACCAAATGTGCGGCAACCTTAGGGATATTCTCATTCTGCCATACTGGGTCTAGTAGTTTGCATATTCCTTTGGCACTAATGTGCGCCGGGCCATGAGCCATGGAGACTACAGGGATGACAAACGCATTTGGCAACAACCATCGCTGCTTCCCTGACAAATCGGTCCAACACCCATCCTCGTCCAAACGCCCTGTCCTCTCCTCCCACATCTCCAGTTCATTTACAGTCGCTTCTCTCTGTATTTCCTTCACACTGTCCACTGAATCCTCAAACATCCCATTGTCTGGAACCCATCTAGCAGGACCTGCCACAAACATCTTATTCATCTTTGATCTAGCTGTCTCCTTAGCTGTTTGGTCCGCAAGGGCATTACCCCTTCCAACATCATCTACAACAGCCTTGTGCACGCTGCACTTGATTATAGCCAACTTTTTCCGGGAGTGTCAATGCTGACAATAACCTAAGTATTAGGGGACCATGCTGTATCGTTTGCCCATGGGATGTCAGGAACCCTCTCTCTGCCCAGAGGCACCCAAAATTATGTGCCACCCCGAAAGCGTACTGGCTGTCAGTGTAAACATTAACAGCCAGTCCTTCACTCAGTTCACAGGCCCTCAGAAGGGCGACTAACTCTGCAGCTTGGGCCGACTGGTATGGAATACGGGATGTCTCAACTACAGTATGTAATGTGGTGATTGCATAGGCTGCAGTAGTAGTGCCATCCGGCAGTTTGAAACAAGAGCCATCGACATATAGTTCCCCTTGGGGGTCAGATAAGGGAACATCAGTCAGGTCTACCCGTCCCTTCGTTTCTTCCTCAGTCCGAAATAAACAATCATGGACATCATTGCCCTTTTCTTCCGAAGGGAGGGGTAGTAACGTGGCTGGATTCAAAGTAGCGCATCTTTTAATGGTAATGTGCGGAGCAAGTAGGGTCAACTCGTATCCAGTGAGACGCGCACTGGTGAGGTGCTGCGTCTTTGTCTTGTTCAAAAACGTGTCCACAGCATGAGGTACCATAAGTGTGAGGTCAGTATCAAGAACGAGCCCTGCCGATTGTCTGATAGATACCGCTGCCGCCGCGGCAGCCCTCAGACAGCTCGGGAGCGCTCTGGCAACATTATCCAAAATGGCAGAGAAGTAAGCGCAGGGTCTCTGCTTACCACCTAAACCCTGTGTTAGGACAGAAAGCGCGCAACCGTCGGCCTCATGTACATAGAGCACAAAAGGCTTCTGGTAGTCAGGAGTACCAAGCACAGGAGCAGAGCAAAGCGCAGTTTTTAACTGTTCAAAAGCTTGCTGGCATGCAGGTGTCCAAGGCAAAGGCTCATGCACATCCTTAGTGGTCAGGTAAAGAAGGGGTTTTGTTAGTAAGGAGAAATTCGGTATCCAATGCCGACAATACGAAGTTATCCCCAGAAACGCGCGTACCTCGCGTTGGGTCTTAGGAACAGACATGTTAGTAATCGCAGCTATGCGCTCAGGAGTTAGTCTGCGACCCTCCTTCGACAGTAGGTGACCTAGGTAGGTGACCTCCTGTCGACAATATTGAAACTTCGAAAGGGACACCTTGTGTCCGTGGTGTGCCAAATATAGCAGTAATTTTACCATGGAGTCTTTACAGCCTGTTTCAGTGTCTGAGGCCACTAGAAGATCGCCGACATATTGCAGCAACACATTACCAGGGGGGAAGCTCTAAAGAATCTAATTGTGCTTTCAGAGCCCGACTGTAAATACTGGGGCTTTCTGTATAGCCTTGCGGAGCACGACAGAATCTAAAGCTCCGACCGGCTATTGCAAATCCAAAAAGGTGACGGCTATCTGGATGGATGGGGATGCTAAAGAAAGCGTTTTTCAAATCAATCACGGAGAAGAATTTGGCGGTCGGGGGAATCATTGTCAGGATCATTGTAATGTCAGGGACCACAGGATACTGGGGAACCCCTATTTTATTGACCGCTCTAAGATCAATAACAAAGCGTTACACATCAGGATGGGTGTCAGAACAGTCTAAGGGAGCCTTCTTAAGAATAGGAAGAATAGGGCTATTGCACACATTCGCCGCTGTCTCTTCAACCACACCAGACTTGATCAATTCCTGTATTATTTGCAATAAGGCCTTTTTGCATGCCTGGGATATCTTGTATTGAGGAATTTGGGGCAATCTGGCATTATCCTGTACCTGAATAGAGACTGGTGGGATCTGGAGCAACCCCACATCAGTATTACCTGTGGCCCACAACGTGCGTGGCACATCTCAGAACTTAGGAGGGAGGGGGTCATCCTTTGTGAAGCATTGTTTGGCACAGGCGACTCGCGGGCCAACAGTCATGTAAACTCCGTCTGGGGAACAGGAAATCGTCACATGCAATCTTTTCAACAGATCCAATCCTAGTAAATTCTCCCCACAATTGGACGTCAGTAGAAATGGTGAGTCAACTGTAAAGGGACCGATAGTCAAAGCAAGAGGCTTGGAAATGGGGCTAACAACCGGCACGCCTGAGAAACCCACCTAAACATTATTTTGGCCAGACAGAGCTGCCCCCGGGACCAGGGAACGGGAAACAGCTATTCATAGCCCCTGTATCGACTTGAAATTTCTCGGAGGTACCTTGTAAATCTGCAGTAAGATATGGTCCACGCTGATCTACATGCACCGGAACTGGTCCCTTGCCCTGGCTGTCCTAGCTGTGAGACAACCCCGTCACTTCATCCATGTCATAATCGTCGTGGTAGTACTGTCTTCTCGAGGGTCGTCAAAATAATTCCCACTCTGTCTGTTGTAAGATGTGTCCACTGACTGCGTCCCCCCTCGGCCTCTGCCTCCAAAACCCTGCTCTCTCGGAGCCCCACCTTTCTGCAACAATTCCGGACACTCGTTCTGCCAATGTCCCTCCTTTTTACAGTACACACATTGGTTGGGACCCACGGGGGCACCTGAAGCACCACCCCTGTTAGATTGGGGTGGCCGTGGACCCGAACCTCGTCCTCTACCTCTTCCTCTCGCAACTTGCTGCATCAACACCCTCGTCTTTAAATCCTTCGACTTCTTCTCTACCCTTTCCTTGTCCTCATTCTCTCTATGCTCATAATACTGTGCCATACTCAATATGACTGACGGAGAGGAAGTCGTCCGGGTACTTTCTGAAGCCTTCAACCTAGTGGCAACCTCAGGGAGTAAGTTAGTGACGAACCTGTTCACAAACAAACTGACACCGCCCTCCTGTGACAAGTCCTGACCACTAAAATCTAGGAACACCCCTTCAAATCTGGTAAAGAAATCCGACACACTCTCGTCCTTTTTCTGACGACAGGCAGTCAATTTATCCCAATCTACTTTCTTCAGTGGGATAAGGGAGTCCATATAGGCGATGATACGCCCCGGTAAAGCCAATAGCTCCGCCTTTGGCTTCTCACCGGGTTTGCGCTCCTTATCCCATGCTTTGATCTCGTCCCATGTGCCACCCAGTTCCAACGCGTGGTCTTGTGTATGGACCTGTCTCCATATATCTACTGGTACCAGCAAGCCGAAAAACAACTCTATGTCAGCTAGTGTCATTACTGTGGAGGAGGCCGCCTCTGTCAATTCTTTATAATATGCAGTGGGATTTTTCCTTGGGTCCGGTAACTGGCTTTTTAGGTAAAGGACCTCGCTCCTTTTCCAGGGAGTATAGATCCATTGTTCCTGAAACCGAGCATCGACTCACGGTCTTATTACAGTATCCGTAGAGTCGCGTAATTCTGGTATTTCAGGGTGGTAAATGGGATGAACTTCCCTCATGGGGTGCTGTGTCCCTAACATCGGAACCTTTTGGAGTAGCCTGCCTCTGTAACCCACTAGTATAGACACATTACTAAAAACTTCATTCGGGGCCATGTCTGTAACATATTCTCCGTCTCGTATGTCATAAATAATCTGCGGTGCAGTACCCTGGAAACACTGCTCCCACAACTCTATCAGCGTGGCAGACATGTGCTTAAGGGCATGCTGCTGTACGAAGGGCTCATAATCCTTCATAACACTCCACACATCCTCCACACTATAAATCGGGTGCCTGGCCCATTGAGCTGCCTGATTCGCCACCATTTGTTTCTCCTCAGTACCCACAGCAGAGCGCACCAACACCTTCTCCATGCGGTCTCGCGCCGCCGCCCAGTTGGCTCTGGGAAATCCACGCGCAGGCGTTTCAGTATGCAAGGGGGTTTTGGGCGGTACACTCACAGGGGAAGGAACGGATGCAGAGACAGGCACCATCATATAGGGGGACAAAGTTGTAGGTGTAAAAGGGAGCGTAGTGGACGAGGCGGAGCCAAGAGACGGGGCAGGAGAGTGAAGAGACTAGACTGGGGAAGTACCAGTGTCCGCTCCTGTGGCCAGTGGGAATGCAAGGGAGGCAAGTGAGACCTAGGTCGGAGAAGCAAGTGGGACTGGGGCCGAGGCAGCAGTACCAGAAGCATCTGAGGGAACAGCCCCAGAGGTCGAGGACGGGGATAAGGGGACTGTAGGATATATCCGCTGTGGTGCATAGGGAGGTGGGGGGCGAGAGTCCAAAAGCTCCTCAACAAGCTCATCTCCTTCTTCCCTAACAACATAACTTTTGTCAGTCTGCAAGCAAAACTTCCTGTCTGCACGCTCTATGCCTTTCTTTGTCTTCTCCCTTTCATATGCTACCGCCTTTTGCGTAATCGTTTGTGTCTACTTCTTCCGAACCTCTTTCTCTGCTCGCATGCGTCGCTGCTTTGCCTCTTTCTGCCACACTCTCAAAGAATCGAACATGGACTGCCTACTCCTCTTAGCAAACAATTTATCCTGTTGGAAATTTATTTTTTGTTCGCCAAATGAGCCAGTAAGTGGCCATTGCAGTTCAGCATTGTCCCTCGTATATTTATTCCACAACGTGCTAAACATAATAGGGCCAATACCATGCTTGACATATATGTCAAAATTCGGACTACCCTCCAGAGGTGCAGGCTGGCTCTCTTCCAGCCGTGCATCAGTAGAACAGCATCGACATCCGAAACATCCAAATTTACTTAAACAAGGCATCTTTAATATAATGCACTGGCGCTGTCCCTAACGGACAAACAACACCATCAACGATAATACAGAAAAAATAGAGTAACAAAATCACTCAAAAACCAAACCAACTGCCTAGAAGGCACAGCCGCTTCTCACTCAAACGCACATCCTACCAGCATCATCATCCGCATCAGTCCACAGACCACGCAACACCCAGATACACAAGCACATCACCAGTTAGCCCTGAGGCTGCATTACAAGGAAGACGGCCGTCTAAAGACCGTACCAAGATCAAGAGGACAGGCCGTAGCCCCAGACCTTTTCGAATGTACGACAATTACCAGTTGGCCTGGCAGATTGTCTGCGAACAGCCCCAGACCTTTTCAATGCGCAAACCAAATTTCAAATTGGTCTGTCAGACTGCTCGCAAACCCTCTGTGTCCTTTACAAGGGTCCACAAACCCACCAAGTACAAACCAAGACGGTATTAAACCGTACCAAGACACAGCCTGTCGACTCGTGCCGTTCAAGCAAGGCAGTTCAGAAACTGCAGACAAGACAGTCCGAAGACTGCATCAGGACAAAGCCCACAGGCTCGTGTCAACCAAGAATGGCGCCATTTTCCCAAGAATCAAGTCACTCACCTGGTGCACACAGGCCGAGTCAAATTATTCTCCACTGCCAACTCTTCAGACCAGACGGTCAGCTCCAAGGTTTCGCCTTCTCAGGACCCCAGCCGGTGACCACTAGCCAAGGATCCGCCTGATCGGAAGGGCGGGACAGCTGCGAGAACCAAGCTCAGTCTTGTGTGTGTGGGGCCCCGATCCGCCCGACCGACCAGACACCACCCCGGCCCCTGCGACCCGATTACGGGTGAGGGGGCCACACTTCGTGGGGTCCCTGTTCGGGCGCAAACTGAAGGAAGTGATCCTCTAGGGCCACGCGGGTCTTTCACAACCACCTGCTATGCCTTCCCAAAATGAAGAGTCGGTCAGACAGTAGAGAAATACAAACTTACTTTATTCGATATATACTCTGCAGAGGAGCCCAGTCAGACCTTCAACCTAAGATGTCTGCCGAGGGGACTGACACCCCAGGGTACGCTAATACATAATAAACCCTTCTGGAGACTTCGGCCACGCCTCTAATGGAAACCTACCGGCCTGAGCCGGGCATGAACAAAGGGGGCTCAGAGAGATGAGCTAACACCTCCCAGATGGGCGCACTATCAGTACTCCAAGGCCACTGTGCCGAGTCTCAGCGTTTCCTAACGTGGGAGCAGAGCTACACATTGAGATTGGAATGCAAAGAAAGAACTAGCTAGCAACTACCAACTAGCAAGTCGGGTTACAGCCTTGAACAGAAAGGAGAAATAATAATGAAATACAACGTTGCTGAGGCAAGCAGATTTGAGGAATAAGGCCTAGTACGAGCACAGCCCAAGCAGTCTTCTAGTGATTGCGAAATACAAAATGGAGTCACACGAGCTAACTAAAGCTTACATGTTGCGAGGATAACTCAGTGGGTTGCATAACGTAAATACAAATGGCGTCTATTTAGCCACATATTGCTAACCTAGTATAGCATAACAAGTGCATTGCGGGAAAGGGGAATTTCGAACCTAACAGTATCTTTGTCTGTTTTGGATTGCACGTCATCGTAAAGGTTTTTGAGCAATTAGTAGACAGACCAAGGGAGCCGATAAACGTGACAAACTATTGGAACAGACAACAGAAAATCATCATCTGCATGTAAAAGGACGGGAACCTTTTTGCTGCCAGTGGAAGGAGCATCAGAGATTTTAGTGGATAGGACAGTACCTAGGTCATTTATATACTACAGAAACAGCATGGGGGCTAGGACGCATCCTCATCCTATCCTGAACCAGTCAGTCCTCTCTCCTGCTGGGCCAAACCCAACTGAGGCAGAAAGATCATAATGAAACTGAGCCAGAACACCATCCACCCCCATGCCAGACAGTATTTCCCAGAGTTTAGACCTCACCATGCTGTCAAAGGCGCAGGACAGGTCCATGAAGGCCAGGCAGATAGAGCCCTGCTTAACAATGTTGTATTTACTAATCAGCAGGTGTAAATTTAAACATTGCTCCATCGTGCCTAGCCCCTCACAGAAACCATATTGCGCCTCTGACAGGATGCCGGCCTCCCTAACCCAGTCCAGAAGACGTGCCAAGACCACTCTCCCCACCAGTTTAATGGCGGAATCCAGTAACAATATCAGACGATAGCATTCTGGAGATCAGGGGTTACCCTTTTTAAAAACTGGAACAATTCTGGCTGAGCGCCATGATTGAAGGAAACCTGTCTTACAAAAAGCATTAAAACAATTGCACGATAGAGGGGTCCAGAGATCCTGGGCAAATTTGTATAAGTCAATGGGAACCCCATCCAGGCCAGGCGCCTTCTTGCATGGACTTTTATTCATTCCCTCACTCACTACTTCTACAGAGATTTCCACTGACAAAGGGAATACCACCTCTTCCTCGTCCACTGTTGTTTCATTTGAAAACACATATATTGCTTGAAAAATGACAAGTGAGACTTCTCTAGGCATTCGTACTGCTGCTGGCTCAGGCAGCTGGATAAACAAAGTAATCATGGCTGAGTGGAGGGGAAGAACACTTCCTATGGAATCACACAAGTACTGACCAATCGAACCTTTGCACTCCTGTCCACCAACTTGTGTGCAGAACCAAACCCCTCACTGTAGTACGCCTCAAAGCTGTTTTTTAGGTTCATCACATAAGTTCTGGCGACAGTAGCACATAAATCAGGTGAGCTAGAAGAATCCAAAAACATTTTCTAGACGCGCTTCCACCACGTCTAAAAAATGTGGTGACCACCACAAAGACCACAACAGGCGTTACCAGAGGGTTCAACCTCCTTGATAATCATACTAACCACACAAGCAGTAAAAGCAAAGGTAGACTTGCTATCACAGAACAAGGTTCCAGAAGCAAGTCCTCCACCCATGCCCAACCTGCCTGTTAATCTGGACGAACTGACACTGCCTATTTCCAGACAGTGACTGCTCCATCCATCCATCAACTTGTAAGAAAAGTAGCAAAGTATTACAAGCAACAAGTGGATGCTGTCTGTTGTTTCAAAGTTTCAAAGCACCTCCTCCATCTGTTCCACAAATGTTGACTACAAAATAGCATCTAGCCGACCTGCGCCTGAAGAGTTCCTCTTTGCAGAACAAAAGAAGAATATAACCTGTTCCCCTTCCTGCTTATTGGAAAGGCATCTATACTCCCTAATCCGAAGAGGAGATCCAAAAAAGATTTCAGATCCATTCTAGATCTACATCTGGCTAACAAATGGATCAGGATAGAAAGATTCTGCATGCTAGCAAGTCACCAAAACTTTCCCCATCAGAATAAGAGTGCTATTCACTTCCATGATGCATATTTCCACATTACAGTAGCAATGGAACACAAAGTTTCTTTGGTTTGTGGAAAGAGAGTCTTATTTCCCTCGTGCACTTCAGCTCTATGAGATGTTTATATACCTGTATCTGGATCACCCGCTAATCAAAGTAGGCAGTTAACACTTGAGGCAAAGGTTTCACCTTATTAGAATCAGTTTAACACCCAGAGAATCCGTCTCCCACTGTTCACCTCGGAACCCAAGAAGATTATCTGCGGCATCCCGCAAGGATTGTCCCTCAGCGCCACCTTCTTCCACATGTACATGACCCCCTTGGCCAACACCGTCAGATCGCACTAACTCAACATCATCTCCTACATCGAAGACACCTAGCTCATCCTCTTGCTGTCAGAAGATCCCTCCACCACGAGAGCCACCTTCCACAGATAAATGATGAACATCGCCAACTGGATGAAGGACAACTGTCTGAAGCTCAACACAAACAAGACGGTAGTCCTCGTCTTTGGAAACGACACCTCGCCTTGGAACGACGTTTGGTGGCCTGTTGAACTCAGCCCTTCCCTTGCACCGACAGACTACGCCTGCAACCTCGGCATCATCCTGGAGAGCAAGTTATCTATGCAGAAACAGGTACCGCAGTCTCATTCACCTGCTTCCACACCCTACGCTTGGTCCATACGATTTTCAGATGGCTTCCAATTAACACCAGAAGGACCGTCACTCAAGCCCTCATCACCAGTAAACTGGACTACGGAACCACTCTACATAGGAATCACTGCACCCCTCCTGAAGAGACTACAGACAATACAAAACTCAGAGGCAAGACTCATCCTCGTCCTCCCCAGACGGACTCACATCACTCCGCACTTCAAGAAGCTACACTGGCTCCCGATCCAGAAGAGATGCCAGTTCAAGATGTTGACTCACGCATACAAAGCCCTGCACAATGAAGGACCAGCATACACCAACAAACAAATACCTGTCCACCAACTGGCCAGACACCTGTGATCCACCTCCCTCTTACTTGGAGACACCCCTTGGATCCACTGAGCCAACAGCGGAGGGCGCTTCTTCTCTCACCTGGTGGCTAAAGCCTTGAATGGCCTTCTCCTTCACCTTGGGACCCCCTCATCGATCCAAGAATTCAGGAAAAAACTCAAGACCTGGCTGTTTGAATGAACAGAGCACCACGAAGCAGCTAGCAACTCCAGCGCCTTGAGACCCTCACAAATGATTTGCAGTGCTTTATAAATCCTGATTCATTGATTAATACCTAATGACAGCAAGAAGCAACAGGAAGGTGACCTGTTAATCTAGCAAAGTCCTTTCCACTGCGCAACAACACGTTTCTGCTTTTTCAGCAACTTTTGATCAGTTTCAGCTCAAAACAAATTAGTTTTGTTAGAATCTGCAAATTATGCAGCAGATGATTGAGTATATGGCTAGTGTGAGAAATCCCCTGGTGAACACTCTGCGGCCACACAATAGTATAATTTCAGGGACCCATCATATAGGGCAGTGGTTCCCAAACTTTTTCAACCCATGGATCCCTTGGCTTATTGGCCGTTGGCCGTGGCTCCCTATTATGCTAATTTTTTTTGCGGGTGGATGGCCTCGGGAGTACTTACACTTTTCTCCATGAAAATAATTGGGATAAAGTTGGGTCATGTACCCCATGACATGCCGAACAGTCATGGGGTACTCCTGTAGTGTAGAATGGGATGGAACACCTAGTTCAGTTGGGACATTTATCACACACAATAAATGTCAATTCTTTTATAAGAAGAAAAATGACTTAATTTACTTTAGGAAGATGTACTTTATAACTTCAGGAAGCCAAATATGCGCCACAGGTCACCACAAACATTGTGTGGGTGTTGGAAGAAATGAAGCCACACAAATGAGGTAACATTGAATTCAAGCATTTAAACCGGTCCGCCAAACTGAATATTCCTTCTAAAACAACCAGCTCCACCAACTGTATGAGAAGGCGGCAATTCCCACCTCCTCCTTTGTGTAAAAATGAAAGGAAATTGAAGATGGAGGTGTTCCCAAAAACAGACCAACCAGAGAAGCTTTTGCATGGTACATAAGAGGAACCACAATCCAGACACTCATCCCGAAACAGCACACACCTTTGCGTTATAAAATACTCAAGCGTTATGGTGCTAAAGTAAATAATATATTTATTCGAATTAACACCCAACAACTGATAGATAATCCAGCAAAAGAAATATTAGAAGGAATAGCGCATATAAGCATTGTTTATCACACACCCTGGAAACATTTGTCCAATTCTCCCTATGCTGCCCTTGGACTTGACTATCCGCCTATAACGCTGCCTGCTTGCCAATGCATGCAGTACCTTTCCACAGACCTGTCACAGACTTTACGGTCTTCAGTATAATGTCCCTTTGAGCAGCCTGTCTCCCAGCACTCCTCCTATCACTCCCATTCCTCTAATTAAGGGGCGCCTATATACACTGTGTACCGTTGCATTTTTGTGCAACTTAGTCTTGGCACTTTGCTCCTAGAATCCAGTAGCAAAAGCCACCTCGCACAGGAATATTAGTATGTTGCAACTAATAGGGAGCACGGAGACTAGAGACCTGACACATTACGTGGAATATTTTATTTCCAAACGTAGATTAATACTAATCAAGAAGCCATACAATGTAAACAAAATTTGTCAGAAACAAGTACACCGTGATAATTTTCTGCCTCGAGGCAGCAGCTAGTCAATTTCCAGCTTGTTAATTCCTGTAGGTCCCCCATGTAGCTTTTGAGAAAGTCAAAGTATTCAGTTATGCGCTCTTAATAAAGAGTGCTCTGCTGCCATCTGGTGGATAAAGAGGTTTCATGCTTTTGCCAAATAACTCACATTTCTGTGATGTTATCGGCAATTTATTTATAGCTTGAAATCGAAATTCTGAAACCTTTGGAGCGCGGCGCCCCTGGCTAGTCTGGAGGGCGCACCAAGGAGCCGCGGCGCACAGATTGGGAACCACTGAATAGGGCAATAGGCTTTGCACTGTGTGTACTCTGCATGGGAATGCTGCACATAGGGGATGCCTGTAGTCTTTTGGCTGTATTCAGATACTGTACAAACCCTTTGAAAGGTACAATCAATATATACCTGTGCAAAATGCATGGAAATCCCTGTTAAATCTTTTTTAAAGGGACATTCTGGTTATTTACTAACATCACATGTTAATCTATTACTACAAAAAGCCTTACAAATTTTCAGAAAACATTCATTTGAAATGTTACCATCCAAAACAAGTGTCAGTTTGTGAGCTGTCAACTTATATTGCCACCTGCGTCTTCTCACGGAGGAACTCCAGGAACTGAAGGCCATCACTATCGAACATCTCCCCTTTCTCAGAACACTTAGCACGCACACATTCCATAACACCTTGAAAACGTTACCCCTCCCAAATGCCTCCTCCCGCCTCAGAATACTGAAGGATGATCTCTCGACCAGTGATATCCGTGATCTACTCTTATCTTATTCCCTCCCATTAGACTCTGACAAGTCCCTACCGGGTCAAATCCAAGCCATTCACGCTAACCCTGACAGAGAACCTTCCCACAACCTCAAAGCTATAAATAGCGACAACCTCCAGCGCGTAAAAAATGCAAAAAGAACAATTGATGGACAGAATGCAGAACAATGTCATACATTGACCCCAGTACAGAGATCTGGGCCTAAATCCATCGTTTTTTTGCTCACCATGCCATTCCAGTTTGAACCCAGCCATATGCAAATCAGTCTTGACCCTGTGCCCGATGGGAACAGTCCAGCCCGAACTGCCAGGCCAGGTCCTCCCTGGACTGGAACCAACCATCCTAGGACAGGTTTCGGGGTTTCACCCCTCATCAGCCAGGATAGCTTGACTCCAGTGGCATGGAGAGCACGGGACCCACGTCTGCGCATACCCGTCCCAATCGTGGTGACAAACGCAAAAAGAACAATTGATGGACCGAATGCAGAACAATGTCATACATTCACCCGAGTACAGAGATCTGGGCCTAAATCCATCGTTTTCCATCGGATTCAAGCTAGCCTGGCTGATGAAGGGTGTTACCCAGAAACCGGTCCCAGGATGCTTGTTTCCGGTTCAGGGAAGACCTGGCTTGGCAGTTCGGGCTGCACTGTTCCCATGAGGCACAGGGTCAAGACTGATTTGCAAATAGCTGGGTCTGAACTGAGGTGGCGAAGTGAGCTAAAGAATGATGACGGATTCAACCCAGATCTGTGACTGGGGGTGAGTGTCTGAAAAGTTTCAGCGCTCCGTCCATCATCTCCTTGTGTTCGCTTTGTTCGCCCTAAGTTGGCATGGTATGCCCAGACGTGGGTCCCTTGCTCACTTTGCCACTGGATTCAAGCTAGCCTGGCTGATGAAGGGTGTTACCCAGAAACCCGTCCCATGATGCTTGTTTCCGGTTCAGGGAAGACCTGGCTTGGCAGTTCGGGCTGGACTGTTCCCATGAGGCACAGGGTCAAGACTGATTTGCATATAGCTGGGTCTGAACTGAGGTGGCGAAGTGAGCTAAAGAATGTTGGATTCAGCCCAGATCTGTGACTGGGGGTTAGTGTCTGAAAAGTTTCAGCGCTCCGTCCATCATCTACTTGTGTTCGCTTTGTTTAACCTCAAGCGCGTCAACATCCTTCAGACTCCTACTTCCCACTCGACTGACCAACTGAAATGCATACTCCTCAACTGCAGATCAGCTAGTAAACATGCCACCAATATCTATGATCTCATCCTTACTAATGAGCTGGATATCATTATCCTCACGGCAACCTGGCTAAATTGCTTTGCCTCCCCTAGCCTTGATTTTCTAGTCACGCCTAGTTATGACTAAATTCTTATGGACAGATCTATGAAACAAGATGGTGAAATAGCTTGTATACACCAAAACACACTCTCAGTCTCACAATCAGAAACCCCCACTCTGATCTCCAGCGAATATCTATGCATCACCATTGCTAGCAAAATCAGCCCTGTCTGCAAACTTCATACATTCTACCACTCCCCTGGAGACAATCTTTCCTTCATTGAGCACTTAATGGAAATCATCTCATCCAATGACAACCCTCTAGTGTCCCAAATCTTCTTGGGAGACTTCAATCTCCACTGGTCTAACCCAAATGATCACACGGTGAATAGTTTTAAATCCTTCCTTTTGGATCAAGAACTGACACAATTCTGTGACAGCCCAACTCACAACAAGGGTGAAACTCTGGATCTCATCATACCCAAAGGAAACACCATCACACTGGACTCCATTACCCCATGCGATTGGTCCGACCACTACTGCATCCTCTTCTTTATTAATAGGGAGGTGTCCGTGAAGGGAGACCAATCCAAGTAAACGAAGCAATGGAAAAGGAACCTCCGAAATATCAACACTGAAGAGCTAGCAACCTGTTGTAAAAATGCCTTGACTTCCCAAGCAGACATGAATGATGTTCATGTCCTCACTGATTTCTATAATTCCTCTATCTCTGGTATCATGGATGCTATAGCCCCTTTACAACAAAAAAATGCCTCCTACAAAATCTCCCAACCTTGGTTCAATGACAACCTAAACTCGTAACGCTGTAACCTGAGGGCAGCAGAAAGATCCTGGAGATACATACCATCCACAGAACATTTAAACCATCTTAGAGCTGTCAGGAATTCTTACAACAAAAAAATCAAGTCTGAAAAAGCTGACTTCTTCAGATCCCAACTTAATCAAGCCAAAAAATCCCTAAGAAACTTTTCAAACTTGTTAAACAACAATCGGTCAAGGCACCCAACCGCCATGACCTTGGTGACGGCTCTCCTACATGTGACGAATTGGCCGCCTTCTTTGCTCAGAAAACGAAAAGCATCAATATCGACATTGAATCGAAGAATGTTCTTCTTCTGATTTCTGGGGTCACTGCTCCACTTGTCCACCAGGAGCGACTCGTGCCCCCCCTAGTGTTAGCCTCAAGAACAATGCATCTTGGCACACCTTTACTCCCCTCAGTGAAAGCAACATCTACAACACTCTTCAGGCGATCAATCCATCTAACCAGTTCAGCGGCACTCTACCACCTCCTATCTTCACAAAAATACCATCCTCCCCTTATGGTCTAAGATCGTTAATGCTTCACTAGTGCAAGGCAGATCTCCGACTGCCTAAAAGCAGCCAGGTATCCCCCATCCTAAAAAACCTAATGCAGACAGCTCTGATCTGAATAACTTCCGTCCCATTTCCAACATCCCCACACTGGCAAAACGTCTTGAAAAGTGCGTGCAATCACAACTCTGCTCACACATTCATAAATTCCAACTGTTGGATCAAATTCAATCTGATTTTCGGAGAGGGCACAGCACTGAATCTGCTCTCACTCACATCATGGATGACATTTTTTAATTTCTAGACCAAAATGAATCATGCCTCCTGATCCTTCTTGACCTATCTTCTGCCTTCGACACAGTTAACCAATCAAACTACTATCCACTCTAGAACACAGGATGGGCCTATCGGGGTCGGTGTTGAAATGGTTCACTTCTTTCCTCCAAAACAGATCCCAAAGACTCAAGATGAATCAATCCCTATCTCAGCCCTATACAGTAACTATGGGGGTTCCACAGAGGTCTGCCCTGTCACCCATACTCTTCAATTTATTCTTGGAACCATAAGCAAATGCTTTGAACTCCACGAATATTCTTTTTCATATGTATGCGGATGACACTCAACTTTATCTGAAAATCACCTCCCCCGAAGACTTCATCTCACTCAACTCCATCCTGATGAACACTCAAAACTGGCTCACTGACAACTACCTCTTGCTCAACATCTCCCAAACAGAATTCCTTTTCATCGCTCCCCCTAATCACACTCCCCAGATCGACCTCTGGATGAAACATCTTACAGCCTTCATCTGCTCCCCCCACATTATTGAGTCGGCTAAATCCCTCGGAATCACATTAGACATGCACCTGAACATGCAGAATCGTAGCAGCAATGCAACCAAGGGAGCTAAACATCAGTTGAGTATACTAAGGAGTCTCAAGCCATTCCTTCCACAGGAAGACTTCAAATTGGCGGTACAAGCTCTAGTTTTGACAAGACTAGACTAGGGTAGTTCCACGCTCGGTGGTCTCCCCAAACAGACGTTGGCCCCACCAAGGGCTTCCATTAATGCCGCAGCCAGATTGATTACTGGGACAAAAAGAAATGATCACATATCCCCAGCTCTAAATCCCTAAACTGGTTGCCATATGATACAAGAACACAGTTAAAAATTGCCTGCATGACTCACAAAGCCCTTCATTTGAAGACACCCATTTATCGAGCTCAAAAAATAGAATTATCAGGGGGTTGCAGAGCGTCACGAAGTGCAAGTTCAGTGCTCTTGAAACCACAGATTTTCCACAAAATGAGAACGAGTAACAGAGCCTTCTTAGGCATTGCCCCGAAGATTTGGAACTTTCTTCCTCCAGAATTCTGTCGAATCTCCTCCACCGCTTCTTTTAAAAAGGAAGTGAAAAAAATCCTAATGCTCAAGTTTCTGCCCCAAAGGCCTCGGCTCCTCTGCTTCATTACTGCCCTCTATTTGGTTGTCTTGATTGACTTTTTACATGTTTATATACCTGGGAATAACATTGTTAGCATGCTATGTACATATATGTGTCGAATGTTCTTCTCCCATTACTGTATCCGTCCGACTCTAATGTAAAGCGCTCTGATACCCACAGGGGTCATGCACGCGCTATACAAAACTTTATAAATAAAAAATAAATAAATAAAGTGATCAAATTTATGATTGGAACAATGTCCATAACTGGTGAATTTCAGGAATTTGGAGTTTGAGTCGTAACATGTGATGGATACTTCTCCTTGCAGATTACTCAGCCTGTTATTCCTCATCCTGTGAATCTTCCTAGGTGTTACTGGATCCTGAAACTCCTGTAGGTGGCACCATTATCTTCAATTGCGGCCCCGATCTGCCCCTGGACAGGATGACAAGGAGCTATAGAACTGCACTATTCTTATGCATATGACCTGAATCTGGAGTTCCATTCCTCAGTGTTCCTCTTTTGATTGTGAATGCTTTTCAAAATGTGTTTCACAAAGATCAGGAATGCCTCCATGAACCTCACAGCTTTTAAACAATGCTGTGCTTGTCGGAAGCAGAGGTTGGTCCTGAGCTCGCACTATGTCGGTCTGTGATGCCTGGGTGCCAGGCACGATTCCAAATCCAGTGACAAATGCAAACCTGAAGCACTTGAAGACTATTAAGGAGTGTAAGGCAAGTTGTACATGGCAGTGACCCACAAGAAATGTTCATTCCTACCCCAGGTCACCCTCTTCAGTAAGTCTTACAAATGGAAAGATTGTCTTTGAAGAAGAGCATTAGACAAATGTCCTCCCACATCTTCCT
This sequence comes from Calotriton arnoldi, assembly GCA_963921515.1. Lineage (NCBI taxonomy): Eukaryota > Metazoa > Chordata > Amphibia > Caudata > Salamandridae > Calotriton > Calotriton arnoldi. Next base: position 1,148,687 of record CAWUFW010001626.1, on the reverse strand, counting down.
CCTCTTAGCATCTTTCCAATTCAAGGGCTGGTCTTGTATTTGGCAGTCCCCTTCCTCAACTCCGACCTCAACGTCAGCTGCTGGGCCCTTTCTGATCCTTAAAAAGATGCACATGGAATTCCCTGGGCTTTCTTAGAATGTGTATGAGGTTGCTGCTTGTAAGAGGCTGTGCTTCCAATTTGCAGCTTGAATGCTTGTGTAGTGTATTGGGTATTTCTATAGCGCAGAATTAGCCAAAAGGCAGCAGTGTATTTTATATGGTCAAAGGCAAGCTTAAATTCTGCCGGTAATAGGAGAAGAGGTTGAGTTGTGGACAGTTAATCCATCTTTAAAGAAATGGTTCTTCTTTACTAAATTGGAGAAATCTTGGGACGATCCTGTTGGATACGGACATGTAGGTCCAGGTCCTTAGCGCATAGACGGAAAAGGCCTGTTGTCTTGTTTTTTTCCTTTTTTTCCTTTTCTTAGTCTTCAGTCTGATGGTGTCCTAGCTGCAGGTGTGCCGAGAAGCGCCCTTCCCTTTCCCTTTGCCTTCCTCTTGCTCACCCTAAGGTCCTCAGGAGTCACCAGCAATCCCAGCCTTGATTTCACCGGTGGCTTCTGCCTTGGCACCAGCTCACCCGATCTGCCTTTGGTACCTAGGGCTGTCTCAACTCCTCTGCTAATGGCCTTGATGTCCAGTGCATTTACAGACCATTTGTGCCTCCCACAGTGCCGACGAAGATCAGGATTGCTAGGAATGTTCCTAATTAGGATGTAGGTGCGTTTGTGTTTTCCCTGGTGCTGGTCACAGAATCGTATCCTTCAGTGAACTGGGCCCCTCCCTTATCATGCTATACTATTGTCAGAGGTCTGCCTTGCCTCAATGACATGCCCCTGCCTGCACCACCATTGTGAGCTCAAAGGTTTGTCAGGATGGAGGTCCATGTTGGCTCTGATTCGGACCACATGCTGGTCTCTCTTTGGACTCTAGAATGCCAGTGGCCTGGATACCTCAGAAGAGTTGCCGTAAGACTACTCTCATGGCACCCGAACTGAGGAGAGTGGCTCCTTTACCATGGTGGTTTGCATCCAAAGCCATGGAAATACCTGTCCCTGTGGAAGAGACCTAGGCTAATTTGCTTACAGAAATTTGCAACTTGGACCATCTACTGCAGAGTCCCTCCTTACCTTTACTGATGCACTTGTAGATCCACTACTGGGGCCTGTTTAAATACTTTTTTCACCCCGATGATGAGTTGTCAGGGTGCAAGATGTTACACATCAGCACTTAGGACCTGAATTATTTCTCAACTCACCCTCTGTGGAGTGCATGGTGATCCATGCCTCTTCCTCTGCATTCAACCCCAATGTCTTCACTTCCACTCCCTAAACAATGAGTTGAAGAGAATTAATGCCCGGGTAAAAAGATCTTTTCTTCAAGCTTTCTATCCTTGCTCTCATATAATGTCATCTGCCTGTTGTCCCACACTTGTGGCCTCTGTGAAATGGCACACATTGTATTTCCAGATCTCCCAGAACACTTACATGCACCTTTTGTTCATGGTGGTCAGAATGCAGCCAAACAGATTTTGTTGTCCAGTCCGGACATTACTCTGTTGACCATATATTGGTCCCAGCGTTGTTATTCGTGATAATGCCTGGATGCATTCCATCAGGATTTCAGTGGTCATCCAAGCCAATAATATGGACATTTTTCATTAAATGGTGCAAGACGTTTTGGAGACAAAGCCGATTCTGCACTTGAAAAATTCATGGAAAACTGCACCACTGAGCACTACCTAACACTAGCATCCCCAGCACACCAATTTCATCAGCAATGCCAGGAGTTTGGGGGCTAGTCCAGAAGCCTTCTCTTCTTTTATAGTTTCAGAGACAAGAGTGATGCCAAATAGAGAGGGCAGAAACAGCAGAAATCTTTATTTTGCCCTTGGGCGAACACAAGCGGCTGGTGAGGGTGAGAAAGGGCATATTTGACATTGTTTGGAGACTTGCCGATCCATCATTTCGGATTGATGGGTCCTTCAGATTGTTGATTCAGGATATAACCTTCCCTTTCAAGACACTCTCCAAAATGCTATCCAAAATAACATGAAGTTTTTGACATAGACTGCCATGAGCATACTATCACATTAATACAAACAGCAGGAAAAAGTGCAGAAATGGTCTATTTTTAACACCATTTTCAACTTTTTTAGCGGGATACTTTATGTTTTCGGCATAGAGCGAGACTTCCATAACTGGAGGCACAGATTGAAAAACTGTATAGGCATGGGTGGCAACCTCAGCAGTGGGTCACTGCCCTGCAACAAGATACAGCCTAGAACACAGCAGATAAGCACATGGTGAGATTAAACAGGAGGGCACAAAACATCGCTCACTTACACAGGATAGGTCAGTCGACGAAACTCACTATTAACAAACGTCATATGACAACATACATATACAAAATTTAAGGCAGCTGAATTTTCAACTATAATTCAGTATTTCACTGTATTTTTGGCGCTAAGATACTTACCGTAAAACCATATTCGTAGCATGTGTTTGCTGCAGATACACATGCTATGCCCACTCCTGCCATCTAGTGTTGGGCCTGGAAGTTGTTTTTCTCAAGGAAAGTCTTTATGGTCGACGTCGTGCGTCAAATAATCTCCTGCTCGAGGTATTGCACATGTTCAACGGCTCCTTTGTTAGATTGTTTTTTTCCGCCATTGGGCTCGGACGGACTGCGTTGGAGTTCTACAGGTTCGATGCCCATTCGGCCTACAGATGGAGATAAATCAGCGATCGAGGACGAAGACTGACACACGGCTCCAGCACATCTTGGAACCGTGTATTAAAGAAAGTGAAAAAGACAAACTTCCACATCGTCTTCAGCCACACATCCATCGAGAATGTTCGTCTCTTGGTGATGGAGGCGAAGAAGGAAGGTCTATTCAAGAAGTGCTCTCGGTGTGGGGTGAAAGACGCATATTCTGATCCGCACAAGGGCTGGAACTTGTGCCTGTCGCTGGAACATAAGGAGCAGGACTGCGCAGCATCTAACCGCTTTAAGAACCAAAAGACCCTACAAAGTAGATGAAATCAATGTCTAGCCCACACGATGGAGATGTCAGCTGGGATGGAATTCTCCTACATTGAATCCCACAGCAAGGGTGAGATAGACACAGAGGCACCAGTCTAGCAGGGGTATGTCATCGCAAGCCCCCACTACATCGCCTCCGATGAAGACAGCGAAGATGTAGAGTCGGGCGTGCAGGTCGGTGATGATGTGCAGCAGACTCCGCTTCCAGAACTGAGTACTGTCACTTCACCCCAAAGTAAGAAAATTTCACACCAGCCTCCCCATCCACGCCATGGTGTGCCCAAGCCCTCGAGCTCTGGTCAACATCGATAGCAAACCTCGGAGCCAAGAAGGAACAAGAACCTTCTCAATCCCAATCGGGCAAAGAGGCCAAAAGGGAGAGAGGAAACGGATACGAGGCACCGCAACCAACATCGAACTCGAAACACACATCGACACCGGCTAAACACAAACATAAGACCTCGGCATCGGACAAACATCCAGAGTCGAGACATCGATCGGAATCGACACATTCCAAACAAAAGTCAACTCTGACAAAAGGCAAGAGACATTCTTCAACATCGAAGAAAACCTTTCAGACAACAAAAGCAAAGACACCTTCCTCTGCAACATTGTTAAAGATGTCAGAGAAGACGGGATAGATATTACAAAAACAACCTCAAATGGAAGATGAGGGAAATGTTTTTGAAGGCTTGCAAAGAATTATGAAAACAAAATTCAAAGAGCCAACCAAAAGACAGTCAATTATTGGATGACACACAGCCACAACCTAAACGAGTGGCAACAGAGCACAGGGCCACAAGCCCCATGCCCATTAGTTAACCTATGTGCCCTCATACAAGGCCACCATCACCAACACAAGAATGTGAGGGAGGAGAGGAAAACTCAGAGCACAAGCAAGAAGATGATTACTCAGACTCACGAAGTGATACCCAGCGTACAATACTTACCAATGATTGGCTCAATGCTAAAAGCCTCCAAAGTGATTTTTAAAGATCCTGTAAAGTCAAGAGTACTCACCCCAAGGATTGCGAGAAAGTACAGGCCTTCACCCTCAAAGGACACCCTAGTGCGGACTCCCTTTTGGGCACAACAGCACGTAAAAGGTCAGCATCACAAAGCACAGATGACACGCCATCTCCTGACAAGGAGAGTAAGAGAATTGATGCCACAGGGAAAAGGTGGCAACTGGCCATGCCAATCATTGGTGCATCACTTTGTAGGCCTGTCAAGATACAACAGGGCCACCTGGGATGAAATGGAAGATCTGTTGCAACATGACAGGATAAGAGGGGAGGACCTAGTTGCAGAGGGAAAGCAAATTTCAAATGCAACAATATGATAGGCACTGGATAGTGCAGACACCACAGCCAGAGGAATAAACTCATCTGTTATGCTACGTAGGTATGCATGGCTCCGCATATCCGAGTTCAACCCCAAGGTACAACAATACATTCTCAATGTACCCTTTAAGGGTGAGCACTTATTTGGTTCAGAAGTACTCAATTAAAGAAAATAAAGGACACAGAAACCGCTAAATCAATAGGAGCCTTGCAGTCCACCAGTCACATACATCAGTACCTGGATGTCAAATCACTGCCTTAAATTAAACTCAGCCAAGACAGAAGTAATGGTCTTTGGAAATCTTTCCCCAGGATGGTCTCCGGCCCGGTCGCCAGATAATTTGGGATTACCCCCAATCCCTGTCAAAAAAGTCAGGAACTTAGGTGTCATTTTTGACGATAGATTATCTTTTATACATCATGCTAACGCAGTGGTCTCCTCATCCTTTTATGTTTTAAGAATGATAAATAAATTGTTCCCTTTGCCCCGGCTAGTTCCGGGAGAAAGTTAATTTGTGCTCTGGTCATTTCTAAGGTTGACTACTGCAATAGCCTTTTAATTAATGCCCAGGAAAGGGTCCTTGGTAGGCTGCAGTTGGTACAGAACGCAGCCGCTAGGATACTGTTGGGTACCCCCAAGTTCAAGCCCATCTCTAATGTGGTGCGACAGCTCCATTGGCTGCCCATAAGAAGCAGAACAAAATTTAAAGCCCTCTGTATTGCCTATAAGGCAGTTCACAATGCAGGACCGGAATGCTTGAAGAAAGCCTTTCTGGCTTACACCCCCATCAGATCTCTTCGCTCAGCAGATGCCAATCTTCTGGTCGTCCCTAGAACCAAGAAAGCCAACTGGGGTAACAGAAGCTTCATAGTTGCCCCATCCAAACTGTGGAATTCTCTTCCCTTGCAGATTAAGGCCAGTCCCACGCTGCTATCATTCAGAAAACAAATAAAAACTTGGCTTTTCAAGCAATAGGCTTTTTTTACCAGCTCTTTGCCTACCTTTTCAGCACATAGCGCCAAGACCCCTACGGGTATTTGTGCGCTTTACAAGTTATTAAAATAAATAAATACAGCCTTTTTGCCGCTTCCGAAGGGGGGATCTCCAAAAATAACACCCAGGAAACCCCAAACTACCAGAAACAGCAGCAACAATGCCATTGACTCTCAGGAACAGATTAATACTGAGGTGGTTACAGAGGAAGAGGTTGTGGCATGTCCACAAAGACAGCCACAACCAGCAAACAGTGACTTAGCAACCATTCCCCCCGACCATACATCACCTGTCGGGGAACACTACAGCAATAAAATAACACAGAAAAGAGGTAAGAGGATAAGTCCCTGGTCACCCTCCTACAGACTATAAATCCACACAACACAGACCAGGGACTAACAGAATCATAAATCGTGATGGGTAATAGGAGAGGGGGTTGATTGGTATAAGGCTGGGCACAAACAGTGTGTGTAAAACTGCCCTCACACACAGCAAGCTGTGTCATGCTTCATCATAGGGCCTGCTAAACACATCCCCGCACTAGCCAACGCTGGAGGTGGAGCAATAGGGAGGGGGAAACAAACACACAACATAAAAAGTGAACAAATCGTGTGGGATCAGGAAGGTGAAAAAATGTGGCAGAGAATAATTTAAAAGCTGGTAACAGTGTGTCCCTACTCTGTCTTTAATGGTGGGTACACTGTCCAGACACAGACCGTGGTCCTCATCGGACCAGTGGATGGTGGTAATGGCTACTTGTAAACAGAGCCCTACCCCTACACTCTGCTAAAATGTCGACATGTTTCAGCCGAATGAAACTACTACCCCGGCTTTCTTCAGGACTTTCACCTGAACAATTCCAACAAGGATAAAGTCCCTACCTCCTTATAATCCAGGGGTAAGGAAAAACAGGCACCTTGTTTTAGTGCACACTCTGGTACAGGGAGTGGTGGAACCCCTTGCTCTCAATGAGGAACCTGTAGAGGATAAAATCAAGAAAAAGCACAAAAAGAAGTGAGGTGCAGGGTGCAAAGGTGCTGTGCCCTGCCTCATGACCCAACCAATCGATGTGAAGGGTGACCCCCCCCCCCCCAGAACACATACATACACAATCAATAAATAGTATAAAATACCCAAGGTAACGCTATATATATCACATGATCCTTAATGCGTCTAGCCAAAATGCCAAAACCGAGTTGCACTACCCCTATGAAGTACTCGGTGGTTGTGCCCTGGTGAATTGATCATAAAAACATAACACTATGGTATATCATAATGTGAAAATATAGTCAAGCGTCTATGTGCAAAGCAACATACTCCCCATGACTATATCCAAATCAAAAACAGAAATTTCCTTCAATCGGAGGCACCATCCATCCAGTTCCATTCCTGTAATCTTACCGAGTTTATTTTAAGGTCAAACTCGAACTGGCGGAGGGGTGCAAGTAGCTCCCTGTTGTCACACTCTAGGTTTCGACAGGGAAAAATACAAGAGAGAGAGTCGAAAAATGCAAAATGAGTCACAAAATGGAAAGCAGGGAAATCTTATGCACGGTAGCGGAAATAACAGATCAAACCACGGGCCCTCGGGAACAACGTTACGAGTCCACGTGGTTTCAGAAGGCTCAATCGGGACCATTGCAAAATGGGACTGCCGAGAAAAACTCAAGATGGTCCAAGAGAGTAAAAGTATAATCTATTGTGCGTCGAGCAGAGTAATGTTGGGGCGTTGACGCGCTCTCGTAATCTACCCGATAAGTCAATTTCCCTTATAAAATACAAACCGGGCATTAAAGAGAATAGCGCACGTCAAATGACCCGCCAAAAGCCCAGCTCATCCCCACTCACTTCGTCAAGGTGAGCTAGCATCCGCCACCTAACCGCACTCCCAGCACCGTGTAGAGTGTCTCGTAGGCGTTCCATTCACCATTACATAGGCAGTGAGGGAAGCGTCTACCCCGCATGCGCTTTTGCGTAGTGTGCGTGTGACAGCTAGAACGTCACCCTCTCGGCCATATTGGAAGTAGCAATTTCCAGATGACGAGTATTCACAATCGAGGAAAAAATCCTGGGAGTCAGGGTAGAGATCTACTCTCAGCATAAAGGAGAGGACAGTAAACACAGGAAAAATAGGCAATTGATACTTAAGAGTTTAGGCTGTTCCAGGGAATATCATCATTCAGGCCGCTGACGTGACTGCGTAACCTGTAAACCCATCTTTGTTCCCTCATGAACAGCGCTCTCTCAGGTTTGCAATGTGTCATGTCAATGTAGGGCTTGTCTATGACAGTCCAGAAGAAATCATCAGCCGAATGATTTTTTTCTTTGAAATGCGTGGTAAGTCGACTAACAGATCTCTGGCATCTGAAGGTAGACCTGTGTTCCATTATTCTGACCTTTACCTTCCTCGTGGTCATGCCTATGTAAATGAGCTCACATGAACATCTGTGTGAGAAGTTGGCCTGGTTCTAGAAGGGTGGAATGCTACCCCCGCCGCCAGGACTGGCGGGGGGGTAGTATTCCAAGATGTTTGACACCAAACACGACATGTTTTGATGCAGTCATTCCAAAGTTAGCATTCTACCGCGAGGATATAATGCACTTTAAGAGTATATGGTTTAACCGCATTTACAAACAGTACCAGAGAATGGACTCTGGGCACTGCAGAGGGGCCCTGCTCATGCAGTGGCACCTTCTCACATAAGAACCAAGCACTCTGCCTTCAGGATTGATAAGGCCTGCTATAGGAGTGACTTATAGGTTTATATATGTGTAAGTATTTAGTGATATAGGTAACCTATATCACAGTAAGGAGTGCTGGCACCACCTTACCCAGGCTGCAGTAGCAGACCTGTGGTGTCAGTTTGGATGGCCTTCCAGGGGTGGCATAATACATGCTGCAGCCCCTGGCAGGCCTCTGAGGTACCTATGCCCTGGGTACATAGTATACCATATACTAGGGACTTATAAGGGCACTCCAGATTCCAATCAGAGATGTGCCTAAGGCACATGGAAACCATTTTAAAGAGGAAGCAGCTAGGCTGGGGTTCTGAATAGCAGGGCCCCAGCCAGACTAAGGTCGAAAAACAGTGAAGCATCAGCAAAAAGTGGGGGTACCCATGTGAAGCAGATCCTACTCTCCTACAATCTGATTAAGTAAATAACATACATGGAGTTACAATTTGTGTGTTTTCTTTGTTCCCACGGGTGGGGGAGGCCAATGTCTATGGTTTTGGTATTCGCAGTCAGATGGCATACATCACAAGACCCCACATCTCGTGTGACCCGTGACAGGTGGTAAGAGAAGCCCAGGTCGACTAGCCCGGGCCGCAATGTTAGTACCCTGAAACTGGGGCCTGGGTCTGGTATGAACTAGGAGATCCTTGATTTTATTGCTCCTTTTATAGGAAAATAATGGTTTATCCAAGTTCAGTCCGTTGGAATTAAGGATTCGCCAATGTGGTGTAATGATTTTCTGGATGTGATTGGAGGCTGTGTTGAAAGTAGTTACACAGATAGGCCTGACAGTAGATGGTTTAATGACTGTTTCTAACAGAGCCTCACGATTGCAATTGGCAGCTCTCTTGTTCGCTCTCTTTACAATCCTACTGGGGTAGTTCCTCCGAATGAGTTTATTGTGTAAAGCCCGGGATTCTGACCTAAATTAATCTGTGTCAGAACAATGCCGGCGAAGGCGCAGAAATTGTCCCACCGGGAGATTCTCCCTGAGGGATCTGGGGTGAAAGCTGCTGAATGATAGTAGACTGTTTCTATCGGTGGTTTTGTGAAACATTTTAGTTTCAAGACCACCCCTATGTGGAAAGATGGTCAGGTCGAGGAAAGGCAGACTTTCTTTGGTAATGGTGGAGGTGAACAGCAATAGAGGGTTCCGGCTATTAAGCCATATCAGAAAGTCATCGATAGATTGTCTGTCCCCCTCCCAGATCAGGAGGACGTCGTCAATATAACGACGCCAAATTTTCACATTGTTCGACCAGATGTTGTTAGGAGCGTAAACATACTGGTCCTCGAAAGCTGACATATAGGGCCCTGCCAAACTGGGGGCGAAGACGCTCCCCATGGATGTACCATGTGACTGTAGGTAGTGTGTACCCTGAAACTCAAAGAAATTTTTGGTTAGGGCAATTACTGCCAAATTCAAAATAAAGGGTCTGGGTGTAGTATATACCCAATCTTCAGAGTAGATAATCTCTTCCACCACCCTCAGGGTTTGCAACTGAGGAATATTGGTGTACAGGGACTCCACATCTAGACCCACCAAAAATTCACTCTCTGGATCAAAGGGTAAGTCTTTGAGCAGGTTAAGGACTTCTGTAGTATCCTTAAGATAAGCTTGCCTCGACTGCACAATGGGTTTGAGGAAAAAATCGCAAAACTGCGATAATGGTTCCAAAAGTGAACCCATACCCGACACTAGGTCTTCCCGGTGGTGGACATGTGGGTTTGTGCACTTTAGGGAGAGTGTAAAAGTAAGGGGTCACTGGCTCGTGTTGGCAAAGAAAAGCCCCTTCTTTTTCAGTGGTCCATTCATTTTGTACTGCTTCTTCCACCACTGAAGTAATCTCTCTTCTTATTTTATCAGTAGGATCTTCTCTCAGGATGGTGTAATTTCTTCTGTCAGCCAGGAGTCTCAGACATTCCGTCTCATAGGCGGTTTTGTCGAGTATCACGATTGCGCCCCCCTTGTCGGCTGGCTTGATGACCAACTCCTCGTTGTTTCTCAATTCCTCAAGGGCCTTGGTTTCAATACTCAAGAGGTTTTTGTAAGGGGAGCGATGTAGGGCAACCCACAATTCCACCTCCTTGACAACTGCTTGTTCAAAAGCCTCCACCTCCACTGGGAGGCCGCCCAGTGCAGGGGTGAATTTAGATTTTGGTTGGAAGTCAGTATGCCCCTCCGAGATAGGACGCTCCTCTTGGTGACCAAAGAAAACCCTGAGTCTGATGTTCCGGAAAAAAGATGCTAATTCCTGGCGAATTTTGAAAATATCAGGTGGGTGAGTAGGGACAAAACCCAGGCCTTTGTTCAAGAGTGATAATTGGGTGTCCGTGAGGATAGTATCAGAGAGATTCATTACTAAGGAAGTCAGTCCCTGCTTGTGCTCGGGGATTGATCCCTCCCCATGCTCCTGGTTACCCTCTGTTCCAAATCTTCCCACTGGACTCCCCCTGTGGCTCCCTTCTGTTTGCCTCTGCCTCGTCCCCGGCCTCTCCCTAAAAAAGGATTCGGTACTTGGGGAAAGAGTTGTGTGGGACCACCCTGCATCCCTTGGAATTGTTGTTGGTATAGTGGGGGCCAACCAAAGTTGTTATTAGGGAAATTGGTATACATTGGGTTAAATTGGGGGCGGTTCTGGGGTCCCGAGGGCTTGTGGTTTGATCTGTTATTTCCGCTACCATGCATAAGATTTCCCTGCTTTCCCTTTTGTGACTCATTTTGCATTTTTCGACTCTCTCTCTTGTATTTTTCCCTGTCGAAACCTAGAGTATGACAACAGGGAGCTACTTGCACCCCTCCGCCAGTTCATACCAGACCCAGGCCCCAGTTTCAAGGTACTAACATTGCGGCCCGGGCTAGTCGACCTGGGCTTCTCTTACCACCTGTCACGGGTCACACGAGATGTGGGTCTTGTGATGTATGCCATCTGACTGCGAATACCAAAACCATAGACATTGGCCTCCCCCACCCGTGGGAACAAAGAAAACACACAAATTGTAACTCCATGTATGTTATTTACTTAATCAGATGTTCATGTGAGCTCATTTACATAGGCATGACCACGAGGAAGGTAAAGGTCAGAATAATGGAACACAGGTCTACCTTCAGATGCCAGAGATCTGTTAGTCGACTTACCACGCATTTCAAAGAAAAAAATCATTCAGCTGATGATTTCTTCTGGACTGTCATAGACAAGCCCTACATTGACATGACGCATTGCAAACCTGAGAGAGCGCTGTTCATGAGGGAACAAAGATGGGTTTACAGGTTACGCAGTCACGTCAGCGGCCTGAATGATGATATTCCCTGGAACAGCCTAAACTCTTAAGTATCAATTGCCTATTTTTCCTGTGTTTACTGTCCTCTCCTTTGTGCTGAGAGTAGATCTCTACCCTGACTCCCAGGATTTTTTCCTTGATTGTGAATACTCGTCATCTGCAAATTGCTACTTCCAATTTGGCCGAGAGGGTGACGTTCTAGCTGTCACACGCACACTACGCAAAAGCGCATGCGGGGTAGACGCTTCCCTCACTGCCTATGTAATGGTGGATGGAACGCCTACGAGACACTCTACACGGTGCTGGGAGTGCGGTTAGGTGGCGGATGCTAGCTCACCTTGACGAAGTGAGTGGGGATGAGCTGGGCTTTTGGCGGGTCATTTGACGTGCGCTATTCTCTTTAATGCCCGGTTTGTATTTTATAAGGGAAATTTACTTACTGGGTAGATTACGAGAGCGCGTCAACGCCCCAACATTACTCTGCTCGACGCACGATAGATTATACTTTTACTCTCTTGGACCATCTTGAGTTTTTCTCGGCAGTCCCATTTTGCAATGGTCCCGATTGAGCCTTCTGAAACCACGTGGACTCGTAACGTTGTTCCCGAGGGTCCGTGGTTTGATCTGTTATTTCCGCTACCGTGCATAAGATTTCCCTGCTTTCCCTTTTGTGACTCATTTTGCATTTTTCGACTCTCTCTCTTGTATTTTTCCCTGTCGAAACCTAGAGTGTGACAATAGGGAGCTACTTGCACCCCTCCGCCAGTTCGAGTTTGACCTTAAAATAAACTCGGTAAGATTCCAGGAATGGAACTGGATGGATGGTGCCTCCTATTGAAGGAAATTTCTGTTTTTGATTTGGATATAGTCATGGGGAGTATGTTGCTTTGCACATAGACGCTTGACTATATTTTCACATTATGATATACCATAGTGTTATGTTTTTATGATCAATTCACCAGGGCACAACCACTGAGTACTTCATAGGGGTAGTGCAACTCGGTTTTGCCATTTTGGCTAGACGCATTAAGGATCATGTGATATATATAGCGTTACCTTGGGTATTTTACACTATTTATGGATTATGTTTGTATGTGTTCTGTGTGGGGGGGGTCACCCTTCACATCGATTGGTTGGGTCATGAGGCAGGGCACAGCACCTTTGCACCCTGCACCTCACTTCTTTTTGTGCTTTTTCTTGATTTTATCCTCTACAGGTTCCTCATTGAGAGCAAGGGGCTCCACCACTCCCTGTACCACAGTGTGCACTAAAACAAGGTGCCTGTTTTTCCTTACCCCTGGATTATAAGGAGGTAGGGACTTTATCCTTGTTGGAATTGTTCAGGTGAAAGTCCTGAAGAAAGCCGGGGTAGTAGTTTCATTCGGCTGAAACATGTCGACATTTTAGCAGAGTGGAGGGGTAGGGCTCTGTTTACTAGTAGCCATTACCACCATCCACTGGTCCGATGAGGACCACGGTCTGTGTCTGACAGTGTACCCACCATTAAAGACAGAGTAGGGACACACTGTTACCAGCTTTTAAATTATTCTCTGCCACATTTTTTCACCTTCCTGATCCCACACGATTTGTTCACTTTTTATGTTGTGTGTTTGTTTCCCCCTCCCTATTGCTCCACCTCCAGCGTTGGCTAGTGCGGGGGTGTGTTTAGCAGGCCCTATGATGAAGCATGACACCGCTTGCTGTGTGTGAGGGCAGTTTTACACACACTGTTTGTGCCCAGCCTTATACCAATCAACCCCCTCTCCTATTACCCATCACGATTTATGATTCTGTTAGTCCCTGGTCTGTGTAGTGTGGATTTAACACTACAGCAATACCATCAGCTGTAGCCTAAAGTAACAGACTAATGGGGCTTAGAAATTGTTAGACAGGGATATTGTCTGGAACTCAAAAAACAACCACCCAATATCCCACCCAAAAACACAAACTCTATCCACAGCACCTAGAACTGCTAAAAGAAAAAGTAAAAGCGCTAATACAAAAAGGGGCTATAGAACCAGTTCCACGCCAACATCAAGGAAAAGGAGTATACTCCCAATACTTACTAATTCCCAAAAAGGACGGAATGTGACTCCCCATCCTAGGCGTACGTCCAATTAACCTCTACATCCTATCAGAACACATTCATGTGGTAACATTACAGGATGTAATACCACTACAACAGGAAGGCGACTTCATGACTGCATTAGATCTGAAGGAACAAACACATTTCAAATTCTGATCCATCAGGCACGTAGTCGATACCTACAGTATGTGGTAAGTGGACGTCACTATCAATTCAAAGTACTACCCTTCGGTGTAACTACAGACCCACGTGTGTTCACCAACTGTCTAACAATAGTAACTGCACACCTAAGGAGGGAAAACATACATGTTTTCCCTTACCTAGACGATTGATTGATCAAAAGTTCCAGTAAGCAACAATGTTTACTCAGCACCCAAATTACAGTCAACCTTTTACACAAACTAGGATTCACAAAAAATGCAACAAATTCCCATCTGCAACTGCTCCAAATACAACCGTACCTTGGAGAAATACTCAATTAAAGTCAAGTCAAATATCTTTATTCGGTTTCATGTTTGATAAAACCATAAAAGCACAATGTAAAATACAGGATAAAAATGAAATATAATACAATATATACAATCACAAGAGCAGACCAGGTATAAACAATTTGACAATTAATTTACTGTATAGGTATTGCAGCTAGTATCCCGGATACCTAAAACAGACATATGACACCCGCTAAAAAAGACAGGTTAAAAACTTAAGGTGATATGTTTGAAAGCCATTAAATAAATCAGCAAGCTGTAAGCCGATAGGGTGCATGAAACCAGGGATAGTGACAAGAAAAAAGCGAGTTAATCACAACTCGCCCTTAGCCTGATGGCAGATTTTAAAAAACTTAACACATAAAAAACTGTGTTTCCCGTCAACATCTGAAGAAATATAAAAGCGGGCCGAACTTTTCTAAAATTGGCCTGTTTCAAAATGGGGATTAAAATGGATTTTCTGGGTGTATCATAAAATGGGCAGAACATTGTAAAATGAACCATGTCCTGCGGAGATGTACCATCGCAGACGCAGGATAAAAGAGTTTGCCCTCTATTTAGTCCCCCTGGATGTGCGAGAAGTAAATAAGAGGTCAAGCCGAAACCTGGTCAGGAGGAATCAATCGTAGGAGTTCGCCAAACCCAGTAAGTACGGCTCTGCCATCAGTGTTGTCCTCAACATGACAAAGCGTCGTACGCTGAGCTTCACGAGCTCCCTCTCCTCCCTTAACATGGTCTGGCGTGCGCTAAACGCCGTCTTAAGGAGGGCGAGGTCTTCCTTTTGCGTTCCATCGGGGTTGGAAAAAAGGTCCCCTCTTCCCAGGCTCATAAGACTCCTTTCAATGTATTTAAGCCATGGTACCTTGGATGCATGTTCCAGAGCCAGGCAATGTTTAAGAATTGCCTTATTTAACGAATCTCCCTCCTTAACCCATATTTTTAACCAGAGGGACACCGGGCGAAAGGCTATCAGATTCGTGATATGGGGCATTCCTAACTCCTCATGGGCAGTAAAAGAGGGGGTTACCCTGGGGAACAGATATCAGTCATCTCATGAATTTATTTCCCGCTGTTTTCATGTCCTTTGTGTTAACGTATCCCCAGATTTCGCTACCATAAAGAGCCTTTGATATACACTTAGCCCTATAGAGCTCCAGGAGAGCCCCCACTGGTCTTTTCTCCAATCTAATGGCAAAGTTAAAAATTGCTGCGGTCTCCCTGTTGAGGTCATTTCTCTTACGTAAGAGTTGTGGCCCCCATTTAATTTTATCTTCCAGGAGTACCCCCAGGGAGGAGACCGCGGGTGTCTTAGGAATCGGGGTACACCCTACCTTAAAGGTGTATGGTCTGCTGGTCCGCGCCCCCACCTGCATGATATATGATTTGGAGTTATTCATCATCAAATTCAGATCTCCCATAAACTGAGCAAATGTGGATAAGAGTTTGCAGGCCCCTCTCAGTCCTTGCCATCAGGACGGCGTCATCTGCATTTAGCAGAACCGGGAGACCTCGCTGTCCTACCTGGGGGTAGTCTGCCTTCGTCTCCAGGAGGATTTTCTCTAAATTGTTATTATAAAGGTTAAAAAGATACCGGGCCAGAATACAACCCTGGCGGATGCCACGAGTAACGAGCGTGATACATTTAGGCCAGCCGAGTAGCACACGACGACCTTGGTGTCTCAATGGAGGTCATGTAGAAAGAAGACTATCTCCCTGTCCACCCCTAGGGAGGAAAGGATCTGCCATAATTTGCCTCTGTTCACGCAATCAAATGCGGAGGACAAATCCATAAAGGCCAAAAAGATGGTACCCCTGTGTGCTACTGTGTATTTATTTATTATCAGGAATTGGTTCAAACATTGGTCAATTGTGGAGCGACCAGGATGAAAGCCATATTGGTCCTCCGACAAGATGTTATTGTCAGTAGCCCAAGTCGATAACCTACCCAACAATATCCTTCCGACCACTTTTACCACAGAGTCTAACAGGGAGATGGGTCTATAGCAAGTGGTACTGTCCATATTCCCCTTTTTTTAAAGACTGGCACAATGATAGAGGTCGTTCATGAAACAGGGATACCAAACCTAGCGACTGCATTAATTACAGAGGCAAGCACTGGTGCCCAAAGCGCCACATCCGACAGGTAAAGATCAGGAGGGATTCAATTTGGTCCCGGGGCCTCATTGCGTGTCATGCCAATGATACCTTGCCTCACTTCGTCCTCCGTTACTGATAGGGTTGTGGGTGTGCCACCGTGATCTGGTAAAGGTGACAGGGCCGAAGCTCCCTTAAACATGCCCTCGAAATGACTAACCCAATCGTTCTCTGTGATGCGGGCATCAAGGACATTGGCGGATTCTACTCCTAAAAAGGGGCTGATAATGATACTCCAAAACTTAGCACTGCACTTATAAGTTGTTGCTTCCATGAGTTTACCCCAGGCTTCCTCTTTCAAAGCCTCCCTGCGCTTGCTGACGGCTAGTTTATACTGCTTTCTTCGAGTTTTTAACTAGCACAGAGTTCCTGGGGGTGGCGTGCAAAGCTAATTTAAGCCACCTAGCAGCAAGCGAGCATTCTGGATTAAACCATCTAGGTGCCCTTTAAACCATCTAGAATACTAAATTCAATAACAGCGAAAGCATACCCCAATCCACAGAGGGTTCTCAATCTCCAAAACCAACTGGCTCAGTTTCAGCTACATCGCCAACTAACAATCAAAATGGTGATGCGTCAGTTGGGTATGATAGCTTCTTGCTTTGCAATAATACCACATGCCAGACTACATATGAGACCCCTTCAATACTACTTAGCATGACAATTGTCACAAGCGGAGGGCAACATGGAAGATCTTGTGTTGGTTTCACCTACGATCAATCAGGCACTACAGTGGTGGAACTCACAACAGGGAATCAATCAATCAATCAATCACGGCATTTATAGAGCGCGCTACTCACCCGGGAGGGTCTCAAGGCGCTGGGGGAGGGGGTAAGTTACTGCTGGGAAGAGCCTTGAAGGACCCAATCCCGCCAGTGACAATAACAACGGATGCGTCACTCATGGGTTGGGGTGCTCACATGGAAGACATCACAGTGCAGGGTCACTGGTCAGCACAACAACAGACATTCCATATCAGTTTACTAGAACTGCTAGCCATACAGCTAGCTCTCATGTTGTTTCAAGCCAACATATTAGGAAAAAATGTACTTCTACGCACAGACAATATGACTGCAATGTATTACATACAGAAATGAGGAGGGACCCACTCATTGCAGTTATCCCATTTAGCACAAGTGATATGGGAGTGGGCAATCAAACAAAAAATTCACCTCCTGGCACAGTACATACCAGGAGTAGACAATTGTCTAGCGGATCTACTAAGCAGAACACCACAACAGGTACATGAGTGGTAAGTTCACACGCAAGTCCTGCAAACATACTTCCATTGGTGGGGCACTCCAACGGTCAATCTCTTTGCCACCACAGAAAACGCAAAATGCTAAAACTTGGCATCCAGGCACGCACACACGCAATCCAAGGGCAATGCACTATGAATGAGCTGGTCAGGCACATTTGATTACACTTTTTCACCTCTCCCACTCATACCATATGTGGTCAGGAAACTCGAGCAAACATAATTAACAATGATACTTATAGCTCCAACATGGGCATGACATCCATGGTACACAACCCTACTAGAGCTATCCCTAGTACATCAGGAAAAGCTTCCCAACATACCAGACCTTCTCACACACATTGGGGGCAGAGTCAGACACCCCAATATACAACAACTCAATCTTGCAATCTGGCTCCTGAGGTCATAGAATTCGGGTACCTTCAATTACCGGCAGAATGTGTGGACATTCTCAAGGAAGTGAGAAGACCAACAACAAGGGCGTGTTATGCTGCCAAATGGAAACACTTTGTTCACTACAGTGCTGCAAACTAAATACACCCTTCTTCACCAACAGAAAAACAACTAATATGCTATTTGTTACATCTACAAATAGCACATTTAGCATAGACATCTATATGACTACATCCAGCAGCCATAACTGCTAACCTACAAAATAGGAAGCGGCAATCTATTTTTCATATTCCAGTTATAAAGGCTTTTATGGAGGGACTTCAAAACGTAATTCCACCAAGTACCCCCCCAGTACCATCATGGAATTAAAACATTGTACTAACCAGGTCAATGTCTACACCCCTTGAGCCCCATGCACAAATTTTCTAACATGGAAAGTAGCATTTCTTGTTACAATTACATCACCATGCAGGATTGGGGAAATATATGCATTCACAACTGTAGAACCTTACTAAGTTCGACTATGCAAAAACCCAAGTTACTGCCAAAGGTCGTATCGCCTTTCCACCTAAATCAGACATTAGACTTTCCTGTATTCTTTCCAAAACCAGAAACAGTCACAGAAAGAGTGTTACATACATTAGATGTGAAACAAGCCTTAATGTAGTATATAGAAAGGACTAAAGCATTCAGAAAAACCCAACAATTATTTGCAGCGTTTTCAACCCCCAGAAAAGGTAATCCAATGTCAAAAGCTGTAATTGCGTGATGGATTAAAAATGTATACAAATTTGCTACAGCAGAGCGAAACGAACATTAGCAACAATGCCTTGGGCACATTCTACAACAAAGAAAGCCGCATCAATGGCATTTTAGGAAACATCCCACTAACCGACATTTGCAAAGCTACAACATAATCGAACCCCCACGCATTTGCCAAACACTATAGTGTGGATGTACAGCCAGACAGCAAGCTCTAGTGGGACAAATGATTTTTAGAACATTATTTCGAACAAATACACCATCTCATGCCTAAAGCCACCGCGAGAGGAGTACTGCTTTACAGTCTATGCATAGTATCTGCTGCCAACACATGCTACAGTGGGGAAAAACACTACAATCTAACAAAGGAGCCGTTGAACATGCATAATACCTCAAGGAGTAGGGAATTCGGCGCACATCGTCGAACATAAAGACTTTCCTTGAGAACAACAACTTACAGAGTCCAGGCCCAACTCGAGATGGCAGGAGTGTACATAGCATGTGAATCCGCAGCACTTCACACTATGAATAGATGCTTACAGGGTAAGTAACATACTTCTTTATTTACATAGGTTACATTTTATCACAATGTTATGATGACTTGGTATACTCTATTTAACATAAGTAAAGGCATATGGCATAACTTTTGAAATTCCAGCCATCAGTAGTAAAAGTATTTTGTTCCTATTTTTTTGTATCTGAAAAGGACACATATTTGTAGGACTGTTCTGCTAAGTTGAGAGGTGAGCATAGTATTTTGTGGAAAGGCTATTCGAGTGATCCATGACTGTGAATTTACTTTGCAAGTAATTAAAACAAAAACAAGCATTAGCAAGGCAGTAGATCTTGGTAGGGAAATGGCTATGCTAATGCTTGTTTTGGCATAGATAGCCATCACAAATGCACATGCATCTGTGGTCGCCATCTTGGGATGGGCTGTAAACATTCCAAGTGCATTCACAGCAGGCCGCTGCAGATGTGTGAGCATCTTTTTTGGCTATCTTTGAATGCATTTGTATTGTTTTGACAAGCACCATTCAAAGATGGCAACCCTGAATGTGTGCACATCCACAGCGGTCATCTTTGAATGCAGTTTGGTTTACATGAATAAATCCCATTGAAAGATGGCTGCTGCGAATGTGCATGCATCAGTGGTGGCCATGTTTGAGTGGGATTTGTTAAAATCAAACACACCTAACTTGCAAACGTCCATCTTGTAATGGTTAAAGAAACATTTTTAGATTGCTAGCTTCCAGTAGCTGAGTGGGTGGAAAATGTTAAGAAAAAAAGGAGGCAGGGGCAAGAGGTCACTGGGTGATAAAGGAAGAGACTGGGCCATGGGGGAGCAGGAAGAGGAAACAGTCCCTCCACTACCCCAAAGCCTTACATCAGCAGTGGAAGGATACATCAATCAATTGAAGCACTGTAAGACCAAAATTCTCATGGGCGGGACACACACAAGTATAAAGAGGAAAGTAATTGAATCAGAATCATGGACGTGATAGAATACAAAGTCTTCCAATCATGAGCAAGGGCTTTCCGAAGCCCATTCTTTAAGCATATGTAATGAATTTGAGTAAATACATATACAATCAATAGGCGTTGCAAGCAGACAGCTAAAGATGATTGTAGCCTAAACCTAAAATAAATATGTTCAATCCATGTTGTTTGGATAAAATATGCCCTGATATCCTCTGTGTCTAGGGCTATCCGCTTCACTTTACTTTTGCTAGCGCCTCCAAAGTTGTGGTGTGGGCCTTTTACCCCTAATGACTGCTTTTTTGTTGTTACAGGGTGGTGTATGTCTTCTCCTGGAACCCGGGTGAAGATGTGCGCTATCAAGTCAAGAGAGGCCAGGAACACTGCTTCTTGCTGCCAGAGTATGTTCAGTGTTTGACGACTCCTTACCGCTGAGTGCAAGAAAAGACAGCCAAGCTCACAAAAGGCCAAGCAAACGTTTTTAAACTGCTTTTAAAAACTGATTTTAGAGTTTTTATTCTCAGAGTGGAGCAAAATTGAAGACAACTTCTTTGTTACAAACATACCTTCTGTTAAGTGATTATTGGTGCATTTTTATCTGATGTCACCATTTCTGTGGTACTGAAAAATGTCCTTCCATGCTGTTCCATGCATAAGATTTCCGATACAAGAAAATACTGCATACAAGTGTCCTTTCATCCGTGCTGTAATCCATGACTGCTCCTTTTCTACTGAACGTTGTTATCCGAATGTCATACATGGTTTCATTTTTAGAATTTGCATATGATTTCAATACTACACCAGTCCTATGTTTAGCTACTGATAAATGTCATTCAGAGTCTTTTTGTCTTGCCATCATGCACTTCTCCCAGATCCAGTTCCTGAATAGAGTTTGGCTTAGAGTGCCATAGGATATAATGCATTTATAATAAGGCGGATGGGATATCCGTTGTGCTTGTGGCAGAGTAACCCGTCTGCCAGAGCGTAAGTAAGGACCCTAATGTCCTGTCAGGTCTTTGAAACTGTACATACTCACATGTACCAGCTGATAAATGTATGTAACCCTTGCAGAAATTACACAAATAATAAAATGTATGAAGTTGTGCGCCCTAATTCCTGTATGGGTCTTAAATCCCTCCATTGGTAGATCTGTGGTTCATTTGCTTTCAAGGAATTTACATTGAAAACTCTCTAAATTCCCCTCTCCCTTCGTGACTGAGGCCTGGTCTGTGAATCTCAAGAACACCAGATATTCCTGATATGACTTTCCTTTTATCAAGTCTGCTTCTTTGTGTCCTGAATCAATTTTTTAAGACTTTTAGCTATTCTCATATGGACAAATATGAAAACATTTCGAACAGCTATGGATGGTCCACTCCTTGGTCATGGCAGGACTTGAGAGAATGTCATCAGTATTTCTTACAAGCTCTCTCTAGTTTTATTGTATGCTTGTTTTATTTTCTTTATCATTATTTTAATTGTGATCCTCGATTTGTAGGATAACCGCTAAATGACTTACTGTGTAGAATGGAGGAGAAGCACTGTCACCAGTTTTCATGTAATTGTGCATAGAGGAAAGTTCCATTGCCTTTGTTACGCCAGGATATCAAACTCCAGAAAAATGTGGAGGTGCCGATACTTGGTAAGTTGCGTATCCGTGTTACACACATATATATATATATATATATATATATATATATATATATATATATATGCGTTTGTAGTGGTCACGTCAGATACAAACGATCTGAATAAGCAAACGCGTGCAGATTATAACATTAAGGCCTTCATTATTAGTTTACAAGAATTGGGTGCAGTTATCCGGGGTCTCTGATTCTGGCTGGTATCTCTGTACCAAATTCCAGAAATTACTAGTATTGGTCCCTAGAATGGGATTACCCACACAGACAGAAGATTACAGGTCCTTCACCTTGAGGATTATCAGGACAAATCTGCTGACAGTTACTGCCTGCTCAAGACAAGCAGACAATGTCAGCGGGAAGGTTGGGTGGGGTAGAGTATGGGCACTCTGGAAAGGGCAGGGGGCTAGTGTTGTCTCCTTCCCTAGTGTCGTGCTCTGTATGCGGGGGAGGGGAGGGTGTATGTGGGTTCACACAGGCCTAAGCTTTGTAATTAGCCTTTGGCTGTAACTTCTGTAGGGGGATGATGAGGGGTCCCACGCTTGCTTGGATGGAGCTTTGCAGGCTCTCTCCTGATACGACTCATGTCAGAATTGTTTTCTGTCATCAACCCCTGCAGCGTTAGCACCAGGTGCACATCTGGGTTACCAAGCGTGGTGTCTTTGAACCCCGAAATATGAGGTTTGCGACCCAAGAATTCCTGACCGAGAGACACCAGGGTAGGGGGAGCATGTCAGAATTGCAAATGACAGAATTCCACCCAGAGTTAGTCGAATCCTGCCACTTGTCATTAGGACATAAGCGTGGGAAGGAGAGGATTTGCAAAAGTGTGGGCTGCCATTTGTAACGTTAGCATACAGTGAGAATGAAAACGTGTCCAAATGATAAACTGTTCAAGTAAAAGGTATCATCCCCTCCACAGTCTCCACTTTTCACATAGTTGAAAGACATCCTTTCTTTTCTTGTGTCTAAATTTCAGAAAACTGCACCTTTGAGCTTGATGTTTGTACATTAAGCGTCCCAGACTTGGCATCGATTGCCCCATAAACAGTGTGTCACATTAATCATAGTTCCAGAAGAGTGGCTCAAACAACTGCAGATGGTACAGCATTTGAAGCAGATGTTGACAGTGAAAAGCACATTTTGGGATGAGATAATGTGAATTTGTCAGCAACCCCTAGTTACCTTAGAATCTTTTTCTTGTTTTATTTTATTTAGTTCTGTGTACACCCACTTGGTTAATTCCATCGTGGGCCACTTAGAAACTGTTCAGAATTAGGGATTCTGCATTTGTGTGGTGCTGGGAGTTTAGAGTCTTCTGAGGGCCTCAAGGGTATTGGAGAGGGGTCGATGCTGAGGGTGGTTGATGAAGGATGCTCAGCGAGTCTGACTGCTGGGTGATGTGCGTTGTAATCTGGGTGGCAAGCGTTCCACATTGTGGCATATCGTTCTTTAGTCAATTCCTGAAAGCCAGATGATGAGTAGTTGTCCTAAGGTCCAGGTTTGTGGGGTGGTCGATGGCTGAGGCTCAATCTCAAAACGAGTCAAATTTTCCTTCGGGGCCATAAGTGTGAGAGCTTCAGTTATGTTTCTGGTGAAAAAGTCTAGAAATTCAGAACATATTTTACTTTCTGGAAGTCTACATTTCTCTAGCTTTTGAGTTTCTTATATTTTTAGGTGTGAAAGTGTTAAACTCCAAAATGTTCAAGCGGAAAAGATCTGTCCATCAGCCAGTTTAAGAATTTTCCCAAAGCTCCACAGCTGAAAGTGATATTCTAAGCACAATGAAATTGTGAACATATTTGGCTTCCTATCTCCTAGTTATGGAAGTTATTTGGCTTTTTCTAGCCTGAAAATGTCCATAAGGAGCTTAACTACATCACAGAATTCTTGTCTCCGAGTTGTTTATCACGTGAGATTGGTTTGCCAACTAGGTAAGAAAATTGTTTTTTGTGTAGGTCTTTATTGATGATAAATCAATCCTTTAATTTAAATTTGAATTGAATTTGAAGCTGTTGGTCAGTCGGTGAAGTATGTTTGCAACCTCCTCAGTAGCTACAACCGAGCCCCTGGGTGTTTGGACCAATTGGCTGTTGAGATCAACTTTATGCTGGTCTAGAATCAAAGTGGCACAAAAGGCACCACTTTAAGAAGATGAGTCTTTAGGTTTTTAAGTGATTGGGAGACTGGCTTTAGTTTTCTTAACAGTTTTATAATGTCGCATCACATGCCTGTGAATTACTCAGTTTGCTGGGTAAAGGAGTTATGTAGGGCTTCATATGACTCAGTTGTGTAAATAGGTGGCAGTTGGGCCAACTGGCAAAAAAATCTAAGTAAGTGCCTACACTTTGTAGCCAACTTAAAGAAATGCCTTTTTCTGATGGATACTTCTACCTCATAGCCCTCACCTTTAGGATATCGTCAGGCGCCAGACTGGGTCTAAAAGATTTTCCAACATAGCCCCTGTGCGCCAGTAGTTGGTGTAGTACAGCTCTACGTCGACCCCGCTCTGCCCTCGAAAAGACTGCTGGAGATGCAATTAAGACCTACCCAAACTCATTGATGTCTCTTCCTTTCTTTCTGTGCCTTCATATGCGGATCCGGAGCGAGCTCCTAGCATTTTCTCGACAGTTGACAAGTTTTTCTAACATCACAGCTGGGTTCGGGAGGCTATCTGAGACAGCCCTTTCAGCCTTTTTATGTTTGACTGACCAATCTTTCTTCTTCAAATCACCTGTTGTGATGCAATTTCTCAAGGGTTTAATCCATATTTCCTGTTAAACCCTTTGTGATGCCACAGTGGGACCTTTATCTGGTTTTCATTTTTCTTATGTACACCCCTTTTTAGCTGCTGCACAGCTGTCCTCTGAATCTCCTAACCCTGAAGACGGTCTTTCTCATTGCGATAATCTCAACTCACCATGAGAAAGCTTCAAGCTCTGTCAGTCACACCACCTCACCACTTTCTTTCCGAACAAACTGGTGCCGAAGACTAGAGCAGCGTCTCTACCGTTGTTATGACTCCTTTTTCTGCCTACGGTTATCACTCCCTTTCATGACTGACAGTCCATGACACTTCTGATATTCTTTGCTCTGCTTCACCCCTTGAAAGATATGGGGAGGTTGCGTCGTTTCGTCTCCAGAAAGGCACAGAGTTTTTACATTGATCGTACCAAAGATCATGAGGTGGAGGATCAACTCTTTGTGGTGTTCTCTGGGGCAAAGAAAGGCAAGGCAGCGTAGAAGAGGGCTTTATCGATTTGGATAGTCCTCTGAATTAAGTTTAGAGCACAATGGCCAAGAATCAGCCTCCAAAGTGAATGAGAGCCCATTCTACCAGGGCCAAAGCTGCTAGCACTGTGCTGGCATGCAGAGTGCCTGTCCTGGATATTTGTGAGCCTGCAACGTGGGTATCAGTGCATACCTTCACGAAGCAGCATTGCTTCAACAGCCAGGTCCGACATGAAAAGCATTTTGGCCGTTCAGTCTTGTAGGACTTTTTGAACTGAGCTATTCCACAGACCCACCACCGGGGGAGGTACTGCTTTGGTATCTATGCTGATAGTGTGGAATCTGCAGTTAGAAGTATCCATCAGAAGAACAAGTTACTCACCTTCGATAACAGTCTTTCTGGTGGATACCCTATGTTCCCTGTGCTGTGGAATGGACTCTTTTTCCATCTAAAAAGGTCCCAGAGTACTGCACTGCACACTGGCTCAAATAATTAGTTCTTTGAGTTCCTCCTCCAAAGGTGCAGACTATGTCAAGAAAGAAAATGGCATAAGTGTGCTTGGGTGGGGCTTATATGTGACTCTAGCCGTCACTTCCGGGCTGGAGCCGGGGTCAGTGCTAAACCTACCGGCTCGGATGGACTATGCTGAAAAATATTCAAGATCCAATGCACCTAGCAGTCCTATCCAGATTTTGAGGATTCATGCATGTGTCTTGGAGACTCTTTCCAAAAGTAGTCCTGTCAGCCTTGACGGAAACACAGTTTATGCTGTGAATCGAAGCCAGTGTGGCAATCCTCGAGGAGGTGTTGTGCAGGTTGGTTGGTCACTGATTTTTCTGGTATTTTTCTAGGCTGTGCTATGTTTAGGAGAGGGAGTTGGTAAGGCCTGTGGGCTGTATGGAGTGTTTCAGCAAGGCTGGTGTTGTCAGTGAATATTTAATTTTAATCTACCAGGAGACAGGTTGAAGAGAATGAAAGGATTTGAAAAATGTTTTCAGCTTGTTCTTTTAGTAATATGTCCACAATATATTTTTGGTTTATTTCAACATTTTCATTATTGCTTTTCTACAATTTAATTGCAGGTTTTCCTGCTATGCCACCAACAAGCCAGTGCAATAAAAATACGCCCTACCAATTTAGTAATGTATCCACTTTGTGACACCAGTTCAACTGGGCTTGGTTTGCATACTATGAGAGATGTTTTGCAAATCTTATGTTTTGTTGGTAACCTATATTAAGAAATGTTATGGTTAAGTCCAATAATTAAAAACATCTAGTATGGTCATCACCTTTTCCATAAAACACTATAATTCCATTCTTGTTTACATTGCAGTTGTACCCATCGGTATGTTTACATGGTGACTATAAACTTGGCTGTCCAATTTCAGAGATTTGTAATTCTTAGATTTAACCATAACGTTCCTTAACAGATGTTTTGTTACTGAGTCTTGAAATGATACACCTGTTCAAGCAGTTAAACGTTCTTCCTTGTAGAATGTGGTGCTTTATAAATGTATATTCACTGTAAATTGTGAAGATCTTGAATTTGAAATGTAATTCCTCAAATTCTCTTAAGTTAATCAACCTTTAATCTTATGAATTTTGGACGCTCAAACACACACATACATTTTCCACCCTGTTTGAATGAGTCTGCAGTTATAAATCACTAATACCCACCGCCGACACAGGCTGCGTTCTGTTTGTGTGACAGTGTGTACAGATTCAGCAAATGATGCAAATGTGTCACCTTGTTATACCTCTTTATAAAAATTCCTCTGACATGTATATTGTAATGCAATCTAAAACTGATGAAATTTTTCTAAACATAAATTATTCCTATTTTGGTGTATTATGTTTTTCAAATATGAAATTTTATTTTACTTTTCAAAATACATGAAATAAAAATAATTCTTAAAAAACAATACTTATCCATTCAAAATTGTTTTTGCATTGACTTAACCAATTTGACAATCACTACAGAGGAACAAGTGCTCCTCTGCATTACTTGTGTAGTATTAATTATGTGTTTGCACTACATTTGTGTATACATGGTATTAATATAACTATTTATCAGAGGACATTTTGTTGGGATGCAATAACATTAACCTTAACATACAATGCTGTACAAAAACCTATAGGAGTAAGTGAACCTTACAGTCTTCTTACAAAATATAGGCTTGTACAAAAGCCAGAGTTTGTCGCAACAGATATTCATACTTTGGTTATTTTGTTTGATGGATTCTTTTTGTAGGAGCATTTCTGAATAGATGAGATGGGGACACATTAACAAGATGCCAGCTACCATCAACCTCTTGCTCTTACGATATAGCAGAGCAGGAAGAAGTTATTGTCACCATAAGCATTACCCAAATACATCTTATCTGTTTTAATATGCATTTCATTATATAGGTCATCACCTTTTCCATAAAACACTATAATTCCATTCTTGTTTACATTGCAGTTGTACCCATCGGTATGTTTACATGGTGACTATAAACTTGGCTGTCCAATTTCAGAGATTTGTAATTCTTAGATTTAACCATAACGTTCCTTAACAGATGTTTTGTTACTGAGTCTTGAAATGATACACCTGTTCAAGCAGTTAAACGTTCTTCTATGTAGAATGTGGTGCTTTATAAATGTATATTGACTGTAAATTGTGAAGATCTTGAATTTGAAATGTAATTCCTCAAATTCTCTTAAGTTAATCAACCTTTAATCTTATGAATTTTGGACGCTCAAACACACACATACATTTTCCACCCTGTTTGAATGAGTCTGCAGTTATAAATCACTAATACCCACCGCCGACACAGGCTGCGTTTGCAGGTTCTATAATATAAAGTTTGTAAACTTAAGCAGAAAACATACCGTTCTGTTTGAAACAGTCAATCCCTGTACAGTACGACATGACCTTCACAAAGATCTGTACATTTTTTGATGTTTCCATCCAGATATCTGTAGATTTTAGAAATACAAAAAACTACAAAACTGAATTGCACCAAATTTACAAAATAAAAAGGGGTCTCCATGTACTTGCAAATCTGGTGTTATTCTGTTTAACAATTGTTTTAGCATAGCCTTTCTCAAAAAAATGACAGATTTCATACCCAACTTGTCCTTTTAGGCTTTACCTGTAATCTTTTAGTTGCTTGCCAATTCAGCATTAAATTTCTACAGGAATGTTCAAACATGAAATACATTTTGTGTGACAGTGTGTACAGATTCAGCAAATGATGCAAATGTTTTACTTGTCACCTTGTTATACCTCTTTATAAAAATTTCTCTGACATGTATATTGTAATGCAATCTAAAACTGATGAAATTTTTCTAAACATAAATTATTCCTATTTTGGTGTATTATGTTTTTCAAATATGAAATTTTATTTTACTTTTCAAAATACATGAAATAAAAATAATTTTTAAAAAACAATACTTATCCATTCAAAATTGTTTTTGCATTGACTTAACCAATTTGACAATCACTACAGAGGAACAAGTGCTCCTCTGCATTACTTGTGTAGTATTAATTATGTGTTTGCACTACATTTGTGTATACATGGTATTAATATAACTATTTATCAGAGAACATTTTGTTGGGATGCAATAACATTAACCTTAACATACAATGCTGTACAAAAACCTATAGGAGTAAGTGAACCTTACAGTCTTCTTACAAAATATAGGCTTGTACAAAAGCCAGAGTTTGTCGCAACAGATATTTATACTTTGGTTATTTTGTTTGATGGATTCTTTTTGTAGGAGCATTTCTGAATAGATGAGATGTGGACACATTAACAAGATGCCAGCTACCATTAACCGCTTGCTCTTACGATATAGCAGAGCAGGAAGAAGTTATTGTCACCATAAGCATTCCCCAAATACATCTTATCTGTTTTAATATGCATTTCATTATATAGGACGTCCATGTTTTGCTTTTATAGCAAAATCAATGTCATAAAGGCGTCTGTGAGCTTACATCCAACAATTAATAAATATGTGCTTAAATTATTTTCTCCGATCTACATATAATGTTGATCCCAAACAAATTAATTCCATGCTACTCTAGAACAATATATACCCTGTCTAATGGCCCACCATTTAACTGTCTCTCACGAAGACTTGGTTTTCTTAAACATTTTTAGTTCCTGTTAATGGAATACATTTGAAAAAGTGTTTTGCCAGCTTAAAAAATGATTTTTAATATGAACCTGAATAAATTGCCCATTGTTAATTCCCAATTGTCTTTTAAAACAGCACAAAATTGCAGACATTATGTTACTTTAATTCCACTACCCAGATATAATGCACCGTAATTTCAAGCTGCATTCAGATGTGTGTTTAATAATTAGTAACGTACTACTGCACTATTAATATCATATATTTTTTTTAAAAATGTTTATAATCATAATCTGATAACGGACACATTATTCCTATTAAAGTGATCACTCATACCACTTTTAATTTTTAAGGATTTATAATTTCTCTGCTACATACCTTATAATCATTTTCATTGTTCAGATTTGACATGTTACCCAAGACAAGACAATACCCACTTAACGGAGACACCATTGTGCTGTCATACCTACTCCCCCGTGCTTGAGCATGGCTGCCATACCAAATGTATGACCCGGGAAATTAAGCATCACTGTAACCCATATAATAACCATTATATAGAAAGGTGTATTTTTCTAGAACCAGCCCTTCCCTTTTCTCCACATGCCTTTCCAACATGGCTGTCGTTTTGTCAATCCAAGGCCATATTCTGTACCCTGGACATTAGGTCACACATATGGAATTGTACACCTGCATCATATGCCAGCCTTCATCCAGGACACAGAGATTAATTTATGTAATGGGGATCAGACTGCAGGAAATGTCATACTGATGGCAGGAGACTTGAAGAACATTGATGGTTAGAATATAGCTGCCCTGCCGTGGTGCCCACAACCTTTACCCTCTTTCATATCAGGTACCTTCATTTTTGGCAAAGATTTCTAAGCACAAGGTACAGAACAAGGCTCATCCTCCTTCTCCCACCTTTTATGTAACAACGTTTACACCCTAACAGACTTACCCAGGCTCCTTATTGATAGATAATTACTTTTATCACTCATTACTGCACTTCCCAAACTCCATAGTCTCACGAATTTGTGTAGTAGAGGTTTCAGGGCAGCCATCCACGTTTTAATTAAGTCTCATTACATTAGGCAACTTACATTTTTATTTGTGATTCCAAATATTGTTAATGTGAATTACAGTCTTGATAAAGTCCACAGCTCTATGTTTGCAAAGAAAAAACGCATGTCGGCTGGAACACCTTGATGTATACAATTGGAAAGTAAAAGAACCAACCTTAAAGAAATCACATTAAGAATAAAATCAACATACAGATGCCTGGAAGGCTCTCTAAATTACCTTCATAAAGTTGAAGGAATCTCAAATTATGAACTGTTCACTGAGTGACTTATTTGATACCTTATACATAACAATTACTTCAATATCCTGCTGTAGATGGGTGTTGATAAACAGAGGTGAAGGAAGTGTAGGAGAATGTTAGGGGTGTAGGGAGAAGAGTTGGAGTAGCCAGGTGGGTGGAACAAGGTGGAGTAAGACAGGGCAGGAGGAGCAGGGAGTGACAGCCGGGAGAGTTATGGCCCTTGAACCCCGGACAGAAGACGGGGCATAGTCCGGAGTGGCCGGCTTGGTGGCAACATTGGACTACAGCAGATTTGTGCAGAGAGCGTCTAGATGTGAGTGATGGTGGTGAGTGATTGGAGAGTACCGGGTACAAGTAGTCTGATCATACAAAGAGCAGATGAGTTTGAGTAGACAGTCTTGGATTATAAGGAGGCAGAGAAAGAGTTAGAGGATGAGGAGATTGAGGAGATGGTCCATGTAGGACCGGAGAGGAGTGAGGAGGAATTGCACCGGTGGTCTGAGGCTCTGAGAGGCAGGAGGAGGATGGCCATGACTAGTGTGTCACAGGTTTGGAAGGAGACACCAGTTGCTGCAGCGAAACCTGCAGATTTCATGGGAGACAGAAGGGCTCTTGCAGGACAGCAGGCGTCAGTGTAGGCTCCGACCATAAGGCCAGGTAAGAAGGCCAAAATAACTAGTAAAATTGATGGTATGTTAAGAAAAAGAGGCGTGGGTGGAAAGGGGTTTAATTATGTGATGGAGTTGTGACTGCAGAGAGGTGAATATATGGCAGATCAAGGTGTGAATACAGTTGATGGCACAGAAAGTGGACGGTAAGGAGGTGGTGGAGGACAAGGGAGAATTGGGCAAAGAGGATAAAGGCAACGAGAAGAGTAAAGAGATAAAGGATACGAAATTACCTCACATGGTATTACTAAATTGCTTGATCTTGGAAGCTGCTTCTCGGGTAAGCGAGAGCAAAGGAAAGCTCCAAGGAGGAAGAGTTTGAGCTGTCAAAACAGCCAGAGGTGCCTTTTGCTACAGAAAACTGGACTGCGGCCTTCCTTGTTTACACCAGTGTAGACTGCAAAAAGCAAATCCAGAGCACTGTGTAGCGCTGTTTAAGTTTATTGATGTTATAAGAAAAGCCCAGATTACGTTTGGTGGGTATGCCTGGCTTCGTCATGATAAGATGGTCTAGACAAAATTGGCAGAGGTTGTGGATGGGAAGTTGGGAGCGTTGGATACCGATCTATGCTCCAGTGGATGGTGCTTGTAGGAAATGATCATCTCTTTGTGTGATGTTCCCATAATGTCTGCCCTATCTGTTTTGGTAGATTTAGAACTCTGGGCACTCAACTCCTGCTAAACATGAGTAAAGTGCCTGTTCTCCCCCTTTAAACATGGTTAAATTGCCTTCTGTGGACTGCAGTACCTATTGTGCCATTCACAAGGTGGGCATTTAAAACATGGCTCTAGGCCTATCATGTGTAACCTTACTGCAGCAACCTAAAAGCTGCTGTTAATTCTGCCAAAATAACCCTTTTCGACATGTGGGAATCCCTGCTTTTAATTATTAATAGGTCACCCCCTAAGTCCACTTTGTTGCACACAAGGTGTAAGGTGCCTAATATTTTAAATTGGAACAAGTGTGAAATTTAAGTTGCGCTGTTCCTCCAGTCACTACCCCCCAAAGCAATTTTTACTGACGGGACGGTAACTGGATCCTTGAAAATGGCAAAATACAGGTTATACACTTTAATCCGTAACTTTTGACAGAAATCAACAGCAATTATAATTCAAAGAATATTTTTCATGTTTATTACAGCCAAATCCATAGGGGAAGTCAGGTTTTCAATAAATACTTTTAGAAAGTTACCTTTTCCTTACTTGTAGCTCCTGAAAGCTAAATTGCATTAGCTCTCTGGCAGCTGCCCAGCCAGTGCTTGTTCTTAATGAGGTGTTTAACTGCTCCGGGAGCAGAACAGGGGTGTGGGGAGAGTTTTTTCTTCACCTTTGCTAGAAGACCAGTAGGGTAGACCCAGGAATTTCATTAACTTGTAAAGGGTTCTGCACTTTCTTAAGTAAATGTAGGGTGGGACCTGGAAAAGGCAGCCCTTTGTCCTCCAATTCAGGTTGGCACCAAACCCAGTGGGAGGGAAGCTGCCCCCAGAATCTGTCTTGAGTGACTACAAAAGAGGGGACTGCTCATTTCCCTGACCACACCTCTGGGCGGGTAAGCAGCCTCTGCACAAGGGAGAAAGAGTTTCTCCATCTTGGATTTTAGAAGTGAGGGGCACTGTTGCATTGTTTGCACTATGGCAAATAAAAACTGCTTTAAATGTGGTTAAGGTTACCCATGGGAACATTTACCCCATTATTCAGGGTGCTAAGTCACACTCACTCAAAGTCTAGTGCCAACCATAAATGTGGCACCCCAAGCCACCCTCCTCAAATCAAATCAGGAGTATTTATTTAGCGCACATATCACCCGGAAGTCTCATAGCGCTTGCGGAGTACTCAGGAGTTGGTTTGGACGAGGAGAGTCAGTTAGTTGTCAACCAGCCATGTTTTTAGCTCCCTGTGAAAATGATTGTGGTCAGAAATAATACGTAAGTGTAGAGGCAGTTTATTCCAAAGAGGGGGAGCAAGAAAGGAAAAAGATCTTCCTTTCTTATGGCACGAATTTTGAGGGGTGTTAGAAGAGATTTGTTGCTGGATCTCAGAGCCCTGCAAGGCCGGTACCAACTGAGTTTCTTTTTCCAGTAGTCAGGACCACTGCCATACATGCTCTTATGCGTTAGGCAGAGAATCTTGAAACGAATCCGCTTTCTAACAGGAAGCCAGTGAAGAAGTCTCAAGTTGGGTGCCGAAGGGGATCCCGACGAGAGATTCAGCACTAGCCTGGCAGCAGTATTCTGCAGAACCTGGAGCCTAGTGAGAAGATCTTCATTTATTGAAGACAACAAAGCGTTTCCATAGTCCATGCGGTTGATAATCAGTCCCTGGACTAATGGCTTCCTGGCTGCCATCTGGAGCCATTTAAAAACTTTGCGCAAATTTCGCATGATGCCAAAACAGGAGCCAATTAGGTGGTTGACCTGGTCTTTCATTGACAATTGATTGTCCATTTGAATACCTAAGTTCCGAACTGACTGTCTTGGCACTGGGCAAGGGCCGAGGGTTTGAGGCCACCAGTCGCTGGACCAGTGTTCATGCGCCTTGCCAAAAAGAACAATTTCCGTTTTTCCTCCATTTAGTTGTAAATGATTTGAGTTCATCCACCTATCGATATGGATCATGCAGTCTTTAAAACGTGACTTAGTGTCTGTTGGATCTGGGCCAAGGGTGATCAGACAAATAAACAACAGAGGGTCCCTGAAATCTCAATAAGGAGGAAGAGAGCAGGGAAATAAGCACAAGCAAAATACAAAATCTTCCTCCAACAATTTGAACAATATTGGTGGTTCATCCAGGATACATATAAAATTGTCCCACAAAATCCTAGTGTTCACTAGAATTGTTTTTTATATTTTTTATCAAATGTAGCAGTCAACAATTTTTTGAAAAAATATATACGATTTATTTTCCTTTTTCTCAACAAAAACATGTATAATCAATTTACATAAATACAAATATAAATTGTAACATAGGCCCACTATGACAAAACAGAAAATAAAAAAACATAAAAAATACACATACGATACATATAACCAAATATCACAAAACGGGGGAAATTACCATACATTAACAGTTGACAATACAGAATCAAATCATATAATTAATACACCAAGTTAGAACCATAAACAAAAAAACAAAACGCCGACGCGCGTTTCGGAACAATACAACATATAAATAATTCCTTCTTCAGGGCGTAGACTGTAAGTACGTTCAATTTATAGGGGCCTTCTGTATGGAGTGAGCAAACCACCGGATATGTGGTATAGAAGCTCACAGGGTACAAGGATTACATTCAGATTAGAAGAGGTTTAGGGAAAAAGCGAATAATCCTGCCCTCAACGTCATCCTATACTCATGACAGTAGGTTCACAATAGATCAATCATCATGGTGGGGCAAGCGTTCTGTCAAAGTTCCATTGGTACAGACAAAACCTCCAGTTGAAAAACGATGTAAAACCTCAGACAATCCAAAGATTACTTGCAAGTAAACGACTCGAGAGGTAAGAAAGTATACATCTGGTAAGGATACTAGCAAAGATAAAACAGGGTAGACACGAGCATGAAGTGCTTCGTAGCCGAATAATCTCACTCTCGATGGAGACCCAACGATAAAGGATACGTATGGAACCGCACTCGTACGACGGGCGTAATGACGGTAAGCTGAATGAATGTCAAGGGTGATCAGAACCTGAGTATCAGCATATGACACTACATCGAAACCATAGGATCTGATCACCTTGGCCATTGGGGTCACGTATAGATTAAAGAGCGTCGGGCTCAAAATGGAGCCCTGCGGCACTCCCATCCTGACTGGCCTATTGCAGGAAACGATGTCGCCAATCTGAACAGTGGTGACTCGATCCGTTAGGTAGCT
The DNA here is from genome assembly GCA_963921515.1 of Calotriton arnoldi. Lineage (NCBI taxonomy): Eukaryota > Metazoa > Chordata > Amphibia > Caudata > Salamandridae > Calotriton > Calotriton arnoldi. The sequence goes on along the minus strand of CAWUFW010001626.1, from coordinate 1,113,779 downwards.
CCTGAGCCATTTTTGGGCCTTCCCTCGGACACCAAAAGACTTTCTGGACCGAGGTAAGAACAGAAGACAAACAGAAGACTGGTCCCTGCTTGGTGTGACCAGAGAGGAGTCCTGAAGGACTGGACCTGCTCCCTCTTGTACCCAGGAAAAAGAAGTGCACTCCAATGGTCAGTGGGCTGACTTGTGTGACTACAGAACCACAAAAAGCTGAAGAAACAATTTTTTCCTAGAAAACCAGTTTCCCACAGCGGGAGAAAAAATACTGAGCCTTGCAAAATTTGGACCGGAAACGACCACTATAGTTAATCTGGCGAAGGCGCAACCTCCCTAGGCTGAAGAAACAGGTTTGTTCTGCTTGAAGCTTTTCTGAGGCAGCTAACCTATTTCAGCAGGTCATCAGCGAGAAGGTATCCGGCCTCCTGAAGCCCTGTTTGGATACAGCCTGCCACCTTGCCCCACAGAGCTCCTTAAAAGTCCCAATGTAGAAATCGGGACCGGGCAAAGGCGCCAAAAGAATCCGGTCAACGCAACAACTTCTTTGTGCATGGAATTTAACTTTACTTGCTCTAAGCTATTCCCACCAAAACTAACAGCTTCAGCGGGACCTTGCTCAATGCCTATCCGGCTACGGTGAGTCATTCGCAGATACAGCTTGCTGCCTTGCCCTGCTGAGAGATTTTGACTTCCATTTTGCAGATTAAGTAAGAAGGTAAAATCATTGATAGTCTGTCCCGCTTGGTGTATCTGACGTTGGTATCCATCGCAGTGAGCCTCTGCGTCTATGTCCCCGTCTACCAAGACCATAGACTACCATTGGTGCTTAACGTGTTTTGGTGCTATTTTAACTTACAAAACTCATATCTCTGGCTCCCTTTATTGGATTTTGGTTGAATTTGTGTCATTTTGTTTATTAAAATGTTTTGATTCGGTTTGGGATTTTTATTGTTTGGTGTTATGACTATTACTGTTTTCATACTGCATAAATACTGTATACGTTGCCCTAAATTAAGCCTGTCTGCTTTCTGCCATAGCTACCAGGTGGTTGAACTCATTTTAATTTAGTGATTTTGGGGTTCACCCTAACAAATTAATGTCATTATTTCTTGAGTAATCCATTTTCTAACAGTACCAACCAGGCTGACACCTACAGTGTACCTTCCTTTAGTGTGCCAGCCCTTTTGGGGGTTCTCCACCCAGCAAGTGGTGTTTGGAGCAGGTAAAGGGCACTCAGGACAGGCCTGCGCTTACTAGGCCTACCATAAAGGCTTCTGCAATAGGGAGTATTGCGGATCTAAGCACGATTGCTCCTAATGTGGAGATAAGCACCAACTTCTGCAGTGCGAAAAACAATCCGGGGGGCCCCAGGTGGCCAAATCAGGGGGGTGGGGGGGCAGTGACTCATACAGCAAGGGATGGGGCAGAGGCAACCAGGGCAGATGGGGAAAGGCGCAAATACACCAGTTAAAACAGCATTTACATTCACAATTTTGGTTGAAATCTTTTCCATAACGGAGAGGAGGTGAAGTTGTTGGGTTTTCAATGTGATTTTTGCTGGGTTATGAGCCGCCGAGACGTAGATGTGTGGAGAACTTACTTTCAGTGAAGGAGCATCCGGATAATGTCTGAATGGAGCTACCAAAGGAGACCAGTGAAGGCAGGATAGAAGGTCCATTGAATCATGCCATTTGGAGAAGATGATTGTTTTGCCTAAAGGTGTCGTTCCAAAGGAGAAGAATGGCGAGCTTCTTTTGAAAAAACTCTTGTCCTGGCCAGAGGGACAATCTGTTAATGATTTCATATTGGAAGGGTCAAGTCCTGCAAACTACTCTTCAGTGGATGTGGCTATCGAATTGGTACGGTAGGCAGGAGCTGGGGCATACGTAGCAATGAATGACATCAAGGCTGCATTCAGCATGTTGCCGGTGCACCCAGAGGAATGTGAGCTGTTGGACATGAAATTTGGGGGTTGGCAGTTTATGAGTAAGCCTTCACCAAAGGGTTGTTCTGAGTCATGTGCATTGTTTGAAAAGTTTAGTTCTTTCCTGCAGTGGTTGTTCACCATTGTAACAGAAATGGCTTCCATTACAGACTGTTTGGTTGTTTGCTTTTTTGTGGGGTTGGTTGACCTACTGGGCTGTCAGCAGATGCTGGTACGTTTCAGGCATTGATGGTGGATATGGGAGTAACTGGCACTGGAAAAGACAGTGGGCCGGACACGGCTTTGTCATTTCTGGGTATCTGAGACTCACTCAGTGAGGATGAAGGTGAGATTACTGGAGGACAAAACAAGTGCGGTTAAAGTTGTTGGTTGAAATGTAGATGAGAAACAAAGCAAAGGTTTGTGACATCCAGGTTTGGTTAGGCCATCTAAATTTCCCATGAATTGTGGTTTGGGCTGGGGAACATTTAGCAGGGTGCTTGGGTGAGCCTTTGCAGGCTACGCCTTGCGGCACCATAGAGTGAGGTTGTTGGCAGGGGCGAGGGCAGATTTGTAGGTTTGGTGAGTGTTCTTGGAGACTTTTAACGGCATTCCTTTGTGGGACCAGGTGAGGAGATGGAGATGTTCATTCAGATTTTTTCGGATGCATCAGGGGGAACCAGTTTTGGCTTACTTTGGCAAAGGAAGTGCTGCTCTGAACAGTGGCCCAAGAATTGGAAATATGAGGGCACAGTATTATGTTTTTGGAATTGCTTCTACTTGTGGTGACTGCCATTGTGGGATAGGTTTTCTAAGAGCAGGAAGGTGTTGTTCAATATGGCAGTCGTGAACATTGTTAATAGACAATCTGTCAACAATGTGGTGTTACAGGTGTTAAGGGTGTTTATGCTTGGATGCGTGCATTATTGTAAAGAAGTGTCACCACACAGATCTTCCTTAATGTGATCTGTTGTAAGATGCTAGCAACAGACACCTCATCCACCTTTCAGCTCCAGAGGACTGTCTCAACTGACAGACCCAGAATGCCCAGAGCATTCCACCCTTCTAATTCCAACCCTGACATATCCATCGTTCCAGTTCCACCCTCGTCAAGATTCCACAATTATATCACCTTTAAAGCAAGGCATGTCCCTGGAGTTGACGATGACATTGCCTCGTTCACAGCAGAGGAGATTCCATGGGTTTGCGCCAGGAGCAGATTGGGTGAAGACAAAGATGCCACTGGAACTCTGAAAACAAGGAAGCCGAGATTGATTGATCAACGAATCTTTGGCTGCTTTAACGAGGAAAGCCTATTCGCAGGCATGGCTGGAGTTTATGAATACAGGAGCAAGGAAGGATTTAAATGATGATGCAGGTGGGAGAAGATGAGGTGATGCAGTTATCTTCATTATGAACATGATAGAGAAAGGTTTGCCACTTGGTACCATAGCGGGCAAGCTGGTGGGGACAGCGAAGCGTTCCATGGTAAGTGAGGATATGAGCCAACCCTCGAGGGCATGGGAATAACGATTGTGGAAGGATGGGCAAGAGAGAAGGGTGAAGGTAGAAATATGAGGAGACCTATAACCTTAGGTCTGTTGTGTCGAGGTTTTTGCAGCAAAAGATTGGAGTTAGTAGTGTTTTCAGTGGCGATGGTGTGGTTTTTTTAGGAGCCTTCCGAGTGTTGAGAATGGGAGCAAGGAGGCAGCTTAGGAATGGGGAAAGGAGGTGGCTTAGAGAGGTTGTGAAGAAGGGAGTGGAGGTGTACGTGAAAAGTCACAAACGCACCAAAGGGTCAGAGGGAGGGCAGGGGTGTTGAGGATATATCCAGTTTGGGTCTTTGCCCGGGCACTGATGGAAGGTTATGTGCATTGTGGGGTGTCAGGGAGGGAATGGGTTTTTAGACACGAGGACAGTTCTAGGATTACTACTTACCAGCTTTGGATGATACTAGCTAAGCATTGCGTTTGTTGACTTTACCAGCTGAGAAGTCTGGGACTTATTCATTTGCCATTGGGGTGGCTACTGAGGCAGAGGCAGGGTGTGCCCAGAAGAGGTGGTAGGAGGCTTGGAACGATGGAACTCGGATTGCTTCAGCAGATATGTACGCCCTTAGGGATTGTTGGGCTGAAGTCCTGTTTTAACTTTGTTTTCTGTTGCTGGTTTCTGGCAGGTTGCGTTCCTGGCCTATAAAGGGGTTAATGTGGCCCTTTGGATATGTGGTCATTTATTTGTGAAATGGGCAGCACGACAGGCGGGACTGAGGAGGTACTAAAAGCAACTGGGCTTTGGCAAGCCAAGAATACAAGTAAAAGGCGGGGGCGGGGGAGATAGGTGAACTGTTGTCTGCATTGGAGAGGATTTTCAATACATGTGGTTACCCGGATGCGTTATTCATTCATCCATCTTGGAGACAACAATATAGTGCCGGTGAAGAGCTTGGCTTTGATAAAGGACACGAAGGGATAACTGAGGGAGTTAAAAAGATGGTGTCTGAGTGGACCACTTATGTGGACCAGGCCCGGCTCTAGGATTCTTGCTCAGGGAGGGCCATGAACAAGGATGGGTGGGCCACGAAGATGAATGGGCAGTGGTACAAAGTATTGCAGAAATCTATTATTTTAGGTACTGACATTGTCAACTTTTGCCATTATAACACCATAAACACCAGCCAACAAGGTACCTACTTCGCTTTCCCTGCTTCGCTTCTGGCTTTGTGGAAGGGGAGTGATGCAGCATATAGAATGGCTGCAGCCTGCATCTGGTCATGTGCAGCAGCAGAAACATTCCTGCTGCTACACATCTCTTTGCAGCTTTTTGTGCTTTATTTAAAAACAAAATTGTCAACTTTGCAGTTTGCAAAGCACTGAAGATTAAAAATGTAGCGCAGTAAGCCCTCTGACAACTTTGCACACCCCTACCTAATAAAATAATGCAGACTTTGCAATTATTTATACTCCCTTTCTATGCACATGTTCATTAAAAAACTGAGTTATGGTTTTGACAAAAGTGCAAAACCAAGGAAACCCGCCAGTTATGGTAACCAATGCACACAATACAGGCATACCTCACGTTGCCCGTCATGCTCAAAACCCATTCTCAACCGGGCCTGGGGTATTCTCCCATCTGTTTTGAGGCCATCCAAGCTTATTCTGAGATGTTCCACATTGGCCATTCTAGCCTCTGGCAGTCTTCCCTGTAGTGGGAATACTTCCAGCATTCACATCTCCCCCTTAATGGAAGAAGTAACAACATGCTTGAGCTGCTAGTATTGAGCTGTCGGGTTGTTTTGTAGCGTGTATTTGGTTTGCAACGTGTAAATGGTAATTAATGTGTGCCAAGTAATAAAAGAAGCTTTATTCATGAAAACAATACTGCAGTGCCCTGTACTAAACAAACATGCCCAGAATACACAGCACTATACTGTGCTCAACAGTGTCTGCTTAGCCACTCATGTAATAAACAGGCATTAGCATAGCCAATAGGTCTCGCTTTTGGGACCTTATAAGTATTTAGTTATGCAGCACAATATCCTTAGTGCAACAACACCAACTGTTGCATGGCTAAACACTTATAAGGTCCCAAAGGCGAGACCTATTGGCTATGCCAATGCTTGTTTTACTTGTGTTTTTGTTTGGAGTGGATGTATGTTTATAGTGGAATTGTGTGGGTTGGAATTGTGTGGTGTGCAGTGTATTTGTATATTGGATATGTGGTATGCTGAATAGATACGGGCGAGAGTTGTAGAAAATAGATAGAAAGTAAGATTGAGAGTGATAGGAAAGTTTGTGTATGAAGTGGTGAATGAACTCTAGCCTCTTCCGTGCTCATGACGGCTCCCGGCCGTCATGAGTCACGGTGGGCGTGTGCTCACGACGCGCGGGGCCGTCCGAGCCACGCCCGCGATCGGAATGTCCAGCACCTGGGCGGAATTCCGGCCGCAGGGAAGCGGCTAGATAAAGTAGTGGAAAGTGTGTGGGAGAATGAAGGGGAGAGAAGGTTCAAGACTCAGAGGCTAAGCAATATGGGATATGCTGGATCAGTGCATTTGTGTGCAATGGAATTATGTGGATAGTAATTATGTGATATTAAGTGAAGTGGTCTTATGTGTAATGGTATTGTGTGTCGTGGAGTGGCATGTATTGAGTGGAATTATGTGGCTTGGTGTTGAAATATGTGGCATTATGTGGAATTTTGTGTGGTGTATTTTGTGCTATGGAATGGAATTATGTGGAGTTGAATTTTGTTGCATGGAATTGTGTGGTATTGATTGAAATTATGTTGAGGGGAATTATGTTGCATGGTGTGGAGTGTATTTACGTGGCGTGTTGCTATGTGGCACTGTTTTTGAAACATGTACCAGGGCTGACCATGCTGCACCTGTCCTTTGTGTGAGGAAAGCTTGCACTTCTGCTGTGCTGTAGCGATTTTGTGTGTGGGAGGCTGCACTGCTGTTGAGCTGTATTGGTTTATATGTGGGAAGTTTGCACTACTGCTGAGCTGTAGTGGTTTATGTGCAGAAAGCTTGCTCTACTGCTGAGCTATAGTGGTTTATGTGTGGGAAGCTTGCACCACTGCTGGGAATAGTTTAGATGAAGGTGCATTGGCAAAACATGATGGCGCGAGGAATTCCTGGACCTAGAATAACTGTGCACAGTGGTATTCAGGTCATTAGGCGCAACATGGAGTGAACCAACACGCAGTTTAAAATGTCCTGGTGCGGGGTAAAGAGTAACACCAAGCGCAGCTTTGGTTAGGAAGTGCATTTGGCTCCGGTGAATAATGCTGGAAGTACATAGAGCCAGTGCTCTTATGAGAGCAGCTCACTTGTCAACATGTCATGGACACTGCGTCTATGCAGCAGAGTAACAGAAAGGAGAGCAGGAAAGATGGCAGAGCTTCAATGTAACCATTAGCCAAAGTAGGCTTCTCATGGCGAAACTACAGACATGCTGGAGAGGGGTCAGAAACGTGCACCAGCATTGCCACTAACGACAGGACGCAAACTGCCAAGAAAAGGCCGGAATGAGTGAGCACAGTTGGAATCTGCATCCAGTGGCACCAAATTCACGCAGAGCAAAGAAAATCCCAGGAGAAGCAGTGTCCGCATCAGTATACCTATAACAACCAGGCTAGAGAGACTGTTAGGAGGGGTCACCCAGAACCAATACCTTCAGCATATGCACAATAATTCTGGTGTGTGTTATCAATGCATATAGGTCGCTACAAATCATCCCCTATTGGCCACGAGCGGTCCAATTAAACACAAGCAGAACAGCAGTTATCCTAATTGTAAAAAGACATTCCTCACATAGCTGCTGGGTGCTCAACCCTAGCGAAGGAAGGGGACTCTGGTTACTTTCCCACTAGGCAGGAGCATTCGACTGGCAGGGTCTCCAAGCCCCCTCCCCCACCTGCGGAGTCTGGGAATTTAGTACTGCAGAGCTGGAAACGCGCGCTTAGAGTTCCAAGGGCTTCTGGAGCTCTGAAGAGGCACCTTGGGAGAGGGCATAGGGAGGCACTGGAGCACTGATTGAGCAGCTTGCTCAAGTCAGACTGACAGAAGAGGATAGACTTCAGTGCACTCACTCAAGTACACATTGACTATGGCCGAGTATCCTAAGGCGTTTGTAACTTTGTGTGTGGTGCAGCAGCGTGACACCCCATATTAATATAGTAAAGAAATACATTAAAAACACACACAAAGGAGCGCCTCACACGAGTACCGGCGCACTCTTCACATCATCTCCTGGTGAGAGGTTTGCCGGCTTTCAGGCACGTTTACAGGTTAAAATAAATGGAGAGTGTGTGGCAACTGGTAAGCCAAAACTTAAAGGATACCAGTAGTGACACGCAGGGTAATACAGCTGGTGTCAATTTCTTGATAGGAGAGCACTGCCCAGTATCGCTTGGCAGACAGGGGAGTCTGAGCCATGCCTGTGACTCCGGAGTCGGTAACTATCTCCACTGCCTCCATATCTTCAGGTGCTGGTCCTTTGCGGTTATGGTGCAAGTCGGGTGGCCCTATGTAATGCGCCATTTACACCCGAAGTTGCACCTTTGTAAAATGGCTACGTCCACGTGCCAAGAAGGAAAGGACGACGGACGGGTGCTCGGCTTGCAGGCAGTCTTATGAACAGCCCACGAGAGCAGATAACCAACCTAAACCAAATAAACACAGAAACCGAAACCAAATTACATGTACAACGTGATGTGCGTGCCCTTATTGGTAATTCGTGTGGTTGCTCCTGGTAACAGTGTAAGCGGATTCTGAAACGTCGTTAATAACTGCTAAACTATGAGGCAGACAACGACGTGAGCACTGGGGGATGACCGATATGGAAAGAGGCAATGCGGCGGTAACTCCAGCACTTGTGTGGAGAGCTCAAAAAGACGAGCGATGGGGTTGGAAGAGACAGATGGGAAATGCAACGGGCAGGAGGGATGAGAGCAGCAACCACTAGGGCAACAAGCAACAGAGTGCGCAGGAAGGATTGCAGAAGCGAGGAGAGAACAGACAAGCTGTAGCCCGGTAACTGACGATGAGGGAGGGGGAGAAGGGAGGGGGTAGTGAGAGCAGAGAGCAGGCACAAGGCTTAATGAGCCTTGACAGAAACCCACATGGCGGCTGCGCGCGTGCACGCTCGCGTGAACGCAAGCTTGAGGCCAGCAAAAGCCTCTGGCAGCGAGACCTAAGAAGCCACTCACTAAATTTCTCGCAGAGCAGCGCATGCGCTGGCTCAGCGAGACCTAAAAAAGACTTCCACAGGAGTTAAAGGTACAACGGGTGTGCACTATAAACCTTAAAACACCTATCTTTAAGACACTGAAATACATCAGGAAAGGTGCTTTTGAAAAAAATCTGTGGTATGATGCAAAATGGTCGCAAATGGAGCCTTCAGCCTCATCTGTGAGAGTGTTCAGGATATCTGTGCGGTTCATCTGTGCATGCAGCAGCTACCATCCCTGCTGACATCACACTTGTCCCCAGGCCTGAAAGTAGCCTATGTCCTGGGTTTAATCAGGACCAAATAATGGCCCGGGCACCCAAAAGCAAGTGGCCTACATTTGCAGATCGCAACCTTTCATGAAACATTGCTTGGATAGTATCAGGGAGCAAATCTGGGGAGACATTTGTGATAAATTAAACTATTCAAATGTTCTAGGACCGTTAGCATTCTCCACTTGCTGGAAACGCTATTATTTCTCTGCAGCTCACTCACACATCTTTCAACGAACTGGCCCCTGTAACAGTTGCTCACGCTTAGATCCTCTAAGCCCTTACTCGCCCTTTGATCTCTGAATCCTCTCTCTGCAGTCAGGTCCTCATACTCCTGGTCATTCTTATAATTCCTTGCTTGGCCCTGACCAACATGTCCTAAGAAGCTCATGCGTATCCTCTTTTCTGTAGGCTTCTGTTCACACTTAAGAATACATAGGTGCTGCTCATCCTAAAGCCTTCAGACTCTTGTTCACCATCAGTTGGTCTCTAAACTACCCACTTATTAAAGAGACCCTGAAACTCATTTCCACTCTCCGATTCTCTGAGACTCCTGCTCAGATCCTTAAGGTTCCAGCTCACTCTCAGGTGCCTTTGGATTGCAGCTCATCATCTGGTCACCTGATTTCCCTGTTCACCGTCAGACCCTGTAGCTCTTGCTCACTCCTACTTGGAAGCTCCAAGGCATCCTCATTTCCCTGAGGATCATGTTTACCATGAGATTCCGTAAAACATATATATCTGTATAGCTTCCTTGATGTTTTGCTCACCCTAAGGGCATGAGGTGTATTGTCAACCCCAGATGGCTGAAGATTCTGCTCACCCTCAATCCTCGCAGTAGGTATTGGGGGGGTGAGCATATGCTTCAGAAGCATAGCTGAGTTTAGGTCCCCGAGCCTCAAGCTCACCCTCAGGGTCCTGAGGTTTATGCTTACTCCAAGTTGCCCGAAACCCTGCTCACTCCAAGGCCTTCTAGGCTCCTGGTTGTCCCAATGGCTCTGGCTCACCAGAGGTGCCAGGCTTCCTACTCAGTGTTATTTAATTGTGCTGCCTGGCCCTGCTCAAGTGCCCAGAGGTTCCTACTCAGGGACATTAATCATTAAAGATGCGGTCCACCTTAGACCCCTGGGGCACATGTCATCCTCAAGTTGCTGAATCTTCTTCTCAATTTCACCTACCAGAAGATCTTGTTTACCTTCAGATCACTGACCTTCCTGGCCACCCTGAGGTCTCCTGATATCTCTGCCCACACTTCATAAGTCAGAAAACGCACTGCTAAACTTCAGGCTTCAGTGGCTGTACACATCCAGGTCTTTCATGGACCCTTTTGGTTGCCACACAGAAGTCTCTCTCTCTGAGTGTGATGTCTTGGGGGTATACCACAGCTTGGTACTTGGTGACATCTATACTGTAGGAAGAGCCATGATCTGAATCTGCTTGACATGCTGGAGGAAATCACTTCAACAACAGACGTTCTTTTCATTTTTTATATAGTACCTGTGTCCTTGCTCTCTCTTTCGTTCCCCCACAAGTATGAACAGCCCATCACTGCTCCAGCTAGGGTTTATCCCTTTTCCCCCTTTCTTTGCTCTCTCACTTCACCTGCACTCTCACGTTCTCACTGACCACATCTATTAGATTTTCTATGTTGGTCTGTCCATAGTTCATACCAACTTTCCCTCCCTTGGTCTTACTCTCATTCTACAAATCCCTCTATCTATTTTAATACCCTTCTTTATCATTGTCCCTCTCATTTTTCTGTCTCTCTTGTTATCCACCTCTTTTTTCTTGTCTCTGTCTCCCTCTCTCTCTGTCTGTCTCTCTTTCTCTCTCTGTAGTTGCCCTGATTTCCCCATTTCCATTGCCCCTGTACTATTTACCTCCCTCTCTCTTAGCCTATAATTTCCCCCTCTTTCACACTCCTCTGTCTCCCACATACACTATATAGGTTGGTCTTTTCTACCTCCCATGTCCTTATTCTCTACTCTCTCAATTCCTATTGCCTCTTTGAGTTTTACTTCAGGTCTTTTCCTGTCTTGAAACTTGTCATTTTCTTCAATTGTGTTTTCTCATGTCAGTCACCCTAATTTCCCTCTAGCCCTTGAACTTGTTTGTGTCCTACACCAAATGTAATATTTTGTTGTGTCCACTTTACTGAGTTGCTGCTGTCAGTAGCTACCTGCTTTATCAAACCTTGACATTTGCAGAAGACCATTCTCTGTAGACATTAAATAGATTCCTGTCCTTGTAAGTGCTTTCAGTTCTGCATGCTTTCAAAGGTTATTCAGGAAAGTGGAGAGGCCATGTTCTACCTTTAGTAGAGATTAGACCAAAAGTATGTTTTATTGTTGAGTAGTAAGGGAATATTCACCTATTTCTGGAGGAATTGTTAGATACAGTGGAGAATCCACAGGTGGCATTCTTTTACCATAGTATCTCTTTCTTGGAGGAATAGTATCATATTAGCCTTTTCTTGGGTTCTACTCCTGATTTGGCACTAGGTGTCGCCATCCTCTAAACCAAGCTGTAGACTGCGGGAACGTCAGAACTAAGAAGTGTGTGTGAGGCCTTGATTCATCCTTTCCTTATTACTGACCAGGAAACTGCTAACACTGTCTTCTGCATCCATCCTTTGCTTTTTCATTTACTATTCTTTTTCTCCCTTTGCCATTCGCCCTTCTCTCCACTTTTGTTTCCCACCCTACCTTTACTAATCTCTTGTTCTACCCTTCTCTCCACTTAGTCTGTCCTCATTTCATCTTTTCCTTGGCTGTTTCCCTCTCTCGTTTCCCCCTCTCTCAGTCCCTCATTGTGCTTATCTATAGTTATTTCCCTCCCCTCTAGCCTCTTTTCCTCTCTTCTCTAGTCAATGATTTCTCCCTCTTTCCTTTCCCCCTCTCCGTTTGTCTCTACTCCCCACTCCATCTCTTATTTCCTTTTGTCTCAGTCTCTCTCTTTATCCCTCCTCTGCTCTTACCTCTCCTTTTGCCCCAACATAGAGGGTGAATTATTTTTTTCAGTGCAACATTGTCAAAATCAAATTTTCCTTTTACCTATATCTAGTCATATTTTTTAGGTCGAGCCTGGGCAGCGCATGCGCTGCTCTGCAAGGCATGCTGTATTTAGGTATGGACTAGAAGCACAGCCCATTTTCCGCCCATCTTTGTAATTGGCTTCTGTCACTGACCTTTGTAAATGGTGGCTTTTCATTGGTCAGTAGGCTGATTAGTCCCTCCGTAGTTTCTCCCTCTCTTCTATTGTTAACTCCCATGAGGACACCCCCTGTTATATGTGTAGTTGCTCAGTACGTTTTATTTACAGTCTGTGAGCACTACTTTCTTAAAACACTTTCTCCTATAGCATGGCGACATGTTGACCTGCAACCGCTTGCTTTTTAAGCAGCATGGCACCCAGGTGCATCCACCTTCCTACAGATCTGTTAATCTCTTAGCCATCCTGTCCTTCTAATAGGTCACCTTTCCTGCCTCCTTAGCATGTCAATATCTGTCACTGGCTTTCTCTCCAACCCCAGTTTACGTTCTCAAGTGCAGTCCACGGTTAGAACCTCATTTAGTTATAAATCAAATACCCCTCGATTGTCCCTGCCTCCGGACTTGTATTTTCTCCCACTCTCCACTTTATCTTTTCCTTCCCCTTACACTGTGATCTCACGTGTATATCCCTACCCCTCACCTGTCCGTAGCTTCCATGGTTCCCAAACTGAGGACAGCTTATTTGAAATCGAAAGCATCTTCTTCAGTCCGAGGTTATTCTTCCTGCAGGACCAATTCACCACACCCACTCTTCTTGGCTGCTATACAACTCTAAGCTATCGCCATGCACAGCAGTCTTTCTTCTATGGAGGTGTTGGGACTACCATGTTAATGGCAGTAAGAAAATTGGTGATGTAATAGAGTGTTTTTCGTGCCAACACAGACCAGCCAGTTTTACTGTGCTTCGCGACAGCAGCCATTCTGCGCACCAGGCATCTGCAACTTGAATGTAAGATAGGATTAAGTCCAGTTATTCTTTCATTTCCCCGTAGGAAGAGCCGCTTGTGATTTTCACCAGCGTTACTGTATTTCCAGGAGCATTAATCACGCAGCCTAGCCAGTCACGAGATCCATTATCCATGACGATATTTGCGATGTCACACTCAAAAGTGCTTTTCAGGACCGTGACTTATTTATTCACTAGCTGCAGCCTGTTGTTTCTGTGAAAGATCCAAACGGCAAGAAGCGTTTGCATAGCTGCATTGATTTGCTTTATTTTAACTACATTGCCGTTTAAACTGTATAAGTAATGCAGGAGGGAGGTTCAGGGAGGAAGGGTGGAAAAGGAAAGAACGACGGGAATAGGTGCGAGAGGGGAGGCACAGAAGGGATAGTTTATAGAATAAACAACACTGCGAAAGCATTAACAATGCAATATGGCATTGTAGATGACAATGCCTTTTATTTATGTGTTAAGAAAACCTGCAAAGTACAAAGTGTGTGTTTATGCACCGCTTGCAGGTTTTCAAAACACATAAATAAAAGGCAGTGTCATTTACAATTTCAATAGTTAAAACTCGCGCAAATGCGAGACCTATTGCATTGCAAAAGCTTGTCTTTAAATGTAAAGTTATTTCAGTCCTTAGTGTGTTTTCTGAAGTTCCAGCACTCTTAGCTGTGTACAGCACCCTCCCCAATCTACAAATGGATGGAATTTCATTAGAATGAAACTTCCAATCTCAATCTGGTATGTTACTGCACAGTTTTTAAACCGAGAATGCTGGCCCAACCCCCCTTCCCCTGTACGTTTCCTATCCGATCGTTGAGGCCTGGTGTGGGGGACTAAAGGCCACGTCCCCCGCCTGTGACTTGTTAATTGTGCTGCCGAAAAGCATCAGCAGCTCCCCGAGGAATCAAAGTCACTTCCTGGGATGGGCGGAGATGCGCCATGCTGTGCCTGCTCTTCCGGCCCGTTGTCATTCTGCCCATGACAATGGACCGGCCTGACTCTGTGGCTTGCAGAGAGTCACACTCGAGCTGTAGCAGCCTTTCCGGTTGTTCGCCAGCAGGAAAGCTGGCCCAGATATGTGCACCTGGTTTCCTCTTTTAAAGGCTTGGGTGAGCCAGGATCTTATTTGGGTGGGCCTGGCCCACCCGGCCCACCCTCTAGAACCGGGCCTGATGTGGACAGAACTGATACTCAGGAGGGAGTGGCAGGGAGGTCGGAGCCGGTGCACCAAGCGAGATGGAAAATAAACAGGGACAAGGAAAACTATTCGAGAACAGAGATGCATTTGCAGTTGGTTACCTCAAAGGATGGTCACTTAGGGGTTCAATGCATGAAATGTCGGATTTTAATGGAGTATAAGGCGGTTTTATTTGAGTTTGGATGGCTGTGTGCAAAAGGTTTGATGCTGACTACCGATGCACACCTGTCTTATTAAAGCAGACTTTTTCATACAAATATTTTAGCAGTTTGACTTTTAGGGGTTTCCAGCTCGCCCACAGAGACACATGTAACAGAAGGACTGAAGCAACAGAAGCGATGGGATTGAAAACCACCGCTGTGCACAACGGTGGGACTAGAGGAAGGTTCAACCCAACCATCAAAGACCGGGCCGGCTTTAGCGCTTGTGGCGCCCGGTGCGACAATCACTTTTGGCGTCCCACCTCCCATGACCACCTCCTCGAATTCTCTCCCTACCACTTGCAAACGTGCCCCTCATCTCTCCTATCATAAGATATTGCTAAACACAGCGCCCCCCTGAGGTCACAGCGCCCCTCTCCACAGGTCAGCGCCCAGTGCAGCCGCACCAGTCGCACTGCCCTAAAGCCAGCCCTGATCAAAGACAAAGGCAAGCCGGCGATCACTACCCTAACCGTGGCGTACCCTACAGAGGACATCCGGTGCTCTGCACATGGGGCTCGAGGGGTGCTAAAGCCAAAACAGTGAACAAGCCCATGCGAGAAAGAGAAGACAGTCCAGTGCGAGGTGAGAGAGGGATCAAGCATGGAAACAACCTTCTGAGGTGACCTGTCCCCATGGCAAAGGGACACCACCCGACAAGGACAGATATCGGCCCCCTGGGCCATAACAACACCAATAGCACCCGCAGGCCCATGGTCAAGGAGCAAGACTCAGCCCTGCCCAGCCTAGCAGCCTGGTAATCCTTAGAGCAGGCTTAAGGCACAGATGAGCTGGGCCGAAGCCCAGGGCGCCAATCTTCGGAGGGGCGGATGGAGCTGTGAGTATTAAGGTTTTGCAAACAACAGTGCGCCTCTCAACTGGCTCTAGTGATTCCGTTTAAAGTGGTTTTAATCCTCTTATTAGCACACCATAGGCACTGTTTTTAACACTCCATTAGCCCCCTTCACTGCCCTCCCTTCTCACCCCTGATGACACACACCCACAACCCTCACCAGCGTGACAGAGCTAGGTTGTGGGGGAATCTGGTGAGTTGGGGGAGGTCCGGTGATGTGTGTGTTCAGAGGCCAGTCGCTGCTCACCCAAGGACTGGCCTCTGAACACAGAAGGGACTCCCTGCTGTCTCAGTTTATTCATAGCAGCAGCAACAGCACCAAATGTCTTTCCGCTAAGCTGCTATCCTAGCAAAGGCCAACTCTGGTCATCATAACTGCCTGCTTTCAGCTAAACAAGCTTTGGCACACACATTAGGTTTCACCCATACAAAACCTATTGGCTTTGTCAATGTTTTCTTTTTTTTTAATACAGCTCGAGCTGATGTGCAACATGGCTTAAAGTAAAAAAAAAGTGCCATGAAGTAGCCAGCACTTACAGCGCCAGCTTTTTTCTTTCTTTAAGCCATGTTGCACAGCAGCCGTGCTGCTGTGCAATATATGTAACAAGCATTGGCATAGCCAATAGGTCTCGCCTTTGGGACCTTATAAGTGTTTAGCCATGCAACAGTTGTGCTGCATAACTAAATACTTATAAGGTCCCAAAGGCGAGACCTATTGGCTATGCCAATGCTTGTTTAACTTAGTCGGTGGTATAGCCAACATAGAGGGAAACCTGCTAATTCACCATCTGGGACATCAAAGCAAAGGCGCCCAAGACCAAATCATAGAAGGCTCAAGACTGAATAATATGTTTAATAATGGACACAACTGCAGTCAAAGCTAGAGCTGGGATTATAAGACATTAGAGACCAGGAGATTCGGTGTGACGGCCTTTAGGTTACCAGTGAATCCCTGAGAGCTCTTCACATGCTTATCAATCACTGACCGGAGGGGAGGCCTCTTCATTTTACAGATATTAGCATTATAAATCTATACCTTTCATTAAATAATGTTCTTACTATAGATGAGCAACGAATGACCTTTGCACTCCGCAATAATAGGAACATGACAGGAGGTCAGCACGCTATCTCTGCAGAGTTCAAAGGTCATTACTTAGCAGTAATTACAAATACAATAGCTGTGATACTCTGATGTATGAATATTGGATAAATAGTGTGTATGCGGCAGGAAGCATAGGGGGAGCGAGGAGCGATTAGAATGAGGGGGTAAGTATGAGGGAGAAGGGGGGATGAGGAGAAATGAAAATTACGGGAGATAGAACTCCAGTGCGATAAAGTGGGTGAGAGAAATGAGGGGGAAAAAGCATCGTAGCCGCGAGTGACTGGTAGGAGAGGGGAAAAGGAGGGAGAGCGCGGACGACGGACAGGAAGGGGTGAGACGGAGAAAGAAAGGGTGGAAGATAATGAGTGAAAATGGCGGGAGAGTGAAACGCGGGGAGGGCGGCCGAGAGCAGGAGAAAGACGGCGAAGTGAGTGGGAAAGGAAGTGGGAAGATATGAGCGAAAGAGTTGGTTTTAAGGGCGGGTAGGGATTGTTTCAAAGCGGCAAGGTTGGTGCAAAACTGGAAAATTGTTAATTCTGACAAAGAGGAAGAGCTGGCGTGAAAAAGAAGGGTTTATAAAAAAAGGGTGTGGGGTAGGGGGAGGAAGGGAAGAACAGGTGCAAAAGAAGAGTGGGTGAGAAAAGGGTGAGCAGGTAGGAAGAGGGAGAGGTGGACCGCGTGGAGGGAGGGTGAGACAGGCAGAGTGAGAAGGGAGAGGGAACAGTGGGCAGGGGGAGACAAGCATTGGCCGCGCGGCCGTGCGAGACGCGCTCTGTGGTGGGGGAGGGGGAGGAGCGGGAGAGCAAGTGACGCGCGGCTGTGAAAGTGACACGGCTGCGCGGCCCCGAGACGCGCTCTCTGGTGGGGGAGGGGGAGGAGCAGGTGAGAGGAAAGCCAGATGGCGCCTGGAGCATGCGAGGAATGCGCGTTACTGTGCGCGTACCCGCATGCTCGAGGCAAGCCAAAAAAGCTGTGGTTGCATTTCTAAAAGCCCACTACTAAATGTCTCGCCCAGAGCACCGCAAGCGCTGGCTCAGGGCGAGACCTAAAAACAGCAGGGGATAAGGGGAGGAGTGCATGTTTGTTAAAACAAAAATTGTTTTAAAAAACGAAAAATAAGTGCAGAAAAAAATAGGTATGCTCTTTTGAAATGCATTTAAGCTTTACTGCACATACGGTGTGCACTGCTGTACAATAAACATTCTACTTTATGACTGCAATGCAAAATCCAAAGTCCCAGCAAAAAGGTGCTATAAAAGCACCGTTTTTCCTCCCATGCAACAGGGACTGTTTCCTGAGAGGCATTCATAAGGCAGGTGGGTGAGTTTAAGTCTTATCTGCCCCGTGAAGGAGGAGGTGGGGGCCACTATGCACTTTCGCCCCCAGTGAAATATGCACCTGGTAAAGAAGGGGCTCAGTGTTTCCAAACAGAGGTACAGTCCAGGTGCGGGTCTGGTGGCTTAGTGGACTAATTTATCCATTGTAGGGACCTGTGTTCGACTTCATGCTCACAGGTTCAAATCCTGGCTGGTCCACTCAGCTGTTCATCCTTCTGAGGTCGATAAAATGAGTACCATTGAGTTGGGTAACTGAACCTACGTCCCATCTTTTTAACATACGGAATCAAGAATCGTACCCAAGCCATAGAACTTCTTGTTGATATGTGTAATGTGGACATTGCAATAGCTATTGGAAGGTACATGACTGCAGTAAAACGTTTTTGCTTGGAGAAATAAAACGTATAATGTACTGGGGTAACTAACAATTGAAAGCCATAGTATGAAATGAAGTATAATGTCAAGAGAGTAGGATTTTAGTTCGATAGAAGAATTTTACACAGGAAAAACCCCTGCTGGAAGGTTAATTTCTATGGAATATAAAGTGTTAGGCGTTTAATTTTAATTCTATATGAAATATGGCAATGGTGTTATGTTTGCAATTGGATTTTTAAGGATTACGGTTTTAACAAAAATTGTTGGTGAAATTATTTATGATATTAGAGTTGTATATAAATTGATATATTTTTGCACTGTTTAAAGACCAATGGTCTAAATAAACTTTACTTTGACTGACTGAGTTGGGTACAGTGCTTTAAATGGGCCGGTATTTACCGAGCCGAGTACCGGCACTTCTCCACTGTCAAGGAGAGTACCAGTACTCAGGGTCGGATTAATAAGGTGGGCACTGGACTGGTGCCCGAGGGCCAGCTGCGTGCCGTTTGTTTGGCAGCATGTTGGGCGATGCCGTATGTATTATTCGCCTGAACGGCCTATTGGAGGCCTGTGCAGGGGCAAGAGGGCCTCTGCTCCCTTCCTACCCAGATGGAGGCTCTCCTTGTCCTCATCACCCGGAAGCCAGGCATCGATGATGGGTCCGTGGAGGAACGCAGGCACAAAGGGCCATTTTCACCCCTTGGCCTCCCACTGGAGTCTGACTGTCTTTCTCATGACTCACTTGTCCCTGCCATTCCACCCCGCCCGCTGGGACATTGAGTCCATGATGGGCGGGGATGAGGTGGTGAAGATGGCTTAAAGCCTCCCTGGTGCACAGGTGAGGTGGGGGAGGTCACTAACCTTCCCATTGGAGGCCAGTATTGTTCTTCCCCCTGACCTCTACCCTGCTGGACTCTGCACATACTCGGGACCCTGCACTGTTCACTGCCTGCCAGTGCAAGCTCTCCGGACGTGTGGCCTTCTGCCGTGGGGAGAGGAGGGAAAATGGGGGTGAGTGAAGGTGAAGAGTGAGGGGGAAGGAGCAGAGAGTTTAAAGTAGGAAAAGGTAGAGAGGCAGAAGGGGTAAGCACAGACAGAGATATGAAAGACATCCAGACGGTTATGGAAAGAGGTAGAGAGGCGCGGAGAGGGCAGATTAGAAATAGAAAGAGTGATGAGAGAGAGTGATAGGATACAATTGGGGTAACGAGAGTGGGACAGAATTAGCTACTAACGGGAGAGAGGTGAGTGCGGGAGGGATCTCGAGCTTAGAGATGTGAAAACAGAGTGTGTGTTTGAGAGGAACAGAATCAGGAGGTATTTGAAAAGAAATGCGTGGAATGCTTGTTTGTGTGTGTGCACCCTTGAATATTTAAGGATTGCGCCTAATGCAAGCAAGTAGGAACATTAGAAATATTATGATATTAGGAAGCTGCAAATATTACAAAACAAGCAAACATGAACATTTGGTGTTTCACCTTCATTTTGTATAACGAGTTAACACATTTTGTTTGGATTGATACATTTCTCACATGTTTTGTTCTGTTGCGCAACGGGTGTAAGTGCCAGAGTCTCTCTCGTCCTAGAGCACATTGAGAAAGTGCTAAAAGTACTGTTGATGGCTTGACTCATTCAGGGTTTTAGTTGTTAATCTGCACATATGGAAAGAGTGAGACCACTATCCAGGACAACATGAATACTCAATAGAAGTGTTTTTGTATCATGTCTAACTCCGCCTCTAACCCCGCCCACTAGCCACGCCCCTAGCTCATTTTAATGAGTACCTGCACTTATTTTTTCCCATTTAAAGCACTGGTTGGGTAACAATAAACATCTGTTATTCAGCCGCAAGATACCAACGGGTGAACGTGCGCTTTACAAATACACGTTACATTATGTTACTTGTAGGGACAGTATTACACGACCACATGTCTCTGCTTGAACTGGAAAATTAATCCTGCCAATGAACGTATCAACCATGTCAATACAAGAGTTCAAAGGTTAAAAACGAATCATGAGAGTTTTAATAGGGCAGGCGGCATGGTAGAATGACGACACTGAAATACACGTTTGGTCTTACTTTTAGGATCCAAAGTTATACTCCAGATAGTTACAGACAGGCGCCCTATTCGGAAAACAGTGCCACTTCAGGGTGTATTTAATCTTCAGTAGCAACTAAGCGAGTCCACTGTAGCGCCTTGAACTCCCAAAATGTAAATCGCATACGACAAGCGTTCATGGTTCCTTCTACTGAACACAAACAACGTTATTTATTTTTTGTGTGCCTTTTAAATGAGGCCAGCTACATAAATAGATAAAACGAACTGGGGACGGACTACAATTGAAGATGTAGGAGGTTTTTCTAAACTAGTTTCACTAAAAGCAGAAGTTCGGGTTTTTCGGCTGAGTAGTTAGAAATATTTTAACTCACATGGAGTCAGTGGCACATGAAAAACAGGTCATAAGGTGGCCCATTTCTCAATCCCGGCCTTTGAGATGTCTGTGTGCTGTGTATACAGTTTATGATTACAACCTCCCAACAATAAATCGTCAGCTTTCGGGAACAGTACTGTGATGCCAAGGCCCTCCCACACCCCATCAACCACGGTCAGAAGCCCACAACTGGCCTGACAACTTTCCCAGTTCCATTCCGAGACTTGCAGTCTTGTTTATTCCATTAGAAATCAGGACTATAAGTCCCAGAATTCAAAGAAAAAACCTGGACTGGTGCAGCACATCATGCATGGACCTGAGAAATTTTGCAGCTATGCAGCTACAAGGATGTTTGTAGCGGGGGAGGGCAAGAATTGGGGAGGAGGCGCCAAGGAGACGGCACCAGCAAATATGGGGCGTACATGAGATATTAGACACGCACAATGGCAGCTCTCCTGAATTATCCCAATGTTTCAGCTCCAAGTTGTGCGAGGTACAACCGTGATGCTTAAAAGTGCAATCAACCCACCAAACATTAGCGATTTGTGGTTGAAGTGCGCAGCAGAGTTTCTCCTCTCCATTTCACATTGACCCAAAACATGAAATGTGGGTGGATCCGAGACTGTGCAAAAAAAAAAAAAAAAAGGGTCGAAAAAAGCATTCTCAGAATACTCAGCTATACATTTCTATTCAGAATAAACACACAATGCGAAGAACACCATTTGGTCTTGAAACCGTCGCAATTGAGTACAACGATAAAAACGTGTTTTCTAGTTAGCATTTGGAAAATGAGCATGCACAATTAAACTCTGAATTCAGGAGTAGCTCATAACAAGGATGGGAGAGGGGGTGGGAGGGGTATAGAGTAGGGTGACCAGACGTCCCGGATTTGCCTGGACAGTCCCGGGACTTCAAGGACTGTCCCGGCATCACAACAGTTTTTTTGAGAGAGGGTCTGGTGACCTTGCACATTAATCACAATGTGGTACAGGTTCACATTTCATCTGGCCCTCTCTTCACACCAGGGACAGAATATGGGTTGTTAAAAGAGTCACCTGCTGTGCTCCCTTGCCTCACTCACTCAGTACAGCAGGATTTAATAAGGAATGAATCAGTATCCAGTCACCCAAGGCATTTCTCATAAGAGCTCCCTGGAATATGGACCTTTAGGAGTCAGGGTGAACCCGACGATGAAGCATGACACTACTAGAGTGTGTGAGGCTTATTTAAACAAAAGGAATTTTTTCCATCCCTCGCGCCTCGGGACGCAGAGTCTAGTTGGGGTGAGCACTACCTCATCCCGTCACGTGTTGTGACATTAGGTGGGATACCTGTGAGTTTTGTATCTTCCAATTTTTGCCCAAATCTCTTGACTTAATGTCCTTTGCAGTTTTTATGCACACGTCATTCTTATTGGAAATGAATTATCTGGGACTTACCTTGATTTTTCTAAGATAGACATTTTCTCTGCTTGTTGATTTGCACATTGGGCGGAAAATACATGAACTGTGATATTCTTGCTTGCAAATACATGCCCATCCCTGAACAAACAAGTAACTATAACTCGCGTTCCCACCATGCACAGAGTTGTAATCAATTATATCACTTCAGATGTTGGCGTGACATTATCAGTGATGTCATAAAACTTGTCATGAGTGATATAATATGTGAGATATTTAGTAGGCCTCGGCGGAGCTCGTGGAGTTTCACTCCGCGGAATTCTGCAGAGTTGTAAAAAAAACTCTGTGGAATTCCACGGAGTTCCGCGAGCTAGCGGAGTTGTATTGCGAGGTGAGGTTAGGTTACAAACATGACTGTGTTTGGAATAACTACAAACAAATTTGCACATGTACATTTTTATATTAGTCATGAGTCTTTTTTTAATATAAAAAAGATATTTCTGCACACGTGCACCTGCTCTCACCTGCGCCTCATGGCTCAGTCCCTCTCACAGTGCCTGGTTGATGGAATGGATGTGTGCCCGGGAAAGCTGAGCTCCTGCAGGACCTCGTGCTGGACTTTCTTCGGCAATCGGCAGCCTATAGCTCGGGTCTGTGAGGTGCTTCTTTCAAGCTGTGATCACTGGGCAGACTCCGTCACTTTTTCCTGGCTCCATGCTGCCTCTACTAAACTCTGACTTCCTCAGCGTCACCGCGTGCCCTGGATGCACTTCTTAAGAGGTTTCTGAGAGATGTAGTTTGTCCCAGCTGGACGCCGCACGGAGAGCGGCTTCCCATCGCTGCAGGTGCTGCTACTGAGGCAGATTATTGGTAACTGACTTATCCCCAGCCCTAACGGCATTAGACAGAAAAAAGCTTGCATGTAACCACACGCTTTCTGAAGAGGTGTATCCGTTTTTGGTCTTCCTGGAAGCGGGCCGCCTCTGCCGTTGAGGTGCAGGCCTCGGGCAGAATCACGTAGTGCCTTAATAGCTTAATAGCATCGCACTCCCAGCAACGGACATATCAATAAAGGGGTCAAGAAGCTTCTCACATGAAGGGGTGCTGGGTTGTGAATGCCTAAGGTCAGGTAGCCGGAGGAAGCAAGCCATGGGACTGGCTGCAAATGAACTAGCCGCAACAGTAACATGGGAGCATTCACACCAGTCCGCCTGGGACACTGAAAGCAGTGAAAGGCCCGCACTCAGGGACAGCGATAGAGATAGTTGCATGTCAGTCTCAGACCAAACGGCCCCTAGAGCGGAGTACTCTCAGTCCTCTGCAAACCCTGACTGACCACAGGCCTCCCTTTAGTGAAAACTCTACTGTAGCTAATCCGCTGTCGAGTCTAAGCCGCAGAGAGGAGTCAAGTACTCAAAGTAGGGGAGAGAGCCAGTGAACTCCACTCCGCGGTGGTTGGCGGGGTTGTTTTACCAAACTTCGTGCTCCAAGCGGAGCACGGAGTGGCAAAACTCCTTGAACTCCGCCAGTGGAGCAGAGTTCAATACCCACTGCTAATATTTAGCACTGCATGATGGGGGTGCGAATTATAGTTACTTTAGGGCAGGAGTTATAGTTACTGGTGATAACGCACCCTCGGGCATCTGTCTATACCATGTGTATCCCCAGGCAGACAGTCCCTCACATTCCTGACCCATCTCCCATCGATGGGTCCATCACCCCCCATTCTCTGTATTATCAGTGAATGAGTACTTCTAGGCATTCACTTCCACCTGACATCTCTCCATCAGGTGACTACAGTTCCCATGATTGCTCGGGAATCCTGTAGTTCATTTTAGCCCCTCCCACGCACATATGTGGCTTGGCCTTTTTTAACTCTGTGCTTGCACTGCTAGGCACTCCATCAGCGTTAGCTTTGCTGCCGGCCCCTGGGAGAACCATTAATATGATTTAGGAAGCCTCCGAAATGAGCGCCGAAGGACTTCCAAAATGGCGCTTCCATTTTGTCGCTTCTGCCGCTCTGCATGTGACGCGTCATCAACGGCACCGACAGAGTAAACGCGAGTATTTCACCCCACGGTTCTCACACCACCCCTCACTCTTCCAAGCTGGTAGAACGAGAGTAGGTCATCCGGCTCCACAGCCGCATCCACACCGTGAGTAATTAATGCTACAGACGCATCCCTGCCTGCATTATGTTGTTTTTCTGTTGCCAGACAAACATTATATTTCTCTCCATTTCAGGACGCTAAAATTTAGCGTTCCCTCTGCCATAACTTGATGAAGTTTGTAACCCACGCCAAATGGGTGAGTCTTTGCATACTTTCAGCCATAGCGTTTGATAGTCTCCCCGCTTGCCTATGCCCTTTGATGTGCCACTTCCTTCTGCCTTTTCACTGCGCCTCAAAACACTTTTTTAACTAACAGTAAGAGTAAGAACTCTTCTGCATGCTGTACTGTATTGAGAATTTACTCCTGTCTCCGATATACAGCGCTCCGTGGCCCTACACTGCCATTGCCCTGTTAATTTTGGCCTCCTTCCTAGAGCCCCTGGAAAACCTGCCTACTCACATGGCCTTGGGGAGTGGCCACCATCAAGGGCATGGTCTTGAATAAAATGATGAGCCAACTGCTTGCCTTTTAGACTTCCAAAGAAGAGAGTCTGTTTGTACTGTAGTCCTGTTTATTTTTTCGAGGCTAGACACTACTTACCTGATCCTGTAGACCCAGACTGCATTGTAACATCTACTTTCTATCCTGACATCTGCAGTCGACGTTTTCTGCCCAAGGTGATCACCTGCAAGGAAAACAAAATAGACAGTAATTACTCGAACGGTAATGCGAACTACAACGTCCTCGTGTTAGCCAGGAAAAAGAGTGCAGCAACTGAAAAAAGGCTTGTTTGAGTATGGTTTGCTGAGTTATATTTTAGGTATTTAGGTTAGAGCAGCAGCCAAAGACATTCACAAAGAAAAGACCACAGCAATTAAACCAGAAGAGAAGAACTAAGAGGACCCTGAAGGCAAGGCACCCCATGAACTTTAAGCACTGGCAAGACACAGTGAGGAGCCTTCAAAAGTGGTAACTGATTAAAAGGGAATACACACTTATATGGTATTGTTTAATTAATCCTGAGGCTAATTCACTCCTTGTGACTTTTAGGGGATTAAAAAACCACAGACCCTCATTTGAGAGGGAGATCCATGATTATCAACCACGCTACTTACGGACACACCGCTACAGAAGAAGTCATTAGGAGCCCCAACACTCCATCCCTCATAGACACAAGGTACACCACTGGGATGAGGATCTCGGGTGGAACCTGGTGGGACTTGGAAATAGGGAGTATAACCTTTCCTCTACTTCCTCTTAACAGAGTGGATCCTCAGCTCTAGTAATGGTGCGACCATGGAGATCGGCAACCAATAAAGTCAGACCACACCCACCCAATTTGTAGAAGTCGAAAGACTCTCTTCTTTTTCTTTTTCTCTTTCCCAGACCCCTTTCCCTTGGGGGCTGCATCCTGTACACAGTTGTTGGTGCAATGTGCATGGCACCAGCCTTCAGGAGGATTTGTGGTCTAGGCTTCACTCCTGCAGACTCCTGGACCAATTCAGGTTAGTGTTTTCCTGGTTCTGGCAGGAAGCCAAGACCACAAATATGAGGTCTGTCTGGGTGAAGATTGATTCCCAAGACACCGTTCAGACCCAAGACTTGACCCAGGCACTTTTGCAGGAAACCCCAAGTCCTTCAGATCTTGCCATGGCCCTTTTGACTCTCCAGACAGAAGTAGTCCCTCTACGACAAGTGAATCAGGAGTTAAAGACAGAGCTAAATAGATACAAACCTAGGACCGTTCCTTTGGGGGAAGGGATCAGGAGCCTGACCGAAAATGCCTCCACATGTCCTAAAGCTAGCCCGATTCTTCACTCGAAGTGGAGACACCCCTTTACCACGGACTTCTTCCCTCCCAGACTCAAATCCAGTACCATTAGCCATGAATCTAACAGTAGTAACAACAACTCCAGTTTCGCTAGCTTCTCCTGAATGTTTCTCATGAGATAGCGCTAAGTTTAGTTTGTTCATGAACCAGTCCTATTTACACTTCCTTTGCATACCAGCGGCCTTCCCCGTGATTTCCTATTTGGCCGGAAATGCCACTACCTGGTCTGTCCCCCCTAGTGGAGAATAATGATCCGCTCTTGTCCAATTTGGCTAGCTTTTGGAAGGCCATGAGAAAACCGTTTACTTGCCACACCTTCATGCGGGGGAGCGAACATGAGCTTTTGAATTTGAGACAAGGGAGTAAGGATTTACTTACCTGCATTTCCTCATTCATTAGGTTTGTTTCAGAAACTCAATGGCCAGAGAATAAGAGAACCTCTCTTTTCTATCGAGAGCTTCAATGTGAGTTGAAGGATATTTTGTTGAAAGCCTTTAACCCCCAGAGGAGTGTTCCGACTTTATTGATCTTTGGGTCAAGTTGGAACACAGGTTCGGAGAACGTAAACGGGAAAAATCATGGTCGGACAATAGAGTCATTATTTTTCGAGGAGACAAGAAAGAGTCCAACAATAAAGGTGCCGACTCACCAGAACCCATGCAGATTGGAGGACTTGAAGGGCCTCTGTCAGCAGAAGAAAAAGACAAGAGAAGGAAAAAGAATCTATGTTTGTATTGTGGCAAGGGAAAACATTTTGCAAGGGAATGTCACGAATGCTGGGGGAACGTGGAGACTAGTCTCCCACATACTTGTATCAATAAAGTCTCCCTGCTTCTGTCTAACCCACAAAACAATCCACCAATACACCTAATGATCTCTGGTACTTTCATCATCACTCAGCAAGTTAGGAAATTCCTGACTGTTCTGGTAGACTCCAGAGCTACTGGACACTTCATTGATTTGACTTTTGGTAGGACTCTCTGACTACTGATGGGGGAAAAGAACATCCCTGAGTCAGTTTGAGCAGTGGATGGGTCCAAGTTGTCGTCAGGGCTGGCAACCTCACAATCCAAACTCCTCTACCTTCTTTGTGACAACGGTCATTCCGAAAATCTAAGTTTCAACCTTATTGATACCCTCACTTTTGAAGCCATTCTGGAAGTTCCGCAGGAATAAACCCATACTTCTAAAATAGACTGGACCCTCTGTAAAGTCATCCTAGGTTCCAAGTTTTGTCAACACACCTGTTACAGATTAGCTACAGAGTGGTTAACACCTTTAATGTGTGCCAGTACTTCATGCGCTCAGATAGCAGCTGAGCCCCCGCTGGAATATCAAGACTTTTTGGATGTTTTTGATAAAAAAGGGCAACAATCCTACCTCCTCATAGGAGTTTTGATTGCCGCATTGACCTTGAATGCAGGGCTACCCTACCTTGTAGTTAGGTATACACCCTTTCTAAACGTGAGATCCATAATTTTAAACAGTATCTGAATGAGCTGCTATCCTGCAGTTTTATTCAACATGCCACTTCCCCAGCCTCCTCTCCACTCTTTTTTGGCCTGAAGAAGAATGGCAAGTTAAGACCCTGTACTAATTACCGTGCTTTAAACAAGGTGACAAAAAAAAAATCCTACTCTCTTCCCCTCATTTCAGTTTTGTTGGATCAGATGAGGCAATCCACGATATATAACAAGTTGGATCTCCACAGGGCATGTTATCTCATCTGCGTGCGAGAAGATGAATGGCCTTGGATTGACTGCCATCCAAGTACGGCCTTTATGAGTACTGTGCAATGCTGTTTGGAATTTTTAACGCTCCTGTTGCGTTTCAGTACTTCATCAATGAGGTACTACAAGAATATCTGGATGAATTAGTCATTGTTTATATAGACAACATCTTGATTTACTCCAAAACACCCAGTAAGAGATGTAGGGGGAGTCCTGCAAAAACTGCAAGAGAATTTTCTTTATGCCAAGTTGGAAAAATGCACCTCCCATACCACACAGACAGATTTCTTGGGCTTCATAATTTCGCCCACAGTGATCCAGATGGATGACACAAAGATAGAAGCGATTCTCAACCTATGTGAAAGCAATGCAGAGCCCGTTAGGTTTATTGTCTATTTTTCCATCATAGTTGCTCCAATCACTAAGCTATTGAAGAAGAGAACCCCGTTCAAATAGTCCACAGTCACAGACCACGCTTTTAGCTTAGTAAAGGAAAGATTCACTTCAGCACCAATTCTCAATCACCCGGACCCGGCCCAGCCATATTTCGTGGATGCAAACTCTTCCCAGTTCACCCTTGGGGGAGTCCTTTCCCAAAGGGATGAGCACACAGGAAACATGCACCCAATAATGTATTTCTCCAGCAAATTGCTAACAGCAGAACAAAACTACACAGTTGCCGAGCGCAAACTCCTAGTTATCAAAATGGCCTACCAGGAATGGAAACATTACTTAAAAGGGGCTTGCCATACCATAATCATATACTCAGATCACAAAAATCTGCAGTTTTTGTGCTCACCCAAGGCCTTGATGCCCCGTCAGATGCGTTGGCTCCTGTTCTTTAATGAGCTTGACTTTGTGATAACATACCAACCGGGCACAAAACTGGCCAAGGCTGATGCCTTGTCTCGTATCCATACCTCTGTTCCTGCAGACCATTCCACAAGCGATCCAACCCCCCACTGTTCTATCTCCTGAGCGAAGAGTTGGAGCTAATAGTGTATATGACTTTTGGGAAGTAGTGCAACATCAGTTTGACAAAATGGATCCCAGGGATTGGTTAAAGAAGCCTTGCAACACCATCTGACAAAGATAATTCTACCATTCTGGGCTATTGCATATCCCTACTCCAGACTTGCAAAAAGAAGTTATACCGTAATCATGCCACCTCCTTAACTGGACATCCTAAGGAGCAAAATACTAGACAGAATGGCATGTGCTGATTCTTGTGTGAGATCTCCAAAGACATCACAACTTGTGTGCAACAATACCCAACCTGTTAACAAAACAAGAGTAGTAAAACCTACTTGCTTGTTATGCCCATTACCCATCCCACCAGCTCCTTGGCACATGCCCAGTATGGATTTAGTCACTGACATACCTACTATGAAAGGGTATAAAACTATCCTTGAATTGTGGATATGCTAACAAGTCCACTTTATACCAATACGGAAACTTCCAAAGGCCATGGAACTAGCCGATTTATTCCTGCAACATGTGATAAGTTTACATGGAATTCCTTCAATCATAATCTCTTATCGTGGCACCTCAATCTATCTCCCAATTTTGGCGCTGCTTGTGTGCATCTTTGGAGATTGACCTCTGTTTCTCCTTGGCCTACCATCCTCAGACGAATGGACATACGGAGAGGGTAAATCAGTCCCTAGAACAACTTCTTCACTACATACCCTCACTAGTGACTGGTCCAAGCCTTTAGCTTAGCAGAATTTGCATACAACAATACCACACATTCAGCTATTGGGGTTTCCCCTTTCTTTTGCATTCTAGGATACCACCTACGATCTCTCCCAGTCTCTCTCTCTCACTTAATTCCACTCACATAACTGCAGTCAAACATCATGATAATCATAGACTCATTAGTTCAGCAGTAAAAGTACATTTCAGACACTACAGAACAACCATGAAAGTGCAGGCAGACCTCCAACGTATCATGGAACCTGATTATGCAGTAGGAGATATGATATGGTTGGCAACCAAGGTTCACTCCTTGTCTAATAGGGGATAGCAAATCCCCAGACCCTCATTTGGGATGGAAATACATGATTATCAGCTACACTAATTACTGGCATAGCACTACATAAGAAGTCATTAGGAGCCCTAATACTCATAGAGACAAAGTACACAACCAGGAAGTGGATCTCGGGTGGAACCTGGTGGGACAGGGTAATAGTTAGGGAGTATAACCTTTCTTCTACTTCCTCTTAACAGAAGGGATCCTTGGCTCCACTAATTGTGTGACCTTGGAGATCGATGACCAAGGAAGTCAGACAACACCCACCCAATTCATAGAAGAAGTCTCTTTCCCAACCCCCTTTCCATTGAAGCTGCTCTCTGTCGACAGATGTTGGTGCAGTGTGCATGATGCCAGCCTTCAGGGGGATTTGTGGTCTCGGTTTCACTCCTGTAGACTCCTGGACCAATTCAGGTTTGTGTTTTCCTGGTCCTGGCCCAAAGGGACCCTGGCTCCTATGGACTGACGCCCCCAGAGCCTCAGTAAATGACATAAGATACCTGAACAGTGAAATCTTCAACTCACACGTGGAAATCAATAGGGTCTTTCTGGATTACTATAGTTCTCTGTAGACCACGGCATAGGGTGGCGGTGGCCCTCCCCTGCATGCCTATATAGACAGAGTGCCAACCACACGCTTGGAAGCCCTACAGTGGCTCACTCTAGACGAGCCACTCAAAATTGACATGGTTCATGCCATGATAGACCAGATGGCACATAACAAAACACTGGGAACAGATGGACTCACAGTGGAGTTCTACTCCACTTATGAAACAAAGCCGGGCTGAAACTTCTCCAGCTTTTAAGGCTGCGAGGGACGTAGGGGCTCTCCCCACGGCTCTGAGACAGGCGCTAATTGTAGGACTTCCTCAACCTGGCTGGGATCCTCTCAAGGTGTACTCCTATAGACAACTTTCCCTCCTTTTTAAAAAAAATGTTTTTATTGGAAACAGTACAGTTCAGGATAAGATAAGACAGTACATTTGACTGTGGTGGAGGTATCCATAAAAGGCATCAGACCCACGTCCCACCATTGTCAACGTTATATACAATCCCATTCCCACACAAGTCGTCAATTTCAGAAAAATAAAATGGAACAGAACAGTATCCATCTCTACTGAAAGCAGTTCGAGAGCAGCAAAGGGTGCCCATAATCATGCAAAACATGTATTATAAAAACTAAACAATGACCAAATGAAAAAAGAAAATCTATACAAAAACTGAGCAGTGGCAGCAGACATTCATAACAAGACCCCTCGTATAAGAGAAGAGGGGAGGGCGGCAGAGAAAGCCGGAGGGAGAATAGGGGAAAGGAGCACTCTCCATATCCCCCAGGAATCTGCGACCACATCTAAACACCCACACATCAACATGTGCTATTTCCAACTCAGTTTTGAATCCAGTCCCCTACACCCCTGCAACTGATATCCCCGGCTCCCAATCCTGAGATGCAACAGGGGAACTACTTGCTGACAGTTCCACCTCATCCAAACTGTTCAACATATCTCCCCCACATCTCCAAATCCCACTCAGCATTTTCAATAGTACGAACTGAACGTAATCGTCTCTCCTCAGCGACCCCCCCCCCACTCCTGCACATCTACCATTCATTTATGAGCAGTTGGTGATCTGGGCTGTATCCAATGGATAGCCACACAGTGCCTAGCTAGCACAAGACACAGGAGGGCAAACCTATGTCCCCTTTTGGCCCCTCACTTAGAAGTCGGAGCACCCCCAGGAGGAAGTGTTTGACCGAAGCGACCACCTGTACATGCGTGATCATTTGTAGGGCATGTATGACCCTTCCACAACACTCCTTTTACTTACTTCATCACACGTCATATGGAGGAAGTATGCCGGAGTCGACCCCATCGAGGGCGGCAGCAGACCAGGACCCATCAGTTCAAAGTAAATGTTGCGGAGTTAGATATGTGCGGTGCAAATAATAAAACTGGGTGAGTTTGAATCGCGCTTTACTGGCTACCTCTTTGACTTGAGCAAAAGTCCTTCTACAGTCACTCTCAGAAAGGGGCTCGGGCAGGTTATCAGCCCATCTGGCCTTGACCCCTGAGATATCAGTCTGATGATCTCCCCTAAGAGCTTTGTAAATGTGGGATATTAAGCCCCTAGTGGAGCCGGAGTCCAATAGAAGGCGCAATGTCTGAAACTTCACGGGCTCAGCAGGAAAATCTGTCCAGATCTCGCAGAATGTTTGGGACACCTTTGTGTATCGCAAAAACTGTCCCTGCTGCAGCTGAAACAGGTCTCTTGCCTTCCCCATGGTGATGAAAGAGTCATTCAGATACAAGTCACCAGCCATGGTGCAGCCCACTCAACTGCAGTGAGAGATCCATCACTGATTTATAGCCCTGAAGGGTGATAGCCATTGGAGAGGCAGCAATCTAGCACTTGGGGCTCTATGCAAAACCGAGTGACTGCCTGCTCCCAGGCCACTGCCACCAGCCAGACAATAAAAGGGCAGTCTCACAGGGTACCAGCACCCAACATGAGATAATGTGGAAGATCTGCCCCAACCCCCCAGTGTCCACAAAGGTCTTCTACCCATTCGGACTGGCCACGCACCACAGCGCCGCGTACTACAGGAGGCTCACGAGATAATAGAGCTGCAAGTCCAATAGCACCAGGCCCCCAGTTCTGCGTCCAATTCCAGAATGTCTAATTTTACCCTGCTCCTCTTGTCAGCCCACAAGAGGGACACCAGGAGGCTGTTCATTTTGGCAAATGTGGATTTCGAGATACTATACATGGCATTCTGCAGGGCATACAGACAACGGGACAGCAACACCAATCTACCCATCATCTACAGTGGAAGGCGAACCCAAAAGTGAACTGACACTTCCAGGCCTTCAATAACTCTACCCATATTGAGGCGATAACGAGCGTCCGAAGTATGCATCACCTTTATCCCCAGATAGCGGAAGTGGACCCTTTCCCAGGTAAGCTCCGCCATGGAAAGTCTAGTCAGATCCACATGCGCCTGCACAGCTGGGAGACTAGCACTGTACCTGCTTGTTGATCCGAGGCCAGACACTGCAGTGACTTCATCCATGATCTGGAGCAATACACCAACTGATCTCTCTGGGCGTGTAACATAAATGAGTGTGCCATCCGCATAAAGTGAGACAACATGAGTGTTGCTCCCCCACCTCGATGCCCCACTCAGTCATGTCTCGGTGAATTCAATCACCAAAAGCTCCATCGCCAAGGCGAAGAGGAGTGGTGACAAGGAGCAACCCTGTCTCGCGCCCCTCTCAATACGTATGCACTCTGACACAACTTGTCCAGTGCGAACCAGCGTGACAGGACTGGCATAGAGCAGCTGCACCAGGACAGAAAAAACTGTCCCAGTCCCATTCTCCACAGTACCTCCCAGAGATATTACCAATTAAGTGTGTTGAGCACTTTCTTCATATCTAACGTTACCAACACAGCCTCCAGATCTCCGTCAGCTATAGAGTGCATCACCTGTGACAACCTCAGCAAAGTTCATCTGGGTCCCCCTACATGATCACTGTGCACTGAGTGGGTCATCAATCCTCGCAGCCTGGTTAAAAGAGCCTTCGTGAGTATATCAGTGTTTACCCCGAGCATAGCAAGGGTCTATAGGAGCCGGGGTCCGTGGGGTCCCTACTAGGCTTGAGGAGCATAACAATCTGGGTGTTGCACATGGATTGAGGTAACAGCCTGTGACTCCTTGCCTCCTCCTCCTGTAGAATCTCCAACAAGCGAGGTACCAGCAGCCCAGAGAACACCTGATAATATTCCACCGGGAGCCCATCAGGGCCTGGCACCTTACAGAATACCATCTCCCAGACTGCTTCCTATAATTCCTCTGTAAGCTGAGGAACTGTCAATCCATCCAAAAAATGGCAGGTTTGCACCAGCCTGTTGCTCTCCACCTCCCAATATACAGTCGCCAGATGATCCCACAGGAGGAGATTGACACTCATCTGTGTCCCAGCACCGAGTTGTCCGGGCGTCTCAGCGAGAGGATCACCAGGATGGGGGCATATCTTCTTAAGTAACCATGCCAGAAGGCGCCCAAAGATATCACATTTCCCATGTAGCAGTTGACTACAGTAACGCAGCATCAGTCAGTCCAGCCTATCCCAAGTCTCCCCCACTGTCCTCTGTGCAGTCAATAACGCTACCTGCCTCTCCCCCAGGACAGGAGCTTCCTGCTGAAGGTGCCAACTTCCTCTCCTCCCCAGTCAATTTCGCCTCCAGATAGCACCTAGTATCACTAATACAGGACTGACTTTTCCACCCGTCACCGCCTTTAGAGTTTCCCACTCCAACTCTCTCCGTATCGTTGTCAGCCAATTTGTTTCAAAATACCCGACAGTCCCTGTCCTGAGCTCCTCATGGAACTGGGTGTCTCCAAGCACCTCAGGGTATAAAACGCCACAAGGGCACTCTGGGTCTAGCTCCACCCACACCTCACTCCAAGAGCAGTGACGCATGGCTGGAGAGGAATCTACCCAGTATCTGAACATCCAATATCTCAGTGGCGAGGTCCTCTGACACCAGAAAGCTATCAAAGCAACTACTAGTATCATGGACTGGGGCATAGCAGGTAAATTCCCTGGCCTCAGGGTGTGCGGTGCGCCAGACATCCAAGCAATGCATGCGCTCCATCACACCACGCAAGGCAGTCACCATAAAGGTTTTTGGGTGAAAATGCGTGGGATGCCGGTCACAAAGTCCATCAAGCACACAATTGAAGTCTCCAGCCCACAAGAGAGGAGTCCCAACATAGGGACGCAACTTGCGCTCCACATCAAGATAGAACTCCCCATCATCTGTATTAGGCATATATATATTCAACAGGCATGCCTCCCTCCCGTCTAACAGGCTAAGCAGTATAATGTATCTCCCCTCAACATTAGCCTTATAGCCCTGAACCTGGAAGGGGACCTGAGGGGCGACACATATCAACACCCCGCGGATACAATTGGAGTACATAACAGAGTATAATTACCCCTCCATTTCGTATGTACCTTTTATACCTTGCTCTCCATGAGATGCATCTCGTGGAGCAGAGCAATATGCACGTCCTGCCGATGTAGGGATGTTTGTACCCTGTAGCGCCTGACATAGGAGTTGAGCCCACGAATGTTCCATGAAACCAATTTAAATCGGGCAGTCATGACCTTACATGATATTTACCCCCTCACCGACCCTCACCCCAGCCCCACCCAGCGCCGCCACTCTCTTATCCATCACTGCGCCGCTTCTGCTGCAAAAGGAAACGTAACTAAAACAGAACACCCCTTACCACCCACCAGGTAAACACTGAGGAACCACACATGCCTTCCCAATCATCACAACCCTACCGCACCCACCCCGTCAAAAAATCCTTACTCCCCAAAAAACACCCTCCCTCCAAAACCCACACAACCTACAAACAAACTTCAATCTCAATATTATCTGGGGGGGGGGAACTGCACCTAGTGACTACAACTGCAGTTACCGCCCATGAGCACAGCACAGCCCCAATCACACAACGGCAACACACCAATCATACTCCAACTCTACCAGCGTAGATAATCACAGGCCCCTCTGTGTCGCTACACTGAGACACCACTTCCCTATGCACTCAATAAACAATCAAAACCGAACCTAAAAGAAAACCAAAAGTCAACAAACTAATTACGGGGGAGGGGAGAGGCAGCCCCACCCGTTTAACTTAGCACATGCTACCCAGCCACTCAGAACTACATGTCATTTAGTGAACCTGCCGACCAGTCCATCAGTCCGCTGCAGCAGGATCTCCAAGGGTCCCCCAGCTCCATGTCTCACATAGAAAGTCTCTGGCTCCAACTATCAATGAATGGCAACACAATGGCCAACCAACATGGAAGGGCATCAGTGTCAATGGAGCCAGCTCAAGTTCAGGTCTCTCCCAGTTCCGGAGTTTCCTCCACCACATCCACAGTGCCCTCATCAGAGTTGGAGCTGTGACTGCCTCCACTGGTGCCCTCACCACTTCCCTCTCCGATGGTTTTTGCTCCAAGTCTAACGTGTCATCATGCCGAACCACCACTCTGGAAGAGGACTGGGAGTCCCCACCACCCTGCCGCCCACATCTCCTCACCGGCCGCGAGCATCGTGAATGCCCCGACCTCCCCCCAGATCCACGGGGGGGCGCTGCCAGGATCCGACCATCACCCAGAATCTCCAGCCAGTCAAACACCGCATCAGGAGTAGTGAAGAAATGTGAGCGTTCATTGTGGATCACCTTCATCTTTGCCGGATAAAGGAGAATGTAATGCCGTCCCATTGCTTTCAACTTTAATTTCACCCCCCACAAAAGTCAGTCCGTTCTTTTGCAGCTTTCTCATATAATCTGGCAAAATGTCGATCAGATGATTCTCGAATGTGGGGTCCCCAGACTGCCGGACCACACAGAGGATGGCATCTCTGTCTCTATAATCCAGAAACTTCACGATCGCTGTACGTCGGTGGGCCCCGGCTGATGGCCTTGGTCCCAAGGCATGATGTGCTCTCTCTGCCATAAAGATGGGGGATAATTGGGTCGAAGGGAGCGCTTCCGCAACCCAGTGTTCAAGAAACCACTCTCGACTTTGCCCCTCCGCGCCCTTCGGGAAGCCTACAAATCTGAGGTTGCAGCATCAGGGGCAGTCCTGTGTGTCCTCGGCCCTTGCTTCCAGCACAAGCTTCCTGGCTGAGAGGTTGACCAGGTCAGCTTGGAGAGAGGGGACTTCCTCATGAAGCGTAGAAATGTCTTTATCCTTGACCAGGGAACACTGCGCCACCTTGAGGAGGTTCACCCGCAAGAGGCCAGCATCCTGTGAGACAGCCTCAATTTTTGCTTGGACCGTCACACTCAATGCCTCAATCACGGCCAGTAATTGGGCACCCGTTGGGCCCTGAGGCTCCTGGAGGCCCTCCACCCTTCCCAGCAGAGGCAAATTGGCCGCCACGCTCATCCACGGGGTAGTGAACTGGCCCATTTTAGTCTGTTGGGCCCCCGCTGCAGTCTATCCTTCCCCATTGTGTGTCAGTGCCAGAAGGGATGAGCTAGACTATCGCCCTGCACCTCCAGCAATCGCTCAGGTGAACCTCAAGAGCAGTACAGCCGCACCTCCCCCGACACTCACCAACAGTCAATGGCCAAACTCCACAAGGAACAGTACCTCGGGAAGAGTACACGGGCCTCCAGCTGCAGAAATGCACCTGCTGCTCTAAGGTAGAGCCTCTCACACAAGGGGGTTACAAGGCCAGCCCCAGAGGAAAGGCTCCAGAACCCGCTCCACAGTGCAAACAGGGAGTGGTGGCAGGAGGGCTATTCACAGGTTCCTAGCCCCCACACCGTCCCTGGAAATGCAGGCCAACTGCTAGAGGGCCACCCATGCAAGGCGCGACCCCGTCTCCTCCCACTGCAGGGCGCCCTGATGATTTCTGACACCTCCCGGTGTGAGGCAGCCACATCTCCCGACTCGGAGACTGTGCGATCACACTCATCCAAGGCGCTGCACCACAGCTACGCACAGCACCAGGAACCGCCTCCCGAGGGAATGCGGCACTCCCCCAACTCGTTGCACACACGAAGGGGTCTACAAGTCTGGTCCCAAGGGCATAGCTACAGAGCACTCTCTGCTGTGCAATCGGGGGCGGGCGGGCTTTCGGGCAGGAGGACTATTCACCGGGCCCCGGCCCCTGGCCCCCCAGAGAGTCCCTGGAATGCAGGTCAACTGTTTGAGGACTGCCCACCCCATCACCCTACTCAGCCGGGTGCCCCAAAGACCTCCGCTGGCTCTTTCGCATGCTGTGTCCCAAATCAGCAGCTGCACAGAGGGGTCCCATGGCTCCCACCACCGAAAACCATCGCAGGGGCTTCCCTCTTCTGCTCCGAAGAGCGCCAGGTGAAGGCAGGCCAGATGCAGAAAGTGCAGATCTCCATAGAAACAGCTATGATCCCACAGGAATTCAATCTAGCGTGCCTGATGAGGGGTGTTACCCCAAAACCGGTCTCAGGATTCTTGTTTCCGGTCCAGGGAAGACCTGGCTTGGCAGTTTGGGCTGGACTTTTCCCATGAGGAAAGGATCAAGACCGATTTGCATATGGCTGGGCCTGAACTGGGGTGGCTAAGTGAGCTAAAGAATGATGATGGATTCAACCCAGATCTGTGATTGGGGGTGAATGTCTGAAACGTTTCAGCGCTCCGTCCATCATCTTGTGTTTGCTTTGTTTGCCCACAGCAACGGCAGCCACCGAAGATTTCAGCGATGCCCTCCCACACTCCAGGTAGATGCAGCCATCCGTGGGCCAAAGAGAGGGTGACCGTGGCGCTGACCAGAATCCCGCACCACACTGCAGGGGGCTAAACAATGCAATCCATCCCGGCCCGTATCACACCTGCGCCGTAGGCCTCACAACCGCGCAGGTCACAGGATGGCAGCAGGGCCCAGCAATCTTTGCATGAAGCCCCAAATGGTTCGATTTGTGCCCCACTCTATGGCCGTCCTGCTGGGGGTCATCATGGCCATCACAGCAGATAGTGGGCGGCAAGATGGTGCAGGATAATGGTAGGCCATCCGGGAGCAAAGAGAATCACGTCCGATTGGCCATACTGCCATACAAGTTCTAGTGTGCTCATGACGGAACCATTCCGTCATGAGCACATGCTCAGGAAATCCCTCTGCTGCAGACAGCAGAGGGATTTCCCTTTTTTTTGCCTGGGGAGGTGGGGAAGAGCTTCCCCAACCTCCCCTGGCCTATTTTTAGATTTCCT
Organism: Calotriton arnoldi; assembly: GCA_963921515.1. Lineage (NCBI taxonomy): Eukaryota > Metazoa > Chordata > Amphibia > Caudata > Salamandridae > Calotriton > Calotriton arnoldi. The sequence goes on along the minus strand of CAWUFW010001626.1, from coordinate 1,075,473 downwards.
TGCAATGACGATCGCGCGCATGGCGCGCTATCGTCATTGCAACGAAAACGAAACTGAAACTTCAGTTTCAGTGTTTCAGTGCTCGTGGGGCTATCTCAGCCCCCCGAGCACTGAAAAAGATGGGAGGGGTATCGTTGGAAAGGGTAGAATCTCCCCTTTCCAATGGTACCCTTCCCTAGTGGATCCCTGCTTGGGGATCACCCCAGGAAGGTGATCCCCAAGCAGGGATAAACCCACTAGCCACCAGGGAGGGGGGAGCGGCCCCTTGGGCAAGGGCCTTTGCTCCCCCCATATTCATTTGGTCGCAACAGTCTTTCTGCCCCCCCCGGGGGGGCGTAAAGCCCACTAGAGACCAGGGATTATTTTTTTTTATTGACGTCGGGGTGGGTGCTGCCCAAAAAGGGCATGGCAATGCCCCCCCCCCCCCAGAGAAATGTAAGTCTTTCTGCCACCCCCGGGGGGGCAGATGGGGGCAGTAGCCCCCAATCTGCCTCCCCGGGGGGGCAAAAATTCCACTAGGAACCAGGGATTCTTTTTTTTTATTGACGTTGGGGTGGGGGCTGCCCAAAAAGGGCATGGCAATGCCCCCACCCCTCCTAGAGAAATGTCAGTCTTACTGGCCCCCCGTGGGGCAGATGGGGGCAGTGGCCCCCAATCTGCCCCCCCGAGGGTGCGGAAAGCCCACAAGAAACCAGGGATTTTTTTTTTATTGACTTTGGGGTAGGGGCTGTCCAAAAAGGGCATGGCAATGCCCCCCCCCCAGAGAAATGTAAGTCTTTCTGCCCCCCTGGGGGGCAGAAAGCTCACTAGGAACCAGGGAATTTTTTTTTTTATTGACGTTGGGGTGGGGACTGCCCAAAAAGGGCATGGCAATGCCCCCACCGCCCCCTAGAGAAATGTCAGTCTTTCTGCCCACCCGGAGGGCGGAAAGCCCACTAGAAACCAGGGAGTTTTTTTTTTTTATTGACATTGGGGTGGGGGCTGCCCAAAAAGGGCATGGCAATGCCCCCACCCACCCAGAGAAATGTAAGTCTTTCTGCCCTCCCTGCGGGGCAGATGGGGGCAGTAGCCCCCAATCTGCCCCCGGGGGGGCATAAAGCCCACTAGGAACCAGGGATTTTTTTTTTATTGACGTTGGGGTGGGGGCTGCCCAAAAAAGGGCATGGCAATGCCCCCCCCCCAGAGTAATGTAAGTTTTTCTGCCCCCTGGGGGGGCAGATGGGGGCAGGAGCCCCAATATGCCCCCCCCCGGGGGTGGCAAAAAGCCCACTAGGAACCAGGGATTTTTTTTTATTGACGTTGGGGTGGGGGCTGCCCAAAAAGGGCATGGCAATGCCACCACCCCGCCCCAGAGAAATGTCAGTCTTTCTGCCCCCCCCCCAGGGTGCAGACGGGGGCGGTAGCCCCCAATCTGCCCCCCGGGGGCAGAAAGCCTACTAGAAACCAGGGATTTTTTTTTTATTGACGTTGGGGTGGGGGTTGCTCAAAAAGGTCATGGCAATGCCCCCCACCACCCCAGAGAAATGTTAGTCTTTCTGCCCCGCAGGGGGCAGACGGGGGCAGTAGCCCCAATCTGCCCCCCGGGGGGGCAGAAGCCCTCTAAAAACCAGGGATTGTTTTTTTTTATTGACGTTGGGGTGGGGGCTGCCCAAAAAGGGCATGGCAATGCCCCCCCCCAGAGAAATGTCAGTCTTTCTGCCCCCCCTAGGGGGCAGATGGGGGCAGCAGCCCCCAATATGCCCCCCTGGGGGGGCAGAAAGCCCACTAGACACCAGGGATTTTTTTTCGACTTTTTTTTGTTGAAAAAACACGTTTTGTTTTGTTGAAAAAACAAATTTTCCTCACATTTCTGTGGTGGCAAGTTCTGGAATCTGCGTGGATCTACAAAATTCTACCCACCCCGCATTCCCCCAAGTCTTCTGAGAAAAATGGTACCTCACTTGTGTGGGTAGGCCTAGTGCCTGTGACAGGAAACGGCCCAAAACACAACGTGGACACACCACATTTTACAGTGAAAACTGACACTATTTTGCAAAGTGCCTAGCTGTAGATTTTGAACCCTAGCTCTGTGGGCACCTAGGGAAACCTAGCAAACCTATACATTTTTGATAACTAGACACCCAGGGGAATCCAGATTGGGTTACTTGACTGGCTCTCATCAGGTTCTGTTACCCAGAATCCCTTGCAAACCTAAAAAATTGTTAAAAAAAACACATTTTCCTCACATTTCTGTGGTGGAAAGTTCTGCAATCTGCGTGGATTCACAAAATTCCACCCACCCCGTGTTCCCCAAAGTCTTTCGAGAAAAATGGTACCTTACTTGCGTTGGTGGGTCAAGTACCCGCGACAGGCAAGGGCCCAAAACCTATTGAGGCGACATCAAAATTACCTATCACAAACCAACCTGGCTTTGCAAGGGGGGTCCCATGAGTTTTTGGCCCGGGGCTCGGCGACCATCTTGGGAAACCTACCAAACCCACAAATTTCTGGAAACTAGACACCCGGGGGAGTCCAGCGAGGTATGGCTTGCGTGGGTCCCCCAACATTCTCCTAACCAGAATCCCCTGCAAACCTCAAATTTCGCTGAAAAAAATCACTTTTTTCTCAAATTTCTGTGTGGGAAAGTTCTGGAATCTGCGTGGATCCACAAATTTCCTCCCACCCAGCGTTTCCTCAGGTCTCCCGATAAAAATGGTACCTCACTCGCGTGGGTGGGTCAAGGACCCGCGACATGCAAGGGCCCAAAACCTATTGAGGCGACATCAAAATTGCCTATCACAAAACGACCTGGTTTTACAAGCGGGGTCACCTGGGTTTTTGGCCCCGTGCTCGGCGGCCACCTAGGGAAACCTACCAAACCCACACATTTCTGAAAACTAGACACCCGGGGGATTCCAGGGAGGTATGACTTGCGTGGATCCCCCAACGTTTTCTTACCCAGAATCCCCTGCAAACCTGACATTTAGCTGAAAAAAATCACTTTTTTCACACATTTTTGTGTGGGAAAGTTGTGGCATCACCGGGCTGACACACATTTCCTGCCACCCAGCGTTCCCCCAGGTCTCCCAATAAAAATGGTGCCTCACTTGTGTGCGAGGCCCAAGTACCCGCGACAGGCAAGGGCCCAAAACGTATTGAGGCAACATCAAAATTGCCTATCACAAAACGACCTGGTTTTGCAAGGGGGGTCACCTGGGTTTTTGGCCCCGTGCTCGACGGCCACCTAGGGAAACCTACCAAACCCACACATTTCTGAAAACTAGACACCCGGGGGATTCCAGGGAGGTATGGCTTACGTGGATCCCCCAACGTTTTCTTACCCAGAATCCCCTGCAAACCTGAAATTTAGCTGAAAAAATCACTTTTTTCCACACATTTTTGTGTGGGAAAGTTGTGGTATCACTGGGCTGACACAAATTTCCTACCACCCAGTGTTCCCCGAGGTCTCCCGATAAAAATGGTGCCTCACTCGTGTGGGAGGCCCAAGTACCCGCGACAGGCAAGGGCCCAAAACGTACTGAGGCGACTTCAAAATTGCCTATCACAAAACGACCTGGTTTTGCAAGGGGGGTCCCATGACTTTTTGGCCCGGGGCTCGGCAGCCACCTAGGGAAACCTACCAAACCCACACATTTCTGAAAACTAGACACCCGGGGGATTTTAGGGAGGTATGGCTTGCATGGATCCCCCAACGTTTTCTTACCCAGAATCCCCTGCAAACCTGAAATGTAGCTGAAAAAATCACTTTTTTCACACATTTTTGTGTGGGAAAGTTGTGGCATCACCGGGCTGACACAAATTTCCTACCACCCAGTGTTCCTCCAGGTCTCCCGATAAAAATGGTGCCTCACTCGTGTGGGAGGTCCAAGTACCCGCGACAGGCAAGGGCCCAAAACGTACTGAGGCAACATCAAAATTGCCTATCACAAAACGACCTGGTTTTGCAAGGGGGGGTCCCATGACTTTTTGGCCCGGGTTTCGGCGGCCACCTAGGGAAACCTACCAAACCCACACATTTCTGAAAACTAGACACCCGGGGATTCCAGGGAGGTATGGCTTGCGTGGATCCCCCAATGTTTTCTTACCCAGAATCCCCTGGAAACCTGAAATTTAGCTGAAAAAATCACTTTTTTCACACATTTTTGTGTGGGAAAGTTGTGGCATCACCGGGCTGACACAAATTTCCTACCACCCAGCGTTTCCCCAGGTCTCCCGATAAAAATGGTGCCTCACTCGTGTGTGAGGCCCAAGTACCCGCGACAGGCAAGGGCCCAAAACGTATTGAGGCGACATCAAAATTGCAGAGCTAGGGTTCAAAAACTCTAGCTAGGCACTTTGCAAAAAAAGGGTCATTTTTCACTGTGAAAATGTAGTGTGCCCATGTTGCGTTTTGCGCCGTTTCCTGTCGCGGGCGCTAGGCCTACCCACACAAGTGAGGTACCGTTTTTCTCGAAAGACGATGGGAAATGCGGGGTGGGTGGAATTTTGTGGATCCACGCAGATTCCAGAACTTTCCACCACAGAAATGTGAGGAAAATGTGTTTTTCTGGACAATGTTTTAGGTTTGCAAGGGATTCTGGGTAACAGAACCTGGTGAGAGCCAGTCAAGTCACCCCATTCTAGATTCCCCTGGGTGTCTAGTTTTCAAAAATGTATAGGTTTGCTAGGTTTCCCTAAGTGCCGGCTGAGCTAGGATTAAAAAACTACAGCTAGGCACTTTGCAAAAAAATTGTCATTTTTCACTGTGAAAATTTGGTGTGTACACGTTGCGTTTTGTGCTGTTTCCTGTCGCCGGGACTAGGCCTACCCACACAAGTGAGGTACCGTTTTTCTGGAAAGACATTGGGGAACGTGAGGTGGGTGGAATTTTGTGGATACACGCAGATTCCAGAACTTTCCACCACAGAAATGTGAGGAAAATGTGTTTTTTGGACCATTTTTAGGTTTGCAAGGGATTCTGGGTAACAGAACCTGGTGAGAGCCAGTCAAGTCACCCCATCCTGGATTCCCCTGGGTGTCTAGTTTTCAAAAATGTATAGGTTTGCTAGGTTTCCCTAGGTGCCGGCAGAGCTAGGGTTAAAAACTACAGCTAGGTACTTTGCAAAAAAAGGGTCATTTTTCACTGTAAAAATGTGGTGTGTCCACGTTGCGTTTTGGGCCGTTTTCTGTCGCGGGCACTAGGCCTACCCACACAAGTGAGGTACCGTTTTTCTCGAAAGACTTTGGGGAACGCAGGGTGCGTGGAAATTTGTGGATCCACGCTGATTCCAGAACTTTCCACCACAAAAATGTGAGGAAAATGTGTTTTTGTTGACAATTTTTTAGGTTTGCAAGGGATTCTGGGTAACAGAACCTGGTGAGAGCCAGTCAAGTCACCCCATCCTGGATTCCCCTGGGTGTCTAGTTTTCAAAAATGTATAGGTTTGCTAGGTTCCCCTAGGTGCCGACAGAGCTAGGGTTCAAAAACTACACCTAGGCACTTTGCAAAAAAAGGGTCATTTTTCACTGTGAAAATGTGGTGTGTCCACGTTGCGTTTTGGGCCGTTTCCTGTCGCGGGCACTAGGCCTACCCACACAAGTGAGGTACCGTTTTTCTCAAAAGACTTTGGGAAATGCAGGGTGGGTGGAAATTTGTGGATCCACGCAGATTCCAGAACTTTCCACCGCAAAAATGTGAGGAAAATGTGTTTTTTTGGACAATTTTTAGGTTTGCAAGGGATTCTGGGTAACAGAACCTGGTGAGAGCCTGTCAAGTCACCCCATCCTGGATTCCCCTGGGTGTCTAGTTTTCAAAAATGTATAGGTTTGCTAGGTTTCCCTAGGTGCCGGCAGAGCTAGGGTTAAAAAACTACAGCTAGGCACTTTGCAAAAAAAGGGTCATTTTTCACTGTAAAAATGTGGTGTGTCCACGTTGTGTTTTGGGCCGTTTCCTGTCGCGGTCACTAGGCCTATCCACACAAGTGAGGTACCGTTTTTCTCGAAAGACTTTGGGGAACGCAGAGTGGGTGGAAATTTGTGGATCCACGCAGATTCCAGAACTTTCCACCACAAATATGTGAGGAAAATGTTTTTTTTTTTTTTTTTTAGGTTTGCAAGGGATTCTGGGTAACAGAACCTGGTGAGAGCCAGTCAAGTCACCCCATCCTGGATTCCCCTGGGTGTCTAGTTTTAAAAAATGTATAGGTTTGCTAGGTTTCCCTAGGTGCCGGCAGAGCTAGGGTTAAAAAAACTACAGCTAGGCACTTTGCAAAAAAAGGGTCATTTTTCACTGTGAAATAGTGGTGTGTCCACGTTGCGTTTTGGGCCGTTTCCTGTCGCGGGCACTAGGCCTACCCACACAAGTGAGGTACCGTTTTTCTCGAAAGATTTTGGGGAACGCAGGGTGGGTGGAAATGTGTGGATCCACGCAGATTCCAGAACTTTCCACCACAAAAATGTGAGGAAAATGTGTTTTTTTGGACAATTTTTTAGGTTTGCAAGGGATTCTGGGTAACAGAACCTGGTGAGAGCCAGTCAAGTCACCCCATCCTGGATTCTCCTGGGTGTCTAGTTTTCAAAAATGTATAGGTTTGCTAGGATTCCCTAGGTGCCGGCAGAGCTAGGGTTCAAAAACTACAGCTAGGCACTTTGCAAAAAAAGGGTCATTTTTCACTGTGAAAATGTGGTGTGTCCACGTTGCGTTTTGAGCCGTTTCCTGTCGCGGGCACTAGGCCTACCCACACAAGTGAGGTACCATTCTTATCGGGAGACATAGGGTAACACAGTATTGTAGAGCAACTGTTATTACCTATTGATTTTCGATGCATTTCTGCCTTCCAAATGAAAGACAATGTGTAAAAAAGAAGTCATTTTGAAAAATTACCTATAATGCTCATGCTAGTATGGGTACTCCCAATTTCGGAAATGTGCAAATATCTTCTGTTTCTAATCTCTATATTTTGTTCCCATTTCAGAAATACATAGGTGTCTTTCATACCGATTTTTCCATGTATAAATTTTCCCGGAATAATTGCTATATACCCGGTACATAATAAAAAAACATTGCAAGACGCTACTCAGTTATTGGCTCTGGGTTCGTCGGGTTCTTGGTGAACCTACAAGTCCTATATTTCGCCACAACCAGAAAGGTCCAGCGGATGTAACGGTATATTGCTTTCAAATAGCTGTCATAATTAGAAAAAGTTACAGGTGAAAACGTTGACAGAAATGGCTGTTTTTTTCAACTAATTTTCAATTTGTCCTATATTTAACTGTTTGTTTCTATAAAGAAAACTTGAAGGATCTACACAAATGACCCCTTGCTGAATTCAGAATCTTGTCTACTTTTCAGAAATGTATAGCTTTCCAGGATCCATTATTGCTTTCATACCCATTTCTACCATTAACTGGAAGGAGTTTAAAAGCACAAAAAATAGCAAAAATAGGCTATGTCCCAGAAAAATGCCAAAATTGTGTAAAACATTTTGGTTTTCTGACAAACATCTGCTTGTCCCTGAAAGCTGGGAAGATGGTGATTTCAGCACCACATCCCCTTTTTTGATACCATTTGCAGGGAAAAAAACAGATGCTTTCATCTGTAGCCTTTTTTTCGCATTTTTTCCCCAAAAAACAAAATTTAGCTGTATTTTGGCTAATTTCTAGGTCCCCTCCAGGGGAATCCACAAACCCTGGGTACCTTTAGAATCCCCATGATGTTGGAAAAAAGGACGCAAATTTGGCGTGGATACCTTATGTGGTCAAAAAGTTACAGGGGCCTAAGCGCGAACTCCCCCAAATAGCCAAAAAAAAGGCTTAGCACGGGGGGAAAGGCCTAGAAGCGAAGGGGTTAACATAGACTGTGAAATTCTTGGGTAGGTTATAGCCAGCCGACTGATGACATGTCTCGCTACTCCATATGGACCATAATAACTAATGGCCTCATTATGATGGCCGAGGGACCGCCACTGACAGGCTGTTGGTGGCGGTTCCTCGGCCATCGTAACAGGGATCTCCGTCCGCCATATGACAATGGCTTCTAAACGGGTGGCAGTCGGAAACACCGACCGCCACGGTCCCGACAGGTGGTCTTCATCCGAACGACTGTCGGACCTCCCTGTAGTCCCAGAATGGCGGTGGTGCCTGTCAGGCACCGCCGTAGGGATTACAATATCCCTTTCTGACGGTCGTTCTCCGGCGGTCAACCCACAGCAAAACAGTCAATCAATCAATCAATCAGGAAATAGTAAGCGTGCTACTCACCGTCGAGGGTCTCAAGGCGCTGGGGGGGGGGGCAGCAGTTCCGTTCAGCTGAAGAGCCAGGTATTCAGAGCCTTCCTGAAGGTGTTCAGGGAGGGGGCGCGTCTGACGTCGGTCAGGAGCTCTTTCCAGGTCTTGGCCGTGATGTAGGAGAAGGATCTTTCCCCTGCTCTGGCTCTGTGGATGCGTGGGGTTTCAGCGAGGAAGAGGTTGATGGATCAGAGGTTTCTTTTGGGTACATGGAGGGTGATTCTGTGGTTGAGGTATTGGGATCCGGTGTTGTGTAGGCATTTGTAGGTGTGGGTGAGTATCTTGAAGGTGACTCTCTTCTCAACGGGGAGCCAGTGGAGCTTCCGTAGGTGTTGGCTGATGTGCTCGTGTTGGGGGAGGCCGAGGACGAGTCTAGCGGCGGTGTTCTGTATCGTCTGGAGCTTGCGGAATCGAGACTTGTTTGTGCCGGCATAGAGGGCGTTTCCGTAGTCCAGCCTGCTGGTAATGAGTGCATGTGTGACTGTCTTCCTTGCTTCAGGGGGGGGATCTATTTGAAGGTTTTCCGGAGGATGCGGAGGGTGTAGAAGCAGCTGGAGGTGACGGCATTGACCTGTTGGTTCATGGAGAGGAAGGAGTCGAGTATGATGCCGAGGTTTCTGGTGTGGTCCGTGGGGGTCGGGGGGCTGCCGAGGGCGGTGGGCCACCAGGTGTTGTTCCATGCCGATGGGGTGGTTCCGAGGACGAGGACTTCTGTCTCCTCCGAGTTGAGCTTTAGGCAGCTGTTGCTCATCCAGGCTGCGACATCCTGCATTCCTTTCTGGAAGCTGAGTCTGGTGGTGGTGGGGTCCTTGGTGAGGGAGAGGGTGAGCTGGGTGTCGTCGGAGTAGGACACTATGCTGAGGCTGTGCTGTCGGTTGATGGTGGTGAGGGGGGCCATGTAGATGTTAAAGAGGGTTGGGCTGAGCGATGATCCCTGTGGGACTCCGCAGGTGATTTCCATGGATTCGGAGAGGTAGGGTGGCAGTCTGATCCTTTGGCTTTTGCCGGTGAGGAAGGATCGGATCCAGTCGAGGGCGGTTCCTTGTATGCCAGCGTCGTGTAGTCTGGCTGCAAGTGTGCGGTGGTAGACGGTGTCGAATGCTGCTGAAAGGTCAAGTAGAATCAGGGCTGCGGTGTGGCCTTGGTCGAGGAGGGTGCGGATGTCGTCTGTGGTGGCGAGTAGGGTGGTCTCAGTGCTGTGGTTGCTGCTGAATCCGGATTGAGAAGGGTCGAGGATGGCATTGTCTTCGATGAACCTTGTCAGTTCTGCGTTGACGGTCTTCTCAGCGACATTCGCCGCAAAGGGGAGGAGCAAGATGGGCCGGTAGTTCTTGAGGTCCGTCGGGTCTGCTGAGGGGTTCTTGAGCAGAGGCCTGACTTCTGCACGTTTCCTGTCATCGGGGAAGGAGCCGGTCTCGAAGGTGGTGTTGGTGGTGCGTTTTAGTACGGGTGCGATGGCGGTGGTGGCTCTGTGGGTGATGTGTGGTGGGCAGGGGTCTGTGGGGGCCCCGAGTGGATGCCTCTCATGGTCGAGGCGGTCTCTTCGGTCGTGATTGGTGTCCAGGAGGAGATGGTGGGATGGCTGGCATTGCCGGAGGGCAGGCTAGCTGCGGAGTCAGGCGTATGGCCGTTGAAGATGTCGTAGAGGTTTTTGATCTTCAGGTGGAAGTAGGATCCGAGTTTGTCGCAGATGTCCTAGGAGGGGGTGATGTCCGGGGCTTCGCTGTAGGGCTTGGTGAATTCCTGGATGACGCTGAAGAGTTCCTTGGAGTTGCTGGAGATGGTGAGGATTCTGTTGTGGATGAAGGTCCTTTTGGTGCTTCTGATGCGTTGATGGTATTCTGTCATGGCGTCCTTGTACGTGGTGTAGTTTCCAGGTGTCTTGCTGTTTCTCCAGTTTTTCTCCAGGCGTCTGCAGGTGCGTCTGGCTTCTTGGAGGTTGGTGGTGAACCAGGCGGCTTTCCTGGGGTGCTGTTTGTTGGAATTGCGTAACGGGCGAGCTTGTCTGTACAGTTGGAGGTCCAAGTGTGGAATTCCCTGACTGCGAGGTTGGCGTCGGTTGCAGCGGTGGGGGTGTTGCGGTTGAGGGTGGAGTTGAGTTGTTCCTCGGTGACTCTGCTCCAGTTCCTTCGCTGGGGGCGAGGAGCAGGTTTGGGTTGCTTGGGTTTGTTGACGAGGAAGTGTACCCAGTGGGGGTCGGTCCAAGGGGGTTGCATGGTGTGACTGAAGTGGACGCTGTTCCCTCCAGCGAAGATGGGGTCGAGAGTGTGTCCTGCCTTGTGGGTCGGTGTGGTGATGAGTTGCTTTAGTCCGATGTTGGCGAGGTTGTCATGGAGGGTGGCGGAGTTGGGGTCGCTGGGGTTGTCGAGGTGGAAGTTCAGGTCTCCGATGAGTATGTAGTCTATGGCAGCGATGGTGTGGGGTGCGATGAGGTCGGTGATGGTGTCGGCGAAGAGGGCCCGGGGGCCGGGGGTCTGTAGGCGAGGGTGCCGCGGAGTGTGGAGTTGGGGCTTGTCTGGACCTGGAAGTGCAGGTGTTCGGCGGCGGGGAAGGTTTCGCTGGAGGTGGTGAGGCGGAGGGAGTTTTTGGGAGCAATGGCGAGGCCTCCTCCCGGGTGGTGGGGCCGTCCTTCCTCTGGATCTTGTATCCGTCCGGGATTGCGATGGCGATGTCGGGGGCCGAGGAGGTGTTGGTCCAGGTTTCCGTGAAGAAGGCAACATTGGGTGAGAGTGAGTCCAGGAGGTTCCAGATCTCCACGGCGTGTCTGTGCACGGAGCGCACATTGAGGAGGATGCATTTTAGGGCGTAGGTGGTGTTGGCGGCCGGGGCGGTGGTGAGGGACTGGTGGCAGTTGCGGCAGGAGAATTGGCCGTGGGTCGTGTTCGGCGTGGCCTGCTGGCATTCATTGTATCGTCTGGCGTTGAGTGCGAGGAGGGTGGCGGCGTCGTAGCGGTGGATGGTTCGTGATCCGGGGTCCCTGGCGCTGGTCGCGGTTGGGTCGCAGACGGGCTTGCCTTTGGCACGCCTTTGGCGTGCCAGCGGCGCGACTGCGCAGCAGCCTCCATAAATAGGGAAGAGGGGAGGGACTTGCAGCTGGGAGGCGGGATCGGGAACCGGCAGGGGGGAGGGTCCGCAGGGGAAGCAGCGGCGGGAGGAACACGGGGCAAAACAATACAGTATGAAGCAAGTGAAATGGCAAAAGTTAAATTTTACAGATGAACAAAAAGAGACGCACCAGAGGCAGGGTCAGGCACAGCAGGAGAACGGGGGCAGAGTGGAGCGAAGCGGGCACAAGGCGGATCTGGGCAGCCTCGAACACCTGCCAGGAGGAGGTGAACGGGGTATGCGCAAACAGCGGAGCTGCTGGGGAGAAGAGCGGTTCTAAGACCAAGAGGTCAGAGGACTTGCAAAACAGCAGGCGGAAACGGATTTGGGGTCCCAAAGTGGGCTCCTCTTACCATCTGGGCCTGGGACATGGGCCCTGGGGGGCACCTATGGTGCCCCCTACATATCCCTGTACCATGTGGCAGGCACCACATGGTGCCTGCCACGTAGTGCAGGGATATGTGTGGGGTGTGTGTTTTGTCTTGCGGCGGGTGCTGCAGAGCGCAGCACCCGCCGCAATACAAAACATGGGCAATGCGACCGCCGCTGTAGCATCCTAATTTGCTCTGTGGGTCAGCAGCCTTGTAGGCGGGTGGTCCCAAATACGAATGGATGGCAGACAGACGAAAGTCCGTCCGCCATCCTAATGACCCCCTTAATTCTGGGCAGAATGCATTCCTGAACTTTAGACGCTTGAGACTGAAACCCCTCAGGTGGGCCCCCTTGCACAGCAATGTCACTTGGCATTGAAAAAGCATTGAACAGTTTGGGGGGATCTACCTGATGAATGTGCTAAAGAGAATGGGTATGGGATCGGAAATCATGCAATGAATTGGGCTAATTTACTGCGACCCGAAGGCCTGAGTCTGCCTAGGTCAGAAGATTTCTGACAGTTTGAACATAGGCAGGGGCACCAGGCAAGGGTGTCCATTGTCCCCGATCATATTTGCCCTAGCTATGGAGTCCCATGTGGGCCTCTTCCAGCAGAAGGGTCCTGGGTGGGGGATACTCCGTGGCGACTCCTGGTAGGGCATTTTGCTATATGCAGGTGACAAGCTAATCTGATTGCAAGCCGTGCAGAGGGATCTCCCCCATGTGATGGAGATACTAAATGAGTTTGGAGTAGTGTCTCGATTAAAACTGGACTGGCCAAAATCATGTTTGTCTCCCCTCAGGGGGTTGTCAAGGGCCGAGAGTGGAATTCTGCCAAATACAGGACCTGGGTTCGGTGATGACAAGTGTGCATCACTCCTTGGACTTTTGGAAGTCCTTTCCTCTCTCCCCAATGGGCAGGATGGCAATAGCCAAGATGCTGATGGTGCCCAGATTACTATACCACTTTTCCTCGCTCCTGGTAGTATTGCCCAGGAGCTTCTTCAAAGAATTGGATAGTGTTCTATCTCACCTGAAATGGGGGTCGGCATGAAAAGAGAGGTCTTGCACAAACTGTATAACCCCCTGGAGAGGGAAGGGCTTGGTGCTCCACACTATGAGCTATACTATGCAACAGCACAGCGGTGCTGTCGTCGGCCTCCAACCCAGTGAGGACAAGCATACTGAGGGAATTAGGTGGACAACCGATTATAGATTGGCTGTTGGACCCACAAAGGGACACCCGCTCTGCGGGCAAACTGATAGTAGTGGCCAAAAACTGCTGGTACAAGTGCATACAACCCAAGACTTCCACTGTGGGCACTCCCAGTCTATTATAGGGTTGCTGACCGCCACAACACTAGACCATGGACGGAGGCGGGACTGGCCGTCATGGGCGACATGTACATGCACAACATGCTGATTACTTTTCAAGAGGTCGGGGATCACTCTGGTACCAATGGGGGAAATTCATGACGTATAATACTCTGATGAAACCGATCTGACTGTGTGGGGACCAGATCATATAGAACCACAAACATCTGATACACTACATTTAGTGCTTAGTCATGGTGACAATAGGAGCGAAATCACGTTGATATGTGGTGCACTTCTGGGGGCACACACATCCGACTACTTTGCATTCATAAATAAATGGGCCTTCTGCATTGGTCAAGAGCTGACCGACAGACAAAGGACATCCTCCTTGGATATGTTAAAAGGATAGTGAGGAATCCCCTCCTCAAATACACTCAATTCAACTATTTACATCATACCTTTCTAACCCCCAGGTGGGTCATACGTATGCTCCTAGGGATAACACATACATGTGCTCGATGCCCATGCCTGTAAGCCAACTTCTACCATATGGTATGGACTTGCCCGGAGGTCGCACAGTTCTTGTCCGAGACAGTAGCAATAACGGCAGAAATAACCGGTACACTGCTAACGGTGGACCCGGTCACATGCTCATTGGGGATACTGTCAAATACCAAAAAGAATAAATATGCCATAAAATTCATAGATTTAGCATACGTCTTGATCAAGAGATGGATAGCGATAGCACGGAAATACCTTTTTGCCCCATTAATGAGAAATTGGGTGTGCCACCTCTTCACATGGGCCACTGCGGACAGTGAGGGCAGGAAAAAACATTTGTGCTCCCACATGGCAGGAGCTTTTCTGCTCCCGCCAGGTGGGAGCTCAGGAGCCTTTCCTGCCTGTACTCTTACAAGAAGGAAAACAATGGTGTACTGGAGGATCGGGGTCCCTGGGACACTGTCACTAAGCAGGCCCTGGAGAGTGTGATCCTGGTGGCCATACCATGTCTTGAGGAGGCTTGAGCCGCATGCCCTCCTCCCAATAGAAGTTTAAACAGCCTGAGGATTGGGTTCCTGGGGCATTGATAAGGCTTGGAGAGGGGGGCGCATGCCCCCATCCTCTTAACACTTGACTCGGCCCCAGGGGATGGGATACGAGGGCACTGGAAATGTCCAGAGGAGGGGGCCATATTCCCACCTCATCTTTACAAAGGAATCTGTATCTGGAATAGTGTTCCTGGGGCCTACAATAGGCTAAGAGAGGGGGGCCGTACACACCCTCCCCTTTAGAAATAATGACAACACCTTGCCAGGACCTGGCCCACCCGAAGGGCTGGGGGGGAGGGTTTAAAAAAGGCACATTATAATAAAAAAATAGTGGGTCTGCAGATGCTCCAAAGATTTGCAGTAAAGTTTTTTTTATAAATCCAGCTTTGCCCTTCTATATGTTTTTTTTTTTAAACCTTTGACCCGTAATTTTTTCAAAAACTACTGAATGGATTGCACCAAATCACAAAAAACACACTTTCTGGACCAAGATTTAGTTTTCTGCCAAATTTGGTGTAATTCCGTTCAGCATTTTGGCTGAAGCTGTGTCTAATTTTCCTATGGAAAATTGCATGGGGATAAATCGTTTAGGACCTTCCCTTTTTCTCAGCCCCCAGCTTGACCTATCACCCTGAAATTTTCCAGGAAGGGACTGAGGTTGATGAACATTTTTTGGAATGTTTCCTGAAGATTTGTCAAACGGCGCCAAAGTTATAAGAAAACCAGACAACATCCTCGCATCTAGCAAAACGCCTGGAGTTTAAAACTCTATGTATATCCTTCAAGGCACTGCATAATTGTGGACCTAGCTATTTTCGTAATAAATTAGCCTGGTACGCGCCAAGCAGAAAGCTCAGATCCTCAGAGGCAAGGCTACTATCCATCCCTAGATCAAAACTCACGGCCTGGGGTGGTCGGAGTTTCCTTCTGAAGGCAACTACTCTTTGGAATTCTCTACCTTTAGCCATCAAATGCTGCTCTGACTTCCTGACTTTTCGGAAGCTAGTCTGAACCTGGTTGTTCCCTCACTGAAAACTAAGAACCATTCTGTCCAGGCCTCACTTCCCTCCTGTCTGCTTCAGCGCCAAGACGCCCCTGGGCATTCAAGCGCTATATAAAACCCAAAATCAAATCAAATCTTGTGGTGGCCCATAAGACGCCAGTGCACGTAAAGTCAGGCAAGAGGAACCTTTATCCTAATCAAATACTTCTGTAGACAACAGAACAACGTGCATTCTAGGAGCTTTTCTAATGTAAAAGATGAAAGATGAAATTTAATGACAGTCAAGCAACCCTATGTGTTTCTGCCCCACCAGGCCTTGATCACGGGTAATAGTGTTGCCATGAAATAACTCAGATGTAATGCAAAGTAAAACCACAGAAATTGACAATGGTGCAGACATCACAACAATAAGTGAATAACATAGGCGCCATCTTGGAATGTGCTACTCTATATCTAGAAACAATACATATATGATCTACTGAATTCATAAATTATAATTTAGATAATAAACAAGGAATTCCATAAATAGTGCCCAAATAAAGTATTGCAATTAAAATCAAACTTATGTGAATATGATATGTCAACAAGGAGACACAATTCCAAAATAGATCTAGAACTAAATAGACAAATCATATAATTCATGATGGTCTGGCCTTATCACAAAAGAATTAAATAGACAAGCTACAATAATCTGTCATCAAATGAAATATCTAAAAAACATTTTTTTAGAAAAAAGTTTTGGCAAAAGAATATTAGCATCGTCACGAAAGTCAATATAGATCAATGCTTTTTCACAATACCGCCCAAGTGGGCAATAGTTTGCAGACACAAAACAATATCATACCAAGAATAGATACTCAAAAACAAAACCCAAACGGCAAGACATCGTTAATATTAGATAAGAATAATCAAATAATCAAAAAACTCTTAGCTCTCAGCCATCTCCTCTCAATCTTGGTCCGAGGACCTGTGTGGATTAAATACACAATTAAAAAAGGCATAAACAACCAAACAAACATGGGATTGAAAAAGACGGAAGGCAATAGCATATAAAAAGAGACAACTGATAGCTTAAGTTATGAATTTATATTCAATCAAGGTGTATTTTTAGTTCTTCTTCTGTATTCAAACCACGTGGGATTTTGGATTCCAACAGTAGAATATGTGTGCTATTAATACATTTCCTTTTCTTCTTTCATTCTCTGAGGCAGGGAACCACAGTGTCCCGGGGGGTTGCACAACACTGTGATTCAGCTCCTGAGGATAGGGTCCCCAGTGCCTATCTTGGGGGAGAAAGGTCCCTTGCATGCCCCTCCTCCCCAACAACATACACTGGGTTTGGGGGGTGGAGTCCCTGGGGCCTCTGAGGCTCAGGGATGGAGGACGTGTACCCCTTCTCCTAATTGAAAACAAAACCAGCCAAAGGGATAGGGTCCTCAGGGCCACATAGAGGCTCAGGGAGGGGGCATGTGTTCCTCCTCCCTAAATTATAAAGAAACTTAGCCAGATATGTGGTCCTTGGGCCCTACTAAGGCTCGAGGAGGGTGGCTGAGCACCATCTCCCATTTTTTTGAAAAACAGCATCCGGGGGATGGAGCCCGCTGGAATTAGAAAGGCTCAAGGAGAGGGGGATGACACGACCCCACCAATATAAAATAAAGCAGCCCTGGGGAATGGATTCCTCTGGCACTAAGATAGGCTCGGGGAGGGAGGCTTCTGTAGTCATAGTCAGTTTTGTGTCTTGGCCTTTGGATGTACACTGTGTGGCAATTGCTTTGTGATGGGACAGGTGCAGAGCACAGTGATATTACACCAACCAGGCATGCAAAGACATATTCAAGGAAAACAAAAATTCTACTCTCTTCCCTCACAACTGGCCCAACCCTTCACCCAAGAAATCCAAAAACAAGTACCCTGTCCCCATTCCCAAATTGTCCTTACCACCCTTTCCTCCCACAACAGACACTACCCACATCCTTGAAAACAACACCCTAAATAATCTAAAAGTACAACTACCCTGTCCTCTGCAGTTCCCACACTCACCTCCCAAACGAACAGTCTGACCTCCCCCCTCCCTATAAAAAATAGTCCACCGCAATCTCCAGTCTTTTAGCAAAGTCTTGCTGGCACTTCTTCAGGTCCTCCAGGTCCTGCACAATTTTCTGTTGTGAACTCACTAGGCAGACTACATCAATGGTAACTCGCCGCTCTACCATGCACAGCTTATATCCTTTCATATTGCATCAATTATACCGCGTTCAACCATGGCATTCCTAGCAACACTCATGGCATCTGAAATGGCATCAATTATGAGAACACTGTGCATGGTAGGGGGGTGAGTTATAGTTAATGTAGTCTGACTAGTGAGTTCACAACACTGTGTATGGAGGTCTGCCAGTTATAGTAATTTTTTCCCTGTGCGTAAATTATAGGTTTAAGTTATAACTATAACTTTAGAATTTTTAATGTTTGTGTAGTTTAAGTTTTTTTGTATAAAAATAGTAAATCAAGTTTTCCCAAATATAACACATTTTTAACCTTTGTTTTTTCCATTGAATTTCAATGTTTGATTTTTAATTAAAATGTGTTTTGAATCATAGAGAGGATTTTTGTCAAGTGAAGTGTCGTAGAATACAGTGGAGGAGAGTGTTGTGGAGTGTTGTACAGTGGAGTGTCGCAGAGTGCAGTGTCGTAGAGTGTCATGTCGTACAGTGTTGTAGCATAAGTGTCATGACGTAGAGTCTTGTTGCGTACAGTGTTGTGGTGTAGAGTGTCATGGCCTATAATGGAGAGGTGTAGACTACAGTGGCAAAAAGTTGAGTGGTATAGAGTGGAGTGGCGCATCGTAGAGTAGAGTAGAGTGGCGTAGAGTGTAGTGGGTGTCGTAGAGTGGAGTGGTGTGTCAAAAAATGGTATGTCATAGATTGTCTTAAAGTGGAGGGGCGTAAAGTAGGGTGGCATAGAGTGGAGTGGGGTGTCGTATAGTGGAGTTTCATAGACTTCAGTGCCATAGAGTGGAGTGGTGCATCATAGAGTGGTTGGCGTGCAGTAGAGTACAGAGCAGTGTCATGGGGTAGAGCGTTGTGGCATAGGGTGGAGTGGCATACAGTGTTGTGGTATAGAGTGTTGTGGCGTGGAGTGGTGTGGAGTGACATAGAATAGAGTGGGTTAGACTGTAGGGGCATAGAGCGGCATATCTTACAATGGAGTGGCGTGTCGTAGAGTGGAGTGGCATGAAGTGGTGTGTCGTAGAGTGGAGTGTCATAGAATGGAGTGGCCTGTTACACAGTTGTGTGTAGTAGAGTGTCTTACAGTGGAGGAGTGTACAGTGGTGTGGCAGAGAGTGAAGTGGCATGTCATAGAGTAGAGTGGTGTATTGTGCAATGGAGTGGTGTGGGGTGGAGTATCATAGAGTGGCGTGGCATATCATACAGTGGAGTGGCGTGTAATAGAGTGGACTGGCATGTCGTGGAATGGCATGGGATAGAGTATCGTATAGTAGAATATAGTGGCATAGAGTGGAGGAGCATAGAGTGGAGTAGAGTGTTATAGAGTGGAGTGCTATAGAGTGGAATGGTGTAGAGTGGATTGTCGTACAGTGATGTGTCGTACAGTGTTGTTTCATAGAGTGTTGGGTCATAGAGTATTGTGGCATAGAATATTGTGGCATAGAGTCTTGTGGCGTAGAGTGGAGCGGCGTAGAGAGGAGTGGCATAGAGTGGAATGGAGTGGCGTGTTGTAGAGTACAGTGGAGTGGCGTATTTTAAAGTAGAGTGGAGTGGCGTGTCATAGAGTGGCATGTCATACAGTCTCTTACAGTGGAGGGGCATGGGGTGGCGTTGATTGTCATGTCATAGAGTGGAGTGGCCTGTCGTACAGTGGAGTGGTGTGTTGTACAGTGAAGTGGTGTGTCGTACAGTGTTTTGGGACCCTCGTTTTTAGGTCAAGCCTAGCAGCGCATGCGTTGCTGCAAGACCTGCTGTAATTATTAAAACCCCTCTATTCCCACCCCCTACTTACCATTGGTTCTCTACAGCAAATTCACTGCAGCCTCCTGTCTCGCCCTAGAGCCGATACCTCACTTCCTTTCAAGGCTCAGGAGCACCGGTAAAGTACAATCTACTTACGTTTAACTTTTTTATCTCCCTGTTTGTGAGAACTACGGGGCATATTAGCAAGGGCACTATCGCCGCTTTAGCGGCACTTTTTGCCACTAAAGCAGCGATATTTATAGCGCCCTATCAGCAAACTGTCTCTAACAGCAGTTAGCGACAGTTTGCGGGCATTAGCGCCCGTTTTTACCGCTTTGCATGTCAGCGATATTTATCGCTAATGACATGCAAAGTGGGCGTTCCCGATGAACAAACCTGGGAAACACCCGCTAACAGGCCTATCGCCTATTAGCAAGGTGGCCATGGCCCCAGTTAGCGACGTGAAAAGTCGCGCTAACCGAGGTCATCGCCATTTATTTAACACCTGCAATTAGCAGGTGTTAGCCATACCTAACATGGGGGTGGATTATGCTGATACGACCACAGGGTCGTATCAGCAAGGTGTTCTCCCTTCTCCATGCAACATCGCTGGATTTTCAGCGATGTTGGCCCATTTCCCCGCTATCGCTGGAATATTCATCACCATAGCGCTAATCGTTGCTAATACAGCGTTAGCGTGGCGATATATTCCAGCGATAGCCGGCGATAAAAAAAATCACGCTAAGCAGGGTTAGCGATGATTATCGCCTCTTCTTGCTAATATGCCCCTACTTTTTTATTGATGCTTTCATCCCGTTTGTTTAGCCATACGCTTTAACCCCTTCGCTGCTAGGCCTTTTCCCCTCCTGTGCTAAGCCTTTTTTTGGCTATTTGGGGTAGTGCGCGCTTAGGCCCCTGTAACTTTTTGACCACATAAGGTATCCATGCCAAATTTGCGTCCTTTTTTTCTAACATCATGGGGATTGTAAAGGTACCCAGGGTTTGTGGATTCCCCTGGAGGGGACCCAGAAATTAGTCAAAATACAGCTAAATTTTGTTTTTTTTTTGAAAAATGCGAAAAAGGGCTACAGATGAAAGCGTCTTGATTTTTCCCTGCAAATGGCATCAAAAAGGGGTTGTGGTGCTGAAATCACCATCTTCCCAGCTTTCAGGGACAATCAGACTTTTGTCAGAAAACCAACTTTTTTTACACAGTTTTGGCATTTTTCTGGGACATAGCCTATTTTTGCTATTTTTTGTGCTTTCAACCTCCTTCCAGTTAATGGTAGAAATGGGTATGAAACCAATAATGGATCCTGGAAAGCCATACATTTCTGAAAAGTAGACAAAATTCTGAATTCAGCAAGGGGTCATTTGTGTAGATCCTTAAAGTTTTCTTATAGAAACTAACAGTTAAATAAAGGAAAAATTGAAAATTAGTTGAAAAAAACAGCCATTTGTGTCAACGTTTTCACCTGTAACTTCTTCTAATTATGACAGCTATTTGAAGGCAATATACCGTTATATCCGCTGGACCTTTCTGGTTGTGGGGATATATAGGACTTGTAGGTTCACCAAGAACCCGACGAACCCAGAGCCAATAATTGAGCAGCATCTTGCAATGGTTTTTTATTATGTACCGGGTATATAGCAATTATTTTGGGAAAATGTATACATGGAAAAATTGTTATGAAAGACACCTAAGTATTTCTGAAATGGGAACAAAAAATAGATTTAAGAAACAGTAGATATTTGCACATTTCCGAAATTGGGAGTACCCATACTAGCATGAGAATTATAGGTCATTTTTCAAAATGACTTATTTTTTACACTTTGTCTTTCATTTGGAAGGCAGAAATGCATCGAAAGTCAATAGGTAATAACAGTTGCTCTACAATTCTGTGTTACCCTAAGTCTCTCGATAAAAATGGTACCTCACTTGTTTGGGTAGCCCTTGTGCCCAAAACAGGAAATGGCTCAAAATGCAACGTGGACGTACCACATTTTCACAATGAAAAATTACCCTTTTTTTGCAAAGTGCCTAGGTGTAGTTTTTGAACCCTAGCTCTGCCGGCACCTAGGGAAACCTAGCAAACCTATACATTTTTGAAAACTAGACACCCAGGGGAATCCAGGATGGAGCGACTTGACTTCCTCCCACCAGGTTCTGTTACCCAGAATCCCTTGCAAACCTAAATATTTGTCAAAAAAACACATTTTCCCCACATTTCTGTGGTGGAAAGTTTTGGAATCTGCGTGGATCCACAAATTTCCACCCACCCCGCGTTCCCCAAAGTCTTACGAGAAAAATGGTACCTCACTTGTGTGGGTCGGCCTAGTGCCTGCGACAGGAAACGGCGCAAAACGCAACGTGGTCACACCTCAATTTCGCAGTGAAAAATGACCCTTTTTGGCAAAGTGCCTAGCTGTAGTTTTTGAACCCTAGCTCTGCCGGCACCTAGGGAAACCTAGCAAACCTATACATTTTTGAAAACTAGACACCCAGGGAATCCAGGATGGGGTGACTTGACTGCCTCCCACCAGGTTCTGTTACCCAGAATCCCTTGCAAACATAAACAATTGTCAAAAACCACATTTTCCCCACATTTCTGTGGTGGAAAGTTTTGGAATCTGCGTGGATCCACAAATTTCCACCCACCCCGCGTTCCCCAAAGTCTTACGAGAAAAATGGTACCTCACTTGTGTGGGTCGGCCTAGTGCCTGCGACAGGAAACGGCGCAAAACGCAACGTGGTCACACCTCAATTTCGCAGTGAAAAATGACCCTTTTTGGCAAAGTGCCTAGCTGTAGTTTTTGAACCCTAGCTCTGCCGGCACCTAGGGAAACCTAGCAAACCTATACATTTTTGAAAACTAGACACCCAGGGAATCCAGGATGCGGTGACTTGACTGCCTCCCACCAGGTTCTGTTACCCAGAATCCCTTGCAAACATAAAAAATTGTCAAAAACCCACATTTTCCCCACATTTCTGTGGTGGAAAGTTCTGGAATCTGCGTGGATCCACAAATTTCCACCCACCCCGCGTTCCCCAAAGTCTTACGAGAAAAATGGTACCTCACTTGTGTGGGTCGGCCTAGTGCCTGCGACAGGAAACTGCGCAAACGCAACGTGGTCACACCTCAATTTCGCAGTGAAAAATGACCCTTTTTGGCAAAGTGCCTAGCTGTAGTTTTTAACCCTAGCTCTGCCGGCACCTAGGGAAACCTAGCAAACCTATACATTTTTGAAAACTAGACACCCAGGGGAATCCAGGATGGGGTCACTGGACTGCCTCCCACCAGGTTCTGTTACCCAGAATCCCTTGCAAACCTAAAAATTATCAAACAAACCACATTTTCCCCACATTTCTGTGGTGGAAAGTTCTGGAATCTGCGTGGACCACAAATTTCCACCCACCCCGCATTCCCCAAAGTCTTCTGAGAAAAATGGTACCTCACTTGTGTGGGTCGGCCTAGTGCCCGCGACAGGAAACGGCGCAAAACGCAACGTGCCAGACCCCCTGGTCCGGGCATCCCCCGCGCCCGCCACATCAACAGACGCCGATACGACGCCAGCACCCTCCACGCACTCAACCCCGGAAAAGATCACGCCTGCTACCAGGCCACCCCGAAGCGCACCCAAGGGCCCTTCACCTGCCGGAACTGCAGCTTCGCCAGCACCCGCCCCGCCAAACCACCGCCCAGGAAAGAACCCAACTACCTCAGATGCATCCTCCTCAACACCCGCTCCGCCCGCAAACACGCCATCGAACTCTGGGACCTTCTCGACTCAACCTCCCCAGACGTCGCATTCCTGACGGAGACCTGGCTGAATCCCGCTTCAGCCCCCGACATCGCCATTGCCATCCCGGACGGATACAAGATCACCCGCAGGGACCGCACCAACGGAGTCGGAGGAGGCATCGCCATCGTCCACAGGAACACCCTCAGAGTCTCAACCAACACCGACGACACCCTCAGCACCGCCGAACACATGCACTTCCAGATCCACACCGATCCCAACACCACCCTCAGAGGAACCCTCATCTACAGACCCCCGGACCCCGACCACAGTTCAGCGATTCCATCGCTGACTTCATCAGCACACACGCCATCGCCTCCACGGACTACATCCTCCTCGGGGACCTGAACTTCCACCTCGAGAACAACAAGGACACCAACTCCACCACCCTGATCGACAACCTCGCCACCCTCGGACTCAGACAGCTCGTGACTACACCCACCCATGCCGCCAGCCACACGCTAGACTCCATCTTTTCCGCAAGCCCACACCTCTCCTTCAACCACACCTCCGAACCCCACTGGACTGAACACCACTGCATCCACTTCACCTACAGGAAGCCCACCACGCACCACCGCACCGAACAAATGCCTCGCCGCTGCTGGAGCAGAGTCACGGAAGACCAGCTAACCACAACCTCGCCCTGAGCCCACCCGCCGAACCCTCCGACCCCGACACCGCCGCCCGCAACCTCAGACAGTGGATCGACGACTGCGCCAACACCCTCGCCCCGCTCAAGAATCCGCCCAACAGCCACACCAGCAAGAAAGTCACCTGGTTCACCGAAGACCTCCAGGCCTCCAAACGAACATGCCAAAAACTGGAGAAGATCTGGCTCCACGAACGGACAGCGGACAGCTACGCCGCCCACAAGAGCGCCACCCGCAGTCACCATCACCTCATCAGATCCGCCAAAAGGGCCTCACTCAAAGACCGCCTAGACAACAACGCACACAACAGCAAAGAGCTCTTCAACATCGTGAAGGAACTCTCCAACCCCAGCTCCAACACCAACGACATCCAGCCGTCGCGAGACCTGTGCGACTCACTGGCCACCTTCTTCCACCGCAAAATCGCCGACATCCACGACAGCTTCAACACCACGACTGCCCCGGCAACCACCGAGACCACTGCCCCCACAACCACCAACCGCCTGCTCTCCTGGACCAACATCAACGACGAGGACACCAGCGAGATCATGAACACCATCCACTCCGGTTCACCGCTAGACCCGTGCCCTCACCACATCTTCAACAAAGCCAGTACAGCCATCGCGCCCCATCTCCGGAAAATAATCAACATCTCCTTCGAGACAGCAACCTTCCCGGAAAGCTGGAAGCACGCCGAGATCACCGCCTTACTCAAGAAACCCAAGGCAGACCCCAAGGACCTCAAGAACTTCCGACCCATCTCTCTGCTCCCGTTCCCCGCGAAGGTCACCGAGAAAATCGTCAACAAACAACTGACCCGCTACCTCGAGGAGAACAACATCCTGGACCCTTCCCAGTCCGGCTTCCGCAGCAACCACAGCACCGAAACCGCCCTCATCGCCGCCACCGATGACATCAGGACCCTGCTAGACAACGGAGAAACAGCAGCCCTCATCCTCCTGGACCTATCAGCCGCCTTCGACACGGTCTGCCACCACACACTACGAACACGCCTTCACGACGCCGGGATCCAAGAGAAGGCCCTGGACTGGACCACATCCTTCCTTTCCGGCAGAACACAAAGCGTCCGCCTCGCCCCCTTCCGATCCAAGGCCACCAAGATCATCTGCGGCGTACCCCAAGGCTCCTCCCTCAGCCCAACGCTGTTCAACATCTACATGGCACCCCTCGCCCACGTCGCCCGACAGCACAACCTCAACATCATCTCCTACGCCGACGACACCAAGCTGATCCTCTCCCTCACCAAAGACCCTCACACCGCCAAAGCCCACCTCCACAAAGGAATGAAGGCCGTCGCCGAATGGATGAGGACCAGCCGCCTGAAGCTGAACTCGGACAAGACGGAGGTCCTCATCCTTGGTTCCAACCCTTCAGCCTGGGACGACTCCTGGTGGCCAACATCACTGGGAACAGCCCCGCCACCCACCGACCACGTACGCAACCTAGGGGTCATCCTCGACCCCACCCTCTCCATGACTAAGCAGGTGAACGCCGTTTCCTCATCCTGCTTCAACATCCTCCGAATGCTCCGCAGGATCTTCAAGTGGATCCCCACCGAAACAAGAAAAACAGTCACCCAGGCCCTCGTCACCAGCAGGCTGGACTACGGAATCGCAGGAACGACGGCTAAGCTCCTGAGACGGCTGCAACGCATCCAGAACGCCTCTGCACGTCTTATCCTCGACATCCCCCGACGCAGCCACATCACACCCCACCTGAGAGACCTGCACTGGCTCCCTGTCAACAAGAGGATAACCTTCAAGCTCCTCACCCACGCACACAAAGCACTCCACAACTCCGGACCAGCCTACCTCAACAGACGACTCAGCTTCTACACCCCCACCCGCCAGCTCCGCTCGACCAGCCTCGCCCTCGCCACAGTCCCCCGCATCCGGAAAACGACCGCCGGCGGCAGATCCTTCTCCCACCTCGCCGCCAAGACCTGGAACACCCTCCCCACCAACCTCCGACAGACCCAAGACCTACTGGCCTTCAGAAGACTCCTCAAGACCTGGCTCTTCGATCAGTAGCAGCACCACCCCCTCTTCCCCCAGTGCCTTGAGACCCTCGCGGGTATGTAGTGCGCTTTATAAGTGACATGATTGATTGATTGATTGAACTTGGTCACACCTCAATTTCGCAGTGAAAAATGACCCTTTTTTTGCAAAGTGCCTAGCTGTAGTTTTTTAACCCTACCTCTGCCGGCACCTAGGGAAACCTAGCAAACCTATACATTTTTGAAATCTAGACAACCAGGGGATCCAGGATGGGGTGACTTGACTGCCTCCCACCAGGTTCTGTTACCCAGAATCCCTTGCAAACATAAAAAATTGTCCAAAAAAACACATTTTCCCCACATTTCTGTGGTGGAAAGTTCTGGAATCTGCGTGGATCCACAAATTTCCACCCACCCCGCGTTCCCCAAAGTCTTACGAGAAAAATGGAACCTCACTTGTGTGGGTCGGCCTAGTGCCTGCGACAGGAAACGGCGCAAAACGCAACGTGGTCACACCTCAATTTCGCAGTGAAAAATGACCCTTTTTTGGCAAAGTGCCTAGCTGTAGTTTTTGAACCCTACCTCTGCCGGCACCTAGGGAAACCTAGCAAACCTATACATTTTTGAAAACTAGACACCCAGGGGAATCCAGGATGGGGTGACTGGACTGCCTCCCACCAGGTTCTGTTACCCAGAATCCCTTGCAAACATAACAAAAATTGTCCAAAAAAACACATTTTCCCCACATTTCTGTGGTGGAAAGTTCTGGAATCTGCGTGGATCCACAAATTTCCACCCACCCCGCGTTCCCCAAAGTCTTACGAGAAAAATGGTACCTCACTTGTGTGGGTCGGCCTAGTGCCTGCGACAGGAAACGGCGCAAAACGCAACGTGGTCACACCTCCATTTCGCAGTGAAAAATGACCCTTTTTTGCAAAGTGCCTAGCTGTAGTTTTTGAACCCTACCTCTGCCGGCACCTAGGAAACCTAGCAAACGTATACATTTTTGAAAACTAGACACCCAGGGGAATCCAGGATGGGGTGACTTGACTGCCTCCCACCAGGTTCTGTTACCCAGAATCCCTTGCAAACATAAAAAATTGTCAAAAAACCACATTTTCCCCACATTTCTGTGTTGGAAAGTTCTGGAATCTGCGTGGATCCACAAATTTCCACCCACCCCGCGTTCCCCAAAGTCTTACGAGAAAAATGGTACCTCACTTGTGTGGGTCGGCCTAGTGCTTGCGACAGGAAACGGCGCAAAACGCAACGTGGTCACACCTCAATTTCGCAGTGAAAAATGACCCTTTTTGGCAAAGTGCCTAGCTGTAGTTTTTAACCCTACCTCTGCCGGCACCTAGGGAAACCTAGCAAACCTATACATTTTTGAAAACTAGACACCCAGGGGAATCCAGGATGGGGTGACTTGACTGCCTCCCACCAGGTTCTGTTACCCAGAATCCCTTGCAAACATAAACAATTGTCAAAAAAACCACATTTTCCCCACATTTCTGTGGTGGAAAGTTCTGGAATCTGCGTGGATCCACAAATTTCCACCCACCCCGCGTTCCCCAAAGTCTTACGAGAAAAATGGTACCTCACTTGTGTGGGTCGCCCTAGTGCCTGCGACAGGAAACGGTGCAAAACGCAACGTGGTCACACCTCAATTTCGCAGTGTAAAATGACCCTTTTTTGGCAAAGTGCCTAGCTGTAGTTTTTTAACCCTACCTCTGCCGGCACCTAGGGAAACCTGGCAAACCTATACATTTTTGAAAACTAGACACCCAGGGGAATCCAGGATGGGGTGACTTGACTGCCTCCCACCAGGTTCTGTTACCCAGAATCCCTTGCAAACATAAAACATTGCCAAAAAAACCACATTTTCCCCACATTTCTGTGGTGGAAAGTTCTGGAATCTGCGTGGATCCACAAATTTCCACCCACCCCGCGTTCCCCAAAGTATTACGAGAAAAATGGTACCTCACTTGTGTGGGTCAGCCTAGTGCCTGCGACAGGAAACGGCGCAAAACGCAACGTGGTCACACCTCAATTTCGCAGTGAAAAATGACCCTTTTTGGCAAAGTGCCTAGCTGTAGTTTTTAACCCTAGCTCTGCCGGCACCTAGGAAACCTAGCAAACCTATACATTTTTGAAAACTAGACACCCAGGGGAATCCAGGATGGGGTGACTGGACTGCCTCCCACCAGGTTCTGTTACCCAGAATCCCTTGCAAACCTAAACATTTGTCCAAAAACCACATTTTCCCCACATTTCTGTGGTGGAAAGTTCTGGAATCTGCGT
Source organism: Calotriton arnoldi (assembly GCA_963921515.1). Taxonomy (NCBI): domain Eukaryota; kingdom Metazoa; phylum Chordata; class Amphibia; order Caudata; family Salamandridae; genus Calotriton; species Calotriton arnoldi. The sequence goes on along the minus strand of CAWUFW010001626.1, from coordinate 1,047,622 downwards.
GGATCCACAAATTTCCACCCACCCCGCGTTCCCCAAAGTCTTACGAGAAAAATGGTACCTCACTTGTGTGGGTCGGCCTAGTGCCTGCAACAGGAAACGGCGCAAAACGCAACGTGGTCACACCTCAATTTCGCAGTGAAAAATGACCCTTTTTGGCAAAGTGCCTAGCTGTAGTTTTTTAACCCTACCTCTGCCGGCACCTAGGGAAACCTAGCAAACCTATACATTTTTGAAAACTAGACACCCAGGGAATCCAGGATGGGGTGACTTGACTGCCTCCCACCAGGTTCTGTTACCCAGAATCCCTTGCAAACATAAAAAATTGTCAAAAAAACCACATTTTCCCCACATTTCTGTGGTGGAAAGTTCTGGAATCTGCGTGGATCCACAAATTTCCACCCACCCCGCGTTCCCCAAAGTATTACGAGAAAAATGGTACCTCACTTGTGTGGGTCGGCCTAGTGCCTGCGACAGGAAACTGCGCAAAACGCAACGTGGTCACACCTCAATTTCGCAGTGAAAAATGACCCTTTTTTGGCAAAGTGCCTAGCTGTAGTTTTTGAACCCTAGCTCTGCCGGCACCTAGGGAAACCTAGCAAACCTATACATTTTTGAAAACTAGACACCCAGGGGAATTCAGGATGGGGTGACTGGACTGCCTCCCACCGGTTCTGTTACCCAGAATCCCTAGCAAACCTAAAAAACTGTCAAAAAAAACACATTTTCCCCACATTTCTGTTGTGGAAAGTTCTGGAATCTGCGTGGATCCACAAATTTCCACCCACCCCGCGTTCCCCAAAGTCTTACGAGAAAAATGGTACCTCACTTGTGTGGGTCGGCCTAGTGCCTGCGACAGGAAACGGCGCAAAACGCAACGTGGTCACACCTCAATTTTGCAGTGAAAAATGACCCTTTTTTGGCAAAGTGCCTAGCTGTAGTTTGTGAACCCTAGCTCTGCCGGCACCTAGGGAAACCTACCAAACACACACATTTCTGAAAAGTAGACACCCGGGGCTTCCAGGGAGGTATGGCTTGCGTGGATCCCCCAACGTTTCTTACCCAGAATCCCCTGCAAACCTCAATTTTAGCTGAAAAAATCACTTTTTCACACATTTTTGTGTGGGAAAGTGTGGCATCACTGGCCTCACACAAATTTCCTACCACCCAGCGTTCCCCCAGGTCTCCCGATAAAAATGGTGCCTCACTTGTGTGGGAGGCCCAAGTACCCGCGACAGGCAAGGGCCCACAACGTATTGAGGCGACCTCAAAATGGCCTTTCACAAAACCACCTGGTTTTGCAAGGGAGTCACCTGTGTTTTTGGCCCGTGCTCGGCGGCCATCTAGGGAAACCTACCAAACCCACACATTTCTGAAAAGTAGACACCCGGGGGCTTCCAGGGAGGTATGGCTTGCATGGATCCCCCAACGTTTCCTTACCCAGAATCCCCTGCAAACCTCAATTTTAGCTGAAAAAATCACTTTTTCACACATTTTTGTGTGGGAAAGTGTGGCATCACTGGCCTCACACAAATTTCCTACCACCCAGCGTTCCCCCAGGTCTCCCGATAAAATGGTGCCTCACTTGTGTGGGAGGCCCAAGTACCCGCGACAGGCAAGGGCCCACAACATAGTGAGGCGACCTAAAAATGGCCTTTCACAAAACCACCTGGTTTTGCAAGGGGAGTCACCTGGGTTTTGGCCCCGTGCTCGGCGGCCATCTAGGAAACCTACCAAACCCACACATTTCTGAAAAGTAGACACCCGAGGGCTTCCAGGGAGGTATGGCTTGCGTGGATCCCCCAACGCTTCCTTACCCAGAATCCCTGCAAACTTCAATTTTAGCTGAAGAAATCACTTTTTCACACATTTTTGTGTGGGAAAGTGTGGCATCACTGGCCCCACACAAATTTCCTACCACCCAGCGTTCCCCCAGGTCTCCCGATAAAAATGGTGCCTCACTTGTGTGGGAGGCCCAAGTACCCGCGACAGGCAAGGGCCCACAACGTAGTGAGGCGACCTCAAAATGGCCTTTCACAAAACCACATGGTTTTGCAGGGGAGTCACCTGGGTTTTTGGCCCGTGCTCGGCGGCCATCTAGGAAACCTACCAAACCCACACATTTCTGAAAAGTAGACACCCGGGGGCTTCCAGGGAGGTATGGCTTGCGTGGATCCCCAACGTTTCCTTACCAGAATCCCCTGCAAACCTCAATTTTAGCTGAAAAAATCACTTTTTTCACACATTTTTGTGTGGGAAAGTGTGGCATCACTGGCCTCACACAAATTTCCTACTACCCAGCGTTCCCCCAGGTCTCCCGATAAAAATGGTGCCTCACTTGTGTGGGAGGCCCAAGTACCCGCGACAGGCAAGGGCCCAAAACATTTTTGATAGGCAATGTTGATGTTGCCTCAAAACGTTTTGTGTCCTTGCATGTCGCAGGTACTTAGGCCTCCCACACAAGTGAGGCACCATTTTATCGGGAGACCTGGAGAACGCTGGGTGGTAGGAAATTTGTGTGAGGCCAGTGATGCCACACTTTCCCACACAAAAATGTGTGAAAAAGTGATTTTTTCAGCTAAAATTGAGGTTTGCAGGGATTCTGGAAGGAAACGTTGGGGATCCACGCAAGCCATACCTCCCTGGAAGCCCCGTGTGTCTACTTTTCAGAAATGTGTGGGTTTGGTAGGTTTCCTAGATGGCCGCCGAGCACGGGCCAAAACCCAGGTGACTCCTTGCAAAACCAGGTGGTTTTGAGATAGGCAATTTTGAGGTCGCCTCACTACGTTGTGGGCCCTGCCTGTCGCTGGTACTTGGGCCTCCCACACAAGTGAGGCACCATTTTATCGGGAGACCTGGGGAACGCTGGGTGGTAGGAAATTTGTGTGAGGCCAGTGATGCCACACTTTCCCACACAAAATGTGTGAAAAAAGTGATTTTTTCAGCTAAAATTGAGGTTTGCAGGGGATTCCGGTAAGAAGCGTTGGGGATCCACGCAAGCCATACCTCCCTGGAAGCCCCGGTGTCTACTTTTCAGAAATGTGTGGGTTTGGTAGGTTTCCCTAGATGGCCGCCGAGCACGGGCCAAAACCCAGGTGACCCCTTGCAAAACCAGGTGGTTTTGAGATAGGCAATTTTGAGGTCGCCTCACTACGTTGTGGGCCCTTGCCTGTCGCGGTACTGGGCCTCCCACACAAGTGAGGCACCATTTTTATCGGGAGACCTGGGGAACGCTGGGTGGTAGGAAATTTGTGTGAGGCCAGTGATGCCAAACTTTCCCACACAAAATGTGTGAAAAAGTGATTTGTTCAGCTAAAATTGAGGTTTGCAGGGATTCTGGGTAAGAAACGTTGGGGATCCACGCAAGCCATACCTCCCTGAAGCCCCGGGTGTCTACTTTTCAGAAATGTGTGGGTTTGGTAGGTTTCCCTAGATGGCCGCCGAGCACAGGGCCAAAACCCAGGTGACTCCCTTGCAAAACCAGGTGGTTTTGAGATAGGCAATTTTGAGGTCGCCTCACTACGTTGTGGGCCCTGCCTGTCACGGGTACTTGGGCCTCCCACACAAGTGAGGCACCATTTTTATGGGGAGACCTGGGGAACGCTGGGTGGTAGGAAATTTGTGTGAGGCCAGTGATGCCACACTTTCCCACACAAAAATGTGTGAAAAAGTGATTTTTCAGCTAAAATTGAGGTTTGCAGGGATTCTGGGTAGGAAACGTTGGGGGATCCACGCAAGCCATACCTCCCTGGAAGCCCCCGGGTGTCTACTTTTCAGAAATGTGTGGGTTTGGTAGGTTTCCCTAGATGACCGCCGAGCACAGGGCCAAAAACCCAGGTGACCCCCTTGCAAAACCAGGTGGTTTTGTGAAAGGCCATTTTGAGGTCGCCTCAATACGTTGTGGGCCCTTGCCTGTCGCGGGTACTTGGGCCTCCCACACAAGTGAGGCACCATTTTTATCGGGAGACCTGGGGGAACGCTGGGTGGTAGGAAATTTGTGTGAGGCCAGTGATGCCACACTTTCCCACACAAAAATGTGTGAAAAAAGTGATTTTTTCAGCTAAAATTGAGGTTTGCAGGAGATTCTGGGTAAGGAAACGTTGGGGGATCCACGCAAGCCATACCTCCCTGGAAGCCCCCGGGTGTCTACTTTTCAGAAATGTGTGGGTTTGGTAGGTTTCCCTATGTGGCCGCCGAGACCCGGGCCAAAAACCCAGGTGACCCCCTTGCAAAACCAGGTCATTTTGAGATAATGTGTTGTTTATTTCTGCAGCGTGAAAATTTTGGCACAATATTGCAAGGAAAATGTGACAGACATTTTGAGGTTTGCAGGACATTGTGGGTACCATAACTTGTTGGGATCCACAAGAGAGATATCACCATGTACTCCCATGGGTGTTTCGTTTACGACAATATCTACAGTTGGTAGGTTATTCTTAGACGGAATGTACACCTTGGCAGACAGACTAAAAGACAAAGATTACTGCACAGCCATCTATTCCTCAAGCACACACACATACTGGTTGGATTTGGCACGAGGGCAAGTGATGGTTCAGTATATACAATTTTATTAACAAGAGATTTCACAAAAATGAAATGCACTGTCAATAATTGAAAGGACAAAAAACGGAACCAGTGACTCGCAGCTCGTGAGCTGTAAAGCCACGTCAAGGCCCCAACCGCTTTACAGGCCATTCACACACCTTTCATACGTGATACACACAAGACCATTCACACCCCCAGGCACGAAACAAACACATTACAACATTCACAAAAAGGGACAAGGTACACCCTGCTTGAGAAAGACAAAAAAAAATATTACTGCACAGCCATCTAATCCTCAAGCACACACACACATACTGGTTGGATTTGGCACGAGGGTGAGTGATGGTTCAGTATATACAATTGTATTAACAAGTGATTTCACAAAAATGAAATGCACTGTTAATAATTGAAAGGACGAGAAACTGAACCATTGACTCACAGCTCGTGAGCTGTAAAGCCACGACAAGGCACCAACCTCTTTACAGGCCATTCATACACCTTTCATACGTGTGACAAATACAAAACCATTCACACCACCAGCCGCGGGCCCATCACATTACAACACTCACACCAGCAGACAGCGCCATTCAAGGGCCCATCACTTTCACACGCCCACATTCCTAACACAGCAACCACACAAGCTGATGGATTGCGTGGAGTGTCGCTCGGCTAGCAGTGTGTGTAGTGACCAGCAGCAAGTCACTACTCACACACTGCCAGCCGAGCGCCAGTCCACGCACACCGCCAGCCAAGCGCCACTCCACGCACACCGCCAGCCAAGCGCCACTCTACGCACACCGCCAGCCAAGCACCACTCCACGCACACCGCCAGCCTAGCGCCACTCCACGCACACCGCCAGCCTAGCGCCACTCCACGCACACCGCCAGCCTAGCGCCACTCCACGCACACCGCCAGCCTAGCGCCCCTCCACGCACACCGCCAGCCAAGCACCACTCCACGCACACCGCCAGCCAAGAGCCACTCCCCGCACACCGCCAGCCAAGCGCCACTCCACGCACACCGCCAGCCAAGCACCAGCCTACACACACCACCATCACATTTAGGATTTTTTATACAAAAAAGAAAACACAAACAAATTGCAAATAGATACAAATCTACTAACACAAAATCAGAAACTAAATACATTGCACTAATGCCAACCTTGAAACAGAACAACAATTCTTAAACATTACAGACCAGGCAGTTCACATTACCACTCATGGTTGCTCCCAATAATTCTTTTGCTTGTGGTACGCTCTATAACAAGCAGGCACACACAGCCCAGGGTTAGAAGGACACTCAGGGCAGTACATACGAGTCTCCTTCCGCGTACCTCTTCGCCAACAGACTCTACATCTCCTAGTGGGAAAGTCTTTTGAGGGTGTAGGAGGAATGTGATCAGGAAAGTGGCGATCTTTCAATCGAGCCACATCCTCCACCACTCCAACTCTAGGAACACTTGCCTGTTCCACAACAACAAGGCTGCCTATGACAGACTCCTGAAACTGAACAAAAGTCAACTTTGACGCAGGAGAACACTCCTTGAACACAACAAAAGCATTGAAAGTTGCTAAATTGAAGAGATGGATGGCCAACTTCTTATACCAAATGTAAGACTTACGAATAGCAGTGTAAAGTTCCAACCTCTGATCTACTCTATCAACACCACCCATGTGCTTATTGTAGTCTAAAATGCACACAGGTTTGCGCACTTCAGCAATCTGACCCCAAACAGCCACAGGTGAAGTACTCTCATCATGGATGGTAGTCAGCATGTACACATCCCTCCTGTCCACAAATTTCACAGCTAGCAGTTACTCACTACGCAAGGCACTGCACTGTCCCCTCTGAAGTTTTTGCAAACAAGCTCTTTTGGATAACCTTTACGGTTAGAGCGGATTGTGCCAGAAGCAAAAGTGTCCACTTTGAACAATTCCTTAAACAATTGCACAGCAGTGTAGAAGTTATCAAGGTACAAATGGTGGCCTCTGTTAAACAGTCCTCTAGCAAGATCCCACACAATTTTCTCTGAAACTCCAAAAGTGGACGGACAACCAGGGGGTCAATAGTGGAATCCCTACCAGTGTACACACGCAAATTAAAAACATATCCTGTCCTACTCTCAGACAACATATACAGCTTAATTCCATAGCGTGCCCTCTTGCTAGGAATGTACTGCCTAAAAACCAAACGGCCCTTGAACAGGACCAAAGACTCATCAATAGATATTTCTTTCCCTGGAGTATAGATCTCTGAAAATCGATCTACAAAGTGATCAAGAACAGGCCGAATCTTAAAAAGACGGTCACATTCAGGGTGATCTCGTGGCAACGCCAAACCATTATCAACAAAATGCAGCATCCGAAGCAAAAGTAAATACCGATCACGAGTCATAACTGCAGGAAATATGGCCGTTGCCATCAAGGGACTGGTAGACCAATATGAACCCATGGACGGCTTCCTTATCAAACCCATCAAAAAGTCAAACCCAAAAACTTCTTCATCTCTTCCAGATTTGTGGGACTCCACCGGGTAGCTCTAGAATGGGGCCTAAGTCTGGCACTGTTGTCCCTCAAAAACTGTTCAGCATACAAATTAGTCTGCTCAACAATCTCACCCAAAAATACATCATCCATAAACAACTGAAAATACTGTATAGGCAAATAATGTTCACAATCCACTCTACACCCTGCATAACCACTAAAGGCAGGCAACACCGGCTGCACCATGTTTGGATCAACCCAGAGTCCAGCACTTCCAGTAGGAAGCCTAGCAGCCCCAGGCTGCAATCCAGATGCCTCTTGCACCATCGGCACAGTAGTATCCTCCTCTAAATCAGGCACTTCATCTGCACTGAGAGTACCTTCATCATCCGATGATTCCATGTGGAGAGAAAACTCACTGCCTGAATCTTCCCCTCCCTCCTCTCCCTCAGACGCACTGTCAGTCTCATAATCCTGCTCAGAGGAAGATTCAAGAAGCAAACCAACCACCTGCTGAGCAGTAATTCTACGGCTAGCCATAATGCTTACTAATAAAGGTTACTTGTCAAACAAGTCAACAACAACAAACCCTTTGTAAAAAAAAGAAATAAACAAAATGTAGCTTTATCACAAAGACCTATATACTCCAACACTATACCACTCACGTGACAGAAGCAGCTAGACTCACCACCACCTACTCTGCACAGACACAGTAAGGATCAAAAATATCCCTCTAAAAAGAAGAAGAAAAAAATTACACATAAGACAATGCAAAACATCGCAAAGAATTTCATGCTCTGAACACTAACAAATATGCTGCCATTATGGCACCACTTACAAAAAAATTCATTCATGCATGACAATAATACTCATTTGGAGTACACACAACAAAAATATTTTTCTTACCAAATAAATGCAATTACGCAAAACTGCAGAACCACCACTGCCGAAACCGCAAACAGGAATCAAAAGCTTTACACTAGAATAAAAAGGAGAAAAAAAACATTACAATCACATATGCAAATAATGCACCAGTCCACACACAATCCACCAGCCAAGCTAAGGGGTAGGTGGGCCTAACAGTATAAATAAAATATTCACCCCCGTAAAAGGGAGCAACCCTTGCCCTTTTGGCCACTCCCCAACACAAAAATTTAAAAAAACCCTGGTGTCTAGTGGCTTCTGCCCTCCTTGGGGGCAGATGGGCCTAAAAACATACTGCTATTCTGCCACCCAAGGGGTCACTCTCCACAAATAAAAGCCTGGTGGACTAGTGGGAAGATACCTTTATCTTCCGCACACGATCTCTCACTACTCAAATCTACTCTCAACTCTATTCACAACTGGATGTTAGCTCACCAACTCATTCTGAATCCCGCCAAAACTGAATTCCTCCTCCTCTCTACCTCTCTCTCACCTCCTCCTATTCAATCTTGGATGGATCAGCTGAACCTACTCAACAACAAACCCATCATTGTTGACAGCGCTAAATCCGTAGGTGTCATTCTTGACAAAAGACTCAACCTAATCTCCCACATCAACTCTATTGCTAAGAACGCACGTTACCAGTTGCGCCTTCTACGGGGGATCCGTTGGTTCTTCCCGGAGAAAGACTTAAAAACCTTGGTACAATCTCTGGTTCTCTCAAGACTGGATTATTGCAATTCTCTTCTGACGGGCCTACCCAAATCCCACCTCTCCCCTCTCAAATCCATCCTCCATTCAGCAGCTCGCCTCATTTCAGGGTCTAAACGAAGCGACCACGTCACTCCTATCCTCTCTTCGATGGCTTCCGATCGAGGCAAGATCAATTTACAAAACTGCCTGCATCACACACAAAGCCTTACACACCTCCTCCCCTCGTTACCTGGCAAATAAATTGAAATTGTCCGGTGGCTCTCGCCCTTCTCGCAATGCGGAAAAGCTTCTGCTTGAGCCCACCCCCCCGTCTTCAAAAAGGGAAGGATCGATGGCGCAATCCTTGTCAGGAAATGCGGTGAGAATCTGGAACTCGCTTCCCCATTGCTCCATGCCACCTCCTCTACCCGGATCTTCAAAGCTGACCTCAAATCTCTTCTCTTCCAAAGACACTTTCAGAACTAATACTTTCACTCTCAGCCCCCTCTAGGAAGTTCGCTCTTCATTGTAAATTTGTACTTTTTCCTGTACATTCCTCACCCTTGCGTGCTGGAGTTTATGTACCCTTCTACCTATACACACACAGTGTAGATGTAGTTCACAAACGCAGATATATTCTAAATTTACCTAGTCCAGTCCACATAACCTGTGTCTCTATGTAGGCAATACACGTGTCCTGCTGACACTCCTCATGCACTGACCAGCACCTATATAAATCCCCGTGCACACAGTCAACATGCATATGCATTGTACAAAAATCCTGCAGCGCAAAGCTGAACACCAGTGCACATTAATTACCCACCTACACAATACGCTCACCGGTGTGAATTGGGAGCAGTTTGAATTGACGCGTCCTAGCCACATACCAATAATAACTTTGTGGTCTACTGCCCATTTACATTTCATGGAGAAGCAAATTAAAATAAAATAGAAGCTGGGTTGTACACACACACACACACACACTCTCTCTCTCTCTCTCTCTCTCTCTCTCTCTCTCCCTCTCCCTCCCTCCCTCCCTCCCTCGTGCCTAGTGGGCATTCCTGCTGCACGATCACATGATCGTGCAGCAGGAATGCACAAAGAGGCATCGGGGAAAGGAAAACCCTTTCCTTTCCTCGATGCCTCTTTTGATACAAACCCCCCTCCCCGAGCCAAACCTCACCTGATTTCCCCGACGCGCTGGAAGCAAATGGCTAAGCGCGTCGGGAAGAAGGAAACCCTCAATGATGTCAGCGCGCCTCGCGCGCTGGCGTCATTGATGGGGCGAGGGAGGCAGGGAAGCCCTTCCCCTGCCTCCCCAAAAAAAAACTAACGATCGGATTCCCACGGGGGAGCGCCAGCGCTTCCCCGTGGGTGGTCTTATGATGAGCTGGACTCATCATGAGCACACGAGCACTGTGTGCCATGACGAGTCCAGCTCGTCATAAGCACCGAAGGGGATAAAGGGTCAGAGCAGGATCTCAGCGGCAGACGAGGAGAAGGAACCTCCTGGTCACAGGAACTACACGAGCATTGCGCTCGAGAAATTCAAGGATGCAAAGACCTCCATCAAGGATTACAGCTAACTTTTCAGGGTGTAAATGGAGAGAAGCCACATCTGCTTAACCACGCTCACGAATTCTACACGAGAATTGCGCTCGAGAAAATGAAGGATGCAAAGACCTCCATCAAGGATTACAGCTAACTTTTCACGTTGGAAATGGAGAGAAGGCACATCTGCTTAACCACGCTCACGAATTCTGCACACCTGCCCTGCATATTTATCCAAGAAGATGCCACCGATTTGTGCAATACCTCTACTCAACTGTAGTACTGTCTACTGGCTAATCAGTAAGTGTTACCTCATTGGGTAAATGTATAGTGCCTTTCCTACACTACAGCTGCGTAAAGGACCAGAAGAATTGTCTCCAGTGACCTGTGTGTCTGTAATTTTGCCACCGCGCCGAAAGCGCCGGGAACCTTTGATTAAGCTGTCCATCATAGTGGGGAAAGGGCGGGCAGACGTTGCATACCGCTAGTGTATGTGTGGCGGGACCAAACGGGCGGGGCTTCTAGGCCCGTTCACATGCCTCTTGTTTATAAAGGGTCAGAGCACGATATCAGCGGCAGACGAGGAGAAGGAACCTCCTGGTCACAGGAACTACACGAGCATTGCGCTCGAGAAATTCAAGGATGCAAAGACCTCCATCAAGGATTACAGCTAACTTTTCAGGGTGTAAATGGAGAGAAGCCACATCTGCTTAACCACGCTCACGAATTCTACACGAGAATTGCGCTCGAGAAAATGAAGGATGCAAAGACCTCCATCAAGGATTACAGCTAACTTTTCACGTTGGAAATGGAGAGAAGGCACATCTGCTTAACCACGCTCACGAATTCTGCACACCTGCCCTGCATATTTATCCACGAAGATGCCACCGTTTTGTGCAATACCTCTACTCAACTGGAGTACTTTCTACTGGCTAATCAGTAACTGCTACCTCGTTGGGTAAATGTATAGTGCCTTTCCTACACTACAGCTGTGTATAGGAACAGAAGAATTGTCTCCAGTGACCTGTGTGTCTGTAATTTTGCCACCGCGCCGAAAGCGCCGGGATCCTTTGATTAAGCTGTCCATCATTGTGGGGAAAGGGCGGGAAGACGTTGCATACCGCTAGTGTATGTGGGTCGGGGCCAAATGGGCGGGGCTTCTAGGCCCGTTCACATGCCTCTTGCCCTCCCTCCCTCCCTCGTGCCTAGTGGGCATTCCTGCTGCACGATCACATGATCGTGCAGCAGGAATGCACAAAAGAGGCATCGGGGAAAGGAAAACCCTTTCCTTTCCCTCGATGCCTCTTTTGATACAAACCCCCCTCCCCGAGCCAAACCTCACCTGATTTCCCCGACGCGCTGGAAGCAAATGGCTTCCAGCGCGTCGGGCAGAAAGGAAACCCTCAATGATGTCAGCGCGCCTCGCGCGCTGGCGTTATTGATGGGGAGGGCGGGGAGGGGCGGGGGAGGCAGGGGAAGCCCTTCCCCTGCCTCCCCCAAAAAAACTAACGATCGGATTCCCACGGGGGAGCGCCAGCGCTTCCCCCGTGGGTGGTCTTATGACGAGCTGGACTCGTCATGAGCACACGAGCACTGTGTGCCATGACGAGTCCAGCTCGTCCTACGCACCGAAGGGGTTAATGTAGGTTCCCCTTGATATTGTCGTTTAAAAAAACAATTCTCCCACCTCGGTTTTCTTTTTTATTTACCGTCTTAATTAATGTAAGTCCTTTAGGCAGTGCTACAGCTGTGTCTCTGTTCCCAGTGGTAATTCCTCATTCTAAGTCCTCCAAACAGTGCTGCTTTTCTGGTCCCATCTGTAATTCCCCCATTGTCAGTCCCCCAGACACTGCTGCCAGCTGCTTCTCTGGTCCCATCAGTAATTCCTCATTCTAAGTCCTCTAGGCAGTGCGGCAGCGGTGTCTCTGTTCACAGTGGTAATTCCTCATTCTTAGTATTTTAGGAAGGGCTGCTAGCTGCTTCTCTGGTCCTTTCGGTAATTTCTCATTCTAAGTCCTCTAAATAGTGCTGCTAGCTGCTACTCTGGTCCCGCCTTTAATTCCTCATTCTACGTTCTCTAGGCAGTGTTGTAGCTGTGTCTCTGTTCCCAGTGGTAATTCCTAATTCTAAGTCCTCTAGACAGTGCTGCTAGCTGCTTCTGAGGTCTCATTGGTAATTCCTCATTCTAACTCCTCTACACAGTGCTGCTCCCTGCTTCTCTTGACTCATTGGTAATTCCTCATTCTTTGTCCTCTAGACAGTGCTGCTGCTGTTTCTATGGTCCCAGTGGTAATTCCTCATACTACATCCTCTAGGCAGTGCTGCAGCTGTGTTTCAGTTTATACACCCACTACACTCCAAACCAAAACACATAGATTAAAAAAATAGTCATTTACAGCACCAATAGCTGTAACTCCGACACATGCTAGAACTATATTGCATTGCAATTGCTTATTTAGTTAAATCTCCTTAAGTAATCGCCACAAAACTTTGCATTATCAGCCAATGTATGAAAAGTAATCGGTCTACCAAGTTTCTTGGAGATTTGTCAAATGGTGACAAAGTTATTACCAGTCAAAAATCATAGGAATTCATATCTCTTGGAATACTAACTATCGCCACTCTGTGTATAGATATATATATGCATATACATATGCATATAGGCAGCCAACCCCACACTGTGCATGGCCTTTGGCTATGCACAGCAGGGGTTTTGCAACAGGGCCAACCACCTGGAGGCAGCATTGTTGGTTACTTCTAATGTGGAATGGGCAGGTCCAACGGGGCAGAGCTTTAGGTGATTTGGCACCCTTGCATACTCAGCAGCAATTAAAAGGGAGAACCATGGACTCTGCTCTCAGAGCAGCAGACGGCAACAAAAAACCCACTCGTCTTAGACAGTCAGTACGGGAGAGTTTATGATACAATAAATCAATGATGCATTCGCCTCCATGCAGGATTTCAGATGGTTTTTAAACGTGCAATGTAAAGAAAACACACTGTCTATCAGCCTGGAAAGTGGTGCGAACACCATTGCATACTGATAACTGGATGGGGCAGGGCCAAATGGACTGAGCTTGTAAGTGATTTGGCGCCTTTACATACTCAGCAGCATTTAAAGAGAGAGCCATGGACTCTGCTCTCAGACCAGGAGACAACATGAAAGAACCCACACGTCTTGGACAGTCACTACAGAAGAGATTGCGCTCCAATAAACCAACGATGTATTCACCTCCATCAAGGATTTCAGATCCTTTTTCAACATGCAATTTTAGAGGAAACACATTGTCCAGCAGCCTGAAAAATGGTGGGAACACTGTTGCATACTAATAAAGTGGAAGAGGCGGGGCCAAACGAGCAGAGCTTGTAGGTGATTTGGCTCCTTTACATACTCACAACAAGGTCTGATCTCTATGAACAGTACATAAATACTTTAAGAACTTTTTAGGGGATTCTATCTCTTTATTGATGCCCCCTACCCAGATCTATTCATAATCGTCAATAATCTGGACAATCCTGACTGTTCTCATTTAAAAATCACCGTCAATAACCACCAGACAGTTGTTCACTTCATTTACTCAAAGTGAACCGAAAACAAACAAATCAAACCCCACAACGTGAAAAAATTTGAGTAGGGTAAGAAAGCACCTCACGTGCGCAAACCCAAAGGGCTACTGGATGGTACTCGCCAGTAGGCCCACGTTATCATCATCAGTTGCTTCCTTATCCAGGAAAATAAAGAAAGAAAGAAAAAGGTGTGTGTAAACAATCCACGGAGGTGGAAGGTCAAAAACAGCAAGTTTATATGACCCCTGTCACTGAGACTGTGAATTTCACTCAGTGTTTAATTATACCCCAAGCCTGCACAAAGAATTGGAGTTTCCAACATACTAAAAACGAGATAGCACTCACATACAACACTCTTTATTCACTGTTGTGAGTGTCCTCAATTTAAAAACAAGGCAAACATTTGGCCATTATTTTTTGTCACAAGCCAACATGTTTCGTTGCCATACCCATCAAGGCAACTTCATCAGGGCTGCTGGGGCATCAGTCCACACCTCAGTCCTTTTCACACCCAATCTGTGGTTATTGACAGTGATAAAAAAGAGAGAAATGTACCAATCACAAACACTCCTTTCCACCATAGGACCTCAATCTAAAACCAACCACTATGTATGTTTTATTTTTATATTTATATAATTACCGGGAGGTTGCTCGTGCCCAGCGTACCTTCAACCACCTCTAGTTCGGAACCATGCGCCACTGGGTCGCGTTCCATTCGCAAGATCGCACTTGTCGATCTATTCCTGTAAATGTACCATAAGTTATATTGGCCGCAATCCCTCCAAAGCAAACACCAAGGCTAACGTTTCATATATCGCCCATGGTAGATGCACCATATCCACTCATTCCTCTGTTCATTATGCACTCACAATGGCCCACGTTTTTATCAACCCATAGGTGGTATCTCTGATAGTAATTGAAGACTCAATCACAATTATGTAGAACATTTTGTGAATGTGTGCTATTCAAACAATGCGCTGTGTCTAGGGTTAGACCCATTACGCTTAAGATGCCGCCTCTCCGATCTATGCCGCGGCACCCACCACTACATGCCTCTTTGATCTCCCGGGCTCCCCACTGGAACCTCCTTACCGCCAGGGCTTGTCTCTCTGATAGTAATTAGAGACTCACTGGCGTTTACATAAACCATTTCGCAGCTACATACTTATTCTCACTACAAACAATGGACTGCATCTGAGTTACGTAACCCATTGCGCTTAAGATGCCGCCTCTCAAACCTCAACCACGGCACGCACCGCTACATGTCTTTGATCTCCCAAGCCCCCTGCTGGAACCTCCTTACCGCCAGGATCTCCTGTTACTGCCTGCAATCGTCCATCCCGTTCTCCCCGCACTGACTCTGCCGGTCTTTTTAAAGCATGCCGGTTACCACGTGGTGCATATAGAACGCTCGAAAATGCGTGCACCAATGTGGCGGCCATGTTGGCATGTTACTAATGCACACCTTCGCTTATTAATAAAACTTTAACAACCTGCTGTAATTCTTTCTAACAGCAACAACAAATTTGGTATAATTCGTTCTTTCAGGTACACCGCCCGACAAAAAATATGCACCAGCACGGCAGCTCACTTTTAGCATATCCAGAGACGGCTGATCAAATGATTAGTCAGACTCAAAAAAGAAGAGGAAAGGAATTCCTCTTGTCGGAACTAGGGTCCTCACACACCCAGCCAGCTAGGTGTCATGCTTCATCATATGGACCTGCTCCTCGTCGGGTCGGCGCTGCAATACCCGACGGGCACCCATAAAGGGGCTCTTTAGCGGAGCCGTTTGGTGCAGTGCGTGAGGCCGAATAACACGCAGCAGGGGCAGGACATTCCAACAACCTACGCTATAAATAGTGTTGATGATGTTGATAACTCTTTGTCATGTATAGTTGGAGATATTATAGTGAATCTTTCTGACTATGTACTCTCCACAGAGGAAACAAGGGTTTTGAATAAGGGGTTAGGATTTGTTCCTACACCAAAACACGATACTTTTAAGTGTAGAACTGAATTACATGAATTGATGAGGAAGATTAAGATTCAAAAATTTTTGCGAATCAAGAAATTCAATCTCCTTCAGTGTTCTCCACGAACTTGCATCGTCCATCCCGTTTCTGTCCCCCGAGTTCAGTAGTAGGTCCTGAAGTGGTTGTTTTTGAAGAACGTGTCTTCAGGGACATCGAAGCCCTGGAGGAGCAACACGACACAACAGGCCCTTGTAATATGACCAAAAGTGATTGGCTTGCAGTCAAATCCCTCCAAGATAATACATGTATAACAATAAAACAGGCAGATAAGGGGGGTGCAGTGGTGGTACTTAACACACAGGATTATGAAAAAGAGGTACTGAGATTACTTGAGGTGCGTACTAATTACCATCCAGTAGCACGTGACCCCACACCACAACTCCAAGAGGCGATTGGGGCACTGGTGGCGGACGCTAGGGATAAGAAGTGGATAACTAACAAGGAAGCTGATTTCCTTGTTAATATAAGACCTAGGATGCCGGCGTTTTACATCTTGCCGAAGATCCACAAAGCCCAGCGTCCGCCACCAGGACGCCCGATCGTCTCGGGAATTCAATCAGTACTGGAGCCCTTATCCCAGTTCGCGGACTTTTTTCTTAGGGAATCTGTTATCACCCAACCGTCATTCGTGCAGGATACCACGGACGTGTTGAACATTTTGAGGACTGTGGAGTACAATCCCATTACTCAATTACTGGTTACAATCGACATAGAGTCGTTGTATACCAGTATACCCCAGGATGCCACGCTGGTGGCAGCAGCGCGTGCTCTTGGGGGTTTGGAATGGTTTTATGATGTACCCCAAACCTTTGTATTGCAGTGTATAGAACTTGCACTCACAAAATTTTTTTTGCATATAAAGATCAGGTGTATCTTCAGGTGTCAGGGACATCTATGGGGGCGACATTCGCCCGAGTCTGGCCTGCATTTATGTTGGCCAGTTCGAGGAGAATGTCGTCCACCATTTGTCTAACCCCTTCAGGGAGAATCTTTCTCTCTGGAGGCGGTTTATAGACGATGTCCTCTGTATATGGACTGGATCAGAGGACAGACTTGGAGAATTTTTAACCTGGCTTAACAATCGAGATGATTGTCTCCGCTTTACGTGGAGTGTAAGCAAAGATACTGCTGTCTATTTGGATATAGACATAAGAGCTGAAAATAATGGGCTTACGACTACTGTGCATCAAAAACAAACAGATCGAAATTCATTGTTACATTATAAATCATTTCATCCTCGTGCCCTCCGGGATAATTTACCGGTGGGGCAATTCTTGAGATATCGAAGGAATTGCTCCTCAACGGCTTCATTTGTGGAGCAATCAGAAGATCTTGTGGTAAAACTGCAGGATAGAGGTTATCCCAATAATGTGATTAGGAAGGCCCGCAAACGTGCCTTGAATACCCCCCGTGAGGCACTATTGGAAAGGGTCAACAAAAAGAGGGATGAGTGTGTACCGGTGGTTACAACTTTTGACCCTCTCTCTACTCAAATTCGTCAAATTATCCGTAAGCATTGGTCCTTGTTGGATAGTAGGGACAGGAAGATGCCCCCTCCAAGATTTGCATTTAAGAGAGCCCCCAATCTTAAAGACAAGTTGGTACATACTCGCCCCATCCAACAACCCAAAGAGTCCACCCTGCCCACCGGACATTTTAGATGCGGTGGTTGCTCGGTGTGTGGATTGACAGAACCGACCAAAAGTGTGGTGTTGAGGAGCGGCAAAACCTAGTTTTTGAACAAGTTTAGTAATTGCAACACCACACATGTGATCTACAGGATCACGTGTGTGTGTGGGTTGCATTATATAGGGCTTACCAGTCGGAAGGTAAAAGTGCGAATTCAAGAACATTTGAGTACCTTGAAAATTGGAAAACTAACTACCCGGCTGGTCCAACACTTCCGTGAATTTAAACATGATCTCAGGGATCTGAGATGGACGGTTCTGGAAAGGGTTGTTGGGGAAAGGCATAACATCGATGCGATTTTGGCTAGGAAGGAGGCAAGGTGGATTTTTACAGAGCGAGTTGATCGCCATGGGCTCAATGATTTTATTGAATGGAACAAGATTGGTCAGTAAAATGACCATAGTCAATGGCCCATTAATTGTTGTTTGCCCTAAAAGTAACTGTATACGGTGGATACGGCAAATGAGAATTTGAGACCCCGAAGGCCTTTAATTTTAGTTTTTAATGAATTTAAATATATGTAACACCATGATGTCACATTAAAAGATTTGTAGCAGAATATTTTATGCTTCTGTAAATGAATGAATGTCCGCCTCTGGATATGCTAAAAGTGAGCTGCCGTGCTGGTGCATATTTTTTGTCGGGCGGTGTACCTGAAAGAACGAATTATACCAAATTTGTTGTTGCTGTTAGAAATAATTACAGCAGGTTGTTAAAGCTTTATTAATAAGCGAAGGTGTGCATTAGTAACATGCCAAGATGGCCGCCACGTTGGTGCACGCATTTTCGAGCGTTCTATATGCACCACGTGGTAACCAGCATGCTTTAAAAAGACCGGCAGAGTCAGTGCGGGGAGAACGGGATGGACGATTGCAGGCAGTAACAGGAGATCCTGGCGGTAAGGAGGTTCCAGCAGTGGGCTTGGGAGATCAAAGACATGTAGCGGTGCGTGCCGTGGTTGAGGTTTGAGAGGCGGCATCTTAAGCGCAATGGGTTACGTAACTCAGATGCAGTCCATTGTTTGTAGTGAGAATAAGTATGTAGCTGCGAAATGGTTTATGTAAACGCCAGTGAGTCTCTAATTACTATCAGAGAGACAAGCCCTGGCGGTAAGGAGGTTCCAGTGGGGAGCCCGGGAGATCAAAGAGGCATGTAGTGGTGGGTGCCGCGGCATAGATCGGAGAGGCGGCATCTTAAGCGTAATGGGTCTAAACCTAGACACAGCGCATTGTTTGAATAGCACACATTCACAAAATGTTCTACATAATTGTGATTGAGTCTTCAATTACTATCAGAGATACCACCTATGGGTTGATAAAAACGTGGGCCATTGTGAGTGCATAATGAACAGAGGAATGAGTGGATATGGTGCATCTACCATGGGCGATATATGAAACGTTAGCCTTGGTGTTTGCTTTGGAGGGATTGCGGCCAATATAACTTATGGTACATTTACAGGAATAGATCGACAAGTGCGATCTTGCGAATGGAACGCGACCCAGTGGCGCATGGTTCCGAACTAGAGGTGGTTGTAGGTACGCTGGACACGAGCAACCTCCCGGTAATTATATAAATATAAAAATAAAACATACATAGTGGTTGGTTTTAGATTGAGGTCCTATGGTGGAAAGGAGTGTTTGTGATTGGTACATTTCTCTCTTTTTTATCACTGTCAATAACCACAGATTGGGTGTGAAAAGGACTGAGGTGTGGACTGATGCCCCAGCAGCCCTGATGAAGTTGCCTTGATGGGTATGGCAACAAAACATGTTGGCTTGTGACAAAAAATAATGGCCAAATGTTTGCCTTGTTTTTAAATTGAGGACACTCACAACAGTGAATAAAGAGTGTTGTATGTGAGTGCTATCTCTTTTTTATTATGTTGGAAACTCCAATTCTTTGTGCAGGCTTGGGGTATAATTAAACACTGAGTGAAATTCACAGTCTCAGTGACAGGGGTCATATAAACTTGCTGTTTTTGACCTTCCACCTCCGTGGATTGTTTACACACACCTTTTTCTTTCTTTCTTTATTTTCCTGGATAAGGAAGCAACCGATGATGATAACGTGGACCTACTGGCGAGTACCATCCAGTAGCCCTTTGGGTTTGCGCACGTGAGGTGCTTTCTTACCCTACTCACATTTTTTCACGTTGTGGGGTTTGATTTGTTTGTTTTCGGTTCACTTTGAGTAAATGAAGTGAACAACTGTCTGGTGGTTATTGACGGTGATTTTTAAATGAGAACAGTCAGGATTGTCCAGATTATTGACGATTATGAATAGATCTGGTTAGGGGGCATCAATAAAGAGATAGAATCCCCTAAAAAGTTCTTAAAGTATTTATGTACTGTTCATAGAGATCAGACCTTGTTGTGGTTATCATTGCTTGAGTGGGGGGCGGTCTGATTCTCTTCTTTCCCCCTTATGCTCCGTTTGTTGGTATATCCTTTACATACTCAGCAGCACTTAAAAGAGAAAACCATGGACTCTGCTCTCCGACCAGGAGATGACAGGAAAGAACCGACTCGTCTTGGACAGTGACTACAGAAGAGATTGCACTCCAATAAATCAATGATGTTTTCACCCCCATCAAGGATTTCAGATTGTTTTTCAACGTGCAATTGTAGAGAAAACACACTGTGCATCAATGGAAAATGGCAGGAACACTGTTGCATGCTACTAACGTGAAAGGAACTGGCCAAACAAGTGGAGCATGTAGGTGATTTGGCGCCTTTACAAAATCAGCAGCAATTAAAAGGGAGAGCCGTGGACTTTACTCTCAGACCAGGAGACCTCAAGAAAAAACCCACACTTCTTGGACAATCACTCTAGACGAGATTGCGCTCCAATAAATCAACGATGCGTTCACCTCCATCAAGGATGTCAGATCGTTCTTCAACGAGCAATTGGAAGGAAACACAGTTACATACTGATCCAGCGGCGTAGTAACAACAGATACTCCACTACCACATACTCACCTGGGCCCATATAACTTACTCACACTGAATAACTAGCAAACCGCCGGATGCTTAGTTTATGATTTTCCTCTATCAGGATTAGTTATCTCTCATTTCTAACTAAACCTTTACTTGATCAAATAGTTCTTTCCTCTGGTCGATGGACCATTTAGTTGGAACTAGTTGATGGCGATAATTAACATAACTTATTATACATTTCTATTTAAAATGAAATAATCAAAGACTCTGGAACTTTTAAAACTTTTATCTAAATAAATTGATTGTGAACCATTTCAAAGTTTCAGTACAAACACCCTCATCTGCAAGAGGGTCAATTTAATCAAATCTCATTTAAGCAAAAATAGCAATTCAGATCCCCACAATAACAATGCTCAGAAAGAAGAGGACAGAGAGAGAAGAACAATTATCAATACGATGAGTTCATAGTTACCAAGAATGGTGTGAAGACCAACCCCCTGGCCAAAGGGCTGGTAAGGGTCCCCAGGATAGATCAGGAGACAAAGACTTCAGGACAGGATCAGGACAGGATACATCACCTCTCTAAATACCGACGGCTGCGTCGCACCCCTCTCTGACACTCTCTTCCTCCTCGTGGTTCTTCCGCGATCTTCTTTCTAACCCAATTAAGTTAAATAGATGGTTCTGCATTCATCTTCTTCTTCAGCGTCTCACAGCATCAGCACCACCCCCAACACCGAAAGCATCCCGAGCTCTCGACTTCTAGCATCAATATCGTCCTCGTATCTGCTGCATCTGCATCTCTCCTAAAAAGCGCTCGCTAACTAACTAAAACTACCTCAATTATACTTTTCTATTACCATGTACCACCCATTAATGTTTCAATTTCATAAAATACTAACTCTGATTGGACAGGCGAGGGGGGGGATGATCATCACACCATACTTATACTTCATTTTATTTCTTTAAACCATTGTTTCCAAACTCCTCCCCTCAAAACTTTATTCCACCCTTCCTTTCCCATACATCTTTAAACTTTATTAATACAAATGTAACACTTTTCTCGAATAAGTTCCTTCACATGAACTCTTCACCCTCATGTTCCCAGGGCACATCTCCGTCGACCTTGGACGCGTGACAAGTCCTTATTCATCCTTTCAAGCTTCCACACCAAGGCGCATGCGTTGCGCAACGTCAGTCTGCTCGACTCAGACAACTTTAATAGGCCCAAATACGCACTAATAATAAAGTCAAAAGAAAAGATGTTATTCTCAAAAATAAATGATTTCACTGTATACCACCAACTTCTACTCTAGCCCATTCCATTAATTATTTCCCTTTCTGCATTCGCGTTAGTATAAAACTCATTTTCTAAATTCAGCAAGCAGGTGCCATGCATGTGAGCTTTCAAGCGGCCATTTTATGATTCTTTGCGCAGGCGCCAGAATTTCCCTCCAAGCGACAGTACGTCATACTACGTAGATGCAGTGGACGCATGCGCAGTAAAGATCCCGTGTTAGAATGCATCTTAGTCCTACGTCCGTGTTATTACAGTTAGTAAACACATAGGCAAGCTTCATTCTTTTCCCGCGTATGATGGAAATGCGTATTATTAATCACAAAACACATTGTTAGTAATTCTCTAGTAAGTTAAAACGAGAGGATTGCTTCCAAGCAAGTCTCATGTCCGAAACCTTGCTCCATCAATCCCCTCTCTGATGGCATATTAAGCCATCACAAAATTTCTCATCCATCCCAGATACCAACTTTAGCACTTCCCAGTTTTCTGTTTTTCTCCTCCCAACTTTTCATCAATGATTTCATTCCCTTCTAAATCTCGCATCTTCTTATATAGCCTGCCTTTCATTTCTTCCAAGCGTATTTCCTCGTATTTTCGCTTTCGTGTCTGTCCTTTTCTTTTTCTATTCAAGTGTACCTTTTCTTTCGTACCTTTTCTACAACATCTATATGTAATCATTATTAACATCACTATCATTATTATCATAACTAATGGTATTATTATTTAACCTAGAAAACTTTTCCCAAAATCAACAAACCATTTCCCTATTGATGTTATACTTTTTGTTAGTCTTCCCCACACACTGTCAACCTCCAGTTGGGTCAGATCTTTATGCATTTCTGTAATGTTTTCAATATATCCTTTTATTTCTCTGCTCTTATCCGGAATATATGTGCCGCAATGTTGAACTTTTAACATGCCACAAACTCCACCTTCTTTTGCTAACAATATATCAAGAGCAAGACGGTTCTGGAAAACCATAGATCTAATTGCAACCATTTCTGTGTTAATCATTAAAAATCCTCCTGCAGTGTCTGTAGAAAGACAATCAACTATGGTTGATAACTTACAAATTTTCTGTGAATTTAGAATGACTCCAACTGAGGGTATCAGTGCACTAAAAATGTCTCCTACAATTTCAGAAAAACTAGCTCTTCTTCTACGTGTTAGTACATTAGAATTCCCATTGGTTCCACTGATTTTATCTACATGATAGATTTTTGGAAAAACTATTCCAAAATAACAGCATCCGTACCATTTTGCAGGCAACCTCTAATAGGCATTGTTCCCACAAACATAATACAGTCCTGGAAACACAGGATTAGTTCCCCCTTTTAGTCCCCATCCTCCTAATATTAGGAAGTTATGTTCACATTCACTGGAACCAATGTAATTATTGTTATATTCTGTCTTTAATCTATGGAGGCAGAATTTTCCCCTTTTCACAAAGTCCAGGGACATCGCAGCATGAGCCTTGCCATTTGCATAGATTCCCTCTTTCCCAGCCCATGGAGGTACATGGGTTTTCTGTGTAGTTGCCTTACTCATTAAATCCTGTCTCCTTTCTTCTACTAAATTCAAAAAATCTTTTTCTTCTTTTCTTAATGTACATGTTAGATTATGCTTGTGTGCCTGTACTAAATCTATTGAACTCATTGTTAAGAAAAATTCACCCATAAACTGTGCATTTTTACTACTAGCTACTGGATTCATATTCTTTCCAATAGGCAACTCAGAGAATACTACATCTATATCTGAATAAATTCAGTATGATAATTTACTTCATCTTCTACCCCTATTTCTATTTCAGTTTTTCTTATTCTATCTACCTTAACGTTAGTATCTGTGTTATTCTTGTCACTTGTTTTCATTATTAAAGGTACTCCTACTGTTAAAAATAGCCATCCTAATACTGTTAGTAAAATACTACAAAAACAAAATCTAAAACACTTTCTTTTTAGTCCACACTTTGGTTTCTCGGTCACTTCAATTTCTGCCATTTTACTCCTGAGAAAATTTCTTTTCTTTTCTCTTATCTTTTCTTTTTTAGGTTTAGCCTTCCTTTTTGTTCTTAAGGAGGTTTCAATTGGCTTTCATCAATTGGTGCAATATGGACCTCTTCTGTCTCATCAGACAGATCCAAGGATCAAATTCCTCGAGAATAACGTATGTCCACTCAGGAGCCTTGTATCTCCTGTTTAAATTTCTCAATCTTGGACTTCTTCGAGTGATTTTAGCTAAGGTTTGTTTAGGTCTTGTTTGACTTGTGACTTCGTTTACTTGTTCTGGTTTCTTTTCAGATCTTCTCAAATGATATTTCAGTTTCTTTACTCCAGTGGGCCAATTGTCTCCTCTCCTGACTCTTTTGATTTGTACTGCCTTTTCACCTTCCTTGTCTCTTTGTAAAGTTCTTTTTATTTCATTTATTTTAGGCACAATCTGTTCTTTTCTTCTGTTTTCTGTGCTTGTACCTTCTCTTGCTTCCTCCTGCTCAGGTTCTACCATATTTTGTTCTTCTTCTTCCTGAGCTTGTTCTCCTAATTCTATCTGACCCTGTTCAGGCCTTACTTCAAACCTTTCTTCTTCTTCTTCCCGAACTTGTTCTTCTAACTCTATTTGGTCCTGTTCAGGTCTAAATTCAAACTTTTCTTCTTTTTCTTCCTGAACGTGTTCTTCTACTTTTCCCTCCTCAGGTTTATTTGTGTCTCTTTCTATTTTCTCCTGAGTGTGTTCTTCTTCCCCTGTCTCTTCCTGACTACTTTCCTGTCTTTTCAGTTCTGTTCTTCTTCTGGTTTCAATAGCATCATCAATTATTTCAATCACTGGGATCCATTCTCCCTGACTTATCTCAGGCAGTTCATCATATGGTTGTCTTTCAGAATCTATCACTCTAGATTCTTCAATTTCACAGTTTATAACTCCTGACGCTTCAGCATGCTCAGTCAGTGGTGGTTCTTGTTGATCTGATGGGCTCGGAACTCTTCTGGTATGGCTGGCATGAATCCAATTGGGCAAACCTGCACACTTTACTGCTGTGGTAGTGACTAGTATGACTTGCCGTGGTCCATCCCACCTTGGTGCTAGACACGATTTCCTTGCGTGTTTCTTCACTAGTACCCAATCGCCAGGATTCAAATCATGCGCTTGGTCTGGCTGTCTTTCAACTGCGTCTTCTTCAACCTGGTGAGAGATAGAACACATCATTTCAGCCAATCCTTTGCAATAGTCCAATACCAGATCATCAGTTATAATTATTAGTTTATTTCCAGGAATAAATGCCTGTCTCATGGCTCTTCCCATGAGAACCTCATGTGGGCTCATTCCTGTTTTCCTGTCTGGAATGCTTCTGAGACCCATCAGTACAAGAGGTAATGCATCTGGCCATTTCAGCTTTGTGGATGCACACACTTTTCCCAATCTCGATTTGATTGTACCATCATTTGCTCAACAACTCCAGAAGCCTCTGGACGATAAGCACAGTGCAGTTTTTGTTCAATACTAAACGCAGCACAGATTAATCGAATTATTTCATTATTAAAATGAGGGCCTCTATCTGATTCCAAAGTGACCGGAAAACCAAATCGTGGCACTAACTCCCTCAACAATAATTTTGCAACTGTAAGACTGTCATTTCTTCTAGTAGGATAGGCTTCCACCCATCTTGAGAAAAGACATACTATGACAAGTACGTATTTCAATCCATTGCATGGAGGTAATTCAATAAAATCTAACTGTAATCTGGTGAAGGGTCCTTCTGCCTTTCCGATTTTTCCCCAGCTTACCACTGTCTTTCTACCTGGGTTCTGCTGTTGACAGGTTAAGCATCTTTGGCAAAGGCTCTCTGCGACTACCCTGAACTTCGGATTGTACCAACTCTGTCTGAATAGCCTGATCATTGAATCTCTCCCTATGTGTGTTGCTCCATGGTATACTCTCGCCATTTTTGAAAGCAAACAATCTGGCATGACTGGTCTTCCATCCAAATACACCCATACTTCATCATGTGGTCTTTTGGTACAGGCTGCCTTTATCCAGATTTCTTTTTCCTTTTCCTCAACTTCTTCCTGCAATTGTCTAATCTCATCCCATGTCTCTGGTACTGAGAAGTACATAAGTTGGCATCTGGTTTCACCCGTTTCAATTTTTCTGTTTATGGCTACTGAATTTTTAGCACAGTATTTGGCCACTTGGTCAGCATAATTATTGCCAGCATTCACATAGTCATTTCCTGACTGATGTGCAGCACATTTTACAACTGCTATCTCTTTTGACAATTATAATGCTACCAACAAATCCTTTACATTTTTGCTGTTTCTGATAGGAGATCCTGATGAAGTCAGAAATCCCCTTTGCATCCAAAGCTAGCCAAAGTCATGCACAATCCCGAAGCCATATTGGCTATCCGTAAATATGGTTACTCTCCAATTTTTCCCCTTTTTACATGCCATTGTCAAGGCTACCAATTCAGCTACTTGTGCAGACTTGACCCCAGGTAAACAGGATGCTTCAATTACCCCTGAAATTTTGCAAACAGCATATGCAGCACTTAGACCTCCTTCTTGTGTCCTAAGGCAGGAACCGTCTACAAATAACTCATGGTCAGCCTCTTTCAAAGGTGTGTCTTTTATGTCTGGGCGGGGCTTCGTACATAACTCAGTCACGTCCAGACAATCATGATCACTTTCATCTTTCACTTCTTCATCACAGGGGGCTGGTAATAGGGTAGCTGGGTTCAGGATTGTACACCTTATCACAGTCACGTTTTCAGCTCCCAAAATCACCCTTTCATACTTTGTCAAACGGCTAGGGGTAAGGTGCTGTGTTCTTGTTCTTGTTAAAAGAATCTCAACTGAGTGTGGAACGAAAACCTTTACCGGATGTCCCATCACTATCGACTCACTTTGCTCCAGACTCATACAAGTAGCAGCTACTGCTTTTAAGCAGCCAGGCAATGCTGAAGCTACTGGGTCCAATGTAGCTGAAAAATATGCCACTGGATGTCGACTCAATTCATGTCTCTGTGTTAAGACTGAAAGTGCACAATTTTCTCTTTTGCAACAAAACAAAGCAAAATCTTTTGTATAATCAGGCATACCCAAGGCAGGAGCCTCACACAAATAATTTCGCAATTTCACAAATGCCTCTAGGCAGTCATCATTCCAATCAATCGGATCTTTTGCTCGTTTTCGAATCATCTGTATCAATGGTTTCGCTAGCATAGTAAATCCGTTTATCCATTGTCTGCAGTATCCAACCACTCCCAGAAACATTCTCATTTCTCTCTGAGTCTGTGGCAATTGCATTTCTTTGATTATTTTTATTCTTTCCGGTGTCACTTTTCTAACTCCTCTTTCTATTTTATGCCCTAAATATCTTACTTCTTGTCGACAGAACTGTAATTTTTCTGGAGACACCTTGTGTCCTCCTTCAGGCAAATGGTTCAGTAATGCAATTGTATCGGTGACATAATCTTCTCGTGTTTTTGACGCCACTAACAGGTCATCAATGTATTGAACCAGAACAGAATTTCCAGGCATAACCAATGACTCTAACCACTTTTTCAGAATTTGATTAAAAATTGAAGGACTCTGTGTACCCTTGAGGAACTCGACACCATGCGTAAATACGATCCTCAAACTTAAACGTAAAAAGATACTGGCTGTCTGGGTGTAAAGGAATAGAAAAGAACGCTTGGCATAAATCAATTACTGTAAACCATCCTGCATTCCATGGTATCTGATAAAGGATCACTGGTGGATTTGGCACAATTGGGCAACAGGGAATGACAATTTTATTTATTTTCCGTAGGTCTTGCACTATTCTGTATTTTCCGGTAGGCTTTTTCAGTCCCATTATTGGCGAATTACAGGGACTGCCCATTACTTCTTTTAAAATACCTTGTTTAACCATTCGTTCAATTTCTGGAATAATTCCTGCTTTTACTTCTGGACTCATTTTGTACTGTCGGGTATTTGGATATACTGCACCTTCTCTCACTGTCACTTTAACTGGGTCTATATTCTTCATTAGCCCAATGTCTATTCCTGTAAAATCCCACACTTCTGGATTGACTGTCGTTCTTAACTCTTCTGGCAATTCATTTTCGGTTATTAATGAAAACATTTTGTCTACTTCTGTTCCCTGTTTAGCCAACATCATCTTATAGACAATGTCCTCATCGGGGTTTGGAAAGCAACACCATCCGGTGTACGATAGATCGTGCAGTTCATCTTGCACAAAAGATCTCTTCCCAACAGATTTACTGGACTGGAATCGCAAACTACAAATCGATGCATTTCCTTGAAGTTCCCAAGGTGCACCTCCATTGGTTTTGTGATTGGGGTTCTAATCTGTTGGTTAGACTCGCCTACAACTTGGATTGATTCTCCCGAGAGGGGTAGGTTTGGGATGTCTGCTGTTCTCACAGTAGACCTGGTAGCACCAGTATCCAATAGGAAAGTAATGTCTTTACCTTCTACTCTCCCGTCAACAAATGGACCTGACTGATCTACCGGTAAGGATGCGCCAAGCACGCACTCCTCTTCCTCCCCCCTCAGGCACCGTCATTGTGCGGTATCCGAATGTTCTTCATCATTCTGTAAAAAATATTGTGCAATTGTTCTATTATTCTTACCACTTTCTCCTTGAAATCCGGTGTTCGCACTGAAACTCTGATGGTTCACAAAATTTGGCATAGGAGCTGGTGGCACCTGATATTGTGTTGTGACTACCTGTTGCTGCGGATTCATAAGTACTTCATTCTGCATCTGTGGGATTAAATTTTGATTTGGCCCATTATTATTATTATTATTCTGAGTACTCTTACACTCGTTCTTCCAATGTCCAAGCTTTCCGCACGCATAACAAGGAAACTTCTTTTTCGCTTCTTCTCTGTCCATTCGCCCCTTAAATGTATTACCATTCGCTCCTTGATTATTCTAACTCTGTTCTTTCACTTGATTATTGTTTTGGTCATTTGCCTTCTCTTCTTGCTGTTCCGCCAACTTAACTTGTGCCCACATCATTTTCTCCTTTAACTTCCTACGCCTGGCCTCTATGTCATCTCCGCAATATTTCGCGTACTTTAGAATCTCATCCACCGTCTTACTTTGCCAACACAACATGTGCTGCTGTATCATCTGACTGATTTCCGGTTTCAAGCCATATACAAACCGATACACAAAACCACTATACTGTTTAAACACCTGCAATAACCGTTCATAATACGCATGTACAGATTAATTTGGTTCCTGTGTTGTTCTATCTATTTTTACCCAATCTGTTTCTTTAGGGGTTATTTTCCCTTTCAAATACGTAATCACTTGGTGATACTTTTTCATCACCTCTTCCGAAGGTGCTCCTGTTTTTGCATCTCTAGGATACTCCTCATTTGGCCAATCAATTGTGATTTTACATTCTGTCCATAAATCAGCAGGTACCACTATATCAAATAGACTATCCAGGTCTTTCAATAACACCTTTGAAACTTTCACAAACCTCTCTACTTGTTTATACCACTCAACTGGTTTTTCTCTCAGTTTTGGAAAATCATTTGTAAATGATAAAATATCTTGTCAACTCCAAGGAACATGAACATATCCACCTCCTAGAACCTCTCTCATTGGACACAATTTTTCCACCCTGCCTGCTTCTCTCACTGGAAATGCAGCTGCTGCTTCTCTCGCTTGCACTTCTTCTTTCTTTCTTATCCATCTAATTCTCCATTTATCAATGTCTCCCCACTTTCGCAAAATGTTCATTAATTCTTTTATCTGTAACCTTTTTCCCGAAGCATTTACACTTTCTAAATCTTTATCAGTAAAATCCACTCGATAGGGTTTTTGTAACAATTTTGATTTCCCTATATCTATTCCAATTTCTGAAGCAACTTCAGTTAATCTCTCATGAAATATTCTTGCTCTCCTAGTTATACTCTTACATAAAAACAATAATTCCTCATCATTGTAAACATTTAATCTTTCTGTACCTACACATCCTGTCATCATCTCTTCCAATTCCACTTTCAATCTGCTGATATCTAAAATCTTTGATAGTGGGTTCTGATTATCTCTTTCCTGAGCCCACCTTTCTATTTCTTCAGAGGTGACTACTGTTGCACTTGTAGTTCCAACCGGAGCCAAAGGTCTTCTTTCTCTCAAATTCATAGGCGTATTTCTCTTTGTAGTTTCCGTATGGGGTTCCACAATTGGAAGATCCATTAATGAAATAACTGACTCACTTTCACTAACCTGGTCATTTGTGATTGCTATCTCTTTTCTAGGACTACTCAATGCAACTGTCACAATTTGTGGTTTCTGGCAAATCTTATTACCGCCATATAATGGGATTACTGGACCAATGGTTACTGGTACTGTTAAAGCTTCAGTATTTAAATTCAATTGATTTATCCTCTGCACTAGTTCTTCCTTTATTTTATTCAAAGCCTCTCTTTCATTATCTTGCATCACTCTGCTATATGATGAGTCATGTAAAATCTGTGGAGTTAATGGTATTCCCATTACTGGCGCACTTGGAACAACCTTACTAGCTGCTTCTTGATACGGTGGAGGATTTTTGATCAAAATATCTTCTAACAACTCATCGTCTGATTCACCATAACCTGTCGAATTCATATGTTTCGTTTTCTCCTTACACTTTCCTCCAAATTGTTCTTCAGCCATCAACACTGGATATAACCCTTGTGATACCATAGCTCTCCTCCACTGTTTCATCTGCCCTTCTCGCGACTCATGCAAGTGTCTCGGAAAGAATCCTCTATATCTTCCGCCTCTGCATTTCACCCTTTCATACGACTCAGTCTCCCATTCTTCTAACGCCTCATATTGAGTTAACCTAGGTCTAGGTTCCAAATCATTCATTTTCAATCTTAAATTCTGAAGAATCCTCCCATTAAACGTACCATCCTTAGGAAACGCTAACACACCATCATCCTTCGTGTACTCTACCCAATTTTCCAACCACACGCAAGTATGATATCCTCTTTCCATCATCATAAAAGATGCTGGTGTCTTCGTTGGTGGAATAGGTATTCCCTCTCTAGTCAACACAGGCCTATCCTTTACAAAAAAATTCTTTATTTTCTTAAAAATTGACATCTTTCTTTTCTCTCCATACATCCTTGAAGAACGGCGTAGGAAATTGTATTCCGTAAACCCTTGAAATTTTCTGCCTGTACGTCTTGCACTTACAGTCAAATCAAAATCCTGCATACAATCTTCTCTTCCCCAATCCTAGCTTGGCTTCTAACTAAGTATCCAATCAAATCAAGCTCACACTCGTAGTCTGACCAATGTCAGCGTGGCCTTTTCCTGATGTCAGTTCTGCTCCTTACTACTGACCCCTCCTTTACAATGCTGCTTCTGCCACCCGCCCGCTGTGTTTACCAATCCCATCGCGGCTCACTGTGACGTCAATCCAACTCAGTCAATTTCTCACCCCTCCTTTACAAAGCTCCTCCTGTCACATGCCCGCTGTGTCTACCAATCCCAGTGCGGCTCTCTGTGACGTCAGTAGCACTCCGGCAACTGACCCTCCCTTTACAAGGTAATACGAAAACTTTATTTCTCAAAACTTTTCTTTAAATTTCTTTGTTATTAACAACGTAAAAACATTCGCTATTCTGTCTGTTCCACTAGATCAAAAGGATAGTTTATTTCTTTTTACTGCGAGTAAAACCTTCCACTTACTCTTCATATAAGCTCCAGAGAACCTGTTACTCCTCCGGTATCACCCGTCAGGGAAATTTTTAGACCGATGTTTCACCAGCGAACTCCTTTTGCTGTCAATCTAGCTTAGAGGAACCTGCTACTTCTTCAGGGTTACCATTACTAGGTGAGATAACTCCTAAAGTTTCACCAGCGAACTCTTTGCTATCAACCACTCTCACTTTTATACAGAAAGTAGTCCCTATTTTAACACTGCCAGCCCTACCTAGCTTCTCAGTGTTATTCCAACAGACGAGTAACCTCACTGCAGTGTGGTTTCTATCGCCACCCGCTATTCATTCCCCGGGAATTTTTCCAGACGGACATAAAAACAAAACACTAACTCTTTTGTTAAAACATAAATCAAAAATCAATAATCTTTACTTATCACCAAACTAGTCAATAAAATCCATAGCTCTGCTACCAGAAAACTGATCCAGCGGCGTACTAACAACAGATACTCCACTACCACATACTCACCTGGGCCCATATAACTTACTCACACTGA
The DNA here is from genome assembly GCA_963921515.1 of Calotriton arnoldi. NCBI lineage: Eukaryota > Metazoa > Chordata > Amphibia > Caudata > Salamandridae > Calotriton > Calotriton arnoldi. Next base: position 1,015,667 of record CAWUFW010001626.1, on the reverse strand, counting down.
ATAACTAGCAAACAGCCGGATGCTTAGTTTATGATTTTCCTCTATCAGGATTAGTTATCTCTCATTTCTAACTAAACCTTTACTTGATCAAATAGTTCTTTCCTCTGGTCGATGGACCATTTAGTTGGAACTAGTTGATGGCGATAATTAACATAACTTATTATACATTTCTATTTAAAATGAAATAATCACAGACTCGGGAACTTTTAAAACTTTTATCTAAATAAATTGATTGTGAACCATTTAAAAGTTTCAGTACAAACACCCTCATCCGCAAGAGTGTCAATTCAATCAAATCTCATTTAAGCAAAAATAGCAATTCAGATCCCCACAATAACAATGCTCAGAAAGAAGAGGACAGAGAGAGAAGAACAATTATCAATACGATGAGTTCATAGTTACCAAGAATGGTGTGAAGACCAACCCCCTGGCCAAAGGGCTGGTAAGGGTCCCCAGGATAGATCAGGAGACAAAGACTTCAGGACAGGATCAGGACAGGATACATCACCTCTCTAAATACCGACGGCTGCGTCGCACCCCTCTCTGACACTCTCTTCCTCCTCGTGGTTCTTCCGCGATCTTCTTTCTAACCCAATTAAGTTAGATAGATGGTTCTGCATTCATCTTCTTCTTCAGCGTCTCACAGCATCAGCACCACCCCCAACACCGACAGCAACCCGAGCTCTCGACTTCTAGCATCAATATCGTCCTCGTATCTGCTGCATCCGCATCTCTCCTAAAAAGCGCACGCTAACTAACTAAAACTACCTCAATTATACTTTTCTATTACCATGTACCACCCATTAATGTTTCAATTTCGTAAAATACTAACTCTGATTGGACAGGCGAGGGGGGGATGATCATCACACCATACTTATACTTCATTTTATTTCTTTAAACCATTGTTTCCAAACTCCTCCCCTCAAAACTTTATTCCGCCCTTCCTTTCCCATACATCTTTAAACTTTATTAATACAAATGTAACACTTTTCTCGAATAAGTTCCTTCACATGAACTCTTCACCCTCATGTTCCCAGGGCACATCTCCGTCGACCTTGGACGCGTGACAAGTCCTTAGTCATCCTTTCAAGCTTCCACACCAAGGCGCATGCGTTGCGCAACGTCAGTCTGCTCGACTCAGACAACTTTAATAGGCCCAAATACGCACTAATAATAAAGTCAAAAGAAAAGATGTTATTCTCAAAAATAAATGATTTCACTGTATACCACCAACCTCTACTCTAGCCCATTCCATTTATTATTTCCCTTTCTGCATTCGCGTTAGTATAAAACTCATTTTCTAAATTCAGCAAGCAGGTGCCATGCATGTGAGCTTTCAAGCGGCCATTTTATGATTCTTTGCGCAGGCGCCAGAATTTCCCTCCAAGCAACAGTACGTCATACTACGTAGATGCAGTAGACGCATGCGCAGTAAAGATCCCGTGTTAGAATGCATCTTAGTCCTACGTCCGTGTTATTACAGTTAGTAAACACATAGGCAAGCTTCATTCTTTTCCCGCGTATGATGGAAATGCGTATTATTAATCACAAAACACGTTGTTAGTAATTCGCTAGTAAGTTAAAACAAGAGACTGCCAAGCAAGTCTCATGTCCGAAACCTTGCTCCATCAATACTATTAACAGGAAGGCGTGCGCCAAACAGGCAGAGCGTATAGCTAATTTGGCACCCTTGAGTACTCAGCAGCAATTAGAAGGGAGACTCTTCTCTCAGACCAGGAGACAAGAAAGAGCCCACTTCTTGGACAGTCACTGCAGAAGAGCCTGCGCTCCAATAAAACAATGATGCATTCACCTCCATCAAGGATTTCAGATCCTTTTAAAGCCTGCAATTGTAAAGAATACACACTGTCCATCATTAAGAGGGGAGGGGAGCCATGAAGCCCCCTTCTCCGAGCCATTTTCGTTACTGGGGACCCCATCCACCGAGGCCCGATCTGTTAATTAAAGGGAAGGAGGGCAGTGTGGCCCCCCTCCTCGAGCCTTAAAAAGGCCCAGAAGACCCCATCCCCCAAGGCTTCTTTCTAAAATTGGTGGTGCCCTGGCACCCACCCGGGGCACCCACAAGCAACAGATTGTGGGCCGACGGGGGAGCCAAGTGGGGCAACAGGGGCCGTGCCCCCCGCTGCCCCTCCCGGCTCACCGCATGCTGCAGTAGCTGACATTGCTCCCGCTGCAGGGAGCAGCTGCTTATGTTGCTCCCTCTGGTCAGGAGCAATATCTTGATCTGTTTCCCTGCCCTCATCAGTGCAGGCAGGGAAACAGATGTCAAGACTGCTCCCAGCTGGTGGGAGCATTTTTAAAGCTCTCGCCTGCTGGGAGCAGACTTTGTGTCAGACGGAGCAAACAAAGGTTTCCCTGCCCTCGCCAGTGTGGGCAGGGAAACCACTGTGTCCCAAGGGTGTGCACCCTGGGACACAGTATGTGAGCCAGCCCTTGGAGGATAGGGTCCCCGGGGCCATTAAAGCCTCAGGGAGAGGGGACGCGTGCCCCCCTTTTATTTAACATCACTGCCCTTGGGGGCCCCAGTGCCTTCTGAAGGCTTGGAGAGGGGGGCTGCAAGCCCCCTCCCCTTAAAAAACACATTGGGCGTAGAGTGACCAACGATCCGTAAATTTCATGGACCGTCCGTTTTTGGGCCTCTTGTCCGTTGTCCGTGATGATCTCTTTCACGGATTATTTTTGTCTGTAATTCTGGAGCAAGCTGCGCTGCACCCCCGCAAGAAGCCTCAGAGTTCTGCAACTCTATCTATGGGGGCCTGCAGCAGCCCCTCCCCGACCCCTATCGGCCCATTATCATTCTGATTGCAGACGATTAACATATACAGAATGATAATGGGCCTCTCTCTGCATTACAGCATTTGCTGGGCCTCCTCCTGTCCCAGCCTAGAGCATGGAATTCTGCTTTTGTTCAGGGGCTAGTGTCACCTCGCCAGGGGCTAAGCTCTGGGGAGGTAGGGGGGGCACATTTTGGCTCTTCTTACATGGTTAAAAGCACAAACTTCAGATCCCTTGTGTGCCAGCAATTTATAGGCTAAAAACTTCGGTTTAACTGGTATCCGTTTGAGAGATCTGAGTTTTGTCTTGGCTGAGTTTTGACTCATTCATAATGTAGCGCAGCAGAATAGTGCACCTCCAGCGAAGCACAATGTGTAACATGCAGATTTGTTTTTATGTAGACAGCTCAGTGGGTTACTGTTTTTGTCACAGGCAGGGACCCTTTTGTTAATTGCATTCATAAAATACAATCTAAGTTTAGCAGAGTGAGCTATGAACCAGAATCAAATAGCAACATGGAAACTGCAATGCACAGGTCTACAGCCTTATTGTTTTTCTCTAATCTTTCATTGGGATGATAAATAGGGTTCCTTTGCATAATAATAATTACTTATTAGTACACACAGCCCCAACCACTATGTTATGTTTTAAATCCCAAGTATGTACTTCTCCAGACTAAGCAGTCTTAACATATGATGCCTACCAGTGTGGATGACATGTTACTCCTACACGCTGTAGTCCTCATTGTCTTAAGCAGGGCCACTAGAATTATGTGTCCAGGGAGGGCCAAATTATGAGGCAGGGTTGAGTAAATTATGCAGCAAGTAAAGGCAAATTATGTGGCCTAATGAAGTACATTTTGTAATAGTATTACTTCATTATTTGGCCATTTTTAAACTTAACACTGTCTGGGCATAGATTGCACCTCATTAGTACCATTTTAACACCCAAATATAGCAATAAGCAACAGAAAGATGACCAGTTACCCTTTGCAAAAGGCCTTCCACTGTGCGGAAACATGTTGCTGCATTTTAGTAACTTTGGAATCACTTGTGCTAAATCTGCACAATATGCAGCAGATGATGGATTATGTGGCAAATGCAGTAAATCTAAAATTATCTGAAAATCACAGCGGCCGGACAATCGAATAATTCCAGTGGCCCTGTTCTCAAGTAACATTTCCTGTACATTGGCTTACACACTTATACAAGCCACTGTGTTGTTGTCTAGTTCTTATAAATCTACATAAGATGTGCGCGTTTAGACAACATACACTGCAGGCTTGGTGTCTGAACTGATTCCAGACACCCCCACCGGGTATGTTGGCCTGTATGCCAGCTAGCTCACAGTTCCACTAGAAACTCCTCTTATCAAGGAGAGAATAGTTCTCGGCAACTATCGAACATGACAACCCTGATCCCTCAGAATCGTGGAAACAGTGCAATACTTTTTGCTCAGTCACTCGTGCTCACTTAGTCTCAGAGATGTACTCAGAATAAACGGTATGGACGTTTTCAATAAGCATTTATTTAACATTCGTCATTCTAGTGTAAAATAGATGTGCTGATACAATCATCAGACAGTAACAGATATAGATGATTAGAAGCACTAGAAAAGTGAAAGGATGGTAAATCTCTACCATTTTGTTATAATCATGAATACAGGCAGGTATATGAAATAAATGACAATAAAATGCGTACTTCTACGATGCAACCCTAACTAGATGTACCTAAGTGTATCTAGCATGTGTGTAGGTGTTAAAGCCAAGAATCCCTCTAGGATAAAGTCAACCCCATTACCTGAAGTGAGAGACTGAGGGACCCCGTCTTGGTCTCGAGTTGGACACCCCACAAGGGATGTTCAGACCGTTGCGAGCTGGAGTGTCTGCATGCAGGAGCCTCAGCGTCTCGCGTCAGTGTGACGGCAGGGAAGTCGTGATCTCCTCTGACTATCTCAACAAGATGTGATGTTTATATACCCGAAGGTATCCCCAGGGGTTCTACCTTTGCTGTGCCACTGTCGGACTAAGGATGACGTCGGGAATGAACTTTGTACATAGTTATTATGCAGGAGATGATAGTCCTGCTGAATTTCCGAGAATCCTGAATCCTCATGCATAATGTATGAGGCTATTGTTCAAGGAAAACCCCACGTTCTGTAAGGAGTACTGTAACTAGGTAAAAGGTCAGTCCTAGCAGCCATTACGTATGTAATGTAGGGACGAATATAAGTGAAAGTTGTGATGTTACCTGGGCCTATATTGGGGTACCTATATGGAATATAACAGTGTCTGTATAATATGTGGACCTTCACCACGATCTACTTGCAAGTTTGTTTAATTTAGACATGCGCTGCAATAGTATGTTCATGTCCCCATAGCAAACAAACGGCGGAGAATATTAAACTGAAGGCCAGTGCTTTGGTCGAGTTAAGTTAGCTCTGTCAGCCTTCAAAGAAGTGTGACTTGATCTGTATTTTGCTGTTCCAGTCTCAGTTTTTTAAAATATGACTGCTAGCTTGGTGAGGAACCAGGGACCGGAGTACTTTTATTTGTGAGTATGCAGAAAACTCTGCAAACTATTTTGCTCTAAGAAATGCCCAATCACTGCCTCAACAGTTTATATTGATTAGAGTTTATGTGATGTTGGTGTTTTCTGCAATGGATGCAAATGTACATTTTTTTTTACAAGGTAAGACATGAATCAGGTTGTAAATCTACCTTTCCTGAACTGCACGATAGTGAGCTCAACCTCTTTACGTTCACTGTGTGTTCATGTTGCTTCTTCATGGCTAACCACGCACCAGCTTGATCTTTCTTGGTGATTCCTGATGATCATTTGGTCCATAGCGTTGCCAGTCTACTCTCATATGGATGGTTGAGTGACCAGGGTGATGTCCAGAGGTTTACTGTGTCTAGCTTCCTGTCTCATGGTTCACTGTGTGTCGAGGCTGCTGTGAACTGGTACACTGTGTGTTCAAGCTGCTGAATGATGATTCATGGCTTGATCAGGCTGGTATATGATGATTCTCTGTCTGTCCAGGCTACTTCATGATTTTTCCTGGTGTGACTTGCCTTCTGTCCGAAGGCTTACGTAGTCTGAATACGAGTTTGGCAGTCCATGGGATCACCAAACTCGGGGTGGAGCTGCGATGGCGGTCGGGGACTGCCGCACCAGTGGTCTGACCTCTATATTACAAGTATGGTGGTCAGAACTCCAGAGAACCGCTGCAACCGCCAGTGATCCATGATCCCTGGCTGTAGCGCTGTGGTCTGAGGCCTCAATATGCTTGGTGGAGCCGCAGCTTCACGGCCAAGCATATTATGAGTTTCCTCACTGCCCACCTTTTCATGACGGTGAGCTAGCCATGAAAAGGGTGGTGGTGAGGAAACTTAGGGGGCCCTCGAGAGCCCCCTGGTGCCTCGATGCACGGGGGTGCATGCAGGGGGAAACAAGGTATGCCCCCCTGTCTTCCTGCACCTCCAGTTCCTGCACGGCATGGACTTTGCAGTCCATGCCATGCTGGAATGCGCTGTGGCTCTCCCGTGGCGCTGCCTTTCTATGGCTCTTCTATGAGCCCTTGAAAGGCAGCGCCAAGGGCCAGCCACTGCAAGACCACCTGCCCAGATTACAGCTTTTAATCCGGCGGGCGGTCGGCAGTGGAGTTTAGCGGTGTGGGAGGGGATGGTGGGGTGCCCTCTCTTTCTAGCCAGTGGTGGGTAATGCCCTTAACGCAGGATGCCTAAGTTCTGATTCACCTGTAGGCTCACTCGAGACAAGCCAAGATAATTTAACTTATTTTCAGAGGCATATAAACTTGGTCAGATGCATTCATCCGGTAAATCCACCTCTGCCACCATGTACTTAATTCACTGAGTCGCAATGTAGGACATGTGTATCAATCCTGGTAATGCCGCCTTTAGCCTACACCCTTTCTACGTCAAACAATTGGGTACTGATAATGGCAAAAGGTTCCTCTTTAATAGAATTAATGAGATAATGAGCAACAGAACACCATGTATCTACTCTACAGCACCACCCACAAGAACACCCTAAATGTAAAACCTTCACACCCTTGCACCTAGGACCAAGTGCACAAAGTCTAGCAAACTATCACACATACATCCCAGCCTTATCATGGGTTTGAGTTGAGAAAGTGCCTTTAAATTTTGTTTGCAGCTTGTCACAAGTGCTATGTGTTCAAGAATAGAGGGCAAATGCCAGGCTGTATCGTCTGACAAATTTCTGCTTATTACTTTAACCTGTGGATTGGTGTTTACAAAATTCTCTAACTTTGCAATCAAAGACAGAATAGTAAAGTGGACTAGTTGACAGTCTTTTTGTGGTGGTAAAGGGTGTGTGAAAATAAAGGCTGTAAGCTGTCAGTTTTTTTGTAACACACAACTTTTAAATACCTGTAAATTGACTGTGCAAATGTTTCAAACCATATCAGCAGTTAGGAAACCACAAATGGACCACTTGTTTGTAATTCAGAAGTGTCCTGGAAACAGAGTTTTAAGAGGATCAAAACAATCAAGACACTTTTCTTGGTGATGTTCAAATGATACATATTTGCTGAAACCACATTTCCACACATTATTGTCTATGCGCTATATAGTTTTATCAGTAAAACTGCATGTTGGCATTTTGCTTCCATTTCAATAGAAAAATTTCTGTATGTAAAAGACAGTGCCTCCTTCTGACCTACAATAATGCCTCAACAACGAACCGTTTCTATAGTCTGTAGCACTTCTGAGCCTCACTGAGAATCAGCAGTTTACAGCTTTCAGAAATGAAACAGCCCAAGCAGTATACTATTCCTCATATACAGGTAAAATTAGGAGGGCTGATAAATGGCTAGCCAGGGCATTATATAGCAATGTCAACTCCTATCTAACCGTTCTGACCCACAATAATACCATAACACTCAGCAGTCTGCAGCCAATTATAGCTCATGCAGGCTGGTTAATAACTCCTTTTCATGCTTGATGCTCCTCTCCTCACACAAGACCTGTCCGCTATGGGTCTTATCCATCACTTAGTAGTGTACCAGCCCCTAAACCAGTCATCACCAGCTGAACAGACATGGAATACCTGAAGTGATCTGACACATAAAACTGGCCACTCGGAGGACTGCACTCATGTCCAGCACTGCAGAACCCAAATAGCTGCATTCTATGCGTGCTGCTTTACATCTCATAATGGCACTCAGATATAAGATGCTAATAACAAAGTCCATCTGAGCAGATCTTGCCGACCACTTCGCTCACCAAACATGCCTGCTCAGGACCATAAACTGTACACAAAATATCAGACTGGACAGCCCAGTGCAGGAATCATATAAATAGATTATGATCATATGAAATACCACAAAAAGACCTGCACAGTTGCTCAAAGCTGTGCGCGTACCGAAAAAAACTCAAAGTGCACGATTGTCTCAACCTAATATAAACGTATTTTGACTTGTACTTATGTTGGTTGTCTATTTACTTACTTATATACTATTGCACGACCTCCTCTGATGTATCTGTAAAACTTACCTTTTGTCCTGAATTTTGACCTTCTGTCCTGAATTTGTGTCCTGAATTTTGACTCTTTGTCTTGAATTTTTACACTCACCGTCCTGAATTTGCACCCATGCCAATTGGTCACCCTAATTGGGCTCCAGAGGATGGGGTAAACAGAGGCCAAATAAGCGTGAGGAGGGGGGCTGTGCACCCTCTTCCCTGAACAATTAAATTGGGCCCCGGAAGATGGGTCTCCAAGGCTGAAATAGGCTCGGGGTGGGCCCGCGTGGCCCACCTCACCTTATAAAGTGCAACAAACCTTGGGGATGCAACAAGGCACGTGGTCCCCTCCCCTTAAATAATAAACCTAACCGCAGAGGATGGGGTCCCTAGGGCCCAAAATGGACTAGGGGAGGGGGGCCTTACTCATGCTTCCTTCCCCATATAGTCAAACAAGCATTTGCAATGCAATAGGTCTCGCATTTGCGAGAGTTTAAGATATTGGCATTGTAAATGGCAATGCCTTTTATTTATCTGCTTTGATAATTAACACATAAATAAATGGCATTGTCATTTACAATGCCAATAGCTCAAACTTTTGTAAATGCGAGACCTATTGCATTTCAAACAAGCTGTTGGCCTTGTGCATTTATGCTTTCTGAACACGTTCATTATACACACTAACAAAATGATGCCAATACATCTATAGGCTTATAACACCCATATCTTTCCCGAAAAAATTGTAGAAGCCAAAAGAAACATGGGTCGTTATGTTTTAAGAATTCACCGACACTGCCCAATCACAGAGCCCCCCCATTTCACTGGTTTTCCCTCTCTGCCTGGGGGGCATGTCTGGCATGTCTGACAGAACATTGGGGGCGAGAGCTGTTGTCTGTATCCCCCTGAATGGGATTGGGCCCCCCTGCCCTCCCATATACACCCCCTTCCCAGAGAGACTTATGCCCACAATAGGCATGTCGGGGCATGCACATGTTTACACCCTCGCCCCCGCCTGTGGGTCGCTTGCCTGGGCACTAAAGGCTGCGTGTGCCTTCTGGGGTGCCATGGGGGTGGGAGGGTACGTCCCCTCACAGAGAGCCTCAGTCGCCGCAACCCCCGTCTCTGACCCTTCACAAAAGAGAGGCTGAAATAGGAAGCCGCCCGGGCCGTCGCTGCGGGAGCGCACTGCACGCGTTGAACAAAGTGTAGCGCCTCGCAGTTATATTCGCGGAACACGATCGACAGAATGCGGTGCCTCGTTCCCTGGGTGTACAGGATCGACTGAATGTAGACCCTGCTTTTATGCGGGCACTGTAGACAATGAGCAGAATGTAGCGCCTTGTTTGAGTTCACTATCGAGGACCTGCAGAACATAGCGCCTAGTGACTGGCAGGAGTGGTTTCACCAGTGGAATGGCGGCATCACACACCCCTGAGAGTGCAGCTGGGGCATTAATGAGTTATCAGTCTCTTAGGTTACACTCCCCGCCTCCTCTTGGTGACACAGGTGTGCAGCCCCAGGAATGCGGCCGGGCAGGAGCTGCCAGGATGCCGGTGCCAACCGGGGGCGGGCCGAGATTCTCAACAACAAGGTGCCATGTCCGATGCCCCGTAGGTTCCGGGCCGCCAAGTCCAACCTTGGAGAGATCCAATTAAAGATTGTCGGATACGGACAGTCCGCTTCAGTGGGTCAATGTGCCTGCTGTGGAGCTCAGTGTGCACCCGGCAGGTCCAAGGTTCCAAGGTTCTTGGGGCTGGCTCAGCATTTCATCCCTCAGAGGTTGAAGAAATGAACAGACAGCCTCAGGTCCACCCCTGCAAGCATCACAAAGACACCTGGGGGTCGTGGTTGAAGGCCACCCCGCTCCTGCAGCCGGGTCCTTTAGGAGTTCGCAAAATGTCCACATGAGTACAGGCTTCACCCCTCCTCATTAGGGGCCCAGGACTCCGGGGGGGCAGTGAGGGCAAGGGTCCGTCTCCTCCTCCTTTTCTTAAAAAATAAGGTCTAGGACGATTAGTTGAAAAGCAGTTTGTATAGGACTGATGGCACATGAAAGGGGCTGTGGACTACCTGTGTGTGGGAGATGTCTACGGGTGGATGAGTGGTTATTCATTTCATGTGTATTGATAGTGAGCACTTGGTGTTTTTTAAAATATTTTTTTGCAAATAAGGCTTTTCTAGGGATTATCTGTGTTATCGCGGACCTGTCACATCAAAGCAGTCTTTTGTTACACTTACCACACTGTCTGTGCTGCTTCATGAGTTGTCTCGCCCAAAGCTGGTATGTTGATGAGCATGGACCGCATTTACACAAAGAACAAGCTGTCGCCACGGAAGGTGAAAGCAATCGAAAAGGGAAAGCGCGCCATGCGCGTTGTGCCTGCCTACAGCCCTTCGTCCTTTTGGGACGGCCCATCCAGACTGGATCCTTTGTTTGACGGCCTGTTTAGATAACAAGCCTACTTTAGATAAGAAATTGCTTCACGACAGCCGTGAAACAGACAAGCCAGTCCGGATGGGCCGGACAAAAAGGCGAAAGGGCGGCAACCAAAAAAGCTCATTTCCAATGGCAGGCCACCGTTTAGCATAAACGGTGACGCCAGCCAATGGAAATGAAGGGCGGGGCTTCAAGCCCCCCTCTGAAAGTCCTCATCCACAACATATCTCGCCGAGCGAGCAGCGCATGCCCGCTGCAACGCTAGGCGAGACCTAAAAAGGGTAGCCGATATATGTTTTTTTGGGCACAATCCCGCTGGAGTCCTGTGGGATTGCTGCAAAAACTGCTGTTTTTGCTGATTTCATTTTATTTTTGCCCTGGGTGGGGGGTTCCTCTGCCCCCCCCCCCCCCCCTACCCATGGGGCTTAGAGAGCAGGGTATCCCTACCCTGCCCCCTTATATCAATATTTTTGTTTTAAACTTCAGGACAGTAACGGCTGCCAGCAACATTTTTCTCATGTAGCTGGCAGCCAATCAGAGCACTCTCTCCGGCGGGAGTCTGATTCCTCCGGGAGCGAGATGACCAAGGGGAAAAAAGCTCCCTGGGCCAATCAGAATGCTCTATTTATTAAAGTTGGGTTTGAGGGACTCTTACAAGAGTCCCTTGAACCCAACCGTCCAGGTTTGACTCTTAATTTCTCAAAAATTACAGAATGGATTTACACCAAATCACAAAAAAGCACAATCTGCAGACCAAGATCTAGCTTCCTGCAAAATGTGGTGTAATTCCATCCAGCTGTTTTTGCTGTAGCCCTGCTTAAAGAAGTCTATGGAAAATGCAGGGGGATTTTGTATTCTGCGACCCCTCTTTTTCTCGCCCTCTGCTTGACGGATCACCCCGAAACTTTCCATGCACGAACTAAGCAAAAAGAACACTTTTTTTAAACGTTTTGTGGAGATTCATCAAACGATGCCAAAGTTATTAGCGACACAATCAACTCTTTTCCTATAGAACAGCTGACCTAACTATATATATATTCACAAAAAAAAACAAAGGTTACAGAGATGTTATAGTTAGGTTCACATTTTACATGCACAAAACCATAGAAATGCAGCAGTTATAGTTATCTCAAGTAACTATAACTGGTACCCTAAGGTAACTATAGCTCACGCCCCCGCCATACACAGTTTTCTCATCAATAATTTTACAGCAAATGTTGCTGTGATATTATCAATGATGTCAAAGAAGATGTCATGGGTGATGATGTAATATGTGGGGAATTAGCATTACATGGCGAGGGTGCGAGTTATAGTCACCTTAGTGCACGAGTTATAGTTATTATAACTCTCTGTAATTCCAGACGCGTTTCGGCCACCTGGACCTTGCTCACAGTTGGAGCACGGGCAGGAGGGAGGCGAAGCCGGACCTGATGGGGGCCCGTGCAGAATGCCTCCCGGGGGGCGTGAACCCGCGAAAGCCCACGAAAGGGAGGGCGCGCCTGATTGGGTGCCCTCCAAAGGCTAGTGGACGGCCCAATCAGGGCGGGAGAAGTTGAGCGGCTGGTGGGGTCAAAAGGGGCAGGGTTCCCCTTGTTGGCACAGGTATCCCACCAGCCCAGCAGAATACCGAAGGACCGACGGGACACCAAAGGATCGACTGGCACGAAGGAGCGACCGGAAGAAGACGATCTGCGAGGTCGGAGCGGTGAGGATCTCGGGGGAGCTGCGAGCCCGCAGCACTGAAGTTGTGCACAAAACCGTGGAGTTTCCCCGCGGCCTCGGGGCACCTTGAGAGGCGTGATGAGGCCGGACGAGGAAGCACGCAGAGGCCCGCAGCCATTGCTGGGAACTTTCCCTCGAGACACCAGGAGGCTGCTGCTGCGCTACCGATCGGAGCGAGTGCGGCCTGGGCCCTGGGGGGAAGCGAAGCACTGGGCCATTAATCCGGCGACCCGGAGGCGGGAAAAAACTCGGCGGGAGCACCGCGGGAAAATCCGGTCGAAACCGGTAGTGAGCAAGGCATCGGCCTCGCGGTGGACACCTGTCCCTGCATCACTGCATGGACACAGCAAGCACACGGATATCCTTGCACGCCGAACACCTGGTTTCAAGTTCTGGGCTTTCTTTTAAATACAGCAGTGTATTCTGGGGGTTGAAGCCTTCGCTTGCTTCAAGCTTCAGCTGAGTCCCCCGGGTGAAGGAGGGCAAGCTCGCAGCCAGTGCCACTTTCTGGGAGACGGTCCCTGACTGTAAGGATTGGGGGCAAAAAATGACTGGGAAAAATGGCGGGAAAACGCGGCGGGAGGAGCGCAAAACTGCCGCCGCGCTTCAGGGAAAAATCAGAGGAGCGGGAGCCCCCGCAAACACAGAAGACCCACAGGAGGCACCAGGAAGACACCGAGCCAGTTCTGGATCGCGACCTAGAGCTCCTACTCGAGAAGGCAAGAGAGTTGGTAGCCCTCATTGGCAAGGATTGGGTAAATGAGAACATGGGGTTACCACCTGCCAGGAAAAGGGCAAAGCCAGCACAGGCAGCATCCCCACCCCTGGGTCCGGTTAAAAAGAAGGGGCAGGGGAACCAAACGGTGGCCCCTGCCAGGCCAGGAAAGAGAGCGCCAGGAGCAACGCCACCCCCGGAAGGCCCAGGAGCAAAGGGCATGCCCCCAAAACAGGGGGTCAGTGAGGCCCGGCAAGAAAGGGCCAAGTGGAGGGCAGCGGCCTCGCCCTGCGGCCACACCTATAGAGGTATGGAGCGAATCGGACGCGGAAGACGTCAGCAGTGGGGACGAGGGGTCTGTGGCCAACACGGTGGCCCCTACGGTACCACGAGGTGCAGCAGGAGCAAGCACGGAGAAGGAGAAGGGTGAGCACTAAGCGCTGAGCGAAGGGGGGAGGCAGGGTCACAAAAAGGTGACAAAGAAGGGCGGGCCAGGAGAGGGTGTACCTGGGCAGATTGCAAACTACGGCACACAGCTGGGGGTAAGCAACTTTGCAGCGCATGGGGCCATGGGGGTTGCCCCCTCCCCCTGTCAACACACCTGGGGAAAGCATGGGGACAAGTGCAGTGGCATCCAGCGACATGGATCCCCTTGTGGCAGTGGCCTGGGCCGGGGGCCTCAAGAAGGGGCAGGACACGGCATAATGGACGGCAGCCAGTCTAAGGGTCACAAGGAGGGTAAGACGGACAAGAACAAAGGGAAGTCGGGCGTGGAGGAGGCACCCCAGGGGGACCAGGTTGCAAAAGCTAGACCTGAGGGAGAACAGGCAGCGGGCAGTAGCTTACGCCTCCCTGGATGATGCAGCAGGACTGATCAAGCAGGCAGGAAAGGGGGCACTATTGGCCAAAACAGACATCGAATCAGCATTTCGCCTGCTGCCAGTCCACCCAGACAGTTATCATCTCTTAGGTTTCCAGCTAGATGGGAACTATTATTATGACAGATGTTTACCCATGGGTTGCGCCATATCCTGCGCCTACTTTGAGGCATTTAGCAGTTTACTGGAGTGGGCACTGGGCACACGCCACCCGGAAGGGGGATGGGCGCATTACTTAGATGACTTCCTTTGTATCGGGAGGGCAGGAACACGGGAATGCCCGGACCTCCTCCGCCTGTTCGTAGGACTAGCGGAGGAACTGGGAGTCCCACTAGCGCCAGACAAGACTGAGGGGCCGACCATCAAGCTATCCTTCCGCTGGATAGAGCTAGATTTGGTGGGCAGAACGTGCAAGCTGCCACCGGACAAGGTAGATGAGCTGGGCACAATAGTCAGGCGGCTGCAGCAGCAGAAAAAAGCAACACTAGGAGAGGTACAACAGCTGTTGGGGAAGCTGAACTTTGCCACAAGGGTAATCCCCGCAGGGCGACCCTTCGCCAGGTGCTTAGCCTGGCTGACCAGGGGCATAACACGGAAGCACCACAGAGTGCGCTTGACGCAGGGGGTGAAGGAAGATTTAGGCCAATGGGAAACTTTCCTGGCCAGTTTTAACGGCACACTCATGTGGCGGGAACCTTGGGGGGGGCAGAACAGCTAGAACTTTATACTGACGCTGCAGGCAGCAACTGCTTTGGGGCCATCCTGGGCACAGCATGGGTGGCAGGAAAATGGCCAAACAGTTGGAGCCAGAACGGGCTCACAAGCAATATCACATTGTTAGAACTCTTCCCCATAGTAGTGGCATTTACGATATGGGACAGCAAACTGACCAATAGGCAGATCACCCTCTGGTCAGACAATCACGCGGTGGTACAGGCAATTATAAACTTGGGGACAGCAATATGCCCGGCGGTAGTTACACTGTTAAGGAAACTGGTCGGGTGCCAGCTCACGGCGAACATAGCCATCAGGGCAAGGCACATAGTGGTTGGGATAATGCCATAGCTCACGCCATTTCTCGTTTTCAGTGGGACAGATTCAGGGAGCTGGTACCAGAGGCGGACCAAGAAATGACCCCTATGCCACAAGACCTATGGGAGTTGGTGGACTTGGATTAATGAGGTTGCTGGATAACGCATTGGCCCCCAAGACAGAGAAGCGATATCGGAAGTGCTGGGCAACCTTCAGTGGCATCACAGGTGCTGGGGGGGTCCAGGCAGTGACACAGGAGGAGTTAGTGACATTCATAGACTGGGCGTTCCAGAACGAGAAAACAAAGTCATGGGCGCAATCGCACCTGAGCGCAGTCGCCTATTACTCCAAACTGGCAACTGGGAGGGATCCTTCAGGGGCCTTTCTGTGCAGAATGGCCATGAAAGGCTGGGAGAGGTTGCAGCCCAGAATCAAGGACAGGAGGAAGCCCATTGATTTTGCAGTTCTAAAGAGGGCAAACACCGCACTGGCTGGAATATGCGCTGGGGAACACAAACTAAAGTTATTGCATTCACACTGGCTTTCTTCGGGGCATACAGGATCAGCGAATTAGTCGCCCCGGCAAGAAGGTACCCGGGGACGGTGGGCCTACACAGAACGGACCTCCACATGGTGTCAGGGCACATGGTAATACACCTGCGGAGATCAAAGACAGACCAGACAGGGAAAGGGAAGTTCACCAAGAATGAGTGTATCAAGGACAAAGAGCATTGCCCAGTATGCCTCATCTGAGCCTACTTACAGCTAGGAAGGCGAGCGCAGGGGCCGCTGTTTACGCACAAAGACGGATCTTGTCTCAGCCGTTTTCAGTTTGTCGCAGTGATGCGGAGGACCCTAGCGAAGGCAGGATCTGCGTCAGGGAAGTTTGGTTCGCACTCTTTCCGGATAGGGGCAGCTACCACTGCAGCTAACCTGGGATGGGTGCCGAGCAGATCAAAACATTGGGTGGGTGGGCATACGGGGCGTTTAAAAAATACATTCGCCCGACGGAGTACTGAGTTTGATCTCCCCTCCCCCCGTCTAGGTACTCCGGTGGGTCGCAAGAGAGTATGGATAATGGGCCACTCATACATAACCCGGGCGCAGCAGTGGGTTATGTATGCGCAGCTGCACCGAGAGAGTTCAAGGGGATCTGGCTCCGCAACACGGATGTGACCTGGCTAGGGCAATCCGGTATGAAATGGGACCAGATGCTGCCCACAGTGCAGAAGGCATTCCGGAGAGGCAGCAGACCAGATGCAGTGGTGATTCACCTGGGGGGTAACGACCTGACGGCCATGGGGAGGAGAGAACTATTAGAGAGAATGATCACGGACCTGGCCGCCTTAGCCAAACTAGTCCGCCCGGCGGAGGTAATATGGTCGGAGGTAATAGTGCGCAAAACATGGAGAGGAGCCATCAACAATGGGGCAGTTGAAAAGTCTAGACGTAAACTGAACATCACAATGGCAAGGGTATGTAGGGCAAACAGCTGGGGGTTTGTGAGGCACGGGTTTATTAACTTAAGGTCCCCGGGCCATTTAGAGGACGGCGTGCACCTGACAGAGGTAGGCATGGACATATTCATACTCAACATAGTGGGGATCCTGGAACAGGTGGGTTTCTCTTGAGCAAGGGTAAGGAGGGGCGCTGCCTCCGATCGTGAAACCGTCAGCAGCGTGGCGGATGAAACCCAGAAAATATCCAAAAGGGAAATACCATAGGTAAAAGAGTCGCTCACGCGGGGTCCTTGGGATGCCTCACGGCAGGGACACAGGGTGAGCGGGTGACAGCACGAAGCCACAGGCAGAGTAGATGATGCTCGCACAGTGTCCTTGGGATGCCACACGGCAGGGGCCCTGGGGAACGGGCGAGTGTCCAGCAAAAGGTCCAAGCAAACGGAATGGCACTTGCAGCCCGGGCCGGTCCTAACGGACACCCACAATAATAGGTAGCAAGGAAAGCCTGGAACCGTGAATGTCGAAACCTTGCGTAAGTGGCACATTGGACAAGGTTAGTGCTGTCATAAAAGTCAGAACCAAGCAGAAGTAATGTAGGATGTACATTGACATGAAGGATATGAATGACCAACCAATAAGTTGTGATATGTATAATTCATGTTTGAAATAAAACTGCGGCCTTTCTATGCACCATATCATGTCGTCACTGGAATGATTTATGGGGAGAGGAAGGACGTATGTGGGGAAGACACCCAGGGTGAGCGGGGAACGTACCCCTTGGGAGGGGTTATGGCGTTACAAGTGCAATTACACTATTTATGACCACAAAACAGTATTAACGAGAATGCTTCAACAAGGACTGTTCCTTGGTAAGTTTTAAGCGTGTTCATTTTGATTACAACTCCTCACGAGCAACACATTGTGGGTGATTAATTTCCATGCAATACATTTTAGTCTCTCCAGTCAGCCCTTAATTTTTATCTTCCTGAATGCGAGGTGGCATTCATGGTTCAACAGTTTATTCCAATTGTTTTATCACCCTCCAGGGGGCTCATATTGCTACAGTTCTCGTTCTTCAGTGGTCCGGCTTAGCAGCATTGTTCACGGATTCCTTTTACATATCACATGCTTCGTTCGCCTGATCGTTACGTTTTTGGCTTTACAGGTTACAACTTACAAGCCACAACAGGCGCGCTGTATCCGCCCTTTCAGCGGCGGCAGCCCCGGTCAGTCCCAGTCAGTCCCAGGGAGGTCCAAACTCCGGCGATGTGGGGCTCTTTAATTTGCGGCGGTGCCACCGCGCCCTTCTCAATGACAACTCCGTCTCCACAAAGAAAGAAGGAGAGTCCACTCCCCAGTCAGGATATTTGTTTAATTAACTGACTTGGTACAAATCCGGTAATAAATACCTGTACTTCTCAAAGCGTATATATATATATATATATATGGCAGATTTTATTTATTTGTATGTGCGTGTAACCATAACAAATGAAGATAGATAGATAGAGAGACAGATACATAGCTAGATAGATAGATAGATAGATAGATAGATTGATTGATTTATTTATTTTTAAGTCCTACTTCTTTCTATGTTTGTCCTGTCCCGGTTTCTGCTATTCATAATCTGGACGCCCTAGACTGGGGGATAAATAGGGTGTAGGGGGGATAACGCCATTCCTAGCGGGGTCGGTTTCGATTCTCTAGACAAGGTGCGGCTCCGGTGATCCGAAAGCAGAGAAATGAAACCGAGCTTCGCGGAGTGGAAGGGGGGGGGGAGGGGGGCGTGGGGTCTGCAGACAGCCCCCAGCCTGCAGTGCCAGGGGCTGGGCTCAGAAGAGAGCTCTGCTGCGGAGAGGGAGCGTCGGAGCCTGACATCTCTTTTAAGTAAGTCCCTGTGCGTGGAACCTGCAGCTCCGGAGCGCCTCGAGGCAACCCTGCCATAGAACAGGTGCTGCCGCCTCTGAGCGCTTCGAAGCCAGTCAATCCGTAAAACCCCTTAGCGCCGCGACCCGAGGCGAGTCTAGTACGAAGTTGACCCTGGCTACAACCCCTGAGTGCCTTGAAGCCATTCAATCTACAGAGCTGACTGTAGAACCCCTTAGCGCCTTGAAGTATTTCTGGTGTGGTAGAGCAGTGTTGTTCATTCAAGAGAAAGGACAAGGTGCCGAATTTATTCAAAGGATAAAGCACTCCCGGTGCACGAAAACTCAGTGAGCTACACTGAACTCAGCTGCTGCAGCCACCCCAACCCTGAGAGGTATCAAGGCTGAAAGTAATAGGAGGCTCGGACTGCACTAGGTGAGTATGTGCGAGAGGGTGCATTGGGTGTGCACAGGCGAGTGTGCAAAGGTGCTTTGGGTGTGCACTAGGTGAGTATGTGCGAGATGGTTCATTGGATGTGCACAGGTGAGTGTGCGAGAGGGTGCATTCGGTGTGCACAGGTGAGTGTGCAAGGGTGCTTTGGGTGTGCACAGGTGAGTGTGCGAGAAGGTACAATTGGGTGTGCACAGGTGAGTGTGCAAGGGTGCTTTGGGTGTGCACTAGGTGAGTATGTGCAAGAAGGTGCATTGGGTGTGCACTAGGTGCATATGTGCGTAAGGTTGGGTGTGCACTAGGTGAGTACACGAGAGGGTGCATTTGGTATGCACTAGGTGAGCATGTGCGAGAGGGTGCATTGGGTGTGCACTAGGTGAGTATGTGCGAGAGGGTCCATTGTGTGTGCACCAGGTGAGATTGTGTGAGAGGGTGCATTGGGTGCGCAATAGTTGAATGTGCGAGAGGGCGCATTGGGTGTGCACTAGGTGAGTATGTTCGAGAGGATGCATTGGGTGTGCACTAGTTGAGCGTGCGAGAGGGTGCATTCAGTGTGCACTAGGTGAGAGGGTGCATTAGGTGTGCACTAGGTGAGTGTACAAGAGAGTGCATTAGCAGCCGCGGCCCATGCAGGTAAGAGCGGTGGGGCCAGGTGGGGGTGATTTTGAGGGACGATGACGATGACGAGGGAGAATTAAATAAATAAGGGTGTCTTGGGTGTGCACTAGGCTTGTGCGAGAGGTTGCATTGGGTGTACACTAGGTGAGTAAGTGGAACTATATATATATATATATATATATATTATTTTTTTACAAAGATGCGATGCACACCAATTCCAACGCGTTTCAGCCCGGCAAGGCCTTTGTCACCGTGACAAAGGCCTTGCCGGGCTGAAACGCGTTGGTTTTAGCCAGAGAAAGCTGAATAAACAAGCTTGAAACCTGGAATTGGTGTGCATCGCATCTTTGTAAAAAAATTAAGTTTGGGCTTGGATTCAGCCCCACCGCGAATGCACCCGTCACTGAGCGCTCTGCTGGAGGAATCCGATTGTATTTCATATATTATCTACTGGCGGGGGAATTAATCCTGCAATTTACTACGCGCCACGGGGCGCGTTTGCACAGTGGTGCAGGGAGGGGGCGGGGCCTGAGGTGACATGTGTGCAAACACGCCCTGTGGCGTGTTTTAAGTTGGGGGATTAAGTCCCTTGAATCCTGAGGGCCCCTGGGGTCCAACTAGCCCACCAGGTACCTCCAGTAAGCGCCACAGAGCTGCGTTGCAGAGAGGTGTAAAAAGGGGCGTGGCCTCGGACCACCTCTCTGCAACGCAGGCCTGTGGTGCTTACTGGAAGTACCTGGTGGACTAGTTGGGCCCCAGGGACCCTCAGGATTCAAGGTGACCTAATCCCCCAACTTAAAACGCGCCACGGGACGCGTTTGCACAGTGGTGAAGGGAGGGGGCGGGGCCTCGGGTGACATGTGCGCAAACACGCCCTGTGGTGCGTTTTAAGTTGGGGAATTGATTCCCCTTGAATCCTGAGGGACCCTGGGGTCCAACTAGCCCACCAGGTACCTTCAGTAAGCACAACAGAGTTGCGTTGCAGAGAGGTGAAAAAAGGTGCGTGGCCTCGGAACGCCTCTCTGCAACTCAGCTCTGTGGTGCTAACTGTAGGTACCTGGTGGGCTAGTTGGGCCCCAGGGACCCTCAGGATTCAAGGGGACTTAATCCCGCAACTTAAAACGCGCCACGGGCGCTTTGCACACATGTCACCTCAGGCCCCCTCCCTTCACCACTGTGCAAACGCGCCCCGTAGCGCTTTTTAAGAGGTAGTTTTAATCCCCTGCCCTATTATGTACTAGGGACTTACAGAGGAGGTCATGCTAATCAGAGGGGTACCCCAACGCATAGTGTTCCCTAGTGTATGTAGGTGTTTTCACTGTATTCTAAGTGTCTTTTAGCATAGCACTGGCTCTGGTTAGTCAGAGTCAGTTACCACCAGTACCCGTCTGAAAAAGTTGTGGGCACAGGATGATTTTGCAACAAGGCCTCTTTCTGCTCCTCTGTTGATTCTTTCTGCACATCTTTTGCTTCTTCCTGCACTTTTCTTCGTCTTTGTGGACTTCTGTTGCTTCTTTCTGCATTTCTTTTGCTTCTTTCTGTGCGTTTTTTCTTCTTTCTTCACATGTCCTACCTCTGTAGGCATAGTTAGAAACTAGCATTTAAAAAACCTTTGAAATTCACTTAAAAAACCATAGGTTTCAGGCACGTTATAGTTAGAAATTAGCATTTAAAAAACCTTTGAAATTCACTGAAAAAAACCATAGGTTTCAGACACGTTATAGTTAGAAATTAGCATTTAAAAAACCTTTGAAATTCACTGAAAAAACCATTTGAGATGTCATCAGTGATGTCACTGACCATGTCATGAGTGATGTAATCTGTGACGTCATCAGCAGTGCATTGCGGGGGCGCGAGTTATAGTTAGCTGAACTAACTATAAAGGGGGAATTTCTATGGTTTTGTACGAGTGAAATGTCCAACTAACTATAACTGTCCCTAAAACCTATGGTTTTTTCAGTGAATATATATATATATATATATATCTTCCTTATCCTGGCTCTCTTTTGCTGGCTTGCGTGGCGCTTCAAAAACGACGGTGCAATCTCCACGGCCGAACCATGCCGTTATTAATATTTCCAAATACACCTCCCGCCAGGGAAGGCAAACGGAGCGCACTCAGTGGAAATCTTTTTCAAAAGCTTTTATTATATTCCATATTTCACAGGCTCATTCCATACAGCATAAACCAACGCGTTTCGGTCACCATGAGACCTTGGTCACGGTTCAAATATATATATATATATATATATCCAAGTAAAACAGAACTCCTTCTGGAATCCAATTGTTTAAATTTAATTTAAACAATCGATTGACAAACGAATTTAATGTATGAATAATTGCACTTTAGGCAGAGCGATCGTTGTAAAGTATAGTCTTTTTTCAGTGGTAATGATTGTTGTAGACCACATGACCGGTAGTATCCGATGGCTTTTAAAGAATTGTGATTGCAACTGACGCTTGATGTGTGAACAAGGCGTGTATCGCCGAAATTCGTAACAGCAGCAAATAAATCATATAGCGCAATACCTGAAGGATTGGTGTGGTGACTTCGCCGGCGTGGATTCCTGATCCAATGTGGATCCGGGACTGGTAGCAGATATATATATATATATATCTACTACATAATAATAATTGGATATGCACTAGGCGGGTAAGTGCAAAAGGGTACATTGGGTGTGCACTAGGCGAGTATGTGTGAGTGGGTGCATTGAGTGTGCACTAGGTGAGGGTACGAGAGGGTGCATTAGGTGTGCACAGGTTTGTGCGAGAGGGTCCATTGAGTGTGCACCAGGCGGGTGTCTTGGGTGTGCACTAGGCTTGTGCGAGAGGTTGCATTGGGTGTACACTAGGTGAGTATGTGCGAATGAGTGCATAATATATATATATATATATATATATATATATATATATATATATATATATCCTACATAATAATAATTGGATATGCACTAGGCGAGTAAATGCAAAAGGGTACAGTGGGTGTGCACCAGGCAAGTATGTGTGATTGGGTGCATTGAGTATGCACTAGGTGCCTAATCCCGAGAGGGTGCATTTGGTGTGCACTATGTGCATATGTGCGAGAGGTTGCCTTCCGTGTGCACTAGGTGAATATGTGCGATAGGTTGCATTTGGTATGCACTAGGTACCCACGTGCGAGAAGTTGCATTCCGTGTACACTAGGTGAGTATGTGCAAGAGGTTGCATTGGATGTGCACTAGGTGAGTATGTGCGAGAGGGTGCATTGTGTGTGCACCAGGTGAGATTGTATGAGAGGGTGCATTGGGTGTGCACAAGGTAGGAATGTGTGAGAGGGTGCTTTGCGTGTGCACTAGGTGAGTATGTGCAAGACGGTTTATTAGGTGTGCACTAGGTGAGTATGTGCGAGAGGGTGCATTGGGTGTGCACTAGGTGAGTATGTGCGAGAGGGTTTATTGGATGTGCACTAGGTGAGTATGTGCAAAAGGATGCATTGGGTGTGCACTAGGTGAGTTTGTGCGAGAGGGTGCATCTGATGTGTACTAGGTGAGTATGTGCTAGAGAGGGTGCTTCAGGTGTGCACTAGGTGAGTATATGCGAGACGGTGCATTGGGTGTGTACTAGCTGAGTTTACTAGAGGGTGCATTGTGCACACCAATATAAAAGAGAGCGCTGAGTGAGAGCAGCATTCAGTGCCAGTGCGAAGGGGTCTGTGTGATAGTGTGAGAGAACACTGTGCACACAAATCAGTGTCAGCGTGTACGTGGGGCATTGTATACATCCGTAGGTAAGTGTACGTGAAAGAGAGAACTGAGTGCACTGAGCCTTCTGATTACCCAGGTTCATGCATGAGTGGCCCATCCAGCCCAATTGGTTTCCCTTTTCATTGGTGTACTTGCAACCCTGTTTTTTTTATCGGACTACAAGTCCCATAATGCAACATCTGGATTGAGTAAGCATCTTGCGTACAGACCTGGGAAACTTGACTGCTCTGCTGCTGTTACCGTAAGCACATGTGCGAAGGTCCACCCTTGACATGGCGAGCACGAGATGGACATTCAGTACACATATGTCAATGTGGGTGTGCAGTGAGTGCACCCATGTAGTGTTAGTACTAGTGCGCACCCCTGTCAAAGTGAACACGAGAGACCTAATGACTTCACTTTTATCAGTGTAAGTGTGCAGTGAATGAGCCCAGGACACAATGAGTGCCAGCGGGCATTCACTGCACTTACATCTATGCGAGTGTACGTGTGAAAGGACACTGAGTGCACTCAATGTGAGTGTACGTCAGAAGGTCGATGCGTCCACACCAAAAGGAGTGTATGTGAATGTAATTTAGTGCACTCATGTCAATGTGAGCAAACAAATGGCAAGGTAAGTATGAGGGGGGCATTCGTTGCACTCATTGTGATTATAGTGAGTGCATCCATGGCAAGGTGTTTACGAGACGGGTATTCAATGCAATTTTATCAGTGTGAGTGCACGGTGAGTGCGTCCATGGCAGGGTGTTAATGAGAGGGGCATTCAATGCACATTTATCAGTGTGAGTGCGTCCATTGCAAGGTGTGTACAAGGGGGCATTCAATGCACTTATATCAATGTATTAATGTGAGTGTATGCAAGAAGGGCCATTGAGTGCACTTATAATGGTCCCAGGAGTGTATGTGAACGGCATTCTGTGCACTCATTTCAATGTGAGTGTGCGGTGAGTGCATCCATTGTGCTGTCTCCACCTCACGGTAGGAACTGCATTCGTTTGGACAACATAAACGTTGGGCTTAGTGCCAGACTGATTCTATGCACCCCGCGGGATATGTTGGCCAGTAGTCCAGCTAGCTCACAGTGCCTCCATTGGCTCCCTCACACCCAAGCAAGAGCATGACAACCCTGACCCCCTCAGGAATCGTGGTGACAGATCTAGAACCCTTTCGCTCAGTCACTCTGCTCTCTCAGAGAAGTATACAAAGAATACACAAGGGGGCATTTTCAATATTTATTGAACCATCGTGATTCTTGTATAAAATATATGTGCTGCGATGATCAATAGACAGAAGCAGATAAAAGTAATAATTAGTACGAGGAGAGTGAATAAAATAAAGAGTTCCACCATCGTGCTCAAGTAAGGTACATATGCAAGGATTTAAGTGCTCAGTATAATGTACTCCTATGATGCGTCCCTAACCTAGGTGTCTAGGGTGCATGCGTGTTCTGCCATGAATCCCTCTATTGGATGATCTAACCCCGTTACCTGAAGGCAAAGTATGTAGGTCCCGGTCGTGGTTACGAAATGGACATCCCCTTGCAGAGGAAGCAACAAGAATCAGCTGAGATAAACAGCCAGGGTAGTGATAAACTCGAAGTGCCAGCTGAGTGCCCCTTGCCTCAATGCGGACGTGAGCATGTATGTAACACTGGTGGTTATGCTTCTGGTGCTTCAGCAGAGCTGAAAAATGTTTATGATTTGCGTGATAGGTAACTCACTATCAATCAATACTCTTATATCAGTGTGAGTGCGTGGTGAGTGCATCCATGGCGAGGAGCGTACTAGGGGGCCATTCAGTGCACCCCCATCAATGTGAGTGTGCAGTGAGAGCATTCATGGCGAGGTGAGTACGAGGGGGGCCTTCAGTGCACCCCCATCAATGTGAGTGCATTCATGGCGAGGTGAGTACGGGGGGAGCATTCAGTGCACCCCCATCAATGTGAGTGTGCAGTGAGAGCATTCATGGCGAGGTGAGTTCTAGGGGGCCATTCAGTGCACCCCATCAATGTGAGTGTGCAGTGAGTGCATTCATAGCGAGGTGAGTTCTAGGGGGCCATTCAGTGCACCCTATCAATGTGAGTGTGCAGTGAGTGCATTCATGGCGAGGTGAGTACGGGGGGCATTCAGTGCACCCTATCAATGTGAGTGTGCAGTGAGTGCATTCATGGCGAGGTGAGTACGGGGGGCATTCAGTGCACCCTATCAATGTGAGTGTGCAGTGAGTGCATTCATGGCGAGGTGAGTACGGGGGGAGCATTCAGTGCACCCCCATCAATGTGAGTGTGCAGTGAGTGCATCCGTGGCGAGGTGCGTACTAGGGGGCCATTCAGTGCACCCCCATCAATGTGAGTGTGCAGTGAGTGCATTCATGGCGAGGTGAGTACGAGGGGGCCATTCAGTGCACCCCCATCAATGTGAGTGTGCAGTGAGTGCATTCATGGCGAGGTGAGTACGGGGGGGCATTCAGTGCACCCTATCAATGTGAGTGTGCAGTGAGTGCATTCATGGCGAGGTGAGTACGGGGGGAGCATTCAGTGCACCCCCATCAATGTGAGTGTGCAGTGAGTGCATTCATGGCGAGGTGAGTACGAGGGGGGCATTCAGTGCACCCTATCAATGTGAGTGTACAGTGAGTGCATTCATGGCGAGGTGAGTACGGGGGGAGCATTCAGTGCACCCCCATCAATGTGAGTGTGCAGTGAGTGCATTCATGGCGAGGTGAGTACGAGGGGGGCATTCAGTGCACCCTATCAATGTGAGTGTGCAGTGAGTGCATTCATGGCGAGGTGAGTACGGGGGGAGCATTCAGTGCACCCCCATCAATGTGAGTGTGCAGTGAGTGCATTCATGGCGAGGTGAGTACGAGGGGGGCATTCAGTGCACCCTATCAATGTGAGTGCATTCATGGCGAGGTGAGTACGGGGTGCATTCAGTACCCCCATCAATGTGAGTGTGCAGTGAGTGCATTCATGGCGAGGTGAGTACGGGGGGCATTCAGTGCACCCTATCAATGTGAGTGTGCAGTGAGAGCATTCATGGCGAGGTGAGTACGAGGGGGGCCTTCAGTGCACCCCTATCAATGTGAGTGCATTCATGGCGAGGTGAGTACGGGGGGCATTCAGTGCACCCTATCAATGTGAGTGTGCAGTGAGTGCATTCATGGCGAGGTGAGTACGGGGGGAGCATTCAGTGCACCCCCATCAATGTGAGTGTGCAGTGAATGCATTCATGGCGAGGTGAGTACGAGGGGGGCATTCAGTGCACCCTATCAATGTGAGTGTACAGTGAGTGCATTCATGGCGAGGTGAGTACGGGGGGAGCATTCAGTGCACCCCCATCAATGTGAGTGTGCAGTGAGTGCATTCATGGCGAGGTGAGTACGAGGGGGGCATTCAGTGCACCCTATCAATGTGAGTGTGCAGTGAGTGCATTCATGGCGAGGTGAGTACGGGGGGAGCATTCAGTGCACCCTCATCAATGTGAGTGTGCAGTGAGAGCATTCATGGCGAGGTCAGTACGAGGGGGGCCTTCAGTGCACCCCATCAATGTGAGTGCATTCATGGCGAGGTGAGTACGGGGGGAGCATTCAGTGCACCCTATCAATGTGAGTGTGCAGTGAGGGCACTCATATCAAGGAGAGTCTCTCAGTGCACTTATATCAATGTGAGTGTTTGCGATTAGGGACATTGAGTGCACTTTTAATGTGCATATATGTCAGAGGATGAGTAGATGCATCCACATCAACAAGAGTGTATGAGAATGGTATTCAGTGCACTGATATCTAAGTGACTTTATAATTCAGGGTGCATCAAGTGCACTTGTGTCAATGGGAGAGTAGGCATTAGGTGCACTCAAATACATGTGGGTGTGTATATGGAGGCAGGTTGAGTGCACCCTTATGAAAGCGAGAGTACGTGAGAAGAGCTGTGAGTGCACTCATAGGAGGTGCACACGATGTGCATAGGCTCAGCCTGTAAAGGTGCACTCTTCAGGAACGAGACTGGGCATAAAAACCCTTTACACCACTAATTACCCTCTTTCGAAATTAACATGTTACCTAATGCATAAGAGTTGTTTCACATTTACAAACAATTCTTTTGAGAACAGTTTCTTTCCTTTTTCTTTGTATTGCTTTATTCAACATAAAAATATAAACAAAAATGCTTTTACTTTTGTATCTGTTAGAAACTGTCAAGAAAAAACAAGAGTCCCACTGACTCATACCCCTCATCAGGCCTTACTCATTCAGCCAGGATCTGGCTCAGACTGGAAACTCTCTCAGTGACCTGCCAACATGGAGTAATCCTGGCACACTACAGTCCCTGCTCCCGCTCCGACTGTAGACAACAGCCCCTGCCACCGGTCCAACTGTAGAATACATCCCCTGCCCGCTCCGACTGTAGTCTACAGCCCCTGCCCCCGCTACTACTGTAGACCACAGTCCCTGCTCCGATGGAGATTACGGCTCCTGCCCCCGCTCCGGCTGTAGACTACAGCCCCTGCCCCCACTCTGACTGTAGACTACAGCCCCTGTCCCTGCTACAACTATAGACTACAGCCCCTGCCCCACTTCAACTATAGATTACAGCCCCTGCCCACTCTCCGACTGTGGACTACAGCCCCTGCCCTGCTCTGAATGTAGACTACAGACCTTGGCCCTGCTCCTTCTCCGACTGTAGACTACATATCCTGCCCCTGCTGTAGACTACAGCCCCTGCCCCGCTCTGACTGTAGACTACAGCCCCTGACCCGCTCTGACTGTAGACTACAGCTTCTGCCCCCTCTGACTGTAGACTACAGCTCCTGCCCGCTCCGAATGTAGACTACACCTCCTGCCCCGCTCTGACTGTAGACTACAGCTCATGCCCCCTCCGACTGTAGACTACAGCTCATGCCCCCTCCGACTGTAGACTACAGCTCATGCCCCCTCCGACTCTTAGACTGCACCTCCTGCCCTGCTCTGACTGTAGACTACAGCTTCTGCCCCCCTCGACTGGAGACTACAGCTCTGCCCCTCTGACTGTAGAGTACAGCTCTTGCCCCACTCTGACTGTAGACTACAGCTCCTACCCATCCGACTGTAGACTACAGCTCTGCCCCGCTCTAACTGTAGACTACAGCTCCTGCCCCGCTCTGACTCTAGACTACAGCTCCTGCCCTGCTCTGACTGTAGACTACAGCTCCTGCCCCCTCCGACAGTAGACTAAAGCTCCTGCCCCGCTCTGACTGTAGACTAAAGCTCCTGACCCATCCGACTGTGTACTACATATCCTGCCCGCTTCAACTGTAGACTACAGCTCCTGCCCCGCTATGACTGTAGACTACGGCTCATGCCCCCTCCGACTGTAGACTGCAGCTCCTGCCCTGCTCTGACTGTAGACTACAGCTCCTGCCCCGCTCTGACTGTAGACTACAGCTCATGCCCCCTCCGACTGTAGACTACAGCTCATGCCCCCTCCGACTGTAGACTACAGCTCATGCCCCCTGCAACTGTAGACTGCAGTTCCTGCCCTGCTCTGACTGTAGACTACAGCTCCTGCCCCCTCGACTGGAGACTACAGCTCCTGCCCCCTGTAACTGTAGACTACAGCTCCTGCCCTTCTCTGACTGTAGACTGCAGCTTCTGCCCTGCTCTGACTATAGATTACAACTTCTGCCCCGCTCTGACTGTAGACTACAGCTCCTGCCCCACTCTGTCTGTAGACTACAGCTCCTGCCCCGCTCTGACTGTAGACTACACCTCCTGCCCTGCTCTGACTGTAGACTAAAGCTCCTGCCCCCTCCGACTGTAGACTGCAGCTTCTGCCCTGCTCTGACTGTATACTACAACTCCTGCCCCCTCCGACTGTAGACTGCAGCTTCTGCCCCGCTCTGTCTGTAGACTACAGCTCCTGCCAAGCTCTGACTGTAGACTACAACTCCTGCCCGCTCTGACTGTAGACTACAGCTCCTGCTCCCTCCGACTGTAGACTACAGCTCCTGCCCCGCTCCGACCGTAGACTACAGCTCCTAGTCCGCTCTGACTGTAGACTACAGCTCCTGCCCCCTTCGACTGTAAACTGCAGCTTCTGCCCTGTCCTGACTGTAGACTACAACTCCTGCCACGCTCTGACTGTAGACTACAGCTCCTGCCCCGCTCTGTCTGTAGACTACAGCTCCTGCCCCACTCTGAATGTAGACTACAGCTCCTGCCCGCTCTGAATGCGCTCCTGCGCCGCTTTGACTGTAGACTACAGCTCCTGCCCGCTCTGACTGTAGACTACAGCTCCTGCCCCCTCTGACTGTAGGCTACAGCTCCTGCCCCGCTCTGACTGTAGACTACAGCTCCTGCTCCCTCCGACTGGAGATGTCAGCTCCTGCCCCGCTCCGACCGTAGACTACAGCTCCTGCCTGCTCTGACTGTAGACTACAGCTCTTGCCCCCTCCGACTGTAGACTACAGCTCCTGCCCGCTCTGACTGAAGACTACAGCTCATGCCCCGCTCTGACTGTAGACTACAGCTCCTGCCCCCCTCGACTGGAGACTACAACTCCTGCACCGCTCTGACTGTGGACTACAGCTCCTGCCCCACTCTGACTGTAGACTACAGCTCCTACCCATCCGACTGTAGACTACAGCTCTGCCGCTCAAACTGTAGACTACAGCTCCTGCCCCGCTCTGACTCTAGACTACAGCTCCTGCCCTGCTCTGACTGTAGACTACAGCTCCTGCCCCCTCCGACAGTAGACTAAAGCTCCTGCCCCGCTCTGACTGTAGACTAAAGCTCCTGACCCATCCGACTGTGTACTACATATCCTGCCCGCTTCAACTGTAGACTACAGCTCCTGCCCCGCTATGACTGTAGACTACGGCTCATGCCCCCTCCGACTGTAGACTGCAGCTCCTGCCCTGCTCTGACTGTAGACTACAGCTCCTGCCCCGCTCTGACTGTAGACTACAGCTCATGCCCCCTCCGACTGTAGACTACAGCTCATGCCCCCTCCGACTGTAGACTACAGCTCATGCCCCCTGCAACTGTAGACTGCAGTTCCTGCCCTGCTCTGACTGTAGACTACAGCTCCTGCCCCCTCGACTGGAGACTACAGCTCCTGCCCCCTGTAACTGTAGACTACAGCTCCTGCCCTTCTCTGACTGTAGACTGCAGCTTCTGCCCTGCTCTGACTATAGATTACAACTTCTGCCCCGCTCTGACTGTAGACTACAGCTCCTGCCCCACTCTGTCTGTAGACTACAGCTCCTGCCCCGCTCTGACTGTAGACTACACCTCCTGCCCTGCTCTGACTGTAGACTAAAGCTCCTGCCCCCTCCGACTGTAGACTGCAGCTTCTGCCCTGCTCTGACTGTATACTACAACTCCTGCCCCCTCCGACTGTAGACTGCAGCTTCTGCCCCGCTCTGTCTGTAGACTACAGCTCCTGCCAAGCTCTGACTGTAGACTACAACTCCTGCCCGCTCTGACTGTAGACTACAGCTCCTGCTCCCTCCGACTGTAGACTACAGCTCCTGCCCCGCTCCGACCGTAGACTACAGCTCCTAGTCCGCTCTGACTGTAGACTACAGCTCCTGCCCCCTTCGACTGTAAACTGCAGCTTCTGCCCTGTCCTGACTGTAGACTACAACTCCTGCCACGCTCTGACTGTAGACTACAGCTCCTGCCCCGCTCTGTCTGTAGACTACAGCTCCTGCCCCACTCTGAATGTAGACTACAGCTCCTGCCCGCTCTGAATGCGCTCCTGCGCCGCTTGACTGTAGACTACAGCTCCTGCCCGCTCTGACTGTAGACTACAGCTCCTGCCCCCTCTGACTGTAGGCTACAGCTCCTGCCCCGCTCTGACTGTAGACTACAGCTCCTGCTCCCTCCGACTGGAGATGTCAGCTCCTGCCCCGCTCCGAAAGTAGACTACAGCTCCTGCCTGCTCTGACTGTAGACTACAGCTCTTGCCCCCTCCGACTGTAGACTACAGCTCCTGCCCGCTCTGACTGAAGACTACAGCTCATGCCCCGCTCTGACTGTAGACTACAGCTCCTGCCCCCCTCGACTGGAGACTACAGCTCCTGCCCCCCTCTGACTGTAGACTACAGCTCTTGCCCCGTTCTGACTGGAGACTGCAGCTCCTGCCCACTCTGACTGTAGACCACAGGTCCTGCCCCGCTCTGACTGTAGACTACAGCCCCTGCCCGCTCTGACTGTAGACTACACCTCCTGCCCCCTCCGACTGTAGACTACAGCTCCTGCCCCGCTCT
Source organism: Calotriton arnoldi (assembly GCA_963921515.1). NCBI lineage: Eukaryota > Metazoa > Chordata > Amphibia > Caudata > Salamandridae > Calotriton > Calotriton arnoldi. The sequence continues at coordinate 984,201 of CAWUFW010001626.1, read as the reverse complement.
GACTGTAGACTGCAGCTCCTGCCCCCTCCGACTGTAGACTACAGCTCCTGCTCCACTATGACTGTAGACTACAGCTCCTGCCCGCTCTGACTGTAGACTAAAGCTCCTGCCCCCTCCGACTGTAGACTACAGCTTCTGCCCCACTCTGACTGTAGACTACAGCTCCTGCCCCGCTCTGACTGTAGACTAAAGCTCCTGCCCCCTCTGACTGTATACTACAGCTTCTGCCCTGCTCTGACTGTAGACTACAACTCCTGCACCGCTCTGACTGTGGACTACAGCTCCTGCCCCGCTCTGACTGTAGAGCACAGCTCCTGCCCCACTCTGAATGCCCTCCTGCGCTGCTCTGACTATAGACTACAGCTCCTGCCCCGCTCTGACTGTAGACTACAGCTCCTGCCCCCTCAGACTGTAGACTACAGCTCCTGCCCCGCTCTGACTGTAGACTACAGCTCCTGCTTCCTCCGACTGTAGACTACAGCTCCTGCCCGCTCCGACCGTAGACTACAGCTCCTGCCCACTCTGACTGTCAACTACAGATCATGCCCCCTCCGACTGTAGACTACAGCTCCTGCCTGCTCTGACGCAAGACCTCAGCTCATGCCCTGCTATGACTGTAGACTACAGCTCCTACCCCCCTCGACTGGAGACTACAGTTCCTGCCCCCTCCGACTGGAGACTACAGCTCTTGCCCTGATCTGACTGTAGACTACAGCTCCTGCCCCCCTCGACTGGAGACTACAGCTTCTGCCCCACTCTAACTGTAGACTACAGCTCCTGCCCTGCTCTGACTGTAGACTTAAGCTCCTGCCCCCTCCGACTGTAGACTGCAGCTTCTGCCCTGCTCTGACTGTAGACTACAACTCCTGCCCCGCTCTGACTGTAGACTACAGCTCCTGCCCCGCTCTGCCTGTAGGCTACAGCTCCTGCCCCGCTCTGACTGTAGACTACAGCTCCTGCCTCGCTTTGAATGCGCTCCTGCGCTGCTTTGACTGTAGACTACAGCTCCTGCCCCGCGCTGACTGTAGACTACAGCTCCTGCCCCCTCTAACTGTAGACTACAGCTCCTGCCCTGCTCTGACTGTAGACTAAAGCTCCTTCCCCCTCTGACTGTAGACTGCAGCTTCTGCCCTGCTCTGACTGTATATTACAACTCCTGCCCCCTCCGACTGTAGACTGCAGCTTCTGCCCCACTCTGTCTGTAGACTACAGCTCCTGCCCTGCTCTGACTGTAGACTACAGCTCCTGCTCCCTCCGACTGTAGACTACAGCTCCTGCCCCGCTCCGACCATAGACTACAGCTCCTAGTCCGCTCTGACTGTAGACTACAGCTCCTGCCCCCTCCGACTATAAACTGCAGCTTCTGCCCTGCCCTGACTGTAGACTACAACTCCTGCCATGCTCTGACTGTAGACTACAGCTTCTGCCCTGCTCTGACTGTATACTACAACTCCTGCCCCCTCCGACTGTAGACTGCAGCTTCTGCCCTGCTCTGACTGTATACTACAACTCCTGCCCCCTCCGACTGTAGACTGCAGCTTCTGCCCCGCTCTGTCTGTAGACTACAGCTCCTGCCCTGCTCTGACTGTAGACTACAACTCCTGCCCGCTCTGACTGTAGACTACAGCTCCTGCTCCCTCCGACTGTAGACTACAGCTCCTGCCCGCTCTGACTGTAGACTACAGCTCCTGCCCCCTCTGACTGTAGACTACAGCTCCTGCCCCGCTCTGACTGTAGACTACAGCTCCTGCTCCCTCCGACTGTAGACTACAGCTCCTGCCCTGCTCCGACCGTAGACTACAGCTCCTGCCCGCTCTGACTGTAGACTACAGCTCATGCCGCCTCTGACTGTAGACTACAGCTCCTGCCCTGCTCTGACTGAAGACTACAGCTCATGCCCCGCTCTGACTGTAGACTACAGCTCCTGCCCCCTCGACTGGAGACTACAGCTCCTGCCCCCTCTGACTGTAGACTACAGCTCTTGCCCCGTTCTGACTGTATACTGCAGCTCCTGCCCCCTCCGACTGTAGACTACAGCTCCTGCCCTGCTCTGTCCGTACACTACAACTTCTGTCCCACTCTGACTGTAGACTACAGGTCCTGCCCCGCTCTGACTATAGACTACAGCCCCTGCCTGCTCTGACTGTAGACTACACCTCCTGCCCCCTCCGATTGTAGACTACAGCTCCTGCCCCGCTCTGACTGTAGACTACAGCTCCTGCCCCCCTGACTTTTGACTACAGCTCCTGCTCCACTATGACTGTAGACTACAGCTCCTGCCCCGCTCTGACTGCAGACTAAAGCTCCTGCCCCCTCCGACTGTAGACTACAGCTTCTGCCCCACTCTGACTGTAGACTACAGCTCCTGCCCCGCTCTGACTGTAGACTAAAGCTCCTGCCCCCTCCGACTGTATACTACAGCTTCTGCCCTGCTCTGACTGTAGACTACAGCTCCTGCCCTGCTCTGACTGTAGAACATAGCTCCTGCCCCACTCTGAATGCGCTCCTGCGCTGCTCTGCCTGTAGACTACAGCTCCTGCCCCGCTCTGACTGTAGACTACAGCTCCTGCCCCCTCAGACTGTAGACTACAGCTCCTGCTTCCTCCGACTGTAGACTACAGCTCCTGCCCGCTCCGACCGTAGACTACAGCTCCTGCCCACTCTGACTGTCGACTACAGATCATGCCCCCTCCGACTGTAGACTACAGCTCCTGCCCCGCTCTGATGGAAGACTACAGCTCATGCCCTGCTATGACTGTAGACTACAGCTCCTGCCCCCTCGACTGGAGACTACAGTTCCTGCCCCCTCCGACTGGAAACTACAGCTCTTGCCCCGCTCTGACTGTAGACTACAGCTCCTGCCCCCTCCGACTGTAGACTACAGCTCCTGCCCGCTCTTACTGTACACTACAGCTTCTGCCCCACTCTGACTTCTGCCCCACTCTGACTGTAGACTACAGGTCCTACCCCACTCTTACAGTAGACTCCAGCTCCTGCCCCGCTCTGACTGTAGACTACAGCACTTGCCCCCTCCGACTGTAGACTACAGATCTTTCCCTGCTCCGACTGTAGACTACAGCTCCTGCCCCACTCTAACTGTAGACTACAGCTCCTGCCCTGCTCTGACTGTAGACTTAAGCTCCTGCCCCCTCCGACTGTAGACTGCAGCTTCTGCCCTGCTCTGACTGTAGACTACAACTCCTGCCCCGCTCTGACTGTAGACTACAGCTCCTGCCCCGCTCTGCCTGTAGGCTACAGCTCCTGCCCCGCTCTGACTGTAGACTACAGCTCCTGCCTCGCTTTGAATGCGCTCCTGCGCTGCTTTGACTGTAGACTACAGCTCCTGCCCCGCGCTGACTGTAGACTACAGCTCCTGCCCCCTCTAACTGTAGACTACAGCTCCTGCCCTGCTCTGACTGTAGACTAAAGCTCCTTCCCCCTCCGACTGTAGACTGCAGCTTCTGCCCTGCTCTGACTGTATATTACAAATCCTGCCCCCTCCGACTGTAGACTGCAGCTTCTGCCCCACTCTGTCTGTAGACTACAGCTCCTGCCCTGCTCTGACTGTAGACTACAGCTCCTGCTCCCTCCGACTGTAGACTACAGCTCCTGCCCCGCTCCGACCATAGACTACAGCTCCTAGTCCGCTCTGACTTAGACTACAGCTCCTGCCCCCTCCGACTATAAACTGCAGCTTCTGCCCTGCCCTGACTGTAGACTACAACTCCTGCCACGCTCTGACTGTAGACTACAGCTTCTGCCCTGCTCTGACTGTATACTACAACTCCTGCCCCCTCCGACTGTAGACTGCAGCTTCTGCCCTGCTCTGACTGTATACTACAACTCCTGCCCCCTCCGACTGTAGACTGCAGCTTCTGCCCCGCTCTGTCTGTAGACTACAGCTCCTGCCCTGCTCTGACTGTAGACTACAACTCCTGCCCGCTCTGACTGTAGACTACAGCTCCTGCTCCCTCCGACTGTAGACTACAGCTCCTGCCCGCTCTGACTGTAGACTACAGCTCCTGCCCCCTCTGACTGTAGACTACAGCTCCTGCCCCGCTCTGACTGTAGACTACAGCTCCTGCTCCCTCCGACTGTAGACTACAGCTCCTGCCCTGCTCCGACCGTAGACTACAGCTCCTGCCCGCTCTGACTGTAGACTACAGCTCATGCCGCCTCTGACTGTAGACTACAGCTCCTGCCCTGCTCTGACTGAAGACTACAGCTCATGCCCCGCTCTGACTGTAGACTACAGCTCCTGCCCCCTCGACTGGAGACTACAGCTCCTGCCCCCTCTGACTGTAGACTACAGCTCTTGCCCCGTTCTGACTGTATACTGCAGCTCCTGCCCCCTCCGACTGTAGACTACAGCTCCTGCCCTGCTCTGTCCGTACACTACAACTTCTGTCCCACTCTGACTGTAGACTACAGGTCCTGCCCCGCTCTGACTATAGACTACAGCCCCTGCCTGCTCTGACTGTAGACTACACCTCCTGCCCCCTCCGATTGTAGACTACAGCTCCTGCCCCGCTCTGACTGTAGACTACAGCTCCTGCCCCGCTCTGACTGCAGACTAAAGCTCCTGCCCCCTCCGACTGTAGACTACAGCTTCTGCCCCACTCTGACTGTAGACTACAGCTCCTGCCCCGCTCTGACTGTAGACTAAAGGTCCTGCCCCCTCCGACTGTGTACTACAGCTTCTGCCCTGCTCTGACTGTAGACTACAGCTCCTGCCCCGCTCTGACTGTAGAACATAGCTCCTGCCCCACTCTGAATGCGCTCCTGCGCTGCTCTGCCTGTAGACTACAGCTCCTGCCCCGCTCTGACTGTAGACTACAGCTCCTGCCCCCTCAGACTGTAGACTACAGCTCCTGCCCCGCTCTGACTGTAGACTACAGCTCCTGCTTCCTCCGACTGTAGACTACAGCTCCTGCCCGCTCCGACCGTAGACTACAGCTCCTGCCCACTCTGACTGTCGACTACAGATCATGCCCCCTCCGACTGTAGACTACAGCTCCTGCCCCGCTCTGATGGAAGACTACAGCTCATGCCCTGCTATGACTGTAGACTACAGCTCCTGCCCCCTCGACTGGAGACTACAGTTCCTGCCCCCTCCGACTGGAAACTACAGCTCTTGCCCCGCTCTGACTGTAGACTACAGCTCCTGCCCCCTCCGACTGTAGACTACAGCTCCTGCCCGCTCTTACTGTACACTACAGCTTCTGCCCCACTCTGACTTCTGCCCCACTCTGACTGTAGACTACAGGTCCTACCCCACTCTGACTGTAGACTCCAGCTCCTGCCCCGCTCTGACTGTAGACTACAGCACTTGCCCCCTCCGACTGTAGACTACAGATCTTTCCCTGCTCCGACTGTAGACTACAGCTCCTGCCCCACTCTGACTAGACTACAGCTCCTGCCCCCCTCTGACTGTACACTACAGCTTCTGCCCCACTCTGACTGTAGACTAAAGATCCTGCCCCGCTCTGACTGTAGACTACAGCTCCTGCCCTCTCTGACTGTAGACTACACCTTCTGCCCCCTCCGACTGCAGACTACAGATCCTGCCCCACTCTGACTGTAGACTACAGCTCCTGCCCCCTCTGACTGTAGACTACAGCTCCTGCCCCTCTCTGACTGTAGACTAGAGCTCCTGCGCAGCTCTAAATACGCTCCTGCGCTGCTCTGACTGTACACTACAGCTCCTGCCCCGCTCTGACTGTAGACTACAGCTCCTGCCCGCTCCGACCGTCGACTACAGCTCCTGCCCGCTCTGACTGAAGACTACAGCTCATGCCCTGCTCTGACTGTAGACTACAGCTCCTGCCCCCCTCGACTGGAGACTACAGCTCCTGCCCCCCTCCGACTGGAGACTACAGCTCTTACCCCGCTCTGACTGTAGACTACAGCTCCTGCCCCCTCTGACTGTAGACTACAGCTCCTACTCCGCTCTGACTGTAGACTACAGCTCCTGCCCACTCTGACTGTAGACTACAGCTCCTGCCCACTCTGACTGTAGACTACAGCTCCTGCCCCCTCTGACTGTAGACTACAGCTCCTGCCGTGCTCTGACTGTAGACTACAGGTTCTGCCCCGCTCTGACTGTAGACTACAGCTCCTGCCCACTCCGACTGTAAACTACAGTTCCTACTACCCTCCGACTGTCGACTACAGCTCCTGCCCGCTCTGACTGAAGACTACAGCTCATGCCCTGCTCTGACTGTAGACTACAGCTCCTGCCCCCCTCGACTGGAGACTACAGCTCCTGCCCCCCTCCGACTGGAGACTACAGCTCTTACCCCGCTCTGACTGTAGACTACAGCTCCTGCTTCCTGCTTCCTCCGACTGTAGACTACAGCTCCTGCCCCACTCTGACTGTACACTACAGCTTCTGCCCCACTCTGACTGTAGACCACAGGTTCTACCCCGCTCTGACTGTAGACTACAGCTCCTGCCCCGCTCTGACTATAGACTACAGCTCTTGCCCCCTCCGACTGTAGACTACAGCTCCTGTCACGCTCCGACTGTAGACTACAGCTCCTGCCCCACTCTGACTATAGACTACAGCTCCTGCCCTGCTCTGACTGTAGACTACAGGTTCTGCCCCGCTCTGACTGTAGACTGCAGGTCCTGCCCCTCTCTGACTTTAGACTACAGCTCCTGCCCCGCTTTGGCTCTAGGAGGAGGAAGGCCCATTAAAGGATGCTCATTCTGGGAGTGTGACAGTGGAATACTCCAGGGTGAACAGTGTTCTCAAGATTTAGTGATTAGAATAGGCAGATGTAACAACATGAAGGAGAAAAACCAAAAAAGATGTTTGAGACTATTCTTTTAGGGGCAGATTTACAAGCCCCCTGCGCCACCAGTACGTCACTTTTCGTGACTTACGGGTGGCGCAGGGGGCTCCTCCATATTTACATATGACTTTTCCTCTCCTTGTAAATACGGCCCCTTCACACGCAGCACTTTGCGTTGAAGGGGCGTTCCATGGGTGTTGCTGTGGGTGTTCCCACGCAACACCCATGGAACAAGACACATCCCCAGATTTACGAGAAATCGTAAATTTGGAAATGGGTCTGAATGCTACGCCACCCTAGAGGTGGCGTAGCGAGGCGCAACGAGGAGAAATGTTTTCATTTCTCCTCGGTTTTTCCTCTTTCAATGCGTGCTGCATTCTACAGCACGCATTGAAAGAGGAAAATGCCTGTAGTGATTGTTTTTGTGCAGGAAGGTGCCCCTTCCTGCACAAAAACAATCTCCCCACGACGCAGGCATCCTTGCACCATGGTGCAAGGGTGCCTGCGCCAGCGCATGGCTGCAGTTTGTGTGCCAGCGCAGGGGGAAGCACAGAGATGCGACATATTCTTGTAAACATGTCGCATCCCTGTGCTTCGGAAGTGTCGCAGCGTGGCGCAGCCAAAGGGCCTGCGGTGCCACGCTGCGGCACTTCCTCGTAGATCTGCCCCTTAGTATTTAGTCAAATGTATTGTGCATTTTCTAACATATAGTGCCCATTGTTTGGAAGAGAGCTCGGACCCAATGGCCACTTTCACCCCTTTCTAGAACTCTGACTCCTTGCTCCACATTGGACCCTACGCTGCTCTCATTTCCCACCCATACATTGCTCATTTGTGGGTGAGGGTGTGAAGACGGAGCAATGGTTGCTTACACTGCTAAAGCACGTGCTTGCTGTCTGTGTGTGCGAGAGAACCTTGCACAGCTGTTATGTGCTGTATGGGTAAAGGAAGCTTGCACTCCTGTTTCTATTTGGTACCTGTTTTTGCACTTCTGTTGCTTATGTGGTATCTGGTTTGCACCCATGTTTCTTAGGTGGTACCTGTTTTTGCACTCCTGTTTTTTATGTGGCACCCGTATTTGCCCTCCTGTTTTTTTATGTGGTACCACTTTTTGTACCCTTGTTTCTTATGTGGTACCAATTTTTGCACTCCTGTTTCTATGTGGTGCCTGTTTTTGCACTCCTGTTTCTATGTGGTACCTGTTTTTGCACTCCTGTTTCTTATGTGGCACCTGTTTTTGCACTCCTGGTTCTAATATGGCACCTGTTTTTGCACTCCTGTTTCTTATGTGGCGCCTGTTTTTGCACTCCTGGTTCTAATGTGGTATCTGTTTTTGCACTCCTGGTTCTAATGTGGCACCTGTTTTTGCACTTCTGTTTCTTATGTGGCGCCTGTTTTTGCACTCCTGGTTCTAATGTGGTACCTGTTTTTGCACTCCTGTTTCTTATGTGGCGCCTGTTTTTACACTCCTGTTTCTTATGTGTTACCTGTTTTTGCACTCCTGTTTCTTATGTGGTGCCTGTTTTTACACTCCTGTTTCTTATGTGTTACCTGTTTTTGCACTCTTGTTTCTTATGTGGTACCTGTTTTTACACTCCCGTTTCTTATATGATACCCGTTTTTGCTCTCCTGTTTCTACGTGGTACCTGTTTTTGCACCTGTTTCTTATGTGGTGCCTTTTTTATGAACACACACACCCGCCTGCACTGCTGATGTCTCTGTTACCTGTCTGGGTGCACCAATGACACTTGCCTTATTGATGCTCAAGTAGTATCTGTTTTCTGTCTTACTCGAACCATGAACTCCCTCATTCACCCATCCTTCTATGCACTCAATTGCTCATTCTTCCTTTTATTGAAACTCAGACCCACTTCCTCATTCACCCCCTAAGAACCTTTTGTGTGGATCGGACCTTTACTTCGATGCTCTTTGTGGAGTTCTTTAGATCCATAAAGATGTTTTCTGTAGATGTGATCTCTTGGATGATCATCGGGGTGTTCTGGAGATCAATTAGGACCTATTCTGTGTGTGTAACCTTTTCTTTGATATTGTTTGTGTTAGAAATTGGGTTTCTGGTTGGCAGAGAATGCACCCTGTCCAAGCAGGAACCGCAATCCTAGATGGGGTAAGTGTAGTTCACCCTATAAGTTTACCTGTGCTCACCCTCTCGTAACTTGGCACAGAGCAGTTAGGCTAAACTAAAGAGGCAATGTGCATAGTATTTTTACACACACACACACACACACACGCACACACACACACAAACACACACACACAGTATATAAACACTACAAAAGTACTCCACACCAGTTTAGAAAAATAGCCAATATTCATCTGAGTGACAAAAATCCAACATACACAAGTCAAGATATGACTTTTACAAGATTAAATCAAAATGCTATGCTTAGAAATCATTAGCTCCAACTGGCGCTATCTGTTCGCGCTTGACCGGGGCAAATCCAAAGGATCAGTTCAACTGCAATGGAGTGCGGACCGGCTACAGGAGTCATGCAGACCCGCTGGCAGTACCTTGGTTGCATCATTGATCGGGGATGATGCGTTGAAATACGGAGGTGAGGCATCGCTGTCGGAGGCTATGTGTCAGTTCCGAAGTCAGGCAAAGTCGTTGATGCGTCGATGTCAAGAGCATTATTCATCGGTTCCAAGGCATTGATGTCAAACCACTGGGCCAAAGGTGATGCATCGGTTGGAAGTCAAGCAGGGCCCGGAATGCGTCAGAGTCGGGACGGTGCACCACGGACATCAGTGATGCAGTGTCTGAGTCTCACGCAGTGGCAGTTCTTTGGAGGTGCTCCGGCAAAGTTGGGCTGCGTTGTAAGCTGAGGTTGTTGCGTCACGCAATCTGCAAGCGGTGACCACAGCTTCGGTGCAGGCAGCGGCGATGCGTCAGCAAAGTCGGAGCTGCATTGTAAGTTGAGGTCGATGTGTCACACACTCACCGAGCGGGGACCCTGGCTTTGGTGCAGGCAGCAGCGATGCGTTGGTTTTGCAGGATGTGCCATTTCTAAACTGACACTTTGGGGTCGATTCGTCGATTCTTAGGTTGCAGCATAGAACTCACTTACAAGGTCCCAGGACTGGATTTGGACCCACTTGGCAGAGCAGGACTCTCAGCAGAGGAGGCCAGGTGCTGGTAGCAAGAATCAGATGAGATCTTTAATATCCGTGAGACTTAAGGAACAGGAGGCAAGCTCAACCAAGCCCTTGGAGAACCTTAGAGATGCAGGATGTACAGAGCAAAGTCCAGTCCTCTCACTCCTAGGCAAGAAGCATCAGACAGGAGGCCAACACAGCAAAGCAAGCACCAAAGTGGCAGTCTCTCCTGGCAGCACAACATCTCTTCTTCCTGGCAGAATGTCCTCACTCCAGAGGTGTTCTGAGTGTATGGTGTCAAAGGTCCAGTACTTATACCCATTTCAGCCTTTGTAGTAGAGAGACTTCAAAGAAATGTCTTTGTAGTGCACAAAACCCTGCCTTTTCTGGCCCTGACTCCAGTCACACTACAGGGGGGGGACTCTGCTCTTTGTGAGGGGAAATGCACAGCAATATTCAGGTGCAAGTGTCAGCTCCACCCACTACTCTAGCTCAGGAAGACCCATCAGCCTGGTGATGGGCCATCTGGATAGGCAAGGCACACCTCACCTCACTTTGTGTGACTGCCTAGAGTGTATGCACAAAGCCCAACTGTCACCCTGACCCAGACTGCATACTAGGGGCAGGCAGAGGCACAGCATGGTTAAAGCAAGAAAATGCCAACTTTCTAAAAGTGGCATTTTCAGACCTGCAATTTAAAAACCAACTTCACTAAAGACATGTTTTTACATTGAGAGTCCAGGCATACCAAACACCAATTGTCTATCTGCTCCCAATTGAAAGTTATGCTTGTAATGTGTTACAAGGCAGCTCCAATGCTATCCTATGTTAGAGATTGGCCTTGCTGTAGTGAAAAACAAATTTAGCAGTTTTTCACTAGCAGGATATGTAAAACTCCACAGTACATGTCCTGCCTTTTAAATACACTGTGCCATGGTGCTACCTAGGGCCTACTGTAGGGGTAACTTACATGTACTAAAAGGGAAGGTGTGGGCCTGGCAAGTGTTTGAACTTGCCAGGTGGACATGGCAGTTGAAAACTGGACACACAGGCTCTGCAGTGGCAATGCCTGAGACAGGTTTGAAGGGCTACTCATGTGGGTGGCACAATCAGTGCTGCAGGCCCAATAGTAGCATTTGATTTTTCAGGCCCTGGGCACATGTAGTGCACTGTACTAGGGACTTACTAGTAAATCAAATACCCCAATCATGGAGCAACCAAATGGCATCACATTTTAGACACCGAGCACACGCACCTTAGCACTGGTCAGCAGTGGTAAAGTGCCTAGAATCCCAGAGTCCTAAAACCAGCAAAAACGAAGTTCAGCACACAGTCAAAAACAGGAGGTCAGAAGGCAAAAAGACTGGGGAGATCACGCCAACAGATGCCAGATCTAACAGTTTGGTTATTCTGAAGAATCATATCTACCTCTTCTGTAGATATAACCTCCCCTTTGATGTTCTTTGTGGTGTTCGGGAGATCCATAAATATCTCTTCTGTGGTTATGATCTTCTCTTCGATTCTGTTCATAATATTCTGTAGATTCCTAAAGACGTGGCCTTCCCTTTGATATTTTAAGGGTGTTCTGGAGGTCCATAAACCCTTTCAGTAGATGTGATATTGTCTTCAATGGTCTTCATAGTGTTTTAGAGATTCCAATTCTTTTTCTTGTGGTTGTGATCTTCTCTTCAACATTCTTTGCAGTGTCTGGAGATCCATAAGGGCCTCTTCCGTAGATGTGATCTTCTTTTCCGATGTTCTTTTCTCTTTGATCTTCTTTGTGGTGTTCTGGAGATCCATAAGAAGCTCTTCTCTTGTAGCAACCTTTTCTTCAATATTCTTTGCCTGTTCTGGAGATCCACGAGAACCTCTCCTCTGGATGTGACCTACTCTTTGATGTTCTTCGGATTGTTTTGGTGATCCACAAGGACCTTTTCTCTGCATGTGACCTTTTTCTTGATATTCGTTGGGTATTATGGTGATTCACAAGGACCTCTTCTATAGATGTGGCCTCTCCTTTCATGTTCTTTGTGGTGTCAGGAGATCCTACAGTACCGTTTCTATAGGTGTGACCTCCCTTTGATGTTCTTTGTGGTGTCAGGAGATCCTTCAGTACCTCTTCTATAGATGTGAACTCCCTTTGATGTTCTTTGTGGTGTCAGGAGATCCTTCAGTACCTCTTCTATAGATGTGAACTCCCTTTGATGTTCTTTGTGGTGTCAGGAGATCCTTCAGTACCTCTTCTATAGATGTGAACTCCCTTTGATGTTCTTTGTGGTGTCTGGAGATCCTTCGGTACCACCTCTGTAGATGTGACCTTCCCTTTGATGTTCTTTGTGATGTCAGGAGATCCTTCAGTACCTCTTCTGTAGAGGTGACCTTCCCTTTGATGTGCTTTGTGGTGTTTGTAGATCCTTCGTTTTGTCCTTTCCGACATCATGTCTCTCCGCACTTAAAAGAACTTCACTGGTTACCAGTTGTTAAAAGAATCGAATTTAAGGCACTGACGTTGGCTTTCCGAGCTACCCACGGTAACTGCCCCAGTTACCTGAAATCAAGACTGCGTGGCTATAAGCAGACGAGATCGCTAAGGTCTAATTTAAAAAGCCTGCTCTGCATACCTCGTTTTAACAAGGTCCGCCTGGGAGGCAGATCCTTCTCGGTTGGAGCTACAAAATTGTGGAACTCCCTGCCAGATGACTTACGTAACATAGAGGCAGAGCCTCTTTTTAGGAAAAAAGTTAAGACCTGGCTCTTTAGGGCAGAATAATGGATCTGTGGCTTGCTCACTGGTTTCACAGCTGCATACTGTTGATCGCTTAGCGCCGGGACACCTCTGTTTGAGGTAGCTGTCGCGCTTTATGTGTCTGTATTATTATTATTATTATTTATTTGTTACCTCTTCTGTAGATGTGACCTCCCCTTTGATGTGCTTTGTGGTGTTTGTAGATCCTTCTGTACCTCTTCTGTAGATGTGACCTCCCCTTTGATGTGCTTTGTGGTGTTTGTAGATCCTTCAGTACCTCTTCTGTAGATGTGACCTCCCCTTTGATGTGCTTTGTGGTGTTTGTAGATCCTTCAGTACCTCTTCTGTAGATGTGACCTCCCCTTTGATGTGCTTTGTGGTGTTTGTAGATCCTTCTGTACCTCTTCTGTAGATGTGACCTCCCCTTTGATGTGCTTTGCGGTGTTTGTAGATCCTTCAGTACCTCTTCTGTAGATGTGACCTCCCCTTTGATGTGCTTTGTGGTGTTTGTAGATCCTTCAGTACCTCTTCTGTAGATGTGACCTCCCCTTTGATGTGCTTTGTGGTGTTTGTAGATCCTTCAGTACCTCTTCTGTAGATGTGACCTCCCCTTTGATGTGCTTTGTGGTGTCCGGAGATCCTTCAGTACCTTTTCTGTGGATGTGACCTTCCCTTTGATGTTCTTTGTGGTGTCTGGAGATCCTTCAGTACCTCTTCTGTAGATGTGACCTTCCCTTTGATGTTCTTTGTGGTGTTTGTAGATCCTTCACTACCTCTTCTGTACATGTGACCTTTGATTTGATGTTCTCCGGGTGTTCTGGTGTTCGTGTACGTCCATAGTCAATTCCACGAGAAACTAAACTCTCTTAATATCTATCTATGGGGATGGTGTTGAAATAATTGTATGAAAAAACAATTGTTAAGTCTCTGGTGTATCAAAGGTAAAACAAAAGATATTACATGCACCGTTACAATTGAACAGTACAAAATAGGAATTAAACATGACACAAAGGATGCTGTAATTATAATTTTGACTTTTAAAGAGCAGTAAAGTGAGAAACACTCAACGATAATATTAATGCAGATTTTTCTGGGTCATTGGTTAGTATAATATTAACAGCTATGTTTAGTGTCTAACATTCATTCAGTTTGTACTATGCAATGTGTAAATGATGTTAATTTTTATTATTCCATAGGGTTTTATATTGAAGCCATGTATTCTTTAGACGCCCAGTGGTGGCCCTCATACAGTGGGGTGCAGTCGACCCTACCGACAGCGCAGCAGCTCTATGATACCCCCTTCAACTTTGGCAGCTACAATCCAGAGGAGATTGGCTGTCTGTCCCGCACCGCAGGTCACACCTTCCCCAACGACAGTCGGAACAAACATTATCTGCGCTCTGATGCTCAGTGGATGAGCGATGTCCACTTCGACCTTCTGGCGGGGTACCCGGACAGGTACATCCGGGCCGCTACCAAGAGGCGTGATCGGTCTGTGAACCACATCTTGACCTGGCTGCTGGAGTGTGGGTCGCAGCAGCAAGGCACTCCTGCCTGGGGGGCGCTGTCCTCCACGAGGTAAGGCATTGCAGTGCTCAACATGGGCAGGTACTGTCCGGTACTGAGTACCTGCACTTTTATATTTCAAATGGAGAGTACCTGCACTTCTCCTCACTGCTGCAATACATTTAATGGGAGAGTACCTGCACTTCTCCTCACAACTGCAATACATTTAATGGGAGAGTACCTGCACTTCTCCTCACTGCTGCAATACATTTAATGGGAGAGCAGAGCACCTGCACTTCTCAGAAGCAAACAGGTACTCAAAATAGTGAGTACCTGCACTTCTATATTTCCATTTAAAACCCTGGGTATGCACACATGCTGACACAGTTTCTCCCGATACCCTTCGAAAATGGTGTTTTCTCGTCACTGCGCTTTTTACGTCTGCTTCGTAACACTGTTATTTTCTTCAGCCAAAAATCTTCTTTGGTACAATTTGAGGACTTTGCCATCCAGCTGCTTTTTCTTTCCAGCAGATGTGTCACTGCTTAGTATATGACATATGCTTCTGTCATAATATAATGTGTTGGTTGGGTTGCATGGACTGAACGATAGTCGTTTAAAAAAGCGTGGACACGTGCTGGATTTGATTGAGAAAGGGAAATAGAAACCGTTCTGAAAGAAGCATGGGTTGAAACAAAAATTAAGAAATCAGGCGTCTGGACACCATCTGGCTTTAATAGAATTTAAAACAAGCATTGGCACAGCCAAATAGGTCTTGGCTTTAATTTGTCAAGTTTTTTTAAATTTGCCAATGCTTGTTTGGGCCAGCATGCAATCGCATGCACCAAAACACATGCATGCACATGTCCAGCAATCTTGAAATAGGTGAGTCATGTTGTGAATCAGTAGTGCACTCATGGTGCCTTGTGGGCAGGTAATTGGAGGGTGGGCTGGAGGGAGGCGTGCATCCTGACTGAAATAGGGCACAAACCCTGCCTATGCCTTGCATCCATTTTCGGTGCAAAAACCTATTTGTATGTGTTAGACCCGTCAGCCTTTGGTGTTGACTTCCCTCTAACTTTTTGCCATCTCCCCTCCAGTTTGCTGAAATTCATTTTTGTTGGCCTTAGGACTCTGTGCACTTTACCGCTAACCAATGATAAAATGTAGTGCTCCCTCCTTTAAACATGGTAGAATTGGCTTACACCCAATTGCACATTTAATTTACATAAAAGTCCCTAGTAAAGTTGTGCTACATGTACCCAGTGCCTGTAAATAAAATGCTACTAGTGGGCCTACAACCCACATAAGTACCCCATTAAAACATGACTCAGGCCTGCCTTTGCAGCCCTTGAGCAGTTTTAAACTGCCATTTCGACTTGGCAAAATAATCCTTTTGCCAAGCCTAAACCTTCTTTTAAATACATATAAGTCACCCCTAAAGGGTGTCTGCATTGTAAGCAGGATTGTTTTTGTGTAGGAAGGGGCACCTTCCTGCACAAAACAATCCCTTGAGGCATTTTCCTTTTTCTATGTGTGCAGTAGAAAGAGGAAGTAACAAGGAGAAATGAAGATATTTCTCCTCATTACGCCTTCCCTGGGAAGGCGTAGCATTCTGATGCATTCCCAGATCTACCAGTATTAGTAAATCTGAGAATGCTTCAGAATCCATTTGTGGACCCGTGTGAACACCCACGCTCAACCCATGGAATTCCTTCCCAGGGCAGAGTAACGCAGCGCAGCGATTTGTGCTGTGTTGCGTTACTCTGGATTTATCGTGGCGTGATAAAACACACTTAAGGGTTGCGTTGCTATTGCATCCTGTTGCGTGGTGCAAAAGAATTCAACCCTATGATAAATATGCCAATACATGTCCTGGTTGTGAAAAACACTTACATTTGTTTTTACTACCTCACAGCCTATCTCTCACATAGGATAAATTGGGCTACCTTATTACATTTAATAAGTGCTAACATTTGATTGGGAACAGGTAAAAATGTCAAGTTTGGTCTCAAAAAGAATTGCAATTCAAAATCCTCTTTAATGGTAAATTCAGATTTTAATTCACCAATCTGACAATGCCATTTTTAGAAAGTTAGCATTTTCTTATCACAAATATTTGGTGCCTGCAGCCTGTGTCCTGGGTCACATGACTGGGAATAGGGTGTCAGTTGGCCTTTGTGTATTCCTCCCAGACACTAACACAAAGGGGGACTTAATATTGGCAAGATGGGCTATGCTGCCAGGATAGGAGGGGTGGAGCTGTTCCCTGCCCCACTTACATTTCAAAGGGGCTACCTCAGCACATACACAAATAACTTAACACCAGCCTTTTGAGGCCCCAGACTTTCCGGAGCCTTGGCAGGGGAAGGGGGGAGCTTCCAGCAACAAATGGCAGGAAGGGCCTAGAAGTTTCTCCCACTTCAAAGGCTGGCACTAGTTATAAACAATGGGCCCTCAGAACCCTTCTTCAGTTCACTCCTGGACGGAAGCTCAGAAGGCCTGCCTTGTATTCCAGAGTATTGCCCTGCTGCTTGAAGCCTGCCTTGTACCCTCAGAGGATTGCCGTGCTGCTTGAGACCTGCCTTGCTGCTTGAACCCAGGACTACCAGAGTGACTCCAAGCGCTAGTTGGCTGGCCTGCTCTTCTGAGTTACAGGGACATAACAAGCTCCAACATCATTGAACCCTGTACCTGGTCTCTGCCTGGAGTGAGTTCTGACCTCCAAGTGGTCCCCAATCAGTCCTAGGCCATTGGAATTGGTGCTAAACGTGTTAAACCTGCCTAACCCTAAAACCTGGGACTTAGAAAATTGTTCACCAAAAAGTAGCCTGAGAACCGACAGGAGACCTGGACCTACCTGCTCCCCGATCCATTTGGATGCCCTCCCAGGGAAGGCATCCACCCTCGTGAAGCCCTCATAGGCTGCAGACTGCAGCTTCGTCCTACTGAAGATTTTTAACTTCCAAAAAAAGAGACCAAGTCCGAAAATAGAAACCTTCACTGCAACTTCAACCAGCGGCTCCCCGATGATGACACCTCCTCGGACACTGCCAGCTGCTTTGCCCCCTGAACTTCAGCTTTTTAGACATTGTTCTTCGAAAATTCTTCTAAGTCCGGAGGTAAGCCGAGGCTGGTCCAAATCCACTCCATGTAGCCAAACTGCGCTCCATGGTGGTAGGCCTTAACTTTGAATTTTGCCCCAGTTTCGCAAAACCAGATATCCGCTTTGTTCTTTTTGGTGCTATTTTTCACTTAAACTTTAAAAATTATAACTCTAGTTCTACTGATTGGATTGAATTTGTTTTGGTGTCATTTTATTTATTAAATTGTTCTCTATGTTTCTAAAATGGGTTGCAACTTTTCTTGAGTTGTGTTTTCTGTTTGTGTGATGCATAAATACTTAACACAGTGCCTCTAAGTTAAGCCTGACTGCTTTTGTGCCAAGCTACCAGAGGGTTAAGCACAGCTTAATTTATTGACTGTTTGTGGTTCACCCTGACAAGGATTATATGTGTTGCTTGAGTAGGGTTCATGCCCCCCTCCAATTTCTCACAGCATGCGAAAGTAGATTGACACTATTGTTTACTGTACATTGCATTGAGTACAGGGGCGCAGCTTCAGGGGGGTGTTTAGGGTGTTACACGCCCCTAATAAATGTATTTTCCGATAAATAGTTGGGTACAGGTACTTTCTGTCGGGTATGGTGAGATGTCTGTCGGATGTCACCAGGAATTTTTACATACTCACAGACAAAAATGCACACACACTCTCTCCCTCTCTGTGTCATAAGTCTTAAAAAATATTCGTTATTTGACAAAATATTATATTTTCTCTCTTAGTACTCCTACCATTCTGCTTTCCTCTCCATTTCCACTGCCACTTAGGCCCCTCTCATGCACCCTGCTTGTCGTATAATGTTTTGAAACATTATATGCCACAGTGATTGTCGGAAAATCTAAAGGGCACCCTCCCTCAATATTACTGAACAAGGTACCCCCCTGATTATGTAGCATGCAGTGTGAGCACATATATACTTCAGCACGCTTAAGTATAGTACAGTTGGACCTTAGTATCTCTCCCTTGTATACTCAGTCTCTCCCACATTCTGGGCCAGGGAAATCAACTTTGCTGGTCTTTTTAAAGTCACAGTTTGATACAGAGTTTGGAACCTCTCAAACCTCCTTCTCTCCTCCCATCCAAAAGAATGTGGGAAAGGCAAAATTTGCAGCTTTTAGGGTAATCTGATCACCACTGGTGGTTGACATTCTTTGCATCTGTCTAGTCTGGCCCAGTTCCCTGCCATTCTCTCATTTAATCTCTTTTTCTCCTTCACCAATAGGCCTGTAAACTTTGACTTTGTTGTTCGCCGGGGCCATTTAGCCAAGGTTCTCGTCACGCCTCATGTCCAGAATGGCTGGAAGTTGGCAGTCACCCTGTTCCGTGGGACCTACTACTTCCTGGAAATTGAAGATAATGAAGACCACTCTGAGGCGGGAGCTCGCAGCGACTACTTAGGGCACAAGTTTGAACAGTACATGACCTCAGGTACCAGACTGCGCCTTCAAGTGGAGGCCGGAGGTGGGTGGGCCTATGGGTTGGTCTTCTGATAGGATGGCTTAGCTAGACCCATCTATTTGAGTAGTAAAATGAAATGATATTTACTCCACACACCAAAGCAACCCCAAGATGTATTAACTTTTCAGGTGCCCGTAGACTCGGCTGCTCTTGATGCCCCTGCCTGCTAGTTTCTCTGGGTCCCCTGGAGGTCCATGAAGTTTATTTTTAACTCTAGCCCTGGTAATGTGGAAGGCATTATAGTGATTGGCAACAGCCTCTACTCTTACAAATACAGCCTGAGCAGGTGCAATTGGATATGATGCAAGAGGGGCCAATTGCCTTGGCGATATATTGTAGATGATACGTACTCAGCTCTGAAGTTGCTACATATTATATAGTGTGGGACAGTGTAGTGTAGGTGTTCAGCAGAGTAGGCCACTGTTCTGCTGGTCCTGGAGGGTAGTGCACAAGATGAGGCAGGCCTGGGTGCTATCAATTCAAGAGTGGTGGGCTCAGCTGGTCTCATTCCTCAACCCTCATAGCATAGCTGATAAGGTAGCACCTGCAGGAGAGTCACTGTGGTACTTAGTGGAAACTTTGTAGGTCTGAGGTTTTTACAGATTACCACTGAGTTGTTTCCATATGGGAAATTCAATATCTTTGTTATTAAATCAAACATACTTCCAATGCTTGTGCAGGTACTAGTAAAGGAGAGGGCCTTTTCGCCTGTAGGATACGCCTCCACTTACTTTCTTCCCACCGCCTCTCTTTTGCGTGAAGAGTCACTAACCTTTTTGTAGAGAAAGAGGACCAGATGCAGGGTTTTTAATTTCCAAGGGTATGGGATGCACAGACAGGAGACTGGTATTGTCCCCCTCCATGTCACCTTCTCCCACGTAGCCTCCTATGCACCTCGACTGTGATACACTTTATCGAGGTCACTCTTGACCTCCAAAGTGGAATCCATATCCCGAACTTTGAAGGCCTATCTGAAGGCAAGAACCTAGACAGTACGAAGATGTCCAAAGCACTTATCAATACTGGTTGTGGTCCACAACCAACTTCCAGAGGCACAGTACAACATTTCTGCTACTCCATATTGGCCAATACAATCACACTTACTAAGGATAGGATGCATAAAATGAAAGCACTATCTTTCAGGCTTCAAACTTGTTTTCTTCTTCTTGTCTTCCAGCTAGTTCAGGCCAAGCCCCAGACCCCTCACAAGTTCTGGATGTCAATGAAGCATTTTACTCCCTAGTAAAGGCATCTGTCAAGAACCACTCCCTGCTCCTGAGTGCTGAGGTGGACTCTGAGGACCCCTTAGTCCGTCACCTGAAGGCTCCCGCCTGTTATGTGGAACTGAAAACCTCCCTAATGCGAGGAGACCCCGGGAATGTTTCAAGGTCAGATTCCCTTTTACAATGTGTAGATGAAGGGGTGTATGTATGCTGTCCACCCAAGGCAGGGGGACAGCAAATCTACATAGTATTGCTCAAACCATAGGTGGTTTTGGGGTCTCTTCGGTGACAATCTTCTGGAATAATGCTCTGGGGTTTGGGGGCCTGGGTGGTGCTAGGAACACATCCCTTTGGTGATCTTGTCGAATGGAGTGTATTTAGGGCATATGAAATCCTTGCTACTTTTCTGCTTGATTTGCTTAAAGTGCCCTCCATTCAGACAGCTGAAGAAAGCAAGGCTCGGAGAGATGGGAGAGGATTTGGTGTTGCGGCCAGAGCTGCCAACTTTAGGGCTGGGGTACCAGGGTCAAGTCTCGGCATCAGCTCAACATCCTGTAAGCAAATTGCTTAATCTTCTTGTGCCTACAAATATATAAATATGCGAAGAACTTGCACGAAACAAATGTTACATTTAAATTCCGTAAGCAGCACAGTCACCAAGAAGTAGGTCAAAAAAAGTGGCATGCATGCTTGTAGTTAAAATAACATAGAAGATCATGTGGATGGAAATGAGTATTTCGGCCTCGGGACTCTGATAAGAAGAAGACACGGAGAACAACAGGGAATGGTATGCTATAACCAATAGAAACGGAGGAAAAGTAAGAGGCAAGCACACGAATGAATGAAAAGGAAGGGCAGGATGTAAGCCCCTTTTAAGATTTATATTAAATGCAATAGATTTACCAAGTACAGCGCAAGCCCAGTGCCGGCAAAACCTAAAAGAGAAGACTTGGGCTTTGCTATTGGGTATAATGACAAAGATGAGTTAGAAGTTTAAAACTGTCCTGCCAGCCAGTAATGGCAGGCTGGGAATCATGCTTTTGCTTTGTCATACTCGTGGTTGCTCAAATAGTGCTGTAGTCCGGGATAGATAGTTTAACTTACAGGCCCTAGCAACCCATGGTACCATATACTAGGGACTTAAAGTAAGTTAAGGTATGCCATTTGGGGATAAGCCAATTAAGCATATACTTTTAAGGGGTCAGAGCACATGCACCTAGACCTGATCAGCAAGGATCAGTGCATTTCAGAGCCATTACATCAGTACCTAGGGTCAAAAGGGGCAAAAGGTGGGGGGTGAACCTGCACCCTCACACCCCTCTACACCAATCGGGTCTTAGATAACTTAGCAAAGTGGGTGGACGGCTGTCCTACTTATGACCGCTGTTGGAGCTATTTCGAAGTTGACCCACAGGTATATGATCTTTAAGTCAGGCCTGCATCCTTCTCCCCTGTTCATACATGTATAACTTTTGATCTCTTTACACTAGAACAATTTGTTGCATGTATTGTTGTAGATACACATGCTCTGCATACTCTTGCCATCTAGTGTTTGGCTTGAATGTTTTCAAGATGTTTTTCTTCAAAAAGTCTTTTGGGTTAGGAGGTATACTGACTCCTTCCCTAGTTGGCAATGCAAATGGGCATCAAATCCATGTTAAATACTTTTTTCCACCGTCGGGTTCGAATGAGTATCAACAGTGCTCGGTGTTAGGTGACTTGTAGTGCTTTCCTTCGGGCAAATTCAGTCACAATGGGCTTGTTAATTGAGTTTTCTGTGTCATCTGCTTTGTGTATGATTTTTGTACCCCAATGAGCGTGTGGTGTCTCCAGTTCAATGTACTATCCCTTTAAGAGTTTGCATTATCCTTAGCCTTCCGTTTGAGACTCCGAGGGTGAAAGGTCTTGGGTATTTTGAATGACCGCCTGAGTGTATGTTGTCTTCAGAATTGTGTATCATCACCCTCTAATAATAGTATTACTTTTAATATTGGTAATAAGAAGAAGAAGAACAGAAATGTGTATGGTCCCCCGTGTATTGCATAAGACACTCAAATAATACTAGTAGCGCCCTGTGTGCACTCGCCTCAGCATTCTGTGCCATAGTAAATTGGGTTATTAGTTGCGAAGGATGTGAATCCTTCACAAGTAATAGGTCCACAATTGTCTCCTTACTGGGACCAAGTAGCATCACGATTAAAGGGGATGTCATTATATATAAGGCAAGCATACTGGCTTTGTCAAGGGCTCACTGCATCAATATATATCACAGGACTATTGGCTTACTCAGGCTGGCGCCATTAAAGCAGTAAGTACATGATAGGGTTCGCCATTGAAACCAATGGGATTAATAATCATACAACAATATTGAAATGATTACCTTATAAGCATTGAAGTGTTCATTAATGATAATATTTTATTGAAATATTTTTAAATAAAGCATTGCGATTCAAAAAATAACAGGTGTCAGAGACCTTTTTCATATTTCTCCGATCACATAATGTAGCCATAGGACCAAACACTAGAAGCCCCCACACTCCAGAGCTTGAGAACAAGAGCTAAACTCTGGAGGTGCTTTAAAATTGATATAACTGTGCCTGGAGGGCAGAGGGGGGAGTTCATAAAATCTATGTTCCCAGCCACTTAGAGCGACTTTTCAGAAGTCATCTCTGAGGGCCTGCTGCACTACCTGCAGCCCCCCACAACACTTCAGAATTAGGTTGGTGGTGCCCCTGTCCCTCCTTGGGCCACCACTTCAGAAAAGTATGCAGGCAAAGTCCTCGCAGGACATCATGGGGCACTCGTATGAATATGTAATGAGTGACTTTGCCCACTCTTGCAGCCTCGCGATGCGTGTATTTTGTTTGTGTTTGGGTGGAATGGGCCCACTTGGGGCACCTCAGCATTTGCTTTTCTTATTTTTAGTGGCAGTTTGTGGAGCCCACTTCCACGCTGCCAAGTCCACTTTGGTTCACTCTGATTCTGTTGATCCCATCTGGCCAGCTGCCAGTATGGGAGACAGCCTCTTCATTCTCCTTGCCAGTGTGCAGGGTGCAGGCTCTGTGGAGTGCGCCCCGTTCCCACGGACATAGGAACAGGGAGTTGGGGAGCCATCCGCAATTTGGGTGAAGAGGTGCGACACTCCTCCCATCGGGATCCTGGGAATAGGGTCCTGGGGTCCAATCGCTGCTTCGCCAGCCCGAGTAGGGTTCATTTCATCATTGCTCGCAGGGAAATGGGGGATACTGGGTGCAATCAATAGTCAGGGAGAGGGGTACACGCACGCTCACTCCCCCAATTTAAATACTTTTTTACATCTGCGCTGGCGACAGGGACCTGGCTTACCCCGTTTCCAAAATTATGGCAACGCACCACACGCTAGTTTTTAGGTCTCGCCTACGCAGCGCGCATGCGCTGCATAGGAGGAGACCTTTAGAAATCGATTCCGTTTTTCAGGCAAAAACGTGCACGCATTGCATTGCTTTGAATGGCAACGCGTGCACGTTTGGCGATTCCCTTGCGGGAGCGAGCTTTGAAACCATCTGTTTGTAATTAACAGATGGTTCCTGCTCGCTCCCGCAAGGGAAACAGGCGCAGGCCCCCTCCCCCTGCTGCCTCCTCTCCTCGTCCTTTCTATAACCGAGACTGTCACGCTTGTGATGAGTGTTTGCAGTTCTTAAGTGCGATTCTCTTTAATACCTCAAGATGTCACTGTGGCTCCAGTTGGGATGTTGTAATCTTCCTATAAAGCAATAGTATCCAGGCGAGGATTTTTAGGAGAACCGCTGCCTCCATTAATTGTTTCCATTCATATACGTTGGCTTTAAACGTGTTTTAGGAGAATATTCTGAAACTCTGGATTGGAATTGGCCCTTCTGTAAGAGGATGTAAAAGTGCACTACATTACGTCCCCGTGCATGGCTTTGTGAATCAGCCTAGGTGCGAGCCAGCAGCCATGGTGACAACACTCTACACTGATAACAGAAGACATTGATGCTCGCAGACACAGTCATGACGATACTTCCATCCGAGGTCACGCCGAGCTCCCGACTACAAGACTTTGTCGAGGAGAAGAAATACGGGCAATGCCGCCCTGGAGGGCGAGACATTTTGTTTTTAGGACGGTGATTGTGGAAAGTAGATGGGAACCTTATGCCAGGCTGTCACGAGACGGACGTAAACATAACCAAGAGTGCTTTGGGGTATTCATGCCTGTCACCCAACTACCAGTGTCCTGCTGACCCCCCACAGTCTGCATGAAGGCTTTAAGCAAGCTCGACCATTGAAGGCTGTGTCCATCAATACCAACCACGCAGCCCTCTCAGTCTCAAGCCACGGGGTACTTACTACAGGTGCCAGTGGCTCCCACCATGTGCACCCAGCCCACTTGTAGAAGTTAGTCCAACTAACTAGTCTTGGTGCCAAAATTCCCTTTGTGCACACGTGGTGCCAGTTGAACCCCATTTGGTGCATCTCATCTGTACACGTAGTCCGGTAACTCTTAGTGATTTTGTGTGCGTTTGCTCTCTAGTACACGCCTTTGAGTGCCATTCTTGCTTTGATTTTGACTAGCAAGTTGACAAATACTACCCTGTTGTGTTGCATTGTGTGATACCTTATGAACAGGTAAATGCTGCACGTCACTCGTGGCTTCTCAGCGAAAGGCCCACATTAAGCAATATATAAGCGAGCCCCATGTGTTCCTAGCTAAGAGGGCACGTGTTTAATTATAGGCCAACTGAACCATGTGCCAGCAGGGGTCAGTAGCCTCTCTTCCACGTTGTGTGATGTTTTGTTTGCACCTTCCTACTGCGACTCGACCTCGCAGCATTGAGGGGCAAGTCGGCCCGGAAGAATGAGCCTGCAGAATGTACCTAAATGTTTCATTGGGGGGAGCGGTGGTTCTGGCATTGCCAACAGATCCTATTCCTTTGGAACTGATGTGCCAGGCCTGCCTCCTGCTACCCGGAGTGAAGGCGAGGCTGGCACCGTCTGCCGAAGCCGAGCCAGCACTGCTGTCCTTGCAGTTCCGGGTAGTGCTGAGCTATGACTGTGATCCAGCGCTAACAATAAAAATAATTTCTCCTATTATGCTTTGGTCCTCCAGGTGCAATTATTTCTCTAACACACACACTATATCCATATGACGGTGGGGCCCATAACACCGCATATACATTCACTTACTCATTTGTTCCCTGGATTTCCTCCGACAAAGAACCTAGGAGAAAAACGATTTGCTGGAAGGAGACGGGATACCTCTTTATCATGACATAATATTTCTCATTTGCTTTAAGGTATTCCGCTCATTGGTCGATGGACCAACTAGTAGGAATCAGTTGATGGTGATTAAGACCAGCTCAATCACAATGAACTCTTTTACCATTTCAGTATAAATCATTAAGCTTAAAGAAACTCACTGAGACATTTGCTTAAAGAATAATAAAGTTTATATAAGTTTTGAAATCAGGAAATTGAAATTAAGTTTTATTATTCAGATTATTGCATTTATCATCAATATAAGAATAGTTTAAAATTGTAAGGCACTTTTATTAGACGGAAAAATGAGGTTATCATAATAAGTACTCTATAGATCAATCTATCTATCTCTCTGGGGAAAGCCTAATAATTCTAATAAAAATCTATCAATTAAAGTTCTCCTAAAGCTGCATCTTTATACTCAACTGAAAAAGGAAAATAACAGCAGCAGCATCAGCTCGTCAGCATCTGCAACCGCAAACTCTCCCATCTACAGCATTTAATTTCTTCAGCATCTCCCGCAGCATGTCCGCAGCATTCGAACAGCATTCTAACCCCTCCCACCAAGAGTAGGTCTTCTTATACCCTAATTCTAGCTTACAACATAAAATGTTTCTTCTTCATGGCGCGATTCACTCTTATTGGTCAAACTCTCGGGTCCATATACATTTTATCAAACTTCCTGGTCTTAACCAGTTCCGTGTGGAATGTCCATGCAAGCATCGTTTCTCACAGTTCATGCACTTGCTCATCCGTTTCGATCAGTCCAAATTGTATCTTTTTCTGCTACATTTTGTGTAATACGGTACTGTCTATTGATTCAACCAGGCCTCTCACGCTTCTTGCTGATCATCTTGGCACACATCTGCTCAGAAGGGTCACAGCAGCCTTGACCATACTTTCATCTTAGCCTCTTGGCATCAGCACGTGATCATCCCTTTTCCACAGCTTTTCTCCTCTATCACATGGTCTCATCCGTTCATGCGCACTCTAATAACTCGCGGCCATTTTATATTGCTGCTCAGCAGGCCTAAGCGCACTATTTTCAAAGATAAACAAAATGTTATTAAAACAAAGAAATATAAACCCTTTCGTTTCCCTCCCGTCTTTCTACGTACCCCAATTAGGTATTACCTAGCAGAAGCAACATATAAAGCTGTCCCTTACTTACCATCGCTTTATTTTGCAACCACACGTTTTATTTGAAAGCACAAAACATGCATTTATTATTTAATTAGTACGCAAAATATTATGTTATGTTTGACATATAAACAATTATAAGTCAATTAATTTGCACACTGAATTGCGTGTTACCATTAACCCTTAACATACATTGTTGGTTATTTACTTAACGAACATGTTTATTAATATTGTACGAAAATATTAGGAGGTTAAAATTTTTATATTTACCCTGCTCCATCAACTCCCCCTTTGGTGATTTTTAATATCACCACAAAAACCCAAGTTATACAATTTTCTCAGACAGCATATATCTTTTATCCATTTGCTTTTGTTAGTTCACACAACTGTATCCATTTCAACTTGTTTCTTCGTTTTCTTATACATGTTCTCTTTTATTTCTTCTAACTCTATTTCACTTATTTCTCTCTCTCTTTCCTTGTTTATCATGTTTTCTTTTTCTAACTTATTCTGCCTTCTTCTTCTCTTTATACATGTTATTGCAAGCTTTAGTACTAATATTATTATTATTATCATGGTTGCTATTATTATAACTTTCCCTATTATTAATCCACTCATTCTTGTTAACCAATTTGTTATAGATGAAAACCCTTTACCAAGTTTTCCCCAAGCACTTTCAACCTCCAGTGGAACAAGTTCTTTGTGCAAATTTGTAATATTTGTTATATACTTCTGTATATTTTCGCTTTTATCTGGAATGTAAGTGCAACAATGTTGGACTTTCAGCATTCCACAGACTCCGCCCTCTTTTGCCAAAAGAATGTCAAGGGCAAGACGATTTTGCATCACCATAGCTCTCATGGCAACCATCTCGGTATTTACCATCAAGAACCCTCCAGCAGTATCTGTAGATAAACGATCTACCACTGTGGATAATTTCCGAATTCTGAATGCATTCAAAGATATTCCCACTGCTGGTATCAATGCACCAAATATATCACCTACTATTTCTGAAAAACTTTCCCTTTTTCTACGTGTAAAGGTATTTATCATTTTGTGTGTTCCTTTTTCTTTTCTATCTACATGAAAAATCTTTGGAAAGACCAGGCCTAAGTAACATGACCCATACCAATGGTCCGGCAACCTATAATAAGCCCTATTCCCACAAATATAATAAATCCCAGGAAATATTGGATCTTTTCCCCCTTTGAATCCCCATCCACCTAAAATTTGGTAATTGTCATGGCAATTGCTGGAACCCACAAAATAATTGTCATATCTTGTCTTATTTCTTCTAATGCACAACCTTCCCTGTTGGGGCCAATCCAGAGTCATAGCTGCATTTGTCTTTTTCTTGTCATGATGGTCTTCCTCAAACGCCCAAAGAGGTGTTTTTGTCTCTTCTATCACTTTTCTTTGAAATTTCACTCTTCTATCTTCAACCATTTCTAAAAATACCTTTTCTTCTTTCTTTAACTCACAGGTAAGGTTGTACCTAATTATACTATCTAATGTTAAAATCTTATCTTCTAAGAAATATTCACCAAATGTCTTTCCCTCTTTTATTTTGTTAAGCTCAGGAACTACAGAAACCTTTGCAAAAATCTTATTTATATCAGTGTAATAATATTCTAATCTACCTGTTTTATAAAATAAACTTGCTAAAACACTACATGTTATTCCATACGTCAAAGGGAGGTGATGATAAGTCACACCCTCTGCTACAGATGCAGGTAACTGCATACAAACATAGCAATCTCTTACATCCATTGTTTCTACATACTCATATAATAATTTAGTAAAAACATTTTCAGAAAAATCTGTTATTGACTTGTCCTTATGTAATTCTGCACTACTCTTTAAAATAACTGGCTCTTGAGTGTTAGCTCCTTTTTCTTTCTCAGTGTTATTGGATATTTCTACTACAGCTAAACTAATTGGAATAGTTATTGCTAATACCACCCATACTGTTATTAATAATCCTGTACAAAAACAGCACATCTTGCACCATCTACTTAAAAACTCACATTTACATTTTCTATCTCTAGTATTCTCCATTTTGTCTTTTAACCTTATTTATTTGTTTTCTAGCAAATTGTGTCACTACACCTCAGAAATGACTTGCTTGCCACTCTGTACTTCCAATATTTTGTCTTTTCCTGGTACTTTCTTTCAATTCTTTATCAGAATTCTTCCTTTGTCACATCCGGTAAAATTCGTCAGCTCTGTGTTTTGTCAAATCCGGTAAACTATCTAAACTTCTTCAGGTTTGTTTCTTCATGTTTGTTGCACTTCACTTTCTCCCATCAGGTTTCTTTGTTCTGGGTTTTCGTGAGTGTTCAATTCTTCTTTGTTACTAGTCAAAGCACGATACAACCATTCAGGCGATCTATACTTTTGATTTACTTTCTTTATTCTTTTCGTTTTCTGCAAGTGTTTTCCACCTTGTTTTTCTTGTTCCTTTTGACTGGTTATTTCATTCACTTGTTCAGCACTTTTCCCATCCAATTTTATGATTCTGTATCTTAATTTTCTTACTCCGTTGGGCCAATCGTCTCCTTTTCTTGGCCTTTTTGCTTCACTTCCTTTTTCCTCTCTTTCTGTTTTCCAATTTCTTTTTCTTGTTTCTAGTTTTTCATTTCTTTCTTCTCCACTTTCTTCAGGCTCTGTTTCAATTCTTTCGTTATTTCCTCTTATTTTGAAGCTTATAATTTCACTTTCATCTACTTGTGGTTCTTTTCTTATCTTCCTTCGTTCACCTATTTCTGTCCCTCCTCGAGGTTCTTCCGAATTTGTATCAGTCTCTCTATCTGCTTCTAAAGTTCCCTGTTCTTGTGTTTGACTATCTGTCCCTACTGCTCCTCGGGGTTTTTCCGATTTTTCTAACTTTTTGTTTGAAACTCTCCCTTCTTCATCTATTAGTATTATCTTCGAAGGAATTATACCACAACTTGTACTTGGTTGCTCACTGTCACTATCTTCTGGCTCAGTTTCTTCTCTTATGCTTTCAAAATTCCTCTTTCTTTTTAGAATTTCTTCACCTTCCGAATGTTCTGTATCTGATTCTGAACTGGTGTCAGATATTTCCAGATGTCGACTTTCAGGTCGATCTTCAAATTCTGGAATATCAGCTATTTCTTCTATTTCTTCTTCTTCCTCTATCGTTGCACTTCAGTTGGGTCTTCCAGATGTCGACTCACAGGTCGATCTTCAGGTTCTGGCACCCTGTTTGTTTCTTCTTCTCTTTCTGATGCTGAACTGTTATCTGATATTTCCAGATGCCGACTCACATGTCGATCTTTAGGTTCTGGAACTCTGATGGTGTGACTGGCATGCACCCAGTGTTTCACTCCTGCACACTTGACTGCGGTGGTCGTCACTAGGATCACTTGTCGTGGTTCGTCCCAGCGAGGAACCAAACAGTTTCTTCTCCGGTGGACTTTTATTCGAACCCAATCTCCGGGATTCAAGTCGTGAGCTGGTTTTCTTTCAAGAGTGGTCGCATCCGGTCCAACCTGATGAAACACAGAACGCACCACATCAGCCAATCCTTTGCAATAATCCAGCACTAGATCATCAGTTATAGTCAGTAGCTTGTTGACAGGTACTTGTGCTTGTCTCATTGCTCGTCCCATGATTATTTCATGCGGACTGAGTCCAGTCTTCCTTTCCGGAATACTTCTGATTGTCATCAGAACCAATGGCAAAGCATCTGGCCATTTCAGTCCTGTAGCTTGACACATTTTTCCTAACCTGTTTTTGATCGTTCCATTCACTTGCTCTACTATTCCAGAAGCCTCTGGTCTGTATGCACAATGCAGTTTCTGTTTAATACTAAGTGCTTCACAAATCAGTTTAACTAATTCGTTTTGGAAATGCGTTCCTCTATCTGTTTCAATCGTGACTGGAAAACCATACCTTGGAATGAATTCTCGCAGCAAAAGTTTTGCTACTGTGATACTATCATTCCTTCTTGTTGGATATGCTTCCACCCAACGGGAAAACAAACAGACGACCACTAGAACATACCTCAATCTGCTGCAAGGTGGCATTTCAATAAAATCCATCTGCATTCTAGTGAAAGGACCCCCTTCTCGTCCTATTCTTCCTAGACTCACTACTGTCTTTCTTCCTGGGTTTAACTGTTGACAAATAAGACATCTCTGACAAAGACTCTCAGCTATGGCTCTGAATTTTGGATTATACCATGTTTGTCTAAAAAGTCTGATCATTGAGTCTCTCCCAATATGGGCTTGTCCATGGTACATCCGTGCCATGTCAGAAATCATGCTATCAGGCATAACTGGTCTCTCATCCCTGTAAACCCAAACATCAGTTTCTTCATGTTTTCTACATCCTGCTTTTAACCATATATCTTTTTCTTCATCCTCTGCAGCCTCTTGTAACTGTCTCACCTCATCCCATGTTTCAATTGAGTTAGTAAAAAGCAAAGGACAAGAAATATGCTCTCTTTCGCGACATTTATTTAAAGAAACCACATTCTTTGCACAATACTGTGCCATTTCATCTGCGTATCTATTACCAACAGTAATATAGTCTTCCCCATTGTTATGGGCATTGCACTTCACAACAGCGATTTGTTTAGGCAGCTGTATCGCCTCAAGCAACCTTTTCACAAAATCTCCATTTCTGATGGGCGTCCCTGCAGATGTCAAGAAACTCCTTTGTGACCAAATCTGACCAAAGTCATGTACTACCCCAAAGCCGTACTGGCTGTCAGTCATAATTGTAACCCGTACATTTCTTCCTAACTTACAGGCTTGAATCAGAGCTACTAATTCTGCAACTTGGGCAGACCGTACACCTTTCAGACAAGATGCTTCCAATACAGTTGCTACTGTGCAAACTGCATATGCTGCACTTAGAACTCCTTCACTCGTTCTCAAACATGAGCCATCTACAAACAGAATATAATCTGATTCTTTCAAAGGCTCATCTCGTATATCAGCTCTTGGTTTTGTACAGTATTCGAGCACATTCAAACAATCGTGATCTACTTCATCCATTTCAATCACATTCTCTTCATCTGGCAATGATGTTGAAGGATTCACATTCATACATCTGTCAATTGTTACATTATCTGCACTCAAAATTACCTTTTCATACCTAGTCAGCCGACTATGTATCATGTATTGAGTTTTTGTTCTTGTCAAAAGAATTTCCACAGAATGGGGAACATACACTCTTAATGGATACCCCATTACTATGCCTTCACTTTGTTCTAGACTCACACAAGTAGCAGCAACCGCTTTCAAACATCCAGGCAACGCTTTCGCTACAGGGTCTAAAACAGCAGAAAAATATGCAATTGGTCTTTTCATTGTTCCATGTCTCTGCACCAAAACTGAAAACGCACATCCATCTCTTTCACTGCAATACAGCTCAAAATATTTCTCATAGTCAGGCATCCCTAATGCTGGAGCCTCACACAATTTCTTTTTCAACTCTCTGAATGCTTTCATTTCTTCATCATTCATTTCAAACGGATCTTTAACATCCTTCTTGGTCAGTTTCTGTAATGGTTTAGCAATTAGTGAAAAACCGCTTATCCATTGTCGACAATATCCAACCATTCCCAAAAACATTCTTACCTCTCTTTGTGTCATTGGAGCTCTCATTCCTTGAATCATTTTTATTCTTTCTGTCGTTACCTTTCGCACTCCTTTCTCAATTTTATGCCCTAAATACTGGACTTCTTGTTGACAAAACTTCAACTTTCGAAGGGGACACTTTATGTCCTCTTTTCGCTAAATGATTCAGCAAAGCAATTGTATCATTGACACATGCTTCCTTCGTTTTTGATGCCACCAGTAGGTCATCAATATACTGAACCATTACTGACTTTTCTGGCATTCTTAAATCTTCCAATGATTTCTTTAGGATCTGATTAAAGATTGAGGGACTTTCTGTATACCCTTGAGGATTTCGGCACCATGCCAAAATACGCTCTCCAAACCTAAAAGCAAAAATTGGCTGGCTATCTGGATGCAATGGAATAGAGAAAAATGCATGACATAAATCTATTACCGTGTACGATTCTGCTTCACGTGGAATCTGGTATAGAATCACAGCAGGGTTTGGTACTATTGGGCAACAAGGCACAACAATTTTGTTTACCTTCCTTAAATCCTGTACGATTCTATATGTTCCATTTGGCTTTTTCAGTCCCATTATTGGCGAATTACATGGACTGCTCATGATTTCTTTTAGAATTCCTTGTTCAATCATTTTATTTATTACTGGCGTTATTCCTTCAATTATTTCTGGAGTTAATTTATACTGGGGCGTATTTGGGTAACTCGTTCCCTCTTTTACTGTTATTTTTACAGGATCTATTCCTTTCATTAATCCCACATCCTCTCCTGTCAAGTCCCACACTTCTTCTTTCACTGTCCTTTTCAACTCAATTGGGATTTTCTCTGCATCAAATACAGGAAATAAACCATTTACTTCTGGTTCTAAATTTACCATTGTCATTTTATACAGCACATCCTCATCTGGAGTCTGAAATGCAATTCCGTCTGGAGTACAATAAATTGTGCAGTTCATTTTGCACAACAAGTCGCGTCCTAAAAGGTTCACGGGACTACAATCACACACCACAAATCGGTGCATTTCACTAAATGGACCAATTCTCACCTTTACTAATCTAGTAAGAGGCGTTTCAATTTGCTGATTGGAAACTCCAACCACTTGGATATGTTCACCTGAGAGAGGAAGATTTGGAATTTCCACTGACCTAACAGTAGAACGGGTAGCTCCAGTGTCAACAAGGAATGTTACATTTGCACCATTCACTTCTCCATCCACAAATGGACCAGACTGATCTACCTCTAGAGTTGCGCCAAGCACGCACTCTTTCCTCTCTCTTAGGCACCGTCAGGAACTTTCATCCGTGTCATCCTCATTCTGTCGCAACCAAAACTGGGAAATGGCAGCTGCACGCGGCAACTGGGTTACCTGTTCTCCTCTGTAGAATCCTGTTTCTGCACTGTATCTCTGTTGGTTAACACTCTTGGGAAGTGGTGGTTGTGGCACCTGACCTTGTTGAGTAACTACCTCACTCTGCACCTGTGAATTTAATGATTGATTTTCCACATTAGGTTTTGGAGGAAATTTACACTCGTTTCTCCAATGTTCTAGCTTTCCGCAGTTGTGACATGGCCACTTTTTCTTTGCCTCATCTATGCTCATTTGTCCTTTTCCTTTACCTATATTAGGTCGGGGTTTAAACTGTCCTGTTTCACTGCTAGTATTATTCAATTGAGCTTCTTGCTTCTCTGCAACTTTCACCTGTGCCCACATGGCTTTTTCTTTTAACTTACGCTGTTTACTCTCAATTTCATCACTGCAATACTTAGCATATCTCAAAACTTCATCCACTGTGCTATTCTGCCATCCTA
This sequence comes from Calotriton arnoldi, assembly GCA_963921515.1. NCBI lineage: Eukaryota > Metazoa > Chordata > Amphibia > Caudata > Salamandridae > Calotriton > Calotriton arnoldi. The sequence goes on along the minus strand of CAWUFW010001626.1, from coordinate 950,417 downwards.
TCAAGTGCTGCTTAATCCTTTCACTTATCTCTGGTGTTAATCCATACACAAACCTATATACAAAATAACTCATATCCTTCTCACTTAGTGTCTCATAACCACTATACTGTTTGAAAACCAACAACAATCTCTCATAGTACGCGTGCACTGACTCTTTGCTTTCCTGCGTTGTTCTGTCTATTTTTACCCAATCTGTTTCTTTTGGTGGAATCTTATTCTTCAAAAAGGTAACTACTTGATCATACTTCCTCATCACTTCTGGACCTGGCGCTCCTGTTTTAGCATCCCTTGGATATTCTACAGTTGGCCAATCAATGGTAATCTTACATTCTGTCCACAAATCAGCTGGCACTACTATATCAAACAATCCATCTAGATCTATCCACAGCACTTTTGACACTTTAACAAATCTTTCCACTTGTCTGTACCATTCTACTGGTTTCTCTCTCAATTTTGGGAAGTCATTTGTAAATGACAGTATGTCCTGTCTGGTCCATGGAACATGCACATAACTACCACCTAGTGTTTCTCTCATCGGGTATTCCCTAGCAACTGGTTCCCTATCTGTCACTGCAAAAGCCAAAGATGCTTTATCTGTCGTTTTCTCATTCCTCTTTGTCCATCTATTTCTCCATCTATCCACATCACCCCATTTTCTCAATAAAACAATCAGCTCTTTTATTTGGGTCAGTCTTCCTGATGTGTTCAAATTCTCTATGTCTTTCTCACAAAAATCTACTCTGTACGGTTTCTGCAACGTCCTCACTTTCACAAACTCTACTCCTAATTCGCTTGCAATCTCTTCCAATTTGTCATGTAAATTTCTAGCTCTCCAAGTAAGACTTTTGCACAAAAACATAATCTCATCATCCTGATAATTTTTCAGTTTTTCTGTTCCAATTGTTCCCAAAATCAATTCTTCCATGTCTATTTTTAACCTAATTACATCTAAAGGTTTCTCATCCTGTTCTTTTACTTTAAGCGCTTTCATCCATTCATTTAACTCTTCTGGAGTCGGACCTACAGGCGTACTATTTAATTCTATCCAATCACTGCTCTTTTCTGGTGTTCCTGATGCAGACTCTGTCACCATAGGCATTCTCCTAATCTCATTCTCATTTATCGTCAAATTTGTAGGTGGACTTGGTCTACATGTACTAGCCAAATTGTGTGCACCTTCATTATTCAGTTCCATCCTTTCTCTTTTTCTTTGCAAATGTGAATTCATAGGAATCACCAAAGAATGGTCATTAATTTTCTGATTCTCAAAAATTGGCATTACTGGACCAATTGTTACTGGGACCGTTACAGCTTCCATATTCTTTGTTAATTCTCTTATTTTCTCAGTTAATTCTTTTGTCGTTTTTGCTAATTCGGTTGCATTGTCACTTTCTGTCTCTTCATTTTGTGAACTTTTAAATGTTTCTTGTGACCTATTTATTTCATTTCTTCGTTCAGGTTTTTTATTTCTCCCAGTTTCCATTGGCGGTGCATTAGGTGTCACCACCGCAGAAGTCTGTTGGTATGGAGGTGGGTTTCTGTTTAAAATATCTTCCAGCAATTCGTCATCTGTTTCACTACCACCATACACATACTTTTCTACCACTACATGTTTCTTTTTCTCTGTACACTTTCTCTTTGCTTCTTCCTCAACCGCAAAAGCCAGAAACAAACCTCCTGCCATGTTAGCGTATCTCCAACGCTTTACTCTGTCCTCATGATTTATTCCCCACAACCTTCCAGGCATAAACTCATGATTCTTTAATCCTCTGGATCTCTCTCGCTCATACATCTCATCTTCCCATTCCGTTAAAGCTTCAAACTGTGTCGGTCTAGGTCTGGGTTCTAACATTAACATCTTTTCTCTCAAGTTCCGTAGTAAAGCTGCATTGAATAAACCATTCTCAGGGAAAGCCAATGCTCCATCATTCTTGGTATATTTTGTCCAATTTTCTAACCATATGCATGTATGATATCCATATTTCAGCATCATATGTGAAGCTGGTGATTCGGCGGAGGAATTATTTGTCCCTCTCTAGTCACTACCTTTTTATCCTTCCTAAAGAAGTTCTTAACTTTCGACATCCAAGACGCTTTCTCTTTTCCATACTCATAGTACGACATGATTCTCAACCTTTTTCCCCTTAAACAATCCGCAATTCAACACTGTTCCCTATGCGTTATTTCCAACCAATACTAGCGCGACTCACACCAACACTCCAATCACAGCGATTTCTGTCTACGGCGCACTGTCCAATCCCAGCGCGGCTTTTGTCTACGTCACTTTGCTCCTGTTCTCATGTGACTTGCGCACTGTCCAATCCCAGCGCGGCTTTTGTCTACGTCACTTTGCTCTTGACCCCTCCTTTACAAAATTTATCGGCAATTTCCTTTTCAACAATTTTTGTTAGTTACAACATTTTATCCACATTTCCATTGTCTGATTCGCTAAACCGAAAAGATAGCTTTGACCATTCACACAAGAATTCTGTATTTTCCAGTAGGCAGCGCTTACCTCTACCCTACCACAGAACTTTCAGTTTCGTCGATAAAGTAGCACTTCCCTCTACCTTACCCTTCTTTCGAGCAATCAGTAAACCCGTTTCTCTGGGGATAAAACACATGTGGAGACTATACTGCTCCTGAGAATTAAGGCCAGAGTTTCACAAGAAAACCGATCACTATTTCACTTACACACCTTTTATACTCAAAATATCCCTAATATAACACAACCTGTGTTATTACCAAAAATGAACTCAGACAGTGTAAAATTCCATGTGACTTCTCTTGCCACACGTGTTCCACTTCCTACTTCCCGGAAGCGTGAAAACTTACATATAACATAACGCGACTCAACAAAAAGTGTTAGACATAAACTTATCAATAATCTATAATCAAAAATCAATAATCACCAAACTAATCTATAGAAACCATAACTCTGCTACCAAGAAATCTGATCCAGCGCTAACAATAAAAATAATTTCTCCTATTATGCTTTGGTCCTCCAGGTGCAATTATTTCTCTAACACACACACTATATCCATATGACGGTGGGGCCCATAACACCGCATATACATTCACTTACTCATTTGTTCCCTGGATTTCCTCCGACAAAGAACCTAGGAGAAAAACGATTTGCTGGAAGGAGACGGGATACCTCTTTATCATGACATAATATTTCTCATTTGCTTTAAGGTATTCCGCTCATTGGTCGATGGACCAACTAGTAGGAATCAGTTGATGGTGATTAAGACCAGCTCAATCACAATGAACTCTTTTACCATTTCAGTATAAATCATTAAGCTTAAAGAAACTCACTGAGACATTTGCTTAAAGAATAATAAAGTTTATATAAGTTTTGAAATCAGGAAATTGAAATTAAGTTTTATTATTCAGATTATTGCATTTATCATCAATATAAGAATAGTTTAAAATTGTAAGGCACTTTTATTAGATGGAAAAATGAAGTTATCATAATAAGTACTCTATAGATCAATCTATCTATCTCTCTGGGGAAAGCCTAATAATTCTAATAAAAATCTATCAATTAAAGTTCTCCTAAAGCTGCATCTTTATACTCAACTGAAAAAGGAAAATAACAGCAGCAGCATCAGCTCGTCAGCATCTGCAACCGCAAACTCTCCCATCTACAGCATCTAATTTCTTCAGCATCTCCCGCAGCATGTCCGCAGCATTCGAACAGCATTCTAACCCCTCCCACCAAGAGTAGGTCTTCTTATACCCTAATTCTAGCTTACAACATAAAATGTTTCTTCTTCATGGCGCAATTCACTCTTATTGGTCAAACTCTCGGGTCCATATACATTTTATCAAACTTCCTGGTCTTAACCAGTTCCGTGTGGAATGTCCATGCAAGCATCGTTTCTCACAGTTCATGCACTTGCTCATCCGTTTCGATCAGTCCAAATTGTATCTTTTTCTGCTACATTTTGTTTAATACGGTACTGTCTATTGATTCAACCAGGCTTCTCACGCTTCTTGCTGATCATCTTGGCACACATCTGCTCAGAAGGGTCACAGCAGCCTTGACCATACTTTCATCTTAGCCTCTTGGCATCAGCACGTGATCATCCCTTTTCCACAGCTTTTCTCCTCTATCACATGGTCTCATCCGTTCATGCGCACTCTAATAACTCGCGGCCATTTTATATTGCTGCTCGGCAGGCCTAAGCGCACTATTTTCAAAGATAAACAAAATGTTATTAAAACAAAGAAATATAAACCCTTTCGTTTCCCTCCCGTCTTTCTACGTACCCCAATTAGGTATTACCTAGCAGAAGCAACATATAAAGCTGTCCCTTACTTACCATCGCTTTATTTTGCAACCACACGTTTTATTTGAAAGCACAAAACATGCATTTATTATTTAATTAGTACGCAAAATATTATGTTATGTTTGACATATAAACAATTATAAGTCAATTAATTTGCACACTGAATTGCGTGTTACCATTAACCCTTAACATACAATGTTGGTTATTTACCTAACGAACATGTTTATTAATATTGTACGAAAATATTAGGAGGTTAACATTTTTATATTTACCCTGCTCCATCAACTGCACCGCATAGGCATTAAGCGATGAGAAATTAAATTACCTGTGTGCGCTTGATTATATTCATGGGCTCAGCTCTTCTGTCAGTTAGTGCAGCACTTTACAGCGGGAAACTTTTAGGGGCGGGGACTCAGTCCCAGCAGTGTTAGAAAGGACGTTATTAATATTATTACACAGCCCCTCTCTCAATCCAGGGCATTAATATTAAACCGCCCTGCTATGTCCAGGGCATTATTATTAACGAGCTGCATCACCAGTCCAGGGCATTATTAGAGTGCCCTCCCATTCCAGGGAATTAGTACTGGAGTGTCCTCCGGCCCAGGGCATTATTATTTCAAAGTACCTTCATTGTTTAGAGCGTGACTATTAGCATGCCCACATTCGTTCTGGACATTACTGAACAATACCTTTCCAGTACATTACTATTGAACTGCCCTCCTGCACAGGGATTTATTATTAAAGATTTCTGTCAATGTCCAGGGCATTTGTTTTGGAGTACCCTCAGCAGCAGGGCATTATTATTAAAGAGTTGCTTCACCAGTCCAAGGCATTATTAAAGTGCCCTCCCATTCCAGGGAATTAGTATTGTAATGCCCTCCTCCACAGGACGTTATTATTATTAAAGATTTCAGTCAATGTGCAGGGCCTTCGTTTTGGAGTACCCTCAGCCGCAGGGCATTGTTATTAAAGAGTGCCCGCTCCATTTCAGGGCACAGTTACTAGCGAGTGGGCGAACCATCCGTGAACACTCCTCGACTATAATTGCCCAGTGAGCCTCAACCTGTTTTATCGAGACATCTCTTGTGCGTTGGGTTGGGGTCTTTGTAAGTGCAGCCGGTAATTCACCACCACATGGCTATCCCATAGCCACAGTCAAGTCAAATCTTCAAGACTGGGGCCATCTTCAGTGACTGGTTCTGTGTATAATGTAGCAGTCACACTTCATGGCAGAACTACTCACACCCACCATTTCTGCGTTAATGAGAAACCTTTTACTTCTCACTTACTCATACTCGTTTAAGTATGGGAAAGCAGCGGTGTAGCCTTTTCATTCAGCGTAGCAGACCAGCACAGTGTTATAACAGTGCTGACCTCACCATCCCTTAGAGAATGAGCACAGTGTTAAGAGTGGAGTGAGCCTTGTAACCTAGTGGCAGATAGAGTACACAATCAGAGGGGTCATGGTGCAGTATTACACGATGGGAATAAGCTGTCCACCCGGTGACACATAAGGGCATCATTTTAAGAGGCGGGGCTTGCTGCCTCGGTGGAGAGTGGTACATGGCATTGAGACAAGACTGGCGTGGTGATACAATGGTAGAGTATTAATGCACATGGCCGGCCTTCTGGCCCTGTGGTCACTTTGGAAACAGTATTTCATGATGGGGCCTCGGCCAAGAATCAGTATTAAAAGATGGGACTTGCCTCGTCACTCAGTAGCTGTGATAAGACAGAGCATGCTTTCTCACTCAGTGGCACACAAGGGCACAATATATGGAGTGGATGGGTTTGTGGTAAGCGGTTGTTGGAGCACTATGTTACGAAATAGGGCTGGTTTCGTGACTTGGGCAAAATCGGTGCAATATTAAGAGATGGGGCTGTCTTATTGCAGAGCACAGTATAAAGAGACACGTCTGGCCTTCTCAGTAAGTGGCGGCACAGTATTAAAAGGTGGAGCTTGCCTATTGCAGTGCAATGCGTGCTACATTGCAGGACAGGATTCAAGTCTGATTTCTAGCTCCTTGTAATTGAGGGCTATGCTGGTGGCCTGCATGCTTATGTACACACGTTGGTCCATAGTTAATAGTGCGCTCTACATAACATATAGCATCACATATAGTGCGCTCTACATAGCATATAACATATAGTCATTGTATGTCTTTGGTTCTCGTGCAGTATTAGGGGTTTCTTAACTCTGAGCTGCTGATGTATTGCTATGAGAAGGCCTTCTTTTCAGGTGGAAAGTGTTCTGTTTCGATGCTCTTCTTTTCGATGAACTGCCTCTGAGCACACCTTTGTGCTGTGAAGTGCCTATAAATCCTCTCTCTCACGTGTTAAGTGCCTTTGAAAACACCCTTGCGCTTTGAAGTAACTGTGATGACTTCATTGTTCTATAAAGTACATGTAGTCACACCTTTGAATTGTGTGACCCGCCTGTGATAAATCTGTGTATGTGCCTTGGATCACACCCCTGTACTGTGGACTGCTTTTGACAGTGTGGTCCCCAAGGGCATATGAGAGTGTGTTGAAATCTTACACTCGCTGTTGAAGAAAGCTGGAAGTTGAAAACCAGTGCACCAGACGAGTATATTACGGCTTAATTATTTACTCTTAGTACGTCTTATAGTCTGTGTTCCCTAGTTTTCTGTATTGCTAGTGCCCTTCTCATCAAATGACAAATTGTGCTTTATAAAGCACATAAATACATACTATTAATAGAATGCCCAGTCTTCTCAACATCACCACCTGTTTAGGTCAGGCAATAGAGGACCTGCTCTTTTATCAGAATTATCATCCATTAGTGGGTATCAGGGCTGCGTCTGTCAGCCATGGGGTTTCATATGTTTTTCACGCTTTGCCATTGCTTGGATTGAGTGTTCATAATGGCAGTGGCTTTTCACGGTTGGTAATATTGTCCCATTGGATTTTGTTCTTGAGGCAACAAGTAGTCTTTTTGTTAAACTGCAGATGTGACAGTTTTAAGAGCCAGTGGGTGCTTTTTGGTGCCTTTCTTTTGCTCACATGACATTTATGTTTTTATGGAAATGCATGCTGTTTGTGGGCCTTAGCCTTCCATAAGGACGCAGTGCTGTGCGCTAATCACCTTTGCACATTCATTTCTTTATCTTTGCTCACATGACATTTATGTTTTTATGGAAATGCATGCTGTTTGTGGGCCTTAGCCTTCCATAAGGACGCAGGGCTGTGCGCTAATCACCTTTGCACATTCATTTCTTTATCTTTGCTCACATGACATTTATGTTTTTATGGAAATGCATGCTGTTTGTGGGCCTTAGCCTTCCATAAGGACGCAGGGCTGTGCGCTAATCACCTTTGCACATTCATTTCTTTATCTTTGCTCACATGACATTTATGTTTTTATGGAAATGCATGCTGTTTGTGGGCCTTAGCCTTCCATAAGGACGCAGGGCTGTGCGCTAATCACCTTTGCACATTCATTTCTTTATCTTTGCTCACATGACATTTATGTTTTTATGGAAATGCATGCTGTTTGTGGGCCTTAGCCTTCCATAAGGACGCAGTGCTGTGCGCTAATCACCTTTGCACATTCATTTCTTTATCTTTGCTCACATGACATTTATGTTTTTATGGAAATGCATGCTGTTTGTGGGCCTTAGCCTTCCATAAGGACGCAGTGCTGTGCGCTAATCACCTTTGCACATTCATTTCTTTATCTTTGCTCACATGACATTTATGTTTTTATGGAAATGCATGCTGTTTGTGGGCCTTAGCCTTCCATAAGGACGCAGGGCTGTGCGCTAATCACCTTTGCACATTCATTTCTTTATCTTTGCTCACATGACATTTATGTTTTTATGGAAATGCATGCTGTTTGTGGGCCTTAGCCTTCCATAAGGACGCAGGGCTGTGCGCTAATCACCTTTGCACATTCATTTCTTTATCTTTGCTCACATGACATTTATGTTTTTATGGAAATGCATGCTGTTTGTGGGCCTTAGCCTTCCATAAGGACGCAGTGCTGTGCGCTAATCACCTTTGCACATTCATTTCTTTATCTTTGCTCACATGACATTTATGTTTTTATGGAAATGCATGCTGTTTGTGGGCCTTAGCCTTCCATAAGGACGCAGGGCTGTGCGCTAATCCCCTTTGCACATTCATTTCTTTATCTTTGCTCACATGACATTTATGTTTTTATGGAAATGCATGCTGTTTGTGGGCCTTAGCCTTCCATAAGGACGCAGTGCTGTGCGCTAATCACCTTTGCACATTCATTTCTTTATCTTTGCTCTCATGACATGTTGAATATACAGCTCTTTTTCACAAGGGTGTGCACCCACCTTAGGCTTTATTAAAGATGCAACAAAAATACTGCCCTGGTGTTAATAGTATATACCAGGCAATATTACATATATTCTGACTTTTTCACAGCCCGCTTCTGTGAGGGCACAGTTTAACACTGCTATGCTAATGCAGTCTGTTCACCAAAGGGGCCCTGCGACCTGCTTCCATATTGTTGTAGATCATAAGGTTGCTTTTAGGAGCTGGGCACAGAGGCCTCCCCACCTGCACCCAACCAGGGCTGCCGGTGCTTGCTGGTTCTCCAAACCACCGTGGGCTGAGGCTTGTGCCCGAGACTGCAACTCCCAGGATGCACCGGGGCGTTGAATGACAGTCCTGAACTGGAATGTGGCACCTGTGGGGAGAGGGGGGAGGCTGTCGTCGCTGTCTGAAGGGGGCCAGCCTGTGGCCTGCAGCTGGTTAATGCTGGTGTCTGCCCTCCGATATTAGACAGGGCTGTCATTATTACACATATGTCATATGTGATGCACCTCCCATGAGTGTGGTAATGGGCTATCATGTTCGGTCTGGAGAGGGCCAGCTCTGCCCTGCAGCTGCGGACACGCCTCTCTAGCACAGATGTGTATACGTCTTTCGTTCTACAGATGTTCCGGCTTCTCTAGAAGTCTGCTGATGTGCAGATTTTTTCATGCTACAGATGTGCAAACTTCTTTCTTTCGTCAGATGTGCAGCCGTCTTTCTCTCCCTTACATAAGCGCCGACCGCTCTCTCCTACAGACATGCAGACAGACGTCCTTCCACAGATGTGCACTTTTTCATCCTACCTTCGTGGAGAGCCGTTGTCCCATGTACAGATGTGCAGCTCGACCTCTCTCGTGTAGATGTCACATATGCCTTTTCCTAATGAGCTGAGGCGTCTTTCCTCCTAGGAGGTAGGATGGCTCACCGGTTTAACGCTCACCGCTGACGTCTGCTGTGGCCTACAGTTAGCAACTCAGCCTTCCATCCTTGCGGGGTCGTTAAGCCGAGTTCAGTTGACTTGTGTAATAGTAATAACAGTTGTGTGCAGCACAGATGTGAGACATGAACTGCCATATTTCAAATAAATCACGTTATTCCAGAAAGCATTGGCGTAGCCAATAGGCCTCGCTTTTGGGACCTTATAAGTATGTAGTTATGCAGCACAATATCCTTGGTGCAACATCAACTGTTGCATGGCTAAACACTTATAAGGTCCCAAAGGCGAGACCTATTGGCTATGCCAATGCTTGTTTGGGTTTCCTTTCCTTTCAGGGCTAATCTTCGAGGTGCATAACTCTGGCTCTGATCGGTTGCTTTTCATGGTCATGGATTTGTTCTACTCATGGGGTCGAACTAGCCACCAGGACTAATTTTAAAGGCCTCCTGTTCAAAGGAGCAGAGCTAGGAAATGGGTTCATTCTGAAGCAATAGAGCTGGGCCATGGGTTCATTCTGAACCTGCAGAGTAGAGTTACAGGTTCATTCTGAAGCAACAGAGCTGGGTGATGGGTTCATTCTGAACCTGCAGAGTAGAGTTACATGTTAATTCTGAAGCAACAGAGCTGGGTGTTGGGTTCATTCTGAAGCAACAGAGCTGGGTGATGGGTTCATTCTGAAGCAACAGAGCTGGGTGATGGGTTCATTCTGAAGCAACATAGCTGGGTGATGGGTTCATTCTGAACCTGCAGAGTAGAGTTACAGGTTCATTCTGAAGCAACAGAGCTGGGTGATGGGTTCATTCTGTAGCAACAGAGCTGGGTGATGAGTTCTTCTGACCCTGCAGAGTAGAGTTACAGGTTCGTTCTGAAGGAGCAGAGCTGGGTGACCGGGTCATAATGAAGCCTCAGAGCAGAGCGGATGGTTCACGCTGAAACAGCAAAGCTGGGTGACGGACTAATTTCAAAGGAGCTGCGCTTGGTGAAAGGTTCATTCCGGAGCAGCAGAGCTGAGGGACAGGTTCATTCTACAGCAACTGAGCTTGGTGATGAGTTTATAATGAAGCATCACTGCTGAGTGAAAGGTTTATTCTGAAGCAGCGGAGCTGGACCACAGGTTCACTCAGAAGCAGCAAACCTGGACGACAGGATAATTTCAAAGGAGCAGAGTTGGGCAATCGGTTGATTCTGAAGTAACAGAGCTGAGTGACAGGTTAATTCCATACCAGCACAGCTGTGTGACGGGTTCATTCTGAAGTAGCAGAGTTGAGCAACTGGTTTTTAGGTCGAGCCTCGAGTAGCGCGCAAGCGCTGCTCTGGCGAGACTTTAAGTTAGGGGGTTTCGAAAGCTGACCAGACGCTCATGCGTCATGGCCTTTTCCCTGCGGTTACGCGCGCGGCAGACATCTGTTTCCAATTATCGTGCCCAGACGCAGGCGCGATAATTGGAAACACATGCTGGCCGTGCGGGGAAAAGGCCATGACGCACGAGCGTCTGGTCAGCTTTCAAAAGCCCAGGCTGACGCGCTCGCTCGCCCCCGCTGCCGACGTCTCTGCTGTCCAGCTCTTCACTTGTTTATCATCTTATCAATCTCAGAAGTATGAGAGGCAGCCAGAAATACGAAGCGAAGCTCTGTATGTTACTTACCTCTACCGCAGGTGCAATGACCACCCAAAACTCCCCCCTCTCACCCCCCCCCGCATCTATCTTACCAGTTTCTCGATTGGTTCCACACACGCGATGCAATAAAAATCGTCTCTCAGGTGATGAGAGGTATGAACGATTTTGGAAACATTCCTGCACAAACATCCCCATCTGGCAGTGGGGGCCCTGCTCAGAAGAGGCTGCTCCTGTCTGTCTGGTGAAATAAAACATTTCCACGGTACACTGCGATAGGTTTCTCTTCCTGAGAGACGCGCCTGGTCACAGATCTCCGCGCAGCCCTCTTAATGATCCCACCCACCAGCTCCCCGGCACCGAGTGTAAATGACACCAGTGTCATTAATTAATGATTCCCCCGGGCTCGCCACCGACTGACTCTGTGACTGCCGGGCTGTGGAGAGGCAGGCTGCAGCGGGGAAGGAAGCGATGCTGGGCGAGTCTGAGGGAGCTGTCAGCGGCTAGCTGGCCATTTATCACCTGGCCAGCCTGGTCCATGCGCTCAGGAGAGGCAGAGGAGGAGAGACAACGGGAAATAAGATAGCGTGGCCCCCCAGCTCCCGGCATCGCTGCACTCTTTCGAGGAGTTCCATCGTCCTGCTCTCCTGCTCCCTGAGGGCAGGGCTAGCTCAGCTCATAGAGGTAAGACACCCCATCCTGCCGCCGCCGTTACTTCCGGCATGGATGCCTGTTCTGCAAACTCGACATCAGTGGATGAAAGGACAGAGCACGCTGTTTTCCCTACGTATAATCATTGATTTTTATTAATATTGACACCAAGTGGAGGAAACAGGGTTCAGCTTTCTGTTGTTTCCTGTTGGGAGACCCGCGCCCTACATCACCGGCTCCTACGTAGTTGGAGTACGAGTATGCATGTGTTTGTAACACCTTTAAACAGCGGTGCGTCATTAAATGACCCGTACACAAAAACGTATTGCGCTGTAGCAAAATAAAATTTCAAAATAAATGCATACATTTAAAAGATGATTCATAATAATACAGAAAAACGCCAGGGTACGATTTGAATTTATCAGACTAACAGTATACATTTAATTCTTATCTATGCCCTTGCAAATAGGTAGGGAAAGCCTGTTGAAGGGGTGTGGGGTAAGTTTGTATTTGCAAGGTATACCGCATACATATGGGCGTTATAAGAACATATTTGGGGTGATAGCAGGTGCCAGTTTTCAGAAATGTAGCACATTCTCTTTACTGAAATTGATGGTTCCATGTTCGAATGACCAGGTGTGTGATTGCATTTGTTAGATGGTCTTTGATTCAGCCTTCTGTGGAGAATGAAGGAAAATTGATTTCCAATTTGCAATTTCTGCTCATAGGCCCCTTAGTGATCATTGTTTATCTGAAGAACCATTTTTCTGCCTTACTCTGTTGTTGCTGAATGTTAGACGGTTTTAAAGCGCCACATGCAAGAGAGGTCGCTCAGTAACGCACATCAACAAATTAGATTATACAATTTATCTATTTCCACGGTTCTTTCTTTTCTGTGTCGATTGTTACGTTCATTTCACTTTCTGTTACTGTGTTGCGTTTGCCTTTTTTATTCCGATTGTACAAAGTTTTTCTTTGTCTGCATTCTGAGCCATAACTTACTTGAGTTTCTACATCCTGAACATTTTTTTTAAGCCGAAAAATGCCACTTATCCCCATTTGGATGTTTGAGAGTGCAGTTCACATATAAACAGTTCAACTAATGAGGCGCGAAATGGGAGCTCTGGGATCGAGAAGATGTCAAGACGAGACGTGGCATCACTGACAGAATGTGGGGCACCCTAACGTACTAGCACATAGCATACAACAGAAATGACAATGCCTATTATTTATGTTTTGGTTTTTAAAACATAAATAGAAGGCATTGTCATTTACAATCCCAATAGCTTAAACTCGTGTGAATGCGAGACCTATTGCATTGCAAATGCTTGTTTCTACAGCAGCTGAGCTTGGTTGTGGGTTCATAGTGAAGCATCGGAGCTGGGTGCTGGGTTCATTCTGAAGCAGCAGAGCTGGTTGACTGTTTCATAATGAAGCATCAGAGCTCGGTGACGGGTTCATTCTGAAGCAGCAGAGCTGGTTGACAGGTTGATAATGAAGCATCAGAGCTCGGTGACTGGTTCATTCTGAAGCAGCAGAGCTGGTTGACTGGTTCATAATGAAGCATCAGAGCTCGGTGACGGGTTCATTCTGAAGCAGCAGAGATGGGGTACTGGTTCATAATGAAGCATCAGAGCTCGGTGACAGGTTCATTCTGAAGCAGCAGAGCTGGTTGACTGGTTCATAATGAAGCATCAGAGCTCGGTGACAGGTTCATTCTGAAGCAGCAGAGCTGGTTGACTGGTTCATAATGAAGCATCAGAGCTCGGTGACAGGTTCATTCTGAAGCAGCAGAGCTGGTTGACTGGTTCATAATGAAGCATCAGAGCTCGGTGACGGGTTCATTCTGAAGCAGCAGAGATGGGGTACTGATTTATAATGAAGCATCAGAGCTCGGTGACTGGTTCATAATGAAGCATCAGAGCTCGGTGACGGGTTCATTCTGATGCAGCAGAGCTGGTTGACTGGTTCATAATGAAGCATCAGAGCTCGGTGACTGGTTCATTCTGAAGCAGCAGAGATGGGGTACTGGTTCATTCCAAAGCAGCAGAGCTTTCATAATAAAGCATCAGAGCTGTGCGACAAGTTCACTCTGATGCAGCAGAGCTAGGTTACAGGCTAATTTTAAAGGCGATGAGCTGGGCAATGGGTTTATTCTGAAGCAACAGAGTTTAGCAACGGCACAGCTTGGTGACGGGTTCATTCTCAACCAGCAGAACTGTGTGACAGGCTCTTTCTGAGCAGCATAGCTGATTGATTGGTTCATAATCATGCAGCACAGCTGGGTGATGGGTTCATTCTGAAGCCGCAGAACTAGCTTACGGGTTCATTCCAAAGCAGCAGAGCTGGTTGGTGGGTTCATAATGAAGCATCAGAGCTGGGTGGTCGGTTCATCTCTGAAGCAACAGAGCTGTTTCACTTCCAGTTTATTTATTTTGCATAGTTACTAAAAACCATTGCAATACTTTAAAACATTCAATAAAACCATTAATACACACTGATAAAACCATTAATACACACAGTAAGTGCAGTGCAGCGCATACATGTCTGGTGTTAGTGCCTGGCATGCGTCGAGCGAATAAAATTTGGTACATCTTAAAACGCTCTTTTCTTATTGCTATGGTGTAATTAAAAAAACAGCATTATCAAATTGTGAGCCAGTTTCTTCACACTCAGCCTGATGCTCGCAATGAAGTGCAGTGCAACGTGTACATGTTTTAGAGTAAAACTCTAGCAGGCAGTAGCGGCTCGTGGAGGGAGTGCTGCGGGCGGCGGGCGGCGGGCGGGGAAGGAGCAAGGTTGGGGGTAGTAAACTATGGCATACGGCCGAACAGAGGTAAGTAAACAAATAAATAAATAAAACGAATTTCTTTGCGCGCGCTGCATTGCCAAATGCGATGTAGCGCGTGCAACGAAATTCGTTTTATTTATTTATTTGTTTACTTACCTCTGTTCGGCCGTAGCTGTAGTTTACTACCCCCCCACCCTGCTCCTCCCCCGCCCCGCCCCACCGCCCGCAGCACTCCCTCCACGAGCCGCTACTGCGCAGGCATGGGGCAGCCAGAGTATGACTCATGCGGCACGTTCTGTTGTTGTTACGAGGTTATTTTGAAAGAGCAGCATTTCCATTTGAAAACCGGCATCTTCCCGTTCAGCCTAATGCCCGGTCATTTGCCAGGTGCTCACAGTTAAAGAAAAACAAGCATTGGCATAGCGAATAGGTCTCGCATTTGGGGCCTTATAAGTGTTTAGGCAGAGCTATTGACTTTGCCAATGTGTTTAAGCTGTGCTGTAGAGAAGTGTGGCTGCTGTGCAGCATGCTGAAAAGTTGTAATAAAAAAGTGCCAGAAGCATTTTTGTTACCTTATATATGACCAAGAAGGCATTATGTCCAACAGAACGACCATATTAAAAAATGTATGTACAATAAAAAATTTCCTCATTAGGTCTCGCCTACGCAGCGCGCATGCGCTGCATAGGCAAAAAGACCTTTTGCAATCGATTCGGCTTTTCAGCCAAAAACGTGCACGCGTTCCATTGCCTTCAATGGCAACGCGTGCACGTTTGGCGATTCACTTGCGGGAGCGAGCAGCTGGCGCCATATGGTAGCAATTATCGTTCCTGGCGCCGCTCGCTCCCGCAAGTGAAACGCTTTCACATTTGCCGACTTTTTTTTTTTTTTTTACTTGAGGTGCGCACGCTTGTTTGGGTTTCTTACGAGCTGGTATTTGTAGTTTTGCAATACCCAGTGCTTTAAATGGGCCGGTACTCACAGGTACTGAGTACCGGCACTTATTAGTTTTATCTCTCTGAGTACCGGCACTTCTCTATTGCCGAGGAGAGTACCGGTACTCATGAAACGCTGGTGCTGGCGGCCTGTCTCTGACAGCCAAGGCACTTCTGTAAACCCGAGCCGAGCCCCCGCTGAACTATTCAGCTTGGGCTCATCTGCATACCGTCGGGGTGTTCACCATCATGCTGTGTTGCAAACACAGAAATTGAGGCAGCCGGGTGACAGCGCTATTAAGAAAGCAGTGGGAGGTAACCAGGTTCAAATGGCTTTAATCCCACCTGATTCTTTTGTGTAAGTGTCTGCTTATGTTTATCTGCTTGCCTGTGATTGTTTTTTGTGTGAGAGAAATACGAGAGAAAGGGGGAGAGAATAGAGACACTCTTGGAAGGTATATTAAAGAAAATGTGTGGAATGCTTGTGTGTGAACGTCTGCTTGTTTCTTTCTGTGTCCCTCGAGAATATATTGTATTGTGCCAAGCAACAGCAATTAACAGTATTGATGTTGCAAATATTAAAAAACAAGGAAATGTTAAAATATCACCGCGTTTGGCTTTCGTTATGTAATGAGTAAACAAACCTTCTTTGTTTATTGAAAGACATTTCTCATGTGTTTTGGTATGTGCTGCAAGTAGTATAGAAGTCAAGAAGTATCGGCATGACCTCCTAAGCCCCGCCCCCAAGCCCCGCCCACTCGCCACATTTAAATGAGTACCTGCACTATTTTTCCCCCATTTAAAGCACTGGCAATACCTGCACTGTAGATAATTAGTGGGAAAAGTGATTGTGAAGTTCATTAGAAAAGAAGGCCTATATTATTGTAGGAGTTATTCTGACTCTGACATACAGACTCGCTGTAGTGTCGCCAGGAGTACAATTGAAGGACGCAAGTTGCATATTTCAGCCCTCATCCTATGTCACCCGGGGGGAGGTGGTGGGGGCTTGAGAAGAAGAGCCCACTCGTGCATGCACATCTGCAGCGCGCATGGGACCGTCGATGGAGTTATGGGAAGCGAGGGTGTCGGGTTCTGGCAGTGACCTCACCCCTGGGCTTCTGGGCATTCCTGAAAACGGATCTCTTACTCTTCCTTTATGAATCACTTCGCCACATCACATTACCTTCCATGAGAGATGCGGCCAATCCGAGGCCTTGCGCGTGCTGTAAAATCACTCTTCCTTGTTCCTCCTTCGCGAGTGAGGTTTTTGACCGACTTCCCACATGAAACGATCTCCTAGTAAGCCCGTGACGTGTACATAATGAAGGCTCCTTGTTGGTGATGAACATACGCGTTTCTCTGACTCTACCTTTTAAATGAGTCGCCCTAGTTTTGTAAACGGTCGTACACGGTGCACCCTAAATCCATAGGCAGGGAAATATGTCGGTTTCCTTCGGGTTGTCGGCAATGGCTGTTCATGTGACAGACGCCGGTGCGTTGTGTTGGTGCTTTAGTAAACCAGCAGGTTAGGACATGTAATGCAGAAGATATATAGCGCTGCCTGTTATCGCCCTCTCTCAGCACTATCGTAACAGGGAGGACAGTGGCATCGATGGCTTCAGCAAAGTGCTTTGAGTGAGAAGAGTGCAGTGCCCAGAAGGGGGCGCTGCTCAGCGTGCCTGCAAGTTTCAACTTTTACAGGCACATTTGTGTATGGGGATAACTAAGGTATAAAGAGTCTGACGAGCTTGTCAGGCCTCTTGCTGGTACAGCCTGTGCCTATCCGGGTCAAACTTCACGTGTAGGGAAAAGCTCGCCGTAAAGACCCAATTGTGCACTCATTAGTATGAAGGGATGCTAACAAGAATGTGGCTGCCCGCGGCCCCCGCAGGGGGCCACCCTAAACGGGCGGCCCCTTTAGTGCCATTTGGGCACTTCCCCACCCCCCAATGATGTGCGGGACTCAAGGAGGAGTCCCCTACCAGACGCGTCACTTCCGGCACGCAGAGGAGGTGGGGAGGTATTTATGCCTCCCCCGGCCATCTTGGCGTCCTCTTTGCGCCGGACACGCCGTCTCCCACCCTACCGCTTACCCGGCGTGGGGTTGGCAGGCGAAATACATAGAACGTTGTAATGTTTTCTTTCTCGTTGCAGGAGGAGTTACAGGGCGATCTGGAAGCAAATGGGTACAGAAGAGTACCTCTGCAAGAGCACAATAGGGGTGCCAGAGCCAAATCCCAGGAGCCTCATGGGAGGGTCCTGGAACAATTACGTCGGCGCCCGTTAGTCCTTCGGGCGGTTGTGGGCCTGAACAACCGGGGCTTGCCTTGCTACGCTCCGCCCTGAAAGGGGCGTGAGTAATAGGGACCAATGTGTCACGTGATCCAGTAAGGGGATCACCCCCATAAGGGTAGCGCTGATTGGTTACTCCACAGTGCTTGGCTCATCAGGCGGGCAGGGCAGCATAGGTTGGTACAGCTGCCTGCCCTTGGATCGCCCGTAAGATAACCCACCATATTGCATACTTTTGTATGGAATAAACCTGCAGCACTAATTTTCCCAAACAAAAGTTGTGTTGTGTATTTATTTATGCATGCATACTCTGTTGTGGTGTGGGTGGGGTGTGTTGCCAATAATGGGACTAGGCCCATTTACACCAGGGTTCTCCAACGGGTAGCTCTATGTGCCGTCCAACCTAAATAGCTATGAGAGACTCAGGCCTTTCTCATCACGTTTGGGGGAAGGGGGGGCATCATTTTGCGTTACATCTGCAGAGTACAGGGCTCTTCCGGTGCCGCTGGCACCGAGTCCTCACTCCAGACTGCACCAAGAACATGTGTTTGTGCCCTGTTACCCTGCTTTGCCCAGGTCCTTGCTTTCTGTGCCCTTTCCTTCTGTTTAACGGTGTCCTGTGGTTTCTCCTGTCTCTCTTGCCTATCTCTTCCTTGTTCATTTCTTTCCTCCATCCCTCTGTTTCATTTCACTCTCATCTGCCATCTTCTCTTCATATCTTTCTCCTACACCACCCCTCTCGCCCCCAACCTCTTGCAGTCTTCCCTGTTCTGCTGAGCGCAGCCAGGCTCACACCCCCGCCAGCCCCCCACCCCCCGCCAGGTTCCCACCACCCCCACCCCTCCCTCAGGCTCTCCCCCCACCCACCTGTCACAGGGCTAAAATAACAATCATCACTGCCACTTGGGACCACCGCTCAGTGCCATCTGCAAGGAGGCCCAGGACTGCCCGAGCGCGGATTATGAACAACTTCATGCCCCACTGGCGGGCACTGTGGGACACTTGTTTACTGTTGCTGCTCATGCACTGTGTGGTTCCACTTTAGCTGTTCACGAGGTGTGCGCCCCCTTCCTACCTGCGCGTGAAATGTATGCACCTATCCCAGTTGTTCATGCGCCTGTCTTAGCTGTAACGGGAAATTATATGATGTGACCAGAATCACAGGTTGTAGACCCGGCGCCGAGACTCAAGCCTGGCTCCACAGTTCTCAATAGCTCTATCGTAATGCCTCATCTTCTCCAGTTTTGTTTCCGATATTGGTGATAATTCTGGCTTTCAGGAGCAGCGCAGTTGTGCTACCGTGTGCTTTGCCTGTGACCCGCCCTGCGGCCACCAATCTAAAAACAGAAAGTGCAACACCGGGTCAAGGTACTGCCCGAAAAAAACATCTTTAACACTCATATAAGCATTAGAACATTTAGAAGCATGATTTGTAGCTCGAGAAGCATGCTTTACTCACCAAACCGCTTAGCACTCTGGGACTTGTAGTTTAGTATGAAAACAATAACGTGAATGCGAAGAATAAAAAAAAAAACGAGGGCTGGATTAGCAGTTTGCGACTGAACAGGCCTAACTTCAGAGCTTTGCCTAAAATTATAATACCTGTATAGCTGGCAAGTTTTCCCAGGTCCATGAGCGACTAGTTCTGCCAGTTCTGTTTTCCTTAGAACTGTAAAGCGCTCCGATACCTTCGGGTCTAGCTAGCGCTAGAAGAACACTGGGCCATTTAGTCTTGGTTTTATACATGGTTAAATGAGACTGCAAGTCGCAGATTTGCAAGGAAAACTGGGCCTGGCTTAACATGTCACTCAAGGACCTGCTAAACTTAGCAGCTATGTACATGTAAGATGCGTGGCGCGGAGTGAGAGGACAATTTATATATCAGTCACATTGAATCCAAGGGCTTGATGTTCTTTTGATTTTTGCAGTAACTGAATTTCAGTGTTGTGTAGTGTATGTGGCGTTGGTGTGTGCTGCTGGCTTTTAGTGGTTATTGGCTCTGCAGATAAAAGATCTTACAGCTGGCCAACTGAATAGTACAGATGTTATCTTGCCTGGCAGGATGAAGGACTGAGTTGCACCTGCTCGGATTCAAACGTCATTCATCGATGGCAGCAGTGCGCGCCTAACCCACTGAGCAGTCTCGCTGGCTGTTCCCAAGGGATTTGCATTTGCATTCCTCCCAGCGCGGTCTTTGTACCCACTGCCCACACACTCCCGGGGAATCCTGCCGGACGCCCTCTCTGCCCCGCGCCAGCAGACCCCCCACCCCTAAGCACTCGTGAGAAAATGCTTCGGAAAAAGATAAATGCTCGGCCATCCATCCTCAGCTGTCACACCGAAAATCTAATTACCCACCTGCTCTGAGTGCTTTTAATCTGCTGCTGGCTGTCTGGGGGCGACGGATTCCGAAGGGCGGGTTTGCTACCTGTATGTACCCTGTGCGTCGCTGAATGTGCACAGAACTCGGAGTGGAGAGAGGAGTTCTCGCATCCAGGGGCGTAGCTTCAATTGGTGCAGCAGGTGCAGTGGTACCGGGGCCCAGAGCGGCCTTCTAAACACTAATTTATCACTGGATTTTATCATTTCTACAGCATTCAGGGGCCCATTTCCTTCTTTGTTGTAGGGCGCATTACACACTGGCTACATTACTGCTTGCAACCATCTAGCGCCTTGACTCCCAAATTTGTAGGGGGTGTCTGTGGACACTGATTCGCTCCAATGTTGATTGCATCCTTCGATGGTACCTAGTGTTTCCACTGAGCATCTGAGATGTGGGCATAACATATGCACTGTCACGCCCTAATGTAATTGATCTGTTCAAGGACCTTGACAAGGTTTCACAGTGCTTCTTAGTATAGCGCCAGGATGCTCGTCTACAAGTGGCAGTGCGCTTTAGAGATGCTCCATTCATTCATTCATGCCTCTTGCCTGAGCTCCTGATATCAGGTGTGATTTAACCTGGCTACATGCCGCCGCCCCCCTGCAGTCACCGACAGACAGTGAGTGACTCCGCCCATTGCAGTGGGAAATCGTCACATCGTTGTAGGGTCGGCAGCTCATTTTCCTGTAGGAGAATAAAACCACTGTTAAATGGACACATAGTTCCCACATTGCTTGTCAGAAGAACCAACACTGCTGTCGAAACTACCATTCTGAAGTTTGCCTCCTGGAGGAACGTCATTGATTGGAGAAGGTGGGCCAGGTACACTGTGCCAACTTGAGGGGCAGCGTTGTATAATGGAATGCACCACTCCAAACACTGCCATTGCAGAAGCCACAGTGCTCCGCAACGTGCAACCATTCCATCTGTGGGTGTGTCGGCACTTCTTGGTGGAGACCGCATACCTGCCAACTAAAACAACAAGCATTAGAAATGCAATAGGTCTCGCCTTTCATTAGTTAAAGCCATTTGCTTTGCTATACAATAGCATTAGCAAAGCAAATGGCTTTAACTTAATCAAAGGCGAGACCTATTGCATTTTCAACTCTCGGGCTCTCAGACAGATGTAGACATTGAATCAAAAAATAATCTTTTGAGTGTCACTTTCTCCTTATTTCATCACAACCTAGTCTCTTTACATTTTCTACCTTTCTCTACATCTTTCTGTGCCTACCCCCGCTCTGTTCACCACTCGCTCACACCGGGCAGCTTAAACTTTCACCTGTTTTGGTGCCCACAGTTCTGAATGTTTCATGTGTAATTTACACTGTTTGTCACATGGTCCGATAATGGGTAATTGTTAGACTTGGCACCATTGGCGTGGGTCTCCCTTCCATTTTTTTGCTGTTGCCTCCTATGTTTTGCTGGTTTTAGATGCTTTTGGGCACTGTGCCACTGCTGTTCAGTGCCACAGTGCAAGTGCTCCCTACTGTAAATTGATGTATGGATTAGTGACTCCATGATTGGATGATTGGTTTACTTGTCAGTCCCTAGTACAGTGCACTGAGTGTGCCCAGCGCTTGTAAATCCAATGCTGCTGGTGGGCTTGCAGCACTGGTTGTGCCACCCACAGAAGCAGCTTGTAAATGTGTCTCAGGCCTGCCATTGCAGAGCCTGTGTGCGGTCTGTGACTGCCATGTCGACTTGGCAAGTGCACCCACTTGCCAGTCCCTAAACCTTCCCTTATCTTCATATCAGACACCCCTAAGGTAGGCCCAAGGGCAGGGTGCATTGTAAGTATAAGGTAGGACATGCCCTGGTGTGTGTGGCATGTCCTAATAGTGAATTACAGCCATTTTCGTTTTTCACTATTGCACGGCTACCTGTTCTCCATAGGACAGAATGGGCAGTTTGATTATTACACCTTATAATCCTAACTGACCCAGGGAACATGGTAGAAAAACGAATTTAGTATGCCTGAACTCAGAATGATAAAATACATCTTTTAGTGAAGTTGGTTTTAACATTCTGTGTTTGAAAATACCACTTTTAGAAAGTGGGTATTTTCTTGCCTAAACTTCCAAGCCTGCCTCTGCTAGGTTGTGTATTCCTTGTCTGGAGATTGAGTGGGCTGGGGGTGGCTACAGGAGACAGGGTGAGTCAGCACAGGGCTGAATAGAAAGATATGCATCCAGAGTGGAGGGAGGAGTTGCACCTGGGTCTGAATAGTGCTGTGCCTGCCTTCCACAATGCTGGCTCCACCTCCTGCCGGGCGTCTGATGGCTCTGCCCCTCACTCACAAAGGAAAGAAGGAGTCAGAAAACAAAGTGCTCCAGGACTGACCAGAACTGGTTTTGGACTAGGCAGAGGCCTCTCTGCCTTCAGAGAACAAAGAGAAACTGTGTATAAAAGGGGACCCAGACCCCTAGGAAATGAGATCACTTCTGGGAAATCAAGAAACCTGTTGCCAAGGAGAAGAACCGGAGAAGCTGAAGGAGGGGTACTGCCCCTGTGCTGTTTTGCTGATTGGGGTTGGCCTGCAGTGGTTGCTTTCTACCAAGGACAGGAGAAAAGACTTTGCTGTGCTTTGTCATCTTGAAGAAGAGAATCTCCAAGGGCTTGAACTAGAGCTTGCCTCCTGCCTGAAGTCTCAGGGATACAAGACTTCACCAACCAGCTCCCCCCCTGCATTCCCTTGCTGGGAATTGAAGTGCCTGCTGTTGTGCTGGGCCTTCTGAGAGACTGCGTGTAGCTGGGAGCTTGAAGCGCGACGCAACAACGAGAAGCGTGTCGCCGCAGCAGCCGCGGTCATCGCATCGCCAAGGAAGCGAGACGCCGCTGCCGCTGTCATCCTCGCATCGCCGAGCGCGGCGCATCACTGGAGAAGCGGGACGCTGCCACAGAGGTCATCGTCGCATCACCGGAGAAGCGCGTCGCAGGGCCTGTCGCGCTCCAAAGATCATCGAGTCGCCGCACGGCCGTCGGGCGTGCACGCATCACACCAACGTTGTCACATCGCAACCAAGACGCCATTTTGTCGCATCGTACCGGAGAAGAGTATTGCATCGAGGTGCCATCTTGTCGCATCGCACCGGAAAGCAGTAAGAAACCGACGCATCACCTCCCCACACAGTAAGGAAGCGAGCATCAACTCCCCTCCGCAGCAGTAAGGAACCGACGCATCCACTCCCCTGAGTGTAAGGAACCGACGCATCTTTTGAAGTTAAATCCCTAGGCAAAGAAAAAGGTCAGACTCTAATCACTGACTCAAGCAAAACCAAACATAATATAAAATACTCAGTGTCACTAGCGAATGTATTAAAATCTCATCATTTTATTCTTGTCTTTTATTTAAAAACATAGATAGAAATACACATGACATATACATACTGAAACATATTAGACATATATGTCACAATTAAACAACATCTAAATGACCAATCAACAATATACACAAAACATCATAATAAAATGAATATTTAATAATGACAAAGGACCAACGGCAAATGAAAAACAAACAAAGACAGTGGCTATGCGATGGTTCTTCGACGCGCGTTTCGGCGCAAACAGCGCCTTCATCAGGAGAGCCACAAACAAATTCCTACAAATATAATTAAAGCTGTATCAATAAAGTAAAATGAAAACTAGGACACTAAGTTAAATAATACAAACATATCGCGACATTTGATAGATGCATTCAGTTACATACCTTCACCATAAATTTAATAAATCAACTTGTATATATCATTTTGTCGCATCGTAAGAAACCGACGCATCACCTCCCCACACAGTAAGGAAGCGAGCATCAACTCCCCTGCGCAGCAGTAAGGAACCGACGCATCCACTCCCTGAGTGTAAGGAACCGACGCATCACCTTCCCTGCGACCCTTTTGTTTTCTTTGCGTTACGCATTCAAGGTACATTGAGAGTAAAGTGTCGCATTTACAACTTGAGAGAACTGAACTATTTTATAACTTTTAAAGTCTATTTTTGAGTACAGTATTGTGGATTTTTGCTATTGGGTCTTGTGATAAGTCTATATAAAGATTACTTATTTTTACATAACAACCTGTGTGGTGTCCATCTGTAGTGTTTTCACTGTATTACTGTATGTGTTCCCAAATGCTTTACACACTGCCTCTGAGATAAGCCTGTCTGCTCGTGCCAAGCTACCAGGGGGTGAGCAGGGGTTATTTTAGGAGTGTATCCCCCTTATCCTGACTAGAAGCAAGGGTCCCTATTTGGACAAAGGTGCAAACCATTGCCAACTAGAGACCCCCAGTTCTAACATTGGTGGCAGCGGTGGGATTTGGACTTGCATTTGTGATTCATATACAGTGATTGGTGTACACTACTAGTGAGTGCAGACCAATACGCGACCACATACATTTTGAAAGGACTTTTTTTCCTGGGAACCTTTATTTTTGTTGAGAACTGCCAATTTTCACAATGAGCAAAAGAGGATCCATTGCACCTGCAGATATTGAATTTGAAGAAGATAGGGTTGATACCTACACTGTGCCAGAGCTTGAAGCCGTTTGTAAAAAGTTTAAAATCTCTATGAGAGGCCTCACCAGGAAGGAGGAGCTTCAAAAGGCGCTGAGGGCCTGGTTGGAAGCACGGAATGCCGGTGGGCAGCCCGAGGAGCCTGTGGAGGAGGCAGAGAATTTAGATGAGCAGCTTGAGGGGCCATTAGGCTTACCCGGGAGGAGAGTGCCTTCCAGGGAGGGCAGCAGTGTTTCTCAAAAGGGCCTGTCTCCAGAGGAGCTGTAGGACAGGGACAAAAGCAGGATGCATGAAATGGAAATGGCCAAACTGAAACAGGCAAGCCATGATAGCCTTGAGCACAAGAAATTGGAGTTGGAAAGTAAGAGGTTGGCCATGGAAGAAAAAGGATGCTTTTAGAGCATGAGAGAGTGGTGAGTGAGCTAGAGCTAAAGGCTAGGAGCCTAGAGATCACTCCCTCTGGTGGCAGCACACCTCCAGTGCCTGTAGAAAGTAGAGTATACATCCCCAAGGAGGTTATTAAGGATTTCATGAAGGGGAGGACATTGGGCAATGGTTTAAAGCATATGAGATCGCCATGACATCACACCGGGTCCCTGAGAAGGATTGGGGAGCGGGGTTGTGGGGCCGCTTTACAGGTGAGGGAAGGAAACCTTGCTAGCCTTGCCCACAGAGGATCAGATGTCCTATGCCCACCTGAAGGAAGCTTTAGTGGCAAGGTATGGGTTAACTCCAGAGCTTTATAGGCAGAAGTTTAGGAACTGCAAAAAGCTGGAGTCTAGTACCTGGGTGGAGTATGTGTCTTATTTTTGCAGAGCATTGGATGGATGGGTGAAGGGTAGCAAAGTAAATGACTTGCAGGGGTTCTATGATTTAATTGCATGGGAGCACTTGTCCAGTAGTTGTTTTCCAGAGCTACGCCAGCACCTTGTTGACAGTAAGCTGACTAATCCTAGGAAGCTTGCTGAGGAGGCGGACCGCTGGGTCAGTACCCGGGTCCACAAGGGTCTTGTGGGAGACTCCGCCAAAGGTGGGCAGGGTCCCCAGCAGAAGAGTGGGGGACAAGGGTAAACAGAAGGAGTTACAAAAAGGGCCCCAAAGTAAACCCCAAGAGAACCAAGGTAAGGGTTCCCAGCCTCCCACTGAGAAAAGACCATGGGTCCCAACAGATAAGTCTGTTCAGAAGGGGCCCAAAGCATGTTTTAGTTGTGGTCAGGTGGGTCACTTTGTAGGAAGTCCCAAGTGCCCCAATACCGTGACCACTGCACCCACTGGTGCACCACCCCGGCAGATGGCTAGTGTAGCCCTGGGGAGGAGTTGGGTGCCCAAGGTGGGTGGGGTCCCGCAGAGATGTCCCTGGTCTCTTTAGGAGACAGTGAGATGGTCCCTAGGACCCAGCTGCCTGATAACACTAAAAAACTACAGGCAGTGGGTGACCATCAATGGCCATAGGGTGGAGGCTTTCAGAGACACCGGGGCCAGTGTGACAGCTGTCAGTTGTCGGCTGGTGTCTGAGGAGCAGGTGGTCCCCAACGTATTCTACCCTGTAGTTGCCGCTGACAACTCAGAGAGCCACTGCAAGGTGACCCAGGTTCGCTTTGAGTGGGGGGGGGTCTCAGGTATCCTTCAAGTAGCTGTGAGGCCAGCCATGCCTGTTGACTGTCTGCTAGGCAATGATTTGGAGAGCTCCCTTGGGCGAAGGTGGAGCGGAGGTCTCATTTGGAGATGTTGGGTCTGCCAGAGTGGGCGTGTGTGACCACTCTGTCAATGGCAGCCGGTAAGGGTATTCAGGAGAACCTGGAGCCTGGAAGAAAGGCCCAGGTGCCTGCCTTAAAGAGAGGAGGCGGGGGCACGGGAAACCGGCCCTCGAAGTTCCCACGGTCCAGGAGGAGGCAGACCTTGAGGGGGATGCCCTGGAACCTACAGGGGAACAAGTGGCTGAACTGGGGGACCTGCCTGAGCTGACCCATTGGCAGCAGGAAGGAGGCCCCTCCAGGGAAGAGTTCTGCGAGGAGCAGAAGAAGTGCCCTTCTCTTGAGGGCTTGCGGCAACAGGCTGCAAGCCAGGCAGCAGGTGATCAGTCTGGATCACACTGGATCTACTGGGAGAATGGTCTCCTGTATAGTGAGCCTAAGGTTGCTGAGCCTGGGTCAGCCCGTGTGCTGGTGGTACCCCAGCGCTTCAGAGCCTTCCTACTGGGTCTGGCTCATGATGTGCCTTCAGCAGGACATTTGGGGCAAGACAAGACCTTTCAAAGGCTTGTCACCCACTTTCATTGGCCCCAAATGCGCAAGAGTTCAGATACTCATTGCAGGACCTGTCAGACTTGCCAGGCAAGTGGTAAGAGTGGGAGGAAGCACAAGGCTCCTCTCCAACCTTTCCCTGTTGTCAGCACCCCTTTGAGAGGGTGGGTATTGACATTGTGGGGCCTCTGGATCCCAAGACAGCCATGGGCAACAGGTTCATCCTGGTCTTGGTGGACCATGCCACCCGGTACCCGGAAGCCATCCCTCTTCGGACAGTGACGGCCCCCGTGGTGGGACGTGCACTGATGGGGATTTTCTCCCGTGTGGGGTTCCCCAAGGAGGTGGTGTCCGACCGTGGTACCAACTTCATTTCCAAGTATGTGGCAGGAGTGTGGTGTAACCTATAAGTTCACCACTCCTTACCACCCCCAAGGTAATGGGCTGGTTGAGAGATTCAACCGGACCCTGAAAGGCATGATTATGGGTCTTGAAGAACCCATGAGGCGTAAGTGGGACGTCCTCTTGCCATGCCTGCTCTTTGCTTACAGAGAGGTGCCCCAGAAGTCCTTAGGGTTCAGTCCCTTTGAACTGCTGTACGGCCATCCTGTAAGAGGACCTCTGAGTCTGGTCAAGGAAGGCTGGGAGGAAGCTCCCAGGAAAACTCCCCAGGATGTATTTAGTTACATGCTGGCCTTCAGGAACCAGACTCGGCGTTTCAGACAACACGCTGAGGCGAATCTGGAAGCCAGCCAGGAAGAGATGAAACGTTGGCATGATCAGAATGCCACTCTGATCGAGTTTCAGCCTGGACAAAAGGTTTGGGTCATGGCCCCAGTGGAGCCCTGTGCGCTCCAGGATAAGTGGACCGGACCATTTGAGGTGGTGGAGCGCAAGAGTGATGTCACCTACTGGGTGGACTTGCAGTCTCCCAGGAACCCCTTGCGGGTCCTGCATGTGAACCGCCTGAAGCCCCACTTTGAGAGGTCTGAAGTGGGCATGCTCTTAGCAACAGATGCTGGGATGGAAGAGGAGACTGAACCTCTTCCTGACCTCCTGTATGCAAAAGAGCAAGATGGGTCAGTGGATGGTGTGAACCTCTCTCCCACCCTGACCCCTGAGCAGCAGAATGACTGTCGCCAACTGTTGGGGCAGTTTTCTGATCTGTTCTCCCTGACTCCCAGTATCACTGAATGGTGCATCCATGATGTGGACACTGGGGACAGTCCTCCTGTGAAGCACAAAACTTACAGAGTGACTGACAGGGTGAGAGCTTGCATCAAGGAGGAGGTCTCCAAGATGTTTGCCTTAGGGGTGATTGAGTCCTCTAACAGCCCTTGGGCCAGCCCAGTGGTCTTGGTCCCAAAGGCTGCCGCGCCTGGTGCCACACCCGAACTCCGGTTCTGTGTGGACTACCGAGGACTCAATTCAGTCACCAGGACTGACGCGCACCCCATCCCCAGAGCTGATGAGCTCATTGATCGGTTAGGGGCTGCCCGGTACCTCAGCACGTTTGATCTAACGTCTGGATACTGGCAGATTGCCTTAACTGACGGGGCCAAAGAGAGGTCAGCATTCTCCACACCAGATGGGCACTACCAATTCCGGGTGATGCCCTTTGGGATGAAGAATGCCCCTGCCACCTTTCAGAGGTTGGTCAACCAGGTGTTGGCTGGGCTGGAGGATTTCAGTGCCGCCTACCTGGATGACATTGCAGTGTTCAGCGCCACTTGGGAGGAACATCTGCACCACCTCTGGGAAGTGTTGAAGGCGCTGCGGAGGGCAGGCCTCACGATCAAGGCGAGTAAGTGCCAGATCGGGCAGGGTTCTGTGGTGTACTTGGGACACCAGGTTGGGAGCGGCCAGGTGGCGCCCTACAACCCAAGATAGATACCATCCTGGCTTGGGAACCCCCAAAACTCCAGACAGAGGTGAGAGCCTTCTTAGGACTCACCGGGTATTACAGGAGGTTTGTCAAGGGGTATGGCAACATTGTTGCACCCTTGACTGAGCTGACTTCCAGGAAGCAGCCCAGGAAAGTGAACTGGACTGATGCCTGCCAAAAGGCTTTTGATGCCCTGAAATCTGCCATGTGCACGGCGCCCGTGCTTCAGGCGCCCAACTTCTCAAGGGAATTCATTGTGCAGACAGATGCTTCAGAGCATGGTGTTGGGGCTGTGCTTTCACAGATGAATGAGGAGGGCCTAGACCAACCTGTAGCCTTTATTAGTAGGAGGTTACTCCCACGGGAACAGAGGTGGAGTGCGATTGAACGTGAGGCATTTGCTGTGGTCTGGGCACTGAAGAAGTTGAGACCATACTTGTTTGGGACTCACTTCCGGGTTCAGACAGACCACAGGCCCCTCAGATGGTTAATGCAGATGAGGGGTGAGAACCCAAAACTGTTGAGGTGGTCCATTTCCCTACAGGGATGGACTTCACGGTGGAACACCGCCCTGGTACAGAACACGCCAATGCTGATGGTCTGTCCAGATTTTTCCGCCTTAGTGATGAGAACTCCCAGGAGGAAGGGTAGTTCTCCCCACATTTCAGCTGGAGGGGACACGTGTTAGACTTGGCACCATTGGCGTGGGTCTCCCTTCCATTTTTTGCTGTTGCCTCTTATGTTTTGCTGGTTTTAGATGCTTTGGGCACTGTGCCACTGCTGTTCAGTGCCACAGTGCAAGTGCTCCCTACTGTAAATTGATGTATGGATTAGTGACTCCATGATTGGATGATTGGTTTACTTGTCAGTCCCTAGTACAGTGCACTGAGTGTGCCCAGGGCTTGTAAATCCAATGCTGCTGGTGGGCTTGCAGCACTGGTTGTGCCACCCACAGAAGCAGCTTGTAAAATGTGTCTCAGGCCTGCCATTGCAGAGCCTGTGTGCGGTCTGTGACTGCCATGTCGACTTGGCAAGTGCACCCACTTGCCAGTCCCTAAACCTTCCCTTATCTTCATATCAGACACCCCTAAGGTAGGCCCAAGGGCAGGGTGCATTGTAAGTATAAGGTAGGACATGCCCTGGTGTGTGTGGCATGTCCTAATAGTGAATTACAGCCATTTTCGTTTTTCACTATTGCAAGGCTACCTGTTCTCCATAGGCCAGAATGGGCAGTTTGATTATTACACCTTATAATCCTAACTGACCCAGGGAACATGGTAGAAAAACGAATTTAGTATGTCTGAACTCAGAATGATAAAATACATCTTTTAGTGAAGTTGGTTTTAACATTCTGTGTTTGAAAATACCACTTTTAGAAAGTGGGTATTTTCTTGCCTAAACTTCCAAGCCTGCCTCTGCTAGGTTGTGTATTCCTTGTCTGGAGATTGAGTGACAGGGGCTGGGGGTGGCTACAGGAGACAGGGTGAGTCAGCACAGGGCTGAATAGAAAGATATGCATCCAGAGTGGAGGGAGGAGTTGCACCTGGGTCTGAATAGTGCTGTGCCTGCCTTCCACAATGCTGGCTCCACCTCCTGCCGGGCGTCTGATGGCTCTGCCCTCACTCACAAAGGAAAGAAGGAGTCAGAAAACAAAGTGCTCCAGGACTGACCAGAACTGGTTTTGGACTAGGCAGAGGCCTCTCTTCCTTCAGAGAACAAAGAGAAACTGTGTATAAAAAGGGGACCCAGACCCCTAGGAAATGAGATCACTTCTGGGAAATCAAGAAACCTGTTGCCAAGGAGAAGAACCGGAGAAGCTGAAGGAGGAGTACTGCCCCTGTGCTGTTTTGCTGATTGGGGTTGGCCTGCAGTGGTTGCTTTCTACCAAGGACAGGAGAAAAGACTTTGCTGTGCTTTGTCATCTTGAAGAAGAGAATCTCCAAGGGCTTGAACTAGAGCTTGCCTCCTGCCTGAAGTCTCAGGGATACAAGACTTCACCAACCAGCTCCCCCTGCATTCCCTTGCTGGGAATTGAAGTGCCTGCTGTTGTGCTGGGCCTTCTGAGAGACTGCGTGTCGCTGGGAGCTGGAAGCGCGACGCAACAACGAGAAGCGTGTCGCCGCCGCAGCCGCGGTCATCGCATCGCCAAGGAAGCGAGACGCCGCTGCCGCTGTCATCCTCGCATCGCCGAAGCGCGGCGCATCACCGGAGAAGCGGGACGCTGCCACAGAGGTCATCGTCGCATCACCGGAGAAGCGCGCCGCAGGGCCTGTCGCGGCTCCAAAGATCATCGAGTCGCCGCACGGCCGTCGGGCGTGCACGCATCACACCAACGTTGTCACATCGCAACCAAGACGCCATTTTGTCGCATCGCACCGGAGAAGAGTATTGCATCGAGGTGCCATCTTGTCGCATCGCACCGGAAAGCAGTAAGAAACCGACGCATCACCTCCCACACAGTAAGGAAGCGAGCATCAACTCCCTGCGCAGCAGTAAGGAACCGACGCATCCACTCCCCTGAGTGTAAGGAACCGACGCATCACCTTCCCTGCGACCCTTTTGTTTTCTTTGCGTTACGCATTCAAGGGACATTGAGAGTAAAGTGTCGCATTTACAACTTGAGAGAACTGAACTATTTTATAACCTTTTAAAGTCTATTTTTGAGTACAGTATTGTGGATTTTTGAGTACAGTATTGTGGATTTTTGCTATTGGGTCTTGTGATAAGTCTATATAAAGATTACTTATTTTTACATAACAACCTGTGTGGTGTCCATCTGTAGTGTTTTCACTGTATTACTGTATGTGTTCCCAAATGCTTTACACACTGCCTCTGAGATAAGCCTGTCTGCTCGTGCCAAGCTACCAGGGGGTGAGCAGGGGTTATTTTAGGAGTGTATCCCCCTTATCCTGACTAGAAGCAAGGGTCCCTATTTGGACAAAGGTGCAAACCATTGCCAACTAGAGACCCCCAGTTCTAACAGTAATAAATTCAAACTTCTTGTGAATGGGGGGGCAAAGTGTGTCTTGCCTGGGGCCCCAGAATTCCTGAAGATAGCGCCGAAGGCCAGAATATGCTGTGTACACGACTTCATCGTATGTATGATTGTAATTGTGCTGTGCTCTGTCGTCGGGCTCCAACACCAACAGGTAAGAAGACCAGTCAATAGTTTTGCTGGGCCATTTCAGACACGTCGTAAATATGAGCGACGCCCACACAAAACAAGCATTGGCATAGCCAATAGGTCTCGCCTTTGGGACCTTATAAGTGTTTACCCATGCAACAGTTGATGTTGTTGCACCAAGGATATTATGCTGCATAACTAAATACTTATAAGGTCCCAAAAGCGAGACCTATTGGCTATGCCAATGCTTGTTTTTCTTTTCTTCTTGCAATGCTTGTTAAAGTTTTTTTTTGAGGGGGCATAAACAATTGGAGGTTGAAGGTGGTGAACTAGTACCTGTATTATAACACTAGCAGCGGCCAGACGCTAGGGGAGAATCAACAGATGGCAGATTCCGAGAGCAGGCTGAGGTGGTGTTGAGTGATGTTGAGGTGGTAGTGGTGGTGGTGGTGGTGACTGGTGCTGAGACGATGCTGAGGTGATGCTGAATGATATTTAGGTCTTGCTGAGTGATGATGATGTGGGGGTGTACTATTGCAAAGGCGATGCTCAGTGATACTTATGTGGTGTTGAGTGATGTTGTGGTGGTGCTGAGTGATGTTGTGGTGGTGCTGAGTGATGCTGTGGTGGTGCTGAGTGATGCTGTGGTGGTGCTGAGTGATATTGTTGTGGCTCTGAGTGATGCTGTGGTGGTGCTGAGTGATGCTGTGGTGATGCTGAGTGATGCTGTGGTGGTGCTGAGTGATGCTGTGGTGGTGCTGAGTGATGCTGTGTTGGCCGTGAGTGATGCTGTGGTATTGCTGAGTGATGCTGTGGTGTTGCTGAGTGATGCTGTGGTGTTGCTGAGTGATGCTGTGGTGTTGCTGAGTGATGCTGTGGTTGCCCTGAGTGATGCTGTTGTGGCCCTGAGTGATGCTGTGGTGGCCCTGAGTGATGCTGTGGTGGCCCTGAGTGATGCTGTGGTGGCCCTGAGTGATGCTGTGGTGGCCCTGAGTGATGCTGTTGTGGCGCTGAGTGATGCTGTGGTGGCGCTGAGTGATGCTGTGCTGGCCCTGAGTGATGCTGTGCTGGCCCTGAGTGATGCTGTGCTGGCCCTGAGTGATGCTGTGCTGGCCCTGAGTGATGCTGTGCTGGCCCTGAGTGATGCTGTGCTGGCCCTGAGTGATGCTGTGGTGGCGCTGAGTGATGCTGTGGTGGTGCTGAGTGATGCTGTGGTAGTGCTGAGTGATGCTGTGGTGGCGCTGAGTGATGCTGTGGTGGCGCTGAGTGATGCTGTGGTGGCGCTGAGTGATGCTGTGGTGGTGCTGAGTGATGCTGTGCTGGCCCTGAGTGATGCTGTGCTGGCCCTGAGTGATGCTGTGCTGGCCCTGAGTGATGCTGTGCTGGCCCTGAGTGATGCTGTGCTGGCCCTGAGTGATGCTGTGGTGGTGCCGAGTGATGCTGTGGTGGTGCCGAGTGATGCTGTGGTGGTGCCGAGTGATGCTGTGGTGGTGCTGACTGATGCTGTGGTTGTGCTGAGTGATGCTGTGGTTGTGCTGAGTGATGCTGTGGTGGTGCTGAGTGATGCTGTGGTGGTGCTGACTGATGCTGTGGTGGCGCTGACTGATGCTGTGGTGGCCCTGAGTGATGCTGTGGTGGTGCTGAGTGATGCTGCGGTGGTGCTGAGTGATGCTGTGGTGGTGCTGAGTGATGCTGTGTTGGCCCTGAGTGATGCTGTGGTGTCGCTGAGTGATGCTGTATTGGTGCTGAGTGATGCTGTGGTGACACTGAGTGTTACTGTGGTGGCGCTGAGTGATGCTGTGGTGGCGCAGAGTGATGCTGTGGTGGTGCAGAGTGATGCTGTGGTGATGCAGAGTGATGCTGTGGTGGTGCAGAGTGATGCTGTGGTGGTGCTGACTGATGCTGTGGTGACGCTGACTGATGCTGTGGTGGCGCTGAGTGATATTGTTGTGGCCCTGAGTGATGCTGTGGTGGTGCTGAGTGATGCTGTGGTGGCGCTGAGTGATGCTGTGGTGGCACTGAGTGATGCTGTGGTGGCGCTGAGTGATGCTGTGGTGGCGCTGAGTGATGCTGCGGTGGCGCTGAGTGATGCTGCGGTGGCGCTGAGTGATGCTGCGGTGGCGCTGAGTGATGCTGTGGTGGTGCTGAGTGATGCTGTGGTGGTGCTGAGTGATGCTGTGGTGATGCTCTGGTGGTGCTGAGTGATGCTGCCGTGACACAGTGTCTTTGCTAGTTACAGTGGGTAGAAGAGGGGTAGAAGAGGGGTTGAGGGGTAGAAGAGGGGTAGAGGGGTAGAAGAGGGGTAGAGGGGTCGAAGGGGGGTAGAGGGGTAGAGGGAGGTAGAAGGGGGTAGAAGGGGGTAGAAGAGGGATAGAGGGGTAGTAGAGGGGTAGAGGGGTAGAAGAGGGGTAGAGGGGTAGAAGAGGGGTAGAAGAGGGGTAGAAGGGGGTAGAAGAGGGGTAGAGGGGTAGTAGAGGAGTAGTAGAGGGGTAGAAGAGGGGTAGAGGGGTAGAAGAGTAGAGGGGTAGTAGAGGGGTAGTAGAGGGGTAGAAGGGTAGAAGGGGGTAGAAGAGGGATAGAGGGCTAGAAGAGGGATAGAGGGGTAGAAGAGGGGTAGAGGGGTAGAAGAGGGGTAGAAGGGGGTAGAAGAGGGGTAGAGGGGTAGAAGGGTAGTAGAGGGGTAGAAGAGGGGTAGAAGGGTAGTAGAGGGGTAGAAGAGGGGTAGAAGAGGGGTAGAAAAGGGGTAGAGGGGTAGAAGAGTAGAGGGGTAGTAGAGGTGTAGAGGGGTAGAAGAGGGGTAGAAGAGGGATAGAAGGGGGTAGAAGAGGGGTAGAGGGGTAGAAGGGTAGTAGAGGGGTAGAAGAGGGGTAGAAGAGGGGTAGTAGAGGGGTAGGGGGTAGAAGAGGGGAGTGAGAGAGTGTCTGTGAGAGAGTGTCTGAGAGTGTCTGAGAGTGTCTGAGAGTGTCTGAGTGTCTGTGAGAGTCTGTGAGAGAGTGTCTGTGAGAGTCTGTGAGAGAGTGTGAGAGAGTGTGAGAGAGTGCCTGTGAGTGTCTGTAAGAGAGTGTCTGTGAGAGTTTGTGAGAGAGTGTCTGTGAGAGTCTGTGAGTGTCTGTGAGAGTGTCTGTGAGAGTGTCTGTGAGTGTCTGTGAGAGTCTGTGAGAGAGTGTCTGTGAGAGAGTGTCTGTGAGTCTGTGAGAGTGTGTCTGTGAGAGAGTGTCTGTGAGAGTGTGTCTGTGAGAGTGTGTCTGTGAGAGAGTGTCTGTGAGAGAGTGTCTGTGAGAGAGTGTTTTTGAGACAGTGTGTGAGAGTCTGTGAGAGTGTCTGTGAGAGAGTGTCTGTGAGAGAGTCTGTGAGAGAGTCTGTGAGAGAGTCTGTGAGAGAGTGTCTGAGTGTCTGTGAGAGAGTGTCTGAGAGTGTCTGAGAGTGTGTCTGTGAGAGTGTCTGAGAGAGTGTCTGAGAGAGTGTCTGTGAGAGAGTGTCTGTGAGAGAGTGTCTGAGAGAGAGTCTGTGAGAGAGAGTGTGAGAGAGAGTCTGTGAGAGAGTGTCTGTGAGAGAGTGTCTGTGAGAGTGTCTGTGAGAGTCTGTGAGAGAGTGTCTGTGAGAGTCTGTGAGAGAGTGTCTTAGAGAGTCTGTGAGAGTCTGTGAGAGAGTCTGTGAGAGAGTGTCTTAGAGAGTCTGTGAGAGTCTGTGAGAGTGTGTCTGTGAGAGAGGGTCTGTGAGAGAGAGTCTGTGAGAGAGTGTCTGTGAGAGAGTCTGTGAGAGAGTCTGTGAGACAATGTCTGTGAGAGAGTCTGTGAGAGTGTCTGTGAGAGTGTGTCTGAGAGAGAGTGTCTGTGAGAGAGAGTGTGTGAGAGAGTCTGTGAGAGAGTCTGTGAGAGAGTGTGAGAGAGTGTCTGTGAGTCTGTGAGAGTGTCTGTGAGAGAGTGTCTGTGAGAGAGTGTCTGTGATAGAGTGTCTGTGAGAGTCTGAGAGAGAGTGTCTGTGAGAGTCTGTGAGAGAGTGTCTTATCAGAGTCTGTGAGAGAGTGTCTGTGAGAGTCTGTGAGAGAGTGTCTGCGAGAGAGTGTCTGCGAGAGAGTGTCTGCGAGAGAGAGTCTGCGAGAGAGAGTCTGCGAGAGAGTGTCTGCGAGAGAGTGTCTGTGAGAGTGTCTGTGAGAGTGTCTGTGAGAGTGTGTCTGTGAGAGAGTGTCTGTGAGAGAGTGTCTGTGAGTGTCTGTGAGAGAGTGTCTGTGAGAGAGTGTGTCTGTGAGAGTGTCTGTGAGAGAGTGTCTGTGAGGGAGTGTCTGTGTGAGAGTGTCTGTGAGTGTCTGTGAGAGAGGGTCTGTGAGAGAGGGTCTGTGAGAGAGTGTCTGTGAGAGTCGGTGAGAGAGTGTCTGTGAGAGAGTGTCTGTGAGAGAGTCTGTGAGAGAGTCTGTGAGAGAGAGTCTGTGAGAGAGTCTGTGAGAGTCTGTGAGAGAGTGTCTGTGAGAGAGTGTCTGTGAGAGAGTGTGAGAGAGTGTGTGTGAGAGTCTGTCTGTGAGAGTGTCTGTGAGAGGGTGTCTGTGAGAGAGTGTCTGTGAGAGAGAGTCTGTGAGAGAGTCTGTGAGAGTGTCTGTGAGAGTGTCTGTGAGAGAGTGTCTGTGAGAGAGTGTCTGTGAGAGAGTGTCTGTGAGAGAGTGTCTGTGAGAGTGTCTGTGAGAGTCTGTGAGAGAGTGTCTGTGAGAGTCTGAGAGAGTGTCTGTGAGAGTTTGTGAGAGAGTGTCTGTGAGAGTCTGAGAGTCTGAGAGAGTGTCTGTGAGAGTCTGAGAGAGTGTCTGTGAGAGAGTCTGTGAGAGAGTGTCTGTGAGAGAGTGTCTGTGAGAGAGTGAGAGAGTGTCTGTGAGAGTGTGTGAGAGTGTCTGTGAGAGTCTGTGAGAGTGTCTGTGAGAGTCTGTGAGAGAGAGTCTGTGAGAGTCTGAGCGAGTGTCTGTGAGAGAGTGTCTGTGAGAGTGTGAGAGAGTGTCTGTGAGAGTCTGTGAGAGACTGTGAGAGAGTGTCTGTGAGAGTCTGTGAGAGAGTGTCTGTGAGTGTCTGTGAGAGAGTGTCTGTGAGAGAGTGTCATTGAGAGAGTGGGGTAGAGGTAGAGGGGTAGAAGAGAGGTAGAGGGGTAGAAGAGAGGTAGAGTAGAGGTAGAGGGGTAGAAGAGAGGTAGGGATATATAGGCAAATGAAAAGGAAGCCATCGACTTCAGGAATGTGAAAGAAAGCTCTCCTATCTTGAAAGCTGATTACAAGCGCGAAACTTTCAAACCACGGAGTCGTTTGAAAGTTTCACTGCGTTTCTCAGGAGATGCTTGTAAACACCAATAACCTGATTCATTTAATTTAACAGTTGGCTCCGCCCAGGATTGCTTAGTAGCAAATGACAAGGAAACTATCGACTTCAGGAATGTGAAAGAAAGCTCTCGTATCTTGAAAGCTGATGACCCATGACGAGAGAGGAAAGCCATATGGCGCCTCTGCTCGTAAGCGCGCGCCCGCGCTCGTAACCGCAAGCTCTAGGCCACAGTGGTAGCATTTTCTGAAGCCCTTACTAAAAGTCTCGCCAGAGCAGCGCATGCGCTGGCTCAGGCGAGACCTAAAAAGAGAATGGGAGAAGGAAAAAAAAGAGAAGGTCTCTCAGATTGCAACCCCGACATCAGGTACTATGGAGTCAACTAGGCTTCAGCTATATTTTAAATTGAATGTATTTGTCAAAACTCCACGTGTGGGTTTTAGATCCATTTGAAGTGTTACTTTAATGATATTATGTGCGTGATGATTTTCCTTTGAGAATCTCCTGAAATCAGGTTCTTTGCTTTGATGAAGTTACAAACGTGACCGTGTCATTTAAAAACAGAGCTAGGTGACGGGCTAATTTCACAGCAGCAGAGCTGGGCAATGGGTTCACTCTGAAGCAACAGAGCTGAGCGACCGGTTCATTCCATAGCAGCACAGCTGGGTGACGGGGTCATTATGAACCAGCAGACCTAGGTAACGGGCTCATTCTGAGCATCATAGCTGGTTGACTGGTTCATAATGAAGCATTATAGCTGGGTGATTGTGTCATTCAAAAGCAGCAGAGTAGGTTACAGGTTCATTCCATAGCAGCACAGCTGGGTGACAGGATCATTATGAACCAGCAGACCTAGGTAACGGGCTCATTCTGAGCATCATAGCTGGTTGACTGATTCATAATGCAGCATTATAGCTGGGTGATGGTGTCATTCGAAAGCAACAGAGCTGAGCGACCGGTACATTTAATTGCAGCACAGCTGGGTGACGGGATCATTATGACCCAGCAGACCTAGGTAACAGGCTCATTCTGAGCATCATAGCTGGTTGACTGGTTCATAATGCAGCATTATAGCTGGGTGATGGTGTCATTCGAAAGCAACAGAGCTGAGCGACCGGTACATTTAATTGCAGCACAGCTGGTTGACGGGATCATTATGACCCAGCAGACCTAGGTAACAGGCTCATTCTGAGCATCATAGCTGGTTGACTGGTTCATAATGAAGAATTATAGCTGGGTGATGGTGTCATTCGAAAGCAACAGAGCTGAGAAACCGGTACATTTCATTGCAGCACAGCTGGGTGACGGGATCATTATGAACCAGCAGACCTAGGTAACGGGCTCATTCTGAGCATCATAGCTGGTTGACTGGTTCATAATGAAGCATTATAGCTGGGTGATGGTGTCATTCGAAAGCAACAGAGCTGAGAAACCGGTACATTTCATTGCAGCACAGCTGGGTGACGGGATCATTATGACCCAGCAGACCTAGGTAACGGGCTTATTCTGAGCATCATAGCTGGTTGACTGGTTCATAATGCAGCATTATAGCTGGGTGATGGTGTCATTCGAAAGCAACAGAGCTGAGCGACCGGTTCATTTCATTGCATCACAGCTGGGTGACGGGATCATTATGACCCAGCAGACCTAGGTAACGGGCTCATTCTGAGCATCATAGCTGGTTGACTGGTTCATAATGAAGAATTATAGCTGGGTGATGGTGTCATTCGAAAGCAACAGAGCTGAGAAACCGGTACATTTCATTGCACCACAGCTGGGTGACGGGATCATTATGAACCAGCAGACCTAGGTAACGGGCTCATTCTGAGCATCATAGCTGGTTGACTGGTTCATAATGAAGCATTATAGCTGGGTGATGGTGTCATTCGAAAGCAACAGAGCTGAGCGACTGGTACATTTCATTGCAGCACAGCTGGGTGACGTGATCATTATGAACCAGCAGACCTAGGTAACGGGCTCATTCTGAGCATCATAGCTGGCAGTAGCGGTCGGTGGTGGGAGCGCCGGGCGCTGACGTGGGCGGGGAGGGGCAGGGTGGGGTAGTAAACTACGGATTACGGCCGACATAGGTAAGTACACATATAAATAAATAAAACGCATTTCGTTGCGCACGCTGCATCGCATTTGGCGATGCAGCGCGAGAAACGAAATTCGTTTTATTTATTCATATGTGTACTTACCTGTAATCGCCCGTAATCCGTAGTTTACTACCCCCCACCCTGCCCCTCCCCCGCCCCACGTCAGCGCCCGGTGGCACTCCCACCACCGACCGCTACTGATAGCTGGTTGACTGGTTCATAATGAAGCATTATATCTGGGTGATGGTGTCATTCGAAAGCAACAGAGCTGAGCGACCGGTACATTTAATTGCAGCACAGCTGGGTAACGGGATCATTATGAACCAGCAGACCTAGGTAATGGGCTCATTCTGAGCATCATAGCTGGTTGACTGGTTCATAATGAAGAATTATAGCTGGGTGATGGTGTCATTCGAAAGCAACAGAGTTGAGAAACCGGTACATTTCATTGCAGCACAGCTGGGTGACGGGATCATTATGACCCAGCAGACCTAGGTAACGGGCTCATTCTGAGTATCATAGCTGGTTGACTGGTTCATAATGCAGCATTATAGCTGGGTGATGGTGTCATTCGAAAGCAACAGAGCTGAGCGACCAGTACATTTAATTGCAGCACAGCTGGGTGACGGGATCATTATAACCCAGCAGACCTAGGTAACGGGCTCATTCTGAGCATCATAGCTGGTTGACTGGTTCATAATGAAGAATTATAGCTGGGTGATGGTGTCATTCGAAAGCAACAGAGCTGAGAAACCGGTACATTTCATTGCAGCACAGCTGGGTGACGGGATCATTATGAACCAGCAGACCTAGGTAACGGGCTCATTCTGAGCATCATAGCTGGTTGACTGGTTCATAATGAAGCATTGTAGCTGGGTGACGGTGTCATTGGAAAGCAACCGAGCTGAGCGACCGGTACATTTCATTGCAGCACACCTGGGTGACGGGATCATTATGAACCAGCAGACCTAGGTAACGGGCTCATTCTGAGCATCATAGCTGGTTGACTGGTTCATAATGAAGCATTATAGCTCGGTGATTGTGTCATTCGAAAGCAGCAGATTAGGTTACAGGTTCATTCCATTGCAGCACAGCTGGGTGACGGGATCATTATGAACTAGCAGACCTAGGTAATGGGCTCATTCTGAGCATCATAGCTGGTTGACTGGTTCATAATGAAGCATTATAGCTGGGTGATGGTGTCATTCGAAAGCATCAGAGTAGGTTACAGGTTCAATCCATAGCAGCACAGCTGGGTGACGGGGTCATTATGAACCAGCAGACCTAGGTAACGGGCTCATTCTGAGCATCATAGCTGGCTGACTGGTTCATAATGAAGCATTATAGCTGGGTGATTGTGTCATTCGAAAGCAGCAGAGTAGGTTACAGGTTCATTCCATAGCAGCACAGCTGGGTGACGGGGTCATTATGAACCAGCAGACCTTGGTAACAGACTCATTCTGAGCAGCTTAGCTGGTTGACTGGTTCATAATAAAGCATTGGAGCTGGGTGATGGTTTCAATCCATAGCAGCAGAGTAGGGTTATTCCAAAGCAGCAGAGCTCGGTGACCGGTTATCTCTGAAGCAGTAGAGCTGGGTGGCGGGTTCATTCTGAAGCATCAGAGCTGGGTGACAGGTACATTCTGAAGCATCGGAGCTGTGCAACAAGTTCACTCTGAAACAGCAAAGTTGGGTGACAGGCTAATTTCAAGGGAGCAGAGCTAGGCAATGGGTTCATTCCGAAGCGGCAGAGCTGGGTGACGGGTTCATTCTGAAGCATCAGAGCTATGCAACAAATTCACTCTTTGCGGCTGTCCGAGGCCCCCGCAGGGGGGCCACTAAAGAGGGCAGCCCTCTAGTACCAGCTGGGCACCCCACACCCCCGTAGGGGCAGGGACTCAGGGAGGAGTCCTCCAAGCCTTGTCGCAGCGCGCTAGGCGAGCATCACTTCCGGGGCGAGAGGACAGGGGGGGGGTATATAGGCCTCCCCCCACCATCTTGTCGTCCTCTTTCGCGCGCCCGGACACGCCGTCGAGAGGGGTCGAGTCCCATCGTCTCGTCGTTGTCATCCTTGGGCCTGGTCGTGCATCGTGCGCTCCCACGCGACATCAGTCACGGTGTGCGCAGCATAGCCACCCCCCCCCCCGGCCCCTGGGACAGTCCCAGGTTGCACAGGGGCCATGGCACGGCCTGCCATGGGGGGGTGCGAGTTCTTTTGATGCACTTAGGAGGCACTTTAGCCCTAGGAAAGCTAATGCCTCTCGGGGGCAATGCGGTGCTTGGTGCGCCCGGGGGGCCAATGGTATGGCAGGCTGAGGTTCCTCCACGGGCTGCCCACGGTGGGCTTAGCTTTGGGGTGGGGGCGACTCGGCCCGCTTGCAGGATGGCAGGAGGG
Source organism: Calotriton arnoldi (assembly GCA_963921515.1). Classification (NCBI taxonomy): domain Eukaryota; kingdom Metazoa; phylum Chordata; class Amphibia; order Caudata; family Salamandridae; genus Calotriton; species Calotriton arnoldi. The sequence goes on along the minus strand of CAWUFW010001626.1, from coordinate 908,667 downwards.
TTAGCATGTAGGGATCCTGCGAGTCAGACCTACCAGCGGCGCAGGGGGGGCCGAGCATGCGGTGCCAGTGAGAGCGCTGTCGCCCCTCGGGCTCCCCCACCCTCCGAGGCTTAATAGTCGCAGTCGGCCCTGCACAGAATGACCATGTGCCCGGGCGGGCTCCGGGGTTTATTGCGGTGGAGCCCAGTTTGCCTGGGGGCGATTGCCCGGCATCTGCCGGGGACGCAGTCGGGCCGGGGGAGTAGGAGTTGGAGCTCCCTAGGCAAGCTGCGCCTCCCGGAGACAAAGTTCAGAGCATGTGGGGGCCGGGCTCCTAGGCCGCCATTGTGGACGGACCGGAGGCTCCGGGGTCGGGGGTGGCGTAGGAGAGGAGCACGTGGGTGCACCGGTGCTTATCCCCCCCCCCTCTGGTAATTTGTTTCATTGGGAGGTAGCGCAAGCACTTTCACGGTGAAAGTGTGCCCAGTTGCAAACTACCGATTCCCCAGCTCGGAAAACTCCTTCCTCGCACCAGCGCCACACGGGCCCCGGGGCGACGCAGGGTGCCTTTAATCGTGGGGTGCTTTTAAGCTACGTCACCGTGCAGCTCATAGCGACTGTCCCCCAAGCAGGACCGGGGGTACAGGTCTCCAACCCCCCCCCCCCTCCAGGCAACGCTCCTTCGGGGAAGTGGGTGGGGAGATCACCAGGTGATGCTGAGACCCGGCAGGATGGCCGGGCCCTTTGGCTGCTCGTCGCGGTGCTCGTGATGGGGCCCGTGTAGCGTGCCGGCTTAGGTGCCTAGGCTTTCCTCCCTCCCGGGGTGATTCCCCATACAAGGAGGGCACGGGGGGTTAATAATTATGGTACGGCATTAGCAGCATGCTTGCGGGTTTTCTTCTCTCTTCGGGCAGTTAGGTAGGTGCTAGCAAGCATGTAGGTCGTTCCTTGGCGGGTATTAGGGGAGGCAGGGTGTCCCTTACCGGGTTTCTTCTCTCCCCAGGGCGCTTCCTGTGCAGGGCAGCGCTGGGGGATGTCGGTCGGTGGGCAGGAGGAGGCAGTGCTTGGCCGCCGGGGGAGGGCGGGCAGAGGCTTTGCACCCCGCAACCCGGCGCTCAATGTAATGCCCATCAGCGTGGACTAGGATTGAGTCAGTTCACGCTCTCCTTGCCTTACCCGCAGTTAGTCGCGAGATACGCCCAGTGTGAGCGTCATAGAAAATGGCACGAGGCCTGGCGGATCCCGGAGGTCCGACCGGTTGCTGGTGGGGGGCCATGGGGTGATGGACTGCTTCATGTACATGCGCCTGGCCATAGCGCGGTTTTGCGGTCTCTGCCCCTCCATCACGGGGCATCTCGGGTGCTTGCAGCAGGGGGGTGGATCGGGATTGGGACCCGATAAACCCGCCGTGCTGCCAACACATGGCATTGCAAGGCCGTCTCCCACACCCGCATCGCTCGGGACCTAGCGGCGCCGCGACCGGTCACGCCCACGTGCCAGCATTCAGCGCTCCCCCCCTTTTAGTCCGGTCACTGTGCTGAGTTGGCTCACTGTCACCTCGTAGGAGAGCACGCGGTCCCTTCCCCACCCCGAAGTGCTAGTGCTGCCTTGTCCTTCCGGCGGTACGGTGGCTCCTAAGGAATGCTGAGGTCACTCACCCCAATAGAAAGTGCAGGTCGTACCTCATAACCAACAGTACTGGCCGTATGCCTCGAACGGACCATTCTGGGCCCCGCGCAGGGTAGGGGTCGGCAGCGGCTGTTTTCTGCCATGACGTTGAGTCTCCTCTAATTGTTGAATTGAAGCCGTCAATTTTACCCCCGAGCTCACCCCTTAGTGCCTCCTCAGCGCCGCAGACAGGACCGCAATACGTTTATTTGTGCGCAAACCCTGTTTAAGCACCTTTTCCCGGCTGGGTGTTGAGGCGGAGATCTATGAGTATTCTGCTGGCGGGTGAACGAGGTGGCAGAGACAGGGGCCCAGGAAATCCCCAATAATAGTCTGGACGTGAAGGCTAACTCTATGTTATGCAGTATTATAGAACTGCCCTCGCGCCGCTAAACACTGTAATTAACATCTCGTCGTTAAGCAATGTTGTTTCTGGATTTTCGGAATGATGAGAGGCTAAGTGTGCCCTGCTGGTTTCGGTCTCTTTAAAGACCAGAGCAGAACCTTTGTCAGTTCAGCTCACTGAGCCACCTTACACTGACAGTAATGTGGTAGGGGTTCACAAGCCCGTAGGGCGCCCGGGTGAATATTTTCGGTTGCTGTAGAAAACAAGGGTGCCCCTCTCCTTGTTGGGTGGTCTGCCAGAAGGCCTTACACTGCTCCAGTGTCCCTCTAACGATTCCATCTCCCTGCCCTTAGCACACGCCTCTCAAGCTTTCCATCTCCCTGCCGTCACAGTCCCTGCCCCCCCCCCCTTTTCTCACAGCCCGGGTCCCGAGGCTCAAAACAACACAGTTTAGGATTCAATAAGTACATGGAGGCAACGTGCGAGGCGTTTCAGGCAGCAGTTGTCAGGCCGCCCGGTGCGAGGGTGTAAAGCGCGGCAGTGGGGGGATGGGAGCTTGCGTGTGACACTAAGAGGGGTGCCCATTTGCAGCTGTGGTCATGGGTAGGGAGCAGGTGGCGCCGGTCTCAGTGCTTCCAGCGCCTGTATTTTAACGAGAGATCAGGGCCAGGCCCTGCTCCCAGGTGCTGCCGGCGGGTGCCAGCACGAGGGGTGCCCTATGGCAGCAATGCACGTAAGCTGTGTCTAAACAGCTTACATTAATCTTCCTCACCCTGGGTGAGACATGTGGTCAGGACATGTGAACTTGGGGTTTGGACCTCTATTTTAATTGCACGTTACATCTTTGCCTGGTATATCAAGAGTGCCGTTAGTTTAATAACCCCTTGTCTCTTACCTATCGAGTGGTGGGCAAGTTAAATGGCTTGATTTCAGGGGATAGCCCATGACCGGCTTCAGCGTGCTTGCCCTCAAACCAGGTTTAGCAAGGGGACTGTCCCTGTTAAAAGCATTTGTTTTTGGTGCCCTCTACATTTTCGGTTATCTTTGTGCAGTGCCTGCTGCCCAAGCCATCCTTATAGTTCTTGGGCCTGGAATAGACTGAATTGGCACACTTGCACAAGTGTTCTTTTGACCTGTATGGAGGGGGGCCTGACTGTGGCGGGGGAGCCGTGGGTATTCCCTTGCCAGAAGTACTAAGTGACGAGGTTCTGTGGCCCAAGCTGGGCAACATTAGGCAGCTTAGGTGCTCGCATGCGCTAAGTTTAGTCAGCGCCAATGCAACACAGACTATCCGCTCCAGAGGCACGCGATGCCCAGGGGAAAGCATGTGGGTAGTTTGCGTGAATGCTCCATACAACTATGTTTAGCCACTTCCAAGGGATAATCGTATCCCAGAGCTGCTGTCCTTGGGTCGAGCCTCGGCACCGGCTCGCTAACCAGTGATCCTGGCCAAATCCCGATCCCTCCCGGGTCCACAACAATTTACTGTGTCCTTGCTTTGGTAACTGGTCCGCACATAAAGCCCACAATTACCTGCTGGGAGAGTTTGCGCTATAGGAAGCTGGTACATCTAGTGCACAAAGGAAATGTGGTAGAACACTGATTAAAGAGAATGAAGCATGGAAATTGCCCTGGGCCTTACACAGCTTTTGGAGTATTTTGAAACCCCTCCTGGCGCCTGGTGACATGTCCTAATTTTAGTGCAATAATGTCACTGTTCTGGCAGGCGTCTGTTCTCAGCCCCCCACCTACTTACTTGCTACGACGCACAGGTCACAAGCATACCAAACATCTTCCGATCTCATTGGAGTGCATAGTAACTCACATAATAAGCGGCGGTACATATCCTGGGAACAATTTGTGTGCTTTGGACTTTTTGTCCTGGTACTGGTGTGTCTGGTCCAGACAGCGTCCAGGCATCTTAACGCTGCGTGAGGGCATACAGAGGAGTTGCCATAGCCTGTATTTCAAGAATGCACGTCTAGAACACTCATCTGCTGGTAACACAAGTTAGGCATTGTTCGGTTCTCTGTGTTTGGGAAGGCAAATTATGGGCTTTGCCACTCTCCGTGGGGATTATACAGCCAAGGGCCACCGGTCACGTACTTGGTCAGGCTGTAAGCACTTATGCCTCTGGTTTTAGAGGAGGCAGTCTTGTAGTGCGGCCTCTGCTGTTCAGCTTGTGGCGTCCTAGCACGGCTAGACAATTTGAGGGTCTTATCGGAGATGTCCAGATTGACATGCGACTTGGGCTTGCCATTTGAAGCGGGCCATGGGGGCACCTTACCTGGCTCTCGGCTCACCCCGGGCAGACTTAGGCCGGTCCCCGCGGTGTGTCTGGAGTGGAACATCCCAGCAGTGCGGGGCGTCTTGAGGCGGCTCTCATGCCTGGCCGTGAGGCCTGCCCTGTGCTGCAGGCCGCTATACATAAGGGGGGTGGATGTGGTTATGACCACAACGGCCGACTGAGGGCTTAGACTATTGGAAGCTGTCCAATAAAACCAACGTTTGCTGGTTCTCCGGGCCGGAGGAGGGAAATCTTAGCTCATCTCCACCGGCGCATCGTCTAGATACGGTATTAGTGACGGCCCTAGTGTCAGTGATGCTTGTTTGTTTCGGGTTTAGTCCCCAGTCACGACCGGCAGAATGGTCTGTGTGTCTGTGTCTGTGCTTTGCTTAACAGCGAGGGTATAGTGTGGCGGTGTCTCAAAGCACCGGTTATGGCGTCCTTCATCCAGTGACTGCACCCTTGCCCAGCGCACTTGGTAGTTGTACGTCGCGCTAGGTCTTGCTGACTACATGCACCAGGTTCATAGCCCCCTCCAACTGAGTTGGATCAGTTACGGGTTTGGGGGACACAAAATCAGAGTACAGGCAAGTTGGGGCCACTGGGTGGCATTGGCCCCCCGGTAACTTTCACCCTGGGCTCCGTGTCTTACCTCCCTTGTGATTGTGTGGGAATGTCCTCCGCGTCCGAAGGCAGAGTTGCAGCGGGCTGGCCTAGAGGCTTCCGTGCTCCACGTCGTGAAGGTATTACCACAGATTGGACAACAGGAAGGTGTAGAAGCTGCACCCTAGTCCCGTGTGAATTTCAATTGTATGCAACGCTATGGTGATCTGTGATACCTAATTTGGACATGAGGTACTTGTGATATGCGCCCGGCTACAAGTGTTAAGGGTTCACTGCTGATGGAGTTGAGGCTTTATGTGTTATGTTAAGTACAGCTCTACCAGTAACTACTGGGTGGTGCAAACTGATTGTGGTACAGTGACCCAATTTACACTACCCTGGGAGAAGCCCTAAGGCTCTGCCTAGCTACCTAGGGGGTGAGCAGGCGGAAGCTTGAGTGTTACTCCCTTCTCCCGACTAGTGGTGGGTTCGGCCAGGCTCATGCGCAGACCCTAGCCAACCTGAAAACTCCACTTATAACATGGGTAGAGAATGCCAAGGAGTTGTTTGCAGTCGAGTGTTGACTACAAGTCGGGTGAGGCAGTTGAACTTCCAACTTAGCAGTATGACTATCACACAGGAGGATCGAGCGTGACTCAAGGGACACGGGTGGTGTGACGGCAACGCCAGATGGTCAGCTTATGCTGGGGAGGAGGTTCCGCTTCACCAACCAGAAGGGTGCCAAGTAGCAAAAACTAGTAAATGGGTTTAATACAGGTGTCTCGGGCCTTACGGCTGTGTGGAGCCGGTCTCATTTACAGGTACGCCCAGGTGAAAGTTGTGTGCTTAAGGCTCATGACCAATGCGGTCCGTGTTATATCACGGAGGATCCACGGAGGGTGTACTGCAGCTAACTATGAAACTGGAAGTCCGACACTTTGGGCTGATTTAAGCATCCAAGGTTACAGATGGATAGTAAGTACTGTGCAGCTGTGAGCGGACGGTAGTTAAGCAGTCCTGTTGAGCTGCGTAAGTTGTCACTCCACAATAGGGTGAGGTGTCACCAATGTTGGGCACAACACTGAAATTCTTTCAAATCAGATTTGACACCATTAAGGTGTTCACCAAGGTTTTGCAATCAAAGAGGTTAGTGCAATTGTCTGGTCAACGGGGCGAAGGGATTGCACCCCAGAACCGAGGGTTAGTGACATGTGCTTCAGGTAAGCTCAATGCCCCGCCCTGATAGCTATATTAGCCAGGCTGGGTGGGGACGCTGCCAGCCAGCACCCGCTGTCCCTACAAATGGGGAAACATAGTGTCAAGCACAAAAGGCTGCTGTGTAAAAAGAGCATTTGGCACGTCCAGTATTCAACAAAAGTAAAATTTAACGGAGCTGGAAAATTTCCTCTGCTAGGGCTGCACAGGATGGGCGGTGCGAACCCCCATAAATGTGGAAATAATCTAGTATGGGGATAAACAAGGGCTGAGTCAATCATGAATGTCAGGCACTAGATTGCAGACAGTGCACACTGAATCACTAGCTGGGAAGCCGGGGGGGTTTCACGACAGAAGGAATTTAGCAGGCATTATAAAGGGTGCTGTCTTTCAACAGTATGTGATGACGTGGGGGGAGCACAAATGCAGACAATTACCAGTACATTTGGCATTCTTATTTCAGAAAGGGCAGGGTATTTTCTCATGTTCACTCCCTGTCCCCTTGTCCAAATACATTGGCTAACCTTTTGGGTCCCAGGACGCCTCAATTCTAGTTGGATGCTGCCTGCTCTAGCGGGACAGCCAGGTGTGTAGGAGTGGTTGCCTGGTTATAAAGGGTGCAGGGTCCCGAAGGTGTGCGACAGTTCCATTTCCGAACAAAGGGCCATCACCCCACTGGGTTAAAATATGGGTTTGGAGCACAGGGGCTGCCAAATTCCAAAACCATAGAAAGCACATGGACGGTGCAAAGGTTAAAGTATAATCCTTCTCGCCCGAATAGCCAAAAGTAGGCAGGTGGGTGTGGGAGCGGTCTCCCAACAAGCGGGCAGCTGTCCCTTAAGTGGGGACACAGGTGTGCTAGACACACCGTCCTAGTAGGACGGCAGCTAGGTGAGCTCAGCAAACTCATGGGGCAATGTGAGCCAGGGAATCTGATCTGCCCCGCCCAGAGTTGGCACGAGGCTGAGTTATGTGAAGCAGTGGAACTTTCCCACAGGAGGGTGGAGAGTTCTTGGCACAAATTCACAGGGCAGAAGGGCCTTTGTGTTGCATTAGACACTAGCTGATCCAGGCTATCGGCAAGGGCTATTGTGATATAGATGGGGTTCATCTATCACCAGTGGGAGGGATCTCTTCCTAGCTTTGCAGGAGGCCTGGAAATGAGAGGTTGCAGGTGAGAAAGGAGCTGTTTTGGTGGGGGGCTCGGGCGGCGACGGTGGCCACCTCCAGAGCTGTGGCGGAGTTACAGGGCGATCTGGAAGCAGAGGGGTACAGAAGGGTACCTCTGCGCGGCACCATGGTGGGTGCCAGAGCCAAATCCTAGGAGCCTCATGGAGGTTCCTGGAAAACCGTGTCGGCGCCCCGTTAGTCCTTCGGGCGGTTGTGGGCCTGAACAACCGGGGTTTGCTATGCTACGCTCCGCCCTAAAAGGGGCGTGAGTAATAAGGGACCATGTGTCACGTGATCCGTGAAGAGGATCACCAGAAGTGGCAGCACAGATGGGGTTCGCCCCAGTGCTGCTTGGCTCATCAGGCGGCCCAGACGGTTGCCTGCCCTTGGATCGCCTGTAAGATAACCCACCATATTACATAACGGTGTATGTAATAAACCTGCAGCAATTTTACCCAAACAAGAAATGTGTTGTGTGTTTATTTATGAGCATGCATGTTACGTTGGAGGGGTGGGGTAGGTTGCCAATGCTGGTACTATCCCTCATTCCCTAAGTTCCTCCACACCGCCTCTCTCTTTACACCTGAGTCTATGACACTGAGCACTATAGAGGCTTGAGGTCATGCTTTCTTTCTCCTCTACTTTAACCCTCTCCCGCTGTCCCTCTCCTGGCCTCTTCTCCCGCTGGTCTGCAGCAGTTCCATGCTGGCATTTGTTATTGGGTTTGCCAAAGCTGGATGCTTTTAAAATTGTCCCATCATCATACATGCCAACATTTTCAAACTGCAAAGAGGGAGATTTTGGGAAACAAGTCGGAAGAATGTATTTTCCCGTTGACTAACATTATTGACCCGCTGACTAACATTGTAAAAGATGCAATTTGAGGCAGGAGACAGCTAAAATAAAGCTGTTTTGGGCTTAACAAATCGGGAGCTACCCACCCGAATCGGGTCTGCAGGCATGATTGTGGCATTGGCAAAACCAGTAGCAGTGACTGGTCATCTTGTAAGTGTATTTTGTATACTTTTAACATGGCCACAATGATGTGTGATGCAATATGGCATGATGCAACGTAGTGTCCACCTTGAAAATATACAACTGGTATTTTTAATACTTTCAAGATGGCTGCCACATTGTTTGATGCAATGTGGCAGCCATCTTAGAAGTGTAAAAATGTAATTGACTATACCTTCAAGATTGCTGCTACTTTGTGTCACACAACTTTCAAGATGACTGGTTCCAGCGCAGTTTTAAAAGCATTGGCAAACAAGCATTGGCAAAGCAATAGCAGTAACCAAAAAGCATTGACAGAGCAAGACTCCTCCACTTCCTCTTCTCTTACATCTATCCACTGACAGCTGTGACTGTTTATGCTTTTCCACCTGTGAAATTTTGCAGCAACAATATATGTTCTCTTTGACAAACCTTTTGCAAATTTACAGTTACTGATTTTATCATTATTGTCTGGTGAGCTATTTATTTTGCAAAGTCCTTAATAAATAAATTATTTAAACAAAACATGTCAGAAAGAACATCGATTAGGTGGTAACCATGAGTATCTGTTGTAACCCATTGTTTGCTCTTTGGCGCTGTCTTTGCTACCCCTGGTCGTAGGGTTTATGAAGGGAATTAACAAGAAAGTTGATGGCTGTAGAAATCTAATTAAGCTGCTTACTTTCATTAGTTTATTTTCTGCGGTTTTGTGTCACTTGCAATCCTTTCCATGTCCTAGCAGCAGGAAATAGAAGGTTGTGGATAAAAGTGCTCTAATAAATTAAAGAAATAATATGTGGATGGCTAAGACTTCAACCTTGGGATGGCTTTACTGGGGTGAAATTATGTGTCATGTCCCTTCTGCTGTCTCTGAAACACTTGCTGGTGCAGCCAACAGGTAAAAGCTCATTACCACAGCACACAGACTCCTCTCTGCTTCTCACACCTCACTTATGTGGCACACTGCCAAAAGACCATTACCAGACCACATGGACACCTCACTGTTCCTCACTCCTCACTTATGCGGCACACTGCCAAAAATCCATTACCAGAGCACACGGACTCCTCACTGCTCCTCACTTAAGTGACACGCTGCCAAAGACCATTGCCAGAGCACACGGACTCCTCACTGCTCCTTACACCTCACTTAAGTGACATGCTGCCAAAGACCATTGCCAGAGCACACGGACTCCTCACTGCTCCTTACACCTCACTTATGCGGCACACTGCCAAAAGACCATTACCAGAGCACCCGAACTCCTCACTGCTCCTCACGCCTCACTTATGTGACACACTGACAAAGACCATTACCAGAGGCCACGGACTTCTCACTGATCCTCACTTCTCATTTATGCGGTGATGCAGCGGATACAATAAAAACTATTTTCCTCCTAGGTCACTTATCGGTCATCCAGGGGCGACTTATATTTTCTCACATCCACATGACGATGGGGCCCATAACATCGCCTATCACACACACACACACACCTGGATTTCCTCTACACCTTTACGAAATTCTATACTCCTAGGAGAATAGGAAAACTAAATGAAAAACATCATGATGTACCGCTGGAAGGAGCCGGGATACCTTATTACCTTAACCTATCGCTTTCTTAGTTATTTCTTAAGATATTCCTGCTCATTGTTTTGTCGATGGATCATCTAGTAAGAAATCAGTTTATAGTGATTAAGACCAGCTAAATCACAATAACCAATTACCAGTTTCACAAACATTTAGTAAAATAACCACTGAGTCGTTTGATTTAAGAATCTTAAATTTTATATAATTTTAAAGGCATGAAAAAGAATTTAGACTTTTTATTCAATTATTCATTCATTATTAATTCAAATATTTATTAAGCAAAATCAATTTTATTGCAGAAAGGAAATTTTGTCATGAAGCAAAACCCTAATTACCTGCCTATCTTCCTAATTTAGCCTAATGATTTCTAACCTAAGTTTAAGATTTAAAAATAACCTGATTCTCATACTCAACTGGAAAAATAAGACAGCAACAGAAACTTCAGCTCGTCAGCATCAGCTACCGCAACCCGTCTCATCTAACAGTCTTTCAGCATCTCCCGCTCAGTAAAATGGATCGATCTGGAACACCAAGCACTGGAAGCCACCAACTCCAACACCGACTCTGACTACTCCCTCCCACTAAGAGTAGGCCTTCTTATACCCTAATTCTAACTTTGCTAACTAAAGTGTTGCAACATTAATAACGCGCTTTTCTCTCATTGGTCCACTCATTTCATCTATTCATTCTTAATCAAGTTCTCCCGGATCCAGCTTGTTCTTTTGGAATGTATATGTTCATTTCCTTTCTCACAGTTCAAGACATGTTTCCATCCGCTTCGATCAGTACATTTGTAACTTCTTTCGATACATTCGAGAACTCTGCAGGCATTGTCCTTTCTCTTAAAACGGTTTCCCACGATTCTTTGCTGATCACCACGGCACACTATCAGTTCAATTAGGTCACATCAGCCTTGACCATTCTTGCATCTTAGCCTCTCAACACCATCACGTGGTTAGCCTTTCTCCAACTTTTTCTCCCTTGTCACGCGTTTTCTCAGCACATGCGCACTCTAATAACAGGCAGCCATTTTATATCGCCACTCGATTAGACTTAGAAGCACTATTTAGAAATAAACAAAACATAATTAAAATAGAGAAACATAGCCTTTTCGTTTCCCTCCCGTCATCTACGTACCCCAATTAGTTATTACCTAGCAGAAAGCAACATTTAAGCTGTTCCTTACTTACCATCACTATTGTTTTTGCAACGACACGTTTATATTCTATGAAGCACAAATCATGCATTTATTATTTATTTAGTACGCAATTATTTTATGTTATAATTAGACACACAGACATTCGTTAATAGATTATTCAGCATATATACTTGCGTGTTACCCTTCCCTCACGTACATTGTTGATTAATACATTTAAACGAACATTCTTATTAATTATTTATAAAATTTTGTTAGGGGTTAAAAAAATTATTTTCTCTGCTCCATCAACTCCCCCTTTGGTGATTTTTAAATCACCACATAAAACCCAAGTTATACTTCTTTTTCAGGCAGCATATGTCTTTCATCCTTTTGCTTTTTGTTAGTTATACATCTGTTTCCATTTCATCTTGTCTTCTTGTTTCTTTATACATGCTTTCTTTCATTTTCTCTAACTCAATTTCACCCATTTCTCTCTCTCTTTCTTTCATTATTCTGTTATTTCTTTTTATCTTATTTTGTCTTACTTTTCTTTTTATACACGTTATTACAATTTTCAACACCATGGCTAACAATATTGCTACCGTTGCTATTATTATAACTTTCCCTATCATTAGTCTACTCATTCTTGTTAACCAATTTGCTACGGAAGAAAACCCTCTACCAAGTTTTCCCAGGACACTTTCAACCTCCAGTGGAACTAGTTCTTTGTGCAAATTTGTAATATTTGTAATATACTTTTGTATATTTTCACTTTTATCAGGAATGTAAGTGCAACAATGTTGGACTTTCAGCATTCCACAAACTCCACCCTCTTTTGCCAAAAGAATATCAAGGGCAAGCCGATTTTGCATCACCATATCTCTCATGGCAACCATTTCGGTATTTACCATCAAGAACACTCCTGCAGTATCTGTAGACAAACGATCTACTACTGTGGATAACTTCCGAATTTTAAATGCATTCAAAGATATTCCCACTGCTGGTATTAATGCTCCAAAAATATCACCTACAATTTCTGAAAAACTTTCCCTCTTTCTACGTGTAAAGCTATTAATCATCTTGTATGTTCCTTTTTCTTCTCTGTCCATATGAAAGATTTTTGGAAAGACCAGGCCTACATAACAAGTTCCATACCAATGGTCCGGTAACCTGTAATAAGCTCTATTCCCACAAATATAATAGATACCTGGAAATATTGGATCTTTTCCACCTTTGAATCCCCAACCTCCCAAAATTTGATAATTGTCATGGCAAATACTGGAACCTACAAAATAATTGTCATAGACTGTCTTATTTCTCCTAATACACAACTTTCCTGTTTGCGGCCAATCTAATGTCATTGCTGCATTTATCTTTTCCCTTCATGATTTTCTTCCTCAAACGTCCATAGATGTGTTCCTTTCTCTTTTATTGCTTCTCTTTGAAATTTCATTCTCCTTTCTTCAACCATTTCTAAAAATACCTTTTCTTCTTTCTTTAACTCACAGATAAGGTTGTTTTTAGCTATTTCTTCTAATGTTAAAATTTTATGCTCTAAAAAGAATTTGCCTAAAACCTTTGCTTGTTTTACTTTGTTAAGTTCTGGAACTACAGGAACATTTGCAAAAATGTTATCTATATCACTTTCTTTGTTCTTTGTTTCCACTTGGCTTTTCTTGTTCCTTTTGACTTGTTATTTCATTCACCTGTTCAGCACTTTTTTCTCCTGTTCAGATTATTCTGTATCGCAATTTTCTTATATAGTTGCTGGGCCAATTGTCTCCTTTTCTTGGCCTTTTGGCTTCACCTTCTTTTTCTCCTCTTTCTGATTTCCAGTTTCTTTTTCTTGATTCAGTTCTTGTTTTCTCTTCTTCTCCGCTTTCTTCAGATTCTGTTTCAACTTTTTCACAACTGTCTCTTATTTTGAAACTTATGATCTCATCTTCTTTTACTGGTGGATCTGTCTTCTCCTTCTTGTGTTCCCTTATTACTGTCCCTCCTCGATGTTTTTCCGAATTGGTATTTATCTCACTCTCTGCTTCTAATTTTCCCTGTTCTTTTGTTTCACTATCTGTCCCTATTGCTCCTCGGGGTTCTTCTCGATTTTCTAACTTTTTATTTGTCTCTTTCCCTACTTTGTCTATTAATATTACTTTTGAAGGATTTCCACCATAACTTGTACTTGGTTGCTCATTTAGATCATTTTCTTGTTCATTCTCTTCTCTAATTGGTTTAAATCCCCAAGTTCTCCTTCGAAATTCTTCACAGTTTTCAACTGAATCATCAGATCCTGAACTCGTGTCAGATATTTCCAGATGTCGACTTACAGGTCGATCTTCAAGTTCTGGAATTTCTGTAATTTTTCCTTCTTCTTCTTCTTCTTCCTCTTCCTCTTTAGAGGTGCTTCCGGTTGGGGTTTCCAGATGTCGACTTTCAGGTCGATCTTCAAGTTCTGGCACCCTTTCTCTTATTCTTTCTGTCCCAGTCGCTGAACTCTTATCCCACACTTCCAGACGTCGACTCACATGTCGATCTGCAGGTTCTTGAACTCTGATTGTGTGGCTGGCATGGACCCAGTTTTTCACTCCTGCACACTTGACTGCAGTTGTTGTCACTAGGATTACCTGTCGTGGCTCGTCCCAGCGAGGAACTAGACAGTTTCTTCTCCTGTGGATTTTTATGCGGACCCAGTCTCCTGGATTCAAGTCGTGGGCTAGTTTTCTTTCAAGAGTGGTCGCATCCGGTCCAACCTGATGAAACACAGAACGCACCACATCAGCCAGTCCTTTGCAATAATCCAGTACTAGATCATCAGTTATAGTCAATAACTTGTTGACAGGTACTTGTGCTTGTCTCATTGCTCGTCCCATGATCACCTCATGAGGACTAAGTCCAGTTTTCTTTTCAGGAATGCTTCTGATGGTCATCAGGACAAGGGGCAGTGCATCGGGCCATTTGAGTCCTGTAGCTTGACACATTTTTCCTAACCTGTTCTTAATTGTTCCATTAATTTGCTCTACTACCCCAGAAGCCTCTGGTCTGTATGCACAATGCAGTTTTTGTTTAATACTTAATGCTTCACAAATTAATTGAATCAACTCATTTTGAAAATGTGTTCCTCTATCTGTCTCAACCGTGACTGGAAAACCATACCTTGGAATGAACTCTCGCAGCATAAGTTTTGCTACCGTTATTCCATCATTCCTTCTAGTGGGGTATGCCTCCACCCAACGAGAAAACAAACAGACAACCACTAGAACATATTTTAGTCTGTTACAAGGGGGCATTTCGATGAAGTCTAATTGCATTCTAGTGAACGGACCTCCTTCTCGTCCTATTGTTCCTAGACTCACTATTGTCTTTCTTCCTGGATTAAACTGTTGACAAATAAGACATCTTTGACAAAGACTTTCAGCTATGGCTCTGAATTTTGGGTTATACCATGTTTGTCTAAAAAGTCTGATCATTGCATCTCTCCCAATATGATCTTGTCCATGGTACATCCGTGCCATGTCTGCAATCATGCTATCAGGCATAACTGGTCTTTCATCTCTGTAAACCCACACACCATTGTTTTCTTGTCTTCTACATCCTGCTTTTATCCAGTAATCTTTTTCCTCATCATTTGCAACTTCCTGTAACTGTCTCACCTCATCCCATGTCTCGACAGTGTTAGTAAAAAGCAAAGGAGAAGAGATATGCTCCCTTTCGCGATTCTTATTTAGGGATACCATGTTCTCTGCACAATATTTGGCTATCTCGTCCGCGTAATTATTACCAACAGCTATGTAATCTTCATTTTTCTTATGTGCTTTGCATTTCACTACAGCTATCTGCTTAGGCAGCTGTATCGCCTCAAGCAGTTTTTTAACAAAATCTCCATTTCTGATAGGTGTTCCTGCAGACGTCAAGAAACCTCTTTGTGACCAAATCTGACCAAAATCGTGCACTATACCGAAACCGTACTGGCTATCGGTCACAATCGTAATTCGTACATTTCTTCCCAACTTACATGCTTGAATCAAAGCAATCAGTTCTGCAACTTGGGCAGACCTTATTCCTTTCAGACAAGACGCTTCCATCACAGTTGCCACTGTGCACACTGCGTAAGCTGCGCTTAGAACTCCTTCTTTCGTTCTCAAGCATGAACCATCCACAAACATGACATAATCTGATTCTTTTAAAGGCTCATCCTTTATCTATGGTCACATTTTCTGCACTCAAGATTACTTTTTCGTACTTAGTCAGCCGACTATGTGTCATGTACTGTGTTTTTGTTCTTGTCAAAAGAATCTCTACTGAATGGGGAACATATACTCTCAGTGGATACCCCATCACTATACCTTCACTTTGTTCCAGACTTACACAAGTAGCAGCAACAGCTTTCAGACATCCAGGCAACGCTTTTGCTATAGGATCTAAAACAGCTGAAAAATAAGCAATTGGTCTCTTCATTGTTCCATGTTTTTGTACCAGTACTGAAAATGCACATCCATCTCTTTCACTGCAG
The DNA here is from genome assembly GCA_963921515.1 of Calotriton arnoldi. NCBI lineage: Eukaryota > Metazoa > Chordata > Amphibia > Caudata > Salamandridae > Calotriton > Calotriton arnoldi. The sequence continues at coordinate 893,176 of CAWUFW010001626.1, read as the reverse complement.
TACAATTCAAAATCCTTTTCATAGTCAGGCATTCCTAAAGCAGGGGCCTCACACAATTTCTTTTTCAACTCTTTGAAAGATTTCATTTCTTCGTCATTCAATTCAAAAGGGTCTTTTACATCCTTCTTGGTCAGTTTTTGTAATGGTTTAGCAATCAAGGAAAAACCACTTATCCATTGTCGGCAATATCCAACCATTCCCAGAAACATTCTTACCTCTCTTTGCGTCATTGGTGCTCTCATTCCTTGAATCATTTTTATTCTTTCTGTCGCTATCTTTCGCACTCCTTTCTCAATTTTATGCCCTAAATATTGGACTTCTTTTGACAAAATTGCAATTTCGAAGGGGACACTTTATGTCCTCTTTTCTCTTGATGGTTCAGTAAAGCAATTGTATCGCTTACACATGCTTCTTTTGTTTTCGATGCCACCAACAGGTCATCGATATACTGCACCATCACTGACTTTTCTGGAATTTTCAAATCTTCCAGGGACTTCTTTAAAATCTGATTAAAGATTGAGGGGCTTTCTGTATACCCCTGAGGAATTCGGCACCATGCCAAAATACGCTCTCCGAACCGGAACGCAAATAATGGCTGGCTATCTGGATGTAAAGGAATAGAGAAAATGCGTGACATAAATCTATCACTGTGTACCACTCAGCTTCATGTGGAATTTGGTATAGAATTACTGCAGGGTTTGGCACTATTGGACAACAAGGCACAACTATTTTGTTGATCTTTCTCAAATCCTGTACTATTCTATATGTTCCGTTTGGCTTTTTCAGTCCCATAATAGGTGAATTACATGGACTGCTCATTATTTCTTTTAGAATTCCTTGTTCGATCATTTTATTTATTACAGGAGTTATTCCTTCAATTATTTCTGGAGTCAATTTATACTGTGGCGTATTTGGGTAAGTTGTTCCTTCTTTTACTGTTACTTTTACGGGATCTACTTCTTTCATTAATCCAATATCTTCTCCTGTAAAATCCCACACATTTTCTTTCACTGCATTTTTCAGTTCTTTTGGAAGTTTTTCTGCATCAAATGCAGGAAACAAACCATTCATTTCAGGTTCCTGATTCATCAATGTTACTTTATACAATACATCTTCATCTGGGGTCTGAAATCCAATTCCATCTGGCGTACAATAAATTGTGCAATTCATTTTGCACAAAAGGTCACGACCTAAGAGATTTACAGGACTACAATCGCACACTACGAATCTATGCATTTTGCTAAAAGAACCAATTTTTACTTCCACTAATTCAGTAAGTGGTGTTTTAATCTGCTGATTCGCTACTCCAACTACTTGGATGTATTCACCTGAGAGAGGAAGGTTTGGAATTTCCACTGATCTAACAGTAGAACGGGTAGCTCCAGTATCGACAAGGAATGTTACATTTGCACCATTCACTTCTCCATCCACAAAGGGACCAGACTGATCTACCTCTAGAGTTGCGCCAAGTACGCACTCTTTTCCCTCTCCTAGGCACCGTCAGAAACTTTCATCCGCCTCATCCTCACTCTGTCGCAACCAATACTGAGAAATGTTAGCTGCTCGCGGCAACTGTGTTACCTGCTCTCCTCCGTAGAATCCTGTTTCTGTACTGTATCTTTGCTGGTTAACAGTGTTGGGAAGTGGTGGTTGTGGCACCTGACCTTGTTGAACAACTACCTCATTCTGCACCTGTGGAGTTAATGATTGATTTTCCGGATTAGGTTTAGGTGGGAACTTACACTCGTTTCTCCAATGCCCTAATTTTCCGCAATTATGACAGGGCCATTTCTTCTTTGCCTCCTCTAGACTCATTTGACCTTTCCCTTTACCTATGTTAGGTCGCGATTTATTCTGTCCTGTTTCATTCCCACTATTATTGTCCAATTGAGCTTCTTGCTTTTCTGCCACTTTCACCTGTGCCCACATTGCCTTCTCTTTCAATTTACGCTGTCTACTCTCAATATCATCACTACAATACTTAGCATACCTCAGTACCTCATCTACCGTGCCATTTTGCCAGTTAATCATATGTTGTTTAATCATTTCACTAATCTCTGGTTTCAGCCCAAACACAAATCTGTATACGAAATGACTCATATCTTTTTCACTCAACTCCTCATATCCACTATACTGCTTGAAGACCAACAACAACCTCTCATAATAGGCATGTACAGACTCCTTACTTTCCTGTGTAGTTCTATCGATTTTTACCCAATCTGTTTCTTTAGGAGGAATCTTATTTTTCAAAAAGGTAATCACCTTATCGTACTTCCTCATCACCTCAGGACCAGGAGCTCCTGTCTTAGGATCTCTTGGATATTCTGTAGTTGGCCAGTCAACTGTAATTTTACACTCAGACCACAAATCAGTTGGCACCACTATGTCAAACAATCCATCTAAATCTATCCACAACACTTTTGAAACCTTCACAAACCTCTCCACTTGTCGGTACCATTCAACTGGTTTCTCTCTCAGCTTCGGGAATTCATTTGTAAATGACAGTATATCCTGTCTAGTCCAGGGAACATGCACATAACTACCACCTGGAGTTTCTCTCATAGGGTATTTTCTCTTGCAACAGGTTCTTTTTCAGTTATCATAAAAGCCAAAGAAGCTTTGTCTGCAGTTTTCTCATTCTTTTTGTCCATCTAACTTTCCATCTGTCCACATCACCCCATTTTCTCAGTAAAACAATTAACTCTTTTATCTGTGTCAGCCTTCCTGCTGTGTTCAAGTTTTCAATATCTTTCTCACAAAAGTCTACTCTGTACGGTTTCTGCAATGTTTTCACTTTCGCAAAATCTACTCCAATTTCACTTGCTATCTCTTCTAGTTTGTCATGTAAATTTTTAGCTCTCCATGTAATATTTTTGCACAGAAACATGATTTCATCATCCTGGTAATTTTTGAGCTTTTCTGTACCAATCGTCCCTAAAATTAATTCTTCCATGTCAATCTTTAACCTAATTACATCTAATGTTTTTTCTTCTGGTTCTTTTATTTTAAATGCCTTCATCCACTCATTTAACTCATCAGGAGTCGGACCTATGGGTGTATTATTTAGTTCTATCCAATTACCACTCTTTTCAGGAGTCTCTGTTGCAGATTCTGTTACCATATGCATTTTTCTACCATTATACTCATTCACAGTCAAATTTGTAGGTGGACTTGGTCTGTAGGTACTAGCCAAATTACTTGTACTTGCACTTGGTTCCATCCTTTCTTTTTCTCTCTGAAATTGTGAACTCATAGGAATCACTAAAGACCGTTCATCAATTTTCTGATTCTCAAAAACTGGTATTACTGGACCTATTGTTACGGGTACAGTCACAGCTTCCATGTTTTTCGTTAATTCCCTAATTTTCTCAGTCAGTTCCTTTGTTGTTCTTGCTAATTCAGTTGCATTGTCACTTTCTATTCCTTCATTTTGTGAAGTTCTTATTTGATCTTGTGACCTATTTATTTCAATTCTTTTACCGGACTTTTATTTCGCACAGTCTCTATTTGCGGCGCATTTGGTGTCACCACTGTGGAACTCTGCTGATACGGAGGGGGATTTCTAATTAGAATATCTTCCAGCAATTCATCATCCGTTTCACTCTCATGCATATATTTTTCCCTCTCCATATGTTTCTTTTTCTCAGTATGTTTTCTCTTAGTCTCTTCCTCAACTGTAAAAGCCGGAAACAAACCTCCTGTCATGTTAGCACATCTCCATCGTTTTATTCTATCCTCATGATTTATTCCCCACATTCTTCCAGGCATAAACTCATGATCCCTTAAACCTCTGAATCTCTCTCGCTCATACATCTCATCTTCCCATTCCGTCAATTCTTCAAACTGTGTCGGTCTAGGTCTAGGTTCTAAATTTGTCATCTTTTCTCTCAAATTTCGCAAAACCGCTACACTAAATGAACCATTCTTTGGGAAAGCTAATGCACCATCATTCTTCGTATACTTTGCCCAATTTTCTAACCATATGCATGTATGATATCCATATTTCAGCATCATATGTGAAGCTGCTGATTTCGGCGGAGGAATTACTTGTCCCTCTCTAGTCACAACCTTTTTGTCTTTCTTAAAGAAATTCTTAATTTTTGTCGTCCATGACGTTCTCTCCCTTTCATACTCGTAATACGGCATGTTTTCGATTGGTTTTTCTCTTCAAACCAGCACTGTTCCGTGTACGGAACTTCAACCAAACACAGCGCGACTCACACCAACACACCAATCAGAACGATTCCCTTCGTCCGCGGACCAACCAATCCTAGCGCGGCACTTTTCTACGTCACTCTTGTCTCTGTGTTCACGTGACTAGCGCACTATCCAATCCTAGCGCGGCACTGTCGATGTCACTCCTGCTCTTTTACCCCTCCTTTACAAAAATTATCAGCAATTTTTCTTTTCACTGTTTCTTTGTTAGTTACAACAATTAAAACAATTCCATAGTCTGATTCGCTAAACCAAAGTGACAGCTTTGTCCTTTTACACAAGAATCCTGTATTTCCAGTAGGCAGCGCTTACCTCTACCCTACCACAGAATTATTAACTTTCGCCGATAAAGTAGCACTTCCCTCTACCTTACCTTCTTTCAAGCAAACAGTGAACCCGTTTCTCTGGGGATAAGACACATGTGGAGACTATGCTCCTGAGAATTAAGGCCAGAGTTTCACAAGAAAACGTGATTTGCTATCTCAGTTACACACCTTCCGTACAGAAATCCCTAACATAACACAACCTGTGTTATTACCAAAATTTGAATTCAGACCATGTACCAAATTCCATGTGACTTCTCTTGCCGCACGTGTTCCACTTCCTACATCCCAGAAGCGTGAAAACTCACATATAACATAACACGACTCAACATATAGTATTAGTCATCAAAAATAATCAATAATCAATAATCACCAAACTAATCTATAGAAACCATAACTCTGCTACCAAGAAATCTGATGCAGCGGATACAATAAAAACTATTTTCCTCCTAGGTCACTTATCGGTCATCTAGGGGCGACTTATATTTTCTCACATCCACATGACGATGGGGCCCATAACATCGCCTATCACACACACACACACACCTGGATTTCCTCTACACCTTTACGAAATTCTATACTCCTAGGAGAAATAGGAAAACTAAATGAAAAACATCATGATGTACCACTGGAAGGAGCCGGGATACCTTATTACCTTAACCTATCGCTTTCTTAGTTATTTCTTAAGATATTCCTGCTCATTGTTTTGTCGATGGATCATCTAGTAAGAAATCAGTTTATAGTGATTAAGACCAGCTAAATCACAATAACCAATTACCAGTTTCACAAACATTTAGTAAAATAACCACTGAGTCGTTTGATTTAAGAATCTTACATTTTATATAATTTTAAAGGCATGAAAAAGAATTTAGACTTTTTATTCAATTATTCATTCATTATTAATTCAAATATTTATTAAGCAAAATCAATTTTATTGCAGAAAGGAAATTTTGTCATGAAGCAAAACCCTAATTACCTGCCTATCTTCCTAATTTAGCCTAATGATTTCTAACCTAAGTTTAAGATTTAAAAATAACCTGATTCTCATACTCAACTGGAAAAATAAGACAGCAACAGAAACTTCAGCTCGTCAGCATCAGCTACCGCAACCCGTCTCATCTAACAGTCTTTCAGCATCTCCCGCTCAGTAAAATGGATCGATCTGGAACACCAAGCACTGGAAGCCACCAACTCCAACACCGACTCTGACTACTCCCTCCCACTAAGAGTAGGCCTTCTTATACCCTAATTCTAACTTTGCTAACTAAATTGTTGCAACATTAATAACGCGCTTTTCTCTCATTGGTCCACTCATTTCATCTATTCATTCTTAATCAAGTTCTCCCGGATCCAGCTTGTTCTTTTGGAATGTATATGTTCATTTCCTTTCTCACAGTTCAAGACATGTTTCCATCCGCTTCGATCAGTACATTTGTAACTTCTTTCGATACATTTGAGAACTCTGCAGGCATTGTCCTTTCTCTTAAAACGGTTTCCCACGATTCTTTGCTGATCACCACGGCACACTATCAGTTCAATTAGGTCACATCAGCCTTGACCATTCTTGCATCTTAGCCTCTCAACACCATCACGTGGTTAGCCTTTCACCAACTTTTTCTCCCTTGTCACGTGTTTTCTCAGCACATGCGCACTCTAATAACCGGCAGCCATTTTATATCGCCACTCGATTAGACTTAGAAGCACTATTTAGAAATAAACAAAACATAATTAAAATAGAGAAACATAGCCTTTTCGTTTCCCTCCCATCATCTACGTACCCCAATTAGTTATTACCTAGCAGAAAGCAACATTTAAGCTGTTCCTTACTTACCATCACTATTGTTTTGCAACGACACGTTTATATTCTATGAAGCACAAATCATGCATTTATTATTTATTTAGTACGCAATTATTTTATGTTATAATTAGACACACAGACATTCGTTAATAGATTATTCAGCATATATACTTGCGTGTTACCCTTCCCTCACGTACATTGTTGATTAATACATTTAAACGAACATTTTTATTAATTATTTATAAAATTTTGTTAGGGGTTAAAATTTTGTATTTTCTCTGCTCCATCAGCGGCACACTGCCAAAAGACCATTACCAGAGCACCTGGACTCCTCACTGCTCCTCACTTCTCATTTATGTGGCACACTGCCAAAAGACCATTACCAGAGCACATGGACTCCTCACTGCTCCTTACACCTCACTTATGCGGCACACTGCCAAAAGACCATTACCAGAGCACCCGAACTCCTCACTGCTCCTCACTTATGTGACACGCTGCCAAAAGACCATTACCAGAGCAAACGGATTCCTCACACTCCTCACTTATGCGGCACACTGCCAAAAGACCATTACCAGAGCACATGGACACCTCACTACTCCTCACTTATGCGGCACACTGCCAAAAAAACATTACCAGAGCACCCGGACTCCTCATTGCTCCTCACACCTCACTTATGTGGCACGCTGCCAAAAGACCATTGCCAGAGCACACGACTCCTTACTGCTCCTCACTCCTCACTTATGCGGCACACTGCCAAAGTCTATTATCAGAACACAAGGACTCCTCACTGCTCCTCACTTATGCGGCAGACTGCCAAAGACCATTAACAGAACACAAGGACCCCACCCCTGTTCCTCACTTATGCGACAGACTGCCAATAGATCATTACCAGAACACAAGGACTCCTCCCTGCTCTTCACTCCTCACTTATGCGGCAGACTGCCAATAGATCATTACCAGAACACAAGGACTCCTCCCTGCTCTTCACTCCTCACTTATGCGGCAGACTGCCAATAGATCATTACCAGAACACAAGGACTCCTCCCTGCTCTTCACTCCTCACTTATGCGGCAGACTGCCAATAGACCATTACCAGAACACAAGGACTCCTCCCTGCTCTTCACTCCTCACTTATGCGGCAGACTGCCAATAGACCATTACCAGAACACAAGGACTCCTCCCTGCTCTTCACTCCTCACTTATGCGGCAGACTGCCAATAGACCATTACCAGAACACAAGGACTCCTCCTGCTCTTCACTCCTCACTTATGCGGCAGACTGCCAATAGACCATTACCAGAGCACAAGGACTCCTCCCTGCTCTTCACTCCTCACTTATGCGGCAGACTGCCAATAGACCATTACCAGAGCACAAGGACTCCTCCCTGCTCTTCACTCCTCAGTGTTCATCACTCACTGATGGAGAGCCCCAAAAGACCATGACTAGACCACAAGGACCAAGGATGGGGTAGGGGATGTGTGTCGTTCACAGAAAGAGGACTCTGGGACCCGGGTGCAGCAGTTCGAAGCTAGTGGAGTTTCCCTAGGAGAGCAGAGGATGTATGCAATGTAAAGAACAATCCATAATTCACCATGGACTCCAGGAGTCGAAGAGGGAAAACGTGAAGCTAAACTGTGAGGTGAAAAAACCAAACCGGTCAACAGCAGATCAAGTACAAGTCATATGTGCTGAATCTTCGATTTTTTCACACTTCACCAGCAACGGACTGTCACTCTGTCCATTAACCGATATTTGTTTTAAACCAAGGTGTATTACGTTATAGAAACATAAATATTGTGTATTAAAAAAGCATTTGCAATGCACTTGGTCTCGCCTTTGTGACCTTATAATTATTTAGCGATGCAGTGGCAACACTCCAGGGGCTTGTGCACAATAGGGATGCAGACTGTTGGATAGGAAAGTTGAGGAAGGGCAACCCACAGGGGCTGCAGGAAGTGGGGCACAAAGAGGCATTGCAAAGTGGTAGAGGTGCAAAGAAAGGCTGGAGGTGCAGGCAAAACAGATAGGGCTGAAGGGGGGGGGGAGAGACACAGAGCAGCATCAGGACAGGTGGGTGACATGCAGGGATACTGTAGTTTGTCCAGCAGCAAGGGTGGACGATGTCACACAAGGGCTGTAGGGGTGGGAACACAGAGGGCATGCAGGGGCAATAAATGGGCTGGAGGGGTAAAGCAGGGTGGTCTGGGGCTCACCTAGTGCCAGTAGAGTCAGGGCAGGGTGACTCACAGAGTGGCTGCAAATGCGAGGCTAACCGGCATGCATAAGTGCTGCTTCATGCAGAAAGACTGCAGGTCCAGTGGCAGGGCTGTGCTAAGAGGGGCTGCAAAGTGATAAGGGGACAGCAGTGGTGTGATAAGTTGTCACGAGTTCACACAAACATTATACATCAACACCCCATATGCCAAAACAACACCATCATTTGCCAATATCACCATATAAATGTGTCCACACATCCAATATTGTACGTCAGCACACACCGTCCTATGCCAACACAACTAAAATCTTATGGCTACATCCATCATATGTCAACACACCGCCTTTGAAAGCCAGGACATCATCATTGTATGTTAACACAAGCAACAAAATACATCCACAAACCTCCCATCATGCACCAACACAGCCTCTATCATATGTAAAGTTACCTAATGTTGGTCCACAATGTATGCCAGAAGTGCTATCATTATGCACTAATAGGCACACCGTTATGTATCCACACAACCAAAATCCCACTTCAACTCTCCCACCACCATATGTGTCGAACAAACCGAACACTGAGGCCATTTCAAGTTTTAATATGTTTAGTTGCAAAAGAAAATTATAACATGTGACTCACAATCGGTCAACAAGGAGGCCACGCAGCAACTGTAAAAAAATGAGCGCTCTTAAGCAAAGGCGGGACACAAATAATTTGTATTTTAAAAATGGTTTCTTTATGTGAATCACATATGTATGTATGTTTCACGAAACTAAGGGTGTAAGTAGATAATTTTCAACAGCTACAGGAAAACATATAATTGATGCATATGCTGTTTCGCTGAAAATCCTTGTTTGGGTGACGCACACTGGTATAACGTTACACGTTTATTCAGCAAATTATGTTGAATTCAACTATCAAAATAGGATCCTCTGCCACATTATTAATGAGAATTCAGCATATCGACCAATATTCGAAATCTGGCAAACTAGGAAGTTTGGGCATAGTGACGAGAAATAACTTTTCACTGAAATGTATGAAATTAGAGCATTATGCGTGATGCTTGTGATAAATACATATGGCATATTTGGGGAGAGGCTAATTGTTATGCTAGGCCGCGTTTTAAGTAATAACCGGCGCGTAGCACAATACTATTGTCTGCTCACAGCCTGCGCATTGACCACGCCTGCTCGTAACAGCAGAGCGGAAAATGGCCTCTTGCAACAGGCCTATCACCACAACAACAAACCCTGTGTCCAGAATATCTGCTAGTAGGAAGGCCTCCCTCCCCCATTAAGGCCTCTTTTCTTTCAAGAACTGTGGGCGTGGCCAAAGCAGACAGAGGGAATACAGCATGCCTTGCAGAAGCAGCACATGCACGCTGACTCTAGGCTCGACCTAAAAAATTGATAACATTTTTTGTTTCTGGTATAAAATCAGCAAAGTATAGTTCTGTTGCCCAAGTAGAGAAGCTATTCAAGTGACAGCAGATAAATTAGAATTTGGTGTAGTAACTTGCATTACATGGATTTTGTGACCTGCTCAATCAGTGAACTCAACTTCCAAGAAGGAATGAAGGACGTCGCAGCCTGGATGAGCAACAGCTGCCTAAAACTGAACTCGGAGAAGACAGAGGTCCTCGTCCTTGGATCCTCCCCCACTGCGTAGACAGCTCCTGGTGGCCCCCTGCCCTCGGAAACCCTCCCACCCCGATGGACCATGCCTGGAACCTCAGCATCATTCTAGGCTCCTCCCTCACCCTGACCCGCCAGATCAACGCTGTCGCTTCCACCTGCTTCAACTCCCTCCGCATACTCCGCAAGACCTTCAAGTGGATCCCCCCCGAATGCAGAAAGACCGTCACCCACACACTCATAACCAGCAATGCCCTCTACGCCGGAATCAACAAAACCCTACTGCACAAGCTCCAGACTATCCAGAACACCGCAGCCAGACTCGTCCTCGGAACCCCACGACACGAGCACATGACCCAGCACCTACGAGATGTCCACTGGCTCCCCATTGAGAAGAGAGTAACCTTCAAGCTACTCACCCACGCCTACAAATCCCTCTACATCGGACCCAAATACCTCAACGAAAGAGTCTCCTTCCACGTACCCAAAAGGAGCCTCCGCTCCGCCGACCTCGCCCTGACAGAGACCCCACGCATCCGCAGAACCAGAGCAGGTGGAAGAGCCTTCTCCCACCTCAAGCCAAAGCCTGGAATGAGCTCCCAGTCAACATCAGACGCTCCCCCACCCTGCACACTTTCAGGAAGAACCTCAAGGCCTGGCTCTTCGGCTGATCCGGAGCGGCACCCTCCCCCCCCCAGCGCCTTGAGACCCCCACGGGTAAGTAGCGCACTTTATAATCCCCTGATTGATTGATTGATTGAGTAAAGACATTTTAATGTTGAGTGGCCAAGCTCGCAACCCACACTCTAGGGAGTAAGTCAATCAGAATTACGAAACAAACAAAACAGACAAGTTTCCATTTTGGACAAAGCTGCCACACTCTTCAAATATATGTAAAATGTACACAGCATATTAGAGATTGTCTGTGGTTCTCCAGTAAGTCGAGAAAATAAGTCCTCCATAACATTTCCAGAAAAAGTGTAGAATTTTGCAGCCTAGTACTAGTTGAGAAGTCCGCGCACTGCATGTAAATCTGTAGGAAGGCATCAAATATTAAAACAATGGTTACAGGTAGGTAACGTTTGTATCTGTAATTTGAAAAGCATACCGTGCCTTTTCACTCTGCCAAGCACTTAAGTCCACAGGACAGACAGCATGGAGGATACATTTGTGTAAATGTCTCATCAGTTTATTGTGTTGGTGCATTTGTTGGAGAGCAGGCCACAGTGCATGAGTGGATGTTCTGGGGTTAATGCTGTACATTTTGCCTTTTGTTGCACTCACACTTACCTGTTGCCACCCTTCACCTCGTTGCAGTATTAAAAGGCTGCATTATTGGGCGCAGTCCTTCCTCGGAGGGGTACCGCGGATCCTCGTGGGCTTCAAGCGCGACGAGCGCACCGTTGTGAAATGCAGGACGTTTGACGTCACAGCGCGAGGCCTGACTCAGGTTGGTAAACCAGGGAGGGGAGAGGATACAGTGGGCATGTTAATGGGATGAGGAGCCTGCACCAGGCCTTTGAGTTAGGTGCAGTCGGATAATTGCTAACATGGTGGACTCTAGGCACTGTGATTGGGGGAGCCTGTGAGCTGACACAATAATTAATGCTTCATTTATACAGTTCACACCAGTAGCTATGTGCTTAAATGTCAGGTGCTCCTGATACACCATTTCTGGGTGGCTGGCCTGTTCCACAAGGATGAATGCTATATGGGTCCTATTGGAATTTGAACCTATTGCCTATGTGCTCTAGACACATAGCTTGCTGCCGTCGAACAGCATCAGAGCTCTGCCCTCATCTTCTCCACAGCAGTGTTACCTCATAGTTAGCACAGAACTCTCTACCATCCTGCACAGGGGCCAGGGGAAGCTCTGTGTGTGTGCCATGGGAATGGTTTGAGGGCCAAAGACTGGACAGGGGCCACTGTTCTATAAAAAGAAAAACACTTTCTTCTACTCACAACAAGACACTGCACACGCAGTAACACAGATTAAAGTATCTTCTTAGTTCACTATGGGTATTTGTAAATCTCTGGCTAAGAGTGGAATAGACCCAATAGTCAAATGACCGCTGCCTTTGTGTAGGCAAGCCCACCTCTCACTGTCATTTCTCTCCTGATGTTCAGACCCCCATCCCTGACCAGGACTGGCTCGGGGGCAGAGGCTACTCTAGGGCACCTGACATACCTTTACCTTTTTTTAGTTTAAGCATGTTTTATTGAAAGAATATTCATAAATAGTAACAAGGGAGTATAATACTATTTAACATATGAGCAATTATACACTAATGTTACAGAATATATCCATATGAGTAAAAAGAAAGAAGCAAAATGTAAAGTAAGTGGGTTAAGAGGTTCAATAAAACATTGCAAGAAAAAGACAGAGAAAAAAGAAAGAGGAGAGAAAAGAATAATATAAAATTAGATAAAAGACTGAAAAAGAAGACTATAAAACATGGCGTTGTGAGCACTATAGATAAGCATTATTAAATTTAATACAGAGTGAGTCTATAGATAAAAGAAACAAGGAACAATTCAGGGAGGTTTGGAAACCTCTTCAGCTAAAATATTAACTGATTTACTTTTGGAACTAAAACTATCAATAAACATTGTTAAAGGTGATCACATATGTTCTCTCTTAAGAGTTTAGGAAATTGGGCATACATAGGCCCTATCTAATCGATGATTGCAGCAAACTGCATGCCACTAGGCTTTATAAGAAGCATGCATATTGTTTTTCCAATTAGAGGTTATTTTGTTGAAAAGTTATAGCTATCAATGTCTAGTAGCTTAGGAGGACGTGTTAGAGAAAACAAAACTGCGGATAGACTACCTAAAAATATATTATGTATAGAATATGGGATGTTGTATTTAGAAATTCTAATAAGGTGATCCTAGACCTGCCGCCAAAAAGCATCAATGTGAGGACAAAGGAATAACATATGGAATAGGTCACAATGAGGTGCACTGCAAGACCAACAGTTATGTTTAGCGACTTTCATTTTTTGTGAGAGTATAGGAGTAACAAATAATCTGTTGTACATGAAAAACATTGTTTAGGTAACATTTGCTGCTCTTGAAACAAAATGCAACTTAGGTCAAATCTTATCCCAACAATGAGTGGACCACTGCACCTGCAAATCGTTTTCCCATTGTAATTCTAGAGCAGTTTCGGTTCTAATTGTGGAATATGAGATAAGGCGTTTATATATAATAGCGGGTTTAGAATTATGTGTTAATAAAGTACGTAATATATGTTCATACTGAGATGCTATGTCATCATCATCCTGTAATGAAGACATGGTGTCTCAAATATGTCGAAGTAACTGCATGTATTTCTGATGAAATGAATAGTGTAAGTTAAAAAGTGACTGAACTGTGGAGAATGGAAGGAGAGTATCATTAAGAATGAATTGGTCTATAAAATAAACTCCTTTTTCCTTCCATAGCTTCCAGAAAAGGCTTCTGTTATTTATTTTAAGATATTTATTATACAGAGGGGAGGAATTGATAAAATTAGTGTGAGATAAGGATTTTGGAAAGATCATAAAATTTAAAAGTTAATATGAATACGCAACAGCGGAATGGGACAGAAAACTGGACATAGATGAGAAAGATAAAATGACGTCAAAGAAAAGAGGAAAATAAATGAGAATTCAATAGAAAACCATAAAGGTTTAGGAATATCATTATTATGTTGAAGCCAATGGGAGGACTGTTTTAGGCAAAAAGCATCATGAAATTTAGAGAAATGGGGAACATTTACCCCACCATTATCTTTAGGAAGTTTTAACCGTGTTAAGGACATACAGGGGTGTTTATTATTCCATAAGAAATTAGAAAGATTTAATCTATTTTTTTCAAGAAATGCATGGGAATTTGAATAGGGATCATGGCAATTAGGTACATTACATGTGGAGATAGCGTCATTTTAATGGAGCTTATCCTTCCCCACCATGATAAAAAAATAAAGGATTTCATTTAGTACAGTGACTGTCGAGTTTTTGTAATATTTCTTCAAAGTTTAATGTAAGAGTTGTTTAAATTGATTTAGTAATCCACAAACCTAAATATTTAATTCTGGTTGGACTCCATGTAAAACCCAAATCCCTAAAGTTTTCTCTTAGACAGAATTTATTAAGAGGTAAGATCTCAGATTTATCTAAATTTCGTTTATATCCTGAAACACTAGAAAATTTGTGAACTTCAGATTGAAAAGCAGGAATGGAAAAAGAGGGGTTAGAGAGATAGAGGAGAATATCATCAGCGTACACTGAGAATTTGAGGTGTGAATCTTTATATGAAAAGCCAGATATATGATCGCTTTATTTGATGTGCAACAAAAATGGTTCCAGAGCTATTATAAACAATAGAGGGGATAAAGGGCAGCCTTGGTGACTCCTTTCTGTAAAGAAAAGAATTCAGAGGTCATATTATTGGCAAAAAGAGCTGCTTTAGGGCTAGAATATAATAAAGAGATTAGGTTTAAGATTTTTGGGCCAAAGCCAAACCATTGTAAGGTTTGAAATATAAAGTGCCAACTAAGGCGATCAAAACTTTTTCAGCGTCTAAGGCAATGGCAGCTAACTCATGGGGAAGCTCTTCCAAGAATATTAAAGTGGCATCTCATGTTGTCAGATGAAAAACAGCCTTTTATAACTTGTTATGGGCTAATCATATGAGGAGTAAGGGATCAAATTCAAGGGTTAAAACTTTGGCAAAAAGTTTGTAATCTACATTCACTAAAGATATGGGACAATAATTTCTCCAGTGTTGGGGATCTTTGCCTTCTTTGGGTATTAAACAAATAAGGGCTTCTTGAAAAGTATCAGAGGCAGCGTGGGAGTGAATAAAAGAGCGATGAAGTTTGAGGAGCCACGGAGATGAAAGGGCAGATAAATGAGAATAAAATTCGGACGTGAACCCATCTGGTCTTGGAGATTTATTAGGTTTCAGTTTTAAAACTGCCTTGGAGATGTCCTGAAGAATAATATCATATTCTAAGAAGGAGAAGTCAAGGTCATGAAAAGTAGGTTTAGGAATGGAGTTTCAGTATGAAGAGATATGAGAATTGGAGGGAAACGTCTCCGGGTATAAAAAGACTTATAGAAGGTAGAGAATTCTTTCAGTATGTCTTCATCCTTAATAAGTATTTTGTTATGTGAGTTCCTTATGGAGTCAATCTTTTTACGCTCTTGTTTGGCTCGTAAATAGTGTACCTATCTTATTTTGACCGCCATAATATCTAACATTTTCTTGGAGCAATATTGAGAAAGCCTGTTCAGTGGATAACTTACTAAACTGAAATTTCGCCTTTATAAGGTTTTGAAGAGAGTCTGAAGATTTGGAGAGATAGAATGTGTGTTCCAGCTTTTTAATTTCTGTCAGTAGGGATTTAGAGGCATTTTCAGCATTTTTCCTTTTACCTTGAACATAATGAATGATAAATCCTCTTTCAGAGGCCTTAAAGGAGTCCCATAATGTATGCATTGGAATATCCTGGGATTCATTAAGTATGAAAAACTCAATGGTGAAGTTGGAAAATTGCTTATTAAATATGGGATCTAAAAGAAGGAAATTATTGAATCTCCTTCGTCATAGGTGGTGATGAATTTGTAATAAATCAAAGTCAGCAATAGTGGGAGCGTGATCGGAAATCAAAATAGAACCAATTTCAGCATTTATCATGTTTTGAGCTAGCGATTTCAAGGTAAAAATATTATCAATCTTAGATTGAGAGCCATATACTGGGGAGAAGAAGGTATACTCTCTGGCAGTTGGGTTAGCTATTCTCCAGGAATCAATCAGCTCTTTGCGTAATGGCTGAGCAAAATATTTTGTGCATTTTTAAAGGAATTAATTTAACTTTAGAATGTCTATCTAAAATTGGATCAACAATTTGATTACAATCTCCTCCCATGACAAAATATTCAGTAGTAATATTCAAATGTTGTTTGGTAAGATCAAACCAAAAGGAGTTGTTACCTACTGGGGGACCATACACATTAAAAATTGAGAGGCGAATTTTGTCAATTAATAGATCAACTACATTCTATCTACCCTCTGTGTCTGCGGAGAGGGAGATGGTAGTAATGTTAAACTTCTTATGAATAAGAATTATAGTACCATTTTTCTATTGTACTGCAGGGTAGAAAAATACATGACCAACCCAATTTGTTTTCAACTTTAACGCTTCTGTTTCAGTGAAACAAATTTATTGAAGGAGAGCAATATCCATATGTAATTTAGATAACTCTTTGTCATTTAATTGGGTTATTTAAACCCTTAACATTCCAAGAAGTTACCCTGAATGTTGACAATATGAAATTGGTAGACGAGAACTGTGTTACAATGAGTAAACAATGTATTGGGATATACAGAACAAACTTTAGAACTTCTGAAAATATAGAAAATGTAGAGATAAAAGGAAGATACAGTGTAAAAGAAAGAAGGCAAGAAAAGAGAAAAGAATAGCTGAGATATATAACAAACAAGAAGAAAGAGACAGTACATGTCATAAAACTAACAACTGTGAGACATACTTAGGGGAGGAATAACCATGTGAGCATAGGTTGCCGGGCACACAAGGAAAGGCAAGACGAACACGGGGGAACTCCAGATGTTCATAAAATCAGGAAATTACGTCAAGGTGTGGAGAGGTGCTGTAAAGGAAAGAATATATTAATCAAAAGAAAAGATACGTTAATAGCTCTGAGCTGTGGACGAAGATCTAGAAATTGTTTACATCTGTCTGCCGTAATCTTCGCAACATCATGAGAAAAGTAAAATTTATGGGTGGACCATGTTATATGCTTCTTCATTTTTGCAGCATTAAGGATTTTTAAGAGGTCCATGTGTTCCAAGACAGGATGATTTAACCTCTGGATTCAGAGGTAGACCTGAGACCGAGCCTGTGAGCATGCTGGATGTTGAGCAATGTAGAGACAGGAAGATTTAGAACCTTCGGAATGAAAGCCTTGAAGAACTGTAGAGGGTCATTACCCTACACATTTTCTGGTAAAACATAAATTTGGAGGTTATTCCTACAGTTCCTATTTTCTAAATCCTCAGTATGCTTTTTCAAATCATTTATTTCCAATTGCATCTTTTAAATTGTGGAAGTAGAGTCTTGGATATTACTGACCTGTTACTTGAGGTCAGAGACACCTTTGTCAATTAATGACCATTTATCCTCAAGTTTGTGGAGTGCCCTATTAGTCTCTTACATAAACGAATTCAATGCTCATATTTCTTCTAATATTAATTCTATAGATATAGGAGATGATTTAACTGGAGAGGGAGGATCGTTCTTTGGGTGTTTATGCGAAGTAGATGCAAGAGATTTGGCAGGAGTTTGAGTATTAGGAATTACCACAGGTGCTGGGTCTGTTATGCCAACTTGTGCTTCTGCCATTTAATGTAGACTTGTTTTTGATGATAAAAAGTGGCAGCGTTCTCGCGAAAAGGCAGAGGAAGAGATATGCGCAGGTTTCCAGTGATGTACTCTGCCCATAAAATGAATGATCCAGCAATACTTGAGTATTAGTATTCCACTGAGAATGCTTTTAGGAAGAAACATATAAACAAAAAGCAAAATTGCACAAGAAAATATACAATATTACGTCATCTGCAGCGCTGTATTTATGGGGGAATTAATGTCGTAGACTGAAAAAGCTATGCAGCGCGTTTATAGCAGGTGCCATCTTACGTGAGAGAGTAATGGCCTAAAAGAGGCAATGGGTAATAAAGACGTAGCAGCAATGCACACCATAAAATAAACACTTCTTAAGAGTCACTGAGCTAACATGAGGAAATGGTAAGGAAATATTGTATGGGAGAAGATGATGCAGTTTGTAATATCCACATATAGCTGTCTGAAAGATTCAGGATTGCCTTCCTAGTCTAGAAAAAATAGTTGTTCAGTAGACAGATGGAAACAGCAGGCACTCAAAAAAGCTAAAAGTATCCAAATTCTAAAATAGCAGGTCGACCCAGGGGTGCGAAAGCTGGGTATTCACTGAATGAAGCTTTTAAAAATACATAGCAAAGCAGGAAAGACATAAGATGGCGGCCATTTAAGGGAGTGGTAAGTTATATTTTCAAGTATTCCATAGAAGAAGGAGGACAGAGCAGAGACTTGCCTCCCTTATGTTGCCAGACAGGTCGATCGTAGCCCTTCCATAGGGTGCACCATCGCAAATTGAGGAGGTTCCACATGGTGCAATACAAGCAGCACAAAATGGCAGCTGTCAAAAAGAGAAAACAGGGCAACCAAGCAAAAATTGGCAGAAACAGGCCGAAAACGGTCCGTGAGGTGCTCAAACGCTCACCGTCATCTTCGAGGTCGTCGGGACCGTCAGCACAGTGGTCGCAGCTACGGGGCCATCTTGTAGGCGTCCAAGCCCTGCCCCTCATAGCTTTACCTTTAAAAAGCAGGATCTCCCATCGAAGCTCTTAGCTCCTTGGTTCAATGACAGCTGCGAGTGTCATTGTTAGAAGCTTGAAAGAGCTTGGCGCTACAACTATTCACTGGAATTTAAAACTGATTACTTTCTGACTCTGAAGAGGTATATGAAACAGATTAAAACAGCTAAGGCTGAATACTTTGCAAAGGAAATTCTGTCAGATTCGCATCCGGCCAGGACCATCTTTTCCATCACATGCTCCATCACATGCTCTCGGTCTAATCCTGCTTGTGTGTTACATCCGTTGCTCCTACCCAATCGCTTTGCGACGATTATCGATATCCTTGCACTTCTCATTTCTCAATCAAATATGTCATGTTCAGCGTCAACTCCTCTGTTAGCCTTGGATAGCGGCTTGGTTTCTCCTAACGCATGTTCTTCTCTGGTGCTGCCGGATGACCTAGGTCAACTCTCCGCAAGTGAGCCCCATCACTTCCGGTTCACCACTGGACTCACTACCTCCCAGGGTATGGAAACTTCTATCTGACTATAGTGCTCCACCTCTATCGGCCATATGTAATCCATCTCTGGAAATAGCTACGGTGCCCCCAGAGTGGAAAAAGGCACCAGTGCTTCCTCTTTTAAAAACACCTCTGCACCTCCGTCAGTGATCAGTAACTACAGACTTGTTTCCCTTGTGCACTTTTTTGTAAAATTCTGGATAACTTTTTTAATAAAAGACTCTCTGGAGTTTTGGGGAACCATACCTTATTAGACGAGGACCAGTTTGGGATCCATCAAACAGAAGGGGACTTGGTTGCGGCAATTAATGATCTGTATATTGCAGATGGTGGTAGATAAGGGCCATCAGGTAGTCTTAGTACTACTTGACCTGTCCGCCACATTGACAGTGACAATCATGAAACCCTGATCGCAAGGTTGGCTAAGATAGCAGTCAAGGGAAGGGTTTTCCTGTGGCTAGAATAATTTTTAGAAATAAGGATGCAGGTAATCCAACTACTCCCTTTCTGCCCCTTCATCAGAGCAGTAGAGCAGAGGGTTCCTCAAGGCACTTCTTAAAGCCCAACATTATTTAATGTGTATCTAAGACCACTGCCCAAACTAATCAGGTCTAATGCCATAAACACAGCTCATTCTAGCGCAGGGCTGCACCTCGCAGAGGCTCAGAGGTAACACTCTTGAATTCAGAGGCCATAAGACTGAGGTGATGAGCTGCTTTTCTGCGTCATTTCTGCATCCTATGGAGGGGACTTTTGGCCGCCGGAGGTTAACTCAATTCCGGTTACTTTGTCGACTGTTCGAAATTTGGGAGGCTACAAAAATAATGATTATCTCTCTCTATTCATGTCATTAGACCTTTCTGCTCTTGCTTAGCCTACAGAGGGCACTTTGGAAAATATTACTTTTGTTGCCAACTTGTTTTGTCCCTGTTGTGGTGCAAAGCATCATTCTGAGCAGTTTGGACTATGGCAATGCCTTGATTCTGGGTGCACCAGGATACCTTGTTCAGCGCCTGCATCATATACAGGCTGCAGCAGCTAAACCTGCACTCTCTTTGCCACGTCACTCCTCTACTTCAGTTGCTCTGGATTCTCTTCATTGGCTCTCTGTAGCCAATCGAATGCAGTTTAAATCATTGTGCATAGTGTACATAGGTTTTAATCATATCAGGCCTCACTTGCTTCAACATAATTTACAGCGCTACATTCCGCCCAGATCTCTACACTGAGCTAATGCTAATCTTCTGAAGGTTCTCAAATTTAAATAAGTTTAGATTTGGGGCAGAGCGTTCTCTGTGCAGGCTGCCAGTCTTTGGAGTGCCCTACCGATCTCGCTTCGCTCCATCACCTACCTCAGTACTTTCAGGAAAGCCTTAAAAACCTGGCTTTATATTCTCTAGGTACTTTCACTTGTCTTGACTGGTCTCTGATAGCTCAGCACCAGGATGCCTTTCTAGGTAACAGTTTGCGCTATATAAATATTTTTAATAACAATAATAGTAAGCTGCCCCGGTGCACCCTGGGATTTGTAGTCCTATAGAAGTACCCCACTTGGGATTGGTTCTGCAACCACTGTGAATCCCTCCTCCTGCTCTCTGGGGTCAGCTAGGAAGATCCCCACTAAGACTGAATCTGACCTACCACCTAAAGAGCATACCAGATCGAGGTCGTCCACTGTGACGTGAGAGCCACAGACGTCCGATGGGGGGTGGCTACAGATTGATGCCTGCTTCTCACACACTGAAGTCCATGTATTGTGGCGCTGTACAAGAAGTGGAGTGATGCACTACCACAAGTTTTGAGGTGAGCGACAACTGGCAGTGTGGCTTCTCGAGCCACAAGCGCTGGGGGAATGTGGCCAACATCAAGTATACACCTGTCTGGCGCCTCCTTTCTGGAATTTCTCACTGTGGGGTCTCACCCAGAGGTAGACTTTGGACCTTCATAAACACATGGCCGGGCTGCGCACCAGCGATGGCAGGGGCTGCAGCCAGGTCACCACAACTGTGGGAAGATAGCTCCATCATAATGTCTTACTCAACTCGGTGCTCCCGTCAGTCCTTCCTGCTCATCTCCTTCTCTCAAGGAACATGACCTGTGGGTTCCTCATGGAGGCAGCTCCTCCCTTTAGGGACCCTCTCGTGTTCCTTGTGGAGGCAGCTCCTCCCTTTAGGGACCCTCTCACGTTCCTTGTGGAGGCGGCGCCTCCCTTTAGGGACCCTCTCATGTCCCTTGTGGAGGCAGCGCCTCCCTTTAGAGACCCTCTTGTGTTCCTTGTGGAGGCAGCTCCTCCCTTTAGGGACCCTCTCACGTTCCTTGTGGAGGCAGCGCCTCCCTTTAGGGACCCTCTCACGTTCCTCATGGAGGCAGCTCCTCCCTTTAGGGACCCTCTCACGTTCCTTGTGGAGGCAGCGCCTCCCTTTAGGGACCCTCTCATGTTCCTCATGGAGGCAGCTCCTCCCTTTAGGGACCCTCTCACGTTCCTTGTGGAGGCGGCGCCTCCCTTTAGGGACCCTCTCACGTTCCTCATGGAGGCAGCTCCTCCCTTTAGGGACCCTCTCATGTCCCTTGTGGAGGCAGCGCCTCCCTTTAGGGACCCTCTCATGTTCCTTGTGGAGGCAGCGCCTCCCTTTAGGGACCCTCTCATGTCCCTTGTGGAGGCAGCGCCTCCCTTTAGGGACCCTCTCACGTTCCTTGTGGAGGCAGCGCCTCCCTTTAGAGACCCTCTCATGTTCCTTGTGGAGGCAGCGCCTCCCTTTAGAGACCCTCTTGTGTTCCTTGTGGAGGCAGCTCCTCCCTTTAGGGACCCTCTCACGTTCCTTGTGGAGGCAGCGCCTCCCTTTAGGGACCTCTCATGTTCCTCATGGAGGCAGCTCCTCCCTTTAGGGACCCTCTCACGTTCCTTGTGGAGGCGGCGCCTCCCTTTAGGGACCCTCTCACGTTCCTCATGGAGGCAGCTCCTCCCTTTAGGGACCCTCTCATGTCCCTTATGGAGGCAGCGCCTCCCTTTAGGGACCCTCTCGTGTTCCTTGTGGAGGCAGCGCCTCCCTTTAGGGACCCTCTCATGTCCCTTGTGGAGGCAGCTCCTCCCTTTAGGGACCCTCTCACGTTCCTTGTGGAGGCGGCGCCTCCCTTTAGGGACCCTCTCATGTCCCTTGTGGAGGCAGCGCCTCCCTTTAGAGACCCTCTCGTGTTCCTTGTGGAGGCAGCGCCTCCCTTTAGAGACCCTCTCGTGTTCCTTGTGGAGGCAGCTCCTCCCTTTAGGGACCCTCTCATGTCCCTTGTGGAGGCAGCGCCTCCCTTTAGAGACCCTCTCGTGTTCCTTGTGGAGGCGGCGCCTCCTTTTAGGGACCCTCTCACGTTCCTTGTGGAGGCGGCACCTCCCTTTAGGGACCCTCTCATGTTCCTCATGGAGGCAGCTCCTCCCTTTAGGGACCCTCTCACGTTCCTTGTGGAGGCGGCGCCTCCCTTTAGGGACCCTCTCACGTTCCTCATGGAGGCAGCTCCTCCCTTTAGGGACCCTCTCACGTTCCTTGTGGAGGCGGCGCCTCCCTTTAGGGACCCTCTCGTGTTCCTTGTGGAGGCAGCGCCTCCCTTTAGAGACCCTCTCATGTCCCTTGTGGAGGCAGCTCCTCCCTTTAGGGACCCTCTCACGTTCCTTGTGGAGGCGGCGCCTCCCTTTAGGGACCCTCTCATGTCCCTTGTGGAGGCAGCGCCTCCCTTTAGAGACCCTCTCGTGTTCCTTGTGGAGGCAGCGCCTCCCTTTAGAGACCCTCTCGTGTTCCTTGTGGAGGCAGCTCCTCCCTTTAGGGACCCTCTCGTGTTCCTTGTGGAGGCAGCACCTCCCTTTAGGGACCCTCTCATGTTTCTTGTGGAGGCAGTGCCTCCCTTTAGAGACCCTCCTGTGTTCCTTGTGGAGGCAGCGCCTCCCTTTAGGGACCCTCTCATGTTCCTCGACCCTCTCATGTTCCTTGTGGAGGCAGCGCCTCCCTTTAGGGACCCTCTCATGTTCCTTGACCCTCTCATGTTCCTTGTGGAGGCAGGGCCTCCCTTTAGGGACCCTCTCATGTTCCTTGACCCTCTCATGTTCCTTGTGGAGGCAGTGCCTCCCTTTAGGGACCTTCTCGTGTTCCTTGTGGAGGCAGTGCCTCCCTTTAGGGACCCTCTTCTCCCACTTTCACTTCAGTGAGGGCTGCTTCCTTCAAGACGTCTCCTAAGACCCCCTTCCTGTGGGATTGTTGCAGGACTTCCGGTCCATTCCAGACCTAAGAGAAGACTAGCTGTGATAGACATGAGTCCTAGATCTCTGACCTTTGCTGCAGCACACAGTCTCCACACCTGCAGAGCCCCACTGCAGGTGGCACTCAAGGCAGGGGGGCCCTCTACATTCAGCCATGCAGGGGACAATTTAGATTTTTCACAGCCTGGTGGGCAGAAAATCTGGATTTTATTATGCAAATCTCCTTTATCTCCTTTATTGAGCAGCTCAACAATTGAAGAAATCTAGAACTTCAATATCATTCTAGTAACATATAAAGTCCATCAACACGTAGCATTCGCCCTTCTTTGTGGATGTTGCGAACTGAATAACTTCTATTGCGTAGCATTTTCTATTTTGGAAAATAAAATTGAAATACAGTCAGAAATCTTTACTCCATCAGGGAGGGTTTTCAGTGGTGGGATAATCTTAGCCTCCGTGTCTTTAATAAAATCCAGATTTTCTGCCCACCAGGCTGTGAAAAATCTAAATTTTATCACATGACACGGAGGTTAACATTATGCAAGTTTAAAGTGCATTTAATACATTATCAATAGCGCTTCTAATAGGTCTAAAGTAACAGCTTTTAAACATTGTTTCATTGGACCAATCTGCAGTTCTAAGGATATTTTGTAGGCTTCCCCCTAGAAAGAAAGCTTTGGAAGCTAAGGCGCCCCTTAGGGAGTGTGCACCAAATATAGTAATGTCTATACCCGCTTCTTTCATTACCTCTTTCACCCATATAGCTAAAGTGGGGGATGATACTGCCTTATGAGGTGATCTGTAGGATAATAGCAATCGATCTGTCTTTCCCTTCAGGGTCGCAGTCTTTCTATCATATTCCTGCAAGCATTTCATCACGCAAAGAGTCTCATTCTGAGGGGAAAAAGGGGTAAAAAATAGAGGTTGACATTGTCTTGGTTCGTCTTTTTAAGTAAAAGCAAGCCCCTTCTGGTTGGAAGGCCCTACTGTTAACGTCTAAGGCTTTAACGTCTGAAGTTAATCTAAAAGAAACCAGGCAGAGTAAAACTGTGAGTTTGTAAGATAATTGTTTTAGGGATAAGTTAGAGTTTTCACCCCAATTTACTAGAACTTGAAGAACATCTTTTACGTCCCAAATAGCGGCGTATTTTGCAGAGGGGGGTTTAGGACCCTCATACTTCGCATCATTTTTTTGGTTAGTAAGTTTTATCCCACAGAGACTCCTTCTACAAGGCAGTGGCCTGCTGCAATCGCAGACCTATAAAAATTAACTGTTCTGTAAGAGAGTCCTGATGTGAAAAGCTTGGATAAGTAGTTTAATACATGAACTAAATTAGTTGAAACAGGATTTTAATTCCATTGAAGACACCAACAAACCCATTTCTCCCAAGCCAGTCTAAATGCTTTTCTTGTGCCAGGTGCCCTTGACTCCGAAACGAGTTTAAAACATCTGCCGAAAGGCCTGCGATCTACCACTGTCTCCTGAAATCTTCCAGGCCATCAGTGTCAGAAGACCCTGCTATACAAGAGGGTGTGCCTCTCCTTCTGGGCTTGGTAATATTTCCTTGAATTAGTATTAAAATCGGAAGGTCTATGGTCATTTCCAGTAGGATTGTAAACCATGCTTGGGATCTCAAGAGGAGAATTATTACCATTGTAATTTCTTTGTTCCTGCGGACGTTCACCAGTAGTCTGGGTAACATGACAAATGGAGGGAAAGCATAAGGTGTTAGACCCTTCCAATTCTGAAGGAAAGCATCCACCCCCAATGCTTGAGGGTCCGGTTTCCAGCTGAAGAATTTTGGTATTTGAGTGTTCAATCTGTCTGCAAAGAGGTCTACCTCGAAAGGTCCCCACATTGATTGGATGGTAAGGAAATTTCTCTTGTGCAACTTCCAATTGCTGGAATCTTTGAAATTCCTGGAAAACCAATCCGCGACCCCATTGCTCAGGCCCAGAATGTGTTCTGCTATTACTGAGATGCCTTTGATCAGACAGTAACCCCAGAAGAATTTGGCTAAATCTGTCAAACCTTTGGAGTGAGGACCCACCATCTTGTTGACATATCTCACTGCAGATACGTTGTCCATTCGTAGCATGACAGAACATTTCATTAAGTCTTTGGTGAAGCAATGGATTGCAAAGGAGCCTGATAGTAACTCCAAACAGTTGATGTGTAACTCCTTCTCTTGTTCTGTCCAGCGGCCCCCAGTTGTTGAGTTGCCGCATTTGGCCCCCCCATCCTTCTAAGCTTGCATCTGAGTCTATCACTATGTCTGGTTCTTCTCCGAAAATCGCTCTCCCATTCCATGCTTCTTCATTCTTTAACCACCACATTATTTCTTTCCTTGAATCCGTGTCCAGAGTTATAATTTGGAAGTAGGATTGGTCTGCTTTTAACGTTTTGGCTTTGAGTCTTTGAAGAGCTCAGTAACATAGGGAGATCTGGGTAGATAGCTTAGATCATAGAGGACAGGAGACCTAGAATCCTTGCTGAAGGCTCTCAGATGGAACTCTTTCTTCCCTAATAATATCCCAAATTCTTAGCGGAGTTTTCTTTGTTTTTCCCCAGGTAACTTTAATTCCGCTCGTGTTGTGTTTATAGCAAAACCCAGGAACTGAGTTTCCTGGCTTGGGGTTGTGCAGGATTTTTTCTTGTTTATTATGAAGCCTAAGTGTTCTAACAGTTTTATGGTAAGGTCTGTGTGAAGTGATACTTTTTCTCTGGATTGGGCCATTATAAGGATGTTGTCTAGATATATTATGAGTCTTATTCCCCTTGATTTGAGCCATCCCGCTACGGGGCGAAGAACTTTGGTGAAGCACCAAGGGGCTGAGGATAGCTCGAATGGGAGGCTGCAGAATTGCCAATGTTTCCCGCCCGAGGTAAATTGGAGGAATTTTTGATGTGGTGGCCAAATTGGGATGGTAAGGAATGCATCTTTGAGATCTAGACGGGTTAGCCAGTCCCCTTTCCTTAACACGTCTCCTAGAAGGTGTACTCCCTCCATTATGAAGTGGTGATAGACCATCCATTTGTTTAGTTCTTTTAGGTTTATCACTGGTCTTAGCCCTTTGTCTTTCTTTTCTACTAAGAAGATATTGCTTACGAAACCACATTGGTGGGCATATTATCAAGCGGCAGCGATAATTATCGCTGACCGCTCTTAGCGTGGGGAATAGTATCGCCGGTTATCGCTGAAAATTATCGCCATGCTAGCGCTGTATTAACAACGCTTAGCGCAAAGGCGATCATTTTCCAGTGATAGCGGTGTTTTCCATGGAACATCGCTGGTTTTTCAGCGATGTTCCATGGAAAACGGCGATAATCTTGTGAATAGGGCCTGTGGTCTTAGCCACACAATCCACCCATGTTAGGTATGCCTTAGTCAGGAATTTAGCAGACGTTAAATTCCTGCGTTAAGGCATACTTAACGCGATTTAAAATATCGCTAACCCACGTTGTTAATATGGCGATACCTGGGTTAGCGATATTTCCCCATGTTGTTTTCACAGGCACGCCTCCTTTGCATCTCATTAGCGATGGGAGGCGTGCAGAAAACGGACGCTAATTCAAGGAATCACGCGCTAGCGTGTCCTTGTTAATTAGGTGATAAAATTATCGCCGCTTTTCGTCCGAAAGACGCTAAAGCGGCGATAATTCTTTAACGGCGCCTTGATAATATGCCCCTGTGTCCCTTCTTGGATCGCATCTTTGGTTAATAGTTCTTCTACCTCTTGTGATACTAGGATTGAGTCCTTGTGGGAGAAAAACATTTCTTGATGCATATTTCTTTGTACTGGGGTAATAGTGAATTCTATTTTGTATGCCCTCACTGTTTCTAAGACCCAAGGGTCTTCCGTCACCACATTCCAGTTCCCAGAGAATTGGGCTGGTCTCCCTCCCATCTTTAGAAGGATATGTGAAAGGTCTTTGGTAAGTCTTACCTGCTGAGAAACCTCTTTGTCTCCTTTCTCCTCTGAACCCTCTACCACGAGCTTTTGCTTCTGCAGGTAGAAGGTGGAGTACGACCCGAAGCCTGACAGGAATCTTCGACCTCGTCTAAAATAGGGTCTTGAACTGCTTTGTCCACGGCTGGTGAACTGACCCCATGTTCTCCAGGCCCTCCCAAAAATTCTGTCCTGGAATACTCTTTTAATATCCTTCTGGGATTTTTGAATGGAGCTGAATGCCCCTACATATTTAGCCATATCTTGGATGAAGTCATCCCTGAAGAGAAGCCCTTGAGCTGAAGCTCCTCCTTCTTTGGAAGCCAACTCTACCAGTTTTGGATTTATCTTGAGCAAAACGCTCTTCCTTCTCTCGTTTGAGAGTGCCATGTTGGCATTCTCAGGAGGCAGATTGCTCTTTGCGCCCATTGGCGTAACTCCTTTGGATCGATTAGGGAATCGTCAAGGTAGGCCCCTTCGTCCATTTCAAACATTTTCGTGAGTGGTCTACTCAGATAGAGAGATCTGTCCTGGCATGATTTTAGGCCCCGGTCAATGCCTTTTCTTGGGTCTTTTCCCCCTTTTGCGATAAACGCTACAACTTTTGGATCTAGTGCTGGGGTTAAGGCTACTTTGTCTGGTAGGTAGGGGCATGGGCATTCAGATCTCAGGCGTGATCTGACATCTTTGGGTATCTCTTTGCGGAACCAAAAGGAGAGGTATTCTGCAATGTTTTGGGTAGGGGTCCACTCTGGGGATAGGGGAGGTTTAATTAAGAGAGGGTCGAACATACTCTTTCCGAATGGGTCCATAATGGCCATCTTAAACCCAGAGGCCCTTGGTGCCTCGTCATTAATTTCAGTGTCCTCTTCCTCAATATCTTCAATAACCGCATCTAGGCCGGAGGAGCAGGACAGATCTATTTTATCGCCCATATCGTTATCGCTGATGGTGGGGATAGGAATTGGGCCCTTTGGTTGACCATCTGAAGTGCCTGAGGCACCGTCAAGTTCACCGCCAGCGCGTGAGGTGGATGGAATGGAGCGTTTTGATTTTTTTAGCCCTTTTGAAGTATTCTCCCAAGTGCTCCTTTTGCTTTGGGCCTTATTTGCCCCATCTTCCCCTTTAGGGTGTCTTGAGGCAGCGGTTGGCCAGTCTGTTTGGGAGAGGGCCTCCAATTATTTTTTTATTGTGTCAACAAATGACCCAATTACTTTACTAATGGCCTTGTTTATTAGTCCTTCCATTTTGTCCTCCATGCTACTCACTGAGGGTTCAAGGGACATGCAGATAAGTAGTTGTCAGCGTTGCTTTGTAGAGACGGTTGTGACAGTTGATCCAGCGCAAGGCCAATGCCTAATCAGGGATCAATACTCAATACATCACAACATAATGGCCCATACACATTCACCCAAATCCCTGATGCGCTGGGGTTCAAGTTTTAATGACGTTAAATTCACTTCCTTCACAAATTCATGGTTGACATCTCTGTGTTCATAACTAAACCTGTACATCAACTTTCTTTCCTCTTGGTCGACGGACCAATTAGTTGAAGAGTTGATGGTAATGATAATACTGTCTAACTAACTATCATGTCAGCTAAATAATCACAGACTCTCGGTAAGATTAATAAAGCTTTATCTCAAATTAAATGTTCACTGCATATGGTCACCAATGCAAACAATAAAATTCACAAAGGGAGAGAAAACATCAGCAATTTCAAATAGAAACAAACTCATCATTCAATTATGAGATGCGCATAAAGGATTGGATAGATTAAGAGACATCAGTTTCAGCAACATTAAATGCGAAACAAAAATACATCTAATGGAGGGGATAGATGAAGAGACATAAGTTTCATCTAAATAATATGTGACAAAATACCTAAGATGGAGTGGATAGGTGAAGAGACAAAAGTTTCAGAGACAAAAATACATTTGCAAGAAAGTTTTTCAAGAA
Source organism: Calotriton arnoldi (assembly GCA_963921515.1). NCBI lineage: Eukaryota > Metazoa > Chordata > Amphibia > Caudata > Salamandridae > Calotriton > Calotriton arnoldi. Next base: position 863,915 of record CAWUFW010001626.1, on the reverse strand, counting down.
CGAGTCAGAATAATACAAACCCAAAGGATCTGTGGAAAACCACACCCCTGGCCAAGGTGATGGTAGGGGTTCCCTGAAATAGAATCAGGGAACAAAGATTTCAGGACCCAGGAGCGGGACAGGGACAGGATCAGCTAGGCCTCTCTGCAAACCGACGAACAGCGACGCAGCCACCCTTCTTCTCTTTCTCCCTGCAAGTCTCTACCACACCCCTAAAGGCACCCCAGTTATACCCTAAAACCTACATGTCCGTCCCACATCAGTTGAAACATTTCACATAGCTTGACAGTTGATTGGTGGACTTAGGAGGTGGTATGTCACACCACTGTGACTTCATTCAGACTTTGGACATATTCATTGTTCTACATCCATTCCCATATCCTAGTTCTTGACTTGTTCTCACGATTTTAACATATGATACATTTAAACATTTTATTCATAATATTCAGCAATGTCCGCGGAAAGAGTCTTTGATCCCACGGTCGGTCACATCCCTTTGGCAGGCACTCAGTATTTTCTTTCAGCGCGTCGGCCTTGAACCTTTGAGCCTCATCTGCTGTGCTCAGCGCTTCTGTCAGTTTCACTCTTTCCTCCATCCCCATCTCTATTCAGCCAACTTAAGAAATATGGCGGTTTATTCGGTTCACTACGACAAATGGAATATAGACATTCATTAATTATACAGAAATGCACTTTTCACTGTTATGCCTCCCACCTTAGCACCATCCCTTGTTTATGTTTTCCCTAGCATAGCTTTAAGCAAAAGCAGTATTATTTATTATTTCAAAGCAAAATGCAGCATGCAGTCTACGAATTTCACATGCGGCCTAGTCATGCATTATTTCTTGTTTCTTTCAAAGCATAATGTAAATACGGTTTTAGTTCTTTCATGCGTTATCTCACATTAGTGCATGCATGCACAAAGCAGTTTCCCCTTGTGTTCATGTAAGGTGCACGTTAATTTTTCTATTACTACTTACTGTTAGTACATATTATGGGGGTGTTAATTCGAGCAGGTTTCTTTGCGTGGAATCCTGCTCCATCACAGTTAGTTAGACTACAACTGCCAGAATTCATTTGGTCTCCCAATGTATCAAGATGGCAGTTGTAGTCTATTTAGTAGTAGGAGCCCAATCATACAAAATGGTTACAGAGAGTTCCCTAGGACTTTTCCTGTAAAGTCCTACCTCTATTTCCTTTGGAACCTGTTTACTCTCTTGTCACCCTTTTTTTAAAAAAAAATGTATTAGTCTCAGAAGCTAGTATTATGAGAGAGTGGGGCTGCCTCCTCCTGACCGGTAAGTTTTCTCCTAAGTTTAATTGTATTCTTTGTTTCTCGGTTGATATATATTATATATATATATATTTTTTACATCAGCTGTGCATCAGGAGTGTTAAATCATGCTTGTGCTAATTAATTTCATTTTTTGAAGAGTGGCTGGCGAGATGCTTCCTCGTAATGCGCGTTCGCCGATCACACATAAATCAGTGTTGTGAGCCGGTCTCTAGATGAGGCCGGTTCGCGTGCGAGAGTAGCGAGCCAGTCCCACGTTGAGGCCGGCTCATGAGTGATGGTACAGATAGTTCCCGCGGTTGTCGTCGCTGCGGGCCAGTCTTACAGGAGAGTCAGGGCGGTCTTGTTGCTATAGCAGCTGGAGCGTACTCTGCATATTTTCGAAACAGAGTATCGGGCGCGAGCTCAACTTCACGGCTTCAAGGGTGCGCGAAGTCGGACCTGAGGGAGGGTCCGCCACGCTTAAAATCTTGGATTTGGCCTGAAGAGACCGAAGGAGCTTTAAGGAATCCTTAGGGCGGGTTGGTGACAAACACCCCCGCTCCGAGAGTGAGAATAAAATTACGTTTTAGCACCTACCACCAGCCCATATTTTACCTTCCATCAACCCGACCCAAAAATAGGGTTGAACTCAGTTTTTAGGATGTTAGGGAGGGGGATATTAGAAGAGGGTCGGGTGGGGTGTTAAAATCATGCATTCAACAGAATTAAATCGAATTGAAGGTAAGCTAAAAGGAGAGTATACTTATCTGTGAGCAGCAGCAACAAAGAAGGGAGAATGCTACATGTTGATTGACTTTATATGTTACTAGAATGTTATTGAAGTTCTAGATTTCTTCAATTAAGGAGATAAAATTAATGTTACCCTCCGTGTCATGCCATAAAATCCTGTCCCAGCAGATGATAATCCCAACTCATGCCAAGCTTTCATGAAGTTATCTTTTTTCTGTCCACTGGTGGCTTTTTAAGAGGGAAGGGATGTGAATAGAGCGGAATGGAATGATTGCGGGACTAAGGATTAAGGATAGTATGGGTACCCCAAAAAGTGCAGAGGGAGTTTAAGTTGCCCTCAAATGGAACTGAATTGTGCAAGAGCGTGATCTGGACAGGATCTCTGATGGTGCAGGGAGTAATGGACACTACTGATGAGCCGTGAAACAAAGGCTGCCCCCTGCCTTGAGTAGCGCATGATGCACCTTGCATGGTTCAATTCTCCTGCCCATGGGTGAACCCCTTCTCCTTCCACTGTAGGCCACAAGGGGACCACGAACCCAGCCAGCCCCCATCAGCGAGCTCCCACTTGCACTCTGGCACAAAAAGTTTCAGGCACCCCAAAGTGGCCAGGAGATTTCTTTGTTCCCCGGCACTTGTCTGCCACCAGAATGAACGCTTTGATTAATCGCACACTTCCCAAGGTTTGCTCAGGAGTCTTGTTAAAGTATCTCCCAGTAATAATTTCACATGTTTGCTCCTCTTCCCAAGAATGCATAAGTATTACTTGGCATAAAGTTTTTAACACAATTTTATTTCTCTTTTTCAGAGAGCACCTACATCTATGGTAAGTCTGTGTATTTTCCCTGTACATATTCTTGTCTTTTCTTGTTGCCCCCCTGGTTGTTGGGAACCTGAGTGACTGTCAGTTAGTAACCCTGATGCCCTCAGTGTTCGGACCTCTTGCTGGCTGGGGCTCAACGACAATGCTGCACTCTCATCCTGTGTAGTTATTAAGAAGCACACATGCCCCAGGGTATATGCAGCGCCCATGACCTGTGCCCTGCTAGGACCTGGCCTCTGCCAGGCTGCCTTCATGTAAAGACCCAACTGCTGTTTAATGTTGCACTTATTTGGGTGTTCTGTGCCCCTCTCCTCTGAGTGTGAATGATCCCAGCAAAGTCACCAACCCATCTATCAGTTCAGTGGGGGGAGGAAAGGCGGGTATATGTGGTCGCCTTAAGAAGGTGCTAATGTGGGAAGCAAGGAATATACTATTAATGGAAAAATAGGTGCTCAGACCGATAATGCTATGTATGGAAGCGTCAGAGCACATAGACGTGGCGGTGGGTGACCCTCCCAGGCGCTGATCACTGCCTTGTGCCCCCACAGGAAGCCCCCGACTACTGGAAGCCACAAGTCTGCTTTAACTTCCTCGATGCGTTCCTGTCCTTCGTCAAGAAGGTGGTGACCGAAGACAACCACGCGTAAGTAGTGGGGGAACCTGCGACCCACCAGAGTCTATGGAAATGTTCTGTGGACTCCCTTCCACCCACTGAAGGTGGGCTGCAGTGCCCCTAGAGTGGAGGGCATGTCTTGTATGGTCTGAAGGGCCCTGATGGCTCTTGTGGACTGGCTCCAGGGCACGAGGTGCATGGGGAGTCTGGCTGGGCAGGGGGGCAGGAGAGTTAGAGGGAAGAGACCAGCTGGCTGCCAAGAAAGAGACATTGACTAAACCTCATGGATTCATAAGGGTTGGACTCCAGGGGCCCAGATCCTTTAAGTAAAATGATTGCAGTAGGTTTCGAGAACTGCTTCCAGAAGGGATGTGTCCTTCCACCACTGACTCTGGACTTTCCTCATTCTGCTAAATTGATCAGAAGAAATTGTACATTGACGTTGAATTTACAAGGTTTCCATATTCACAAGAGTATTAATGAGGTTGTTATGATAGGTCACCATAGTTCTCATTATTGCACACTAAAATAACCACCGTAAAACCATCCTCATCAAATAACAACACATACAAATAAAAAATATAAAACCAACTAATGAAAATTCCCTAAAAAACCTAAAGTTGAAAGGGAGTTGGGGTTGACTAATATGTTAACAGTGGCTTCACCATAAAAGTTTGTAAAAAGTGTTGACATTCACGAGTGAAGCTGCTGTCTTCACCTTGTGTCTCACCCACTCCAGACCTTTAGGGAATAGAGATATTTGTTTGTGAAGCACTAATGTCAAATCAACAGCCTACGACTCATATGGAGGTGGCGGAGATGGAGAAGAGATGGTAGAAAAAGAATTAGAGGGGATGAAACAGGATGGAGAATGAGAGGAGCCAACCACAACTGTGAGGCGGCCAGGTCCGAAAGAAAGACGGGGACACTCGCGGTGTACTTCATAGAGGACCCTCAGCTTTGGGGAACTTTAAGTTAGTCTTGAGAGTATTGAAGTGGATGAGTTGTAACTTCCACATATGAATCCTTCACAGCTAAAATTGGCAAGCTTAGATTGGTTTTTTTTGTTATTTATTGGGGCTATTTACAAAGACTCTGGAGTAATTGGGGAAACTTGTCCCTTAAGCTTAAAAAGAGAACCAGCAGCAAATTCTATTAAGTGTGGTTAGGGGAGCAGCCGGAAGGGAATGAGTTCAGCTCAAGGTACAAATGGTTCATAGCACGTGTTTCTGTAGACACGTGTACTCTACATACTTCTGCCATGTAGTGTAGTGTTTCCTTCAAAGAAAGTCTTTCCACTCACGGGATACACTGAGACTCCACCCTTAGTAGGCGATGCACGTGGGCGCCAACAGCATCTTAGATTGTGTTTTTTCCACCATCGGGTTTGTATGTTTACCAACGGGACTCCGAGACCCAACGTGCCCACCATGTTTGTTCGGGCCGTGTGGTGAACCTTTGACACACACAGTTGGAAAACCCTTTGTCGTCTCTGTTTCTTCTCTCAACGACACTATCCAGAGACCCGCAGAATGCTCAACTCTCTGAACGCCAGGGACCTCGTGCTCCCCAGGACGCGCGCCCCTTCACATCCCAAAACCTCCATACCAGAGAGTGCAGGGCCCACAGGGTAATGGAACGGGCGCCGGCTTCCAGTACTGCCCGTGGCGCCATGCCAAGTACCCGTGGTCAGATCACCATGAGGTTTGTAATCTCTGTCTCTCCACGATCATGACGACTCCATCTGTGATGCTAGCCTCGCATTCTGGTCGAAGAAGACTCTCTATACCGAAGCGAGAGGAGTTGGGCACACCAAAGATGCACCAGCAGTATGCCCCCTACATGCCCCACATGTTTGGCGAGTAGAGCCCCTTCGCACCAAGGCAGGTGAGGACTCCGGCCCTTCCGGCATCCCGTCGTCGCCAGCCTAGAGGCCATTTGTTCCAGCGGCTCCATGCAGATGGCTCATCTTGTGAATCCTCCTAGGTGCCAGACTGGATCCGGGAAACCTTCTATAGCTCCTGCATGTGGCACCATGGGCTTCAACCAGCGGCTCTGGTCTTCCTTCAGACATGAGGACAAGGAGCTGAATTAAGGCATCATCACTGTGAATGGGACCTCGAGTCAGAGTTCTGCTCCTCAGTGTTTACCACATCCTCTTTCAATTTTGAACACTCTTCAGAAAGTTTTTGGCACTGAGCAGAGTTGTGGCCACTGAAGACCACAGGTTGTAAACTTTGAATCTATGCCATGCGCATCGAAAGCAGAAGTCGGCCACGAAGCCGCACAATGTCCGTCTGTGGTGCCTGGGAGGCAGGTACGATTCCAAATGATGAGACAAATTGGCATTTGAAGACCATGAAAAAGCAGACAGCAAGTTGTACCAAGCAGACACCCGCAATAAATGCTTCGGGTCACTCTGAAACTGCTCCAGGTCACCCTGCGACTGCACCAGCTCACCCTAAAACCTCCTTCCTGTCAGTACAACCCCAATGCCACCTCTTTCACTCCTCAGACAATGGGTTGATGGGGCTGATGCTATGGGTAAGAAGGACTTTTCTTTCGACATTCTGACCTTGCGCTCCTCTAACGCCACCCGCTTCTTGGCCCACTGCCTCGTGTGTTCTATGAGACAGTCTCCAGAACACATACATGCACCTTCTGCAAAACTGTTCAAGGTGGCCAACATGCAACCCGGCAGTTTGTATTCCAGTGTGGACTTTACTTACTCTGTTGTCCATTCAGTAGGTACCAGCCTTCTCATTCACAGACATGCCTGGATGCATCCACCGGGTGTTCACTGGACATCCAGGCCCCTCTTAAGGATGTGACCGTTAAATGGCACTAGACGTTTTGGATTCAAAGCCAATTCTGCACTGGAAAGTTTCATGGAAAGCCACACCACTGTGTGCTCGCTGGGACTACCATCCCTGACACCAGTTTCCCCAGCAACACCAGAAATCTGTGGGCTAGTCCAGGAGCCTTCTATTCCGCTACAGCAGTGCTTTTTTTGAGCCGGTGGTTTACAGTGCTGGCACCGGCAATTTGTTGTCAACACCGGCACTTATGCCAGCCTGCCACATGGTGACGCTCTTTGTCTAATTTTGTGATGAGCACAACAACAGTTACTTAATAGTTCAATATACATTAAAATGATGAACATCTACCTCCCAAAGCTATAAGAATAGCCTGGGCAGCAGGTATTAGTAATTTTTAATGTATATCAAAAGTCTGAATCGTCACACTTGTAGGAGTGGGTGGTTAGTTGTGCTGGTATTGTCATTGGCAGCGCTGGTGGGGGCAATGGGTGGTACAAGTAGTAGAGGCCTCCAGACCAAGGCCCTGGCACCTATTTTATTTTACAAATTAAGCGCTGCGCCAAAGGCGACCTCTCAGCTGATCCAACAGCTTGTGCAAAACATCTGCCGGTTCAGAGGTAAGTGGTGCCAAAGAGAGAGGGCAGCAACAACAGCCATCTTCCTCCTCCTCCTCTTCTCCTGCCGCTGCAGCAAAAAATCTTTCCTTCACCGTTGGGTGAACACGAGGCGCTGGCGAGAGAAGGTGCATGTGCCATTGTCTGGAATGTTCCAGATCGATCACATCGGGCTGATGGGTTCTTCCGATCGTTCATTTGGGTCATGCCCTTCCCTTTCAAGATGCTCTCCAACATATTATAAGTGTTTTGAGGGGGCCACCAGCATGTTAATTATCGCAATTAATACAAACAACTGCAAAAATGGCACAAATCATCTATTTAACGCCCTTCTTTACTGTATGGGAATGGTCTTTTATGTTCTCGGCAGAGAGAGACAAGCCCTCCACATCTGGAGGTACAGACTGAAAAACTTTATAAGCCTAAATGGCGACCTCACAGTGGGCCACAGGTCAGACTGTGTAAGCACACAATGAGACTGCACAGGACACCACAAAAACTTCGCTGGCCAGCACGGAGTAAATCACTCCGCGAAACACAGCACCAACAACCATCCTGTCGCAACATACACAATACAAAATCCAGGGCAGCTAAGGGTTGAACTTCCAACTACAGATCAGCATTTCACAGTATTTTGACCGCTAACATACTGTTTGTACTATATGTAACTGTGAATACACATATCCTGCATACTCCTGCCATCTTTTGTTGGGTGCGTATATTTTCAAGTTGTTTTTCTTCAAAGAAGTTTTGAGTCTCAAGATTCCTTGTGACTCCACCTTTAGCCCACAATGCACCAGGACAAAGACTCCACCTCAGATTGTTTTTTTCCGTCATTGGGTTCGGACGTTTTAGTGCCACCTCCAGGACAGATGTGTTTTTTTGCCAGGACCTTCAACTCCAGCTGTGGAAACTTCAATATCAGTGATGGGACAACTTGCCTTGGACTTTCACTGCTTACGGTTCCATTCTTCGACTACCGTGTCGGAAGAACTTCGCTTGACACCGACCACAAGGACTCTGATTGGCTCCCCCAAGGAAATCAGTTGTATCGATAATGACTAACATGAGGGCGGAGGTTATTGTGCCGAAACCAACCCTGATATGGGCTCCAAAACAGGCCTTGACTTGACGTTGATTTAAGAGTGGCTCAATTACATTAGAGCTCACAGAGGTGCCTGATATCAGGAAAAAGAGAACATTTACTGTAGCGTCCTCCCCAGCCTGGGTACATGCGAAAGATCACACCACACAAGGAGTTGAGTATTATACATTTTTATTCATCAGCGTGTAACCATTAACTGAACATTCTACAGCATGAATTCTATCACTACACCTAAGCACTTACGTCACTGTGCTACGGAGTCCATCAGGAACCAAAAGAGTCTTGTTATTTCTAACTCACAAGACACTACATCTCCCCTTTGTTAAATAAAAAGTACAAATAATACATATATACATCACAACTCTTCAATACGTCGCTTCAGTGCTCAAATCAATCGCCCAGATCTGGTCATGTGAGGTTGCGGGGATACAGGAGAAGTGTCCATGACTGGCACTGGTGACAGAGACACTGGTACAGTCATTGGGTTCTCTGGATTCTCAGATGGATAAATCTCACTTCTGACATCTAGAAACGGGCGAAGGTCAAGACAAGTGCTTGAAATGTGAAGAGTCTTGCGTAATGGACTTTCCAGGGCGGTGAGCAGTCAGTCACCATGTGTCCTTTACTAGTCACAACCCTCAGTGGGTCAGCATCAGACTTGCGTTTCTGTTTCTGCCTCACAATGACCTTGAACTAGCGCTGGGACGCCCCGTTGCTGGGGCTGCCATGCGCTTTACAAATTCATTAACATAACATAACAATAACTTGGTCTCCTCTTTTGAACACAGTTTTCCAAGTACATTGGCTTCTATCCGCATAGGTCTTAATTTTTCGTTTGTGAGACGAGTCATTTGTGCGAAGTCTATCAATGTCAATAGATTTCTGGTCAGCTCTCACCCGCGCAGCTCCACCAGTAGGTGCTTCCCTGAGAGCCTTGTGCTCTCTGTTTTGTGCCGTAGGTTCGAGGTCCTCACCCACCCGCAGGCTCCTGCCTGCGCCTCATCCCTGGTGGTCCAGTGGGAGAGCACTCTGCTCTTCTGCTGTTCTGCTTCCCTTGGCTTTTTTCTGTGCCTTCTTTTTCTCTTTTGCTTTCTCTTTGCTCCTTTTGCCCTCTTTTTCTCTTTATGCTCTCATTTTGCACTTTTGCTCTCTCTTAGCTTCTAGTTTTTCTCTCTTCTTTTTCGCACTCTCCCGCCGCTGCAGCCCCCGCGGCCCCTCCAGCGTGTCCTTCCTGCCCTCCCCCCGACCCGCTGGAACGCCAAAGGCGCGCCAAATGCAAGCCTGTCTGCGCCCGTCTGCGCTCGTCCGTGACCCGACCAGCGCCAGGGACCCTGGTCCTCCGACCCGCCTCCATTACAACTCCAACCCCCTCCATGCTTTCAACCCCAGACGCAGCAATAACTGCCAGCTTTCAACGCCGAGCAACACCCAAGGCCCGATCTCCTGCTGACACTGCTGCTGCACCTTCACCCACCTCCGGACACCAGCAGCAGCACCCAGCCTACCGGACGTCATCATACACAAACCACTGAACTGCATCCTCCTCAATGTGCGCTCCCTACACAGGCACGCCACTCAACATTCACACGCCTGATATTGCCTTCCTCACAGAAACCTGGACCAACATCAACTCTGCCCCCGACATCGCAATCACCATTCCCGACAGATACAAGATCCTGAGAAAAGTCTGCTCCATCCACCCAGGAGGAGGCATCGCCATCGTCCACAAAACCTCCCTCCGCATGACAACCACTGACCCGGACGATGCTACGACCCCCATGGAACATCCCCACTTCCAGATCCAGACCAACCCCAAAACAACTCTCCACGGAAGCCTGGCCCCCGAGCTCCCTTCACCGACACCATCGCCGACCTCATCGCACCACACGCCCTCGCCTCCACAGACTACATACTCCTCAGAGACCTAAACTTCACCTGGACAACCATGATGACCCAAACACCACCGCCCTCCTAGAGAACCTCACCAACATAGTACTGAAGCAACTTGTCTCTGCCCCCACACACACAGTGGGACACATACTCAACCCCGTCTTCGCAGGAGGAAACATCGTCTCCTATAGTCACACCGCAGAACTTCTTTGGACGGACCACCACTGCATCCATTTCTCCTTCAAAAAACCCACCGTAATCAAGCACGCGCACCGCCTCCCCCGCCGAAGCTGGAACAAAATCACCGAAAACCAGCTCACCTCCACCCATTCACCAGCACCCCACCTACAATGACGCCAGACGCTATCACTGCGTCACGCAACCTCCACCGATGGATCACTAACTGCGCAGACACACTCGCTCCCCGAGAGAGAGCTACAGGATGACACAACAAGAAAGCAAGCTGGTTCACCCCTGCACTCCAAGAATCCAAGCGATCCTGCCGACGACTCGAATAGACATGGAGGAACAGCAAAACCCCAGAAACACGCACCACCTACAGAACAGCCACCACAGCACACCACCAACTCATAAAATCCACAAAGAACAACTTCCTCCAAGACACAATCCTCACCAACGCCCACAACTCCAAACAACTCTTCTCCATCATCCAGGAATTCGCCAAACCAAGCAGTGAAACAACAGATGTTCCCCCCCCTCCTAAGACCTCTGCAACAGACTCAGCAACTTTTTTCACCTCAAGATTAAGACGCTCTATGACAATTGCGACAACCAGGACCTCTGCATTGCCTCTGCCCCCGCCCCCAGCAAGGCCACCCAACAGACCCTACTCACTTGGACCCCGCTCACGACAGAAGACACCTTAAAGACCATGAAGAGCATCCACTCTGGAGCACCCTCAGACCCCTGTCCCCCCACATCTTCCACAGAGCTGCCATGGTCATTGCACCCGAACTACGCCGGAGGATAAATGCTCCCTCGAGACGGGCACATTCCCAGACGACTGAAAACACTTCAAAGTCAACCCCCTCCTGAAGAAACCCTCCGCAGACCCGACGGACCTCAAGAATTTCAGACCCCTCTCACTGCTTCCATTCACAGCCAAGGTCATCGAAAAGGCCGTCAACACCCTGCTAACAAACTTCATCGAAGCCAACAACGTCCTGGACATCTCCCAATCCGGATTCTGCAGCAACCACAGCACAAGACCGCCCTACTCGCCTCCACCAACGACATCTGCGCCCTCCTCGACCAGGGCCAAACGGCAGCCCTCATCCTCCTGGACCTCTCAGCTGCCTTCGACACTGTCTCCCACAGCACTCTAGCCACCAGACTCCACGACGCCGGCATCCGAGGAAAGGCCCTAGACCGGATACGCTCATTTCTCACAGGCAGAACTCAGCGAGTCAGACTCCCGCCCTACCTCTCAAAACCAACAAAGACCACATGTGGAGTACCCCAGGGATCCTCCCTCAGCCCCACCCTCTTCAACATCTACATGGCCCCCCTCGCAACCATCGTCAGAAACCACAGGCTCAACATTGTCTCCTATGCCGACGACACCCAGCTCATCCTCTTCCTCACCAAGGAATCCAACATCACCAGGCACAACTTCCAAGAAGGGATGAAAGCCGTCGCCACCTGGATGAAGGACAGCTGCCTGACACTCAACTCAGAGAAAACAGAAGTCCTCATCCTCGGCTCCACCCCCTCACTTTGGGACGACACCTGGTGGCCCCGTGCCCTTGGAAACCTTCCCACCTCGACAGACCATGCGCGAAACCTCTGAATCATACTGGACTCATCACTCACTATGAACTGCCAGATCAGCGCCGTATCCTCGATCTGCTTCAACACCCTCCACATACTCAGGAAAACGTTCAGATGGATCCCCTCCAAATGCAGAAACACTGCCACACATGCCCTCATCACTAGCAGACTGGACTACGGCAACAACAAAAAACTCCTTTGCAAGGACCAGACCATCCAGAATGCTGCAGCCAGACTGACCCTAAACATCCCCCGTCACAATCACATCACCCAACACCTCCGTGACCTCCACTGGCTCCCCATCGAAAGAAGAATAACCTTCAAGCTCCTCACTCATGCATACAAGGCCCTCTACAACATCGAACCAGCATACCTAAGCAACTGCCTCTCCTTCCACGCACCCAAAAGAAGCCTCCGATCAGCCAACCTCTCTCTGGTCTCCATGCCACGCATCTAAAAGACCAGAATGGGTGGGAAGTTCTTTTCCTACCTTGCAGCCAAGACCTGGAACGACTTCCCCCTCCTGCAAAGCCCTACACTGCTCCAATTCAGGAAGGACCTCAAGACCTGCTCTTCAGATGACCCCAGCACCCTATGGAGCCGCATACCCCCTAGCACCTTGAGACCCTCACGGGTGAGTAGCTGCGCTATACAAGCCCCTGTTTGATTGATTAATTGATTGTTCCATTGTGGCAACTTGGTGCCTATGGCTCTCCCAAACATTAATGCAGCAGGGCTTTCACCTGTGGTAGAGTGGGGAGTAGACCTGTATGCACGAAGCGTAGACTGAAGAACTGATTTGAGTTCAAGCTTTTCTAGCGCAGCACGCTGAATGGTCTTCTTGAGGGTGCTCATAAATCTCTTGACCACACCATTTGCCTGTGGCCAGAGAGGTGTGCCTTTCTGATGCTTTGACATTTAGATGAGTGAGAAAAGCTTTAAATTCTCAACTATTGAAAGGCGGGCCATTGTCAGACTTAAAAATCGAAGGAACACCCCGTGTTGCAAAGATACTTTCTAATCTCTCAAAGACTCTGTCAAGAGTAGTCGATGAGAGCTCTTCCACAAGGGGAGAATGGGAATCTTCATCAACAATTACTAGTAGATGATGTCTGTTTTCAAGGGGTCCAACGAAATCAATTGCAATCTTCTCCCATGCATGCTTTGGAAGATCAGAAAAGTTTAACAGATGTGGGGTTGTTTTAGATGACAAGCAGTTGCACAAATGACAGGTCTTTAACTCTTTTTTAACTCTTTTGTCAAGACGAGGGAACCACACTCGGTCCCATAGAGCTCATTTAGTAGCAACAATTACATGATGTCCCTCATGAGCCAGTTCAATAACTTGTTGTCTCAGTCTCTCTGATATGACAATTCTCGACCCTCGTAAGATGATGCCTTCTGGGGTAACTAAAAGTTCCTACTACACATTTTTGAATTTCTGGTATTCAAGATCATCATGAAGAGGTCAAGTATGTTTTCACCTCAATTGGTGTGTAATAATGTCTTTGTGTATTAGCGGCTCCCTGTCAGTACTTGTGGCAGCAGTGATTTGTTCTACCGATATGGCAGCAGGGGTACTGGATTTCAGTTAACATAAGTATCAGCAGCTCTAGAAGTAGCGCCATGACACTGTATTGGCACACGTGAGAAGTAGTCAGCAGGGTTTTGATCCTTTCAGGACGATACTCAATCGTATAATCATACACCTGCAATCACAACCCCCACTTCGCAATGCGAGGGGGCATCTTGGCTTTAGGATTGCCCAAAATGGTGAGCAATGCCCGATGTGCGAATCTAGTCTTTCTACATACTCATCCATAGTTTCACCAGCTCTCTGCTTTTACTGACTGAAAATGTACCTTTCATAGTCAACATTCAGCATTTGGATTGAATTTGGTGTTTAACGCATCTTTGATTTGATGGTATGCCACTTCATAACCTTGTGGTATTTTCTTTTTCACTTCCTTTACTCCCTCACCCGCTAAATTCTTTGGTTATTTATGATCTTTTTGTCATTTGCTTCCTCCTGTGCATCAATGAAATCATTGAAGTTTTCGACACAGGCTATCCATCTGTCACCAATGTTTTGCTTTTTGGCAGTATCGAAGGGAGGCGGTGGTTTCAAGAAGGTGGCGGTGCCATATTTTGTGCTCTTTTTAGCAACCATTCAATCAATCAATCGGGGGCTTATAAAGCACGCTACTCACCCGTGAGGGTCTCAAGGCGCTGGGGGGGGAGGGGTGGGCAAGCTCTGGATCAGTCGAAGAGCCAGGTCTTGAGGTCCTTCCTGAACGTGTGCAGGGTAGGGGAGCGTCTGATGTTCACCGGGAGCTCATTCCAGGTCTTGGCTGCGATGTAGGAGAAAGCTCTCCCGCCTGCATTGAAAAATGTCACTGTTCCGACCACTGTCACTGCCTTTCAGTCAGTCCGATGTGATTCACCAGCCTTATAAGCACAACCCCAGTGCTTCTGTTTGTGTTGTGATGACTGGTGCTGAGGTCAGATGGCTCTCTTTGCTCAGGTTCTGGTAAGCATGATTGTGTTCTCTATATATCTGATTATCACTGCCTCTAATGTTTCTCAGCATTTTGCTGCCTCTACTCACAGCGTTGTCTCACACCTGGCTGTCACCACTCATTGCACTTTTCGTCCCAGGTGCTTACTGCCTTTAGCGTTTTTTTGCATCAGAAATGTTTACGCTTTTAGTGCTTCCTTGCACTCGGCTATCATTGTCTTTAGTGCTTCTCGGTACCTGCTTGTCGCTGCCTTTAGCGTTGTTCCACTGTATGTATGTGATAGGCTGTGGTGTAATATCTCTTGTCTTGACTTTACCAGCAAACTTCTAGCCAACGACAAACAAACTTTTTGTAAGGCCTTCACTTTCTTCACAGGCCATGCACTGGCTGGAGTGGCGCTTTGACTCCACCTACGGCAGTCGTTGATTTTCACTTCGACTGAAGCACACATGGCACGCACAAGCAGTTTGGTGGACCACGGCAAACTCTCCAGGAGAGCACTCTCGGTTTTTCGGGTCGCAGGATTTACGTAATCCCCTATCTCATCACCAGTTGTAGAGTCCTCCCCAGCCCGGGTAGAGGTGAATGATCATGCCACATAGGGAGCTTGGTAGTACGTCTTTATTCATCAGTGTGTAACCGTTAACTGAGCATTCTACATCATGAATTCTATTACCCACACCCAAGCACTTACGTCACTATTCTACGGAGTCCGTCAGGAACCAAAAGGGCCCCATCTTTTCTAACTCACGAAACGCAACATTTATCCATCTTTCCATTGGGAAGATCTTAGCTAGACCCCTACCACAAGACTAAACTCAAACTCCTCTAATCCCAAAGAAGAGGGGAACATCTTCGAGGACCTTCAGACCTCTCTAGTGCTGAACAAGGATATGGATAAATACACCATCCTACCACAACAACCTCCTACCCCTGGACTGCGCACATGACCACCACCTCCGCTGCCTCACACACTTCCACCTCCTTAGCCACCACATCCACCCTCTATCTTTGACCATAGCAGAGAAAGGCAGTCTCTCAATCAATCAATCAATCAGGGGGTTTAAAGCATGCTACTCACCCATGAGGGTCTCAAGGCTCCTGCAGCTCAGAGTCAGCCAAAAAGCCAGGTCTTGAGGCACTTCCTGAAGGTGTGCAGAGTAGGGGAGCGTCTGATGTTGACCGGGAGCTTGTTCCAGGCTTTGGCTGCGGTGTAGGAGAAGGCTCTTCCACCCACTCTGGTTCTGCGGATGCGCAGGGTTTCTGCTAGGGTGAGGTCGGTGGAGCGGAGGTTTCTTTTGGGTACGTGGAAAGAGACTCTTTTGTTGAGGTATTTGGGTCTGGTGTTGTGGAGGGATTTGTAGGCGTGGGTGAGTAGCATGAAGGTTACTCTCTTCTCGACGGGGAGCCAGTGGAGGTCTCACAGGTGTTGGGTGATGTGCTCATGTCATGGGATGCCGAGGACGAGTCTGGCCACGGTGTTCTGCATGGTCTGGAGTTTGCGTAGCAGGTATTTGTTGATTCCAGCGTAGAGTAGTCCAGTCTGCTTGTTATGAGTGCGTGGGGGGATCCATTTGAAGGTCTTGCGAAGGACGCGGAGGGTGTTGAAGCAGGTGGAGGCGACTGCGTTGATCTGGCGGGTCATGGTGAGGGAGGAGTCGAGTATGATGCTGAGGTTCCGGGCTTGGACCGTGGGGGCGAGGGGGGGTGCTGAGGGCGGTGGGCCACCCAGGTGTTGTCCCATGCTGAGGGGGTGGGTCCAAGGACGAAGACTTCTGTCTTCTCCGAGTTGAGCTTCAGACAGCTGCTGTTCATCCAAGCTGCAACGTCTTTCATCCCTTCCTGGAAGCTGAGTCTGGTGGTTTTGGGGTCCGTCGTGAGGGAGAGGATGAGCTTGGTGTCATCGGCGTAGGATACAATTCTGAGTCCATGCTGTCTGACGATGGCGGCGAGGGGGGCCATGTAGATGTTGAAGAGCGTGGGACTGAATGATGA
This sequence comes from Calotriton arnoldi, assembly GCA_963921515.1. Lineage (NCBI taxonomy): Eukaryota > Metazoa > Chordata > Amphibia > Caudata > Salamandridae > Calotriton > Calotriton arnoldi. The sequence continues at coordinate 847,720 of CAWUFW010001626.1, read as the reverse complement.
GCCTTGTGGTACTCCCCAGTTGATCTCTGTGGGTTTGGAGAGGAAAGGCGGGAGTCTGATCCTTTGGGTTCTGCCGGCGAGGAAGGAGCGGAGCCAGTCTCTATTACCTCCATGACCCCTGTTCTGACCCTGTCAGACACAGGGATGGGAAGGAACCTTAGGAGGATTTCTGGGTTGTCCCTGATGACGATTCTGACTTAAACCCCTACTCTGTTATGGCCTTCCCGACCAGATAAAAACACTGCCTACCACATGGTTATATAAATAGCAGCACTGCATCACAAGGTGAAATTCCATGCAATAGAGGAGGATGAAGACTTTTTAGTCTAGACCCTCTTTAGGACTGAAGGATCTATCCAATATCTCCACCTGCTTAGAAGTAGTTAGGGTGAAGGTTAGGGTTGTCACTCCGCAGGTTGATTAAAAGTATAAAGTAGCCCCAAATGACCAGTTTATATTGAATGTCTGGTCCCACCTGACTATCTGGGTGTCCACACTGTAAGAAAGAGAGCATCAGCTTAAATGACAGGGGTTAGTTCTCCGGACAAGGAGAGAAAGAAGATTGAAGCAGCTTGGAAGTGGGTGGCTTTGAGGGCGGCCACGTAGTTGAGGATCACCCATTCAGTTGGACTTCTCTCCAGGTACGATCACCATCCACAAGAGGGGACAAGAGGTAATTGTGGAAGGAAATGTGATATCAAATGCAAGCATCAGGTTGAATTGAAATCTGCTGATACCGCCTTACGAAAAATTATCACCAGCATTCTGTTAAGGCTCCATTCCTAGCTCAGAGTCTTGGGGTTTAGACCTGAGGACTCATTTGATGAGGAGCATTTGTTCAGCCCACAGGTCGATACAATCCTAGATAAGTTTTAAAAGAACACAGGCGGCCAGGTTGAAGAAAAACAACTTGAAAACATGCGTGCCCAACACTAGATAGTGGTAGTCTGCAAAGCATGTGAATCTCAAACACCAGAAGCTACATAAGGTAAGTAGCATTCTCCTTTTCTGACCCCATTTTATTTACAGTTGTTTTATCACTCTATGATGATGACTTGGTTTGCTCTAATTAAATGGAGCAAATGAGGAAAAGATTATGCCATAACTTTTAAAATGAAAGTCACTAGTAGTAAAGTAAAAGTATTTTGGTCCCATTTTTTCTCTGAAAGGGACATCTATTTGTAGAACTGTTCTGCAAAGTTGGCAGATGAGTATAGCATTTTGTGGAAAGGATAATCAAGTGATCCATGACTGTGGGTTGATCTGCATTTACAAAGCAGAGGGTCTCAACAGTGAAACTTAATGGCTATGCTATTGCCTCCTTCTTTGTGAGTGCATCTGCAGTGGCCATCTTGGAAGGGGTAGTAAAACATTCCAAATGCATTCAAAGATGGCCGCTGCAGACGCATGAGCATCCACGGTGGCCTTCTTTCAGTGCATTTTTATCGTTTTAACAAACACCTTCTTTGAATGAGATTTGTTAAAATAAAACGTGTGATCATGTGCACTTGAAGATGTTCATCTTGGAATGGTTAAAAAATGTTTAAGATCACCACCTGCCAATAGAAAAATGTTTTTTTTAAAAAGGAGGTGGGGGCAAAAGGTTACTGGGTGGAAGGAGGAAAGACCAGGGAGAAGGGAATTGGGGAGCAGTAAAAGAAAAAATCCCTCCCAGCCACTGCAAAGCAAAGTCTGATGTAAGCAGTGGAAGGATACATAATTCAGTTAAAGTACTGTGAAACATGTATGATGGTCATGATTATACCACTTTTCCGGAAATGTAAATTCCTTCTATGTACCCAATATGATATTCATGCATAATTCTTCTGTACATTGTTCAGAGGAAGAGAACTGATATGTATCAATTGCATAACCGAATTATGTCTCATCTTGTGCACAGCCTTTCCCTCTCCCCATCAATGTAACCCGCCTTTCTTACTGTATACTTATTTCTTTTTACCACTGTACATCTCTGGTTGCAAAACTCAATAAAATACTTTGAACTCTAAAGTACTGGGAAACCAAAATGCTCCTGGGTAGGGCAAACACAAGAATAGAGAGGAAGGTTATTGAATCAGGAAAATTATATAGACAACAAAGCCATACAATAATAAGCAAGGTGCTGATCAAAAGCCCACTTTACGTATATGTGATGTATTGGAGACAATAGGCTTTGTCAGGAGACAGCTAAAGCTGTTTGTAGCCAAAACCGAAAATGGATCTGTGAAATTCATTTTGTATCAGTGATATATGTTCTGATATCCTCTGTGTCAAGGATCATCCGTGTCACTTTCCTATTGTTAGTGCCTCCAAAACGAAGTTGTAGGTGTTCTACCTCTAACAACAGCTATTTTCTTGTTCCAGGGTGGTGTACGTCTTCTCCTGGAACAGGGGTGATGATGTGCGCTATCAAGTCAAGAGGGGCCAGGAGCACTGCTTCTTGCTGCCGGAGTATGTTCAGCGTTACATGACGCAGCAACCACGCTGAGTGCAAGAAAAGACAGCGAAGCGCATCAAAAGACAAGCAAACGTTTTAAAACTGCTTTTAAAAACGTATTTTAAAGTTCTTATTTTTAGCAAATTGCAGCAAAATTGAAGGTGATTTCTGTGTTGCAAATTTACCTTCTTTTAATTAATTTTTGGTACAGTTTTGTACATCTTTATTGTCTGAAATCACCACTTCTGTAACGCTGTAAAATGCCCTTCAATGCAGTTCCATGCATGAAATTACAGATAACAGAAAGCACTGCATGCAGGTGCTCTCTCATTCGCACTGTGATCAATCACTGCTTCTTGAGGTCTGGTGTTAGCCAAGACCTTTTGATTTTACTAAAATTATATATACTTACTTATAGGTGTTTTCAGCCAGTGTTTATGCCCATTGGTCTGTTGTTGTGTCATTCACATTTTAATTCCACCCACTGCAGCCTACAGCTTGGGGCAGTGTGTCATCCCATTTCAGCCATTGGTTGAGTTTACTGTGAGGGACAGCATTCTGCCCTTTCACAAGCAGAACGTCGACAGGTAAAGTTGTTCCTTTCAGTGCCAGGGGCTACTATGGCAATGTGTGCTTTTGAGACCAAACATTATTTTAGCCTTTAGTATTGGCGCGGGCCAAGTAGCTTCCCCAACAGTAATCAATCAATCAATCAATCACGGCATTTATAGAGCGCGCTACTCACCCGGGAGGGTCTCAAGGCGCTGGGGGAGGGGGTAACTTACTGCTCGAACAGCCAGGTCTTGAGCTGCTTCCTGAAGGAGAGATGGTCCTGGGTTCGCCGAAGGTGAGTGGGGAGGGAGTTCCAGGTCTTGGCTGCCAGGTAGGAGAAGGATCTTCCTCCGGCGGTGGCTCTGCGGATGCGTGGTACGGTGGCGAGGGCGTGGCTGGTTGATCGTAGCTGGCGGGTGGGCGTGTAGAAGGTCATGCGGTCGTTGAGGTACTTGGGGCCCAGGTCGTGGAGGGCCTTGTGTGCGTGGGTGAGGAGTCTGAACGTGATTCTCTTGCTGACGGGGAGCCAGTGCAGGTCTTTCAGGTGTCCGGTGATGTGGCTGTGTCGGGGGATGTCCAGGATGAGTCGTGCGGAGGCGTTCTGGATGCGCTGGAGTCTTTTTTGAAGTTTGGCTGTGGTTCCGGCGTAGAGGGTGTTCCCATAGTCCAGTCGGCTGGTGACGAGTGCCTGGGTGACGGTCTTCCTGGTTTCAGTGGGGATCCATCTGAAGATCTTGCGGAGCATGCGCAGGGTGTTGAAGCACGAAGATGAGACGGCGTTGACTTGTCTGGTCATCGACAGGGAGGAGTCCAGGATGAAGCCCAGGTTGCGTGCGTGGTCCGTTGGCTTGGGCGCGGTGCCCAGGGCCGGGGGCCACCAAGAGTCGTCCCAGGCGGAGGGTGATGAACCCAGGATGAGGACTTCCGTCTTGTCTGAGTTCAGTTTAAGGCGGCTGTTCCTCATCCAGTCGGCGACGTCTCTCATCCCGTCGTGTAGGTTGGCTCTGGCGGTGGTGGGGTCGTTGGTGAGGGAGAGGATCAGCTGGGTGTCGTCGGCATAGGAGATGATGTTGAGGTTGTGTTGGCGTGCGATGGCTGCGAGGGGCTCATGTAGACGTTGAAGAGGGTTGGACTGAGTGAGGATCCTTGTGGAACGCCGCAGATGACTTCGGTGGCCTCGGATCTGAACGGGGGAGGCGGACTCTCTGGGTTCTTCCGGCGAGGAACGAGATGATCCATTCCAGTGCTTTCTCTCGGATTCCGATGTTGCTGAGGCGCTTCACTAGGGTGCGGTGGCAGACGGTGTCGAACGCCGCGGAGAGGTCCAAGAGGATGAGGGCTGCTGTTTCCCCGTTGTCGGTTAGGGTTCTGATGTCGTCGGTGGCTGCGATAAGGGCGGTCTCGGTGCTGTGGTTGGCCCGAAACCCGGACTGCGAGGGGTCGAGGGATCCATTCGTCTCGAGGAAGGCGGCAAGCTGTCTGTTGACGGTCTTCTCGATGACTTTGGCCGGAAACGGAAGGAGCGAGATGGGACGGTAGTTCTTGAGGTCGGTGGGGTCCGCCGTTGGTTTCTTCAGGAGGGCGGTAAGCTCGGCGTGCTTCCAGCTCTCCGGGAAGGTGGCGGTGTGGAAGGAGGAGTTGATGATGTCCCGGAGATGGGGTGCGATGGTGGCGTCGGCTTTGTTGAAGACGTGGTGTGGGCAGGGGTCGGTTGGTGATCCGGAGTGGATGGAGTTCATCGTGCGGGTGGTGTCTTCGGTGCTGATCGGGGTCCAGTTGCAGAGGGTGGTGGTGGCGGGCGTTGGTTCGGCGGTAGGGTGCGTGGTCTGTGCGTCGAAGCTGTTATGTATGTCGGTGATCTTGCGGTGGAAGAACGCGGCAAGTGAGTTGCAGAGGTCTTGCGAGGGGTGATGTCGTTGTTTCCGGCGCTGGGGTTGGAGAACTCTTTGACGATGCTGAAAAGTTCCTTGCTGTCGTGGGCGTTGTTGTCCAGTTGTTCTTTGAGTGCCGACTTCTTGGTGGCACGGATCAGCTGGTGGTGTTTGCGGGTGGCGTGCTTGAGGGCGGTCCTGTTGTCTGTGGTCTGGTCGAGTCGCCAGGCTTTCTCGAGAGTGCGGCAGTTCTTCTTGGATTCCTTGAGTTCGTTGGTGAACCAAGGGGTTTTCTTGCTTCCGGGTCTGCTGGGAGGGTTTTTTAGTGGTGCGAGGTCGTCGGCGCAGGCGGTCAGCCACTTGGCGAGGTTGCTGGCTGCTTCGTTTGGGTCCGTTGTGTTGGTGGGTGTGTTCTGGCTGAGGGAGGCGGTGAGCTGCTCGGCGGTGATCTTGCTCCAGCTCCGGCGGGGAACCTGTTGCGGGTGGTGGTGGGTCGCAGTCTTTCTGAAGCTGAAGTGGACGCAGCTGTGGTCGGTCCAGTGGAGTCCGGTGGCGTGGCTGAAGGAGATGTGCTTGCTGGAAGAGAAGACGGGGTCAAGCGTGTGGCCGGCGTAGTGGGTGGGCGTGTTCACCAGTTGCTTGAGTCCGAGGTTGGCGAGGTTGTCCAGCAGGGCGGTGGTGTTTCTGTCGTTGTTGTTCTCCAGGTGGAAGTTGAGGTCCCCTAGGAGGATGTAGTCGGCGGAGGGCATGGCGTGCGGGCTGATGAAGTCTGCGATGTCTTCGCTGAATAGTGTGCGTGGTCCCGGGAGTCTGTAGATGAGGGTGCCTCGGAGGGTGGTCTTGGGGTCAGTGTGTATCTGGAAGTGTAGGTGTTCGGCGGCGGTGAAGGTCTCGTCGGAGTTAGTCGAGATGCGGATGGTGTTCTTGTGTACGATGGCGATGCCTCCTCCCGTCTGGTTGACGCGGTCCTTCCGGGTGATCTTGTATCCGTCCGGGATGGCTATGGCGATGTCGGGCGCTGAGGAGGCGTTCATCCAGGTTTCGGTGAGGAAGGCGACGTCCGGTGCTGTTGCGTCGAGCAGGTCCCAGAGTTCCACGGCGTGCCTGTAAAGTTTTACAAAAGCCACCAGACATTTTGGCTTTGCAATAGCTTGTTTTCTATTGAAGTTTGTTATTCCTCAGTCATAATAACTGGGTAAATTTTTAGCATGGTCATATGATTTCAATTCTACTCCAGTGCTATATACTTAGTGACATATAAAGGTGTTATTTAGTGTCTTTTTGTCTTGCGAACATGCACTTTGACCCTGATCTTAAGTAATAGCAGATATTTCAAGCTGTACGTTATCTTGTGTGTACCTTGTGATTATGTTTTGTAAATGACACACACAATGAACAAATACGTTTGCAAACGTGTTCACTCCTTGTGGCAACCTGCGCAGGCTAGCATACATGCCAGTAGACCCAGGCAGGAGCCTCATGATTTTTAAAGGCAACAAATTGTGTTATTTTGGCTGTTTCCTGCCTGAAATTGTCTCTGCTTCAATAGAAGTCAATGGGAGGAAATACATTCTTCTGATATTTTTTTTTAAATCTCCCAATTCCCCCTTCTAAAATGTTGGCATGTATGGGCTAGTTACGTTCTAGCTCTGCCTAGTAGCCAAGGCAGCTATGATTCTGGACAAGCCATTGGCCGGTTTGTTGTTTGCCTATTTTTAAATAATTTAAATTGAAAACTCCCTAGCACCACCCATCCCCCAACCTCCCGTGACTGAATCCTGGACGGAAAATCCCAAAAAACCGAACATGGTATGACGTTCTTTTATGAAATCAGCTTCCGTGACTCCTAAAATCTGCTTTTCAAGACTTTTACCTATTCTTTCTCTTATTGTCGATTATATGAATTTCCAGCAGCCATTATCTGTCCTCTCCTTGCTCTAAGGAGGGCTTGAAACAAATTGACAAGAATTATGTACAAGCTCCCTGTGCTTATGCTGTTTGCCGTTGTTGTGTGGCATGACAGGGCCAGTGCCCGGTCTCCATTTTAGCTCCACGTTTTTGGCTTGACTCTGTTTTTCGGTTGTGACTTTTAACACTCTTTGTGCTTACATGATAATGTTCATTTAATTTCTTAGCAAGCCTCATTATCATGTTTGTTCATACACTCTGTCCAAGGCTAGAAGTACATGGAGCAAGATACCCTTGTCTGGCTGGAGACAGCTCTTCAGCTCTAGACTAACTGTAGCATCAGCTTTGCACCCCTGACACAGTGCGATTGGAAGAGTGCTTTGATTATATAAACCGGCTCTGCAACACAATGGGCTGAGGGGCACTTTGGCTACGATTGTCTTGAATGGTACACACTGTGACTGAGACGCGGTCCTGCTGACTCTGACCCATATCCTGCTGCAGACGATAGCCTGTTCTGCACAGTCGGCTTCCTGATACATTGCACTCAGGTATGGGGGGATTAGCCTATCCCAAGGGATCTGGCAAAGGGTACCCCTGCTATGCTCTCGATAGTGTAGGTAGCGCTAGGTAGGATTATAATTAGATTATAATCATATAATCACAGTAACGCTATAATGTTTGAACTGTTCATCCTGTTTAACATTTTTGTAATGCTGGTTACAATGCTTAGTTTCTTCTGCCTAATAATTGCAACACACTCTATGTAAGAATGTGATTGTTTTAATAAATATTTTAAAACTTACTTCGTACCCTTCTTGTGTTATCCTGGGCATGCAAAAGTAAAAATAACGAAAGGTTGATCTGTTTCCACGATTCCTTGAGAAATTATAGTGGTCATGCTCGAGGTTGTTGATACCATCTGTCACCCTGATAAGGTTAGGGGTCCAGATGGGGCACTGTGAGCTAGCTAGGAACCGGGCCAACATTCTCCGACAAATACTTGTGAACAGAGTTCCGTAGTTTGAGGTCCATGTTGTCCAGATACACAGTCCTAGTCAATTGGCAGGAACCATATAACACCGTATAATCATTTCATTAACTGTAATCATCGATTTTGTGGGATAACTGCTACATAAAATACTTTGTAAAATGGAAAAGAAGTCCTGTCTTTAGTTTTCAGGACATAATGTAGAGAAGAAAGTTCCAAATGCTGTGTTGCGCCAGGGATTCAATCTCCAGGAAATTGCGGAGTGCGAGGTGCTGGAATCTTCGATACTGGACAGTATCCCTGCAGACATTGTTCACCTGCTCGGAGCAAGCAGAAGATGTCAGCAGGAGGGTTGCAGGGCATGGGCGTAGGAAGTGTGGGGAACGCGGGAGATATATCCCCCCCAGATTTTGTAGTGGGGGGGACACGGGGGACAAGGGTGGGGGGGACAAGGGGACAAAAGAATTTCCCCTCTCTTCTGTCAGTCGCAGGGCCATTGGCACCTCAAAGCACAAGTGCTTTGAGGTGCCAATGGCCCTGTGACTGACAGAAGAGAGAGGGGAAATTCTTTTGTCAAAGCCTTTCACGTGCCAATGGCCCTTCCTTTTTGTTGTGCTGCAAACCTCCAGGAATTTTCTCACCTCGCCCTCGCCGCCATGGCTGCCTGCACTCTGCATTTCCAGGACAAAGGAGAAGAGGCCGTTTGTTGATTGCTGTCTGCATCCTGCACCTCCTCAGGCCCGACCCTACCTTATTTTGACTGTTTCACACTGCGCAATTCAGCCGCTCAAAGGCTAATGTTTGGTGAAATGTTTATTTTGAGCAGTTGAACCTCGCCAGGGAACATAAAAACAATTAGTATCAGACACTGTCTGAGCACACTTCTGTTGTGTGTCAGATGTGTTGGTCTGTCCTAATATTTACACAAATAACAATTTAGATACCACTATTTTGTCTGATTTCTTTTATAGCGCTGCTCAACCCAAACCAGGGTGTCGGAGCGCCTTACATCACAAATGCACATTGACAATAAAGCATATGTTTGTAAATCAATTTACTGGATGTGTTACATAAGACAGGGTTACAAGGTTTAGGAGTCACATGTCCTTTCCTTCATAGTTCACTGTGCTATATTAGAAGGATTACAATTTATGAACTGCAAGTAACTAAAGGATCTCTGTGTTAAAAGCAATAACCCACATACCCATCCACATAAAATAAAAATCCGTCATCTGTGTATCACATGCTACTTTGACAAAACTGGGACTAGACAAAACACCTGTCTCTCCAGCAAGTGCATTAACCTCCAGAGTTATCTTACCATTATTATTATTCCCTCAGATTTACTGGGTACATAAAGATCTATGCAGCAGGGGCCTTAACCCCATAAGATATTTTAAAATGCAGACTTTGCAAGCAATTAAGCAGAACAGATATACTGTCACGTTTCTCCTTGTTGCCAATTTCTTTCTGGCAGAGTTTTAATAAATAAATGTGTAATCTGAGGCCTACATCTTGCGCTGGGGTTGCAACACTTTTTTGGCACAACTCCGACGCAAGATCTAATTTGTTAAATATTGTAATATGCTCAAATGTACTCATTTTAAGTTGTAAAAGAATTTTTTATTGTATATGGAAATAAGATATAACAGCAATACAACACAGCATATACTTATACTATAATATAAATATTTCATGAGTAAAGGAAAAAGGGGAGGGATGGGTGAGGGGAAAGGGGGGGAGGGAAAAACTTATATAGAATGTTACAACTGATCTTATAATAGAAAATACAACATTTGAGTTACATTACTTCCTATAATAGTAGCTTATAAGGTGGTCAAAAATATATAACTAAATTAGAAAACAGATGAGTAATTTTTAACTTCAAGGCGGTTTGGATACTTCCTCACTGCAAGGAGTATGTAGGGGTAAGGATTGAGCTGATATGTTTAAGAAATCCGTAATAGGTAACCACAATAAATCTCTCTTAATAGCAAGTGTAATGGGGTAAACATATGCCCTATCTAATCTATGATTATAGCAAACTCCATACCACCAAGCCTGAAATGATATATTTGAAGCATTTTTCCATGACCTAGTAATCTGTTGAAATGCTACAGCTATAAGCAGATCAACAATGGATACGTTAGTAGAAAAGGAGGACCATACTTCTGAGATGCTACCTAGAAAAATATGTGTAAAAGAAAAGGGAAGTGTGTACGAAAAATTTTGTTAATTTGTTGCCACACTCTAATCCAAAAGTTATGAGTAACTGGACATGTAAATAACATATGTTTAAGGTCAGCTACGGGGGCCGGACAAGACCAGCAGGTAGAGGGAGTATTGGAATCAATGTGATGAATTTTGGCTGGAGTGATTAAAAGTCTATTATAAATAAAAAATAAGGTTTGTGTAGTATTCGCTGCTCTAGAAGACTTCCTTATTTTCATCCAAAGTTTGTTCCATGTTGAGATATCAAAGGAATCCTGTAAATCAGATTCCCAGTTGCATTCTACATTAGATTTATCACGTATAGTAACAGAATTTCTTAATTTGTTATAAATTTGAGATGCAGAAGAGGAAGACTGTAAAAAAGTGAGCGAGATGGATGAAGAATTAGCATGCGCAGAGGAGTTTATGAGGGTATCATAGGAATGTTGAGCAGCTGTGGTTAACAAAATATATTTGGATTGATAAGAAGAAGAAAGAGAAAAACGGGATTGCATCCGAGAGAAGGGGATACAAGTTTCGCCGTGAAAAAGTTGATACGTCCATCTAAGACCAATTTCTATCCAATCTTTCCAAAAAAGAGTCCTATTTTTAATTTTAATAAGATTGTTATACCAAATTGGGGATTGAAGAAAACGAGTACGATCATCTAGACCATCTAATATGAGCGGGTGGAAGATTTTACGAACATTTTTAAGAATGGGAAGAGAAAATGTTTGAGGAGTGTGAGAAATAGAAATAAATTCTTCAAACGAGAAGGGATAGAAAAAGAGTTTTCAACCTCCACCCATAAAGGCTGAGACGTAGAATCGATCATATTCTCAGATAGCAAGGAGGAAGAGAATTTAAGAAAAAATGAAGTATGATATGACGAGAAATCAGGAAAATTGACTCCACCTAAATGTTTAGGTAGTTTAAGCTTGGAAAAGGACATCCTAGCTTTTTTGTCCTGCCATAAGAATTTTGAAAGAATATTATAGATATTCTTGTAACAGGATTTAGGAATATTAACTGGAAGATTAGATAAGAAAAATAAAATTGTTGGGACTAACATCATTTTTATAGAATCCAATCTACCCCACCACGATAAAAATAAGGGGTGCCAGCGTGCGGTGGAACTGGATAAGTGTAATTGCAGATTCTTTAAGTTTAGTGATACCGTATCTTTGATAGAGGGTGTGAACCATAAGCCTAAATATTTAATCTTCGTTGGGTTCCAGTGAAAGAGAGAAGCCAAAAATCAGCATGGAAACAATGTTTGTTTAAAGGAAGGATTTCACATTTATCAACATTGAGTTTATATCCTGAAACTAAAGCAAAAGCTGAAACTTCTGATAAAAAAGTTGGTATTGAAGTTTGGGGATTGGAAATAAATAAAAGAATATCGTCCGCGTATGCTGAAATCTTCAGTTGTTTCTCACCATATGGAAAACCTGTGATATTTTTATTTATGCGAATTCTTGTTAGAAAGGGTTCTAATGCCAAGACAAATAAAAGAGGAGAAAGTGGACAGCCTTGTCGAACCCCCCTGAAGAGTGGAAATGAGGAGGAAACAAGACCATTAGCTAAAATAAAAGATCTAGGAAAAGAATATAATAACGAGATATAAGAGAGGAATTTAGGGCCAAAACCAAACCAGACGAGTGTCGAAAAAATAAACTGCCAATTAACCCTGTCAAAAGCTTTTTGGGCATCTAGTGCAACAGCTGCTAGAGATTGTTTATGGGAATGGGATTTACTAAGAACATTGAAAAAGAGTCGAGTATTATCCGATAAATGACGACCCTTAATGAAACCACATTGTTCTCTTCCAATTAATTTTGGTAAGATGTTATCCAAACGGAGCGCAAGAATTTTCGCGAAAATTTTATAGTCTAGGTTAATCAAAGAGATTGGCCTATAATTCTTACATAATGTGTGATCTTTATTTTCTTTAGGTAGAAGACAAATCAAAGCTTCTTGGAATGAGCCTTCAGATTTCTGGGATGCAATGAAAAATAAAAATAGTTGATGTAATTTGGGAATAAGTAAATTGGAAAATTGTATGTACAATTCTACGGTAAATCCATCCGGCCCAGGAGCTTTTCCTTTTTTGATTACTTGAATGGCTTTAAGAATGTCTTTAGGCTGTATATCAGCTTCCAAGGAGGAGAGATCTAGATCCGGGGGGGAGGGTGAAGGAACGGAGGATAAATATTGAGCAATGTCAGTCTGTTGAGGATGGGATTCAGGGGTATAAAGTTTTTGATAAAAGTTAGTGAATTCTAATAGAATATCCTCATCTTTATGTGCTATAGAATTAGAAGAAGATACAATAGATTCAATTTTGGTACGTTCCTTTTTAATTTTAAGATAATTAGCAAGAAGATTACCAGATTTATTTTGTGCACTATAATATTTAGCACTAGATTTAAGTAAGTATAAATTCGCAGAATCAGTAGAAAGTTTATTAAAAGAGAGTTTGGCTTTAATAAGTTCATTCAACTCATATTGGCTCTTAGACAAATAATACGAATGCTCTAGTCTTTTAATTTGAGTATTGAGTAATTGTATGGACTGAGAGGATGCTCGTCGCTTTTGGGCAACAAAAGAAATAATGAAGTCTCTAGAGGCAGCTTTAAAGGAATCCCATATAATTTGGGGAGACATTTGAGGGGACTCATTCTCTTCAAAAAATAATTTGGCAAAATCAAGAAAGGCTGATGTAAATTTAGAATCTAATAGAAGGGAGTTATTGAATCTCCATCGCTTGGTTCCCTTAACAGGAGGGAGTAAGTCCAGATTCAAAGAGACTGGGGTATGATCGGAAATTAGGATAGAACCTATGTCAGAGTGGGAAATGTGTTGGGTTAGGGCTTTGGAAATAAAGAGATAATCTATCCGGGATTGAGATGAGTGAGCAGGTGAATAATAAGTGTATTCTTGTAATGTAGGGTGACAGAGCCTCCAGGAGTCTACAAGAGACCTTTGAGAAATAGTGGAGGTGAATTGAGTATGCATAGAAGAAGGAGAGAATCTAGAATTAGATCTTCTATCCATAAAAGGATCCATAACCATGTTACAATCACCCCCTAAAATTAAATATTCGTCAGTACGTTGCATCAAAGAGGATAGGATTTGGGGCCAGAACGTTTTATCTTGGTTAGTAGGGGCATAAATATTAAAAATGGTTAAAGGAATGTTGTTTATCAATAGAGACACTGCAATCCATCTGCCTTCAGAATCATTGTCTTGATTTATGAGTTGGACATCTAAACGTTTATGGCAGAGTATAGCGACACCATTACGCTTCCCTGAACCTGGCGATGCAAAAACATGTCCCACCCAGTGCCGTCGTAATTTAGATACCTCAGTATCCGTTACATGAATTTCTTGTAGTAAAGCAATATCACCTTTTAAACTTGCAATATGTGATAAAACTCGCTGACGCTTAATGGGAGAACCCAAACCCTTAACATTCCAAGATAAAATATTTAACGACATCTAAATATATACGTTAAAATAAACACTGTGAGAAGAATACTTATATATATATATGAATAGTAATATATCACACTTCAAATTATGATTTTGAAGAACTGTCATATAGGAACTGTATTTAAAGATATAGAAAAACAGAGAATAGAAAAATAAGTAAGAATAAGAAGGGAGAGAAGAATTGTAAAGAAAAGATAAAAGAGAAGACCAGTATTTAAGATGAAACATGAGATTAGGGACAGAAAAATAAAGGGGAAAAAGAGGAACAATGAACAGAAAACTTGAATCCAACAAACCTTTGATAAGACAAGACAATAACGGAAAAACATACCACAGGAAGACAATACGGGTGGGGTTGGTGGAGCCACATAGGGGAGGAAGGACGCCGAAGGGAGGACCTCAGGACGAGAACGGCAAGGGGGACATCATCCAGGAAGAATGGAAGGGACAAAGAATGAGGGACCACATATTCGTAACCTGATGAGGAAGAAAAGAGAACATATTAACCAAGAACATTTACAAAGTTACAAAATACATTAAGGATGGGACAAATTCACAATAAGAAAACAAACAATATTAGGAGTAACACGACATTTATGGTTTAGAAATGTCCATAGACTCCCGTCTGCAGGTGACCAAAAATTGCTGGAGATGCGCAGGATCTTCATAATTTGTTGTTCTGTTATTATAAGTCACTTTGAAGAGACAAGGGTGAAACAGGCCATATCGAGCATTCAAGCTGCGGAGTGCAGGTCTCATGTCCAGGAACTTTTTACGGCGGTCAGCAGTCGCTTTGGCATAGTCTTGGGCAAAAAAGAGGTTAGAACCATTCCATGAAATCTTTCCTCGTTGTTTGGCAGCGTGGAGAACTTTAAGTAAATCTGTGTATTCCAGAAAATATAAAATAATTCCTCTAGGTTTCGCTGAAGAAGATGAAGACTGAGGACTCTGCCCCAAACGATGCGCACGTTGAATATTTAACGATGGAGTATCTGGAAGACCAAGTAGAGTTGGGAGAAAGGATTGAAAAAAGGATATTGGATTAGAACCTTCGAGACCTTCAACCAGTCCATAAATGCGTAGGTTGTTGCGTCTATTACGGTTTTCCAAATTTTCAACTTGTTGTTTAAGATGATCTATCTCTCTGTGCATAAGGGGGACCTGACTTGCACATTCTTGAACAGAGTCAACTCGTTTCTCTAGGTCTTCAACCCTTTGTTCAGTGTGAGACCAGTTGTCTTCCAGACTTTGCAGACGTATGTTGGTTTCTTCCATACATGGCTTAAGCGCGCGAATTTCCTCAAGGAGGAGCTCCATAGAAATTGAAGTTGAGGAAGCAGTAGGAGAAGGTGGGTTTACCTTCACTCGCTTGCCTGAAGTGGAGGACGACGTTGCTGGAATTTTGGAACCCTGTTTGGGACAGGGGCGAGGTGCAGAAGATGCCAATCCCTTTGCCCCAGCAGATTCAGTGGCAACATCTTCCATGTTCTCTAATAGGATATTAAAAGGGTTATGGTCTTCTAAAGGTGAGCCTTTGATATGTTGTGCACCGTTACGGCTAACACGAGGCATTGCCATGAAGGAATTTGAGGAGAAACTCTCTTCAATTATCCTAAAGAACACTCTACACTAATAGAATCACACCGAAAGTGAAAATAATTAATAATGCACACTGTGTAGAGTTGCAGTGAAGTGAAAATCCAATTATATCAGTCCCGGAATTTATGCTGCTTAAAGTAGTATTCAGAACGAGGAGAAAATGGCCCAGCAAGAAAGAAAAGCGTCGAGATAATGCCAAACGTGCATTTTTGTGAGGGGAAAGATATTCAAAAGTCTAACAGCATTGGTTGAGAGGAACGCAAAGAAAAAACAAAATGGCGGCCGCAACTCTGTGAAGAATCGCAGCCGGTGAAAGAAGTCAAAAAGGCATTATTTGAATGCGCTCCATACCTCCGCGACGAGCGCACATTGACGAGCAAAGGTTCCGACACTCGTGCGGTTGGAAATTGGGGTCCCAGAATGTGAAGAGAAGCCTGGAGAGTTCCCGTCGCCTCACGTCGCTGCGGAGCTCCCGGGAACAGCGGCCATCTCCGAAGGCTCCTAAGCCACGCCCCCCCATGCTCAAATGTACTCATGACAGACCTGCTTAACATACATGAGGGCTTAAAATCTGATGTCATTTTTTGTGATATCACTTCCTGTGAGGTCGTGGGTTGTGATGTCGCGTGCTGTGATGTCACGTACATACTGCCTAACTTGGTTAGTGCCCCACTTCTTTTTTTAGGACTTGTACCCTGCTGGAAGAAGTACAATGGAGAACTGGTGTTGGTGGTTGTAGGAGACTGGCTTAGTATATAGTGTACACACAGGAGTGATGCACCTTGCACTAATCCAGACAACCCTTATGGTGATTTTAGTGGACTTTGATAACCATAGAAAGCTCTCAAAGTGGTAGCTGTGTAGAGCAGCCTTCAGGCTTATCTTGAAGGAGTGTAAAGCAGCTTGTTTTACCACATTTAGTCAACAGTGTAGATTAGATGAAAAAGAACCACACAGTGTTTATAAAAATAGGTCTATTTATTATGCAACACAATCACTAACACATTGGCATATCTCCTACCCGGAGATATCAACAATACACACAAGAATACTTCAAAATAATCAGGTAAGTAGCACAAATATACACTGGTCTCCAGGGGGAGACCAACCAGTATACTAAGAAGGTGGAATGTAAACTGCAAAGGAGAATGGGACTTGGACCAGAAGACTCAGAGGAGCTGGGTACACGAGGAACCACCCAAGGTAAGTACCCAGGAACCCCACGGAGGCTGTGTGCAGAGTGGAGACACAGCCACGTGCCCAATGGTAGTCAATGGAGAGATCACGGTTGCAGTTTTAAAGAAGAAGGACCCTTTCCAGAGGACTCCGAAGAAACCCTTTGGAAGATGGGAGGTTGGAGAACCAGCCCACCTGTGGATGTCCAGGAATCAGGTTACTAGCACTAGGAAAGCCAGGTGCATAGGGTGAAGTGACGTCGGAACCTGCCGTAGACGACAATAGTAGACTTTGAAAAATATGCCTCTGGAGAAGCCTGTAAAGGAGTCTGGTGGAATCCAAGAGTAGACTCTTCAAGAGGAGAACCTGCAAGCAGAGGTGACCGAGTCTATGCCACTCGGAAGTGACCAGGAGGCACGGAAGCACAATGCCCACCTATGTCTGTAGGTTCAGGAGTGAAGACAGTGACCTTGTCCCTGCAGCTGTGAGGACCAGGCAATGCAGAGGAAGACCAGGAGCCGTGCACGAGCTGGCCCACATCAGGTGTCAGTGTCCAGGTGTCTGGCGGAAGCAGCAACAAGCCTTGGTAGCCGCAACTGGTGTAGAAAGCGAAAAGATGCAAACGTTGGGACCAGCAAGGTCCAAGGGACTCACCTCCAGCAGGAGAATCAGAGCAGGCCCTGAGCAAGCAGGGGAGCCCACTGCAGCAAAGGAAGACCCTTGAGGGGACCCACAGGCCGAAGGCACAGGAGTCGCAAGAGGACCTCAGGCAGCTCACCAAAGATGGAAGCCCACGGTGCAGAGGATGCTGATCCTCCACATATGAGATACTGGAGGCTTGAGCTTCTTGTAGCCCGAAGATCTCTGGAATGCAGAGCCAACAAGCATTGGCAATAGCAAGTAGACGCGGTGCACAGGGGTTCAGTGCCAGCAGCTCCGACGAGGGATACTGTCCTCAAAATTGCAGAGAAGACATGTCAGGCCTCTAGGGAGCTGCAGAACCACGACCTGTGTTGCTGGGCCTCAGGAAGCCCGTAGGACGACAGGAGCATCAGACCAGTAAGCTTTGTTGCGGTGCCTGCAGATGCAAGGGAGTGACTCCTTCACACCAAGGGAGATTACTTCAGATGTCCTTGATGCCCACAGGCCTTCTGGAGAACCTGGATGAAGCACAGACATAGACAACTCAGAAGACTTGAAGAACAGCAAGACCAGGAGCAGCAGGACTCTTCCTTGATGCAGTCTCGGTTCCAGTCGAAGCCCAACAAAGTTCAAGTGTCCAGACGGTCGAAGAGCGTTGTCTTGGTTTCAGAGGTGAGTCTTGTTCAACGATGAATCTGAGGTCCCACCCACAGGGGAGCCCTTAAGTACCCTATGGAAAGGGTTGGAACGACACCAGGGTCCCTCCCAGAGGAGGGGCTGGACAGGTGGGAGGATACTCCCCTGTCCTTTGCCCAGTTTCACGCCAGAGCGGGAACCAAGGGTTCCTGAACTGGCTCAAACTGGAGTATGTAAAGAGGGCATCAAGTGTGCCCTTCATAACAGTCTCGTGGCCTGGAAGGCGACCCCACCCCAACCCAATACAGTAAATCCAGTCTGGGAGGGGGTCACAACTCCTGTGACAGGGAACCTATTGTTCTACCTTCCCCTGCTTGAGCTCAGCTCAGCAGCAGGAGGGCAGAATCGTGTCTGTGGTTGGCAGCAGCACTAGCTTGCTGGCAGACCCTAAAAGGCTGTTACCGGGAGTACATGGGGGGTCCCCTAAGGAGCCCCCCAGTACATTGGATCATACTTCTAGCACCGGAATCAGGACATTGCAGATTTAGAGCAGAGCACATCAAATGCCTTCTGACAGCTAACTGTCCACTGAACTTTCTTATGCATTCTTTTGGAGGTGAGATCATTAAGGGGTGTCGCTATGGATTCATAGCCCTTAACAAACCTCCTGTCGTACTCACTCAGGCCCAAGAAAGCTCTGACCTGAGTCTGAGTAGTGGGAGCAACCCAGTCCATGATGGTCTGAATTTTGCTCTTCAATGTTTGAAGTTGGCCTCCAACTACAAGGTGGCCTGAGTACACAACTTTACTCTGCCCTATCCGGCACTTTGTGATCTTGATAGTGAGGCCTGCCTTCTGCAGGGCCTCGAGTACATTTCTGAGGTGGACCAGGTGATTCTCCTAGGTGGAGCTAAAGACAGAAATATCATCTAGATATGCTGCACTATAGATTTCCAGACCTGTTAAGACTTTATTCACCAGCCTCTGAAATGTGGCAGGTGCATTTTTCAAACCAAAAGGCATCACAATAAATTGATAATGCCCACTGGGGTTTGAAAATGCTGTTTTTGATTTGGCATCCTCATAGAGTCTAATTTGTCAATAACCAGCAGTGAGGTCAAATGTACTGATATATTTGGCAGAGGCCAAAGTATCAAACAGTTCATCTGCCCAGGGAATTGGATGGGCATCAGTCCTGGTGACTGCATTGAGGCCTCTATAGCCAACACAAAACCTAATCTCTATCTTACCATCCTGGGTATGAGGTTTTGGTACAAGGGCTACAGGGCTAGCCTAAGGGCTGTATGAAGGCTCAATGAACCCCCCAACTCCAGCATCTTTTGGGCCTCTTTTCTGATGCGATCTCTGACATGGTCAGGCTGTCTGTAAATGTTGCTCTTCAGAGGCAGACTGTCACCTGTGTCCACTTCATGGGCACACTAGGTGGTTTGACTGGATGTCAGAGAAAGAGACCAGGAAACTGATTAAGAACATGTCTGCAATCAGCTTGCTGTTGATCAGTGAGTCTGTCTGCCAAGACTACTCCTTCAACTGATCCATCAATAGGGTCCTGAGAGAGGAGATCATGGAGAGGGTCACTCTCTTCCTCCTGTCCCTCATCAGAGGCCATGAGCAACCTCATGTCAGCCCTGTCAACAAAAGGTTTCAGGTGATTCAAATGAAGTACCCTGTGGGGACTTCTTAGAGTACCTAGGTCAACTAAGTAGGTGACCTCACCTTTCTTTTCCAGTATAGTGTGGGGGCCACTCCACTTGTCTTGAAAAGCTGCTGGGGCCACAGACTCCAACACCTGCACTTTCTGTCCTGGCTGGTAAAGTCAGTACAGCCTTTTGGTCATGCCAAGCTTTCTGAAGCTCTTGGCTGGCCTCAAGGTTTTTGCTGACCTTCTTCATGCACTCAGCTATGCGAGAACGCAGGCCCAGTACATAATCTACTATGTCCTGTTTAGGAGGCTTGAGAGGTTGATCCCATCCTTCTTTGACTAGACATAATGGACCCCTAACTGGATGTCCAAACAGAAGTCCAAATGGGCTGTAGGCAACCCCCTTCAGAGGAACCTCTCTGTGGGCAAAGAGAAGGCAAGTTAGTAAGACATCCCATTTTCGTGTCAGCTTTTCTGGGAGTGCCACGATCATACCTTTGAGGATCTTGTTGAACCTTTCAACAAGCCCATTGCCCTGTAGATGGTAGAGTGTGGTAAACCTATAGTTAATACCACACTCTTTCCAAATAGCAGTGATGTAGCTAGGCATGACATGTGTATCTCTGTCTGACAAGACCTTCTTAGGGAACCCAACTCTAGAAAAGATTACAAGGTGGGCCCTGGCCACTACAGGAGCTGTAGTGGTCTTAAGGAAAATAGCCTCTGGATACCTAGTGGCATGGTACACCACCACTAAGATAAAACTATGTCCAGATCCTGCTGGAGGGTTTGAGGGACCTACAATGTTTATCCCTACCCTCTCAAAGGGAACCCCAACCACTGGTAGTGGGATTAAGGGGGCCTTTATAGTGCCACCTGACTTACCACTGGCTTGGCAAGTGACACAGGAGCAAAAAAAACTCCTTGGTGTCTTCATACATGTGAAGCTAGTGAAATTGAGGGACAAGCCTGTCCCAAGTCTTGCTTTGCCCAAGATGTCCTGCCAGGGTCAATAGGAAACCCCTAAATGTCTGAGGTATGACCAACCTCCTGGTGGCACCAGGCTTGGGGTCTCTACTTTAAGAAAACAGGAGCCATCTTCCCAATATGTCCTGTGGGGCCGACTGACATTCCCTGCTTCCTCAGCAGCAGCTTGCAGTCTGAGATGTTCAAGAGAGGGGCAGGCCTTCTGCTCCAGACTCAAGTCTTTCCTGGAAGGTGCCCCTGCCCCCAGGAGCTCTGCCTTGTCGGGGCCAAGCTCCTCTGGGACAGTTCCTTCACAGGTACTGAGATCATCTCCATCAGGAGGCTGATTCTCACTGGGAGTCTGAGGGAAGGATAAATCTTTACCCTTCCTGCACCTTCTCTTGGGAGCTGGCTGGTCCATTTCTTCATGATCCAGGTCTCCCTCGGTGCCTAACTTCTTGGCAAATAGCAACAAGGTTTCTTGTTAGAGGAGGAAGAAGATCGGGACTCACCCCCAGACGAAAATGTTTGGGGCCATTCAGAGGACTCTTTTCTTTAGATTTCTCCCTACCTTTCTCTTGGGCCTTAGTAGAATCTTGCTTCTTCTGGTCACCACTACCATGAGACTTTTGTTTCCTCCTGGTGCGGACCCGCTTGTCTGACTTCATTCCTAATTCTTGGGGAGAGGTCAGATCCGAGCCCACCAGGTACTGGTGCAGTTGCTGATTTTAACAGTTAAGGATGTGCTCCCTCACAAGTAAATTGTGCAGTCCTTCATAATCATGCACATTACTTCCATAAAGCCAGCTTTCCAGAGTCTTAATAGCACTATCTACAAAATATACCCAGTCTTGAGTGTGTGCCTTCTATATGTCCCTAAACTTAACCCTGTATTGCTCAGTGGTTAACCCAAACTCATCTATGAGGGCACTCTTCAAGACTTTGTAATTGTCTGCATCTTCTTCCTCTGCAGTCAAGAGTTTGTCTCTACCTTTGTTAGCAAAGGAGAGACACAGCATAGCTGCCCACTGCCCCTGAGGAATATTCTGAACTTTACAGACCCTCTATAAAGCAGTAATCCACTTATGGATGTCATCACCCTCCTGGTAAGGAGGGACTATCCTGCTCCAGTTCCTAGTGTCAAAGGGATCTTCCCTAACTCTAGGTTCACTAGTCCTGCCACCATGGCATTATAATACCAAATTCTTCCTAGCCCTCTGGACTTCTAGGGTGTCCTTATCTAGGGCTAACTGTTCCTTCTTGATTCTGAGCTTGGCTCTCTCAAGTTTGAGCAGGTGGTATTCCCATTCTAAAGAATTTTCCCCTTCCTGCTAGAGATGGAGGTCCCTATTGAAGTGGCAGAGGAGGCTGAATTAACTGAGGAGGACCTGGACATCCCCTGAACCTTTTGTACCCTCCCAGGAGGAATAAAGGGGATCATACCTCTAGGGCCTCCCTCTGTGTCACTAGAACTATTCCCTGGGGGACTAGAGTTCTCCAGTAAGGGGTCTTCAGACTCCTCCTGGATATGCTCGGAAGCAGAGTTTGGCTCATCTTCTGGAGCATCACCATCCATATCCAAGTTATCCTGCCCATCTGACCTTTTTTCTTGGTAGCAATAACTGTTCCCCAAAGATAACTTGACTGTTAATACGCAACTCTCCAAATGTCACTTGTAAATAAATCGTCATAGTCTTGAGCAAGGCCTCCACACCTTCAATCATTGTATCATTTAAATGCTCAATATTTTGGCTAGAAAAATCCTAGCACGAGGCATATTTGCTAGTTTGTGCATTTTTATAGTTTTTGTGAGCCTCTCATATAAAAGTTTTTTGTGCTTTAGTGCATCCCACTCACTACTTATTTGTGACCTTCCACCCACTGTATTCATTTGTAAGCTTCACACACAATCTGGTGTTCATCACTAACACCTCATATCTGAGCTTTGCCACACAACTCATTCTGCTTATCTAACTATATCTATCTTCTGTGAGCATCTCATATGTGTCTCTCACAGCAGGCTGTTTTACATTGGTAAGCATCTCTCTTCCACACAAACACTGTAAATCTCATTTTTGTGAGCATCCCACGCAAGGATAATTCTTATTGCAAATTTATCTCATAGGGCGTCTTATATTCTTGTGCAAGATAATGTGGTTTGAGTGCACTCTACACTTATATCATCCATCTGCAATAGTGTTTTTCATAGATTCGACAACAAAAGTTTTTGTATTGTGTTGTATACTTTGCAATGCATTGAGGGTTTCTACACCCTCCAGCCTCAGGAATGCAGGCGATAAACTTACAGTGTTTGAGAAACTATTCTCGCTCTCCTTCTTGTACCCTGCTAAACCAGGGGCTTCCAAAAGGGATCCGACTGACTTCAATACTCAAACAGACACACAGAATCCTATACCATACTGTTAGAGCTGTCAGCCTTAGGACGGTCTTCCCCCAAACTTTTTTGCCTGCTTACCTCCTCTTTTTGTGATTCTTTTTGTTGGCCATAGGACTCTGAGCACGTAACCACTGCTGACCAGTGCTAAAGTGCATGTGCTTCTCCCTTAAAAATGGTAACATTGGTGTATACACAATTGGCCTTTTTAATTTACTTGTAAATACCTTGTACAGTGGTACACCATATACCCAGGGCCTGTAAATGAAATGCTACTAGTGGGTCTGCAGCATTGATTGTGCCACCCACACAAGTAGCCCTTTAAACAAGTCTCAGGCCTGCCACTGCAGAGCCTGTGTGTGCAGTTTTACTGCCATGTTGACTTGGTATTAAAATCCACTTGCCAAGCCTTAAACTTCCTTTTATTACACATACGTCACCCCTAAGGTAGGCCCTAGCTAGCCCATGGAGCAGGGTGCTATGTTACTAAAAGGTAGGACATGTACTTTTATGTTTTGCATGTCCTTGTAGTGAAAAACACCTACATTCATTTTTTACTAATGCGAGGCCTATTCTTCTCATAGATTAACATTGGGAATTCCTTAATACACACTTTTAAGGTGTAATTCCTGGTTAGAAAGGAGTAGCTGTAGCATGTTTTATAACTTTGGAATGGCAATGATAAATCCTCTTTACTGGTAAGGTTGGATTGCACATTACTATTTTAGATATGCCACTTTTAGAAAGTGGTATAAAGAGTGAGAACCTGGCAGCCTTTGACCTTTCAAGCTACCTATTTGCAGCAACGATCAAATGTAGACATTTCAATTTGATCTGGTTATTTATTTAACCTTTTTCATATATGAATTTGTATCTTTATGTAAATTCATAAATGTGTGAAAAGAGATCAACACTTATTCATTCCAGAAACACATACAGTAGAAAAAGTCAAAACAACATATATGTGCTTAACACAGAATTACATACAATAAAAAAACATGTAATGTCATACACCAATTTCAATTAAAAAAAACGACATCCCCTTTCATATTATTTCATCGTACAAGAGGAATATCTAACACTGGGAACAATTTATGCTCACCAATAGGGGTTAACATTTCATTGCATTTCCCTCAATACTGCACATAAAAAAACAAATCACAATTCCTCAGTGTTAATCCAACTGCTGACGCGTTTCAAGACCTGGTGAAACTCCAGGGACTCTCATCAGGGCTTCTGATTAACATATACATCTTTTGCTCTACGCTTGCGTTTTGATTAAATGTCTATTTTTACTGCCATCTTTGCATCAGGCTCATATTAACACTATCCCCTAGTCCCTTAAGGTTAGTAAAAACGACATACTCCCTGGGTTCACTGCAAGAAATGCTCAAATACGTTTTATCTATATTGTCCAGTTGCGTGCAACCACGTCTAAAATATATATATATGCATTTCGTTATCCAATTCAGGCAAACCTACCCATAAAGTGAATAATGATGCTATTTCCGTCTCACATATTTTTTCTTTCCATACACTCCTTCTTACATTTAAAAACAATTTGACATTGTATGTCCATGTTAGACTCCATTTTAACATCAGGCAAAACTCCCCTTTATTATTTACATACGATTTAGTGTTCCCCATGTATGTTGGGCTCCATTTTGACGTGTAAAAAGAATGTAATTGTATGCAATATGTTTATAATTGAGATAGGATCTTATGGAATGTGAAAGTTTAATTACTGTAGGATCTGCTTTCATGGTCACCCCCACTTTTTGCTGGTGTCATTATGTTTTTCTGACTAGTCTGACTGGGATCCTGCTAATCACAACCCCAATCTCTGTGCTTCTCCCCTAAAACGGTCATGGTGAGTACTTAGGTACACTCCAGATTGGCTACTGGTGTACCCTGATAAGTCCCTACTATATGGTACTAAGGTACCCAGGGCATAGGTATACCAGGGGTCTCCCATGGGCTGAAGAAATGTATTATGCCACCCATGAGAGACCACTCAAATTGTGACTCCAGGCCTGCCATTGCAGCCTGTGTAAGCTGGTGCTAGCACCACTTGCGACAGATATAAGTTTCCTTATATCTGAGGTCACTGCACTTAAAGCTTATAAGTCACCCCTAAAGTAGGCCTTTTAATTCTGAAGGTAGGGTGCTCGGTTCTAAGTTTGAGGGTGCCCCTGCATGAGCAGGGCACCCCTGCAATCCACGGAGTCCATTCTCCCGGGTTGTAAGTGCATCAGCCATGGAGACATATGGAGTGGCCATGCGTCATTACGCGATGACCATCTCTAAACTGGCTGTAACAGACCCTGTCATGTTTGGTATCAAACATGTTGGAATCATACCTCCCACACCGTAAACGGTGTGGGAGGTATGATTCCATGCCCTGTAAAACTCTTCTGGGAGGACCTCAGTTCTCCCGGTACCAGTCTTCAAGAACAGGACAGCTAGCTAGGGCTGCTGCCGACCAGAGACATGTTTCTGCCCTCCTGCTGATGAGCCAAGCTGGAGCAGGGGAAGGCAGAACAATAGATATCCTGTCACAGGGAGGTATAACCACCTCCCAGACAGGGTTTAATGTATTGGGGCAGGGTGGGGGTGCTTTCCAGTGCCACTGAGACTGCTTGAAGGGCACATTTGGTGCCCTCCTTCCATTCTCCAGTTCAAACCAGTTCAGGGAGCCGTTGGCTCCCTCTCTAGTGCAAAACTGGACAAAGGACATGGGAGTATTCGCCCCAATGTCCGGCCCCTTCTCTGGGAGGGACCCCTGAATCATCCCAACCCTTTCCTAAGGGTACTTAAGGGCTTACCTGTGGGTGGGTCCCTAGATTCGTCATGGGACAAGATTCTGATCACATACCACTTCAACTTTGACCATTTGGGCACTCTGGACCTCGCTGGACTTCGCGTTGGGAACCGAGACTGCATCGGGGAAGTCTCCTGCTGCTCCTGGTCTAATCATCCTGCAAGTCTGCTGCAACATCTGTGCCTGTGCTCAGTACAGGTTCTTCACAGGACCTGCGGACATCCAAGACACCTGAAGGAAGCTCCCTTGGAGTGAAGGAGTCACTCCCCTGCATCCGCAGGCACCGCAACACAGCCGACCGGTCTGCTGATCCTGGGCTCCCACCATACTCCAGAAGGCTCAGAAACACAGGTGGTGGTTCTGCAACTCCCTTGAGGCCTGCACTGCCTTCTCACCGAGTTTGAGGCCAGTATCCCTCGTCGGAACCACCAGAGCAGAACCCAAACATCGGAGGGCATTTGTCTTCCGTGCCTCCTGGTCCCTCCTGAGTGGCATAGGCTCTGTCCCCTCTGCTTTCAGGTTCTTCTCACCTTGAATCCACCTCTGGGTTCCACCAGACTCCTTCGTCTTCTTCTCCAGCAGCATCTTTCCTGGAGTCCTCCATTGTGGTCTACGGCGGTTTCCGATGTCACTTGACACCTATGCACCCAGCTTTCCTGTTGTAGGTATCCTGGTTCCTGGGGTATCCATGGGTGGGGTGACTCTCCAACCTTCCATCTTCCTCGGGGTGTCTTCAGGGTCCGCTGGGAAGGGTCCTTTTTCTTTAAAACTGCAACCGCGACGTACCCATTGACTAACATTGATCATGCGGTCATGTTCCCACTCTGTACACGACCTCCGTGGGATTCCTGGATACTCACCGTGGGTGGTTCCTTGGGTCCCCAGATCTTCTACGTCTTCTGGATCCAGTCTTGTCTTGAGTTGTGGTTCGCATTCCACTATTTTAGTATATGGTTTGGTCTCCCCCTGGAGACCATTGTGAATTTGTGCTACTCAAGTGCTCTATTTCCTAAGTATTGTTTTTATATCTCCGGGTAGGAGATAATACAAGGTGTTAGTGAGTGTTTGTAATAAAATACCTATTTTTATAACTACACTGTGTGATTCTTCTTCACTTAACCTATATCATAAGATTAAGTACTGGTAAAACAAGCTGCTTTACACTCCTTCTGGACTAAGCCTGAAGGCTGCTCTCCACATCTACCACTTAGAGAGCTTTATAAGGTTGTCTAAGACCACTAAAATCACCATAAGGGTTGTCTGGATTAGTGCAAGGTGCTACACTTACATAAGTGAGCACCATAAACTAAGCCAGCCTCAGAATTACGTTTAATAAAATTAGAAATTTTTACATAAAACAGTGTTCAGTGATTATATAATAAATTTTAAGCTTTCGAGGTAGTGTATTTTAAATCCTAAGATGCCACATCATCCCTCCATCTCTGTCCCAACTCTCCTGCACAGCTTTCTGGGGCAATCCAATATGGCACCATTAGGTTTTTTTCTGTGAAGCGCTCCTCTGAGGGCCTCAGCTCCACCCCTAGCTGACATCACTGTCAGGTCCCTTACAACAAAAACGTCAAAGGGGAGCCCCTCCCACCTTGGCTTCAGATGGCTGGCATCTTCCTTTGTTCATTAGACTAGAGCTTACCCAGCACAGCTGCAGTGTGACACCTAATTATCAGATGCAGTTTTACCCCATGATCCTTTCCTCTCCCACGAATTCAGCCAGTCGCTGATAATTACTCCTTTTGTGTGAGTAGGCCTTTCTTCCCTCTGCTGAGGAGCAGAGTAATTAGTTGCCAAGTAGGTGGAATCTCATCATTAGCAAGAGAAATATGACAATTCTTGACAACAATTAGATGTATATGTAGGTTAGCAGGACCTGCATATTCAAACTCGGCATGCATGTTTTACCCCAGTTTGACACCTTGCTTGACTGTGTTGTCCTAAGTGGAGCAAAACTGTACTTTAAGACAGAATTCACCTAACACTGACTGCCGACCGGACGATAATAACAGGACTGTGTCCCCAGAGATACAACCATCAGGCACTTATCATGGTAGCCTTTAAAAAATAAAAAAAATAAAAAAAATTTAAATACTTGTGCGTCGACAGCAGGAATTTGAAATATCTCAGATCAAGGGCTCTTCATTGCCTCTGTGTTCCTGCGTCTTCTTCACATCACCATTTGCCCTGAAGAAGTTCATTTTATGTATGAACGAAACGCGTTGGCTGGAATTTGCACATTTTGATATTGAAAATAAAGGATTGATAAACCACTATACAAAATGAACATTTGGATTTATTGAAGAAAACTCTTTGGTAGTGCACCGCTCCACTATTTTCACAGAATTCACCTATATGTATAATACAGTGAAAGCACTGCAGATTTTTTATTAAATCCTACCGACCTATCTATAAATGCCCACTAATAATATAAGGCCTCACGCAGGTCAACACCTATAGTTGAAAAGTCCCTTCTGCTCCAGCCTACCTATGAACAATTATCAGGCTGCACACGATGTTAGTCTCACAGTAACCAGCCCAGTGTTTTTAAAACTTTGAGGATGGCTGCCACATTGTATGATGCAATGTGGCAGCCATCTTGAAAGTGTAAAAACTTAATTTTCTGTACCTTCAAGATGGCTACCACTTTGCATCAAACAACTTTCAAGATGAGCAGTTCCAGCTCAGTTTTAAAAGCATTGGCAAACAAGCGTTTGCAATGCAATATCACTAACCGAAAAGCATTGACAAAGCAAAACCCATTCACTTCCCTCTTCTCCGTACATCTATGCATTGACAGCTGTGACTGTTTATGCTTTTCCACGTGGGAAATATTGCAGCAACAATATGTATTGTCTTTAAGAATCTTTTTGCATATTTACAGTTATTAGTTTTATTATTATTGTCTGGTGAACTATTTATTTTGCAAAGTCTTTAATAAATAAATTCTTTAAACAGAACTTTTCAGAAAGAACGTCAAATAGTAGGTATCCGTAGGTATCTACTGCTACCAATTGTTTGCTCTTTGGTGCTGGCTTTGGTATCCTTAGACGTAGGGTTTATCAAGAAAACCACCAACAAAGTTAATGGCTGTAAAAATCTAATAACCCTGTTTACTTCCTTAAATTTATTTTCTGCAGTTTTGTGTTGTTTGCTCTCCTTTTTATGTCCTAGCAGCAGGAATAAGAAGTCTGTGGATAAAAGTGCTCTAATCAATTCAAGAAATAATAAGTGGGTGGGTAAGACTTCAACCCTGTGATGCCTTTTTACTGGGGTGAAATGGTGCGACTGTCCCTTCTGTTATCTCTGGCATTTTTAAA
Organism: Calotriton arnoldi; assembly: GCA_963921515.1. Taxonomy (NCBI): domain Eukaryota; kingdom Metazoa; phylum Chordata; class Amphibia; order Caudata; family Salamandridae; genus Calotriton; species Calotriton arnoldi. The sequence goes on along the minus strand of CAWUFW010001626.1, from coordinate 819,028 downwards.
AAAATGTATAGCCATTGAGTTGTAGCAACCTGGAACATTGCTGACACCTCATTTTTCCTCACTTACTGACGCAGGGCACAGTAAAAAGCCCATTACCAGAGCACACAGACGCATCACTGATCATCACTCCTCACTTATGCTGGACACTGCCGAATACCATTACCAGAACACAAGGACTCTTCCCTGCTCCTCACTTATGCGGCACACTGTCAAAGACCAATACCAGAGCACACAGATTCCTCACTGATCCTGGATATCCTCTCGGGTGACAAGCCGTGCTCTATAAATACGACTTGATTGATTGAAGCTCATTCCTTACTTATGCGGCAGACTGCGAAAGACCATTAACAGAACACAAGGACTCCTCCCCTGTTCCTCACTTATGCGGCACACTGCCAATAGACCATTAACAGAACACAAGGACTCCTCCCTGCTCTTCACTCCTCACTTATGCGGCAGACTGCCAATAGACCATTACCAGAACACAAGGACTCCTCACTGCTCCTCACTCCTCACTTATGCGGCAGACTGCCAATAGACCATTACCAGAACACAAGGACTCCTCACTGCTCCTCACTCCTCACTTATGCGGCAGACTGCCAATAGACCATTACCAGAACACAAGGACTCCTCACTGCTCCTCCCTCCTCACTTATGCGGCAGACTGCGAAAGACCATTAACAGAACACAAGGACTCCTTCCCTGTTCCTCACTTATGCGGCACACTCCCAATAGACCCTTACCAGAACACAAGGACTCCTCCCTGCTCCTCACTCCTCACTTATGCGGCAGACTGCCAATAGATCATTACCAGAACACAAGGACTCTTCACTGCTCCTCACTCCTCACTTATGCGGCACACTGCCAATAGACCATTACCAGAACACAAGGACTCTTCCCTGCTCTTCACTCCTCAGTGTTCATCACTCACTGATGGAGAGCCCCAAAAGACCATGACTAGACCACAAGGACCAAGGATGGGGTAGGGGATGTGTGTCGTTCACAGAAAGAGGACTGTGGGACCCGGGTGCAGCAGTTCGAAGCTAGTGGAGTTTCCCTAGGAGAGCAGAGGATGTATGCAATGTAAAGAACAATCCATAATTCACCATGGACTTCAGGAGTCGAAGAGGGAAAACGTGAAGCAAAACTGTGAGGTGAAAAAACCAAACCGGTGAACAGCAGATCAAGTACAACAAGTCATATGTGCTGAATCCTCGATGTTAACTTTAACTCACTTTGCTAGCAAGGGACACTCTATCCATTAACCGATATTTATTTTGAAACATGGGTGCATTATGTTATTCAAACATAACATTTATTAAAATTCAATACGAAAAAATGTTGATCGATTAGCTATTTCTGTTGTAAATCAGGAAAGTATAGTTTTGTTGTCCAAGTAGAGAAGCCATTCAGGTCACAGCAGCAAATTAGAATTCGGTGTAGTAACTTGCATTACATGGATTCTGTGACTTTCTCAATCAGTGAAGACATTTTAATGTTGAATGGCCCAGCTCGCAACCCACACTCTAGGAAGTAAGTCAATCAGAATTATGAAACAAACAAAAAAAAACAGACAAGATTCCATTTTGGACAAAGCCGACACATTCTTTAAAAATATGTAAAATGTATAAAACAGATTAGAGATTGTCTGTGGCTCTCCGGTAAGTCGAGAAAATAAGTCTTCCTTAACATTTAGGGGCCGATTCCGATCTCGGTCGGAGGCGCACCCAATACCATTCGGTCGGGAAAAAAGCCATGCGAAAGCCTGTTTCCCGACCGATCCGTACAGCACACCGAACGAGCAAGTACGATGCGCACAACAGCAAAAAATCTGGCCGAGCCGTACTCACCCAAACCAGGTCCTGTTCTCCGACCGAGGCGAATCCGGAAACGCCGAATCGAGTCGCACGGAAGGAAAAATGCAGGCCCGTCCGGCCGGACAAGTACGATGCGCTTTCCGTACGCGCCGAACCCGTCGCTACGCACGGCACGTCAAAGCATCCGGGAGAGGCGGACATAAGCTCCGATTCGCGCCACAACACGATCCACGGCTCGGAGACGAACACGGCAGCGACGAGGACGACGCGAAGCGACGAGGACGAGGCGAAGCGACGAGGACGACGCGAAGCAACGAGAAGGACGAACGACACGAACCAACCATGAATCCCTTCGTCCCGATCATACCAATATTCTACATTTACTACCGGAACAGGCACGGACGCGTACGGCGCAGAAGGTAAGCCAGACACCAACCACAAAACACATACAACACGTACACGACACATCACACACACACACAGGGATGCAGAATATACTTACACCAGCAACAGCAGCACCATAGGGGCGGGATGCCCATCACCAATGCCACATATGCACACAGGGGCCTGAATGCGCACCACCACCCCTACCCAGGGGTGGCATGATGCCTACCACCACTACCACCCTCACCCAGGGGTGGCATGATGCCTACCACCACTACCACCCTCACCCAGGGGGCAGGATGCCTACCACTACTACCACCCTCACCCAGGGGGGCAGGATGCCCACCACTACTACCACCCTCACCCAGGGGGGCAGGATGCCTACCACTACTACCACCCTTAGCCAGGGGGCAGGATGCTTACCACTACTACCACCCTCACCCAGGGGGGCAGGATGCCTACCACTACTACCACCCTTAGCCAGGGGGCAGGATGCTTACCACTACTACCACCCTCACCCAGGGGGCAGGATGCCTACCACTACTACCACCCTCACCCAGGGGGCAGGATGCCCACCACTACTACCACCCTCACCCAGGGGGCAGGATGCCTACCACTACTACCACCCTTAGCCAGGGGGGCAGGATGCCTACCACTACTACCACCCTCACCCAGGGGGCAGGATGTCCACCACTACTACCACCCTCACCCAGGGGGGCAGGATGCCTACCACCACTACCACCCTTAGCCAGGGGGCAGGATGCTTACCACTACTACCACCCTCACCCAGGGGGGCAGGATGCCTACCACTACTACCACCCTTAGCCAGGGGGGCAGGATGCCTACCACTACTACCACCCTCACCCAGGGGGGCAGGATGCCCACCACTACTACCACCCTCACCCAGGGGGGCAGGATGCCTACCACTACTACCACCCTTAGCCAGGGGGGCAGGATGCTTACCACTACTACCACCCTCACCCAGGGGGGGCTGGATGCCTACCACCACCCTTAGCCAGGGGGGCAGGATGCCTACCACTACTACCACCCCCACTCATAGGATGGACAATGCATGACACAACCAGCACACCACAACCTAGGGAATGCAAGAAGAAGACATCCCCCAACACCATGACAAGCGTGTGTAGACTGTGTCAAATGCCTACAACACCGAACATGACTTTGAACATACAATGTGACCCCCTAGCACATGTGCCACACATATATGTGTGTGGCACCCACAATGCAAGCAGGCCATGACCATTGTGGCAATGGGGTCCAAACCCCCATTATCACAGTGACCAAAAGGTAAGTGTGGGGTCCATAGCTGAAGCACATTTCGAACATTGTGGCAATGGGGTCCAAACCCCCATCATCACAGTGACCAAAATGTAAGTGTGGGGTCCATAGCTGCAGCACATTTTGAACATTGTGGCAATGGGGTCCAAACCCCCATCATCACAGTGACCAAAAGGCAAGTGTTGACAAAGTAAGAGGTGCAACTGCCAAACTGCATGGATGATTCCTGGTCACAGAACAACAAACACATCAGTGGCAAAGTAGTGTATGTGTCCCATTGCAACATAAATTGGGGGAGCCAAATCCTGCAGTGCAAATAAGACATAACTTTGGCCATGTGCAGACAAACAACACCCATGGGGGCTGACACCGTCAACAATCATCAATGACACAATGACAGAAGTGACCATCCGAATGCAGACCCACATATTTGCACCAATGGGCACACACATGCAGATACCCTGTGGAGACTGCAGATGTGAGGCAAACAGATACCATACCATGGCAGCAATGGGACACACAATCAACAATTAGAAACAAATGAGGGCTCCCGTCCCATCAGCCTGGTCATGGAAGTGCCAACGGAATCATCAGCACAGATCCAACACACTTGTATAGCAATGTTGCACTGACAACACAGATGAGTCCTTCCCCATTGATGCCCAAACCTGCATGTTCACTGGAGATGGCCACACGGTCAGGGAAGTAGACGAATAGAACAATGGCAGGCACAACAGATGTGCAGGGGTGGAAGCCACAGATGTGAAGTTGCCAATCTAAGTAGGAAATCTCATTGCCAAATACTGAACACATGACACCCTCAGATGCTGCTATGGATGACATGGATACACCACAGGATAGGACACATAACCCCTGGACCACATGGGTTCCTGCACAGTAACACTTCATTATCATGAGACCAAATATCACCATCACTGCAGCAAGGGCATTCTTAGCATCATCAACATCATGTACATCAGAAGCAAAAGCACTAGAGAACAGAAAGTTGCTTTATTCAGCATATGTGGCATTAAAAGTAGAAGTCCGGTAGAACATAAACAAAGGCCAATGGCCAGTCCATCAACAAAGTCACAAGTGGGTGACAGTGGCAGATGCCACCCTACACATGCCTGCACAAAACCAGGGACAATCCACTAGGAGGGGCAACCGGGGGGTAGGCCAGGCACCGCAGGGACAGGATCAGGGCTCACCAGGAGGAAGCAGGGAAGGGGTGGTGGGTGCTGGAGAGCCACTGACAACTGCAGTGGAGGTGTCTGACATGGTGTGTGCCGGCACAACTGGGGGCATGGCTCAGATGTTGTGGGTGCCGGCACGACTGCAGTGGACCCTGCAGATGGAGTGGACAGGTCCGCCACTGCAGTGCCCAAGTCAGACAGGGTGGTAGTGGACTCCACTGCAGTGCCTACCACCAGGGGAGGAGAATGGGGAACAGGCAAGGTGGGCTGGACAGAGGGGAGGACACCCTCACCACATCAGTGGCACAGACAAGCGCAGCGGGGGTGTGGTGCCGGGAGAGCAAGTGGCAGGGGGAGAAGGCCGGAGCCTCTTGGGGATGGTATATCTGTGGGTGGGGGAACCTGGGGCAGGGTGTGGCGGGGGCACCTGTGGAGTGGGGGCCTGAGGGATGGAGGAAGGTGACCTGGTGCTTGAGCTGCAGGGCGGCGGCGGGGTCTTGCTCTTACCACTCCGGGGGACTTGCGGGTGGGGGCCTCAGTCTGTCTGCGCCTGGGGGAGGGTGTCCGGGGGCGAGGGGCACTCTGCTCCGTGTGGGGGCTTCCTCTTCCCCCTGGATGCTGGGGCAGCTGGATCGGAGGGGAAGAGGCCGAGGTCACTGAGGAAGAGGCGCTGGGTCTTTGGGGTTGCAGGTGAGGCAAGGGAGGGTGCTTTGGAGGGAGAGGCAACTGAGGACTGCGCAGTGCCCGTGGATGCGTGTGTGTGTACCAGGGCCCCATCCCCTGTGAGTCTGGTTTCAGTCCCCTGACTGTGCGTGCGTGTGCGTTTAGTTTGTGGCGTGTGTGTCTGTGTGCTGGATGTGTGTGTGCTGGTGTGTGCCTGTGCCGGTGTGTGTGTGCTTGGGACGGGCAAGGTGCTGGGGAGTGTGGGTGGAGCAGAGGCAGGAGGGGTGAGGGACTGTCTGAGGAGGGACACTGCTGCCGTCAGGGAGGAGTCCATGGACCTGTTGCCCCTCTGTAGGTCAGACATGCCCGATGAGATGCCCTCCATGAACGACACCAGCTGAGTCAACAGTGCGGTGTGCGCATGGAGGACCCTCAGCATGGCTGTCTGCCCTACATGGAGCTGGCGAAGGAGGTACACAGACTCCTCACTCAGGGCAGCAGGGGACACAGGGGCAGGGGGTGCGGTGCCTGGGCCAAAGGAGACACGCTCCCGAACATGGGAGCCTCCACGGACCTTGGGAATGGGAGCCGATGGGAGGGCGGTGGTGGTGCTGGTGGTGGCGGGGACAGCAACACTAGCTGGGGTGTGGTGGCTGCTGACACCCGCCTCCACAAGGGAGTCATCCTCCGAGTTGCTCTGGTCCTCAGCTGAGGTGGATGGTGCTGAGGATTCCTCGGTGTGGCTCCCCTCGCCCTCCGTGCCACTGGGTCCCTCCGAACACTCCTCGGCTGCTGACCCAGTCTGGCTCTCTGGCTCCTCCTGGTCCGTGGAGCTGTCCCCTTCCGTGGCCGTGGATGTATCTGCAAACAATGGGGAAACAGACAGACATCAGTCACCTGCACAAAACGCACACACCACTGTGAGCACAGCACATCACAGAGCAAGCCCTGGCATCATTAGTTGTACATTGCTAAAAGTGCCCTAACTGAACAGGAGAAGCCAATTGTCAGTCTGATGCCAAGCATGGCACTCACATCCCACATGGCCTTGCACCCATCTGTCTGGTGTCTGTTGGATTGCAACACCCCAGTGTGGACACATGCACCAAGTACACAGTAGTTGGACAGTGCAGAGGACACGGTGTGGACACATCACAGCTCTTGCCACTGAGTCAGTACAGGTTTCCGGATGAAAGGGATGCCCAGAGTCAAATAGGAAATGCATGTGATGCATACCAGCGACAGACACCATGATGCACCCATGTCCTGATAGCCAGCGCCACTATGGTGTGCATGTAGCACATGTCACTCCCCTGCAGGACCACAAATAAGTTGACACATGCCATGGCAGAGGCATGACTGTTAAGTCATACATCACTGTCTCAGTGATGTATGACTTAGCAGCCAGACAACAACACTATGCACTGTGTCACAATAGTAGGTCATGGGGAATGCAAGTCCTGGAGCTGCACAAGTGCACATGTACATCCCCCACACAACACATCATCTCAACCCTCATCTGTCCAGGTCACACCTATTGGACATATGGGAGACCTGTGACACTACCCTCTGAACCTGAGCCCCTCACAATTTGCTGTGAATGGGGAACAGCTGCCTGAACATCACATTCGCATACCCCAGTCTGCACGGGCAGCTGATCAAACACCTATGTGACACACAAGTATCGTCTCCTATGGTCACATCTCCAGGGGCATGCTGAGCCCCTACCAAGAAACACCCCAGCAGTCCTGGCAACTAATCCACAGCACACTGACACAGAGGCAGACACCGGAGGGGTCAAATCACTGTGCACAATGTGTCAGCTGATACACGGGAGTGGGAGTACAGAGTGCATTGCATGGCCTGGAGTAGGCATGACTGTCCTGCTCCACATGAATGAGGGATGTGCCCTGGACAGTGGATAGCTGGCTATGTATGTGTGACACACGTAATCTGCACACTCCTGGGGCACAAACATTGTTCCCACCCGCTGCATGGGCGTGTGCCACATACCCCAGGCACATGTGGTGGCTCAGCTCAGCAAGTGGACCGCATATCAAAGCAACACGCAGATCACATGTCCAAACCCAGGCGTTGTGTGAACAATGGACCCACCCATGATGCCCACAACAGAGTTAGGGAAACAGATGCTGTCCCCCACCTTTAGTGAAGCAAACTGCAAGGACACAGTCCCAAGTGACACAATTCCCTGACTGTAAGGGCCACACCTGGGTATCAGATGAGCAGTGGGCACTGCACAATAGAGGGACATGGCTCCTGGACAACATGACTGCTGCACTGTGGCAGTTGAACCAGGCCAGAGGAGGGCACAAAGCATGTAATACAGAGTTCACAGTGCAGTCTTTGACTCACCCCCTCCTTGCTGCTGTCTGGCCTTCAGCTGCCCATCCAGGTCTGGAAACACCACCGCCAGGATCTGGAGCATGTGGGGGGTCAGGGTCCGTGATCCGCCCCTCCTGCGAGGAGGCGACAGCTTCAGCTGGACCCGTGCAATCCTCCGGGTCCAGCCCCGAAGGTCCTGCCACCTCTTCTGGCAGTTGCGGATCCGGCGCTTGTAGACCCCCACGGACCGGACAGCCCGGACGATGTCCTTCCAGATTTCCTGCTTCCGATGGGCATTAACCTGTCAGGATGACAAAGTGAAAAGGCCATTACCACACATGCAACATATCCGTGCATGACACAGTTGTATATACATGTCTCAATCACAGGGGCACATGATGTACACAGGCAGTGCAAAGCTGACCATGGACAGTTTGCCAGACGTCACTACATGGTATCATTGCATGGGAAGTAAAACCATGTTCAAATGCACTGTCACTGCACCATACCTGTCCAGTGCAAGTCACTACACACTATGGGGGTGACAACTACTCAGTGAGCCTGCTAGCCAGTGGCGTGCAGACTCTCAGCCTTGCTAGTCACACAAAATGCACATTCAGAAAGGCAGTGCACAGAACACTCACCTGCTCCCCTGGTGTCCCATACAGCTTGCTGTACTGTGGAAGTAGGCTGTCCAGCAGGGCCTGGTTCTCTTCAAGGCTGAAGGCTGGGGCTCTCTCCACAGTACGTGCCATTGCAGGGTCCAGAGGCACAGAGACAGCAGCAGTGCAGTGGCAGATGTCGTCTTGGAGCATGTAGTGCAGGCAAGTGGGCTCTCAGGGGAACAGCCAGCAATATATATGTGCTGGAGAGGCAGATACTGTCCCTTGTGTCCAAAGTGATAGGTCCAAGTCGTTTGCATCTTCTGAATCTGGCCAATCCATGGAATAGCAGCACCAAAACACGCCCACAGCATCCTTCAAATCTTCAACTTCATGACATACATGATTTTGCAACATTGTTGTGGGTGACCAACTGATTTTCCAGCAACCGACTCGTTCGAAATTCGAAAACGCGTCCGTTGCCAGGCAAGCCCATTGTCAATGGGTGCGCACCGATCGGTCCATTGCGGTACAACGCGCACAGGGGTACAACGCGTACCCGCACACATTGAAAGCAATGGGCCGGCCGGAGGCACCGATCGGTCCATTGCAGTTCAACGCGCACAGGGGTACAACGCGTACCCGCACACATTGAAAGCAATGGGCCGGCCGGAGGCACCGATCGGTCCATTGCAGTTCAACGCGCACAGGGGTACAACGCGTACCCGCACACTTGAAAGCAATGGGCCGGCCGGAGGCACCGATCGGTCCATTGCAGTTCAACGCGCACAGGGTACAACGCGTACCCGCACACATTGAAAGCAATGGGCCGGCCGGAGGCACCGATCGGTCCATTGCAGTTCAACGCGCACAGGGGTACAACGCGTACCCGCACACATTGAAAGCAATGGGCCGGCCGGAGGCACCGATCGGTCCATTGCAGTTCAACGCGCACAGGGGTACAACGCGTATCCGCACACATTGAAAGCAATGGGCCGGCCGGAGGCACCGATCGGTCCATTGCTGTTCAACGCATCACTGTACATGTGACTGGCATATGTCAGCATGCCTGTCTCAGATGGACATATGCCAGCCACAGATAGCTCCCAGGGAGTGAGGGGCACACCTACATCACGACAGCCTGTCCAAACTTTATCATAAGGCATGTAAGGCTGCATTTCCTATTGTGTGTATGTTGGTGTACATGTTGTCCTGTGGGTGTCACCTGTGGGCAGCCACCCCCAGGCTGTGCACGTGTTCATGGGGACAGGATCCTGGGTGTTACGTGTACGTGACCACTGTGATGTGCAACTGTTCATATCTGTGCATGTGCCATGGTCACATTTCACAGTGGTGTATGTGTATGTCATGTCACATACCCCGTGAGTCCCATGTGGGACGGTATGTTTGAGCCAGGGTGTCCCAGTGGCACAATAGTGATGGTCCTCCACAGTCTTTGTGCATGTGGTGTTTACAATGTCTCTGATTTCATGTGCACAATGGGAGACAGTCTCCACATCCACGTTGTGTGTGCATGGACTCTGATGTTGTGCGTGTGTGTCACAGACGTCCATGTCTGTCCTGCCGTGGCAAGTGGGGCCACTACCTGTGGGGGTCATGGTTGTTTTGCTGTGGTGTATACATGATACTCCATGTAATGCCAGTGTCCATGTGGCATTACAGGGTCCCTGGGAATGTACCTGTCGTTGAGCTGTGGTGCCTGGGGCACATCTGTCCTCACATGTCCCTGTGGGGGGTTATTGTGACACGGCAGCAGGAGATGGGAACTGTGACACGGCCTCATGATATCCAATGGGCCAACCTGGGACTAATTGATGCCACCTGTTGGACCGTGTTGACAGATGTTGGCCATGTATGTACCATACATGTCCTTCCGGTACTGCACACTTCATGTAGTTGTGCCTCATAATGATGTATGTTGGGATCTTGAGTGTGTTCAATGCCGCATATGTGGGGTGACTGACAATCTTGCTTACTTCTCCTCTGCACTGCAGGGCTCCTGCTGTCCATCGGCCATTCCCAGACCTGGCAACGATGGTGGAACGGGACAGCATCCGACGGTACCGCTTCACCAGGCAGCTGATTGAGGATTTGGCAGTGCAATTGTCCCCACATTTGCAGCCTGGCCGGCCGTATCCTACAGCGCTGACCCCCAAGGTGAAGGTGATGGCAGCCCTACACTTCTTTGCCACTGGTACCTTCCAACATACTGTGGCGACTGCTGGTGGGATGTCACAGACCATGTTCAGCCGTGTGCTCCGCGATGTTTTGGCGGCAATGTTGCTCTTCCTGAACCGGTACATCTATTTCCCTAGACTGCGATGACTCACTGACGTGAAGAGTGACTTTTATGCCCTGGGGAGGATGCCGCATGTCATTGGCTCCATTGATGGGACACATGTGGCTTTGGTACCACCACAGGCCCAGGAGCAGGCCTACAGGAACCGCAAGCACTACCACTCGGTCAATGCACTGGTGGTGTGTCTTGCAGACATGACCATCACACACGTGTGTGCCCGTTTCCCTGGTTCAGCACACGATGCCTTTGTGATGAGGAGTAGTCGCATCCCCAGGATGATGGCACAGATACAGAACCAGCGTGCCTGGCTTGTCGGTGTGTACTGACTTTGTGCCATTGTGTGTGATCTGATCTGTAGTATTCCGCCCACTGTTCCAAGTCAGCTAATGTGCACTTGTCTGTCCGTAGGTGACTCGGGATACCCCAACATGCCGTGGTTGCTGACACCCCTCAGGAACCCTGTGACACCTGCCCAGATGCGCTACAATGAGGCACATGGTCAGACCAGGAGAGTGATTGAGCGGACCTTTGGTCTCCTGAAGAGCCGCTTCCGCTGCCTGGACAAGACCGGAGGATCCCTCCCATATGCCCCTGTGAAAGTGTGCAAGATTATCATCGTCTGCTGCATGCTCCACAACCTGGCAGTGCGGAAGGAGTTGCCTCTCATCCAGGATGACAATGACCAACATCCGCCACCTGTGGAGGATCCTGGCCTGGACCACGATGCCAGTGACGATGATGATGATGATGATGGTGATGGTGATGTCCGCACACAGCTCATCACCAACTTCTTTAGCTGAATGTGAGTATCCTGAGGTGTCATGTCAATGATGTGAGTTGGCATGATGTGTGGGTGGTGCTCTGGTGCTGTGGGAGTGTGTCCATGGGCCACTTGACTGGATGTGTGTTGCGATGTGTGGTGACAGGTGGGCTGTACTCCCCAACAGTGTTGACATGCTAACTTGGTTCTGGGTGGGTATCTTGTAACATGTATTGTGCATGTGTTTTGCTGTTCTGTCCTGTACTCCATTGCTTTTGACTGTGTGTCATTTCTGTCCTTCACAGGGTACTTTCAGATTCGTTTGGTCAACTGTGTCCACCGACGACGTGATTGCACATCCAGGCTGGTAGCTGTTGTGTCCCTACAGGTGATGTGCGCCACACCCATGGACTTCCTTCCGTCTACAGTTGTTGTCTGTGTGCCCGCTGCCAGGTGGGGTTACCTTGCATCTGTAGTGGTTACGGCATGTTGCAACTGTGTAATAAACCTGTGCTTCACTTTGTGATGTGCGTTGTCTGTGGTCACATATTTGACTGCCATTTGCTTACTGCACCTGTGGGCTACTTGACTACAACTGGGAATGGGTGTGGTGTCTGTGCATTGCACCGTCTTCCCTGGCAACATCAGTGTAGGCAATGAGTCAGATGGCCTAGGTGTGTATGTGTCGTGTAGCCCTGGTGGTGTGTCTCCCTCATGTGTGTCACGTTTCCTGTACTCACATGCCTGTGTTGTCCTTGCTGTTGCAGTTCGCATACACAGTGTAATTTTGCAGTTCATCATCCCCATAACAGCACCCACGTTGGAATCACGACAGAGGCAAGTATGGTGTATTAGTGTGTTTATTGTGATACATTTGTGTTAATAGTGCATAGGATGGGTTGTGCTGTACATGAATCTTGCAATCCCAAGTTCCTAGGTGAATTGAAAGTCCGGGTAGACAGGATCCCCAGTATCGGGGCCACAGTTGTCTGACACATTGGTCCAACTTGTACTCCCCATGCAATGTGTGGGAGTAGTGTTGCCGTCAACAGGGTGAACAGTCTGTGCACAAAGGCGAACATCCAGAACAGGTTCAGGCTTCCTGGGAGTTGCGCTTGGCCATCGGCCTCTCACTTTTCCCTCCTCGGACGACCCCTCTTCTTGGGGGGGCCCTCAAGTGCAGGCTGCTGCGGTGCAGGGGACTCTCCGCCAGAGTCCTCCTCCCTCCCTGTGGCAGTTGCAGTTTGTTCGGCACCAGATGTTGTTGGCACACAGGGAGGTGTGGACTGGTTGCTGTTCATCTGGCGGAGGCATTGTAAAATGTCCCTGTGCACCGCCGTCATCTCATGCAGTGCATCCCACTTGGACTCCACGCGGGACATGTGTGAGTCCACATGGGACATGTGTGACTCCACGTGGGACATGTGGGAGTCCAAGCGGGCATGATGGGCAGCCTGCTGCTGTTTAATGTCTCTGAGGAGCCCCACTACCTGGCTGAGCTCTCCGGTGCTGGACTGGTACGCATCAGCTATGCGTACCAGTTGTGGGTCATCATGCACACCAGCAACGTCTGCAAGCAGCGACCTCTGTCTCCCACCTCTCCACCACCCCTGCTGACATGTGCAGTGTATGCAGTGGCACGCACAGATAACCCTGGTCCACCTTGGGAGTTGGTGGTGGTGGTGGTGTCCATGGCCCCAGGTTGGTCCAGGGTCACTGTGCTGGTGTTGCTCCTTATTCTGTCCATGTCGGCAGGGATGGTATTCGTGGTGACAGTCGTTGTAGGGGTGGGTGCAGGGGGTGCAGCTGGTGGTCCTGCTGGTGCTGCAGCTGGTGGTCCTGCTGGTGCTGCATGTTGACTTGCACCGGATGTGCCAGGTTGTTCTTCATCGTCCGAGGAGGACAGAGGCTGTACGACGCCAGTGAGCTCAGCATCCTCTTGAGCCTGGGACTGGGACTCCTCAGCGTCTGCTGCTGTGTCCCCATCATCACCTGTTTTTGGGAGACACAAACAATGTATGTCATGTTTCTGCAGGCATCAATGGTTGACACACATGACAGTTGTGACTGTGCCTCTGGGTGCGGGCCTGTACATTGCATTGTCCTGAGTCGTCACAGTCAGGGGTTGATATTGGTGTGGCACATTGTCCTGCATTATTTGGGCATTTCTATGTATTTTCTGGGGTGTGAACATGGTCTGCATTGGTTGTGTTTGGTTGGCAGCCGGACCTCCTTCCCACCCACCCAGCCAGTCAGTTATCCCACCATGGAACGTGCTTGCGTTGCAGGGAGTGTAAGTTGTCTCTCAGGATGTCAGTCAGTGGTGTCCTGCTGTTTGTTGGTGCACAGTTGGCAGCAGGGCCTTGTGCTCCCCACAGCAGTAGCCAGTGTCAGCCATCTTGTGAGTCCTTCTCCACTCCCTGTGATGTGAGCATGGTTCAGGGTGGTGTTGATGGGACAGTTGTGGGGGTGACCAATATCAGTGACTACGACTCCCATCATGCTATTGCCTCCACCCCCTTCCCAGCATGCCCATGCTTCCTTCCTTTGACTCTGCTTCCCTGTGGGGTGGGCTGGCTGTGCTGACAGGATGGCTGGGAGTGTTGTCCTGGCAGTTGTTTGGCTAAGAGTCCCAAGAGTGTCCCTGTGCTTCACACAACATAACCCAGGGTGGTGGTTCTTTGTGGGATCTTGTGTTAGGATGGAGGGCATTGCATTCTACCAGGTGGGTACTGTGGAGTTTGTGTTGGGGGGGTGTGAGGGGAGGTGCTTGTGACTATAGTCAGTGCTGCAAGTCCCCCTTCCCACCCAGCCAGCCAGCCAGATATCCCACCATGGAACGTGCTTGCATTGCAGGGAGTGTAAGTTGTCTCTCAGGATGTCAGTCAGTGGTGTCCTGCTGTTTGTTGGTGCACATTTGCCAGCAGGGCCTTGTGCTCCCCACAGCAGTAGCCAGTGTCAGCCATCTTGTGAGTCCTTCTCCACTCCCTGTGATGTGAGCATGGTTCAGGGTGGTGTTGATGGGACAGTTGTGGGGGTGAGCTATGTCTGTGACTACGACTCCCATCATGCCATTGCCTCCACCCCACTTCCCAGCATTCCCATACTTACTTGCTTTTGTGTGGAGTTCAGTGTGTGTGGGTGTGAGAGCAATGGCAAGATGGCTGACAGTGGTGTCCTGCTGTTGGTTGGTGTGCAGTACCCAGCATGCCCTTGTGCTCCCCACGACACAGCAACAGTGTCAGACATCTTTGATGGGCCTTTCCACTCTCTGTGGGATGTGCATGCGTGAGTGTGAGCTTGCTGGGCCATGTGGTGGGGGATGTAGAGCTGTGACTACGACTCCCATCATGCTATTGCCTCCTCCCCCTTCCCAGCATGCCCATGCTTCCTTCCTTTTGACTCTGCTTCCCTGTGGGGTGGGCTGGCTGTGCTGACAGGATGGCTGGGAGTGTTGTCCTGGCAGTTGTTTGGCTAAGAGTCCCAAGAGTGTCCCTGTGCTTCACACAACATAACCCAGGGTGGTGGTTCTTTGTGGGATCTTGTGTTAGGATGGAGGGCATTGCATTCTACCAGGTGGGTACTGTGGAGTTTGTGTTGGGGGGTGTGAGGGGAGGTGCTTGTGACTATAGTCAGTGCTGCAAGTCCCCCTTCCCACCCAGCCAGCCAGATATCCCACCATGGAACGTGCTTGCATTGCAGGGAGTGGAAGTTGTCTCTCAGGATGTCAGTCAGTGGTGTCCTGCTGTTTGTTGGTGCACATTTGCCAGCAGGGCCTTGTGCTCCCCACAGCAGTAGCCAGTGTCAGCCATCTTGTGAGTCCTTCTCCACTCCCTGTGATGTGAGCATGGTTCAGGGTGGTGTTGATGGGACAGTTGTGGGGGTGACCAATATCAGTGACTACGACTTCCATCATGCTATTGCCTCCACCCCCTTCCCAGCATGCCCATGCTTCCTTCCTTTTGATTCTGCTTCCCTGTGGGGTGGGCTGGCTGTGCTGACAGGATGGCTGGGAGTGTTGTCCTGGCAGTTGTTTGGCTAAGAGTCCCAAGAGTGTCCCTGTGCTTCACACAACATAACCCAGGGTGGTGGTTCTTTGTGGGATCTTGTGTTAGGATGGGGGCATTGCATTCTACCAGGTGGGTTCTGTGGAGTTTGTGTTGGGGTGTGTGTGAGGGGAGGTGCTTGTGACTATGGTCAGTGCTGCAAGTCCCCCTTCCCACCCAGCTAGCCAGATATCCCACCATGGAACGTGCTTGCATTGCAGGGAGTGTAAGTTGTCTCTCAGGATGTCAGTCAGTGGTGTCCTGCTGTTTGTTGGTGCACAGTTGCCAGCAGGGCCTTGTGCTCCACACAGCAGTAGCCAGTGTCAGCCATCTTGTGAGTCCTCCACTTCCTGTGATGTGAGCATGGTTCAGGGTGGTGTTGATGGGACAGTTGTGGGGGTGACCAATATCAGTGACTACGACTCCCATCATGCTATTGCCTCCACCCCCCTTCCCAGCATGCCCATGCTTCCTTCCTTTTGACTCTGCTTCCCTGTGGGGTGGGCTGGCTGTGCTGACAGGATGGCTGGGAGTGTTGTCCTGGCAGTTGTTTGGCTAAAAGTCCCAAGAGTGTCCCTGTGCTTCACACAACATAACCCAGGGTGGTGGTTCTTTGTGGGATCTTGTGTTAGGATGGGGGGCATTGCATTCTACCAGGTGGGTTCTGTGGAGTTTGTGTTGGGGTGTGTGTGAGGGGAGGTGCTTGTGACTATGGTCAGTGCTGCAAGTCCCCCTTCTCACCCAGCCAGCCAGATATCCCACCATGGAACGTGCTTGCATTGCAGGGAGTGGAAGTTGTCTCTCAGGATGTCAGTCAGTGGTGTCCTGCTGTTTGTTGGTGCACATTTGCCAGCAGGGCCTTGTGCTCCCCACAGCAGTAGCCAGTGTCAGCCATCTTGTGAGTCCTTCTCCACTCCCTGTGATGTGAGCATGGTTCAGGGTGGTGTTGATGGGACAGTTGTGGGGGTGACCAATATCAGTGACTACGACTCCCATCATGCTATTGCCTCCACCCCCTTCCCAGCATGCCCATGCTTCCTTCCTTTTGACTCTGCTTCCCTGTGGGGTGGGCTGGCTGTGCTGACAGGATGGCTGGGAGTGTTGTCCTGGCAGTTGTTTGGCTAAAAGTCCCAAGAGTGTCCCTGTGCTTCACACAACATAACCCAGGGTGGTGGTTCTTTGTGGGATCTTGTGTTAGGATGGGGGGCATTGCATTCTACCAGGTGGGTTCTGTGGAGTTTGTGTTGGGGTGTGAGTGAGGGGAGGTGCTTGTGACTATGGTCAGTGCTGCAAGTCCTCCTTCCCACCCAGCTAGCCAGATATCCCACCATGGAACGTGCTTGCATTGCAGGCATTGGGAGTTGTCTCTCAGGATGTCATTCAGTGGTGTTGTGCTGTTTGTTGGTGCACAGTTGCCAGCAGGGCCTTGTGCTCCCCACAGCAGTTGCCAGTGTCAGCCATCTTGTGAGTCCTTCTCCACTCCCTGTGATGTGCGCATGGTTCATGGTGGTGTTGATGGGACAGTTGTGGGGGGCAATATGTGTGACTGCGACTCCCATGATGCTATTGGCTACACTGACTTGGCCAGCATACACAGAATTCCTTCCTTTGAGTGTTCTTCACTGTGTGTTGGTGTTGTTGTGGTGGCTACATGTCTGGATGTGTTTGTTAGTTCTATTTGTGCCACTGCCTAGCTGTAGTTGTAGTTGTTTGTACATGTGATGGCACAGTTGGATGTGACTTTTTTGATGGCATGTGTTGTGTTTATCTGACTGACATACACATTTTGGGATGATTCTGTTCTGGTTGCTGTGTAATTGCTATGAGTGCATGGTTTGACTCTCCCCTTGACAGTGATGTGTGTGTGTTTTGTGGCAGTATATTGTGTACATTTGTTGTGTACTCACCAGGCTCTGGGATGTCCTCTAGTCCATATACGCTCACTGGCGGAAGGATGGCCCGCACCTTCTCCTCCCAGGGCCTGAGGTATATTGGCTTGGCAGGAGGGCCACTGCCGGTGTGTTGGCTGTTGATGTAGTCTTGCTTCAGCATTTTCCGTACCCTCCTGCGCACGTCATACCACCTGTTCTGGATGTTGGTCTTTGTGCGCCGACATGGTGATTGGGCGTTCACCCTGTTGATGATCCTCTCCCACATCTTGGTTTTCTGCGACATGGGGGTCTGTTGGACCAATGTGCCAAACAGCTGTGGCTCCACCCTGAGGATCTCGTCTACCATGACTTCCAATTCACTATCTAGGAACTTGGGATTCTTCTTGGGGGCATGGTGATGGGTGGTGATGGTGGGTGATGTGTGTGTTGGTGTGCAGGTGAGGGTGAGTGAGTGTGTGTTTTGCTGGGTGTATGTGAGGTAGGTATTTGTTGGTGTGCTGATGGTGTGTGGCTTGTGTGAGGGATGAGCTGTGGTTGTGTGGTTGCTTTCTCTTGGGTGCTGGCAGTGGAATGGCATTTGCAAAGGCTCATGGTAGTGATTTGTGTCCTTTATATAGGTGGAGTTGTGGGTGTGTCTTTGTTCTCTGTCCCCACCCCCAGTATTTATTGGCTTGGTAATTGCTTGTTTGGCCTTTTTTTGGGTGATTTTTCCTTTGTGCTGTTTGTGTATGTTGGAAACGTTCTTGTGACCGAGTCGGACCCTGCATTGGTCTCGTACGGTGTTCTCCGTTTCGTTCACGCTGTGTTTGTGCAGTTTTCTATGCTGCGTACGCGTCGGTCGCGGTGTATTGTGTTGCTTCGGCTCGGTTTTGTATGCGTGTCGGTCGTACGGCTTGGCCTCCGTCCGACTCGCTCGTGGATTCCGCGCCTTGCATCGTACTTTGCGGTTTGGAGTTCGCGTGTACGTTTCGGTCGGATTTGTTCCGGGTGCGTGTCGGTCGGTTGGATTCGCGTGTTTTTCCGGCCGGATTGCTGCTTTCCGTGCGGCTCGGTCGGTCGACTTTGTTTCGGTACGTGTCGGTCTGATTTTTCGCGCCTTGCATCGTACTTGGCGTGTCGTGCGCCACGGGTACGTGTCGGTCGGTATTTTTTCCGGATCCGAGTCGGTCGGTGCTTTTTCCGGCCCGAATCGGAATCGACCCCTTAGAGAACATTTGCATAATTTTGTAGCGAAGTACCAGAGTTGAAAAAACCGCGCACAGCATGTAAATCTGTAGGAAGGCATTGAGCGTTAAAACTATAGTTACAGGTGTGTAACTTTTGTGTCTATAATTTGAAAACCCTCCACAGCCTCATAGCACGTCTTGAAACAGGCCAAGCATGCCATGCCTTTTAACCCTGTTTTAAGTATGTGTCTCATCAGTTTATTGTGTTGGTGCATTTGTTGGAGAGCAGGCCACGGTGCATGAGTGGATGTTTTGGGGTTAATGCTGTACTTTTTGCCTTTTGTTGCACTCACACTTACCTTTTGCCACCCTTCACCTCGTTGCAGTATTAAAAGGCTGCATTATTGGGCGCAGTCTTTCCTCGGAGGGGTACCGCGGATCATCGTGGGCTTCAAGAGCGACGAGAGCACCGTGGTGAACTGCAGGACGTTTGACGTCACAGCGCGAGGCCTGACTCAGGTTGGTAAACCAGGAAGGGGGAGAGGATATAGTGGGCATGTTAATGGGATGAAGAGCCTGCACCAGTAAGAGTAAGGTGCGGTCAGATAATTGCTAACAAGGTGGACTCTAGGTACTTACTGTGGCACTATTTTTTGTTTACAGGAGCCTGTGAGCTGACACAATAATGAATGATTAATTTATATAGTTCACACCAGTAGCTATGCGCTTAAATGTTACCAGTTCCTGACACATCATTTCTAGGTGACATGTCCTGTCCCGTAAGGGGTTGGGATTTGAATCTATGGCCTATGTTCTCTAGACACATAGCTTGCTGCCGTCGAACTGCATCTTCTTCACAGCAATGTTGCCCCATTCTTGGCATCAGGCCTCTTTACTTTTTTGCATAGGGGCAGCTCTGTGTTGTAGTGTCTTGCGAGTTAGCGAAGACGGGACCCTTTTGGTTCCTGTTGGTCTCGGTAGAACTGTGACGTAAGTGTTTGGGATTGGTGAATAGAGTTCATGTTTAGAATGTTGAGTTTTCAGTTACGCGCAGAGCAATAAAGACGTATAAGACCAAGCCCTGTGTGTGGCGTATTCATTTACAAGTACACAGCCTGGGGAGAACGCTGCAACTGACGATGAGTAGGGAATACGTAACCCTAAGAATGACACTGCTCTCCCAGAGAGTTTGCAGTGGTTCCGCAAACTACTCGTGTGTGCCACACGTGCCTCAGTCGAAGTGAAGATCGACATGGTGTATGTGGAGTCAACACGCCACTGCAGCCAGTGTGAAGCATTAGAAGATAACGAAAGCCTCACTAAGAAGTTTACTCATTGTTGACCAGAAACCTGCTATTAAGGCCGCGAAAGAGGGACTGTGCCAATAGGCAACACTGCGCTATACATCATACGGTATGACAACCAGGTACAGAGAATAACTAGAGACAATGATAGTCAAGTGCAAAGAAGCACAAAAAGAGGAAACATTTCTGATGCAAAGAAAAGTTAAAGACAGTAACAACCAGGTACAGAAAGTGCAATGAGTGACAACAGCCAGGTGCAAGAGAACGCTGTGAGTAGAAGAATATAAATGCAGAGAAACAGAGGTGGTGATCATCAGGCATATAGAGAATACAATCACCCTTACCAGAGTCCGAGTAAGGAGAGCCATCTGACTTCAGAAGCAGGCACCTCACCAAGCAGAAGCACTGGGGTTGTGCTTTCGAGGCTGGTAAATCCAGTCAGACCGACTGAAAGGCCATGGGTGGCCGTCGGAATAGTGAACTTTGTCAATGGCTGCCGAAAACAGTACAAATGATGACGCCGCTGCCTTTTTGAATTCTCTGCTTCCCTTTGATACTGCCAATTGGCAAAATATTGGTGACAGGTGGACTGCCTGGATAGAAATATTTGATGATTTCATCGATGCACTGGAAGAAACAGGTAACAAAAAGATTGTCAAATACCTTAAAAATCTTGCTGGTGAAGAAGTAAAAGAGGTAATAAAGAAACTGCTATGAGCTGACAAACTCACATACGGTCAAATCAACGAAGCGTTAAATCTCAAGTTCAATCTAATGCCCAGTGTCAATTACGAAAGATATATTTTCAGTCCGGAATGACAGAAAGCTGGTGAAACAATCAACTTATTTGTTGAGAGACTTGATACGCTCCTCAAACACTGGAAGTTCAATAAATTCGATGATGAAGAAGCTGTATGTCTTCGAGGTATCAACTGATGTCTGTCAGATTCATTCAGATGACGAATGCTGATAGAAACCCTGTCTTGAGCGAGTTCTCATGGCTGTCAGAGCTGAGGAACATGCTGATCAACAAGCTGCTGAGATGGAGGTCGGAGTTGCCCAGAGTGAGTCAGTCATGACAATGAAAAGTAGGCAGAAAGGCAAAGCTTAAGGACACCAAGTGATGTCTTCAAGGAAAAAGAAACTGTGCTTTAGATTTTGGATTTTCCTTTCCACAAGACAGTAAATGTTCTGCCATTGAACAAGTATGCAAAGGCTGTGGGTAGGAGAACCATTTGTAACGGTTTGCAAGGCGAAGGAAAAGCTATGCGTGTCACTAACGAGAAAAAATGGACGCCCGAACGTACCAGAAGCGACGTTCTACGCACGCCCACAAGGCAAAGCGGCAATATCAGCTGAGGCAAATCAAATCTAAACGAAGTCGATTGTCATCTAAATCTTCATCCAAGAGTTCTTCAGTTTCATTGTCAAGTGACAGTGAAGAAGACGGAGTTGTGATGATGTTTACCTCAGAAACACGTGCATATGTCGGACTCGCCACATGCAGAGAAGAGTATGAGTCAAAGAAAAGTCAACTAGTAAATTCACAACAGTCGTTCAAACATTGTCCGAAAATTACACTCAAAGTAAAGGGTTCCTCCATACCTTTTTATTATTGACAGTGGTGCGTAGAAACATTATGCCTGAAGAGAAATACAAGGACCTGCCTCCATTGCCCCGTCTGACACCATCAAAGGCTAAATTGTATACATGGACTGCATCAACACCATTAAAGTGAAGGTTCATTTGTAGCAACCATGAAACACAAAAGGAAAAAAGTACAAGCACCCATTCATATACTTCAAGATACTGCATCAAGTGCCTCTTTACTCAGTTTCAATACTGCTGCTGATATGGGACTGATATCTGTGAACTACAACTTGAATGATCATCATAAAATATAGTACGTCAGTTCACGTTGTTTCATGGATTAGGAAAACAAGACCATGAAAGTGCAGCTGCATATCAATCAGGATGTTTGCCCTGTTGCTTAAAGACATAGAGGAATCGCATTTCATCTACAAGAAGCTGTTGAGAAAGAGCTTGAGACATTGCTAAAGCATGATATCATTGAGCAATCCACTAGTCCAACTCCATGGGTTTTACTTATAGTGGAAGTGCCAAAAAAAGACAGTGAAGGAGCTGCGCGCTTCTGTGTTGCTATGCCTTAATCTAACAAGGCAATTGAAAGAGTACGTCATCCCAGTCCACACATTTCTGACATGATCGCACAGCTAAACAGTGCCAAAGTCTTCTCTCACCTTGATTTGGATAAAGAATATTGGAACTCGAAGAAATTTGAAGGTACAGTACCACCTTTTCTACCCCTATTGGTTTGTTCAGATATAAACAATTAAGTTTTGGTGTGCTATCAGCTGCAGAACATTTCCAAGATGTCATTCGATGTATCATACAACCAGTCATGAATGATTTCAATTACAGTGATGATGTACTGGTTTTCGGAGCTATCCATAAAGAACATGATAAAGCTCTTACACAAGTGTGTTGTTCACTTGCTGATGCAGGTTTAACTTTGAATGTTGAGAAATTTGAGTTTCACAAAACTTAAATTCTTGGCCATATGTTTTCTGATGGGTGTTTGACACTGGATCCAGCTTAAGTACAAGCTTTGTGAGCCACCAGTCCCCCACAGGATGTTACCATGTTATTTCCATTCCTTGGCATGGCCAGTTACTGTTGCAGATACATATGTGACTTTGCCACAGTAAATGCTCCCTTAAGAGACTTAACAAAAAGAAATGCTTCATTTTGCTGGTCATATGAATGTGAACAAAGATTTAAGAAAATCAAGCATGCAATTGAGAATGTCCCTGATATGGCATACTTTTGATCCGAAGCTTCATACAGAGGTTGTTGTTGATGCAAGCCTGGTCAGGTTGGGTGCGATCCTTGCCCAACACAATGGACACCCAAATGCTCTCAGGCATATTGTGGCATATGCAAGCTTAAGTTTGCCACAAACTGAGTGTGTCTATTTACAACCCAAGAAACAAGGTTTAGCAGTGGTGTGGGCTTGTGAACATTTCCACATATTCTTATAAGGAAAATCTTTTATACTTGTAACAGATCATCAAGCATTTCTTACCATCTTTGGCAACCCAAAGGCCAAGATGCCTCCTAGAATTGAACATTGTGGTTTGCGACTACAGGAATATGACTACGCTATCATGCACCGATCAGGGAACGATCAAAGCCCTGTTTTATGAGGCTTGAGAATTGTCATACAGGAGAGTCTGTGACAACCAGTAATCAAAGTGGCCCATGAAGGACATTGCAGAATTGTTGGCACCAAACGAGCTCTCCAAGACCACGTTTGGTTTCCTCATCTTGACAAGGAAGTTGAAAGAGAGTTGAAGGCCTGTCGTTTGTGCAATTGTTTATCTTCCAAGATCACTCAACATACCTTGAACATGTCCGATTTACCAAAACATGTATGGCAGAGAATCGCTGTTGATTTCTTTGGTCATCTTGACAATGGACATCCCCTGATGGTGGTAATCGGTGAATACTTCAGTTTTCCATTGGTAGACGATCTCTCATCCACTACTCATGAAAGAGTCATCAAGAGGTTAGATGGCTACTTTACAACTTGGAGTGTTCCTTCAATTCTAAAGTCTGACAATGGCCCACCGTTCAACAGTTCAGAATTCAGAGACTTTCTTAATTATCTCAGTGTGAGCATCGGAAAAGCACACCTCTTTGGCCACAAGCAAATGGTGCTGTCTAATGCTTTATGAGCACACTTAAAAATGACCGATCAGCGTTCCACATTGGAGAAGCTTCATCTGAAGTCCGCTTTCTGCTGATCTTTTAGCTTACTGGTCGACTCCGCACCCTGATGTTCGGGAGAGCCATGATGACCAAGTTACCACAATGAACCAAGAGAAGATCTACAACACACGGTGAACTTCGTCAAACAGACTTGTGCCATAAACAAAAGATGAAAGTATATGCCGACAAGCGTCGCTGTGCCAAGAACATCACTTTCAATGAAGGAGATCAGGTATTGGTGCAACAACAGACAAAATGCAAATCTGATGCTCCCTTTGATGCTGAACCCTTCAAAACTGTGACTAGTAAAGGACACATGGTGACTGCCCACTGTCCTGGAAAGTCCATTCCTCAAGATTCTTAGCACTTCAGGCAACTGCCTCATCACTTGCCAGGTCCTGATGTCAGGAATGAGACTGGTTCGAGTGAGACTGTAGAGAGCCCGTTGACTGCATCTGTTCCTACATCACCATGGCCCTACACAGCATCAGAGAACACGATCTGGGCAGCTGGTCAGAGCTCCCTGATGATTTATAGAGGAGTTGTAATGTGTGTGTGTGTGTGTGTGTATATATATATATATATATATATATATATTCACTGAAAAAAACATAGGTTTTACAGACGTTATAGTTAGAAATTAGCATTTAAAAAAACCTTTGAAATTCACTGAAAAAACCATAGGTTTTACAGACGTTATAGTCAGAAATTAGCATTTAAAAAACCTTTGAAATTCACTGAAAAAACCATAGGTTTCAGGGACGTTATAGTTAGCTGGACATTTCACTCATACAAAACCATAGAAATTCCACCGTTATAGTTAGTTCAGTTAACTATAACTTGCGCCCCGCAATGCACTGCTCATGACGTCACATATTACATCATTCATGGCATGGTCAGTGACATCACTGATGACATCTCAAATGACATCACTGATGACATCATCCACGTGATAATCTGATGCACCTCATCACACCCTAATATAACCTTTAATACACCCACTGTAAAATACACACTATCATTTTCGAAACCATCCACACACCAATACCAGTTACTACATACTCACTCACTGATTCCTAGGTTTGCACACACATCCACTCATTCACCTATACAATCACTTATACATGCAGTCACTTATCAATACAACACTATCATATGCACTCATACACCTATTCAGACACTCACACACCGCCACTCATCCATGGAGTTACTCACACACCTAGTCAGTCATGCAAAGAATCAATCACACTCCCATTTACTCACCTAAACAGTTATACACTGTTGGGAAACGAGGCAGTATCTGTGAGGCCTGCACAAATAACATGACTACATTTGTCCTTCACTGGGAACCAAACACCCAATTGTAGCGCCTGACTCTCAGAGGGTAGCGTTGCAGAGCAGTCTGAGGCTTACTCAAGGGAGGTGGTGTGGGCTAGTAATCGCCATTTGCAGGTGCGCAGAAATAACACTCAATAATTGATTGTCCAGTCTGTACTTTGCTTTATAAAAGTAAGAGTACATTTATTAAACACACACACTACTCAATACTATGCACCAATTTACAAATATACATAAGCTGTTGGAATTACTTTGTGACATTGCGTAACATCTCCACCCCCCCAAAAGGGGGGTGGGGTCTAGTACCACCACTCCCATGTATGCACATCATCTTGCCCCCTAATGCAGTGTGTTGAGCATAACCTGGAGCGAGGGCCCTGCGCACTGGCACCATCCCAGTGGCGACCCACCCCATTACCTCAACGTGCATCAAAAATAGGTTCACCTGCCCTAGTGACACATAACCCTGACTGTGCATCTTATATTGACCATACAGTATGCACCCCTACATATCCAGGGCTAACAGTCTGGGTTGTTCCTCACTTAAGCGCAGCAGCAAAAATACATGTTTACGCACACTTTAGAATGATAGTACTCAGCACGTTTGTGGAGCATTAGAATGCATTGTAATTACAGCCCCTAAAGGCATCACAGATGAAATCATAGGATTACGCATATACAGCCAGACACCCTAGCAGGAATGTCTGGCAACATAACCCACTTGGCTTATGACAACACCTTACACAGGTACTTCACATTACATATGTGACTTTCAGTCCCTCTAAAAAGGAATAACCGTTAGTAAATGCAGTTCTGGTGCAATTACACCTCTTCACCTCCAGGGGATGCCTTTCTCCAGACATCCCCAACTCAGCCCTTCACTCCATGAAGCACTTCCAAATACACCCTCAGCTGTAGAACAAAAGTTCCAGCAAAAGTGTTAAAAGCACGCTGAGCCCTTGAGGGGTTATCCTGTTTAAGTCCCCAAGACACTTAGGGTGGGACTTTCCTCTTCGTGCTGGGGGGAGACTGCGCTCCTCCAGCAGCTCCCCCAGCACCTTGGCACATGTGTGGTGGTGACCCCGTCCTCCTGGGGCCACCACAAGCAGAAAAAACCGCTAGGTTTCCCCTGCAGGCCGGTCCAGGCCTGCAAGGCATTATGGGCGCTCCCGCATAACTGATGAGCGGCTCTCCCGCTGCTCCGGGGAGAGCCGCGATGTGGGCCTCCGGCCGCTTCTTGGGCCTCGGTGGGGGGCCCGGTCCCACCCGGACCCCCAGGTAAGTCCTGCGGCGCGGGGAGCCCACCCCCGGCCGCTTTGCCAATTTTCCGGGGCCCGGTCCCACCCGGGCCCCTCCTTTCGCCTCTGGGGTCCCGGTCCCACCCGGGAACCCTCGCGCCACCATTTCCTTTGAAAGGGGGGGCCTCCGTTGAATGGAGGGCAGCCCGGGAGCCCACCCCCGGCTGCCCCCGCCGGCTCCCCGCCCGGCCCGCACACTCGCGTGCGGCCGCGGGAGCCGGCAGAGTCTTCTTGTCTGCCCGCTCTGGGCAGACGCGAGGCGACTCCGCTCCTTCTTCGGGGCCCGGGGATGGGCACCCGGGCCCCCGGACCTCGGGGGAGTGCGACGGCACTCCCCCCCTCCTTCCTCCGCACACCGGGGCCCGGAGATGGGCCCCCGGGCCCCCGGACTTCTTCGGGGAGCGCGACGGCGCTCCCCGGCTACTTGGCTTCGGCGGGGGCCAGGGTGGGCTCCCTGCCCCCCCGATGGGGAAACCTTCGCGGGGAGCGCAACGGCGCTCCCCGTCTTGACTTCGGGGCCCGGGGATGGGGTCCCGGGCCCCCTTTGTCCACTCTTCGCGGGGGGCGCGACGGCGCTCCCCCGCCCCGTCTTCGGTGGGGGCCAGGGTGGGCTCCTGGCCCCCGGCTGGGCACCTTCGCGGGGAGCGCGACGGCGCTCCCTGGCTTTTACTCCTCCTTGGGGGGGCAGCCCCCGGGACCTGACCCACCCCGGGGGCATCTTCCAGACCGGCGGCGGAGCCCCACGTGCTTCGTCGTCGGTCCCGTTAAGGGTCAAAGGTCGCGTACCTTCTGGGGGGCATATCTCAGCCCCCAGGGGTCCGATCTTCTCCATTTTCGTGTCGCCTTGCTCCTGGCGGCGGCCCCCAGTGACTGGGAGCACTCCTCTTCGCCCTCCGGGTCTACAAGAGGGTGCAGTCTGCAGGGAGCGGTCTTCACTGGCTCCCTGCGCCAGACTTTTGCCTGGCTCTCCTCCTGGGCCCCTCTTCTCCCTGCGCAGAGGCCCCTGCTTCTGCGCACCGGTCCTGGTCTCTCCTTCTGGCGCTGTTAGGGGCCTGGGGGCAGTCAGGGGTACCTCCTTCCAACTGCCCATTGCCAGGCTCCAGCACCTTCCGCCTCAGCAGACCACACCCAAGAGAGACCTTCTCTTCCTGTGCAAGCACTTTTTAAAAGTTGAGTAGGGGGCTGGCAGGAAGTCTCTGTTTGTCCTATCAAACAGCGACACATCACTTCCCTGCCCCTGCTCCCTCCTCCTGGTCCAGCCTCTGGGCTTGTTCAAAATGGCGTCGTCCAGGGTCTCTGGCCACATGGTCTCTGAAACAAGAGCTCTTCCTTTCTGGCTGCCTTCCCCCCTTGGTGCAGCCCGGTGCCTGGCACCCAGTGATAGCTGCTGATGGATGAGCCTGTAGCCCCACCCATCTTCTCTTCATGGAGAGGAGGCCTTAGCTTGTGGAAGAAAGGTTATCAATCCATCCAGCTGAGGTCAACCCTCAGCCTGGCCCTGGTTATGACTGACTCAGAGAAATGTGACATTTCTGGACGACCCAAAAGCAGTACAAATATGACTTGGGACTCTGCAGAATACTCCTTTTCACATCCGCTACAGTGGACTTTGGTGCGTGTCTGGAATCTGTAGGCCTTATGGAAGTTAATCTAGCACATGGGCTCCACATCCCCATAGGGGAATAATGAAGTGAAAAACACAGTAAAGCACACTGACTTTCCCTGGCATGTTCCTTCCTAGCGTGTAAGGCCTATTCCGTGTCACCACCCAATTCTGCATAAGTCCTGCCACACCATTCACTTTGTAGCTGCTCCCGGACTGCGCATGCCAAGAATCTCCCCTGCACAGCCCCTACACGTGTGCACACGCATGTACACAGGGGTCTGCATGTAACCAGCCCGGTGCCCTTACTCCAGCTGCTGCGCAGCGGCCTAGTCAAGCTAGGGGGACACCAGTAAAATCCACATGCAGTCTCTTTCATCATGAGTTCACTGTGGATGAGTCCCAATTTATGAGGCTCTCCCACAGTAAAACCTCAACACCTAGGTGCTCAAAAAGCGAAAAATCCGGGCGGCCCATAGTGTCAGAACCACCTTCTAACATACACGCACCACCTCACTAATTCATACAGACAGTAACGCATAGTTACTCTCTTATGTAATCACTGAAACAAGTACAGACTCATCCATACATGCCACTCTCACAATCACTCAGTCTCACATATAGTTATTTATATACACCATCACTCACATATACTGCCTTTTACATATGTAGTTACTCACATATGTACCACTGAGACATCCATTCACTCACCAACACACCCATACACACACTCACCCACCCATACAGCTGTTTCCACATGCACTCTTGAACCCATACACCCAGTGAATCAACCCCTCACACATCTATGCACAGAGTCACACACCTCCAACCCACCCACACACACACTCAGTCCCCCATACAAATACTCAAGCAAACAATCAATAACCCATATAGACACTCATGACCAACCCATGTAGCAGCTTACACAACAACAGACAGACTGATACAGACATTCACACAGTTTAGTCACTAACCCATGCATTCAGTAAGACACGTTTAATCAGTCACTTATACAATTAGTTACATACCTCCTAAATCCTCCATCCAGACACTTATACACCCACTCATTCTTCAATACACCTTGCCATATATATATAAAACATATTTAAACTTTACAGAAACACACAGTCACTGGATGATGTCATCAGTGATGTCATCAGTGATGTCATTTGAGATGTCATCAGTGATGTCATCAGTGATGTCACTGACCATGCCATGAATGATGTAATATGTGACGTCATGAGCAGTGCATTGGTGGGCGCGAGTTATAGTTAACTGAACTAACTATAACGGTGGAATTTCTATGGTTTTGTACGAGTGAAATGTCCAGCTAACTATAACGTCCCTGAAACCTATGGTTTTTCAGTAAATTTCAAAGGTTTTTAAATGCTAATTTCTAACTATAACGTCTGTAGAACCTATGGTTTTTTCAGTGAATATATATGTATATATATATTCACTGAAAAACCATAGGTTTCAGGCACGTTATAGTTAGAAATTAGCATTTAAAAACCTTACAAATTCACTGAAAAACCATAGGTTTTAGGGACAGTTATAGTTACTTGACATTGCACTCGTACAAAACCCGTGAAATTCCCCCGTTATAGTTAGTTCAGCTAACTATAACTCGCGCCCCGCAATGCACTGCTGATGACGTCACATATTACATCACTCATGACATGGTCAGTGACATCACTGATGACATCACTGATGACATCTCAAATGACATCACTGATGACATCACTGATGACATCATCCAGTGACTGTGTGTTTCTGTAAAGTTTAAATATGTTTAATATATATAGGGAAAGGCGTATTGAAGAGTGAGTGGGTGTATAAGTGTCTGAATGGATGATTTAGTAGGTGCGTGACTAACTGTATAAGTGAGTGATTAAACGTATCTTACTGAATGCATGGGTTAGTGACTAAACTGGGTGAATGTCTGTATCCGTCTGTCTGTTGCTGTGTAAGTGGCTGCATGGGTTTGTGAATAGCTACATGAGTGTCTATATGAGTTATTGATTGGTTGTCTGAGTATCTGTATGGGTGCCTGAGTGTTTGTGTGGGTGGGGTGTGTGCGACTCTGTACATAGATGTGTGAGTGGGTGATTCACTGGGTGCATGATTTGAAGAGTGCGTCTGTGATGGACTGCTGGGGTGGGTGAGTGTGTGTATGGGTGTGTTAGTGAGTGAATGTATATCTCAGTGGTACATGTGCGAGTAACTACATATGTAAAAGGAAGTATATATGTGTGTTAGAGTATTTAAAAGGCTATACGTGAGAGTGTGTGATTGTGAGAGTGGCTGTATGGATGCGTGTGTGCTTGTATCAGTTATTGTATAAGAGCGTATGAATGTGCTAGTATTTGTATGAGTTATTGAGCTGGTGTGTGTATAACTCTATAGGTGAGTAAATGGGTGTGTGATAAATTTTTTGCATGACTGACTAGGTGTGTGAGTACCTCTATGGATGAGTGGCGGTGTGTCAGTGTTTATATAGGTGTATGAGTGCATATGATAGTCCTGTACTGAGTGACTGTAAGTATAAGTGACTGTACGGGTGAGTGAGTGGATGTGTGTGTAGACCTAAGAATCAGTGAGTTGGTATGTAGTTATTGGTATTGGAGTGTCTATGGTTTTGAGAATGGCAGTCTGTAATTTAGAGTGGGAGTATCAAAAGTTATATTAGGGTGTGAGAAGATGCATGAAATTATCACATGGATGATGTCATCAGTGATGTCATTTTAGATGTTATCAGTGATGTCATCAGTGATGTCACTGACCATGTCATGAGTGATGTAATATTTGACGTCATCAGCAGTGCATTGCGGGCGCGAGTTATAGTTAGCTGAACTAACTATAACGGGGGAATTTCACGGGTTTTGTACGAGTGCAATGTCCAAGTAACTATAACTGTCCCTAAAACCTATGGTTTTTTCAGTGAATTTGTAAGGTTTTTTAAATGCTAATTTCTAACTATAACGTGCCTGAAACCTATGGTTTTTTCAGTGAATTTCAAAGGTTTTTTAAATGCTAATTTCTAACTATAACATGTCTGAAACCTATGGTTTTTTCAGTGAATTTCAAAGGTTTTTTAAATGCTAATTCCTAATTATAACATGTCTGAAACCTATGGTTTTTTTCAGTGAATAACAAAGGTTTTGTAAATGCCAATTTTTAAATATATTAATTGTTATTTTTATTTTTTTCATACTGATTTACTACATTTTTTTAAACTATTTATTTTTAGATATTTTATTTTTTAAATTACATTGTAATTACATTATACATTACATTACAAAATATAGTTTCTCAGAATGAATTAATTTACTTTAAATACTTTGCAAATAGGCAATAGACTTTTAAGTACAGTAGTTAAAGTTGTTGCAATGGGCAACACAATTTCAAACACAATGCAACATTGAGCTCAATGTGAATTTCTAGCTAAATGCAATTAGTTACTTTATGGATTACTTTTCTAACCACAGGACTGGATCCTAGATTCAGTCCTGGGACATCTCCTGTAAACAGTTGAGTAAAAGCGTTTTGGTTACAGTAGTGATTTTTAAGGAATATTATTGTATTTTAAAAGTTGACACTTAGAAACTTTTTCACATAGAATCACCAATGTTATCCTATGGGAGGAAATTCACTTAGCAGGTAAGTAGTGTTATCGTGACTTTTCTCACTCAGTGGTGGATCCTGGATCCAGCACTGGTGCATCTCCTTTAAACAGTTGAAAGAATGCGTTTAAGTCATACAGGCAATTTTTAAGGAATATTTGTAGTTTGTGAAAATCGACACTTTGAAACTTTTCTGCTGAAAACCAGACAATGGATTCCTATGGAAGGAAATACAAGTTACTGGTAAATACGGTTAAAATTACTTTTCAGGGTCAGTGCTGGGCTAAAAGATGCAGCACTGGGTTCTCTCCTGATAACAGGTGAGTAAATCGGAATTCGTAGTTCGGCTGATTTTAGAGGAATATTATAAAGTTCCAAAACTCCACACTTAGAAGAATTTCCAAGTGAAACCAGTCAATGTTAGCCTATGGAAGGAAATTCAAGTTACTGGTAAGTACGGTTAAAATTACTTTTCAGGACCAGTACTGGGCTGAAAGATACAGCACTGAGGTCTCTCCTGATAACAGGTGAGTAAATCGGAATTCGTATTTCGGCTGATTTTAGAGGAATATTTGTATGTTTCAAAAATCAACACTTAGAAGAATTTCCAAGTGAAACCAGTGAATGTTAGCCTATGGAAGGAAATTCAAGTTACTGGTAAGTACGGTTAAAATTACTTTTCAGGACCAGTACTGGGCTGAAAGATACAGCACTGAGGTCTCTCCTGATAACAGGTGAGTAAATCGGAATTCGTATTTCGGCTGATTTTAGAGGAATATTTGTATGTTTCAAAAATCAACACTTAGAAACTTTTTCAGCAAAAAGCAGGCAATGATATCCTATGGAAGGAAATTCAAGTTACTGGTAAGTACGGTTAAAATTAGTTTTCAGGATTAGTACTGGGCTGAAAGATGCAGCACTGAGGTCTCCCCTGATAACAGGTGAGTAAATCAGAATTCGTAGTTCGGCAGATTTTAGAGGAATATTTGCACAGTAGTGAAGGGAGGGGCGGGGCCTGAGGTGACATCTGTGCAAACGCGCCCGTGGCGCGTTTTAAGATGGGGATTAAGTCCCCTTGAATCATGAGGGTCCCTAGGGGCCAACTAGCCCACCAGGAACCTCCAGTATGCGCCAGGGGCTGCGTTGCAGAGACGTGTAGAGAGGCCACACCCCTTTTACACCTCTCTGCAACGCAGCTCTGTGGCGCTTTCTGGATGTACCTGTTGGGCTAGTTGGCCCCCAGGGACCCTCAGGATTGAAGGGGATTTAATTCCCCATCTTAAAACACGCCACGGGGCCTGTTTGCACACATGTCACCTCAGGCACCGCCCCTCCCTTCACCACTGTGCAAACGCGCCCGTGGCGCGTTTTAAGTCGGGGGATTAACTCCCTTGAATCCTGAGGGTCCCTGGGGTGCAACTAGCCCACCAGCTACCTCCATTAAGGTCCACAGAGCTGCGTTGCAGAGAGGCGTAAAAGGGGCGTGGCCTCTGTACACCTCTCTGCAAGGCAGCCCCTGGCGCATACTGGAGGTTTCTGGTGGGCTAGTTGGCCCTCAGGGACCCCCAGTATTCAAGGGGAATTACTTCCCTTTCTTAAAACGCGCCAGGGGGCGCGTTTGCAGAGTACTGCAGGGAGGGGGTGGGCCTCCGGCACGATGCCGTTTTAAAAAAAAAATTATGGGAGGGGCGCTGCATGGCCCCCTTCCTCGGCCACTTTTGGCCCCGGGGACCCCAACCCCGGGGCCTGAGCATTTTTTTTTTTTTAAACGGGAAGGGGCCGCGTGGCCCCCTTCCCTGGGCCTCTATTGGCCCCGGGGACCCCATCCCCGGGGCATGCCCTCTTTTTAACTAAAAATATGGAGGTGGGCTGCGTGGCCCCCCTCCTCAGGCCATTTAAGGCCCCGGGGACCCCATACCCCGGGGCCGGCCTTGCCCTTATTTATTTATTTTTTATTTGGGGAGGGGGGCTGCGTGGCCCCCCTCCCGGGCCACTTATGGCCCCGGGGACCCCATCCCCGGGGCCTGGCCTCTGGTTGGGGACTGTGGGGGTCCCCAATCCCCCACAGTCCCGCTCGGCTCCCCGCGTCCTATGGGAGCCGGCATTGCTTTCCACATGGGGAGCAGCTAAGATCCTGCTCCCCATGTGGAAAGCAATTGGTTTGCATTTTGAAAGAGAGACAGGTTTCCTGCTCTCTCTTTCAAAATGCAAACTAAGTTTGCTATGACAGGACGGGAGCCGCGAGGCTCCGTCCTGTCATAGCAGAACAGCAGTGTCCCGGGGTAGGCACCCGGGACACTGCAGGAGCCGGCCCTGGGGGTGGCGGTCCCCAGGGCCATCAAGGGCTCCAGGAGGGGCTGCGCGGCCCCCTCCCTACATTTTGAAAGCCCCGGGAGGTGGTGGTCCCCGGGGCTTGGGGGTCCAAAACGGACTCCCATTTTCAATTTTCTTAGTGCCCCGGGAGGTGGTGGTCCCGGGCGTGTGGGGCTGGAGCCCCTCACACAGGTTTAAAAAAATAAAAATAAAAAGCCCCGGGAGGTGGCGGTCCCCGGGGCTGCGGGAGGGCTCAGAGCCCTCCCGCACCATTTATGATAAAGCCCCGGGGGTGGTGGTCCTCGGGCTTGGGGGCCCTTTGAGGCCCCCCATACATAAATTTAACCCCCACCATGCCCCCGGGACTTGGGCCACCCGGGGGCAAAATACAATCGACGCGTGGGAGACCGCGCTTCGATTTTTTTTGTCCAGGATCCGCGCACCCTGAGCGCATCCTGCCAATTTTTAAAAAAATAAAAAATGTTTTGCCCAGGGGGTCCTTGTGGGACCCCTGAGCAGACCTAGGGGTCAGGGTGTTGCTACCCTTCCCCCTTTTGCGCTTTGCGCCCTTGTTTCTGTCCCTCGGTTCTACCGAGGGACAAAATGGCTGCCAACACTTCCTGATTTGGAGTGTTGACAGCCAATTAGGATGCAGCTCGTGATCGGGAGGGTGCGCGGATCCTCCGTGCCCATAGATATATATGTACTTTTACTTTTGATTTTCTCAGCAACTACTGAACGGATTTACACCATTTAACAAAAGGGTTCTTTCTGAACCAAGAACTACCTCTTTGCCAAATTTGGTGTAATTCCGTTCAGCAGTTCGGGCTGTAGCCGTGTCTAAAGTTTCCTATGGGAAATTGATTTTTTGACTCTTATTTTTTTAATTTCTCCGCAACTACTGAACGGATTTACACCATTTAACAAAAAGGGTTCTTTCTGAACCAAGAACTACCTCTTTGCCAAATTTGGTGTAATTCCGTTCAGCAGTTCGGGCTGTAGCCGTGTCTAAAGTTTCCTATGGGAAAATGAATGGGGAAAACACGTTTTGGGACCCCCTTTTTCTCGGCCCCCGCTTGACGAATCACCCTGAGACTTTCAGGGTAGGAGCGGACCGGAGCGGGCCATAAAGTTTGAAAATTTCGCGAAGATTCGTCAACCGACGCAAGAGTTATTTCAAATAGAATGTCGCGGATTTCCTATGGAAAATAGGTCCTAACTATAACTATCTACTGGCGACCGCCAGTAGATAATATATATATATATATATTTATATATATATAAGATCTGTAAAAAAAAAACTGTATTTTTTATTTGCCAAAGGGGGAGATGTAGTGTTTTGTGAGTAAGCAATGAGGGAACCCTTTTGGTTCCTGATGGACTCCGTAGAACTGTGATGTAAGTGTTCGGGTGTAGTGAATAGAGTTCATGTGTGAAATGTAGGGTTCTCAGTTACAAGCAGAGCAATAAAGACACGTACGACCAAGCTCTGTGTGTCGCCTATTCATTTATGAGTAACCCAGGCTGGGGAGGACTCTACATGTGTGTGTGCCATCCGAGGGGTTTGGGGGCCACAGAGCGGACAGGGGCCACTGGACTCCAACTGTATCTACTGTTGTAGTCACCATTATAGCATCACAAGGCAGTGAAGAGATACTCAGAGCACAAGTAGGGCTAAAAAACACGTAATATATCAGTGCTTTGTCCTATAAAAAGAAAAATACTTTCTTCTACTCACAACAAGATACTGCATACGCAGTAACACAGATTAAAGTATCTTCTGAATTCCCTTTGGATTATCATAAGTCTCTAGCTAAAATATTTGAAATTTCATTTTATGTTGCCTATTGTTTTTCCACAAAAGATTCTCAATTTAATGGAAGATTAACCAAATTTTTAGATCGTGTTTATCGTCGTCTTAAGGAAGTGTAAATGAAATGTAGATTTTATGGAAGATTCATATAATTTGTAATGTTATGGTATGTTATTATTGTGATGAATATTTTCATATTTTTTTACAATAAAGACATTTATTCATGGGGCTTGGCCAGGCAGCCAAGATGGCGGACGCACTATAGAGGCTCCGTTATCCTGTATATCATTTAGCTATAAGAAGCCATCCATGCACAATCAACAAGCCGAACGCACCTAAAATATCGGTGCATCGGGTGATGACAAGACAGTATGTCAAAGAAGCCGTGATCCTCCGCATTTTGAAGGAGTGCCATAGGCCGCGCCACACGAGAGACGGCCCTGGGGCGCCAGTGGTGTGCTGCCCACACGCTGCCTTCACGAAACCTGGTGTACGCTTACCTATCAGCAGTTGTGGATCGGAGACGGCGGAGGGGACAACCAAGACTGCAGCGTCTTGCCAACCATGATGTGCTGCTGAGCCGGAGATGGAATTGCTGGAGGAGGGGACGCGACGAGGCCCGCCCTACGATTTTGCCCACTGCCTGTGCCAGGAAGTGCGCCAGGAGACCCAGAGGACAGAGCAGACTGGAGGCCTGGGACCCGCTGAAAGGGCAGCGATGGAGCATTGCCGCTCACCCCAAGTGACGCTGCGGCCTGACGGAGGGCAGCGGGCACTACGATCGCCCAGACCATTACTGAGGTGAATCGGACGGCCGTGGCTGTCGGTGGTGAGGAGCTGGGAAATTGCGAGGGTGCTCAGAAGGGGCCCGGGGGTTGGCTCGGGCCCAGGCCTTGAGGCAAATATGGGCATAGAAGACACCCACCTTCTCCTACTTGCCCTAGAAAGGCCATCACGCTAGCGTTACGTTTT
Organism: Calotriton arnoldi; assembly: GCA_963921515.1. Taxonomy (NCBI): domain Eukaryota; kingdom Metazoa; phylum Chordata; class Amphibia; order Caudata; family Salamandridae; genus Calotriton; species Calotriton arnoldi. The sequence continues at coordinate 782,484 of CAWUFW010001626.1, read as the reverse complement.
TAATCAGCAAAGGAAATAGAAGAAGTTCCAACTGCCCTCGGCTACATTCTGCCAGCTCTATTTCACCAGAGGCACTTAATTAGAGCACATATCAGCCGTGGAAGGCCTACTCATTCTACTATAGTGGCACTGCGCTATCCATTGACAGGGGTGGAGACCGGGTTCCCATGGGCCTATTGAAGGAGCCAAGGTGACAGATGACGCAAGAGGGGGAAAAAAGAGGTGAGAAGCCGGAGGAGTATGGCGTACGAGCTGCTACTGACCTAGGGACAGAGACTGTGCTACATGGCAAGCCTTAACACTGCTCCACTCACATTAAAAGGGGGAAAGACATGCTATAGGCACTTCAAAATCTGCTGAGCAATACGTAGAGAAAAACGTGCACACTCAAGGGGGTGAAAGACACAGCCGTCTTGAGCCGGAGATCACGGCTAGCGCTAGGACCCCCTAGAGCAATAGACGCCAGAACTGAGGGAGGGGACAGAGCTCCCAGAAGTCACATTAAATCCCTCCAGCGCTACGCTACACGCGCCTACAAAGTCAGCGTCGTCCCCTGGAATTGGAAGGAAGACAAAATGGGCACGCAAAGTTGCCAAACATGCCAACTCTAGCTGTGCCCCATCCACATCAGTGACTTGGGGCCCACTGGCCGTATGCTTACGGCTCAGCAACTGGCAATGGGTCCCAACGGTCCACGAACTCACTGGCGGCGCCTTGTTCGGAGATGGATGGACTGCCCCAAACACAAGCAGCTCCGAGCACTGACCCCTTACACCTCACATTAGCCACAAAAATGGACACAGTATTAAGCGCAGAAGAAAACCTTGGTGCAACACTTAATTAAACCCGCACTTCCTTGGAGGCAAAAGTGGATAAAGTCGCCACAGACTTTACATTATTACATGCGGATCACCGCAAATTAGTAAACAGGGTACAAGCCAATGAAACTGCGCTCACGGAACTGTGACCAGCCACAAGCTCAAACACAGCCACACTACACAGCCTCCAAGATAGAGTACATGTCCTGGAAGAAAGACTAGAAGATGCTGAAGGCCGATCAAGGAGAAACAATGTTCGCCGGAGGACATAGTCGGCCGGGGTCCAGTATCCTAAGCAGAAAACTGGTTAAAAGAGCTACTGCCAGAAAGTGCGCTGTCCCCTCAGTTTTTTTAGTGGAGCAGGCACACAGGGTGCCGTCCCGTAAACCACCTACTGGTGTGAGTCCCAGGCCATTCCTGATTCGACTACTGAACTACAATGACAGGGATGCTATTCTGAGAGACATGTGTAAATCCCCAGAACTAATAGTGCAAAGTGCATGCGTCATGCTGTTCCCTGACTATACAGCATATGTGCAAAGACGTAAGGGGTCTTTTCAGTCAGTGAAGCAGCGCCTACGCGATCTGGAAATACGCTATTCTCTGTTGTTTCCGGCCCGACATTGAGTAGTAGCAAAGGGCGCCACCCACTTCTTCAACTCCCCAACAGATGCTTGGGACTGGCTGGAGGGCCTGGGACTCGTGACTGGGCGCACAATACCGGATGCCCAGGCGACACCACATCGCGATAGAGGCAACCGAAGGTACAACAAACATAAAGGAGCGACTCCGACAGCTCCACCAAAAGCTGTCCCCGAGCTGGAGCAAACAATTGTGGAGTGGTGTGAGGCACTAAAGGTGGCAGCTGCATTCAGTGACCGGATGTGCAGCTCAGATCAGGAAACAGGGTCAACAATGTCAATGAATGAAGAGGACTTTGCCCGCTCATGGCCCGATGGGCTTGATTCACCAACCCTCCCGGTGGTGACACCACAAACTTCAGATGGCATTATATAGTTACTTACAGAACGCCGGTGTAGTATAATGAAGGTAGTCAAATCCAAGTAGTTTTCCATGTAGGTTTATTGAGTGGCAAGTTACATAGGAGAGAGAGTAATCCTTATGTCAGAGAGTAAGCAAGAAAGTAAGCAAGAGCCCCACCAGGAGCAGCCTCCCTGCTGCTCAGCCCATCCACCAACTGATTCACGCACGCAAACATTCCAAACACCAACATTCTATAAAGCAGTCAATCTGGCTGAGCAGCAGGATACCACATATCTCCCTCCTTTACAACGGAAAGGAAGGAAGTTTCAAAAAGCATAAAAAGTAGCAAGAAAAATGAGAGGATAAAATACTGAAAGATGGCATGGAAATTAAGAATGGAAAAAGCAAGTGGAGGAAGTAAAGTGGACAGGAAAGACAAGTACAAACAACACATGAACCATCTCCCTTTCCACCAGAAACACAATAAACACACACCCATACCACAGTCTAGAAAGAAACCAAGTACTAGGATCATGCAAGCTGGCCAGGCAAACACGAGGAAAGTACAGGGTGCTAGCAAGAAGTTGAAGAAGTGAAACAACCAAAGAAGAAAATAGAAAAGGTGGAAGACAGCCGTAGACGGAACAAGGAAAGAATGGCTGCCCTACACAGAAACAGGAGCATGGGGAAAAAATCCCCAGAAAAACAGCAAATAACGTGGTGTAGAGTTCATAGAAATAGGAAAGGAATGGAAAAGAAGATACAAGCTAATCCAGAGAACTTCCATCGGTCACCCATTGAGGCTGAGGAGGTGAAGATAGATGTGGACGGCAGATAAGTATTTGTAAAAGGCCGGTTAGATGGTTAAACCATCCTGATAAGATCCATATATGCCCCAAACATTGAGCAAGCAGCATTTCTCCGTCAACTCACACACGTACCCTCCCCCTGGAGTGAGATTCCCTGAATGCTGGGAGGGGACTTAAATTCGGTATTAGACATTACTCTAGATCACTTATTCCTCCCTTTGACGCACACCGTTGCCTCTTCAAACGCCCACACACTAAACACATGGCTCACACACTGGTCATTGATGGATGTACGTACTCGTGATTCACTCACCCGCATATACTTTCTATTCTCATACACACGATCTTCATGTGCGATTGGATTGTATAGTGAGCTCACCTGCACTACTGCTCCTCATCAGGCAACTAGATTACCTGGGACGCACGCATTCCGACCACAATCCCCAACAGATGCAGCTTGGCTGGGATATTGGTCCACCACCACCAGTCCCCACTTGGCGCCTTCTGCTGGTGGCATTGGAGGATCCAGCGTTCTAGGCTTCCCTAGGGGCAGCCACGGTGGAATACTTTGACATTAATGTGGGCAATGCCCACAACACACCTCTCAAATGGGAGGCGTTCAAAGTGGTCATCAGAGGGCATAGTATGGGACTTGCGTGGAATATACATGAACAGCTGACTATGGAGATAGGCAACAAAGAGCGAGGGTGGTTACAACACAAAACTCAGGCGGTGTCAGGCATAGGAGATATGCAACAATTAAGCAGGATGCGCAGCAAGCACATGGAACTGCTGGAGCGGTTAAGGTGTCTAAATTACGCAGCACATTCAGCACGCACCCATGCAACCTCTGACAGACCTGGAAGGCTGCTGGCATGGTTATTATGCCAGGATCAGCCTGACACCCCACACATACTATACACACAGCAGCAGGGCCCACAGTGTTCACACAGCATGAGATACATGCAGAGATGACGAAACATGATACTGCTCTATATGAAACCACTGTCCCACACGATTAGGAGCGTGCAAGTGCCTTCCTGAATTCCGAACGCCTGCTTGTCATAACACCAGAACAGTGTGCAGCGCAAGTGCCTTCCTGAATTCCGTACGCCTACTCGTCATAACACCAGAACAGTGTGCAGCACTAGATGCCCCGATCGAACAAGATGAGATTAGAAAGGTCGTAGCAGCGTTGGTGACAGGAAAACCCCCTGGCCCTAACGGCCTACCCGCAGAATATTATAAAGCATATACAGCATCCTTGGCCCCGCGTCTTCACACTCTATATGCCGCCGCCCTGGAAGACACCGCCCTTCCTGTGGCATTGACTGAGGCGTGACTGGTTTCGCTCCCTAAAGCTGATAGAGACCCAACGGAGCTGGCCTCGTATCGTCCCCTGGCCCTATTAAACACAGATTATAAAATATTAGCGAAGTTCCTAGCTGACCGGCTGGCATCTGTGGTCCAGTCCCTGGTTCATGCTGACCAAAATGGATTCATGCCAACCTGCAGTACTTTATTGAACTTGCGGCGCTTCTTTAGGGTGGTTAGGTATGCAGAGGACTGGTGGCCTCGTTCAGGCTATCTGATATTAGACCTGGAAAAGGCATTCAACACCCTGGAGTGGAACTACCTGTTCACTGTGTTGCCGCGTTACGGGATAGGGAACGCTTTCCTCAGAATGGTCCGGCTCTTGAATAATGAACCAATGGTGAGAGTGCAGACAGGCCCATACATATCGGCCCCCATCAGAGTGAAGCAAGGGACCATGCAGGGATGCCGGTACCCCCACTGCTATTCTCGCTAACCATCGAACCACTTGCGGCAGCCATCTGAACACAGGGGGTGAGATGGGGGATCCCGCTGGGCGACGGCGTGCACGCAATCTCACTATATGTGGATGACCTTCTCATATACCTGAAAGACGTTCACTCAATCCCGCGGTCTCTGGCGCGCACCCTGGGAGAATTTGTCACCCTGTCTGGGTTGAAGATAAACACATCCAAATCATGCCTTTACCCGTTTGACAAAGCATGTACACATTCAATAATGTTCAGAGTGGCAAACAGATACCTTTCGATACCATAAGGTCAGAGTTTATCATCAGCAAAGCAATCTTTTTGATGGCAACCTGGGTAGGGCGATGACATCAATTCGTTCTCAAATGTCGTTCTGGGGCACGCTCCCCCTGACGGTCTTGGGCCGAGTAGCCATAGTGAAAATGGTGGTTTTACTATGGCTTCTGTATTTCTTCACCAACTTACCCCTGTATATATCGTCAGCTTTTTTCCGAACTCTGGAGGGAGTGATGCGAGGGTTCATCTGGGGAACCTGCCATAATAGAGTTGCCCTCCGGAAACTCTACCTGCCGATGAGTCAAGGAGGGCTCTCACTACCTAATTTAGAGCAATATTATCTCGCTGCTCAGTTGCAGTGGGTGGTCCGGTGGTTCTCTGAGCATTATCTATCAGATACAGCAACTCATTCCCCGCCCTTGTCCCACCAAGCCCTTCTCACCCTGTTCCATCTATGTGGTAGGCAGAAAGCGCCAACGTCGTTACTGCTCAATGTAGCGTATCGATGCTACCATAGGTGCTTATACATTACGCGAGGCACAAAACCATATGCCCCTCCCCTGCCACTCCTGGGTATCACAAGAGGTTCCATGATTATCACGGCACATGAACTATGACACTTAAGAGAGGGCGGAATTCATGACATCGGAGATCAATACCATGAGGGCAATCTGATACCGTTTGCCTCGCTTCAGCCAGGGCAGTTCCTAATACACTACATGATCATAATGTCTTTGATCAAAAACTGGGGTGACATGACAAAGGAGCCCCTAACGCAGCTAACTGTTCAATATTTACATGTCTTTAGACAGGAACGCCACCTAATCAGTTGGCTCACCACCTCCCTTAGACAGCACACAGAGACAACGCTACTCCCCCAGCGAACGAGTTGGGAAAGAGACCTCCAGCGTCCCTTCACGGACTCTGAATGAAGCACTGTGTTGGAGGGGCCAAAACGCGTACCACGCAACATGCGTCTCCGCTTAATACAATATTATATAACGCAGAAGACATATCTCGCCTCAGCAAATATCAATAAGTACTTCAACTGCGCGGATGCTGACTGGCCACAATGTCATACCATAGACGCGGATCTGCTACATATGCTGTGGAGCTGTCCGCGTCTTGGGGGGTACTGGGAAACAGTGGTTGACACCCTAAACCGCTACATGGAGCATGCCATACCCCTGTGTTGGGTAGCATGTATTCTACACATCTATCGTAGAACCAAGAAGCAAAAAGTGACTTTCCGCTTTATTGCTCTGGGGTTAATAGTAGCAAAACGGTTGATTACCATAAGGTGGAGGTCCCCTGAAACCCCTGGCACGCTAGCTTGGAAACGCTCATTACAGATATGGGCCAAGGCAGAAAGTGTCGCGCTGCACAGGGAAGATGCGTTAGGTCTACGCAAAACGCCAATTGCAGCACACTGGGACGTGATATTACAAGGAAACAAACTAAAATCCTGAAGACACATCCACAACCGCGCCAGCCACGCATTAAGAGTGGGAGGTACAATTGAATTAACACGGCCTATCATAAACAGAGCATCAGTAGAGATGCACCTGGTTAGTAACCACCGTACACATAACAAAAGGCACCTGCAGGTCGAGAATCAGAGACACACGTACACTTACTGCTGCAGGGATCAGGTGGGGTTGCTCAAGCTCAAAGGGGGGTGTTATGTTAAGCAGAATCACGGCCCTAGTTATGTTTCAGTTGTCCCCAGCATTACTGCCTACCTCCCAAGTTAGCAGCTCAATCTGCGGTTCACGCATTGCCATTTAACAGAACGCATACATGATTGGCCTCTAACACGCAGTATAAGTTGGACCTTATGAGCCACGCAGTGGGAGGTAAACTGTTACAAGTATGGACATGTGTAGACAGCTATGTAATACCAAATCCATGTTTAATAAGAATAATGGCTGCAGTCTGAACATGAGCAGAACCATATTTTATATGTCTGCTTTGTTAAAATCAATAAAATAGATTTAAACAAAAAATAAAGACATTTATTCATTCATTGTAGTCTCTGGCTAAGATTAGAATAGTCTCACCCTGTCCCACCCTCCTACTTTAGAGCAATAGAAAGAAATCCACACTATATTGTGGGATGGTAGTCCTGCACGTATTGCCATTAAAAAGCTAACTATGGGCATATACAAGGGGGTAATAGCCCTGCCAGATGTACAACAGTATTATTGGGCGGCACAACTCTCTGTAGTCAATCAATGGGTTCATCTTCCATAGTTAGAACCGGCCTACCGGTATGACAGACATGCCCTGCAACTGGAAGGCTACCTCACAGCCATTTATGGCATGCAACATCGCAAACCCCTTCCCTATTCGACAGCAGTCACACTCACCCTGTGGCACATGGCACTTAATGCTCTGGGTTGGTGTGGCAAGATTACACAGTCCAAGCCACTCTGGGACACTGCACAACTGGGTACAGTGGGGATGCACCCAGGTTTCAATAAATAGGACCTTACTGGCTTCTCCAAGGTGGGGGACCTCTGGCCACACAGACGGGTTGTCCCATTTGCTGGGCTCCAGGACCAATACCACCTAGTGCCCACTGAAACCTGTCGCTATGTACAAATTCGGCATGCCCTGCCAAAGGCTCTGCTGAGGGGAGTGGAACTCCTTGAATCCTCACCACTAGAAGATAGATTATTGACTGACTATATTCCTGACAAAGCGATCTGCCTCACCTACCACAAGTTGGTTAATAACTCCGCAGATGATGTGGTATGTCTCCGTGAACACTGGGAGAGGGATTTTGGGGGTTTAGAGGATGACAAATGGCCTGAAGCACAGGAATCCCCCGAGAGGTGGCCTTCTGCTCTAGATTCCATGTGGTGCAACTAAAGATTCCACACAGATCCTATTATGCATGCACCACTATGGTAACAAGCATTGGCATAGCCAATAGGTATCGCTTTTGGGACCTTATAAGTATTTAGTTATGCAGCACAATATCCTTGGTGCAATAACATCAACTGTTGCATGGCTAAAAACGTATAAGGTTCCAAAGGCGAGACCTATTGGCTATGCCAATGCTTGTTTTAATTGTTTGAGAGAATATTTGTGCTGGTCATGTTTATGTGTGTGTTCGTTTTTTATTTTGCCTAACAGAGTCTTTTTGCAGTAATTTAAACTTCAGCGGGGGGCGGCTCAGGCCCGAGGTACATCTTTTAAGAGTCTTAGCGGGATTGGATCCTGGGCCGGCCATTGTGTCAAGGATCACACGGCTCGACTTAAGTCCGCCGTACAAAAGTAGTGATAAGGAGGTGAACTCGGAGCTGACTGGCGAGATTACAGGCCCTGGAGACGGCGGTATCAGCAGCAAAGCTCCCCGCGGGGTCCCAGTCACAGAGAGGGGCTGACCAGACAGCTAAGGTTCAAGAAAGGGAGGCCCATGGAATGGAATGTGAGAGCAGCGCCGAGGAGACGGAGAGCAGAGCGGTGTGTGCTGAAGAACACAAGCAGAGCAGAGTGTGCCCCCGAGCTAGACGGTTCTGAGACAGTGACCGGCACGGCACTGAGGCCTGGAAAGTAACTTCAGTAACGGAGCAGAGAGGCGGAGAAAGCGTGACGTAGACTCGTGGAAGAGAGAGCGGAGGCCCCTTCTAACACTAACGTGACAGCAAAGAGAGGGGGGCTGCCGCGTGTCACTGAAGGAGGGGCCACCTCCTGAGTAGGATTAAACTACGTACACTGGGCATGGGGGGAGGGAGGGGGAGAAGGGAGGGGTGTGTGAGAGCAGAGAGAAACCATTAACAGCGCGGCGCTCGTAAAAGGGCGCCGTGCTGATTATGTTACAACAAGCTGTCATAAGGTTTCTGCACATACAGAGCTATGCACAGGATAATAGGACCTCGGAATATAGTGGTGAGCCAACCATAAACCTTAGCACCCAAAACCCCAACCCAACTAGCCTTAGCGTCCCATTAGCACTAATGTACCAATGATTAGACAACCCAGAACACGGTATCTCTCTCTAAGGACTCGCAGAGGCAAGAACACTCTTTCGTTACTCTCGTACCTGTCCACAACATGCGTAAGAAGAGACACTTTATAGTTCAAAATATTTATTTCAACTTACGTGCCCTTAGATACAGTACACGTGTCAGTACTAATAGCATAATACATAAGAATAATATAATCAGCATAGTTACTACTCCATAGAATACGAACGGGGAAAGCATCTCATAAAGCAGTGGATATATGTCTAACTAACATTACCACCCTCCCCGTGCTAGAAGCCAGTTTATTATAATAATAGAAGACCTTTGGGCTTTGACTAGCGAACCCCCATACCTCAGTCTCTTGATGCAAAACTACATCAGCAAACAATCACAGCTCTTCTCTCTGGAAAGGTCGTCTCCAAGTGCTATCTTAGAGCAAGCGAGCGCATTATTAAAAGCACACTAATTTCTCAATGGCAGCTGTACAAGTGTTATGTCTAGGTGCGAGGGACGGGCCAAATCAGTAGAAACCAGGGATTTGTTATTCGACCTTGTAACTGTTGTTCAGACTGAGCCCACAAAGGGAATAGGAGAAAAGGTGAGAAGCAGATAATGCAGGCTATTGTAGAACAACTTGGCAATAACAGAGGGCGACAGAACAACATCCAATAGTAACGTGCGCAAGAGTCATCATGGCAGCCAGGCGTGGTAACGTAGCCAGACCTGCCAGGAGGCCATGAGCCACAAGACACCCTCCCTGGTCAGTCCATCGGCCACGACGAAAATGAAGACAGAGTTCCAAATACCTGAGCAGAATAGAGGCGGTCTACTAACAACTAACGGCAAGTCAATCAATCCAAAAATGTGGAAGAGCAGAAAAATGCTATACCGTCCAGAAGGACATCATTGGAATCGTCAAAAACGTAGACGCCATCCAGTCCAATAGGTCAAAGCTGCAGGAATGTTCTTCAGAGTATGGAGCATCCAAAAGCAATGCGGGACAGCTTGCGTGATATTCAATATAACTTTGTTGTAGGAGATTCTGAGCAGCCGCCCAGATATCCCATTGTGCCAAAATCCCCAGTGCAGCCGCACGCATCATAAAGCCAGCAGCGGAACAGTCCCGTTCATGGGCCTCTAAGGGACCCACCAACCGAACAAAATCCGGGACCGACAATGACGAATTGGAGAGGCAATAATCCATGGTCCATGTAAACGGACAGCGGATGCAAGACATCACAGGTTGCACGCAAGTGAAATACGCAAAGCGAAAGGAAAGGGTGTAGGACACACTGATAGTTGCCAAGGGCAGAACATCGAAGCCAACCAGAAGTCGCTCACGGAGCAGCTGGAGGCGTTCGGGATCGAGAAGGGCCCAGTGGTGTGCAGCCATTGCGCAGAAAACAGACCAACAGCAAGACACCAGCCGCCAAAGCGAGGATTAATGGGAAACCACCAAAGACGCTAGAAAAAATAGAATGTATGAATGCCGGTATCACACCGAAAATAGTTTGAAAGGTGGACACGAGGCCAGACCCCACAACCTTAAAAAAGTGCACCAGACCCTCAGTGTTTGATGCGTTAAAAATACGATGAATTAACTCCCCAAAATGTTGGGGGAGGTCAGTGTTCAAAAGGGCCTGTATTTCACTGTGGGTGCTCGCCACCTGGAGAATGAATGTCTCCCGGGCGGATGTGAGCATAACCTCCTCATTCAATAATAGGGCCTTTATTCTGCTCAACTTATTGAAATCTGCCTCCATGGTAGGAATGGAAGGCCAAATAGAGCTATCAACGATGTCGTGAGGGGGAGGAAAAAGCACATTCTTGCAGCAGACAACTCTGTGTGAGACTGTAACAATATACGGAATGCCAGCCTGTAGGCCACAACAGTCTTCGTTATTTAAAAGCAAATAGCTACCGTTGGTAAGCAAAGTAAAAGTAGGAGAAATAGCAGGAGCAGGAATACCTTTTAGCACACATGCAAGATTTGGAACTGAAACGCTACAAGCCCCGTGCAATTTAATATGTTTACAAATAAGCGAATGACCCACAGTTGAATCACAAGACTCCCCGTGAGAAATACCTCCTTGCCATCTCTAAGGCATTTATACATGAAAGGCAAGGACCAAAGTTCATGCAGGAAAGCACTACCCAAAGGCTGGAAACGGCCTACAGGATAATGTTTCATGCACGAACCGAATTCAAATAGGGAAAAAGGTAAAGCTATAACCCCATGAACTAGCCACACCGCAGAATCTAGTTCCGCTACAGAGAATGGTAAAGGATCCACTTTTTCAATATGTAACAAAGTGTAAGATGCATCTTTCATGGACATGAACTGCTGTTTGTCAGTCAAATTAAAAGGCAGAAAGAGGGCAGTGGTGTTTAACAAATTCCAAGGAACTTTACCCAACTTAAGGGTTTGCAAAGTCCATGCAAACTGCATCACTGAACGCAACTGATTCTGACCATGATACAACATAGAGACATCATCTTGTACAATATCAACAACAGAGGATACAATATTGTTTAATGTGTAAATGCGGGAAGACAGGGTATTTATACTATTGTCAACAACAGCAAGCACCTTTTCCAAATTTGCTTGGTCTATTTCCCTAAGACGGGAAGCAGCTTCCATTTGTGACAGCTTCCAGAGCTCATTATACGCTTCATAAATGAATCTCTTCGGTCGGGGACCACGAGGTCCCAAGATAAAGTCAGATAAGTCAATAGTGCCTGATAGGAGGGATAAATGGTTCTTAACAGAGTCTAAGGACGAATGTTGTAACCATTGTTTACATAATTTACCAACCGAATACGTGGTCACAGTACGAGTTTCAGTAAATCTTGGATCAGGCTTGTCCTGTATGTAACCAGGAACTGTGCCATGAAAACGAAGTTGGCATGCATTAGATGATATGGGCCATGCCAACCAGGGTGACTGTATTAGTGCAGAAACGTTAAAGGAATTGTTCTGAAACTGAGCCTGTAACGCCATAAGGGACATATTAAAATGCAAACTATCATTTGGAAGACTCGACAAGGATGGGATGGTTGGCGCATTTAGTTGTTTAACGGTAGCCAACCCCCAACACGTGGTCTGATAAATGGAAGCATTTAGAAATAGAATTTGGGCTGGGATAAGGCAAGCACGGTGCAGGGCCTCAGTGCCCTGCACCTGCCATAGCTTCGAACCCCAGATTGATTTTAAATCCACTGTGTCTTTCCAATACTCATAACCACCCACCGCCAAGGCGCTCAAAAAGGAACCCGAATATAGTAATTTAGTGTGGGTCAACATTATTTTTTGAGTCGATGGAGATTTTAATTTAAAATAATAGGACCCAGGGTTCGATCGATTAAAATCAGTAAAATAGGTGTATTTATTTCGAAGAGTCTGGGAACTACCTGGTATGGGGTTTGGGCAGTGTTCCCATTGGGTGTAAGTAACAGGGCTGCGTAGTGCACTTGGTTTGTGGAGAAAATGATTGCCCCAATGCTGGTAGCAATACAAATCGGCATAATTCGCAGAATTCATATACAAGTCTTCAGCATTAAAAGAGGCATAATATTTTAAATCAGCAAACAATGCTTCAACTGCATGCACATCCCAATCATCAGAATGAATATTACTTTTTACTACATCACCCATCGAGACTCGAAGGACATTTGGTACATTAATAATTTCTGTCGGGCCATGTATTTGAAAGTTTACCGCATCCCATACGATGCCATCAGCAACTGGAAACGCTGAAATGTTCACAAATGTGTGGTCACGCTTCATGATGTGTGAAGAGGAATGTGGAGCCAAAGTTCCAGCAACACTGTTCACAGCAGAGCGTTCAGGTAAATAGTGACCATTGATGAGTAGAAAAAACACTGTGACAAAGCCAATGGACATGAACAAAAAGACCAAGAAAAGTACCATCCAAATATATGTCCAAGGTGGAATCAAAAAATTGTCTCTAAACCAGGATACAAAAAGACTAAACTTGGACGGGACTTGTGATGAGTTGGAATCCGAGTCAAAAGAATAACGTGTCGGGCTCAGTGGCGTTGTTGGTTGGTGTGCCACCGACTCTGTGGCGGGATAAGTATACTCGTCCTCGGCTATGCAGGGTGATGCAGGGGGTTCAAATATATTTTCAGGCAAATCAACCATCTCCATGGTAACATCAGTGATTGTTCGTGCAGGCGTGCCTCGAACGCTTGTCCGATAAATGGCAGGACAAGAGACCGCTGGTGTGACACTATTTAGGATCGGCCAGATGTTGTAGCTTGACATTTTCCACTGAGATGTATCTGTTTTCCTTGCGACCGGGAAGCGGTGGTAGGATGACTGTACGTGTTCCCTTCAAGCCCAGTACTGGAACCGGTGCACGAAAAGAGGGGCCGAATTCTTTTTGTTCTCCACCTTCTCTCGTACCAGGTCGCCAATCTTCGGAAGCCAGCCGGCAACCGGAATCTGCACAGCAGGGTCTGTGGCTGAAGGTAAATGTGCAATCGCTAGTTTGTCTCGGGCTTCTTGTAAGTCCTGTAACATAGTAGAATGATTATCTACATCGAACTTGGCGGATTGCGCCGCCATGTCTAGACCATCAAGGTCAGGCACAAACATTCGTATGCCAAAGAGCATTTCGTAAGGGGTCCGCCCACCCAGAGGCCTTCTAGGGAGATTATTAAGTGCACGCTGAACAGTATACAAGTGGGCCAGCCAGTTCCTGCCAGTACCTATAACTCTAGCTGTCAAGGATTGCTTTAAGTCACGGTTCATTCGTTCAACGATAGAGTTGCCCTCAGGCCTATACGGAGACGAAAATTTCACCCGCACCCCTAAGGAGCCCATTGCGTCCTTGTAAGCCTTAGAGGCAAACGCCGGACCTTGGTCAGAATGGAAGGTGCCGCATGCAAAAATTCCCACAAAGACACGCAAATCCCTAATGACATTTCGTGCGTCAGCACTCCGTTGTGGCCAGACCCAGATGAACCGTGTGCACGAGTCCACTGCCACTAAGATATATTTATAGGCAGTGTCTGAAGAAAATGGACCGCAGTGATCCAAGTAAACACACCCAAAGGGTCTGTTCGAAATTGCAAGCGAGGTCTGCGGTGGTCTTGTGACTGTTGAAGGCTTGATCTGTTGACAAACGTCACAGGAAAGCACATAAGTACGTGTATCTTTGTATAAACCACGCCACCAGTAACGCTGCTGCAAAATGGAAATTGTCGCAGACACACCAGCATGCGCCGAAGCCATGCCTTCGTGTGCCGCTGCCATCAAGGAAAGTCTGCGGTCCGCGTTGGGGATCAGCCGAACCCCAACGTTAGGTATTGTTACATAAGGAGCCTGATCGGGACCTATCTGGTAAGAATATTTAGAAGGGAAACCTCTAGGGTAATTAATTCCTTCTTTTGTTGCAGCAATAGCTGCCAAGATATCAGTGTCTATTTTAGACATGGATCTAGTAACTGCTGCTACTGAACACGTGAGTACTGCTGATCTGGCAGCTTCATCTGCCAGACTGTTACCAACAGCGTGTGCGCCCACTCGCTGATGGCCTAGGGTGTGAACCACCTGTGTGAGTGGCAGACGTCTTTGTAATTCTGCCACCCTAACCCAAAGCATTTTATGCTTGATTGTGTTGCCTTTAGCGTCTCTATAGTCATTTTGCGACCAAAAGAACAGATTGTCATTGTATGATTGAACACAGTAGTAAGAATTGCACACGATTAAAGTGGTCACATCAGGATTTACGAACTCAAGCGCAAGCACCAAGGCACGCAACTCGGCCAATTGTGCGGTACTGTCCCCGAGTGCCTGTGTATGCACCACAGTGGATTTGAACTTTCCGTTCACAAACGTACCTGCAACAATAGCACATGCGGCTGAATAAGCATGCTTGGACCCCGTGGCCGGTTGTGCCGAACCATCGGTGTAGATCACACAGTTGTAATCCTCAAGCGGCAATAAGGACAAAGGAGGAGGATGAATGAATTCATACTGTAAAAACTCCTGAGTCTGAAGAGAAGAGTCGAAAATGAAAGTGACATCCGGAGACGTTAAAGATGTTGCCCATTGAATCCAACGGGGGTGCAAAGCTTTAGAGTTCGGAACACTTGCTTTCGTCACTGCCTCTAGGGCAGGATAGGGTGTTACCACCAGAATGCGTTTTCCCTGTGCCAGTGCGCGCTCCTTCAGGATCGCCATTTGCACTGCTGTTAGCACTTTCTCCACAGATGAGAACCGCATTTCTGCAGAGGTGTATAGATGTGACTTGTATGCGATGGGTACTGTATCACCTTCATTAAAGGTTAAGTACGTGAAACCCACTGCCCCTGGAATGATTCTAATCACCAAGTTTGTGTGGTTATCACGCGTCAAAAGGTATTTAGACTCAAGAAGGTCTGTCTGCAAAGACTGCAGAATGGAGGTATGCTCCGGAAGCCAGCAAGAGTTCGAAAAAGTAGGTTGTATCAAAGCATACAATGGCTTGATACGCTGGGCGTATTCGGGAATATATGTACGTCCGAAGTTCAGAAAACCCAGTAAAGACTGAAGCTTCTTCAGATTAGTAGGAGGGCACAGAAGTGCACATTTCTCCAGAAAATGGGGGCTAAACCCTTACCTTCATTGTTGAGCTCATAGCCCAAGAACAAAACGGTAAATTCAGCAATATGGGATTTGGCAAAGTTAATTTTGTATCCCTGAACCGCAAATTCAAGAATAATGCGGTCCACCCGGGTCAGATGCGGAAACAATTCATCGTCTGTCAGATAAATGTCATCCACATACGAACAGGCGTCTGGATCGATGCCGTCTAACAAAGAGACAACACGAGCGGCGAATACGCCTGGACTATTCTTGTAGCCCATAGGAAGACGCCTGAATTTGAACATTTTACCACCGGAAGTAAAGGCACACCATTGGCCACTCTCCGGGGCTAAGTTGTGCGTGTAGAATCCATTTGAAAGGTCAAGGGTCGTTTTGTATTTTTTACGAACAAGACTGTCTACAAGCGCAGAACTATGGGTATTTTGCACCGCAAAGGTCCGACAATGAGAGTTCAAATGCCGGTAATCCAATACTAAACGGTACGATCCATCGGGTTTAAAAACCGCGAAAAGGGGATTGTTCATAGGTGATACACAGGGTTCAATTACTCCCTGATATTCCAACTGTGTCAGAATTTCGGAAACGGGGCCTTTGGCTTCACGTTTTATGGGATATTGGGGTTGTGGCTGCGGCAACGATCGCAAAGGTATTTCATGGGGGGGAGATTCTTCGTCCCAACCCACGTGATTGCGGAATAACGCTGGAGCCAGGGACACAGCCCACTCTGCTGCTAGAGCCTCTGCTTTGTCCTTTGGGACATGTCGAGAAAAGCTCGGAAGGATTACCTCCTCCCCTTGACGCGCAGTAATTACGAATGGGGGTGGCCAATCCGCCTCTGCCAATAAAATATCATATGAAGAGGTCAGATTTTCCCAAAAAATACCTTTAATTACTCGCTGTATATCACCTTCAATTTGGAGGACAATATTAAATAGTCTGACAGGGGGTGCCACTCTGGTGTCTGCTGTTTCAACAGTAATGAATGTTTCAGTTGCTGTCGCCTCCATATGAGGACGTAGCGCCTCCCGCACTATGGTTACTTCCGCAGCGCTGTCTAGGAGGGTTACTGCCCACGTCCAATTCAGGAGTCTCGTTCTCACCGTCTGTGGCATATTTCGCTGTTACAGCGGCAACTTTCTTCTTCTGAAATTGTGGTCGAAAACGTTGAGCGTCTTCTTCTTTTCCTCTGACTTGTTGTCGAGGCTGGTCTCGTCCCTGTGGGGCCTCACGGGCCCTTCCTCTATCCTGGCGGTCTCCTCCACCTGCCTGTGACGAAGTCTGTGCCTGTGAAGAACGAGGAGAACGCGTATCAGGGATCTGAAACCTATCCGGTGACTTAATTCTCGCTCTATCGCGTAAATCATAAGTACGTTCAGAAGAAACTGAAACCGGGGATGCGCCTCGCGATCCCGGCTTTGTCTGTTGCTTACCCTGTTTTTTCAGCCTCCAGCTCTTTTTAGTGAAGACTGGTTTCTCATCCTTCTCAGATTGAGATTTGGTTTGTTGCTGTTGTGGTTGCGATTGTGTTTGCAGTTTTGCAAAAGGCTTGTTACCCAGGCTGTTTCTACCAATAGTTTTATAAGCCTGGGTAATAATTTTCGGTAATTCTCGAGGCTTGTCCAATTCTGGGATCAAAGCCAAAGCGTTAGCTACTTGAAAGTTCACTGCATCGCCCTTGACATTCGCAAGGATCAGTTCAGCTACTACTTCAAACACTCCCACTAGTCTCATCCCTAATTCCACAGCCGCTTCAGGGCCGTGTTCTTCCTGTACTTTTTTAATTACAGAGGGGAGAACTGTCATGGAAGGAGTACCAAAACATTTAGAATATACTGCCAGTTGTCACATGCTGTCAACTCGGGAATTAAGTCTTTTGGCAAACTAATCGTCAAAATACGATGTTTATCCACTGGAGTTGTATGTGGAAAAACCGCCTCCAACTGATCAAACTTTTCTGCAAGCCAATAAGGAAAATCATCCTTATGTTGTGGTCGTTTGCCCATCACAGAATTCACCATGACGGGACTTATGGTCACTCCGCCTGCAGCAGCTGGTTGGCCAGGCACTCCAGGAGCGGCTCCATGGATGCTGCCTGTAACATATCGCACTAACGCTCGATGCACCTGCACCAAGGCCGCATACATAGTGTGCAGTTCCGCGACTGGTATTGTCATATAAAGCGGATGTGGGGTGTACCCGGCCAAAACAGGCCAAGTGGCGCCCGCTATTGATAAGGGGCCTAAACGAACCGTGGTAGTCGGTTGTGGTAGGGCGCCATTAAACCAAACACGGTGTTGCCAAGCCGTGAGCGGTACTTCAAGATTAGTATAAGGTCTATAGACAGCAGGAACAACGGTGGGTTCATATGCATGGAACAGATTATCGTTCGCATCCACCGCTGGAAAAGTGATCCAAGAGTAGAACACTTCAAAGTGGAAAGCCGGATCGGCTTGAACCACAAAGACTAGGTCAACTCCCGCGTCTGGCACTCCATACACCCGTAAGTGATCCCGGAGTGCTGTGCGGCTATGCGCCGCTATGTCTATACCCGCCATTCCTAACGGGTTTATTCAACAATCTTACACGAGGCAGCACAAAAAGGGTTTTTCTAAGAAACCTTTTTTAATAATATCAAGCTTGAAAGAACCTACAAAATCTGCAATATAGGAGGTATCGCCGTCACACACGCTTCCGGAAGCGTACGTGAGGGTTGTGTGGACAAGCACAAGTACTACTCAAGCGTCTCGCAAGTAAGCTGCCCCACTCGTTGGTCGCGCCATGTCATAAGGTTTCTGCACATACAGAGCTATGCACAGGATAATAGGACCTCGGAATATAGTGGTGAGCCAACCATAAACCTTAGCACCCAAAACCCCAACCCAACTAGCCTTAGCGTCCCATTAGCACTAATGTACCAATGATTAGACAACCCAGAACACGGTATCTCTCTCTAAGGACTCGCAGAGGCAAGAACACTCTTTCGTTACTCTCGTACCTGTCCACAACATGCGTAAGAAGAGACACTTTATAGTTCAAAATATTTATTTCAACTTACGTGCCCTTAGATACAGTACACGTGTCAGTACTAATAGCATAATACATAAGAATAATATAATCAGCATAGTTACTACTCCATAGAATACGAACGGGGAAAGCATCTCATAAAGCAGTGGATATATGTCTAACTAACATTACCACCCTCCCCGTGCTAAAAGCCAGTTTATTATAATAATAGAAGACCTTTGGGCTTTGACTAGCGAACCCCCATACCTCAGTCTCTTGATGCAAAACTACATCAGCAAACAATCACAGCTCTTCTCTCTGGAAAGGTCGTCTCCAAGTGCTATCTTAGAGCAAGCAAGCGCATTATTAAAAGCACACTAATTTCTCAATGGCAGCTGTACAAGTGTTATGTCTAGGTGCGAGGGACGGGCCAAATCAGTAGAAACCAGGGATTTGTTATTCGACCTTGTAACTGTTGTTCAGACTGAGCCCACAAAGGGAATAGGAGAAAAGGTGAGAAGCAGATAATGCAGGCTATTGTAGAACAACTTGGCAATAACAGAGGGCGACAGAACAACATCCAATAGTAACGTGCGCAAGAGTCATCATGGCAGCCAGGCGTGGTAACGTAGCCAGACCTGCCAGGAGGCCATGAGCCAGAAGACAAAGCCAGGACTATTGTCTTTGTCAATGGCTGTTAGATGCATAAGATAAAAAACAAGCCAGCGAAGGTCTGGTGTAAAAAAGCATTGGCCGCGCGGCCGTGAAAGAGACACGGCCGCGAAAGTGAAAGTGATCGCGATGCACTTAATGACCCGTGACGGAGGAAAGACAGATGGCAGCTGCGCGCGTGCACGCTCGCGTGAACGCAAGCTTGAGGCCAGCAAAAGCCTGTGGTAGCACTTTCAAAAGCCACTCACTAAATTTCTCGCAGAGCAGCGCATGCGCTGGCTCAGCGAGACCTAAAAATGGGAAGGGTGGAATCCGCAATGTGCCTCAGTAACTGTGGGCCTATAGGTAAATTTTTCCGTATGATCTGGGAGTGCCCGGCCACTCAACATTATTGGGCAGCGGTCATCCGCTGTTTAGACAATATCTTGGGGACTGAGGAGGGAGCCTCTGCAAAGTGGTGTCTTGTGAACATCTGCGACACCACTGAACTCACCCGCATGGATCAACTGTGGATGACGTTGGGTCTTATAATTGCCAAAGGCAATATAACACATTTATGGTGGGCAAGTCAAGCGATTGTGCCCCCAGAGTGGAAAAAGGCACTAGAGTTTCCTCTTTTAAAAACACCCTCT
The DNA here is from genome assembly GCA_963921515.1 of Calotriton arnoldi. NCBI lineage: Eukaryota > Metazoa > Chordata > Amphibia > Caudata > Salamandridae > Calotriton > Calotriton arnoldi. The sequence continues at coordinate 762,898 of CAWUFW010001626.1, read as the reverse complement.
GCAGATCCGTCAGTGCTCAGTAACTATAGACCCATTTACCTTGTGTACTTTCCTTGTAAAATTCTGTAGAACTTGGTTAATAAAAGACTCTAGATTTTTGGGGAAGCATACCATAACAGACGAGGACCAGTTTGGGTTCCCCTTTCTCCATCGAACAGAAGAGACCTTGGTTCGGCAATCAATGATCTGTATATTGCCCATGGTGTTCGCTAAAGGCCATCAGGTAGTCTTAGTACTACTTGGCCTGTCCGCCACATTGACACTGTCAATCTTGACATCCTGTCCGCTAGGCTGGCTGAAATAGTGGTCAAGGGAAGGGTTTTGCTGTGGCTGGAGTGGTTTTGGAAATAAGGACGCAAGCAATCTAACTACTCCCTTTTCATCAGAGCAGTAGAGCAGGGGATTCCTCAGGGCACTTCTTAAAGTCCTACATTATTTAATGTGTATCTAAGACCTCTGCCCAAATTAATCAGATCTAATGGTACGAACACAACTAATTCTCACGCAACTCTGCACCTTGCACGCCCCAATGGCCTTGTTTCATGATTGCATGTGTGATATCTCGCAGTGGCTAAGAGGTAACTCTCCTAAATTCAACGGAGATAGGACGGAGGTCATGAACTGCTTTTCTGCGTCATTTCTGCATCCTATGGAGGGGACTTTTGGCCACCGGAGGTTAACTCAATTCTGGTTACTTTGTCGACTGTTCAAAATTTGGGAGGCTACAAAAATAACGATTATCTCTCTTTATTCATGTCAATAGACCTTTCTGCTCTTGCTTAGCCTACAGAGGGCACTTTAGAAAATATTACTTTTGTTGCCAACTTGTTTTGTCCCTGTTGGGATGCAAAGCATAATTCTGAGCAGCCTGCACTCTAGCAATGCCTTGTTTCTAGGTGCACCAGGATACCTTGTTCAGCGCCTGCATCATATACAGGCTGCAGCAGCTAAACCTGCACTCTCTTTGCCACGTCACTCTTCTACTTCAGTTGCTCTGGATTCTCTTCAATGGCTCCCTGTAGCCAATCGAATCTAGGATAAATCACTGTGCATAATGCACTGAGATTTTCATCATATTAGGCATCACCTGCTTCATCATAAATTACAACGCTGCTTTCCTCCTAGATCTCTGCACTCAGCTAATGCTAATCTTCTGAAGGTTCTCATATTTAAGAAAGCTCAGATTGGTGGCAGAGCGTTCTCTCTGTAGGCAGTCAGTCTTTGGAGTGGCCTACAGATCTCGCTCCGCTCCATCAGCAAACTTAATGCTTTCCGGAATGCCCTGAAAACTTGGCTTTAAATTCTATAGGTACTTGCACTTGTCTTGACTGGTGTGATAGTTAAGCACTAGGATGCCTTTCAAGCTAATAGTTAACGCTATATAAATATTTGCAATTACTATAATGATAAGCTGCCCAGGTGCACCATGGGATTTGTAGTCCTATAGAAGTACCCCACTTGGGGTTGGTTCTGCATCCACTGTGAAGACCTCCTCCTGCTTTCTGGGGTCAGCTAGGTCGATCCACAAAGACCGACTCAGACTTACCACCGAACCAGATCCAAAAGCCAACCAGATCAAGGTCGTCCACTGTGACATGAGTCTCAGATGTCCGATGGGGTAGGAGAAGCTAGAGATGAACACCTGCTACCCACACACCAAAGTCCATGTATCGTGGTGGTGCACAAAATGTGGAGAGTGATGCACTACAACAAGTGGTGGTCTGAGCAACAACTGCCAGTGTGGCATCTTGGGCCACATGTGCTCGGGGAATGTGGCCAACATCAAGTATACATTTGTCTGGCACCTCCTTTCTGGAATGTCTCACTCTGGGGTAGGCTTCGGACCTTTAGACACACACGGCTGAGCTGCGCACCAGCGATAGGAGGGGCTGCAGCCAGGTTACCACAGCTGCGGGAAAATGGCTCCATACCTAGTTTTGTGCTCTCTTCAATTTTGTTCTGCAACGCTCTTTATTTCTCAAGGAAAATAGCATGTGGGTTTCTTTTCGAGGCAGCTCCACCCTTTAGGGACCATCTCATCCCACTTTCACCTCAGTGATGGCTCCCTCCTTCAAGCCGTCTCCTCAGCCCCACTTCCTGTGGTATTGTTGCAGGACTTCAAATCCATTCCTGACCTGAAAGAAGACTGGCTGTGAAAGACATCAATCCTAGATCACCGACATTTTCTGCAGTACACAGAGTCCTAAAACCTACAAAGCCATCTTGGATCTACCCTATCACAAAGCCCCAAGTGAGGATGGTTTCCCGGCAGAGTTCTATAAATAGACCAAATCCAAGGTAGTGGATCTTCTGCATGAGGCCTTCTCTGAGGTTGATTGGTCAGGCTCTTTGGGTACATTGTCCAACATGGCGCTGATTTTGGTCCTACCCAAACCAGGAATAGATCCTCTCCCTTGTGGAAGTTATCTCCCTATATCTTTGCTCAATGGGGACATCAAGATATTGGCAAGCATTTTTGCAATCCACCTTAAGCGAGTCCTTCCCTCTCTTATTCACCATTCGCAAGTGGGGTTTGTCCCAGGCCGCTCAAAACAGAATCATCTCTGCACGCTATCTCATGTGGTCTGGCTAGCAGCAGACCTTCCACTGTCGTTGGATGCAGAAAAGGCCTTCAACAGGATAGAATGGGTCTATTTGTTTGACACACTCCGGAAATTTAGCCTTGGTGAGGACTTCATCTCCAGAGTGAGATAGCTCTATGATTCCCCGTCGGCGCCGGTCAATCTTTCTTTCTGACCCCTTCCTGGTCCATCGGGGTAGCCATCAAAGCCCACCCGCCCGGTTATTTCTCCTTGTAATGGAACCTTTAGTGGTGTCAATGCGCCAGTCAGACTGGATAATAGGTATTCCAACACCCAGAGGTCCCTCAACATTGTATCTATATGCAGATGACATTTTACTTACCTTATCAGCCTTACCCTTCTCCATCCCTGTGGTGTTGGAGATTATTGATGCTTTCACAGCAGTATCATGCTACAAAGTGCCCTGGGGAAAGACCAAGGCCTTGACATTGTCACGTATCACCACCTGCACCACCATAGCTGATTACCCATTTCAGTGGAAAAATTCCCACCTTAGGTATCTGGGCATTCTGATGTGTACATCTGCCTGTGGATTCCTCACCTTTTGAATTATCCCAATGCGCAGCATTCCAGAGAAACTTTTCTCCTCGGCTCTCCCACGTCGATGAGGACGTCACAATGAAACGGCTCTGCACGCGACTCTGCATGATATCATGGGAGCCATAAGAAGACCTCATCAGCGTGCTGATGTCAGTTTACCTTTTTTTCCGCGCCGTCGACATAACATGGTTTTTTCCCAGGCTATCCAGTTCTGGGAGTTTCTTTGTTACTGTTGTCGCTACTTTGTAGCGGATGAAGATGACTACGACGTGGAACTCAGGATTCAAGCCCTCCAGAGAAAGGGCCAGATGTCCATCACTGACCCCCATGAAGACTGTTTGTGGTGCCTCTCATCGGATCACGATGTCGGGACATGCACTTCGTGCAAGCGGATGACTCCCAAGGGTCTGAAGGAGAGGGAGGCCAAGTTATTCATGGCCAAGGCCAAGAAACAGAAGAGGGGTCGCAGAAGGTCTCGGACTCCATTGAAGTCGCTGATGCCTCATACTTCGAGGTCATCCAAGAGACACATGAAGAAGCAGCGCCATGGTTCTCGGCGTCGTTCTTTGAAGGATGCGACTCCGAAGTCGGTGTCCCAGAGTCTTAGACGTCATCGCAGAGATGAAATCTCTGACTTCTTCACCGCGAGGGACTCCAGCTCCATCTCTGGTTTCGAGGGCTGTGACTCCACCTGCTCTGAGGGATGTTACGCCCCCTCCGATGCCGAGGTCGAATTCCCCTCCTCCGGACCCTAAATCTCTGATGCCAGGGCCGAACTTGTTACCTCTTCGAATGACTCCAGAGCCTGTTGTCCCGGATCCAGCGTATCCCATTTTCCCAACTCTGGTATTGGATCCATCTCATTTTTTAAACGCGATGTGTGGCTTATTTGCGAGGGCTGCGAATCCTACTAGTGTGTCTGTTGGCCCCATGGGTCCATTGGCATATTCCCTGGGAGGTTTTCCACCTCACTTTCCCCAGGCACCGCTCATGCCTTTTATGCCTATGGCTCCAGAGAGTTGGCCTCTTCCGACGCCGAGGTTATCGACGCCGTTGCAGTCTCTAGAGGGTCGAGCTCCATTAGACGGTTCTTCCCCAGCACCGTCTGGATCTGAACCGGATTCGACTCCTGTTCCCTTGAACCCTCCTTCGATGCCAGTTCTGAAATCACTGGACGCCAGTTCCGAGGATGAGATCTCGGCAACAGGCGCAAAGGTTGTTGGAGGGAGAAGAATACCTGGATGAACATGGAGTGGCTGAAGAAAGGGAGATAGTGGACCCTGACCGTGGTTTTGAGGGTTTGCAGGAGGCTAGTGGCCTGGACACCTCCCCTGAGTGGAAGCTGACATCGCCAAAGGGCCTGCCGACGCCTGAGGTGACCACATACCACGCTGTTATAAGAAAGGCTGTAGAACTTTTAGAATTGCCCCTTCCTACAGCGGAACTGAAGTCAAACATTCTTACAGAGGTTCTTCATTCATCCGTCCTCTGTGTCAGAACCTTTAGTGCTCTTCAATGAGGTATTGACAGAGCCCATCTTGAATGTTTGGCAGAAACCAATGTCCACTCCAGCGGTTTCCAGGACTGTCGCTAGGAGATAGAAGGTGGCTCCTGGGTATCCTGCGTTTCTGTCCTCCCATCCTTGCCAGAAAGCTTGGTGGGCCAGGCATCGTGCTCTTCAAAGCTGTTGGCAGGTTCCTTTCCATCAGCGCCTGCTGATAGGGAGTTAAAGCGCATGGAGCAATCGGTGAAGAATGTTTTCTCATCTGGGACTATGGCTTTAAAATCCACAAATGCCACATGTCTCTTGGGCTGTTACATTCATTCCCTCCTGGACTCAGCCAAAGAGGTTGTACTAAAGTTGCCCATGGATGTCCAAGGGCATTTTTCCGAGGTGTTATCAGATGCCCAAGCTGCTGCCCACCAGGTCATCCAATCTGGACTGGATACAGCCGACTCTGTAGCCGGAGCAATGGGGTCGTCTGTGGCGATGAGGAGGCATGCCTGGTTGCGTGGTTCAGGATTCTCGCCTGATGTCCAGGCTGCATTGCTGGTCTTACCCTTTGATGGGTCCCGCCTGTTCAGTGCTAAAGCAGATTCGGTGCTGCAGCGCTTTAAGGACAGCAAAGCTACAGCAAGGTCTTTGGGGCTTCAGACTCAACCCAGGAACTTTGGACAATTTGGTAAGTTTTGTGGCTTTGCTAGAAACTTGTCCTTTTGTGGCAAGCAACAACTGCAGCAGCAGCAGGCAAATCCCTTGTACAGGTCCTACAGAGGAAAGGGCAGAGGTCGTCTGCGGGGTTCTGCCCAACAGCAAGTTTCCTCCTCCACCTCCTCGTCTTCCCCCTCTCCAACCATTGTTGCAGGGAGCAACTCTAGCTCCGATATCTTAGAGCATGCGGCCACCTTCCTTGCTTGGCGGTCAGTCGGTTCAGGTCTTAATGGACAACGCTACCGCAATGTGGTACACCAACAAACAGGGAGGAGAAGGGTCGTATCTTCTCTGCAGAGAGGCTCTGCAACTCTAGTCCTGGGCTCCGGACCCTCAGATTTGCGTAATCGCGAATCATTTGGCCGCAGTGCTGAATGTGCGAGCGGACAGTCTCAGTCAGCAGTATTCGGCCGATCACGAGTGGCGTCTCCATCCAGAGGTGGTTCTTCACATTTTCAGGATGTGGGGCTTTCCTCAGTTAGACCTGTTTGCCCGTCATTGTGCAGTCTCCAGTATCTGATGCAGGGAGCGTTGGGGGGACGTGTTTCAGTTAGACTGGGGCTCACAGTTTCTTTATGCATTTCTCCCCATACCCTTGATTCCTTGAGGTCTGAGGAAGGTTCCCCAAGACCGGGCCCAAGTCATATTGATCGCCCTGGATTGGCCGCGAAGGGTGTGGTACACAGACCTCCTTTGCCTCTCATTGCACCCTCTGCTCTGTCTCCCTCTCAGGGCAGACCTCCTCTCGCAGTCGCAGGGACAGGTTCTACACCCCCACCTCCAAAGCCTGCGCCTTCATGCCTGGAGATTGAACGGTTCTTTCTCTCTCCCACCAGATGTGGTGGACGTTATATTATCAGACAGAAGACGCTCCACCAAATCTGTCTATTCTGGTAGGTAGGCCAAATTTCTTAAGTGGTGTGGAGAGAGATCGATTGATCCCTTACCGGACCATTTATCTGATGGTCTGTGTTTCTCTCTTTCCATAGCGCAACAGGGTTGTGCAGTAGCTACTGTTAAGGGCTACTTATCTGCCTTGTCGGCTTTTCCCTGTTTACCAGATCAACCCTTCTTGTTTAAATCTCCCATAGTTATGAGATTCATTAAGGTTCTCACTAATAGGTTTCCTCCCACTCCGTTTATCATGCCTCAGTGGGATTTGAATTTGGTTCTCACATTCTTGATGGGTTCTCCCTTTGAACCTTTGCATAGTTGTCCCTTAAGGTTTCTAGCGTTTAAAACTATATTTTTAGTGTCAATCACTTCATCTAGGAGGGTGAGTGAATTGCAGGCTCTTAGTTTCAAGCCTCCTTTTAAGTCTTTCCATGCGGATAAGATGGTTCTTAGGACCCGAGCTGCTTTTCTGCCTAAGGTGGTCACTCCTTTCTACATGGGGCAGTCCATCACCTTACACACATTTTATCCTCCCCCTCACCCTCCTAAAGAGGAGGAGAGACTTCATCGTCTGGACCTCAAGAGGGAAGTCAGCTTCTACTTGAACAGAACCAAGAACTTCAGGTTGGACGATCAACTCTTCATTGGTAATGTGGGTAAGTTGAAGGGCAAGGCTGTCCACAAAAGAATGCTGTCCAGGTGGATTATCCTGTGTATCAAGATCTGCTACGCCTTGGCCAAGAAGGAGCCTCCTGAAGGTGTAGTAAACATAAACACGACAGTGGAACCCCTACCACAGATCGCACCTATACTAATATCCCCAATATTTTTAAACAAAAAAGGTAGTAACCATGGATCCAACAGTGTGCACACAGTTTAAGCACCCACTGCCAAGGTGCAGTCTTAACAGAACTATGCAAATCTGAACAAAACCCAACCAGTGCACCACACAATTATACATTAGGATAATCCAAAAATATGATGCAGTTTTCAAGGATGCATTTCAACTCTTCTTTTTATTCAAATAGTTTCAGATGCAGATTATTTTCAATGGAAAGCAGCCAACGCGTTCCATCCAAAACATTGGACTTCTTTAGGGCAAGCATTTTAGGATTGGAAATGGCGATGATGTCATCAATAAACTCATCCAAGTAACAGATAACTCGGAACAGCGTCACTTCTGAACAGCCACAATCCTAATGCTATATGGACAAGATAACTTTGGAATGAGTTGACACTTTAAGAGCACATCAGGTAGGGTCAATTCCTAATTCCACAAAGTAGAGAGACCAAGTCTTCATCCACTTTTATGGTAAAGGTGTATGAAAAAAATCAGGTAAGGTAAGTTACTGATTTGCCCAATAGAGGAAAACCAGGGTATATCCACCCTTACAGCGGCACTGATGTGCGTGCAGTTAGTATATCTGCTCCATCGCCGGCACCCACAAAATCAATGGGCTGAAGGTATTCGTGCTCATTCTACCAGAGCTAAGTCTTCTTCTTTGGCTTTGGCTAGAGGTGTCCCTGTGATTGACATCTGCAAAGTGGCAACTTGGGCCTCCCTCCACACTTTTGCAAAGCACTATTGTTTGGATTCGGAAATGAGGAGGGATGGCCATTTTGCTCGTCCTGTGCTGCAGGATTTTTTGGTATGGGCAGGCACCCTCCTCCGAGATCGGGACTGCTTGGGGATTCAACCCAGAAGGTGAGGAATCCACAGGCAGATGTATCCATCAATAGAACAAGTTGCTTACCTTCGGTAACACTTTTTCTGATGGATACAGTGTCTGCCTGTGGATTCCTCACTGACCCACCTGCCTCCCCGTTGCCTCTCTAATTATACCGAAAAAATAATCAATGTGTATTTTATGTGATTTATTACTGGAATCATCAGATAGTTGACATTGGGAAATGTCTATGATGATGAATTTCCAGGGTTTTGTTGTGTTTGTATACTGTGTATACTTGTGTAAATGTTGTCGATTCACCCGTTAGCCTCGAAGGCACTAGAAAAAATAGATGGAACTGATGTCAGCACGCCGACGAGGTCTTCTTATGGCTCCGATGGCATCACGCTGAGTCGCGTGCGGAGCTGTTCCATTGTGATGTCCTCATCAACGTGGGAGAGCTGAGGAGAAACGTTTCTGTGGAATGCAGACACTGTATCCACCAGAAAAAGTGTTACTGAAGGTAAGCATCTTGTTCTTCTAGTAAATAGGGGCCTGGAACTCCTGTTGGTGGATAACCTGGACCCATTAAAGGAGCAATGTGATTGGAATTCACAAAGTGGCCCCACCTAAATCTGTCTCTCTGGTAACGGACTCAAGCGGTGAAAATGGTTACCCTTCCCCGAATCACATACGTGTTAGACATGCTTACCCAGCTAATACCCCTCTCAACCCTCCGTAGGATAGATAAGACCATTAAGGCCTTCATCTGGGGCTGAGTGAGACCTCGTCTGCCAATTCAGAAGCTTATTGCCACAGATCTACAGGGGGATTAGGCCTGCCCTCTGCAGAGCATTACTATTAAGCCCTACATTCAGCACGAATGGCATACATGCACCCCTGGGTCCAACACACTCTATTGTTGGTTAAGATGTAACACAGACTCCAGGAGGCACCATTGGTGTTGCAAGCCCCTTATCTTCCTGACTCCGCTGCTGCTGACTCCCTCAATCCCATGGTGAAAGCCATGTATGCTGCCTGGATGCGGGCCCACAAGCTTTTTTCAGTGGACACGCATCTCCATGACTAAGCTTCCATCTGGAACAATACAGGCCTTCGCATAGGAGGGACTATGCTTGACTAGGGCCCTTGGAACACAGCTGGAATTCTGACTCTTACACACTTGATCTCTGAGGTGAGCTCAAGTCCTTTGAGATGCTATGGGACGAATTTGGCTTGACTCATACTCAACAATGGCAATATATACAATTACGTCATTGTCTGCTGAGCAAATTGGGTGACCAACCCTCAACCGTTCCCCGTTCCCCAGTGCTCTCTGACCTCAACACTTTGGGTCAGTTGAAAGACGTGATGTCCAGATTATATAACTTCTTGATTTGTCATCTTTACTCTCAGCCACAATTAGCTAGCCTCAGGATGAACTGGCAGGCTTGTCTGCAGATGGGTTATGACGAGGAAGAATGGACAGAACAGTTCTGGGCCATAGAACAAGGAGTCCATGAGGCACAGATGAAACTCAGTCTTTTTAAGATCTTTCAGGGCTGGCACTGGACCCCTGCGCGGCTCCAGGCTGCAGGGTTGCTCCCTCATTCTGCTGTTGGTGATGTGATTGTGCATCCTGTGATATTGTCCATATTTTGCTGGACTGTCCCACCATACACCCCTTCTGGACGACAGTAGAGTCTACGCTCTGGGAATCCATGGATTTCCCCTCACCACTTCCAGACCCCCAACTCTCCTCCATGACTTATCGGACATTCCCGACTTGACCCCCCATGCTCGTCGATTGCTCGTCGATTGCTCGTCACTGTCCTTACAGATGCCAAAACCTGTATTTTGCGACAGTGGCACTCTCCACAATTGCCGTCTTATGAGGAATGGCTTGCGGAGATGGACAAGAACACATCATATGAAAAGAGCATTTGCAGTTTAATGGACAAAGCAGATATTTTTCTTCTTATATGGTCCCCCTTTTTGCAAGATGCCCCATTCTTTCCCCCCATAGTTCGCTTAGACTCTTGCTTCTTCCTCATTACCATCACTGCACTCACTACCCTCCTACCTCTCTTTCTTCCCTACTTTGTAGTTTCCGTCTTTCTTTCCTTCTTTTTCTGTCTTTCTTCTATTCCTCTCTTTACTTTCTTCTTTCTATAGCTTATTCTCTCGTTCCTCTCTTCTTTTTTTTTCTACCTCTCTTAAATATTATATATAAGTATTGTTTACTATTGGTGCGTGTATCACAATCAAAATTTGTATCTCTGTTTGTATGGGTATAAGCTGAACTTGCATGTCACTATTTTCTAGGTTATTTCTCAATTCTTAAGTTTATCAATAAGATAATTTATACACAAAAACCCTACAAATACTTACTACAGATGGCACTCAGGGCAGGGGTGCCCTCCGCATTAAGCCATACAGGGGACAGTCCTGTGCCAACAGCTGGCAATCCCATCTCATGCCAAGCTTTCATCAAGTTATCTATATTTCTGTCCACTGGTGGCTTTTTAAGAGTGAAGGGATGTGAACCGAGCGAAATGGAGTAATTGCGGGATTAGAGATTAAGGGTGGTAAGGGTACCCCATAAAGTGCAGGGGGAGTTTCAGTTGCCCTCGAATGGAACTGAACTGTGCAAGAGCGTGATCTGGACAGGATCTCTGATGGTGCAGGGAGTAATGGACACTACTGACGAGCCGTGAAACACAGGGCGCCCCCTGCCTTGAGCAGCGCATGAAGCACCTTCCATGGTTCAATTCTCCGGCCCATGGGGTGAACCCCTTCTCCTTCCACTGTAGGCCACAAGGGGACCATGAACCCGGCCAGCCCCCATCAGCGAGCTCCCACTTGTACTCAGGCACAAAATGTTCCAGGCACCCCAAATCTCTTTGTCACCCGGTGCTTGTCTGCCCCCAGAATGAACGCTTTGATTAATAGCACACTTCCCAAGGTTTGCTCAGGAGTCTTGTTAAAGTCTCTGCCATTAATTATTTCCCATGTTTGCTCCTCTTACCAAGTATGCATGGATATAACTTTGCATAAAGTGTTTAACACCATTTTATTTCTCTTTTTCAGAGAGCACCAACATCTGCGGTAAGTCTGTGTATTTTCCCTGTACACATTCTTGTCCTTTCTTGTTGCCCGCCTGGTTGTTGGGAACCTGCGTGACTGTCAGTTAGTAACCCTAATGCCCTTAGTGCTTCTACCTCTTGCTGGCTGGGGCTCAGTGACAATGCTACACTGTCATCCTGTGCAGTTATCAAGAAGCACACACACCCCTGGGTATATGCAGTGCCCATGACCTCTGCCAGGCTGTCTTCATGTAAAGACCCAACTGCTGTTTAACGTTGCACTTATTTGGGTGTTCTGAGCCCCTCTCCTCTGAGTGTGAATGATCCCAGCGAGGTCACCAACCCATCCATCAGTTCAGTGGGGGGAGGAAAGGTGGGTATATGCTGTTGCCTTAAGAAGGTGCTAATGGAAAAAAAGGCACTCTGAGACCGACAATGTTGTGTATGGAAGCATCAGAGGTGGGTGACCCTCCCAGGCGCTGATCACTGCCTTGTGCCCCCACAGGAAGCCCCCGACTACTGGAAGCCACAAGTCTGCTTTAACTTCCTTGATGCGTTCCTGTCCTTCGTCAAGAGGGTGGTGACCGAAGACAACCATGCGTAAGTAGTAGTGGGACCTGCGACCCACCAGAGTCTATGGAAATTTTCTGTGGACTCCCTTCCACCCCCTGAAGGTGGGCTGCAGTGCCCCTAGAATGGAGGGCCATGTCTTGTATGGTCTGAAGGGGCCTGATGGCTCCTGTGGACTGGCTCCTGGGCACGAGGTGCATGGGGTGTCTGGCTGGGCAGGGGGAGCTGGAGGAAAGAGACCAACTTCTGGTTAGAAAGGGACATTGACAAACCCTGTGCTCATGGATCCATAAGGGTTGGCCTCCAGGGGCCAGATCCTTAAGTAAAATGATTGCAGTAGGTTCAGAGAACTGATATCCAGAAGGCGTGTGTCGTTCCACCACTGACTCTGGACGCTCCTCATTCTGCTAAATAGTTCTGAAGAAGAAGTACACTGATGTTGAATGTACAAGGTTTCCATATTCACAAGAGTGTTAATGAGGTTGTTATGATAGGTCACCATAGTTCTCATCATTGCACACTAAAATAACCACCATAAAACCACCAGCATCAAATAACAACACATACAAATAAAATATATAAAACCAACTAATGAAATTCCCTAAAAAACCTAAAGTTAAAAGGGAGTTGCTGTTGACTAATATGTTAACAGTGGCTTCACCATAAAAGTTTGTAAAAAGTGTTGACATTCACGAGTGAAGCTGCTGTCTTCACCTTGTGTCTCACCCACACCAGACCTTTAGGGAATATATATTTGTTTGTGAAGCACTAATGTTAAATCAACAGCCTACGACTCATAGGGAGGTGGCGGAGACGGAGAAGAGATGGTAGAAAAAGAATTAGAGGGGATGAAACAGTCAGAGGAGAGGATGGAGAAGGAGAGGGGTGGCCAACATCTGTGGGGTGGCCAGGTCTGAAAGAAAGATGGGGACCCTCGCGGTGTCCTTCATAGAGGACGCTCAGCTTTGGGGAACTCTACATTTGTCTTGAAAGTGTTGAAGTGGATGAGTTGTAACTTCCACATATAAATCCTTCTCGGCTAAAATTGACAAGCTTAGATTGTTTTGTTTTGTTATTGAAGCCATATTATTTTATTGGGGCTATTTAGAGAGACCCTGGAGTAATTGGGGAAACTTGTCCCTCAAGCTTGAAAAGAGAACCAGCAGCAAATTCTATTAAATATGGTTAAGCGAGCAGCCGGAAGGGAATTAGTTCAGCTCAAGGTAGAAATGGTTCGTAGCAGGTGTTGCTGTGGACACATGTACTCTACATACTCCTGCCATGTAGTGTTTCCCTCAAAGAAAGTCTTTCCACTCTTGGGACTCCACCCTTAGTAGGCGATGCACGTGGGCGCCAACAGCATCTTAGATTGTGCTTTTTTCACCATCGGGTTTGGACGTTTACCGTCGGGGCTCCGAGACCCAACGTGTCCTTCACGTTTCTTCGGGCTGCACGTTGTATCTTTGACACCCACACTTGAAAACCCTTTGTCTCCTCTGTTTCTTCTCTCAACGACGCTATCCAGAGACCCGCGCAAATGCTCAACTCTCTGAACGCCAGGGACCACGTGCTCCCCAGGGCATCCCAAAACCTTTATACTAGAGAGTGCAGAACCCACAGGGTAATAGAACGAGTGCCCTTCCAGTACTGCCCGTGGTGCCATGCCCAGTACCCGTGGCCAGATCACCATGTGGTTTGTAATCTCTGTCTCTCCCCCGATCATGACGACTCCATGTGTGATGCTTGCCTCGCCTTCTGGTCGAAGAAGACACGATACCGGAGAGAGAGGAGTGGGCACACCAAAGATGAACCAGCAGTCTGCCCCCTACACGCCCCACGCCCCTGCGGCACCAAGCAAGGTGTGGACTCCGGCCCTTCAGGCATCCCACCCCATCAGCCGTCGCCAGCCCAGAGACCATTTTGTCCAGTTGCTCCATGCAGATGGCTCATCTTGAGAATCCTCCTAGGTGCCAGACTGTGTCCGGGAAACTTCCTATAGCTCCTGCATGCGGCAAAATTGGCTTCAACCAGCAGCTCTGGTCTTCCTTCTGACATGAGGACAAGGAGCTGAATAAAGGCATCATCACTGTGAATGGGACCTCGATTCAGAGTTCTGCTCCTCAGTGTTTACCACATCCTCTTTCAATTTTGAACTCTCTTCAGAAAGTTTTCGACACTGAGCAGGGCTGTGGCCACTGAAGATCACAGGTTTGAAACTATGCTGTGCGCATCGAAAGCAGAAGTCGGCCACGAAGCCGAACAATGTCCGTCTTTGGTGCCTGGGTGACAGGCACGATTCCAATGCAAGAGACAAATTGGCATTTGAAGACCATGAAAAAACAGACAGCAAGTTGTACCAAGCAGACACCCAAGAAATGCTTCGGGACGGTTCACTCTGAAACTGCTCCAGGTCACCCTGCGACTGCACCAGCTCACCCTAAAATCTCCTTCCTCTCAGTACAACCCCAATGCCACCTCTTTCCCTCCTCAGACAATGAGTCGAGGTGGATTGATGCTATGGGGAAGAAGGCCTTTTCTTTCCACATTCTGACCTTGCGGCCCTGTAATGCCACCCGCTTCTTGGCCCACTGCCTCGTGTGTTCAATGAGGCAAGTCTCCAGAACACCTACATGCACCTTCTGCAAAAACTGTTCAAGGTGGCCAACATGCAACCAGACAGTTTGTAGTCCAGTGTGGACTTTACTTACTCTATTGTCCATTCAGTAGGTACCAGCATTCTCATTCACAGAGATGCCTGGATGCATCCACCGGGTGTTCAGTGGACATCCAGGCCCATCTTAAGGATGTGGCCGTTAAAAGGCACTGAACATTTTGGATTCAAAGCTAATCCTGCACTGGATAGCCACACCACTGGGTGCTCGCTGGGACTACCATCCCTGACACCAGTTTCCTCAGCAACACTAGAAATCTGTGGGCTAGTCCAGGAGCCTTCTATGCTGCTAAAGCAGGGCTTTTTTTGAGCCTGTGGTTTCCGGTGCTCGGCACCGGCAATTTATTGTCAGCACTGGCACTTATGACAGCCTGCCACATGGTGGCGCTCTTTGTCTAATTTTGTGCTGAGCACAACAATAGTTACTTAGTAGTTCAATATACATTAAAATGATGAATATCTGCCTCCCACAGCTATAAGAATAGCTTAGACAGCAGGAATTAGTCATTTTTAATGTACTTCAAAAGTCTGAATTCTCACACTTGTAGGAGTGGGATGGTTAGTTGTGCTGGTATTGTCAATGGCAGCGCTGGCGGGGGCAATGGGTGGTGCAAGCTGCAGAGGCCTCCAGACAGGGCCCTGGCACCTATTTGTTTACAAATTTAGCACTGCGCTAAAGGCGACCTCACAGGTGATCCAGCAGCTTGTGCAAAACATCTTCAGGTTCAGAGGTGATTGGTGCCAAAGAGAGAGAGCAGCGACAAACGCCATCTTCTTCCTCTTCTGCCGCCACTGAAGCAAAACATCTTTCCTTCCCTTTTGGGTGAACATGAGGCGCTGGCGAGAGAAGGCGCAGTCGCCATTGTCTGGAATGTTCCAGATTGATCACATCGGGCCGATGGGTTCTCCATATCGTTCATTTGGGTCATGCCCTTTCCTTTCAAGATGCTCTCCAACATATCAGAAGTGTTTTGAGTGGGCCACTAGTATGTTAACTATCAAGCCCTCTACATCTGGAGGTACAGATTGAAAAGATTTATAAGCCTAAATGGGTCACAGATCAGACTATGTAAGCACACAAGAAGACTACACAGGACACCACAAAAGCTTTGCTGGCCAGCACAGAGTACATCACTCAGCGAAACACAGTACCAACAACCATCCAAGACAACATACACAATACAAAATCAAGGGCAGCTAAGGGTTGAATTTCCAACTACAGATTAGCATTTCACAGTATTTTAACCGCTAACATACTGTTTGTACCATTTGTAACTGTGAATACACATACCCTGCATACTCCTGCCATCCAGTGTTGGGTGCAGACATTTTCAAGTTGCTTTCCTTCGAAGAAGTTTTGAGTCACAAGATTCCTTGTGACTCCACCTTTAGCCCACAATGCACCAGGAGAAATACTTCACCTCACATTTTTTTTCCATCATTGGGTTCAGACATTTTAATGCCACCTCAAGGACAGATGTGTTTTTTTGCCAGGACCTTCAGCGCTAGCTGTGGAAACTTCAATCTCAGTGATGGGACAACTTCAGTGGACACTCACCGCTTTCGGTGCCATGCTTCGACTACCGTGTCGGATATTCTTCGCTGGACATCGACTGCAAGGAAATCGATTGTATCGAGAATGACGAGCATGGCGGCGGAGAGTATTATGCCAAACCCATCCCTGATATAACTCAAAACCAGGCCTTGACTCGAAGTCAATTTAAGAGTGGCCCGATTACACTAGAGCTCCCAGAGGTGCCTGATATCAGGAAAAAGAGAATATTTACTCTAGTATCCTCCCCAGCCCGGGTATATGCGAATGATCACGCCACACACGGAGCTTGGTATTACTCATCTTTATTCATCAGCGTATAACCGTTAACTGAACATTCTACATCATGAAACCACAGAGCTTGATATTACATCTTTATTCATCAGCGTGTAACCGTTAACTGAGCATTCTACATCATGAATTCTATTACCCACACCCAAGCACTTACGTCACTGTTCTACGGAGTCTGTCAGGAACCAAACGTGTCCCGTCTTTCTAACTCACAAAACACAACATTTTACTCATCCTTCAATTGGGAAGATCTGGGCTAGACCTCTACTACAGGACTATACTCCTCTAATCCTAAAGAAGAGGGGCTAATCTTCAAGGACCTTCAGACCTTTCCAATGCTGAACAAGGATAGGGATAAATACACCATCCTACCACCACAACCTCCTACCCCTGGACTGCGCACATGACCACCACCTCCTCTGCCTCACACACTTCCACCTCCTTAGTCACCATCTCCATCCTCTAACTTCGACCATAGCGGAGATAGGCCGTCTCTATTACCTCCATGACCCCTATTCTGACACTGTCACACCCAGGGATGGGGATGAACCTTGAGAGGATTACTGGGTTGTCCCTGATGACGATTCTGACTTAAACCCCCACCCTGTTATGGCCTTCCCGACCAGGTAATACCACGGCCTACCACATGGTCATATAAATAGCAGCACTGCATCACAAGGTGAAACTCCATGTGGTAGAGGAGGATGATGACGTTTTAGTATAGACCGTCTGTAGTACCAAAGGATCTATCCAATATCTCCACCTGCTCAGAAGCAGTTAGGGTGAAGGTTAGGGTTGTCACTCCGCAGGTTGATTAAAAGTATAAAGTAGCCCCAAATGACCAGTTTATATTGAATGTCTGGTCCCACCTGACTATCTGGGTGTCCACACTGTAAGAAAGAGAGCCTCAGCTTAAATGACAGGGGTTAGTTCTCCGGACAAGGAGAGAAAGAAGATTGAAGCAGCTTGGAAGTGGGTGGCTTTGAGGGCGGCCACATAGTTGAGGATCACCCATTCAGTTGGGCTTCTCTCCAGGTACGATCACCATCCACAAGAGGGGACAAGAGGTAATTGTGGAAGGAAATGTGATATCAAATGCAAGCATCAGGTTGAATTGAAATCTGCTGATACCGCCTTACGAAAAATTATCACCAGCATTCTGTTAAGGCGCCATGCCTAGCTCTTGGGGTTCAGATGTGAGGACTCAATTGATGGGGAGCATTTGTTCGGCCCACAGATCGACACAATGCTAGAAAAGCTTTAAGAGGACACAGGCGTCCAGGTCGAAGAAAAATAACTTGCAAACATACGCTCCCAACACTAGATGGTGGAAGTCTGCAAAGCATGTGAATCTCAAACACCACAAGCTACATAAGGTAAGTAGAATTCTCCTTTCCTGGCACCATTTTATTTACAGTAGTTGTATCACCCTATGATGATGACTTGGTTTTATCTAATGGAGTAAATGAGGAAATGATTATGCCATAACTTTAAAAATGAAATTCATTAGTAGTAAAGTAAAAGCATTTTGGTCTAATTTTTTCACTGACACCTATTTGTAGAACTGTTCTGCAAAGTTGACAGATGAGTACAGCATTTTGTGGAAAGGATAATCAAGTGATCCATGGCTGGGTTAATCTGCATTTACAAGGCGGTAGATCTCAGCAGTGAAACTTAATGGCTATGCTATTGCCTCCTTTTTGTGATTGCATCTGCGGTGGCCATATTATATAGACAACAAAGCCATACAAGCATAAGCAAGGTGCTGAACAAAAGCCCACTTTAAGTATATGTGATGTATTGGAGACCATAGGCTTTGTCAGGAGTCAGCTAAAGCTGTTTGTAGCCAAGACCTAAAATGGATCTGTGCAATTCATGTTGTATCGGTGATATATGTTCTGTTATCCTCTGTGTCTAGGATCATCCGTGTCACTTTGCTATTGTTAGTGACTCCAAAACGAATTTGTACGTGTTCTACCTCTTACAACCACTATTTACTG
This sequence comes from Calotriton arnoldi, assembly GCA_963921515.1. NCBI lineage: Eukaryota > Metazoa > Chordata > Amphibia > Caudata > Salamandridae > Calotriton > Calotriton arnoldi. Next base: position 744,812 of record CAWUFW010001626.1, on the reverse strand, counting down.
TTCCAGGGTGGTGTACGTCTTTTCCTGGAGTAAGGGTGATAATGTGCTCTATCAAGTCAAGAGAGGCCAGGAGCTCTGCTTCTTGCTGCCGGAGTATGTTCAGCGCTTGACGCAGCAACCGCGCTGAGTACAAGAAAAGACAGCCAAGCGCACAAAAAGGAAAAGCAAATGTTTTAAAACTGCTTTTAAAAACTTATTTTAAAGTTCCTATTTTTAGAAAATTGCAGCAACATTGAAGGTGATTTCTGTGTTGCAAACTTACCTTCTTTTAAGTGATTATTGGTACAGTCTTTATTGTCTGAACTCACCACTTCTGTAAAATTACAAAATGCCCTTCAATGCTGTTCCATGCATGAAATTACAGATAACAGAAAGAACTGCATGCAGGTGCTCTCTCATTCGCACTGTGATCAATCACTGCTCCTTGAGGACTGGTGTTGCCAAGACCTTTTTATGTTAATAAAATTATATATACTTACTTATAGGAGTTTTCAGCCAGTGTTTATACCCATGGGTCTTTTCTTGTGTCATTCACATTTTAATTCCACCCACTACAGCATACAGCTTGGGGCAGTTGGTCATCCCATTTCAACCATTGGCTGAGTTCACTGTGAGTGGCAGAATTCTGTCCTCTCAAAAGCAGAACGTAGAAAATCAAATTTGTTCCCTTCAGTGCCAGGGGCTACTATGGCTATGTGTGCTTTTGAGACTAAAAATTATTCTAGCTTTTTGTCAATTTTTTTTAATATTGGCGAGGGCCGAGTAACTTCCCCAACAGTCAAGTTTTACAAAAGCCACCAGACATTTTGGCTTTGCCAATGCTTCTTTTTTATTGAAGTTTGTTATCCCCCAGTCATAATAACTGGGTAAATTTAAGCATGGTCATATGATTTCAATTGTACAGCAGTGCTATATACTTAGTGACATATAAATGTGTTATTTAGTGTCTTTTCTCTTGCAAACATGCACTTTGACCCTGATCTAATGTCCTAGCAGATATTTCAAGCTGTAAGTTATCTTGTGTGTACCTTGTTATTATGTCTTGAAAATGACGCAAACAATGAACTAATACGTTTGTAGTCCCGTACACTCCTCGTGGCAACCTGGCAAACCTGTTGTTTGCCTATTTTTAAATAAGTTAAATTGAAAACTCCCTACCACCACTTATCCTTCACTCTCCCGTGACTGAATCCTGGACGGCAAATCCCCAAAAAACCGAAGATAACCCTGGTATGACCTCCTTTTATGAAATCAGCTTCTGTGACTCCTAAAATCTGCTTTTCGAACTTTTAGCTATTCTTTCTCTTATTGACGATTATAAGAATTTCCAACAGCCATGATCTGTCCTCTCCTTTCTCTAAAGAGGGCTTGAAAACAATTGACGAGAATTGTGTACAAGCTCCCTGTGCTTATGCTGTTTGCCGTTGTTGTGAGGCATGGCAGGGCCAGTGCCCGGTCTCCATTTTAGCTCCACGTTTTTGGCATGACATTGTTTTTCGGTTGTGACTTTTAACATGCTTTGCGCTTACATGATAATGTATTGAGAAATCATTATACATGCTGTTCATTTCTTAGCAAGCCTCATTATCGTGTTTATTCTGCTAGAAGTACATGGAGCGAGATACCCTTGTCTGGCTGGAGACAGCTCTAGACTAACCATAGCATCAGCTTTGCACTCCTGACACAGTGCGATTGGAACAGTGCTTTGATTATATAAACCGGCTCTGCAACACAATGGGCCGAGGAGCACTTCTGCTACGATTGTCTTGAACGGTACACACTATGACTGAGACAAAGTCCTGCTGACTCTCACCCATATCCTGCTGCTGACGATAGCCTGATCTGCACAGGTCGGCTTCCTGATACATCGCACTCAGGTATGGGGGGGGGTAGACTATCCCAAGGGATCTGGCAGAGGGCACCCCTGCTGTGCTCTCGATAGTGTAGGTAGCACTAGGTAGGCGTATAATTACATTATAATCATGTAATCACACTAACGCTATAATGTTTGAACTGTTCATCCTGTTTAACATTTTTGTAATGCTGGTTACAATGCTTGGTTTCTTCTGCCTATTGATTGACACACAATCTATTTAAGAATGTGATTGTTTTAATAAATGTTTTAAAACTTACTTCGTATCTTTCTTGTGTTACCTTGGGCATGCAAGAGTAAACTAACGAAAGGGTGAATCTGTTTACACGATTCCTTGAGAAATTATAGTGGTCATGTTCGAGGTTGTTCATTCCATCTGTTATGTTATGTTAGGTGGGTATTTATGTGAGCGCACGTTCACCAGCAGGTCTCTTGGCGCTAAAGTCTGAGAAGGGACGGATCAGGCCGGAGGCAGACTAGTAGTAAGCTAGTGTAAACAGCCAGGTCTTGAGCTGTTTCCTAAACCGCATATAATCTTCCTCAAGTCTCAACGGGGTTGGCAGTGAGTTCCAGAACTTTGGGCCCAAAATAGAGAATCGAGTCCCACCAGTGTGTTTGCGTCTGAATCTGGGCACTACCAAAAGGTTCAGGTGCAAGGATCTCAGAACGCGCTGGGGTAGGTACTTGCTGACTCTCGAGGAGATAAAACTGGGGCCAGTTCCCCGAATAGCTCTGAAAAGAATACAGCCTGCTTTGAACATAGCTCGCTGCTCCATCGGGAGCCAGTGGAGATCTTTCAATAGCGGGATGCCCTGTGGCATCGTCTATCCTTCTGATAGATGATTCTTGCTGCTTGATTCTGAATCATCTGTAAACGATGTTTCTGGTTTTGTGGAAGGCCAAGATATAGTATGTTGCCATAATTGATTTTGGACAGAATCAAGGCAATAACAATTTGAATGCTGGCTTCTTTGCTGAAAAATCTCCTGATCTTACGCAACTTTCTAAGTTGGATGAAGCAAGCAGAGGTAACTGAGCTGATCTGAGTGCTCAGCGAGAGATCTGAGTCAATTTGAATGCCCAGACTCTTAATCACTGGTTTAGGGAGTGGCGCCGCATCGAGCTCCGAAGGCCAATGAGAAGGTGTCCAGTGTAAAAGTTTATTTCTAGGAACAATTATTTCAGTTTTCTCTGAATTCAGTTTTAATTGGTTATTATTCATCCAATTTTTGATGAACACCATGGAGTTCCTAACAATGTCCTCTGATGCAGTCGAATCCTTGATGGAAAAAATTAGCTGCATGTCATCAGCATAATTGTATATCCTAACCCCCTTCTGTCGGAGGCTAGAGATGAGAGGGCGACCCTGATAAGGTTAGAGGTTCAGATGGGGCACTGTGAGCTAGCTAGTAACTGGGCCAACATTCTCAGATAAATACTTGCGAACTGAGTTCCGTAGTTTGAGGTCCATGTTGTCCAAATACACAGTCCTATTCAATTGGTAGGAACCGCATAACACCGTATAATCATTTTTTTAACTGTTATCGTCGATTTTGTGGGATAACCGCTACATAAAATATTTTGTAAATGGAAAAGAAGTGCTGTTTTTAGTTTTCAGATCAGCATGTAGAGAAGAAAGTTCCATGCCCGGTTGCACCAGGAAACCAATCTCTAGGAAATTGCGGAGTGCGAGGTGCTGGAATCTTCGATTCTGGATAGTATCCTGCAGACATTGTTCACCTGCTCGGAGCAAGCAGAAAATGTCAGCAGGAGGGGCGCAGGGGTCAGGGCATGGTAGGGGCACTCTGGGGGAGGGGGCAAGGAAGGGAGTGTTGTATGTAATGTAATGTAAGGTGGATATCCAGGCGCTGTATAGCTCCCCTGTGTAGTGCCTTGGACAGGATGGCAGGAGAGTTCACAGGGCTGTGAGCTCTGTCATTGGCCCTTGGCTGTTCTCCTGAGCAGGGCTCAAGGAGGGATCCAGGCCCGCTTGGGGAAACATTGCATGCTCTCGCTCTCTTGGAATGCTACCCACACCGGGCTTTGCTCCTGCCATCAGCCCTTGCCCCTGCAGCAGTTTCACCAGGTGAGCATCCAGTGAAACGAAGCCTGCTGTCTCCGGACCCAGAAATATCAGGTTGCAGACCTGGATTTCTAGACCCACTGAGGGTTGAGGCCGTACAGAATTGAGAGTGGTGGAATCTGACGCGAAGTTACCTCTCCAGGTCGAATACTGACACTTGAAGTGATGGGGTTAGAGTAGGGAAGGGGAGGATTATCAAGACGGAGTGTGGGCTGTAATTTGTAGCTATGACAATAAGTGAGAATGCAAAAGTGTGTGTCCAAGTAAACAAATGTTCAAGTAAAAGATATTTTCTCCTCCACATAGTCTCCACCTTTCATAGAGAGCGAGAGACATCCTTTCTATCTTTGTTGTCACTAAATTTCTGAAAAATGCACCCTTGATCTTGATGTTTGTAGATAAAACGTGCCCAACTTTTCATCAATCATCAAGGCGATTGGAGAGAGGTTGATGCTGAGGGTGATTGTTGAAGGATGCTCAGACAGTCTGACTCCTGTGTGATATGCGTTGTAATCTGGGTGGCCAGCGTTCCACGGGATGGTGTATGGCTCTTCAGTCACTTCCTGAAAGCCAGATGATCAGTGGTGGTCCTGAGTTCCAGGTTCATGGGGTGGTCGATGGCTGAGGATCAATTTCACAACTAGTCCATTTGTCTCTGGAGCCATCAGTGTCGGAGCTTCAGTCGTCTTTTGAGTGAAAAATTATAGAAATTTGCAACATACTCCATTTTTTGGAAGTCTATAGGCTACAGAGTTTGATTCAGTCTTACATTTGTAAGTTTGAGAACATCATGTTAGGAAGAGCAGGTGGTTGATGGTTTCTCTTCAGATTCTGGACTGGAGTGTTGAAAACCAGAAATGTTCAAGTGGAAAAGATCTGCCCATCAGCCAGTTTAAGATCACTTCCAAAGATCCACAGCTGGAAGTGATATTCTTCATACAATGCCATCTGTGGGGATCTTTGTCTAGCGCTGAGTTATGTACGTTATTTAGCTTTTCTAGCCTGAAACTCCCAGAAAGGGGCTCAACTAATTCATGGAACACTAACCCATGGATTATTTATCAGGTTAGATCTGTTTGGCAACCAGGTAAGAAAGCTGTTTTTTATGTAGGTCTTTATTATGATAAATTGATCTTTGAATTAAAATTTGAGCTGAATTTGAAGCTGTTGGTCATCTGGTGAAGTGTGTTGCAGCCTCGTCAGTTGCTACTCCTGGTCCTGGGAGGTTTGGTCTAGTTGGCGGGAGAGATCAGTTTCATGGGTGTCTGGAATCAACGAGTGACACAAAGGGCACCGCCTTCAGAAGATGCTGGTTTGGAGGAAGTTTTGAACTGGTTGGGCAACAGAATGTTTTAGTTTGCTCAATGCTTTCAGGCTGCTGTAGAAGATGCAGCTGCATTTCTGAATTTGCTGGATAAAGGATTCTGGAGTTAAGTAGGTCTCTCTGGTACTCAGTCTGGACACTAATATCTTGGGTGTGTAAATTGGGGGCATCTGGGTCAACTGGCAAAATAGTGTGTGTTTGTGCTTACTCACTGTAGGTCGACTACAATAAATGCATTTGTAATGTCATTCTGTCTAAGCCGGGAACGCAGTTTTGAATGTGGGTGGCTTCTGGTTAGCACTTGCATGCTTTTAGTCTTTGGAAGCCCCTGTGTGTCATATGCCAAAGTTCTGAGTGTGTGAACACAACAGGAAAAATGCTCTCATCAAGAACTAACTGTAAGTGTGGAACATTTTTCTTAATCCCTACAATCTAGGTCATGATTGCCAAGGTCTTTTTGCAGTTCTTCTTGCTCTCCTTATAGGGTGGGAGAGCATCGTCTATGGCTTGAACATTGGCACGCTTGTGCACAGTTTGGCCCACAAGGGAATCCGGAGGGACATGACCCCTAATGTAAGGTGGATCATTGGGGAGGTTTTGCCTGTTAGGTGGAGTAGATGCGGCATCTGGAGAAAGTAGGCAAGTAGAGTTTCTTCTACTGATATCAAAGTAAAAACGACCGAATGGACCTGAACGAAAAGCTTGATTGCTGTACATGCACCCTCACTATGGAATGCTCAGCCTTTAGACCAAAAGCTACCAACTATTCTGTTGAGCTTCAGGAAAAAGCTGAAGCACCACTTAGCACTGTTTAGAATAGCACCAAGAAACCCTATCTATGGTGGTGGGCAAAATATAGATGCAGTCAATTATTTGATCAGTCGCTGGGCTGATGGATACGTTCAGAAGAATGATGATGAGGCATACATAATTAAAGTTCTGGACCTGCAGGTTCCGTTGTCCAGGAAACGTGGCCAAAGTATGTGTGCACCAGACAGTCCTGTCCAGACTTTTAGGATAGATGCACGTGGCCCAGAGACTCCTTTCATAAGTAGCCCTATCAGCCTAGAGAGAAGTGCAGTGTTTGTAGAAAGTGTTGCTGTAGGTGATGTTCACCCTCGAAGGGCAAGATGAGCAGATTATGCCGTTGGACCTTGGGTCTAAAACCCTGAGATGAAGCCACGCATGGTGTGTAGTCAGGACACTAGTATTAACTCCTCGGGATGCAATGTCAGCCATGGCTAGGGTGCAGTGGATGGCGGAGTTAGTAATGGTCTTTCCTTCCGCCACCATCTCCTCCCCCACTTTCTTACACTCTCCTGGAAGGTGTTTAATGAGCTCCTGCGTAACATCCCAATGTGCTCTATCATATCTGGAGAGCAGACCGACAGAGTTGGCAATTCTCCAGGGAGTGGCAGTCCCTACAGCTACAGCTACCCTCTACCCAGCAGCGTCTAGCTTCTTGCTCTCCTTATCGGGTGGTAGAGCATCATCCATGGCTTGAGCATTGGCACGCTTGTGTGCAGTATGGCTCACAGGGGAATCAGGAGGGACATGACCCCTGAGGTAAGGTGGATCATTGGAGAGGGATTGCCGGTTGGTTGGAGTAGATGCAGCATCTGGAGAAAGTAGACAAGTAGAGTTTCTTCCACTGATATCAAAGTAAAAACGACCGAATGGACCTGAACGAAAAGCAAACAAATTTGCTTAACTCAGAGCCCCGTTGGTACTCGTCCAACTCTGACCTTGATGGTGGTAAAAACAATCTAACATGCAGTCTGTGACAATGGGTATTGCCGACTGAGGGAGGAGTCACCCTATACCTTGTGTCCTATAGACTTCCTGGAAGAAAAATAACTTGCAAACATGCAAGCCCAACATTAAATGGCAGGAGTATGTGAATCTACAGGAGTGCACAATACGAACAGATGCTTACAGGGTAAGTAACATTTTCCTTATGCTGCAAATCGTAGCCAGGTTGGCAGTCATCAAGGAGGTGTTGTGAATGTTGGTTGGTCAATGATTTTTCTGGGAATTTTCTAAGCTCTGGTAGGCTTAGGAAAGGGACTTGGTAAGGCCCAGTGACTCATTTAGTCTCAAACAAAAATAAGTTTGACAACATCTCACCCATACTAAAAGACCTACGTTGGCTTCTGCCAGAAACCTGGATCAAATTCAGAATTGGATGCATGACCTTTAAAGCACTTCAGACTGGCCAACAAAGCTCCCTCTTGGACCTGCTGAAACGTTCAGGTGGAACCAGGCAATCCCAGGGCAAATCCTCCCTCCTACTAGAACCTCTGCAATTCAAACGATCCTCAGCTCAAAGACAAACTTTTTCCGGTGCCACTCCCACATTTTGGAATTCCTTACCCAAAAAAATTAAAAGTGGTGCCTGGCATCTTTGCCTTCAGGAAACAACTTAAAAAGTATTCATTCAAAACCCACTTCTCATCCAATATTTAAGAGAACTATCCTCTACATTAACTTCCTCTCCCTGATCTCAGGAAAGGTATCCACCTCCCTGTATGTTCTACTCTTGGATAGTATGCGCCCCTTCACATTTCCCCTCTTCCCCTCCTGCTTCATGTTTATTGTATTGATCTAATCTGATGTTAATTTTACGCATATTACGTTTTTGTACTAGGTAAATATACTGACACTTAAAAGCGCTCTAATGCCACTTGGTGAAGCAGCGCTATAGAACAGCACAGTAAATAAAACAAATGTAGGATAGTATTGATTTCTTGCCAGGGGTTGAAAAGGCAGGCGCACTGATGATGGTGGGGTGTGTATGAATTTGTTGGTTTGCGCCCATTGATCATTGCAGTACCTTGTGTAGTGGGGAGAGCAGTAATGAAATGAAAAACTTTGTGAATGGCAGCAGTATTGTTTCTGTTTCAGATTTAGGTGCAGTGAGGGTAAAGATGTCAATCTCATGACCACCACATCCTCAGCAGCATCTTTCTTAAGGACTTTAACCTCCCAGGAGACAGTTTTAGGATTTTAGAAAATGTTTCTCTGCTTGGCATTTTAGTAACATGTACACAATACACTTTTGGTTCAACATTTCTCATTTAACATTATTGCTTTTCTACAATTTATTTTCAGGTTTTCCAACAAGGTAGTATCAGTAAGGCCACCCCAACCAATCTAGTAAAGTATCCACTGCTGTGACACCAGTTCAACTGGGCTTGGCGTGCTTGCGTCAGAGATTTTCTGCACACCTTAGGTTTTGTTGGTGATATACATTAATACATGTTATGCTTAAATCTAATAATTAAACACCTCTGGCTATAGTCGCCACCTTTTTCCACTACAAACCCATTCTTCTTTACGTTGCAGTTGTACCCATCAGTATGTTTCAATGGGGACTATAAACTTGACTGGCCAAATTCAGAGATTTTTAATTCTTAGATCTAACCCTCATGTTCCTCAACCTTAACAGAAGTTTAGTGACTAAGGGGCCGATTCCGATCTCGTTCGGAAGCTCACCGAACGTGATTTGCCCGGGAAAAATACGAGCTGTGCGCGTTTTTTCCGACCGACTCGTACAGCTGTCCGAACGAGCTAGTACGATGCGATTGTACGCGTTGTTTCCGACCGACTCGTTTCCGGGTCTGAACCGCTCCGACCGACTCGTACGGACACGATTCGCACCACGCAATGGAGACGTTACCCGACCGAGCCAGTACGATGCGCGCTTCGAACAGCCCGACCGACTCGTACCGTCCGGCTCCTAAGAGCTGTCGGAGCCGGACTTCGGGGGTTTGTGTCGGACCCCCCTTCACCCGTAGCCACACGAGTCGCACACAGGGGGGACCCAAGGGTCCCCCCTACACATGCATGTACGGTGCGGGTTGCACCGACGCGCACCCACTGTAGGGGGCGCCCTTGTCCAAGACGTACCCATTCAGTCAATGGGAGCCCATGTACGCGTCGTACGACCGGCTCCCATTGACTTCTATGGGAATCCGACCGAATCGCGCCCGGAAGCACACGGACGCATCGTACTGCCCCGGTCGGACTGCAGGAGTCCGGCTCGGTCGGAAATCTCTCCGGGTCCGGCTCGGTCGGAGAGATTTCCGTCCCAGATCGGAATCGGCCCCTAAGTTGTGAAATGTCTTGTTACTTACCGGTAATCTTCATTACCCCGATTAGGGTCCTCCACGTCCCAGTCCTTACAACGTGAGGCAGTCCTGCCTCCACCCAGCCAATCAAAACGCTAGAAACCAAAAAGGCTAAAGGTTACATAAGCCCCTCCCACCCACCGCCATGCCTGTTATCAACAAGACCCAGACACAAACACAGCGGGAGGGAGGGAGGGAAGAGGACTGGGACAGGGAGGACCCTAATCGGGGTAATGAAGATTACCTGTAAGTAACAAGACATTACCCCCTCATGGGTCCTCCCCATCCCAGTCCTTACAACGTAAGGAACTCACAAGCAGAGAACCAAGAAGAAAAACGCAGGACACCAGGGATCCATGCAAAAAGTACAAAACTTTAATCAAATAAATGATCAACGAACAGCAGCATTCAAAACGCCAACAGCAAAACTGTCAACAGAGGCATGTAAAACATCAAGGCGATAATGCCGGACAAAGGTGTGATGGGACTGCCAGGTGGCCGCCCTACAAATCTCCTGGATAGAGACCCCGCCGCCTCAGCCCAGGAAGCAGACACCGAACGCGTTGAACGACCCTGCACATGAGACGGAGGAGGCAGATCCACAGACTTATAGGATTGGCAGACCGCCAGACGCACCCAACGACTGATCGTAGAAGTGGAAACCTTCTTCCCCTTAGCCACACCCCCACAGGAGACAAACAGGGCAGGAGAAAGCCGAAACTCCAGCGAACGCTGGAGGTAAATCTGAAGAGCCCTGCGAACATCCAAAGAAGGGGGAACAAGGGAACCCCCCTCGGCAGGCAAATCAGGAAGGATCACCTCCTGCTGCAAATGGAAATTTGAAGAAACCTTAGGCAAAAAAAGCCGGATCAAGCCGCAAAACAACCCGATCCTGCAGGAACTGTAAATAAGGAAAAGAAATGAGCAAGGCACCCAACTCACCCAACCGACGAGCGGAGGTGATTGCCAGCAAAAAAGCCACCTTAGCGGACAACCACAACAAGTCCGCCTACAACAAGGGCTCAAAAGGGGGCAACTGCAGACCCCGTAAAACAGTAGGCAAATCCCAAGAAGGTACGATCACAGGAGAGACCGGTCGACGAAGCCGAAAGCTCCGAAGAAGCCGACTCACCAAAGGGGCAACAGGCCCCAGGACCCCGACAAGCACGAACCGCCACCCACTGAGCAGACAAAGTGGAAGGGGAAAGGCCCTTTAAAAAACCATCCCGGAGAAATTCCAACACAGAAGCAGGATCCACCCCATGGGAAGAACACCAAGAGACAAAAGAGCCCCAATGACGACCATAGCATTTAAGGGTTGAAGGCCGACGTGACAACTGGATGTCACCAGCCACCACAGAGGAACAGCCCCAGGACTCCAACGTCAACCGCTCAAGAGCCAAGCCGTCAGCCGCAAATGACGAAGACAGGGCAGAGACAGGAGCGGAAACTGTAGAGGAGCCGGAACCAAAGGAAGCCGGACAAACCGACCCTCAGCCAGCCGCAACAGGAGAGGAAACCAAAGGCGGCGAGGCCAGAAAGGAGCAATCAACAGGACTGACACTCTCTCCCCCCGAATCTTCTGCAGCACCCTCGGGATGAGGGGAATAGGAGGGAAGGCATACAGAAGGCCCGAAGGCCAGGAAATCGAAAGAGCATCCACCGCCCAAGCCTAAGGACACATCACCTCCGAACAAAACCGGGGCAGAAGAGCGTTGTGAGGAGAGGCAAAGAGATCGATCCAGGGAGTCCCGAACCGAAGACAAAGGGACTGGAACAGAGGAAGAGAGAGACGGTACAGAACAGAGGATGGAAGATTGCGGCTCAAAGCGTCCGCATGAAAATTCAACTGTCCCAGAATGTATACCGCCCTCAAGGCCAACAGATGAGATTCCGCCCAAGCACAAATCATGAAGGCCAGCAGGTTCAGAGACTCACACTTGGTCCCCCCCTGATGGTTCAAGTAACAACGAGCCACCTGATTGTCAGTACGAACCAACAGATTCGTCCCGTGGAGATGAACCTGAAAGAACTGCACCGCCTACCAGATGGCTGCCAACTCCTGCTAGTTTGAGGAACGGGCGCTGTCCCTTCGAGACCACAGACCCTTGGCCTCCAAGGACCCCAACGTGGCCCCTCAACCCCAAAGACTGGCATCCCTGGTCAACAAAATGGGAGTTGGAAGACAAAACCGATCCCCCTTCTCCAGATTGGGAGTGCAAAGCTACCAGTCCAAGTCCCAAACCAGAGCAGGAGAGAGAGGAACCAGAGTCTCGTAGTCCGCCCGGGAGGAGTCCCACCGAGCCAACAGATGAGTCACCAAGGGCTTGAGATGCAGGCGAGCCCAAGGAACCACAGCAGTGGTGGCAGCCATCAACCCTGTACCTGCAACCAAACACGACCCGGGGCAGAGGGACGACTCAACAGATCCCCCAACAGAGTCTGCAGGGAAAGGATCCGAACAGGAGGGAGAAACACCGCCCCCAGAGAGGTGTGGAACAGACCCCCGATGAACTGAAGTCTCTGAACAGGAACCAGATGAGACTTGGCCAGATTCAACTTGAACCCCAGATCCTGGAACAGGGTCAACGTAGCCTCCACCGCCAGAAGAGCCTTAGGAAAGGAGGAAGCAGAGATCAAACAATCATCAATATAGGGAAACACGGAGAAACCCTGATGCTGCAAAACCCCCACAGCAGGAGCCAAAACCTTGGTAAAAGTCCTGGGAGCATTGGAGAGCCCAAACGGCAAAACCTGAAACTGGAAATGCATCCCCCGGACAGCAAACCTCAGGAACCGCTGACTGACAGGATGGACTGGAACGTGAAAATAGGCGTCTTCCAAGTCCAGAGAAGCCAAAAAATCGCCCTCCTGGAAGAGGGGAATGGCGGACTGCAAAGTGACCATCCGAAAATGATCCAACCGTACCAGATTGTTTAAAGATCGGAGATTCAGTATCGGACGGAAGGATCCATCTGGCTTTGGTACCAGAAACTGATGGGAATAGAACCCCAGGCCCACTTCCTCCACTGGAACCGGCACAACAGCCCCTTTTGACAACAACATGGCGACGTCGGACAACATGGCAGACCGCCTCACGGGATCTCTTGACAACGGGGTAACTTGAAAGCAATCCAGAGGGGGAGGGCCCCGGAAGGGAATCTGGTAACCCCACCTGATGACAGACAAGACCCACTGGTCGGAAATCAGAGCTGACCAACGGTCCAGAAACAAACGGAGCCGAGCCCCCACAACGGCCTAGTCACTTCGGTCCCGCACCAGAGGGATTCTGCTGCTGTTGCTGAGGCCGGTACTTATAATGGAACGCGGCCCCCCGACCACGGGCCCGACCACGAAAGGGCTGAGAAGACAAAGCCCCCTGAAAACCCTGTTTATGAAAAAAAGACTTCTTCTTAGGCACAGGCTGAAAAGGCTTCAACATCTTCTTCACTTCCGCAGAGCGCTGTACCATAGCATTCAAAGCGTCCCCAAAGAGACGGGGACCCACAAAAGGCAGCTTATGGACCAAGGTCTTCTGCGCAGCCTCAAGACGCCAAGGTTTGGTCCAGAGAGACCTCCTACCCGCCACCGCCGCCCCGGTAGCCGAGGAGAAGGCCCACAAGGAATCAAAAGTCACATCCGAGAGGAACTGCGCCAAGACCACCATCTGAGCCAACACAGGAGTAGGATCCCCCTGCTCCTGAAGACAGTCAAACAACTTCTCAAAATCCTTCAGAAGGACCTGTGAGGCATAGGCCGCATAAGTGCTAGCAAGCACCCCAAAATGAGAAGCAGCGTAAAAACGCTTGAGAGCAGACTCCACCTTCCGCTCCACCGGATCCGACAGAGAAGCCTCCTCCGAAGACAAAGAAGAAGAGGAAGCAGAAGCCATAGAGGACAAAAGAGAATTGAACTTTGGAACTGCGGGAAACTGGGAGTCAAAGTCCGCCAGGCGATACCGCTTCCCCAGAAAGCGAGGCATACCCTGCTTATCAACCTCAAGCCATTCTTTAGTCAGTATATCCTTCAGGACATCATGGAAGGGAAGGTCATCCACCACAGAGGAACTATACTGGGCGTAAAACCCCTCATCAGACAATGACTTAGGGTCAAAACCAAGCACCTCTTGAATATGGACCAACATGTCCGAAAAAACCTTGCCCTGGACAGTAAACAGTCTAAATATCGAGTTTTTAATTTCGACCTACAATAATATCGAGTTTGAAATATTGTAGGGACACAATATCGAAGTCAAGAATATCGCCGACCAGAATATCGACCTGAAGGTAAGAAATATCGTTTTTGTTAATATCGAAGTTAGTAATATCGATAGCAAAAATATCGATGTTACTAATATCGATATTTATATTAGTGTTATGTATTTTATTATGTATTTTATATGTTTGTGTTTATATTTTTTGTTAATTATTGTACTAGTTTTAGAATATATGTATAAAATTTTTTAGAAGTTAGTAATTTTTTTTAAAGTAAATTATGCGTTTTAGTACCATAGCGGGTTGTGGATTTATAGGGGAATAGGGTGGGAAGTAATTTAATTATATTAAATTAATTAAAAAAAATTAGGAATTAGTAATTATTTTTAAGTAAATTTTGCGTTTTAGTTCTGTAGCGGGTTGTGGGTTTATAGGGGAATAGGGTGGGAAGTAATTTAATTGTAATTAAGGGGCTCATTACGATGGCGGGCGGAAGCACCACCGCCGTGCTGGCGGATGCAAAAGCACCAGTTACCGCCGGCACGCAGCAGTCCACACGCCCGTCCAATTATGATGCGAAAAGTAGGCCAAACACCGCCGGCAAGCCAGCAACACCGTCCGCCATCAAAGTGCGCCCGTACACGTAGCGGCGCAGCCCAACTGACACACACCGTCCGACGAAACACGTCCCGCCCGGGCGCATAAATTACGATGCCGCAAACAAACGGCTCCCACGGCCAAGAGATACCATACGACAAACCGAAGCGGTAACACGGATGCCGAGCACGGACAACGAAGAAGCGGCTCCCGAGCATGAATCCAGCACTGCAGGCCCTCCCCATGCTCCTGCTGATGCACCACCAAGGACGCAACGTACCGCGGAGACGCAGGTAGGCACACACACAACAAGTGCACGCAAACAGCGCACACAGTGCAAGGGCGGAAAAGCGGACAACCCCCACCAGCGCGTGTACACAACACATCCACCATTGCATCCACATATGACACACAGGCCAAATCGTAACATCGTGGAACACATGTGTACACACCACCTGGGACTAGGAACCAACCACCCCGTCACGGCCCCAAAGCGCCGATGACGCCGCCACACATGCGCACAACGCAGAGGCCAACCGCAGCGCCATGCATGCGTCGCACACAGACACAGGGACACAACCAAGCAGCACACACATCAGCCCCACTCCGAACGCACATGACACGTGACAGGCCTGCCACAGACATGTCCCCAACGCCCAATTCACGGACAACACCCAATGCCACACAACCGACGCACACATGTCAGTGAAGACACGCAACAGCAGGACACACCCCAGTGTAACAAACATGGCGTAGCACACAGCGGCGGCAACACCAACTAGGAGAAGCAGGGCTCCTTCGGGAAGAGGAACGCCAGTACCACACTGAAACACCCATACCACCCTGCACATATGAACAAGACATACAAAACGGAACACCAAAGAGCCCGGGGACCGACAACAGGTGGCCCAAGAATAACATTCACACACAAGGCCCAACGCAGAGCGGAAAGGCAGCCTGCCGCCCACACAAGGGAGAGCAGACAGCACTGAATGACCTTCCATTCCAACTCCGAAACCACAGCCCTACGACAGAAGCCGGTGAATACAGCCATTGTCCAAGAATAGACCAACACAGGCATGCCGAGGAGACCGACCACAGGGCAGATAGCGCATATCACAGAAGCACACAACGGACGGGGAAGAAAGAAGAAAACACTCCCCCATGTCGGCCACATGCAAGTTAATTGGAAGGAGTCACACATCACTGACCTTGAACTGTCTGAGAAGCATGTGGGAAGAGGGCCCGTGTCCTCCAAACAAGCAAACAGAACACAAGTCCTGTCTCCCTACGACTACACAGAGCTCACAGCAACCTCGGAGCGTGCACATTGCAGACTGCACACACAGCCGGAGCACGCCACCACAACGCACCGCTGGGAAATGGCAACCGCAACACACCTACCCAACTACGCCGAACAGCTCAAGCTGTACAAAACCAACCTGTTCCATACATTGGGATGCGATCTCCTGTCCCTGCTGAACGTAAGTTACCGACTGACTTACCGCATCACATTGTTCAGCTGCGTCATGCCCGTCTTCTACTGTCGGAGGTGTCCATACCAGCATCCCGTCGAGATATGCCTCTCCAACCCGGCATGTCTGAAGGCGGACCTGCTACCACTACTCCTCCCTCTGGACGCACACGACAGGGCCTGCTCTGCCTATGGGGGCATGGCGTATGTGGCCAACATCGCACCCGCACTGAAATGGGACCACTGTGCCTCCACACGACGGATCATCGAGAACAGCTACATCGAATGTCACCCAGCATGCCCCATCATGGTCCTCCAAGGGACAACTTACGAACAACACCTTGACAGCCACCATCCGCTACATTGGCTGGCAAACATGTACACCACCAATGACATGGAAGCCCTGCTGGACGGCATCGCATACCTGACAACCTGTCAATTCGTCGGACCACAACGCAGGTTCCCGAGTGACCTATGATGTCCAACCCCGCACCCATGCTTAGCTTCCGCACGGACTGGCCAGTCACCACCACAACAACCATACCAAACGACCGGCAACTGTAACCACACCATCAACGACATCGCCATGACATCGGATATGACCGGGACATGCACACTGTTCCCCATCACATCCAGGAACACCGCATGCATCGTGGGAGGCAGTGGCATGGGCTCTGTGTATCGCACCCACATGGACGGAACTGCACGAACAACCAGGACACGACATGGATCCAGCGCCCATGGACACACACACCGCTCAGTGGACATGAATAGGTCGCCTGGAGTCTGTGGGTGCTGCACCCTCCCACCCCCGCCCCGGGAATCCCATACCAGGACCTTTGCATGGACGACAAGTGCATACAACAACAACACGACCCCAGTGACTGTGACATGTCCAGTAACCACCACATTGCAACAACAAGTGGCACGCCGCTGCATGCACGCAAGCACATGCCCTGATGTCATCTCACATGCACGCGTGCATGAGGAACAACCGCAGCAAACCTGTCACATGGAACTGAGATGGACTGTGCCCATGATGCCAAGCGGTCTGGTAGGCTACATGTATACCGTCTGTGTCAAAGTCCGCAGCTCCGCAGCTATACGTAAATGTACATTAGCACAGCCTTGGCCAAGCAGATGTCACTCTGAAGCCCACATCCCACATGCAACAGCCAATCACATGTAACCCCACACCCTATCCCATTTGCAATCATGCTCAGTATATCCTCAACATGTATTCCGCTGCCAGTAGTGTCCACTATACTGCATCACAGAGGACAGAAGACTCAATATAATGTTTGAAACCAAAACTGTCTCCGCTGACTCATTTCACAAGTACGAATGAGAGAGGATGAGAGTATGTGAAGTACACGGCAGTCGTGACATGACCATGTAGTCCACTGGTATTGGATGTCAACGCAAATGAGTAGCACTACTGTGGAAGACACACATGTGTCGTGTGAAGTCGTATGGACGCAGTGCTCAGGTGGGCGGGTGCGACGGGTAGATGCGCACATGCCAAGTTGGAGCACGCCGTGTTGGGAGGGCTCATGAACAGTACACCACCGCTTCCCTGGGCATTGTGAGAGGACACCTGTCGGGGGGAGTGAACACGTGTGTGCACAGCAGCCGGGCACACGTACAAAGCGGTACCAGGCGCACCTCAGCCCACCCTCTGTGGACAAGCTGGATCCTGTTGTGCGCCCGCCATGCCCCTTGACAAGGCACACACAGCCCCAGTCGACCAGGTGTAACCCCAACATAGTCAATCCGCACAGGCGATACAGGGCACGGGATGGCAGTGGAGCATGGTGTGTGAGAGGTCTCCTCGCGCTCCTCCTGGTCATATCACGCAGGCAATAGAACCTCAACGTCTAGCATGGCACAAGTCAGATGGAAGTGTAGGGGGACGCACCACAGCACGAGCAGCACTGACGTCACGGGAGGTGGCTCGCACCATCCCATCCATTGCCCATCATACCAACCACGCCACATGCCATTGCGACTAAGTGCAAGCGCGTGCGCCACCACCCCGAGCCCTCCCCAGAGAGGCCAAAGAGTGAATGTGTGGGCCATCAGCCACAGACGGACGCGGCCTGGCCGCAAGGGCAGCCACAGCCACTGGGTGTCGCAGGTGGCGGATCCGGAAGGCAAAGACTGTGATGCATAGTCCATGCAGGCCGGGTCTCCATTTGGGGCACCACGCAGGTGGACGGCGTCCCGCAACACATCATACCCTGAGACAGCCCACTCGTGCAACTGGACCCACACATACACTCCTTGCCCTCTCTGGTGCGAGCTTGGGGCTGCCTGTGCAAGCGCTAGCCTCGCAGGTGAGCATGCATATTGGGGGAGCGAGGGGAGGACATGAGGGCTGGGGCGAAGATGACTGTATCACTGTCAGTTAGTACAAGGGATGACCCAGATGTGGAAAGGAAGAGACGTGTCCCGTGTGTACTGCAATCAATCAATCAATCAATCACGGCATTTATAGAGCGCGCTACTCACCCGGGAGGGTCTCAAGGCGCTGGGGGAGGGGGTAAGTTACTGCTCGAACAGCCAGGTCTTGAGCTGCTTCCTGAAGGAGAGATGGTCCTGGGTTCGCCGAAGGTGAGTGGGGAGGGAGTTCCAGGTCTTGGCTGCCAGGTAGGAGAAGGATCTTCCTCCGGCGGTGGCTCTGCGGATGCGTGGTACGGTGGCGAGGGCGTGGCTGGTTGATCGTAGCTGGCGGGTGGGCGTGTAGAAGGTCATGCGGTCGTTGAGGTACTTGGGGCCCAGGTCGTGGAGGGCCTTGTGTGCGTGGGTGAGGAGTCTGAACGTGATTCTCTTGCTGACGGGGAGCCAGTGCAGGTCTTTCAGGTGTCCGGTGATGTGGCTGTGTCGGGGGATGTCCAGGATGAGTCGTGCGGAGGCGTTCTGGATGCGCTGGAGTCTTTTTTGAAGTTTGGCTGTGGTTCCGGCGTAGAGGGTGTTCCCATAGTCCAGTCGGCTGGTGACGAGTGCCTGGGTGACGGTCTTCCTGGTTTCAGTGGGGATCCATCTGAAGATCTTGCGGAGCATCCGCAGGGTGTTGAAGCTACGAAGATGAGACGGCGTTGACTTGTCTGGTCATCGACAGGGAGGAGTCCAGGATGAAGCCCAGGTTGCGTGCGTGGTCCGTTGGCTTGGGCGCGGTGCCCAGGGCCGGGGGCCACCAAGAGTCGTCCCAGGCGGAGGGTGATGAGCCCAGGATGAGGACTTCCATCTTGTCTGAGTTCAGTTTAAGGCGGCTGTTCCTCATCCAGTCGGCGACGTCTCTCATCCCGTCGTGTAGGTTGGCTCTGGCGGTGGTGGGGTCGTTGGTGAGGGAGAGGATCAGCTGGGTGTCGTCGGCGTAGGAGATGATGTTGAGGTTGTGTTGGCGTGCGATGGCTGCGAGGGGGCTCATGTAGACGTTGAAGAGGGTTGGACTGAGTGAAGATCCTTGTGGAACGCCGCAGATGACTTCGGTGGCCTCGGATCTGAACGGGGGAGGCGGACTCTCTGGGTTCTTCCGGCGAGGAACGAGATGATCCATTCCAGTGCTTTCTCTCGGATTCCGATGTTGCTGAGGCGCTTCACTAGGGTGCGGTGGCAGACGGTGTCGAACGCCGCGGAGAGGTCCAAGAGGATGAGGGCTGCTGTTTCCCGTTGTCGGTTAGGGTTCTGATGTCGTCGGTGGCTGCGATAAGGGCGGTCTCGGTGCTGTGGTTGGCCCGAAACCCGGACTGCGAGGGGTCGAGGGATCCATTCGTCTCGAGGAAGGTGGCAAGCTGTCTGTTGACGGTCTTCTCGATGACTTTGGCCGGAAACGGAAGGAGCGAGATGGGACGGTAGTTCTTGAGGTCGGTGGGGTCCGCCGTTGGTTTCTTCAGGAGGGCGGTAAGCTCGGCGTGCTTCCAGCTCTCCGGGAAGGTGGCGGTGTGGAAGGAGGAGTTGATGATGTCCCGGAGATGGGGTGCGATGGTGGCGTCGGCTTTGTTGAAGACGTGGTGTGGGCAGGGGTCGGTTGGTGATCCGGAGTGATCCGGAGTGGATGCAACTAGTCGCCAATCCAACTACCCCCCCATGTCCGGAATGTAAGCCCGCACCTAGGCCCGCCCATCCGCCACATCGAACATACCACCAGCACGACAACCTTCCCATTCGAAACACTGACTGGGGGTGGCGACCAGTGTACAATCATGTGTAGCCTACCCACGCGTACATGTGGGCCCTCCATGATCCATGTCACCTGCGGCAAAGTCATGACATGCGCAATGAGGGAAGTGAGGAGAGCTGTCCGCCCCACGCGCAGAAGGTGCATCAGCTCCACAGACCCAGCAGCGAGTCCAGCAGGGGTCACATGTGCAGGGGCAGCTGTGCCTGGTGTGAAGGCACATGCATATAGACAGCACATCGACCAATGTGTAGTCTGCCCACATCTACAGTCCATCATCATGCGGACATAGGAATTGAACACAGGGCAACACATCTCAGTTGGTGCACCCACCGTGACCAACAATGCGCAATCATCGACGTACCCGCCCTGTGCATGGCCCCCACCCAACGGAGGCACATCCAGTGCCACCATCCCACACACAAGCCTTCCACGGAACATGCTGTGTCCAATGGTCAGTACAGAGTCAGCGCCCATCTGGTGGATCCTGAACAGGAGACACATGCACACACATGCCAGCTCCCACTATGTACGTCTGCCACCTGGCACGTGCAATGTAACCTCTCACCTGTGACGTGTGACTGCAAGCACACAGCCGTCTTGGCATGGGGCTGTCAATGTGGACACCTGTCAATGTTTCGGGAGGTGTGATCCGTACAGTGCTGTACATAGGGTGCAGTGCTGACACCTACTACTGTCTCATATCCCCTCGTGCCACAGGTCCCACTTGTTTTGGCCGCTCAGCCTGTGCCCACATCGTCGTCGTCGTGTGCCATACTCATCCAGCCGCGGAAGCAGTTCCATGCTCAGCAGACATTCATGTTGCCGTGGCGTTGCCGCTTGACGGATATGCAGTCAGTCCCCCTCAGCACGCCCCGCAAGTCATTGGGGCCTAGATCCCCATGTGCATGCACATGGCAGTGGTTTGTATCACTAGCCATTGCCATTGTTGGGAGACCTGTGTAAGTGTATTGTGGCCGTGCCGTCCCAGCTTGACAGCTGGGCTGTGGCTCATGTGCTTGCTCAGTCATGTCAGTGATGTGTATGCGAAATTGCTATGTGTCGTGTTGCTTTGACATTTGTCCTCTGCCATTGTCCCTAGGCGGAGACCGAACATTGACCGCCCATACCAATTGCTGGCGGACATGGACGATACAGAGGTTATTAGGAAGTTTCGGCTGGACAGGCCAACCCTGCATCGACTGTGTGCCATGTTAGAACCCCATCTCCGTCCCCGCAGGGTGTATCCGACTGCTGTCACCCCCACGGCTAAGGTGATGGCCGCCATGCATTTCTTCGCCACTGGGTCATTCCAGCACACAGTGGGCATTGGAGGAGGGATGTCCCAGCCCATGTTCAGCAAGGTGCTGAGGGATGTACTGGCAGCCATGATGCTGTACCGAAACAGGTACATCCGCTTCCCCAGGGCTCGTGAATTGGCGGCAGTGAAGGGTGCATTCTATGCCCTTGGCAGAATCCCACACGTCGTTGGAGCCATTGACTGCACACATGTCGGCCTTGTTCCACCACAGGCCACTGAGCACCTGTACCGCAACAGGAAGCACACGCACTCCCTGAATGTGCAAGTGGTGTGCCTTGCGGACATGGTGATCACCCACGTGTGTGCAAAGTTCCCAGGCTCGGCCCATGACGCACACATAATGCGCAACAGCATCTTGCCACGACTGATGTCCAATATGCAACAGGATCGTGCCTGTATTGTCGGTGAGTATGTGGAGTGGTGTAGCGTGCTGGTTGTGCGATGCTGTCCCCTGTCCAGTTGGAATTGCAACGGTTCTCTGTGTCCCTCACACCCAGGTGACTCTGCGTACCCGAATGGGGCATGGCTGCTCAGTCCATTGAGGAATCCTCGCACCCCAGCAGACGATCGCTACAATGAGGCACATGGGAGGACCAGACGTGTGGTCGAGCGTACCTTTGGCCTCCTCAAGTCCAGGTTCAGGTGCCTGGACCGCACCGGGGGTGCGCTGGCGTACTCCCCACAGAAGGTGTGCCAGATAGTGGTGGCGTGCTGCATGCTGCACAATCTGGCCATTCGGAAGCAGATCCCCCTCATCGTGGATGACGGAGATCAACCAGGGCCCCAGCCCGCAGACCAGGACAGCTCGAGTGAGGAGGACAGCGGAGAGGAGGAAGCTGGTAATGTGCGGCAGCAGCTCATCGCCCGCTACTTCACTTGACGGTGAGTGTCCATGTACGACGGCTGATGTGGCTGTATCTGTGCAGGTGTGTGTGTGCTGTGTCAGGGTGGCCGTTTGTTCACTGCGTGCTGTGTGTCAACGCTCCATGGCCAGGGTAGTATGCCACTGTTGGTGGCTGTGGCATTGTGCCCTATTGCTCTGTGCGATGTGTGTACATTGCTTGTAGTTGTTGACATGTACTGTGTGATGGGTGTGTGACACACTCATTGAATGTGCTCCTGTTCTGTCTCCCACCCCTAGGTCCCTACAGGCCCTCCGGATTCAATTGCCATGCCACGCATCAGGTGCCTTTCCGCCTAAGGTGGCCGTTGAATTCCGTACAAATAAAACACAGGGCACAAACAGCAGTTAGTGAAAAGGTGCATTTATTACAAACTGTGACATGTGATTGTGTGTAAGGTGATGACAAAAGTGGTGCGTGCAGTGACAATGAGCTGTCGGTCATGGCTGCGTGATGATCAGGGTGTACCCACTGGTTCTATGTCCATAGTCCAACACACACATGCCATCCAGATGGCTGTGTGGAGTGGGATCGTAGTCCAAGTCAATGCAGTGGCTGGTCAAGGAAGGCTGGCGGAAGGCTGGCTGGCTGCCTCACTTGCGTTTGGAGCGTGCGAAGTCCTCCCGGGAGATCTGTTTCCACTTCGGACGGCCCCTTCCACGTTTGCGAGGGGGGTGCCTGCTTGCGACATGCTGGTGGTTGAGGTGTGCTCACTGGCTGTGGACGCAGGGGAACTGGACACTGCTGCTCCACCCTGCGCCCCGGCAGGTGGTGGCGGAGGGGGAGCTGCTGTCCCTGGCTGTGACCTCACCGCCACCACCAGCTGGCCCATGAGGTCCACGATTTGGCCCATACGGGCGTCCATGGACCTCAGCACCCCCAGCACCTCACGCGTGTCTGAAGCAGACCGGACCCATTGTCCTTGGGCCTCTTCATAGGCCCCAAGGACTCTGGCCATTTGAGGCAGGGCATGGCTCCCAGGGGAGGCTGGCGTTTCCCTGACCCTGCTCCTCCTACCAGTCCTGCTGCCACCGGCCTGCCCACTAGCCACATTGCTCACCACGGTCCTCGCTGTGGCTCCCAGGGTGGATCCAGTCGGCCGGGCCACCACCTGCGCTGGGGCTGGTGCCAGCGAAGACGTGGTGGTGGTGGCGGCGGTGGTGGTCGGTGCGGCGATGGTGGCGGTTGCGGCAGTGGTAGTGGCCACAATGACCGTGGGTGTGGCCGCAACGACAGTGGCAGCAGGGGGCTGGGAATGTTCAGCAGCCCTGGATGATGGGTTGGTGGGTAGGAGGGGTCCTGGGGAGCGGCTGGGCCCTGCCACACCAGATGGGCCTGCTTGGTGGTCCGTGTCCGAAGAGGAGGACAGATCCTCCAGATCCGTGTGTCCTCGTTGGGGGCTTGTAGGCTGGCTGTGCTGGCTGCTGGCTCCATCCCCAGCATCCAGCAGTTCGTCACCTGTGGAGAGAATGAGATTTGTTATTGTGTTGCACCTGGCGAAGTATGTATTTGTCGTCTGACATTAACAGTTCGTGCAATCTCGTACATGGGTTTCCCGGAGGCGTGTGTGTGGCTGTAGCATCTGTAGTTGTGTGTGCTTGGCAATGGGACAGTGTGCTGTGCACATGTGGCATGGGACGGATTGGCCATGCCGATGGGTGTGTTGCTGTGCCCCTACTTATTGTGACTCTGGTGTATGCGGGCTCCTGGCCCATCCTGGGTCTGGTTTGTACTTTGCTTTTGGTGTTCAGATGGGACGCTTAGGAACGCATATGGCAACATGGGGGCCATGCCCCAGATTCGCATTTGGGAGGGAATATGCTTTTGGGGTTCAAATGGAACTCTTAGGAACGCATATGGCAACATGGGGGCCATGCCCCAGATTCGCATTTGGGAGGGAATATGCTTTTGGGGTTCAAATGGAACGCTTAGGAACGCATATGGCAACATGGGGGCCATGCCCCAGATTCGCATTTGGGAGGGAATATGCTTTTGGGGTTCAAATGGAACGCTTAGGAACGCATATGGCAACATGGGGGCCATGCCCCAGATTCGCATTTGGGAGGGAATATGCTTTTGGGGTTCAAATGGAACGCTTAGGAACGCATATGGCAACATGGGGGCCATGCCCCAGATTCGCATTTGGGAGGGAATATGCTTTTGGGGTTCAAATGGAACGCTTAGGAACGCATATGGCAACATGGGGGCCATGCCCCAGATTCGCATTTGGGAGGGAATATGCTTTTGGGGTTCAAATGGAACGCTTAGGAACGCATATGGCAACATGGGGGCCATGCCCCAGATTCGCATTTGGGAGGGGATATGCTTTTGGGGTACATGCTGTGAGCCATGGGTGCCGAACGTGACATGTGTTGTGGCAGCATGACAGTGCATGGTTTGAGGTGTGTGCATGCTTGACATGGCCTGCATATTTGCTGTCTGTTGTGATTACTGGACATGGCATTGGACGCATCGTTAGTGAGTGATAGTTGTGTGCCAGCCAACGTATTGCAGTTGTCCCATCTCCTTGGTGTGCGTGCTGCCCTGTGCCATGTGCATCACTGCAGTGCTCGGGGGGTGTGGCCCATGTTGTGTGTTGTTGCTCACAGTGTATCGTGCGCTTCATTGACTTCTGGCACATGGTTGGTCATGGGCATGTATCTTAGCGTGACTGCTGTATGTGTGGCAGCTGTGCGGATGACATGCCTTTCATGAGACTGGGGCTGACGGATGGGATGGATGGTATGTTGTATGTGCATGGTGTGTCTGTGTGTTTGATGGGTTCAGTGGTGTTCGTGTGCATTTATGTTGTTCCGCTCTGTTGCGTCTAGTGTTGTTTGTCTTACATAGGCGTAGTTGTGGGGTGTGTGGTTGACAGGCAGTAGGGGCTACATGGACAGGACTTCAATGGTGTTTCGGTTGTGTGTGATGAGTTGCACAGTGGCTGCCGTGTGGGACTATATTCAGTGTGGCTTGTGCATGCAGACGTGGCTCCTTGGGTGTTGCTATGTCTGTGATGGGTCATGTGGGGTGTGAGTCTGTTGTTCATGTCCGTGTGCACATTGTTCACTTGTTCGTGACGGTGGGCGGTGCTGCGTGTTCGTCTGCTACGTGACATGTCCCATGTGTTGGTCGTGTTATGGTCCTCATGCCTCCAGTAATCCAGCCCTGTCCAGTTTCCCACCTGCAAGTTGTTCGTGCGTGCACTGTACTGGATGCCACATGGCTCTAAGCGGGGGTGCTCCATGTTGCAGGTCTGTGGGGGTGGGGGGTGTTGTGGGTCGTGGGGGTGGCTGGACACCCACTGACACCGATTGCTGTGGACCGTGATGTCTGCCTTTCGGCTGTCGTTGTGCACTGCGGTGGCTGACACGTGGCTGTGGGGTGTGGGGGATGCTCCTCCTTGCTGTGCTGTGGGACTGGGGCCTGGTGTGTGTTGTACTTGGGCTGTCCACCCTCCCACCCACTGCACTTTGTGTTCCTGCCACTTACCTGTTACTTGTCGGTTAGTGCAGCTGTGGCGGACACATGGGTGTGGTGGGTGCTCGTTGTGGCGCTTCTGGCATATTTGGGGACCTGTTGGTGGTTACGTGGCTGGCTGAGTGTACACATGTCCCCACGTATGTTACAGTTGTTCGGTTTGGGCTGTGTGTGGTGGTGTCTGTTGCATGTGTGTGTGATGTGTTGTGTATTGTGTGCTGGACATGGGGGTGTTTGTCCCTGGGAGATGTGGCATGGTAGTTGCGCATGTGAGTACATAGCGGTGTGCTGGTATACATTAGTTTGTACTTACCAGCCTCCACTCCCCCTGCTAATCCGGCGAGGATCTCCGGATGTATTACGACTCGCACCTTCTCCTCCCACGCTTTGAAGGTCTTAAAGAGCGCGGGATTCCCTCCGCCAGTGACGGCAGCCAGCTCTCTGTTTTTGCCCTCCTTCTTCTTGACCAGGCTCTTTACGTCATTCCAACGTTTGTTTATTTCACCTCTGTTCCTGGGCAGGGTCCCGACTGCATTCACCTGGTCTACGATCCGGTTCCACATTCTGTTTCTGGTGGCTAGTGGTGTGTGCTGGACCATGTTCCCATAGATTTGTGGGTACACCTTGATGATCTCGTCGACCATGACCGTCAGCTCAATGGGCGTGTACTTGGGCATTCTTTGTGGTGCCATGGTGTTTGTGGTGCTGGTGCGGTGTGTGTTGTGTAATGTGCAGGGGGTTTGTGGTGCCGGTGTTTGGTGGTGGTGGTGGTGGTGGTGGTGGTGTTTGGTGGTGGTGGTGGTGGTGGTTGTGATGTGTGCGTTTCTGTGGTGTGCTGCTGTCCTTGCTGTGTCACTGTGTCCTCTCCTCTCCTCTCTGGTTTGCAATGTAGCAAGGGGTTGTGGTCTGTGGGAGTGCTGCTTTTGTACTCACCTATGTGGGTGTGTCCTCATGGTCTGTTGTTTTCAGGTGTGTTGTGTCTGGGGTTCTGGCCTTTGTATTTTTTGTTTGTCCGGGGGGTGTTTTCGGGATGTGTACTGTGCTTGTGTATTTGTGCGTGCCTTGCTGTGTGGACTTGTTGGCCATGTTGTGTGCTATTGGTTTTGTGTGCGGATGGTTTCTGTGCAGGTACGTGGGCGCCATGGCTTCTGCCGTGTCGATTCTCATCGGCGTTGTTAGCGCTGGCGGGCGGTATATTTGTGGTTTTTCCGCGCTCATGTCGGTGCGATCGTAATTTCACGTGCGGTGTGTCGGCCGTGAGGGCGGGCGGTTTTGTGTTGTCGTGCGTGTTTCCGTCCGTGGCGGGCGGTTTGACTCCGACTCGGACGTTGGCGGGCGGTATTTTGTGTGATTTTTCCGCCGATGGCGGTTTTCGGTTTGTGTAATCGTAATGGCGTGGTCGGTGTTCGGGCGGTGTGTGCGGGCGGATTTTTGCCGCTTCCATGCCTGGCGGATTTTTTTACACCGGGTATCGTAATGGGCCCCTAAGTTACTGAACCGAACTGCACCGAAATTACAACTGGAAGAGGTCTCAATGTACCCATCAAATCTGGTGTTATTCTTTTTAACTATTGTTTTACTGTAGCCTTTGAGTTCTCCATTAAGTCATCAAATCTGGTGTTATTCTTTTTAACTATTGTTTTACTGTAGCCTTTGAGTTCTCCATTAAGCCATCAAATCTGGTGGTATTCTTTTTAACTATTGTTTTACTGTAGCCTTTGAGTTCTCCATTAAGCCATCAAATCTGGTGTTATTCTTTTTAACTATTGTTTTACTGAAGCCTTTGAGTTCTCCATTAAGCCATCAAATCTGGTGGTATTCGGGGCGTGGCCAGCAGCATGGCCGTGTAGGACGCGCTTTCGCCGAGCTCCGGCAGAAAGCATTATCCGACGTTAATTCCGGCAGTTTCAAGGCTCGGAGAACACCTCTTATGCACCCCTCGGCGTTGCTGACACCCTACCTGAACTTGAGGAGGACCTGGGAGCAGTTTCGTGCCCTGGAGCTGCCAATCCGAGACTCGGAGAGACGCTGTGCCCACGCTGGCAAGATGGTGCCGGCGCGGTCCTGAGCAGTTGCGGACCTTTTCCTCTGTGCTGCGGAGCCCTGGGGACCCAACCGGGGGACTATCGGCCATCGCGTGTGCCCTCCTCCCTGAGACCTGACAGGGAGCTGAGGTGGGATTCTTCCCCTGTGACCCTGAGTGCGGCTGGACAGTGTTGCACCCGTGGAGACGGCCTCTGGACGATCGGCTCCGCGGAGGAGGTGCGTCCTGCTGCGAGGGGCATGCGGCCTGGGTCGGAGACCGAGTTGCGCCGCATCGTGAGGCGACCCCAGATAAGCCGGGTGACCGCGGGTGTTTGCGGCGCCCGGTAGCGAGGCCTGGGGGTCGGACCGGAGAGGGCGAGCCGAAGTGGAGTGGAGCGCCGGCCGTAGAGGGCCCCCGGTGTGCCTGCGGCCCCCTCCCCCTGGAGACTGTGCCTTCGCCTTCATCCAGCCCCCCCTCCTCTTCTTTTGTCACCTGGGGCCGGGGCGGAGTTGGTCTGAGGACCGAGCGTCCGAGTTGGGGGGCGCCCCCGCTCATACGGCCTGAGAGCCTGCTGCGACTTGGGCCCCTGGCGGTGTGGGGACGTCCCACGCTCTGCCGTGCCGGTGTGAAGCTCGACGGCACCGAGGTGGGGTCGGCCCTTTCCTGGACTGCCCTGTCGCTGAGGGGGGGGGGGACGGGGGTGCCCCTGCTGAACCTGGGCTGCACTGACTGTCTTGGGCCCCTGAGGGCGAGCGGGGACGACACTGCGGGGCACCTTTCTTTTCTGGTGTCGGCTGGAGGGCCCGGACCCAGAGTGAGCATTACCTGCTGGGACGTGCGGCCCGTGGCTGGGACAGCGAGGGGCACGGCGGCCTGGGCTCCCCCCCCTCCACCGTTATAGCGCTGGACCCCGACATTGACGCTCTACACCGAGGGACCCACCCCTGGGAGTTACGACTATGGGCAAGGACAAAGACCCAAAGCCGCCGCGACAGGGCAGAATGGACCGCTACACAAAGGTCATCACCACCCCCAACCCCCCCGGAGGAGCGGCCGGCTACTCGCACTGACACAGACACCCTTCTCCAGGCGATCCAGTCTTCTAGGACGGCATTGGAGGGGAAGATTGGAGAGGTGGGCGCAGAGGTGACGCTCCTGAGGCAAGATCTCCGAAACCTGGGGGCCAGGGTCACGGAATCAGAGACCAGGTTGAGTGAGGCTGAAGACGCCCTTCAGGACGTCCGTAAGGGCATGGCAGACCTCAGATCCTCGACCAAGGACATACAGTGGCGGGCTGACGATGCGGAAAACAGGGCAAGACGCAACAACCTCCGCTTTGTGGGCTTTAGAGAAGGCATTGAAGGGACAAATATGCTGGAGTTTCTTCACTCTTGGCTCCGCTGCACCTTCCCGACAGACTTGTTCTCTGCTTGCTTCGTCATAGAAAGGGCGCATAGGGCCCTGATGGTGCGGCCGCCCCCCGGGGCGCAGCCGCGGCCTGTGATAGCGCGTTTCCTGAACTTCCTAGACAGGGACATGTTTATGTTTATGGGATTTGTAAAGCGCATGACTACCCATGGGCATCTCAGCGCTGGAGTGATACAGGAAGGAGACTGTTTAGCACTTGGGTTTAAGGAAAGAGCCAGGTTTTCAGTCTTTTTTTAAATGCCACTTCATTGTCAATTAGTCGGAGTTCCGGGTCCATACTATTCCAGAGTTTTGGCACCAGATGGGTAAATGACCTTCCACCCCATCTGGCTCTCTTAATTGTGGTGGAGTTCATCAGGAAGTTGGAGCTTGACCTGAGTTGTCGACAGGGGGAATAGTGTGAGACCAACTTTTGAATCAGGGCGGGTCCTCTCCCATACATGGCTCTGTGGGCTAGGCTTAAGGACTTGAATTTGATTCTGGCTTGGACGGGGAGCCAGTGAAGCTCTCTGAGTGCAGGTCTAACTGAATGATGTCTGGGTATATTCAACAGCAGTCGGGCAGCTGCATTCTGGACGACCTGCAGTCTGTTCGTGACATATTTAGGGGAGCCCAGAAAGAGGGAGTTGCCGTAGTCCAGCCTTGATACCACCAGGGCTTGGACTACGGTTTTCCCAGACTCCTCTGGAAGCAGGGACATTATTTTTTTAATCATGCGGAGTATTCCAAAGCAGGTACCTGATAATTTTTTGGCCTGAACCTCCATTGTCAGGTTCTGGTCCAGCCACATACCTAAGTTTTTTATGGCTGTTTTTGGAGGAGGAGGCGATCCCCAATTAGAAGGCCAGGAAATCTCTGCGCGGGGGCTAAAATTGTTGCCTAGGATCATTAGCTCCGTTTTGTCCCCATTCAGTTTGAGGCTACAATCCGCCATCCAAGATCCGATTTTTTCCAGGCAGGGGACGAGTTGTCTATGGTCCGAGTTAAGCGAGTCTGAGATTGAGAACACTAGTTGAGTGTCATCGGCATATGACACGATGGAGAGACCAAATTCCTGTATTATATGTGCCAAGGGGCTAAGATAAATGTTAAAAAGTGATCCTTCGAGAAGCTAGGAAAATCGGAGAAATCAGACACAAGAACGCACGTATAATGATTTTCCCAGACTACAGCAGAGAGGTATAGAAGCAAAGGCGGACCTTTGATTCGGTGAAGGCGAAGCTTCGAGAGCGCAAAATCCAATATATGCTCCTGTTCCCCGCAAAACTGAAAGTGTTATACTTGGGGAAGACCCACTTCTTCCAAACGCCGGAGGAAGCGTGGCAATGGTTGGAGGAATGGCCTATCTTAAAGCAACCGGAGAGCTTACCGCGCCAAAGTCAACCAGTGGCGGGGAACATCCCGCGACCATCAGACCGTCAGGGAACACTCCGTCCCCGGGGTTCCCGGAGGACCCGCCTGCAAGAGGCGACGCCCTATGCATCGAGGGGCAGCGGCAGGATCCGGCGGCTTGGTGGTCGCTCGCTAGACTCCCGCTTGTTGGCGGGCTCTCGCCCTCTCCGCCTCCCCGATCACCCTGGACCTGACACGGAGACGGACACTAGAGGCAGCACTTCCGGAGATGAGGGCGAGGATGACCCTTCTTTGCATCCCTTGGCCGCTGCCATAGTGGCAATGGAGCACGATGCGGAGACAGAAACTTTGATAACGCAGGGGGACCCCCCTGACTCACACTCCTGAATATAGAGCCTGTGGAACTGGCCGTGGTATCACCAATAAAACGACGGAGACTGCTGATTGGACACTCCCCCCTCCTGGGACATATAGATAGCGTACCCTGCTGAGTGCTTTAAGTGCTCTCTTTTATCGCAGGCGAGCGACTGGGACTGGCCATAGACTTGGGCTTGGAAAAGCCCCTTCTCCTACTTTTCCTTTTCCAGCTTCTCTTTTCCTTACCTGACTCTTCCCTCCCCTTGCCTGTACTTCCAGTCCTTGGCGCCTGGCTGTCTTTAGTCCTCTCAGGACTGTTTCTTGGTTTTCACTGGGGTCGCTGTAGGAGTTTGAACTTGCAGCGTAAGTTGGGTGCGGGTGGGCGACAGACCTCTACCACCCTTAGACACCATCTCGAGCGCCTGGCACGGGGGGTGACACTGGGGAGGAGGGAGGTGGGATGGGGGGCTGGGGGTAAGGGGTTTCCTTTCATGTTGTTGTTTTTAAGGTTCGTTATGTTTTTTGCTGAGGTACAGTCGCAGAGGTTGAAGACCGTGCATACTCCCCACATTTCCTGGATAGGG
Source organism: Calotriton arnoldi (assembly GCA_963921515.1). Taxonomy (NCBI): domain Eukaryota; kingdom Metazoa; phylum Chordata; class Amphibia; order Caudata; family Salamandridae; genus Calotriton; species Calotriton arnoldi. The sequence goes on along the minus strand of CAWUFW010001626.1, from coordinate 713,486 downwards.
TATTATCTTCTCACCCATATATATGTAGCGCACCACTACACAATAACCGAACGTGATGGGTCCGTCAGTTAGCCCCTTTACAGTGCTGACCTGGAATGTCAACGGCTTGGGTGACAAAATTAAGAGGGGTTTAGTGTCGACATTTATCAAACGCGCTCACCCGGATGTGGTGCACCTGCAGGAAACCCATCTCAAGGGCACAAAGTGTGGGTTCCTCGCACGGGGGGCCTATATGGTACTGGCACATGCGGGATACACCTCAGGCTCTAGAGGAGTTGCCATCCTGATAAAAAAGTCACCGCCTTTCCGGATCACACGGACGTGGATAGATCCCCAGGGAACCTATGTGGGAGTGACGGGGACATGGGGGAGGAGGAATGTCACTATCCTCTCTGTGTATGCCCCGCCGAAGTTGCAGACCAGGACCCTACATGGGGTGACGGACATACTGTTGGAAACACCGGGATCGACGCACATCATTGGGGGTGACTTTAACGACGTGATGTACGCCCCTCTGGACTGCTAAGGCACTCAGGCTCCCTCCCCCCCGGTTACACAATTAGCCCACCTGGCTAATACTTTGGGTCTGGTGGATGTCTGGAGACATTTGCACCCAGAGGTTCGACAGTACTCGTATTACTCCGGGGCGCACAGGGTCCATTCGCGATTGGATTATGTGTTCCTCCCCCAGGGAGCTCTACAGGACATTTATAAGGCGGAATATAAAGCCCGGGGGCTGTCTGACCACTCGCCCCTCTATGTTCGAGTGGGAGAAAGGTCCCACACTGGTCGGGGGGGCTGGAGATTAGCGGCATGGGATTTACAGAATAAAGAGGTGCTCCAGGGTCTCCGGGAGGACACCAAGGTTTTCTTTGCCGAAAACGTGGGCTCGGTGCACACAGGGGTCACGTTATGGGAAGCCTACAAAACGGTACTGCGGGACAGGGCCCAGAACCGAATAGCCTGGGAAAAGAGGAAAGCGCAGGAGGAACTCACCACATTGGAAGTCCAGATTCTTACCCTTGAACGACGGCACCTCTCACATAGGGACCCGCAGGTGTTGCGGCAGTTAACGGACGCACAACACCAATATAGGGCTCTGGCCACGCAGGAGGCCAAGACACAGGCCCAAGCGACGTTGCACCGACTGTACGACGTGGGCGACAAATCAGGAAAGCTCCTGGCATGGCTTAGCCGTAAAGAGAGGGAGGCCCGTTGGGTAGAGAGCGTGGTTGACTCCCAAGGAACTACACAGACACACGATGTACAGATAGTACAGACATTTGCGTCCTATCAGCGTTTCTACGAAGCCCGCGACCTGAGGGCACCTACGGCCGTAGACGACTATTTGATAGGCATCCAAACCCCATCATTGGACGAAGCTGACAGGGAGGGCCTAGATTCGGACATAACAGTGGACGAAATAAAACAGGCCATAACTAGACTACGTCCTGGGAAGACCCCGGGCCCAAATGGCCTCCCCGCTGAGTTCTACAAGAAAAGCGCCGATCTCCTAGGTACACACCTCCTGCAGCTTGTCCAGGACGCCTCTCAAGAGGGAATCCTGCCCCTGGATCTGAGAATGGCCACGATCATACCTATCTACAAGCAGGGGAAGCCCCCCACGGACTGTGCATCCTACCGCCCCATCTCCCTCCTTAACATGGAGGTGAAAATATTGGCGACTATCCTGGCCCTGCGCTTACGTCAGGTTATCACTGACTTAGTGCACCAAGACCAAATGGGCTTTCTGCCCGGCCGGGCGACTCGGTTCAACCTATGAAGGACCCACAACTGGCTCATGGCGGTTCAGGACCGAGACGAGCCACACTTCCTACTGTCTCTAGACGCGGAAAAGGCGTTTGACGCGGTACACCGGCCCTTCCTAGAGGCCACCTTGGTCAAATTCGGTATAGGCCCTAAATTCCGGAAATGGATAGGACTTTTATACAGAGATCCCCGGGCGAGGGTTAAGGTGAACGGCCAAACCTCTGATGATTTCCCCATCAGAAGGGGCACCAGACAGAGATGTCCCCTCTCCCCACTACTTTTTGCTCTTACGATAGAGATTGTGGCCTGCGCGGTTCGGCAGAGCCCGGAGATCCAAGGTTTCCGCATTACCCCACTGGATGTTGCGGAGGAAAAGATCTCGCTTTATGCGGATGACATCCTGCTTTACATCACTCACCCGGCCATCACGATCCCCGCTCTGTTTGATGTCATGGATCTCTACGGGGCATGCTCCGGTTACGCCATAAACTGGCACAAATCGGTCATCTATAGCCCAAGAGCTGTGACCGCCTGGCCTGCTCTCCCTGGGACCCTACAGACAGCCCATACTGGATTTATGTATCTCGGGATATATCTCACCACAGACAGAAAACTAGCCTACCAGAAAAATATCCAGCGGGTCATAACCAATTTCGCATCAGATGCACAGAGATGGAAATCCCTCCCCCTCACAATGCTAGGACGGGCGGCTATGTTCAAAATGATTACCCTGCCCCGCTTTCTTTACGCCCTCCAGAACGAATATTTCTCTCTCCCCCGGCAAACCTTCCGGGTAATTGAGGCTGAGCTCCGTTCCCTTCTCTGGCTCGGAAAGCAGCCGAGGATTGCCTTGTCCACGTTATGTCGCAACCAATACAATGGGGGGATCTCACTGCCCGATATAGAGGCCTATTATTGGGCGGAACACCTCACTTCAGTGAATGACTGGCTCCACGCCACGGCGGACCACCCCACGTACAGGCTAGAAAGAGACACCATGGCAAATCGTACATTCATGTATTATCTCTACGGGGGGAGGGGCAAGGGAAGACTTCTCCCAGCCACACAGGTCACGCTAGAGGTCTGGGACAGGGCTTCGAGAGCACTGGGTTGGGAGCGCAAGCCTACAAAGCAAACGCCCTTGTGGCATTGTCCTTGGTTAAAAGAAATTCACAAACTCCGTAAGGTATGGGGGAAATGGAGGGTATACTATGGGATGGAGGGAGGACTGGGAGAGGATTAGAGGGCCTTCCAGAGGTTCTTACATTCCCTCAAGAGGAGGGCGCAGACCCGCCTGTCCCTGACCATTCCACACCGGAAGGATTTATGTCACGCCGCAGGGGAACACGGCACAAGGTTAGGTTATACAACCACTAGCTACCATAGAGGGATGATGATGGGGGATCAGTTGTGATGAAGACTGTATATGTATGCCTTTGTCGGTCTGTAACTGAAGGAACTCAGCTCTTTGTTGTTTCTTGTTTTGAGCAAAATGAAAATAAAAATATTTTTCACAAAAAAAAATATCTGGTGTTATTCTTTTTAACTATTGTTTTAGTGTAGCCTTCGAATTCTCCATTCACCCATCAAATCTGGTGTTATTATTTTTAACCATTGTTTTACTGTAGCCTTCGAGTTCTCCATTAACCCATCAAATCTGGTGTAATTCTTTTTAACTATTGTTTTACTGTAGCCTTTTCCAAAGAACTGACATGCGAATTTCGTACCCAGCCCTTTCCTTTTAGGCTTTACCAAAAACTTTTAATTGCTCGGCAATTCGGCATTAAACTTTTTCAAGAATGTACAAAATCTATTCTTTTTTTGTGAAGATGTTTGCAGATTCTGCAAATAATGCAAAGATTTTACTTGTCAACTTGTTAAACCTCTTTTCAAAAACTCAGCCTTGGTGTATACTGCTAAGCAATATCATATTGATCTAAATTATTAAACGTAAATTGTTCTCCTTTTTAGATATATTTGTTTTTTAAATAAGAACTTTAATTTTACTTTTCCAAATAAATCAAATAAAAATAGTTAAAAACAACACGTAAACAATTCAAAAAGTGCATTTCTTTTGAATTAAAAATTTTGACCATCACTGCAGAGGGAAAAGTATTCCTCTGCAATAAATGTGGAGTATTAATTTTGTGTTTGCACTACATTTGTGAATACAGGTTATTATTCGAACTATTTATTGGAGAATATTTCATTGAGATTCAATAACAAGCATAGCATACAATGCTATAGGAGGAAGGGAACCATACAAAATGTAGCCTTGTACAGAAGCCAGGATATTTCCATGATATTTTGTGTCAACAGATATCCAAACTTTGGTTATTTTCTTTGCTGAATATCTTTTATAAGAGTGTTTGAGAAGAGGAGATGGGTATAAATTAACAGGATGCCAACTACCATTAACCTCTAGTTGTTCCGTTATAGCAGCGCAGGAAGAAGTTATTACCGTATATTTTGCACCAATGCATGTTATCGGCTTTAAGATGCATTTCATTATAAAGGACATCCATATTATATTTTTTTAGCAATATCAAAATGTGATAAAGACGTCTTTGAGCTTACATTAAAAAATTAATAAATATGTACATAAATTATATCTTCTAACCTTCATATAACGTATTTCCTAAATAAATGAATTCAATGCTATTTTAGAACAATATATGCTCTGTCTAATGGCCCAACATTTAACTGTCTGCTACGAAGACTTAGTTTTCTTAAACATGTTTTAGTTCCTGGTAAAATACAATGGGGCATATTCTCAAGGAATTATCACCGATTTAGCGGCACTTTATCGCAGCCAAAGTGGTGATAAATTCATCAAGAGGGCCACAACACCCACCGCCACCACACCCAGGCCCCCCAGCCCCCAGGACCCCCCCCCCCCCCGGACAAAGATATTTCACATCTACCTTACAAATTCATGAACACAACAATTAGCCTGATGTCGCACAAGTACAACAATCAACATCCATGTGTGGTCCGAAAAAGGAAAAACATACATACATCTTAGAATTTAAAAAATAATCAATTTATTCAAATTTAACTCAACACTAATAATTGGAAGAGTCTTCTCCGGACAAACTGTAAGTCACAGCCTGCAAGACAAAATTGAAGATAAGGTGTGTCATGCGCTCAACAAAGGACAGAGAGAGAAAGAGAGAGAGATAGAAATGGAGAGAGAGAGAGAGAGAGAATGAAAGAGAGGGAGAGAGAGAAAGAGAGAGAGAGAAAGGGGGAGAAAGGGAGAAGGAGAGAGAGAGCAACAGAGGGAGAGAGACAGTGAAAGAAAGAGCGGGAGAGTGAGAGTGAAAGAGAGAGAAAGATAGAGAAAGAGAGGGAGAGAGAGACAGTGAAAGAAAGAGAGAGAGAGAGAGACAGTGAAAGAAAGAGAGGGAGAGAGACAGTGAAAGAAAGAGAGGGAGAGAGAGAGAAAGTGAAAGAAAGAGAGGGAGAGAGAGAGAGAAAGAGAGAGAAAGATAGAGAAAGAGAGGGAGAGAGAGAGAGAGAAAGATAGAGAAAGAGAGGGAGAGAGAGAGACAGTGAAAGGAAGAGAGGGACAGGGAGAGACAGTGCCGACACTGCGCACCCAGGCTGCTGCACCCCAGCCCCTCCCGCCGCCCAGCGGGGATTGCCCGCCCCTGCGCACCCAGGCCTCACTGCTCACCTGCTGCCACCGGTGTGTCTCCAACCACGTGCCGGTATACACTGCAGTCCACCAGGTCCCTCATCTGAAACAGAGTCCACAGCTAATGATGGCAGAGTACATATCATTGCACACGGCAACATCGCTTGGCCGCCCCTGCGCACACAGGCTGCTGCACCCCAGCCCCTCTCGCCGCCCAGCGGGGATTGCCCGCCCCTGCGCACCCAGGCGTCACTGCTCACCTGCTGCCACCGGTGTGTCTCCAACCACGCGCCGATTCACACTGCAGTCCACCAGGTCCCTCATCTGAAACAGAGTCCACAGCTAATGATGGCAGAGTACATATCATTGCACATGGCAACATCGCTTGGCCGCCCCTGCGCACACAGGCTGCTACACCCCAGCCCCTCCCGCCGCCCAGCGGGGATTGCCCGCCCCTGCGCATCCAGGCCTCACTGCTCACCTGCTGCCACCGGTGTGTCTCCAACCACGTGCCGGTTCACACTGCAGTCCACCAGGTCCCTCATCTGAAACAGAGTCCACAGCTAATGTTGGCAGAGTACATATCGTTGCACACGGCAACATTGCTTGGCCGCCCCTGCGCACACAGGCTGCTGCACCCCAGCCCCTCCCGCCGCCCAGCGGGAATTGCCCGCCCCTGCGCACCCAGGCCTCACAGCTCACCTTCCGCCACCGGCGTGTTTCCAGGAGGGCCCACCACGTGCCGGTGCAAGCTCCAAGCCCGGGGCCCGCGACCTTGACAGCCTCCACATCATGCAGCTCCGCACCGCGGTCCACCAGGTCGCACACTTGATTCCGGGTCTTGATTTTGCAATGGCAGAGATCATACCAGTGCACACGGCATCATCGCAGGCTGCACACCCGCTCAGCTCTATAGGTGCCACTAACTCTGTGAACCGCGAGGCAACGCCACGTGGCTGTAGGCCCGCGCTGCCCGCTGGCTCAGGCCTACACTGCGGTCCACCAGGTCGCACACTTGATTCTGGGTCTTGATATTGCAATGGCAGAGACCATATCAGTGTACATGGCATCATCGCAGGCTGCACACCCGCTCAGCACTTTAGGTGCCCCTACCTCAGTGCTCAGAAAGTCACCGTCCCGTGGCGGTAGGCCCGTGCCGGCCGCAGTGTAACCGGTGGAACCGACTCAGTGCAACGCAAGTCATGGATCCTATATGATTGAGTCTTGTCATATGCCAGGCGGACGCAGCCATGTCACATCAGGCAGTGGGGAAGAACTGGGACACGTAGCGTCGCCGTCCCCCCCTTTATACGCAAGCAGAGTGGGCTGGCTCGGTGAACGCCAGGCCAGCGTAGGGGTGGGAACAATTATCCCTGGCCTCTGGGTGTGGTTCATATCTGGGCTGCACAGGAAACAAACTGATGCGTGTGTCTCTGTTGCTGTGTCTGCGCCACACGGCCCGCAATCGACAATGTTGCAATGTTGCATGCAGCCGGAGGGCGTCCGCGCACGAAGGGATTGTACAAGGAGTGCAAGGCCGCTCGGGGTCCTGGCTCATACATGCCAACTGTTGTGTGTGTTCATCGCTTTTGGTGCACCATAAGCCCAAGGCCTAGCCTCAATTGCAGCACGAAAGCCACATCACATTCCCAGGATACAAGCAGTAGTCTGACTAACATTAGGGATGAAAGCCCCTGTCTCAATACAGAAGGCGGAAGGACATCTGCACCACCGACCTTGGAATTACATGCCGCAGGGACCCCCTGAGAGAGATACCATGGCAGATGATGACGACTCCCAACCTACACACAGCGCTAATGAAAGATCAACGTATCCACACCCCACACACAGAAGTCCTTGCTCGAGGTACTCCTGCATGGAATGGCCTTGACACTTACGTACGGGACAACCCACACGTCCAAACTTTGCACACTCATACGACTCATTGCTCCCAGCTGTGGCATATCATCCACATAACAGCCGCAGGTCAGAAGAGTGCCGGTTCTACGAGAGCGAACAACGCAATGTCAGAACATCCCGGGCACATGCACGACCCCTGTCACGTGGAACTGTACCGTGACCGAATGCTGCATTTGTTGGGGGCACTGCCACTGGCAGTGTTGGGCATAAGTTACCATCTGAGCTTCCGTCTTGCGTACGTCACCTGCGTCCAGCCCTGGTTCCACTGTCGATCATGCATATTCGAGTGGCCCATGGATATCTGCCTATCCAACACAACGGTATCTGAACTGGATTATGACATGTGTGTGCGCCCCCTGTTGGACCACGACCAGGAGTGTAACCGTGATACCCGTTCATGGGATGCCTTGGTATTGGGCGTATGTGCTGGCAGTTGGGCATGTGAGATTGCACAATTCCTCGTGTGCAGTGACCACATCGAAGCGCTCCCCTATTGGGCTGTGTTGCGGATTGGTGAAGCGGCGTGGACGGAGCACATCTGTCCAGACCAGCTAATGGATTGGCTCGCCCCCGTGTTCGTTGAAGTCGACAACGACATACTCTTGGAACTGATTGCCCATGAAGCTGCGCTCGCTTTCATGGACGAGTAACTACGTTCCTGCAGCCACAAAAGATTGTAACCCATAGCACAGGTCCCAACACCCTTTTGCATCTTGGAGAAATGGACACATATCCCACCATAACAGTGGACATGGCTGCATTCGCCTGGACTCAGAATACATGTGCGTGCAAGACTGCGGGTTGACACACACCTGTGCAAGGTGAGAGGACAGCGGCGCCTGGCAACATTCCTCAACCTGACACACCGCTGGAGGGAGAGTACACACATGGCAATGTAGTACTACATGTGACCTTGGTGGACTCCTTCTCCTGCTCACTGTCAGCAGAGCAGACAGCGCAGTCCGGTGGTACAGGACTATGCAGATCCCATGGGCTGTGAGTGGTGTCCCCTGACACGGTGCAATGAGCACATAACTCGTCCAGCAAGGCAAGGTGGGCTGAGACCGTTGGCATCCGTCATGATTGGTGTTCATTTGTGCCTCCCCATGTCTTGCACCTCTACATGTTCCTTTGCTGCCTGTTAGTGTATGATGCATTGGTCTGCATGTTGTGGCCCTTGTCTTGCCCGAACTGACACGCACATGCTAATAAAGTGTATGCAACTTCACTAGTGTTAAACTGTGATGAGTGTTGATTAGCATGCCAAATCGTGTGCCTCAATGAGCATTGTCCGTACACAGGGAGGGACTGACTGACGCATTTTACTTAGGGGTGAGTCCCTATTGCAAGCTCCACCTCTGTGAGCCAGACATTGTGGTTGGGAGAGTTGCTGGTAGACCTGTGCGCTTACGTGTCTTCAGCAATGTGAGTATGGTGTCCAACTTCTTGCCATGTGGATCAATGTGTTCCATCAAACCAGGCTGTGTCCACACAGTTGAGTGTGTGTAGGTATGCGAAGAGATGTTCTGTTGTCACATGTGATGTGGGACACTACTTTAGGCCTCCTACCGACTTTGACATTTTTACACACAGCCCTATTTAATACATGGACGTGGGGCTACGTTGGGGGGTTGCAAGATTGTTGTTCATGATCAATGAGGCCACAGCTAGTTCACACCTTCACAGTCATCTAATTGGCCATGTGTGTCATGGTCAAACATGCGCATTGATGTAATTTCCCAGGGTGTACCTTTTTGTGCAATCAATGTCCCTACAGTCATCCATACTGTTATACTTGATTGAACATAGACATGACACATCTGTGTGATTAGGAATGTTTTATTCACCTCCTGTGGAGTGTCGGAGCTGGAGCAGTACATGGCCATGCACACCCCCACATTACATGGTTGCCCAGTGGAGGGCCAAACAGACTCCTTTAGGGAATGACAAGTTAATCGGTAGAGGAAGGGTTGAGTCCGCAGCCTGTTTGCTGTGTCATTGGTAACCAGAGCAGATATGGCAGTCTATGTCGGGGTCCAGGTGAATGTCGCAGAGTGTTTCGGGGGACAGTGGAAGGTGTTGTACCAGGGCATGATGCAGAGGGCTGTACCAAGCAGAAACAGGCCATATGGCGGGGGATGAATGCTACAACCTCCTTTTTGACAGAGTCATTACCATCCACATCTTCGTCCTCTGATATGTCTTCTGTGTCAGGTGTGCCAGGTGTGTGTGGTGGTGTTATGGCTGCATCACTGTGTGCTACTGACACATCAGGGGGCGGAGGTGGTATGGCTGCATCACTGTGTGCCACTGACACATCAGGGGCGGAGATGTGTGTGTCGAAGTTCCTGCAGCAGTCATCTGGGACAGGCTCTGTGGCAGCAATGGCAAGATGAGGATCTGCAGGGCATGGTAGATCCCAGCTACATCTCGCTGGTGTTCAGCCGTGGCAGCCATCCTTCCTGCCTGCATCCGCTCCATGTTCTCCATTGTCCTTCGCATCGGTGCCAACTCTGTGCTGTCGTCGCTGGAGCCTCTCTGACTAGACAGTTCTTGTATCCGAGTAATGGCTCCAGCGAGGTCAGCCAAGGATTGTTGTAGGGCATGGAGCGGACTGTGGGTGTCCGTTAGGGACTGTAAATGGTCCCTGATGGGACTAAGACACCCACGTATGGCATCTAGTTTGGCTGCCATGAGGTCGAAACCCACCCGCACCTGTTCAGCCAGCCCCCTCTGGCAGTCTGACACACGGCGTTGGAATGCCATGTGTTCTTCGGTGAGGTGCTGGGAGTCAGCCATGGTGGTGGGTGCTTCCTGCTGTGTGGTCTGTGCAGGGGGTGGGATCACCTCGATGCAGCTGGGCTGCCCTGCTCCTGGAGGTGGGGTGCGGAGGCTGTCCCCGAGCCGTTGGAGGGTGTTGGAGCAGATGGCCAGGGGTTCCTCCTCCTCATTACTGAAGAGATGTCTGGTCTGCTCTGCAGTAGGTGTTGATTGTCCCTCTGCAATGTGAAGGGGAGATGCAGGTTAACAGTGTGTTCCATGTATGTGCACGCATTGTACATGTTTACATACAGACTGCATGACAATGTACATTGTGACTGTTTTGGAGGAGCTGGGTATTTGATGGGGGACAGTGGACATTCCGACTACATGACGGATGTGAGGTTGTACTCGTACATTATCATCTGACAGTTTCCTGCTATGCCTGATGTGATTGGGCAGTTTCTACGCGCATGCGGCACCAGTTGTGTCCTCTGTTCTGTGGTGTAAGTGTGGCACTTTGTACCACATTGTCGTCAATGTTGATGTGCTGTGATTGCTATGTGTGTGTGCTGCATTGTGGGAGAGTCGCCCCTGCAGCTCTGATTTAACGGCCCCTTATACCTTTGAGGCGGTGTGCTTTTGACTTGTGTGCTTTTACGGTGCTGAGATGTTGGCGACTTGGGTCATTTGTGCTTTTAGACGGATTTTGGACTCTTGTGCATTGTTTGTCTGCAGATGTGTTGTTGACGTCGGGGGTTGTATTTGCACGTGGATGTGTCAGAGTGTGACCTGCTCCTTTGAGGATGTTATCCACACTGGGCCACCTCAGTGTCGTGGCGTGCACCATGTCATGTATTTTGACTGCAGCTATGCTATTGGTCATGCAGTGTCACTTGCATTGTCAGTGTGGCTCACAGAGCCGCTGCTTTGCTGGGTTCAGCACATGGGTAGGTTGTGAGATTGGTGATGGGGGGCCCATTTGTGCACATGGTGGACGGGGGCCTACTTGGTGTTTCTATGTGTGCTGCAGTGTGCCAAGGCCATCAGGGACATGTTCCACAGTCATTGTGGGTGTGCAGTGTGCTACACATGATTGTGCATGTGTGCCATTGTGCCCATCTCCCCCCGTCCCCCCAGTCCCTGGTGGTTACTCACCCTGTTGCTGTTGGGTCAGGTCATATCGAGCAGTGTCCGGACCCCCAACTCCTTGCCCCGTCTCCGCACTGATGACTGTGGCCACCATTTCCTCCAGCTCATCCAGCTCCTCCTGTGGCGCAGGACTCCCACCTCCAGTGGCCGTTGCTGCCTTCCGGTTGGCAGCGAGTTTCTGCTTGGTTTGGCTTTTCACATCATGCCAGCGCCTCTTGACCTCCTCCATTGACCTCCTCAACACTCCGACTGCATGCACGTTGTTCACAATGGACTGCCATATTTCCGTTTGTGTTGCCGATGACACAGTGGAGGTGACGAACAGTTGTTGGTAGTGTTCTGTCACCTCAGTGACAATGATCCGGTTTTCCTGCGGACTGAACCCCGTCTTCCTCTTCTCCTTGCCCTTCCCCGGCCCCGGGGTTCCTGGCTGGTCGTCTGTGGGGCTTGTGGGGTTTGCGTTGTCCTCTGCACTCGGTCCGGGTGCGTCCATGGTGCTACGCAGTTACATTTTTTTGTCTTTTTTTTCTCTGCTTTTATAGTGCATTCTCACGCATGACGCGCGGGAATCGCAGGCCTGTCGCTGGTTTTTGCTGATTTTTGTATCGCCATTGGGGACATCGCCACTTTTTTCGCGTTCGTGTTTCGCATTTTTTCGGCGTCGCGTTGATTTTAACGCGGGCATTTGTCGCGTTATCGTGAGACTATCGCATGGTGCCGCCGGGTTGGGAATACTGCGTTAACACGGTGTTATTTTCCCGCGATAGACTGTGATGTGAGAAGTTGCGTTAAGCGAATTTGGCGATAGTTAACACGTTCTTGAGAATATCCCCCAATGTTTTAAAAAGTGTTATTGCTAAATTAAAGAATTACTTTTAAAAATGCATCTGAATAAACTGCCATTGTTAATTTCTTTTTTTCAAATCTGTTTTTATTGTTTTTTCTGTAGTGGATTAAGAAGCATGCACAATAATGGTACATCATTTCAGACATCAGTTGTATCAGTTACATTCTCAGGTGATATCTGGAGAGGATGGTGAAAGCATCTAAACATGTGGTTATCTTTACATTGAAATCGTGCAGCATCGTTACAGTACCTTGTATTTTCGATATACTGCAAATGTAATGGTTACTCATTCATGAACATCCAGTGACCTATAGCATTGTACGTTGTATATATGTGCAGTGCGAAACGTGTTGGGCACACCAGGGTCTCCCCCTCAGGGGGGCAGTAAGTTGTCCTGCCTATTTTCGGCCAGTTCTCCACATAATTCATTCCATTCCCTGGCTATTGGGAACTTACGGAGGCCTCAGGCCTCTTCTCTGTGTATCGCTGCACTTTCAGCGGCTGTGAAGCGCTTAACAACTGCTTTCCATTGCTGTATGTGTGGTTGCGCTGAGGATTTCCAGTGCATAGTGATGCCGCGTTTCGCTAAAATCAATAATAGGACAGCAAGTTAGTGCCTGCTTTTCCTCTCTCTGGGCGGAGCGCACGCCCTAGGAGACAAGAATCAGGGGCTGTGTAGTGATTCCTACATGTGGTCGCACTGGACCCGGATCCAGGAATTTTTATCTGGATGAGCCAAGAGTGCGTTCGGGTGGGCCAATGTATGTCCGATTTACGACAATTCTGGAGGTAGGCTTCAAGCGCTAGATTTTCATTAGATTTTCTTCTGAACAGTCATACAGAGCATGTGGAGAGTTATTTGAGAGTAAAAGCTGATGGCTATACTCGTCAGGCCCAACCGCCATCATTTCCAGCTGGCCAGGCTTGAATAAAAACACCTGGATACCAAGCAGATTGTAAGAGTAGTGCAAGTTTAAGGAGGCCCCTCTAACCGCACCCAAGCCTTTGCATCTTTGCACTGGGAAGACTGGCTATTTACTCCTTGCAATTTCTCCAACACCTATTTCTTTGCACACTGTGAACTTTGCAACTGTTTATTTTCATATCATTCTTTTGCTTTCATTGATAAAGTTTAAAAAACACATTTGGAACAGAAGAAAGCAGTGTTCTTGACACCTGAGAGCTTTTTTCATGCCTGGCAACTGTAAATCTGGGAATTGCAGTCAAAGAGGCAACCTTCTAGGGCATCTCACACAGAGAGCCCAGGGGGTGCAATGACCCGCTTTGTGCGCCCCGGGGCACTATGGTATTACAGAAGGGGGCTGCTTGTGCAGTCCCCTTCTGTAATACTGATAGCGCTGTTGTTCAATTTCATGCAGTTGATCCATCATTCATTGTATAACTTATTTTTGTGAATACCGAAAAGTAGTAAAGTTAGACTTTTGGTCGAAGTTAGACTTTTGGTCTAAACCTAAACTTCAGGTGTAAGTTTAGACTTTAGGTCTAACTTTACCTTTGTGGAGAGGGCCCTTAAATGCTATGTATTTTATAATATGTCATTTGCACTGATGTCTGTACTGCTTTGAGTTCAGTAATATTTCAAGTCTCTTACTTTGGATAGTATTAATACAAATGACTTTTGCATTCTAGCAATAAATGTGAGGCTAAGCAGTTAAGAGTACACTTATAAATAATACATTTTATTGGCTGTATTTAATTTTACTGGCAAAGCATAACCATATCTAGAATCTATTATTAGTTAAAAGGTTAGGACAGAAAAGTTTCTTAGTGGAGCTTTCAATCTTTTGTAGAACATCTAAGTAAGATACAGAAACATTTGATAAAAATGTCCAACTTATAAAACAATAGTTGTATGCTAAAAAATGAAACTCTCAACTGTTACAGATTTAGGCAAAGATTTGGCTCTGCATATGTAAGCAAAACCTTTTTTCCCCCAAAGGATGTGATTGGAACATAAAAGTATTTTATATAATATAAAGAATATATTATAATACAAACAACTATTCAGTGATAATGTAATTGTTGGCATAGTACATCGTAAGGGTAGTTACAGGTGTGTTACAAAGGTGAACTTTGCTTGTGGAAAATATTGATTCAAAAAGCATTTCATATTATAGGAGTTTATTGGTGCTGTAAATGTTGTGTATGATTTAATATTGTATTGTACAACTGAATCAATTATATCAAAATAGTTAGCTCTGTAGATTCCATAAGCTAGTCATTCATTATTCAATATTCAAAACCAAAAGCTGTAGTAGCAAGATGAAATGATTACATGAGCAGTAAAAGTACTGACACACAGTGGCATTAGACTATGAAAGTAAAGACACACAGTGAAATGGGGAGGATTCATGAGCACATATGATATTTACTTTATATGTTTTGCATTGCACCATCTAGGTCTGGTGTATGTGCCAATTCTGTCCGCATGGCAATCTACCAACACTGTCCTTTACTCAGAAGATTATGATGTCATCATAGTGTATTGCAGAGTGGGTGTTCCATCTGCGACGTCACTCCAAAGAAGGACTGAAAGGCATGGCACATGATTCTTGAATGTAGAGCACACGAGGTAAGAGTATTTGTCTGTTACTGAGGCAGAGAAGACATGACTCGAGTGTTAGTCGCTTCCTGAGGTGCATCCATATGGTGCATTGTGGGAAAGTTGACCAGATTGTGGAGGCAGAAGGGGTTTGGAAGAAGTGTCCAGCAGCCATACGAAGCCCGGTCCTGGTGTGAAGCAGGGCTTGCAGAATAGGCAGGTGTCTCCTGCAGTCTGTGACTTGGCAGGAACAGAAGCTGGCATGGAGTACTCTTCAAACACCTGAATGCCACAGGGGGCGGGGGAGGGAAGGAAGGAGAAAGATAAACTCAATCATTTGGTTTTAACATTTTACAGCTGCCACCTCCTACCCCCCGTCCCCTCCAGTTCTATGGGCTCAGATGCAAGAAAAACAGGTCCCCCCAATGCCCATTTGGTAGTAAAAGGACACCAACATTGGAGTGCTGGTACCCTGACTCTGGTAGCATTTAATGGTAGCTAGCCCCTGACTCCATCCAACAGCCCCCCCAACATGAACCCTCCTCCTTCAGTAATATCAGTTATAAGGTGGTAACCTACTTCTACAATCAGTAGGGTTCACAAGATCGTACACCTGATGGAAAACTCCCTACAGATGGCAGCTCTGGTACCTACTGCTGGAAGTCAGTGCAGACACCCAACCTCACCCCACCTCAACCTGCCCAAGAGAACCCACATCACCCAGCACCTGAAAAGATGCCATTTCAAGCTCCTGACCCACGCAATAATTAGATAATGACGGGTTGCTACTTCTATATGTGCTGCACAATGCAGCACACATAGAAGTTACAAATATCCATTTGAGATTATGTGCAGGAAGGGACACCTTCCTGCACATAAACAATCATTCCCTGCAACGCAGACACCCTTGCATTATGGTGCAAGGATGCCTGTGTTGGCGCTAGGCAGCTACATTTAGCGACAGTGCTAGGTGAAACGCATGGGTGCTCTGCATTCTTGTGAATACGGCTCATCCTTGAGTTTTTAATCAGACGGAGGGCAGCGTTAGCAATTTTGGAGCTACACCATGCTCCGCCAGTTTTTGTAAATATGCCCCTGAGTGTTTACAGTTGTGGTTGATATTTTACAATAACAGAAAAAAGGCAGAATTATTGCTAGGTTTTTAATTTGGTTTTCAGTTGGGTTATTAAGGCTCGAGGTGTAGAAGATGGATGGAGGACATAAATTCAGTGTAGGAGCATCCAGAGATAGTCCAGAGGAACCTAGCATAGGAGAAAAGTGAAGGTACGATGGAAGGTCCATTCGAATCATGGCGTTTGGAGATTTTGATTGTTTTGCCTAAAGGGTTGTTCCCAAAAAAGAAGGGCAATCTTCAAATTATACACTACTTGTCCTATTCTTAGGGACAGCCCATTAATGACTTCCTTTCGGAAGAGGGAAATTCTATTAACTACTCTTCAGTAGGTGTGGCTATCGAATTGGTACAGACGGCAGGAGTGGGGGCATATGTGGCAGGGAGTGACATCGAAGCTGCATGTCGGCTATTGTCGGTGCACCCAGAGGATTTTGAGCTGTTGGGCTTGCAAGTTGCGTGTTGGTGGTTTGTGGATACAGATGGGCTGTTCTGTGTCATGTGTACTGTTTAAAAAAATGTAGGTCTTGTTCACCTTTCTAACAGGAGTGGCTTCTATTACACACTGTTTGTATGATTTCATTTTTGAGGGGTCGGCTGACCCGACAAACTGCCAGCAGATGCAGGTAAGTTTTTAAGTGTTGATGGTAGATATGGGGGTAGCACTGGCATTGAAAAAGGCAATAGGGCCAGACACGGTTTTGACATTTTTGGATATTGAAAGTGACTCAGTGAGGATTAAGCGAGATTACCAGAGGACAAGAAGAGTTGCAGTTACAGTTGTTAGTTGAGATGTTGATAAGGAAAGAAAGCAAAGGTTTGTGACATCCTGGTTTGGCTAGGCCATTCCAAATTTTGCCTGCAGAGTGGTGAAGGCTGGGAGGACATGTAGCAGGGGGCTTGGGTGAGCCTTGGCAGGTTACAGATTACCGCGCCATAGAGTGAGATTGCCAGCATTAGTTGAGGACAGATATGGAGGTTTGGTAAGTGTTCTTACAGAAGGCTAATATGGCATTTCTTTGTGGGGACTGGGTGAGGCGCTGGAGTGGTCCATTGCATTCAGATTCAGCAGTAGGAAGTGGTTTTGGCCTATTTTGGAAAGGGAAGTGATGCTCTGGACATTGGCCTGAGATTTCGAAAAATGAGGGTTGCAGTATTGCGTTTTTAGAATTTGATCCACTTGTAGTGGCTCTGACATTGTGGGCTAGGTATTCTAAGGACAAGAAGGTGTTCTGTGTGGACTGCATGGCATTTAACATTATTATTAGACACTCTGACAGAGATGTGAAGTTGCTATAGCTGTTGAGGGTGTTTGTGCTTGGATGCTTGCATTATAATATTAACTTTTAAATGAGACATGACCCTGGAGTTAACAAGGACACTGCAGATGGGTTGCCTCATTCGCAGTAGAGGCGGTTCCATGGGCTTGCTCCAGGAGCCTATTTGATGAAGACACATATGTTTCAAGAGCTCTGTAAACTAGAAGCAGAGATTAATTGAGTTGATCAAAAGATCTTTGTCTGCTTCCCTGAGGAAAGCTTATTCGTGAAGTTTATGAATTCTGGAGCAAAGTGAAGAGTTTTAAATGACAATGAAGGTGGCAGATGATGGGGTGATGTAGTTAACTTCATTATGAGCTTGACAAAAGGTGGCCACCTGTTACCATAGAGGGCAAGCTGGCTGGGATAGTGCCTTATGGTATGTTACTGAGGTGGCATGAGCCAACAGCCAGGGAAATGGGAGGAAGGAAAGTAGAAAGCTGGGCAAGAGAGATGGGGGAAGGTTGAAAGATAATGAGGTCTACAACTTTAGCTTCATGGTGGTTTGTTTTGCCAGCAAAGCCAAGGGTCTGCAGAAATGGACTGCAGGTGGTACTGTTTTCAATGGCGATGGTACGTTTGTTTCTTCGGGAGCTCCATGTTTCGCAAATATTAGGAATCAGGAAAGGTGCCAGTTTATGGGGGGAGGAGGTGGTGGTGAGGAAAGAGGAAGTGCAGGTTTCTGTGAAATAGCCAAACACAGATCTGGGGCAGATATGCAATGTGGGTCTTTGCCCCGGGTACTGGTGGAAGGCTTATGTGCATTGTGAGGTGTCAGGGAGGGAATGGGTATTTAGACATGAGGACCGTCCTTAGATTACTACTTATCAGCTTTTGATGGTACTACTCAAAGCGCTTCATTTGTTGAGTTTACCCGCTGAGCAGTTTTAGACTCATTCATTTAGCATTAGAGTGGCTACTGAAGCAGAGGTGAGAGGTGCCCAGAAGAGGTGGTAAGAGCAGGAGATGCGTGCACCCTGGGGATTGTTCTGCTGAAGTCATGTTTAACCTGTTTTTGTTGTGGGTTACTTGCAGGTTGTGCTGCTGTTATGTAGAGGGATTATGTGGCCGTTTGGTATGTGGTCATTCTTTTGTGAAATGGGCAGCATGACAGGTGGAGCTGAGGAGATACTAAAAGAAACTGGACTTTGACGAAAGAAGAATACAAAATGGTGGAGAGGGTGTAGGAGGAGATGTGGCGGTCTGCTACCTACATTGCTAAGGATTTCCTAAACGTGGATTTGATACTGTTACTAGTTCATCCTGGAAAAAATTATATAGTGTGGATGAAGGGTTTGGCTTCAATTAAGGACATGAATTGAGACCTGAGAGAGTTTAAAAGAGTGTGTCGCGTACAGCACTTATGTCATCCGAACTAATAGCTATCGAAGCGCTCTATTTTTACTTTAATTGGGTTCGAGGGACTCTCAAGAGAATCCCTTGAGCCCAACCATCCAGATAGACAAATATATTTGAAATGTAATATCTCAAAAACTACTTAAAGGATTTACACCAAATCACACACAGCATGTTTTCTGGATCAAGATCTATCTTTCTCCCAAATTTGGTGTAATTCCTTTCAGCAGTTTTTGTGGTATTGCTGTTCAATTTTCCTATAGAAAAATGAATCAATAAAATCTGTTTTGGGATCCCTCCTTTTTGTATATATCACGCTGCAGATCCTCAACTTTGTTGGGTGTCCTGGGTGGTTGGGTGTCCCTGGGGGGGGGAGGGGATTGGGCACCCCTGGGGGGGCTTGGGAGCTAGGCCCTGCGCCCAAACCCTCGGTGTGCATGGGGTTGGGTTTCCCTGGGGGTTGGTCATCTCCCGAGGGGTTGGGAGCCCCAGGGGTGCTGGACGCAGGGCCCGGCCGTGCCCTAGTCCACTTCGCACAAGGTGATGGACAATTATAAAAATTCACTGAAAAAAACAGAGGTTTAAGGGAAGGAATTGTAATAATATCTTACTGTATATTAAAAAAAAAACTTAGCAATTCACTGAAAAAACAAAGATTAACGTGAAGTTATAGTTAGCTATGGTAAGAATATCTCACTTTGCATTAAAAAAAAACCTTAGAAATTCACTGAAAAAAACAAAGGTAAAGTGACATTATAGTTGGGAATGATAATAATACCTTACTTTGTATTTTAAAAAACTTAGAAATTCACTGAAAAAAGCAAAGGTTAAATGGACGTCAATAGAGAGGTGAAAATGTCACTTAACACATACCGTTTGAATAAATAAAACCACTGAAATTCATCAGTTATTTTTTTATCTCAGGTAACTATAACTCCTACCCTAAAGTAACTACAACTTGCACCCTCGCCATGCACTGCTAATTACCTCACATATTACATCACTCATGACATGTTCAATGACATCATTGATGAAATCACTGCAACATCTGAAACAACATCATTGATGACAACACTGTGGCTCTGATAAAAAAGGTCTGGTGGCACTAGGGATCCGCAAAAGACTGTATGCTGCCACCACTGTTCTACATGCTAAACCCATGTCAGGGATTTTAACCCCCATCACTAAATGAGGGCACGCTTTGTGTGCCCTCCAGGTCACAGGACAAGTCCCGGACCTCTTCATGTCAGACACAGGCCTCTGAGCACATGCAAGATTAGTGTGATGCCAGGGCCAGAAATCAAAAGTCAGGATACCAGATACACACAGTAGGGCACTCAGAGCAGGGAACAGAACTGTGTACCATGTAGGGGTCATTCCCGTCCCATAACAGAGGCACCTGATGCTACCTTAGGTACTCTCCAAGTTTTGGCACAGCACTTCAACGTGAGAAAGAGGGTTAAGTCTTCGTACCTGCGCAATAGAATTGCGTCACCTAAAAGGCTTAGCCTTTGAACAACCTCCAGATTGCGTATGCAGCCCCCAGAAGGTGTTTGTGGGAGAGCCTGGCAACCCAGATCAAGAAGGAACCTGTCCCTGTCTATGCCTTCTCTCAGCCCACGCTCTGGGGGCTCTGTTTTCCAGAAGAGATGAAAAACGTCAAACTTGCTGGAGAAGGGTGCAATGAGAAAAATGCTGTATCAGAAAGTGCAGGTCTGTGTCATTTCTGAATTTGTCTGGGGACTGCCAGACACAAGAAGAGTTTCTTCCAGGCGGACAACGCTCTGGTTCCTGAAGCATCTCGATCAGCAGTAGCAGTTCTAAGACAGAACAGGATAGTTGCAGTATTTGCATCAAAATGTTAAACTTCATCTCAGTCATGGCCAAGGACAATTCCAAAGCTTCTGCTGTTGGTAGCACCACAGAAGAAAGTGAATGGATTGCTTCTGAAATGGCCATGGTGGAGTAAGGGATGCGATCTTCTGGGGATGTGTCGAGGCCATGGAGGAGTAAGGGATGCGATCTTCTGCAGATGTGTCGAGGCCACGGAGGAGTAAGGGATGCGATCTTCTGGGGATGTGTCAAGGCCACAGAGGACTGAGAGTAAGGGATGCGATCTTCTGCAGATGTGTCGAGGCCATGGAGAAGTAAGGGATGTGATTTCTGGGGATGTGTTGAGGCCACGAAGGAGTAAGGGATGTGATCTTCTGGGGATGCATTGAAGAAACGAAGGAGTATGGGATGCGATCTTATGGGGATGTGTTGTGGCCATGAAGGAGTAAGGGATGCGATCTTATGGGGATGTGTTGTGGCCATGAAGGAGTAAGGGATGCGATCTTATGGGGATGTGTTGTGGCCATGAAGGAGTAAGGGATGTGATCTTATGGGGATGCGTTGAAGAAACGAAGGAGTAAGGAATGCAATCTTATGGGGATGTGTTGTGGCCATGAAGGAGTAAGGGATGCGATCTTATGGGGATGCGTTGAAGAAAGGAAGGAGTAAGGGATGCGATCTTATGGGGATGCGTTGAAGAAACGAAGGAGTAAGGAATGCGATCTTATGGGGATGCGTTGTGGCCACGGGGAAGTAAGGGATACAATCTTCTGGGGATGTTTCCAGGCCACGGAGGAGTCAGGGATGCTGCGGATGTGTCGAGGCCACAGATAAGTAAGGGATGTGATCTTCTGGGGATGTGTCGAGGCGATGGAGGAGTACGGGATGCGATCTTCTGGGGATGCGTTGAAGAAACGAAGGAGTAAGGAATGCGATCTTATGGGGATGTGTTGTGGCCATGAAGGAGTAAAGGATGCGATCTTATGGGGATGTGCTGTGGCCATGAAGGAGTAAGGGATGCGATCTTATGGGGATGCATTGAAGAAACGAAGGAGTAAGGAATGCGATCTTATGGGGATTTGTTGTGGCCATGAAGGAGTAAGGGATGCGATCTTATGGGGATGTGTTGTGGCCATGAAGGAGTAAGGGATGCGATCTTATGGGGATGCGTTGAAGAAACGAAGGAGTAAGGAATGCGATCTTATGGGGATGTGTTGTGGCCATGAAGGAGTAAGGGATGCGATCTTATGGGGATGCGTTGAAGAAAGGAAGGAGTAAGGGATGCGATCTTATGGGGATGCGTTGAAGAAACGAAGGAGTAAGGAATGCGATCTTATGGGGATGCGTTGTGGCCACGGGGAAGTAAGGGATACGATCTTCTGGGGATGTTTCCAGGCCACGGAGGAGTCAGTGATGCTGCGGATGTGTCGAGGCCACAGATAAGTAAGGGATGTGATCTTCTGGGGATGTGTCGAGGCGATGGAGGAGTACGGGATGCGATCTTATGGGGATGCGTTGTGGCCACGGGGAAGTAAGTGATGCGATCTAATGGGGATGTGTCGAGGACACAGAGGAGTCAGGGATGAGATCTTCTGAAGATGTGTCGAGGCCATCTCAATTTTGTAAGTTCATGTAAAGGTCTGCATCTGCTTTGTAAGGTGGTATGAGGTTGTCAGCATCTAATTCGTTATCCTCTCAGCAACCATAGTCTTTGTAAAGTATAGCAAGAGCAGGAATGAGAATTTTCTATATTTTTGGGCCCTAGGAAGGTGCTGTGCCAGAGGTTCATCATCAAAACCAACACAAACCTTTTCTCTCAATGCTTACTTTGAAGATGGAAATAATTCTGAAATCCTATTCGAAGGCAGTGCTGAGGGCACAGGGCTTGGCACAAGGTTTCCCACCTTCAACGGCACTGGCTCCTCTGACGCACTGCCGAGGGTGGAGCTTGTGGAAGTGAGAACAAAGGAGGCATTAGGGTCGGAGGTACCCTGCATTGTCAAACTCACAGGAGCGGGCTACTCTTTGGCTGCAGTTCAGTCGGAGGGTTGTGGGGGCGTCCTGATTATGCAGTCCATGACTTGCGAAAGGTCTCAATTTTCACGGGTTATTAGATGGAGTTAGATAATTAAACCTTCATCTTCTCTAATGCTAGAATCCGCTTCGAAGTCAAGGAAGAGACTTGCGCTACAACCAACACGAGGGGTATATTTATGAGAGCCTTGCGCCGCTGGAGCGTCACTTTTTTTGACACTCCGCCGGCGCAAGCCTCCCAATCATATCTATGAGGCAACGCAAAGCCACTCTGCGTGGCTTTGCATGGTCTCATAGATATGGAGTAAGACAAAACAGCGCAAGTCGCTGCCTTGCCTTACTCTGCGTCAAGGAGGCGTTCCATGGGCACTGAGGTGGGTTTTCCCACGCAACACCCATGGATTTTGAGCCTGCCGCAGATGTAAACCTGAGAAAGTGGCAAAATCTTACGTCTCCCCAGAGCAGGCGTAACGAGGAGAAATGGTTTTCTTTCTTCTCGTTTTTTCCTCTTTCTATGTGTGCTGCATTCTGCAGCACATATAGAAAGAGGAAAATACCGGTCGGGATTGTTTTTGTGCAGGAATGTACACCTTCATGCATATAAACAATCCTGCCTGCAACAGAGGCACCCTTGCACCATGGTGCAAAGGTTCATACGTTGGCGCTAGGCAGAAAATTGTGCGCCAGCACAGGAGGAAAGCACAGGAATGCACCGTATTTCATAAATACGGGGCATTCCTGCCCTTTCACATTGGCGTAGGGCAGCACAGCAAGAAGACTTGCGGCGCTGCCCTTCGCCAATTCCCCGTAAATGAGGGCCTGAGCCTGCAAACGGTGCTAGGAGCTGGAACATTTCCTCAAGGAAGAAGACTTCTTCATCCTATGTCCTTTTTTAGGAGGTTTTTTTTCACGGAAAGATCTCTTGGGAAATCGTTCCGTGTCAGGAGACACATCTGAAGAGAACAAGGACTGCTTGTGGTGTTCCTACGAGATTCAGCCAACTTGTTCTCCCGTTCTCTGATATCCTTCGGGTGCACTGAAGAGCAGGAATTGCAGGCTGGATGGACCCAAGAGAACACAAGCACATGTCTTGTGATACGATAAAAGTCCTCTTTTTATTGCATGTATGACAGGGTTTGAATCTCAAAACCAGGCAGACCTTGGTATCCAGTTCATAAAAAGACACAAAGGGGTAGATTTACTAACATTTTGCACTGGGTTAGCATCACAAAAGTGATGCTAACCAGCACAAAATGTTTTTTTTCTAATTCATTTTCCAGTGTAAGACTTGTTTTGCACCGGAAAGTACCCTGAAAGTAACCCAAAGGAGTGCTAAGCACTGCTTTGCTTCACTTAGCGCCAAGGGAACATTGCATGGGCATTCCCATCCTGCCATGTCTTTTGATGCAAAACCCCATCTACAGACAATAGTAGACAGGGTTTAGCGTCAAAAGGTAACACCATTTGAAAGGAGGCGTTAAGAGGAAAAATATTTTTATTTCTCCTTTCTTTTCCAACTTTGCATGTGTGGTACTCTGTGCAGCACACATTGAAAATAGGAAAAGTTTTAAAGTGTGTCTACGTAAAGGGTACCCTTCCAGTACAAAAACTATGGTAGACTCACCCTCACACCCTAGCACTATGATGGCAAAGGTGTGTGCCTGGTGCACGGCAGCTCAAATAGGCACCATCGTTAGGGAGAGGGGAGGAGAGTGCCAAATCTCTGAAGATATGGCGCACTCCTGCTCCCTCACTGTCACGCAACGCAGCGGAGCGCAGCATTTTTTGCTGTTGCGTTACGTGGCTTTTTGGTAAATGTGGGCCGAAGAGTAGGGTGGGGGAAGAAAAAGGTAGGAGGTGGAATTAAGACCAGGCAGCCTCTGTATCCTGCACCCACAGCTAGAGGTTGGCGAGCCGCTGAAAGCTTGTGCCTTAAGCCTGGCTCTGGCTCAGCTTGACGTCCCATTGGAACCTTCAGCCCATAACAAGCCGAGCTTTCATGAGGCTTCTGCGTCCCACCTCATGCACCTCCCTCATACAAAAAGAGGTACAAACAAAGCATTAGCCTTTGAGTTATAAAGAAGAAACAACATGACACTCATTTAATGGTTGATTTGTACAAAGTGAAACCATAAATCCTGGATTAATCACGGCTTTCCTGCTTACCCAAATGGTGTGATCTTAGGCACCTTCAAATGCGTGAGTACAAAATAAGAGCTGTACAGAAACATACTGTTGTTCTAAAGATAATAATCTGGGCCACATGATTATAGCACATTACTACATCGCGTGCTTTCACAACGTGTTCGTTACAACGACCGCGTTGCTAGTACGCGATGCATTTACATCGCAAGTCATTACAACGACTTGCAGTAGGGGGTGCGCTGGACTCCAGTTTGCGCAACAGTAGGGAAGGTGTTGGAATTCATTTCCAATACCTCAGTGCCCCCTACAGCAAGTCGTTGTAATGACTTGCGATGTAAATGCATCGCGTACTAACAACGCGGTCGTTGTAACGACCGCATTGTAATAACAGCGATGCAATGACAGCGTTGTAAACGCTGTTTCCCGGGCCACATACAGAGTCCACGTGACCACTGTCATGCCTCTTAGTTCACTAATGACACTGTTGCCAGGGCAAGGCTGGAATGGTTTCTAAGATCATATTAAAAAACTATCACTTTTTATAAGTACTTTACAGTGCAGCGCTATAATGTGAAGAATTAATGTCAGAGCTTCCACTTGTTAAAGAAATGCACATTTTTGAATTTTAACGAGACTATCATATTTTACGTGATGCCTGTTGTATGATTTAAACAGCAAATATTTTCAGAGCTCGGCTCGTGCGTAAGAGTCGGGCCAGACCCTTGGCTCGGCTCGCCCTGTTAATTTGTTGGCTTGCCCATGTCTACCCACAGCATTGGCATCACCAGCTGCGGGCTCCTACGGAATCTTTGGACCCGTAAACCTATTTATTTTTACAAATTAAGCAGTGACTTCCTGCCAGCAGGGAATCATGGAGACCAACCCCCTGCAGAGGACTCAGGGGGTGAGGGGCCGCCTGAAAGAAACATGTGGCAGACCAGAATAATCAAACAGGAGCCGGAAGTTAGACCTTTGCCAGACCAGTGAGAACTTCTAACAATGCATCAGACATTTCAGCAGAGATTCCTTGATGAACTGTCATATTTCCCTTGCCATGCTCCAGTGAATCCGTTTTTGTAAATATATACATGTATTTTACCGGTGCGCTCTTCTCGTCGGTACCCCACCCAGCTCAGGTTGGCCGCCGGGAAGATGTTCTGGTCCAACAGGAGACGGAGCTGTGTTATCAACAGAATGAGGAATAACACATTAATGACAATAATATCAAATGGTTCTTCAGTAGAAATACTAACTCATCTCATCAAACTTTCAAAGTTGAAAAGTTGACTAGGATTAGCCGGCACTCAGTGGACCTCATTTACTATATTTTAATGCACAGCAGCGCAGCAAGCCTTCCTGCTGCGTTGCCGTGCATCAAAATAAAAGAGCAGAAATGCACAAGATACTTTGCATTCCTGTCCTTATCCCCTGCACCGGTGCACAAACAGCAGCCTTGCGCCAACACAGACACCCTTGCGTCATGTTGCAAGGGTGCCTGCGTTGCAGGGATGATTGTTTTTGTGCAGGAAGGCACACCTTCCTGCATAAAAAAAATAATTGATGGCCTTTTCCTCCTGCAGCACACATAGAAAGAGGAAAAAATGAGGATAAATAAAAGTATTTCTCCTTGTTGCGCCACTCCTACGCCTCCCGATTCTGATACATTTCCATGTTTACGACACTTTGTAAATCTGGGAATGTGTCAAGTTCATGAATGTTGCATGGGAACACCCACAGCAACACCCATGGAACGCCCCTTTCATGCAGAGTAATGCGTGAAAGGGGCCAATATTTACAAAGCCATGAAAAGTCACGCAGGGTGACTTTACGTGAGCTTGTAAATATGGGGAAGCCCATTGCACTGCAGGTGCATCAAAAACATCAAGAGGCGCAATGGGCTTGTAAATGAGGCCCAGAGTTCTTATCTGTAGCAGGTGTGGTAACCCACTGAGTTAACTTACTAGGGTTCAGCCCAGTGCCTTGCAGGTTACACCTGTAGCTGCCACGTAATTCCACGTTGTGCCTAACAGCTACAGACAGAATTTGCAGACTGAGCCTCATTTACAACCCATTGCGCCGCTGGTGTGACACCTTTTTTTGACGCACCTGCAGTACAATGGGCTTCCCCATATTTACAAGGCCACGTGAAGTCACCCTGCGTGACTTTTCATGGGCATGTTCTCCACCAAGCTGTATTGCACAGCCTGGGTGGAGAACATGCACAGCCTCCCAGTCCCTCTCTGAGCGCCGAATCACGGCACCTCAGACCAATCGCAATGCTGCTGTAAGGTAGCGCCGTGATTGGCTAGGAAATTCTGGGAGACTGTGTGCTTCCTGCCGCCGGAGAAGAGCACAGGGGAGAGGCGGCGGCAGGCAGCACCCAGATAAGTCCTTTTATTTATTTTTTGTTCTCCCCTATACTCCCCCAACACCCTCGTTTGGTAGCAGACGCTACTGAGAAAGTGACATAAAATGTTGATATTTCGGCTGCTAAACGGGGTCTTGGTTCTCAGCCTTCCCTTGCCTCCTCTGTATTCTAGCCCCTCATGTTGGAAAGGGCAGGTCCCTAACTTGCACCTGATTCTTCTCACTACCTTCGAGAGTTCAGAAGCTACCCCATGCAAGAGGCGCCCCCTGCAGGGGAATGTGGGATGAGATGACACCGTGGGCCTGATACTCAAAGGCATTACTGAGTGTAAATTCTGCTTACTAGTGCACATTGCAAAACCTTAACTAATACTCAAGGATCCGCGCATGTGTAATAGCACCCGACAATGGTGTAATAATATTTACATAATTAAATCCTATCCCAGTAGAACTTCTGATCTGAAGGCGAGAAAGAGATATATAAGTGGAAAGGATGTGCCCAAAAACATACCAAAGTCTGGGGGCTTAGACCTCATGGTGCGCGTGCACCGCGCATTCCCTGATGCTATTCTGTTTACTCGGACTGTGGTGACTGTTTATTGACTACGTTCGGGAGGGGGGAATTCACGGTTTTAGTTCACTATGATATTTGCGCTTGTTCCTAATGCATATCTATCCTTGTATTGTTGGTATATGAAATCAATAAAAAGAACTATTAAAAGAATCCTACCCCAGTGACGGGAGAGGGTGTTCCAGGCTAGGGAAAAGTTGGAGAAACTAAAGGGGCATATTTATCTAATAATCACACCGCGCAGCACAGCAAGTCACCTTGCTGAGCTGTGTGATAGGGAAAGGGCAGGACTGCACAATACGGCGCATTTCTGTCATTGACCACCACTGGCGCACAATGTGCTGCCTAGCGCCAACGCAGGCACCTGTGCACCATGGCGCAAGGGTGCCTGCGTTGTACCTTCCTGCACAAAAACAATCCCCTGAGGCATTTTCCTCTTTCTATGTGTGATACTGAATGCAGCAGGTGGGAAGAGGTAGTAACGAGGAGAAATAAAGATATTTCTCCTCGTTACACCTCATCTGGGGATGCGTAGCATTTTGATCCCCAGGTTTATCAGTAATGGTAAATCTGGGAATGTGCCAAAATCCATGGGTGGATGCGTGAGAACACCCACGCTCCACCCATGGAACGCCTCCCTGGGGCAGAGTGATGCAACGCAGCAATTTGCACTGCATTGCGTTACTCTAGATTTAACAAGCCTTGCCAGGCCTGATAAATCAAGCTTAAGAGTTGCGTGGCTCTTGTGCCCCGTTGCGTGGTGCAAGAGCGATGCAACCCTTTGATAAAGTTGCCCCCTAACTGTTTATGACCCAGCAGTCGGAGATTTACTCCTCTCATTGCGTGAGTATATGGCTTTCCAGCATTTCCAAAGCTGGTGGTAGTGTTGGGGTGGGGTTATCAGGAGAAAATTATTTTCCACATGCAGAAAAAGTTGAAGGTTTTTGCATACATGTAGATGTGTCTGAAGTATGTGTGGACCGAGGGATTCTGGATGTAATTGGCAGAATGGTATCCCACCTGGGGATTCTGGATGTAATTGGCAGAGTGGTATCCCACCCAGGGATGCTGGGTGTAATTGGCAGAGTGGTATCCCACCCGGGGATGCTGGGTGTATTTGGCAGAGTGGTATCCCACCCGGGGATGCTGGGTGTAATTGGCAGAGTGGTATCCCACCCAGGGATGCTGGGTGTAATTGGCAGAGCGGTATCCCACCCGGGGATGCTGGGTGTAATTGGCAGAGCAGTATCCCACCCGGGAATGCTGGATGTAATTGGCAGAGCAGTATCCCACCTGGGGATGCTGCATGTAGTTAAGCAGAGGTGTATCCCACAGGGGCTACTGAATGTAATTAAGCAGGGGTGTATCCCACCTGGGGATGCTGCATGTAATTAAGCAGAGGTGTGACCCACCTGGGGATGCTGCATGTAATTAAGCAGAGGTGTATCCCACCTGGGGATGCTGCATGTAATTAAGCAGAGGTGTATCCCACCTGTGGATGCTGGATGTAATTAAGCACAGGTGTATCCCACCTGGGGATGCTGGATGTAATTAAGCACAGGTGTATCCCACCTGGGGATGCTGGATGTAATTAAGCACAGGTGTATCCCACCTGGGGATGCTGGATGTAATTCAGCAGAGGTGTATCCCACCTGGGGATGCTGTATGTAATTAAGGAGAGGTGTATCCCACCTGGGGATGCTGGATGTAATTAAGCACAGGTGTATCCCACCTGGGGATGCTGGATGTAATTAAGCACAGGTGTATCCCACCTGGGGATGCTGTATGTAATTAAGGAGAGGTGTATCCCACCTGGGGATGCTGGATGTAATTAAGCAGAGGTGTATCCCACCTGGGGATGCTGGATGTAATTAAGCACAGGTGTATCCCACCTGGGGGTGCTGGATGTAATTAAGGAGAGGTGTATCCCACCTGGGTATGCTGGATGTAATTAAGGAGAGGTGTATCCCACCTGGGTATGCTGGATGTAATTAAGGAGAGGTGTATCCCACCTGGGGATGCTGGATGTAATTAAGCACAGGTGTATCCCACCTGGGGATGCTGGATGTAATTAAGCACAGGTGTATCCCACCTGGGGATGCTGGATGTAATTCAGCAGAGGTGTATCCCACCTGGGGATGCTGTATGTAATTAAGGAGAGGTGTATCCCACCTGGGGATGCTGGATGTAATTAAGCACAGGTGTATCCCACCTGGGGGTGCTGGATGTAATTAAGGAGAGGTGTATCCCACCTGGGTATGCTGGATGTAATTAAGGAGAGGTGTATCCCACCTGGGTATGCTGGATGTAATTAAGGAGAGGTGTATCCCACCTGGGGATGCTGGATGTAATTAAGCACAGGTGTATCCCACCTGGGGATGCTGGATGTAATTAAGCACAGGTGTATCCCACCTGGGGATGCTGGATGTAATTCAGCAGAGGTGTATCCCACCTGGGGATGCTGTATGTAATTAAGGAGAGGTGTATCCCACCTGGGGATGCTGGATGTAATTAAGCAGAGGTGTATCCCACCTGGGGATGCTGGATGTAATTAAGCACAGGTGTATCCCACCTGGGTATGCTGGATGTAATTAAGGAGAGGTGTATCCCACCTGGGTATGCTGGATGTAATTAAGGAGAGGTGTATCCCACCTGGGGTTGCTGGATGTAATTAGAGAGAGGTGTATCCCACCTTGGAATGCTGCGTGTAATTGGCAGAGCGGTATCCTACCTGGCGATGCTGCTTCATCTGTAATCAGTCTCTTAGAGCAGCAATATCTTCCACATGAGGGATGGAGGGAGCTTTAACACCCCGGATGAGATGTCCTCTGTCACGAGGAGTGATGGTTTCCTGTCCTCAGTGCTTCAAGGGGCATGTCGCTGCAGGGCAGTGCAGCAGTGAGGGCCACAAATGCACGTTTTGTCATTAGGGCCCCCCTCTTACTAAGGTCTACATTACACCCACCACAGGCTGCTCTTGACTATGGCAACCTTGCTGAACAGGACAGCACATCTCCGCCCTTTTTAAAGACCCTGACCTGACGAGTGAGAGAAACCTTTAAAAGGTCATGTGGGATCAGGGGTCAGATGGAAGTAACCGAGGAGCCCCCAGACCCGCCTCATCCTTAGGAGTGACCCCCGTGAACTCTGGTAAATAGGCTCGCCTTTGGGGGCACTCTTTGACAGAGGGCTCTTGTCCCCCCACCCTCTGGTCATTATTTCAGGGCTCTGTACTTCCTTTATCATCTTCTGGGACATGTGGACCGCAGGGTGACCCCGCCCTGCTCCATCCTTGCCGGATGCACAGACTGGGTCCACGCCCTCAGCATTAGCAGAGCAGACCTTGCTTCCCCGTAGTGTTGCGTTCCATATGGTCCCACATCCGGGGTGCTCTGACGCCACCACAGAGGGGCTAGGTGCGAGTTACAAACCCCTAAATTAAAATAAAATATATAAATCCCGTGGCAGCCCAACCCCACTCAGGCTAACACCTGAAGCCAGCAAGCGTACCTGCTTCAGCATCTGGACTCTGCTCCAAGGGCATTTAAAGATGTCTTCCTTGCTCTGGGACAGCGTGGTCACCTTCAGCCCCAGCCTCCGATCTGGGGGCAGAGAGATCGGGGGTCAGTGTGGCTCTCTCCCAGGGAGGCACCGCAGCAGCTCAGGCCTACAGATCAGGGTGCTCTTGTCTGGCCTTGAGCCGGTGCTAGGCCCAGCCCCCGCCCCCTCCACTTACCTGGGACGGGTCCTGTGACCAGTCTAGGCACTCTCGGACCCAGCCTTGTGCCTCAAGACCCCGCCTAGCTCCTCCTGCCAACAGTCGCGGCTCGCATGACTCGCGGGTTGGGGTGTCGCACTGGGGTCCGCGCGGGTGGGGGGATTATTTAAAAATAAAAAATAAAAAATGTACCTCACCGGGACTCACGCCGCCTCGGCTGCTGGCTGGGTCCCACATTTTCCTGCTGCTTCAGGAGAACAGGAAGCAGGCATCCTCCCTCCCCTCCCCTAAGCCAATCACAACGCTGCAATGGCAGCGTTGTGATTGGTGGCGACGGCGCCCGGCCTGGTGCCTGTAAGGAGGCCATTTTCTCTATGTAGGCTGCATGCAACCTACATAGAGAACATGTAGAGTGCAAATGACTGGTTTGGTCGGCCCCAGGGGGCTGACCAAACAGTCAGGGCCCACAACAGGGGGCAAGCTACTCCTCCCCAACCCGCTCACCCGCCCGCCCTCAACCAGGCATATCCTCCCGCCCGCCTCCAACCAGGCATACCATTCTGCTTTCTCACAGCGCGAGAAGCAGAAACATAAAATGGTATTTAAAATACCATTTTATGTTTCTGCTTCTCGCACTCCTCTCCCCACTCTCCATTCCACAGATGCGCCTCAATTTTGCCTTTTCCTTTCTATCGTTTTACACTCTTGTCCTTCTCTGTACCTTGCCACTTGCCCCCACAGGCACCCCCTCCCCTTCCTGCGCTTTTTCCACCTACCCCACTCCTTACCTGCTCTCCTGCGTCTTCTTTTTTCTTCCTGCGTCTTCTTCCTGCCCTTCCATGCCCCGCTCACCAGCCCCCCTGCGCCCATCCCTGCTCCCAGGACCTTCATAATGGTGGCCGCTGCTCTGACCCATTGAGCGGGTGCCTAAGCCCAGCTCCCCCCTGCACTCACCTGGGACTGGTCCTTCGACTAGTCTAAGCCCTCTTGGACACAGCCCTCGAGACCTCACCTCACTGCTCCTGCAGCCCCCTCTCTATGCTCTCTCCTGCTCACTCCATTTCCCATTTGTGCCTCACATCTGCCTTTTCCTTTTCTATTGTTTTCCCCTCTTGTGCCTGTTTTTTTTAACTGTTCCCCTCCTGTGCCCTATTGTACCTCACTCATTGTCCTTTTGAACTCTTCCAATCCTGTGTCATTTTATATTTTTCCTTTCTTGTGCCTTTCTGAACTCATCCACTTATGTGCCCTTTGGTATTTCTCCGCTCTTGTGCTCTATTGCACCTTTCCAATCTTTTCAACCTTTCGGTCTTTCTAACCTTTCCAATCTTGTGCTCCTTTGCACCTTCCCACTTGCCCCTTCAGGCCCCCACATCCCCCCAACCCTCTCCTGTGCTTTTTCCACCTCCCGCTCCTTAATTGCTCTCCTGCATCTTCTTGCTTCTTCCCGCCCTCCCTAGCCCGACCCACCGCACCCCTGAGCTCCTCGCCACCCCCCCCAGGACCTACTTAATGGTGGCTGCTGTGCGGCCAAAGGTGAGCCCAGCTGCACTCATCAGTGCCTGGTCTGCACTCAGCGCAACGACCCCTGATCTGTTAACACCCCTGTCGCTACACAATAACCACACTCCACTCGCTCAACCCTCCAACATCCCACTGCTGCCACACCGCTCCACACAGCACGGTAGGACCTTTTTCCTGCCCCATCTGCTGCTTCAACTGCAGCGTCCCTCCTATCCACGCCCCCTGTGCTCTTCCATCCACACCATCAACTCAGACCAACACCCCACACCACACCATACCAGTCTCTCAGCACACACTTGCATGCATGCTCCTCAGCACCCGCTCTCACAGGAAACACTCTATCGAAATCTGGGACCTTCTCAGTGACAGCAGCATACCAGACCTCCTCTTCCTGTCAGAAACATGGCTGAATCCATTGTCATCTCCCGACATCACTGTGGTCATCCCGCCAGGATACAAAATCGCACACCAAGACTATCTCCACATACCAGGAAATTGGGAGCCTATGAATTAAATAGCATTGAGGCCTGTGGAAAGAGTTTTTCCCTTCAGTTATGTGTGCTTTATGTTAGATTTGTATCCTCTTTTTCTCTGCATATCTTGCCCATCTGCACAACTTCAACCACCTCTCTTTCCTCTTCAGCATCCTCTTTTCACTCTTCCCCGAATGCACTTCCACGCATCTCCCTCACTTCACGGCTCCTAACATGCACTGCACTCCCTCAAATTTAAGAACTTTAAGAATTTCTCTTACGTTTGCCTTGCAAATATTTTTACATCTGTGTAGCCCCTTCACACACATATCCACAGAATTTCAGTTGCAAATGGAACACATAAACATTGTTCTGTGTGCTCTGTAGAGGCCAACCCACTGACAGGCTCTTTGTTTGGCTTCAGCCTTAGCGCACGAATGCTCAATCAAAGCCCCTCATAAACACCTGGCATGGCTCAAGCCTCAAAGTATGCACAGAAAAAATACAGATAAACAACAACAATATAAAATAGCTAACTCTTGGGGAATAGAAAATTAAGTAAAGCATGTGAAATAAGAGAGGAACTAAATCGCTGAAATGCATTCCTTTAACGTTTTTAACATTCATTGTTTGCAAATCAATCCATGTTTTTGGCATCAGTGTTAACTTAGGGGCATGAAGACAGGGCCAGTTTTAATGTCATACATCAGAGAACTGTCCACTGTAAGCACATATTTCTCGCCTGGCTTGACTCGGATATTTGGATCAACTTCGCGAGGGAACAAGAACCCTGCTCGTTATTTGGATCCATTTCGCGGGGGAACAAATATAGCAGTTCCACTTCTAAAGGAGCCAGCGATCTGCAGCGAGGGCCTGGGATGTCACAGTGGGGGAGGTTAGCGTGATGAGGGGTCTCAGCACAATATACATCACACAACATTAGCTTGCAAACATTTACCATTACAGAGAACAAGACACCAGATCAGACGTGCTTGCATCCATTCTCACGTATGACAATAGGGTGGGATCTATGCCTTTGAATGATGGACGTCTGTAATCATGCAGGGATGAAGTTTCCCACGCCCAAAACAATGATGCTGATTGCGTCACTGGCCTACAGAGTGCATACAACCATAGACCACAATGGCAATGAAGGGCTTTAAAACAGAAAGCCCTGTGTGGTGCATCACAGTTCGGAAAGTTGATTTACTGCCTGGCTTCTGGCTCTTGTTTCAGAGCGAGGCTGAGACAGAGCAGGCAGCCTGAAACAGGCAGCCCAGACTTAAATACATCGATTTATTTAGAGATACGATCTTAACTCTAAATAAATAGATCTATTTAAGGTTTTTATGTAAATGTGTAGGAAGACCCCGAGCCATAATGGAGAACCCGCCCCTGACCCTAGCCTACATACCACCAGGGTCATGAGCAAACTTCAGCAACCTCATCTCAGACTTCATTGCTCCCCTCACCTTTAAACCAAGGAATTAATTCTACTCGGCAACTACAATCTCCACTTTAAAGACCCTACGATCCCTCTTCCACCGACCTCCTAGAGAGCCTGAATAACATCAGACTCTCCCAGCTCATCGCAGACGCCACACACATTGCAGGACACACCCTAGATCGTATCTTCGCCGCTGGGAGCAACATTAAGCATTACTCCACCCCGCTGCTCACCTGCACCAACCACTCCATCATACACTTCCAAATATCCACACTGCAAGCCAAAGCACACACCAACATCAACCTGCCCAGCCAGATTTAGTGCTCGAGCAGGCGTTGAAGGCTGACTTTGGTTTGACTTAAAAGGATTACATCATCAGTATAAGAACGCCTTTTCAGAGGGCCACGGGGCACGCAGGTGGTACTAGGCCCAACCATGGTTTCCCGAGGTCCGACCTACTATGGATCCCACTCAACTGGACTAAGTGCTCCTTCTGTACTTGACTCTCAGTGGTAGCTGTGGTCAAGCAGTCAAGGCTCCCTCAGGGGAGAATGTAGATACAGGTCAGTGAACACGACTCATAACTCAAAGTGCAAACAGTACAAACAATAAATCAACATCCAGTCAAATACTTGCTTTTATAAGAAAAATAAGTATTTTATTTCTAACTCTACACATGCAAAGTAAGGGCGGGTGGTGAACTTCGCTCCGCCAGCAAAGTTTGCGGAGATTTAGTAACTCCGCACTCCGTTTGGAGTGTGAAGTTTTCCAAATCTCCACCTACACAGTGGAGCGGAGTTCACCGGTGCAGGGAGACTTACCTGCCTCCCAGATCGGTGTCTCTTCTGTCCTGCTGCTGGGCCTGGCTCCGACTTCTTCTGCTGCTCCAGGAGAATTACAGGAAGAACTGCAGTGCGCATGACGTACTGCGTGAAGGCATGCCTGACCTATAGGTCCACGGGGCACGCAGGTCAGGCATGCCTTCACGCAGGACGTCATGCACACTGCAGTTCTTCCTGTAATTCTCCCGGAGCAGCGGACGACGTGAAGCCAGGCCCAGCAGCAGGAGCAGGACAGAGGAGACACCGATTTGGGAGGCAGGTAAGTCTTTAGTTTTTAATAATCTTATTTCTTTACTTAGACTATGTGGGGGCGGGGCTTTAGCGGGAGGGGGACGGTGGGGCCGGGGCTTTAGCGGAAGGGGGGGCGGTGGGGCCGGGGCTTTAGCAGGGGTTGGGTCGGGGCTTTATTGGGGGCAGGGGGTGGGGGAAGGGGCAGGGGGTACTCTGCCAGGCCACGGAACTCCACGGAATTTCACTGAGTTTTCTAGTGACTCCGTGAAATTCCGCGGAGTACCACTACGCAAGCTCCACCCACCGCTGATGCAAAGGAATGACAACATTCAGAAGCAACAACACAATCCGCTTGGAGCCAGGGCTCTAGTAGTTGTGAGCCAAATTCCTGTCCCACCCTCCTTCATGTAATGTGTTCACGGTTATTCCCCATTCACTGGTGGATGCATACCAGGAATTTCCACTATTAGAACATACTCAAGAGCTCCCCTTTAAGCTGTACTCAAGAGTTCCCTTTTGACTCTTCAGGATTTAGTCATAAGTGTCTATGGTGCCGCAGCACCATTAGCAGCAAGTCCGCCAAGGCCCAACAGGCCAAGTTCACGTCTTACCCGCTTTCGCAGCACGGAAGAGTTCAGCGATGAAGTGGATGCCCTTGGCACGAGCGACTCCGAGTCCTGCTTTGCTTGGAGAAGTCAGACTGCCCACAGACCATGCAGCAGCGCTCGGAGCAGCTCCAAGCTTGCAAAAACGCAGTAAGTCAGCTTTATCCAGTGGGGATGGGGGTGACTATCCTTTCTTCAGCTCCCGACTGGAGCCCAACGAGGGTGCAAAATCATCCATGACATCCTTGGCAGTCCTCAGTTGGCAGTCAGGGGATAGTTCCCTTGCAGGGGAGGTTCAACCCACCGAACGTAGCCTCAGTCTCTCCTTCAGGCGGTGCCCTTAATCCTTCGGCAGCGTTGGTACCAACACTCCCTCCTGGCACACAGGGTTGTCGCGGTACTGGATAGTACAAGCACAGGCTCCTCTAGAACATGCGTCCCGCAGTCTGTTACACGGGGTCACTGCAACATGGCAATATGGGCCTGTCCAGTCACACACAGCACTTAACTCATGGTTCAGTGCACAGCGCCCAATCCAGGCATATGGGAGGCCACTGAGCTGACTCTGCACATGGGCAATCGGTGCACAGATGAATTCTCGAACCTCGCACAGGGAGTCCTCATGGTAGGGCTCCCTACTGGACCTCGCTTCCTCCAATGCTCTTCTCTTCCTCACAGGGCAGCCTGGTGTTGGCAAGCAGGCAGGGGCTGGTGCTCAAGGCTCTAGGGCAGGTGGTCTTGGTTTTCCTGGGTGATGGTCCCTCACCCAGCAGGGAGACTAGCAGGCCTTTGCCCCCAGTCTTTGTCACAGACAGAATTCTCACAGAGCTTTCCCTTTTCACACAACCCATCTGGCTGCTTGGCAGATGACAAAGTTTGAGGTCTCAACCTTCCCCTTCTACTAGTCATTTTCCAGACTATAAATGTGATTTATGGTGAAGTTTTATGTCGGGGTTCTGCTTCTTTTGAAGTGTACACTTCTCTCTTTCTTCACTTCCTCTTGAAAGATGTCTGTTACAGCAGACAAGAGTATGAAGCTAATTGTCGCACAGCGCAGTCTATGGGAACGACCAGAGTTTACATCTGGATGTCAGCCACAGTGATATGTGCATCAAAAGGTTAATCACAGGCTCCCAGCCCTACTCTTTACGATTCCCTTATCACTTCCATCGCCTTTCCTGAAATGTGTCAGCCCATTCCTTGTGATCTATCACTGAAAAAAGAGCACTCTTTTGAAGTTTTAAGGGGGTCTCTCGCTCTCTCTTCCTCCAGTGTGTCCCTCCCACCTCACAGGAATGCAGCAATACACACATCTGTCTGAGGGGGAGGATTCCTCTCCTCCTCATGTCTTCACCAGGCAGGCCCAGGCTTCCCATAATGGAACCAAGGGCCCTCCATGTAATGTACCATTGCCGGCACACTTGCACTGTCAATACACAGCACACATACTGTCCAGTACTGTCACCTCCATGAATGGAACTATTACAAGTTCACATACATTCAGTAATTCAGTACACACACTCAGTCTGCGCACACTGTTCAACACTGAAGCTTTCCTATACTGTGCCAGGGTGTGCTATTTGCAAACACACACACTGCCAGCACACACACTCACCCTGTGCACGCTGCACAACACTTAACCCTTCATCTATTGTACTTCACGCAAGTGTAAATACACCCAGTGCATGTTTTCATTGTGCACGCACTGCACAGCACTACATCTTTCATGTTATATATTCCTCGAGACATACATGCACTCAGCACATGCACTAATCCCACTTGTACTACGCAGTACCAATCTATCCAGGCACTGTGCCCTTCCCAGGCACACATATATTCAGTACAGAGTCACTTCTCCTGTGGTGCACAGCACTCCACATCTACCTGATATAGGCAGAGGGTGAGTTAGGCACAGAGCAGCTGAACTTTTAAAAAGGTGAGTGAGCCTGTAGGCCTCACTCAAGGGAAACAGGGTAAAATGACCTGTTCTCTACTACTGATCACTACATGTATGCTGCCACCTTTGCGTTTGTGCTGCTTATCACCTGGTGAAGGCGGTAGGCTTCCACCACCAGGAGGGTAGCACTTTGAGTGCTCCTCCCGTCCAACCTGACCGCAATCCGTGAGATAGGCCTATGTCATGTTGCCCATGTATGATCCATGTTTACCTATAACAAACGAATCATCATTAGTCACCTACACAACAGTACAGTTGGACACTCAGGGCAGGGGTGCAGGTCTTAAGCCACGCAGAGGACCTTTCCATCTCAACAATCAGCATATAATATGTTTGAGAGTTGAACGTCTCCGAGCTTGGGTGGATGAGAGTTAACAGAATCCAGGCAGCGTTCATATCGGCCAGGAAAAGGTTGAACAGCTGGGGCGCCAAAACACATCCCTGCTTGAGACCCCGGTGTGTGGCGATCCTTCTAAATGTAGTTTTAAGTTAGGGTAAGAATTAATATTCATTCAATTCAATATGAGTTAATGTAATGTAACGGAAATTGATTTGCATTGCAGTAATTATAGGATTATGGTAAACATCAGCATTACAGTGAGGCTATGTTTTTTAATTTAAATAAGACTAAGGCTATAGTTAATATTAATTACAATACCATTCATTTCAATTGTAATTAACGTTGTTGGGGTAAGGCCATTGTCAAAATAAGGTAAGTTCATTGTAATAAAGAATTCGTTTCAATTTATGCTTCGGGTAAGGGTCAATAATAATGAAACGAGTGCACTTATATTTTATATTACATTGTAAAGAAAGGTTAGCATTACGATATTGGGTACGGATGGGTATCGGGGCAAAGTGAATCTAGGGTGAAATGCAAGGGGTGAAATGAGGGTAAACTCATTGTCAGGGATAAGTGGGCTGAGAGTAACTCATTGTTAGGGTTAAGTGGGCTGAGGGTAACTCATTGTTAGGGATAAGTGGGCTGAGGGTAACTCATTGTTAGGGATAAGTGGGCTGAGGGTAAACTCATTGTTAGGGATAAGTGGGCTGAGGGTGAACTCATTGTTAGGGATAAGTGGGCTGAGGGTAAACTCATTGTTAGGGATAAGTGGGCTGAGGGTAAACTCATTGTTAGGGATAAGTGGGCTGAGGGTAACTAATTGTAGGTATAAGTGGGCTGAGGGTAAACTAATTGTAAGGGATAAGTAGGCTGAGGGTAAACTCATTGTTAGGGATAAGTGGGCTGAGGGTAAACTCATTGTTAGGGATAAGTGGGCTGAGGGTAAACTCATTGTTAGGGATAAGTGGGCTGAGGGTAAACTCATTGTTAGGGATAAGTGGGCTGAGGGTAACTCATTGTTAGGGATAAGTGGGCTGAGGGTAACTCATTGTTAGGGATAAGTGGGCTGAGGGTAAACTCATTGTAGGGATAAGTGGGCTGATGGTAAATTCATTGTTAGGGGTAAGTGGGCTGAGGGTAACTC
Organism: Calotriton arnoldi; assembly: GCA_963921515.1. Classification (NCBI taxonomy): domain Eukaryota; kingdom Metazoa; phylum Chordata; class Amphibia; order Caudata; family Salamandridae; genus Calotriton; species Calotriton arnoldi. The sequence continues at coordinate 673,793 of CAWUFW010001626.1, read as the reverse complement.
ATTGTTAGGGATAAGTGGGCTGAGGGTAAACTCATTGTAGGGATAAGTGGGCTGAGGGTAACTCATTGTAGGGATAAGTGGGCTGAGGGTAAACTCATTGTTAGGGATAAGTGGGCTGAGGGTAACTCATTGTTAGGGATAAGTGGGCTGAGGGTAACTCATTGTTAGGGATAAGTGGGCTGAGGGTAAACTCATTGTTAGGGATAAGTGGGCTGAGGGTAACTCATTGTTAGGGATAAGTGGGCTGAGGGTAACTCATTGTTAGGGATAAGTGGGCTGAGGGTAAACTCATTGTTAGGGATAAGTGGGCTGAGGGTTATGTTATGTTAATTATACTTATATAGCGCGCAGCTGCCTCAGTGAAGAGGCGTCCCGGTGCTGGTAGCAGTGACAGTAGAAGACTAGAGGCTAGACCAAGGGGAACAGGTAGGATTTGATGGCCTTCCGAAAGGTTAGCAAGCAATCCAGATTCATTGTTAGGGATAAGTGGGCTGAGGGTAACTCATTGTTAGGGATAAGTGGCTGAGGGTAACTCATTGTTAGGGATAAGTGAGCTGAGGGTAACTCATTGTTAGGGTTAAGTGGGCTGAGGGTAAACACATTGTTAGGGATAAGTGGGCTGAGGGTATACTCATTATTAGGGATAAGTGGGCTGAGGGTAAACTCATTGTTAGGGATAAGTGGGCTGAGGGTAAACTCATTGTAGGGATAAGTGGGCTGAGGGTGAACTCATTGTTAGGGATAAGTGGGCTGAGGGTAAACTCATTGTTAGGGATAAGTGGGCTGAGGGTAAACTCATTGTTAGGGATAAGTGGGCTGAGGGTAAACTCATTAGGGATAAGTGGGCTGAGGGTAAACTCATTGTTAGGGATAAGTGGGCTGAGGGTAACTCATTGTAGGGATAAGTGGGCTGAGGGTAAACTCATTGTAAGGGATAAGTGGGCTGAGGGTAAACTCATTGTTAGGGATAAGTGGGCTGAGGGTAAACTATTTGTTAGGGATAAGTGGGCTGAGGGTAAACTCATTGTTAGGGATAAGTGGGCTGAGGGTAAACTCATTGTTAGGGATAAGTGGGCTGAGGGTAAACTCATTGTTAGGGATAAGTGGGCTGAGGGTAAATGCATTGTAGGGATAAGTGGGCTGAGGGTAAACTCATTGTTAGGGATAAGTGGGCTGAGGGTAAACTCATTGTTAGGGATAAGTGGGCTGAGGGTAAACTCATTGTTAGGGATAAGTGGGCTGAGGGTAACTCATTGTTAGGGATAAGTGGGCTGAGGGTAAACTCATTGTTAGGGATAAGTGGGCTGAGGGTAACTCATTGTTAGGGATAAGTGGGCTGAGGGTAACTCATTGTTAGGGATAAGTGGGCTGAGGGTAAACTCATTGTTAGGGATAAGTGGGCTGAGGGTAACTCATTGTTAGGGATAAGTGGGCTGAGGGTAACTCATTGTTAGGGATAAGTGGGCTGAGGGTAAACTCATTGTTAGGGATAAGTGTGCTGAGGGTAAACTCATTGTTAGGGATAAGTGGGCTGAGGGTTATGTTATGTTATGTTAATTATACTTATATAGCGCGCAGCTGCCTCAGTGAAGAGGCGTCCCGGCGCTGGTAGCAGTGACAGTAGAAGACTAGAGGCTAGACCAAGGGGAAGAGGTAGGATTTGATGGCCTTCTGAAAGGTTAGCAAGCAATCCAGATTCATTGTTAGGGATAAGTGGGCTGAGGGTAACTCATTGTTAGGGATAAGTGGGCTGAGGGTAACTCATTGTTAGGGATAAGTGGGCTGAGGGTAACTCATTGTTAGGGATAAGTGGGCTGAGGGTAAACTCATTGTTAGGGATAAGTGGGCTGAGGGTAAACTCATTGTTAGGGATAAGTGGGCTGAGGGTAACTCATTGTTAGGGATAAGTGGGCTGAGGGTAAACTCATTGTAGGGATAAGTGGGCTGAGGGTAAACTCATTGTAGGGATAAGTGGGCTGAGGGTAACTCATTGTTAGGGATAAGTGGGCTGAGGGTAACTCATTGTAGGGATAAGTGGGCTGAGGGTAAACTCATTGTAGGGATAAGTGGGCTGAGGGTAACTCATTGTTAGGGGTAAGTGGGCTGAGGGTAACTCATTGTTAAGGATAAGTGGGCTGAGGGTAACTCATTGTTAGGGATAAGTGGGCTGAGGGTAAACTCATTGTAGGGGTAAGTGGGCTGAGGGTAACTCATTGTTAGGGATAAGTGGGCTGAGGGTAAACTCATTGTAGGGATAAGTGGGCTGAGGGTAACTCATTGTAGGGATAAGTGGGCTGAGGGTAAACTCATTGTTAGGGATAAGTGGGCTGAGGGTAACTCATTGTTAGGGATAAGTGGGCTGAGGGTAAACTCATTGTTAGGGATAATTGGGCTGAGGGTAAACTCATTGTTAGGGATAAGTGGGCTGAGGGTAAACTCATTTTTAGGGATAAGTGGGCTGAGGGTAACTCATTGTTAGGGATAAGTGGGCTGAGGGTAAACTCATTGTTAGGGATAAGTGGGCTGAGGGTAAACTCATTGTAGGGATAAGTGGGCTGAGGGTAAACTCATTGTTAGGGATAAGTGGGCTGAGGGTAAACTCATTGTTAGGGATAAGTGGGCTGAGGGTAAACTCATTGTTAGGGATAAGTGGGCTGAGGGTAAACTCATTGTAGGGATAAGTGGGCTGAGGGTAAACTCATTGTTAAGGATAAGTGGGCTGAGGGTAAACTCATTGTTAGGGATAAGTGGGCTGAGGGTAACTCATTGTTAGGGATAAGTGGGCTGAGGGTAAACTCATTGTAGGGATAAGTGGGCTGAGGGTAAACTCATTGTTAGGGGTAAGTGGGCTGAGGGTAAACTCATTGTAGGGATAAGTGGTCTGAGGGTAACTCATTGTTAGGGATAAGTGGGCTGAGGGTAAACTCATTGTAGGGATAAGTGGGCTGAGGGTAACTCATTGTTAGGGATAAGTGGGCTGAGGGTAACTCATTGTTAGGGATAAGTGGGCTGAGGGTAACTCATTGTTAGGGATAAGTGGGCTGAGGGTAAACTCATTGTAGGGATAAGTGGGCTGATGGTAAATTCATTGTTAGGGGTAAGTGGGCTGAGGGTAACTCATTGTTAGGGATAAGTGGGCTGAGGGTAAACTCATTGTAGGGATAAGTGGGCTGAGGGTAACTCATTGTAGGGATAAGTGGGCTGAGGGTAAACTCATTGTTAGGGATAAGTGGGCTGAGGGTAACTCATTGTTAGGGATAAGTGGGCTGAGGGTAAACTCATTGTTAGGGATAAGTGGGCTGAGGGTAAACTCATTGTTAGGGATAAGTGGGCTGAGGGTAAACTCATTTTTAGGGATAAGTGGGCTGAGGGTAACTCATTGTTAGGGATAAGTGGGCTGAGGGTAAACTCATTGTTAGGGATAAGTGGGCTGAGGGTAAACTCATTGTAGGGATAAGTGGGCTGAGGGTAAACTCATTGTTAGGGATAAGTGGGCTGAGGGTAAACTCATTGTTAGGGATAAGTGGGCTGAGGGTAAACTCATTGTTAGGGATAAGTGGGCTGAGGGTAACTCATTGTTAGGGATAAGTGGGCTGAGGGTAAACTCATTGTTAGGGATAAGTGGGCTGAGGGTAACTCATTGTTAGGGATAAGTGGGCTGAGGGTAACTCATTGTTAGGGATAAGTGGGCTGAGGGTAAACTCATTGTAGGGATAAGTGGGCTGAGGGTAAATTCATTGTTAGGGGTAAGTGGGCTGAGGGTAACTCATTGTTAGGGATAAGTGGGCTGAGGGTAAACTCATTGTAGGGATAAGTGGGCTGAGGGTAACTCATTGTAGGGATAAGTGGGCTGAGGGTAAACTCATTGTTAGGGATAAGTGGGCTGAGGGTAATTCATTGTTAGGGATAAGTGGGCTGAGGGTAAACTCATTGTTAGGGATAAGTGGGCTGAGGGTAAACTCATTGTTAGGGATAAGTGGGCTGAGGGTAAACTCATTTTTAGGGATAAGTGGGCTGAGGGTAACTCATTGTTAGGGATAAGTGGGCTGAGGGTAAACTAATTGTTAGGGATAAGTGGGCTGAGGGTAAACTCATTGTAGGGATAAGTGGGCTGAGGGTAAACTCATTGTTAGGGATAAGTGGGCTGAGGGTAACTCATTGTTAGGGATAAGTGGGCTGAGGGTAACTCATTGTTAGGGATAAGTGGGCTGAGGGTAACTCATTGTTAGGGATAAGTGGGCTGAGGGTAAACTCATTGTAGGGATAAGTGGGCTGAGGGTAAACTCATTGTTAGGGATAAGTGGGCTGAGGGTAACTCATTGTTAGGGATAAGTGGGCTGAGGGTAACTCATTGTTAGGGATAAGTGGGCTGAGGGTAACTCATTGTTAGGGATAAGTGGGCTAAATAACTGTAAGACAAACTAAAGGCGGGCAAGCAAGTGTAGACGAAGGAACAACCACTGTAGAGTGATATTTGAGAGTGTAAGTGACTCGAGGGTTCTAAGAAGACCTTGAAGGCTGGCTGTAACTTCTAAAGGTGATATATAGCCAGTGCTTTATTTGTAAAAGAATAAGTGCCGGGCCTAAAGTGTTGCTCAGAAGTGAGTGGCTGGTGCTATTGACTGTCTGGGTGCTGAACACCACAGCCCTGTAGTCTTCATTCCACCTCTTGCCTCTTTCATCCACCACCAGACACTCCCTGCCCCTTCTTCTCACTACTTCAGGTTCCTTTTCATCCCTGCTTTCATTATTTACCATTGTTTTCCATCTATCTCTTCCTCCTCCTTCTTTCCCTCTTTCGTGTTTTCTCTCTTTCTTGCTCAAAGTCTTTTGAGGGAAAAAAGTGCTGGTTCCCTAAAATGAGTGCCAGTGGGCCCCACCTGCAACCACCGGCTCAAATTAAGCACTGTATAGAGCTCTTCTCACATAAGGCAATTGTAGTTCCTCTTTCTACCCACATCGATGCGGAGTGAGTCCTTAAAAGCAAACCGAAGTCAGGTCCCTTTTTATCCCCTCACTCTCTCCTAGCCGCTAACTATGGAAAAGGCAAACGTGGCCTGTCATCCTTCCGAGGTCGATAAACGGAACACTATTGAATTGGGTAATAGTAAAACCTGTTATTTAAAACACATACAAGTGGTGGAAATGTGGCAGGAAGTGCTACATAAACAACTCACTGTTTAGTGATAGCCTGTCTATTGTTCTCTTCTGTTTTTACTGACGTCTGCATGCATTACCATCTCCTGCTTTGTGTCTTTTTTTTCTATGTTCCACTCTTCTCTGTTAATGCCCGCTGCCACCTGCTTTAGGTGTTCTTGCAGCTGCTTCTCCTCTCTTCCTGCTCTCTTTTGCTACAGCTCTCAGCTGCCTCTACATGCACACTCCAAACCAGCTTTAAATTCAGCCCATTTCAGCAGAAAGTTAAAAGTAACGTTTGTGGAATATTTAAATTTCACATTCTTGATTTTAAACCTGATTTTAGCTAGTTTCTGCAAGCTGTTGTTGAGTGGCCATTTTTCATGGGTTGCTCTTGGTTTGTCATGCCCACAGGTTCTGCTCTGCTTCTGCCTGGCCCTCAGTGCATGCTGGCCCTGGTACTGTAGGTAAGACACTGCCTATGGACCGAGCCAGGGGGGGACCAACATTGGTCTGGTCCAGAGCAGAGAACTCCGTAAATTACCCAGTTTTAGATTTATTGTATGTAAACTGTATGTACATTTATCTCAAGTGGCCAACCTGAAAATCTGGCATGGATCTGGCCTGCGTAGATCGGTGTTGGACACCACTGGTCTGGGATATATATGATGGGCGCACAGACCCACGTTAACGCTCGAGGTGTCGATGAAGAAGTTGAGACACCTTGCATATATCTCACCCGAACAATGCTAACATGTCACCCACATCTCTTTCTCACCGATATCTTTCCATACTTCGGCCACATCTCACCCACCTGTCACCCACTTCCCCTGTACTCACCCCACTTGGGTAGTGCAAAGACCTGCACCTCACACAGTGACAGGCACTCTGCTCGTCCAGGTATCACCACTGTGACATAGCGCCCAGGCATCCCGCTGCAGGCGTAGGACTGAGTGGCACCAGTGCCCAGGCCCTGGATGGTGGCACACCTGTTGGTTCAAGTGTCATTGACAAGTTAGTGACCTACACCAGTCTCCTACGATCTTACTTCCACCATCTGCACCTCAAGTCTGTAGAGCGTCACCTGTCCATCAAAGGACCTGTCCAGTGAAATGTTTCTCTTCAGTGCCTCTTAACCCCCTTCCTTGTCTGGCCTCGTGAGAACAGGTATCATGGGCCCATTTCATAACGGTAAAGTTAGACCAATAGTCTAACTTAGACCAAAAGTCTAACTTTACTACTTTTCGGAATTCACAAAGGTAAAGTTAGACCAAAAGTCATAGACAGAGACCATAGACTTTTTGTCTAACTTTACCTTTGTGAATACGGAAAAATAGTAAAGTTAGACTTTTGGTCTAACTTTACTAGTAGTAAAGTTACTAGTAGTAACTTACCTTTGTGAATACGGAAGAGTAGTAAAGTTAGACTTCTGGTCTAACTTTACTAGTAGTAAAGTTACAATTAGTAACTTACCTTTGTGAATACCGAGAAGTAGTAAAGTTAGACTTTTGGTCTGTTAGACTTTTGGTCTAACTTTACCTTTGTGAATACTGAAAAGTAGTAAAGTTAGACTTCTGGTCTAACTTTACTAGTAGTAAAGTTACTAGTAGTACCTTACCTTTGTGAATACCGAAAAGTAGTAAAGTTAGACTTCTGGTCTAACTTTACTAGTAGTAAAGTTACTAGTAGTACCTTACCTTTGTGAATACCGAAAAGTAGTAAAGTTAGACTTCTGGTCTAACTTTACTAGTAGTAAAGTTACTAGTAGTACCTTACCTTGTGAATACCGAAAAGTAGTAAAGTTAGACTTCTGGTCTAACTTTACTAGTAGTAAAGTTACTAGTAGTACCTTACCTTTGTGAATACCGAAAAGTAGTAAAGTTAGACTTTTGGTCTAAGTTAGACTTTTGGTGTATACTTAGACCAAAAGTCTAGCTTTACTACTAGTAAAGTTAGACTTTTGGTCTAAACTTAGGGCCTGATTACAAGTTTGGCAGTCATCAAGCGGGCCGCCACGCCAGCTCCCCGCCTGAAGACCGAAAACCCGTATTCCGACCTCCTGCCAGATTACAAATTTACTCGTAGTCTGGTGGGCTGTGCTTTGGCAGTCCCACGGTGGTGCCTTTCTAAGGCTCATATGTAAGGCTCATATGTGAGCCTTAGAATGGCAGCACTGTGGAACTGTTAAAAGGTGTTCCTGCACGACATGGACTTTGAAGTCCATGCCGTTTGGGAACAGGGGGTGCATTTAGACACCATGTGCCCCACTGCATGCACACTCAGGCTCAGAGGCAACAGGGGCCCTGCAAGACCCCCTCAGTTTTCTCACCACCACCCTTTTCATGGCGGGCTCTCTGCCATAAAAAAAAGATCGCAGTGAGAAAACTTGTAATATGCTTGGTGGTGTTGCAGCGGCACCAACAGCATATTGCGGCCTCACACCGCTGCAACACTGTCGAGGGATCATGGACCCCCAGAGTTTACAGTGGTCCTTTGGTGGTCCGACCGCCAAACTCGAAATGCAGCAGTCGGACCATCGGTGTGGTGGTAGCCACACCGCCACCAAAGGTTCGGACCGCTAAACTCATAATTAGGCCCTTGGACTTTTGGTCTAAGTTTACCTTGGTGAATCGGGCCCTTAGACTTCAGGTATAAACGTAGACTTTTGGTCTAAGTTTACCTTTGTAAATTGGGCCCCTTGTGTTCGCCCGTGTGGAGCCCTTACTTTAGATCTGCAGCCCACCTCTCTCAAGGCGAGGGCCTGACACGTGAAGTCCATGAACACGCAAGTATAAAAGATATTCAGTCGTTGTGTGAGGGGAGTAACATCTCCAGTAATAACAGGGAGCCATTGAGAGGCAATCTCCTGTTTAAAGGTGGGTGCTCAAGGCTTTTTGTAGGGACCGAGTCCCCTCATGTAAACCCTACCGTTGTGTAAATAAGAGGAGCCATATTTTGAAGATGGAGAACACTCGTGTGAAGACTTTGTGCTAAAAGACTGACACCCGTCATGTGAAGGCTGGTCTTAAACTTTCAGGTTTGAAAGTGAGGTAAATACAAAGTGTGTGCCTGAAGCTGTGATGTGTAAGAAGGGTGCACCTCAGTGATGGAGCTTGTGTAACGTGTAAGAGGTGTGTGCCTGTGCTTAAGAGGTGTGTGCCTGTGCTTAAGAAGTGTGTGCCTATGCTTAAGAGATGTGTGCCTGTGCTTAATAGGTGTGTGCCTGTGCTTAAGAGATGTGCACCTGCGCTTAAGAGATGTGCGCCTGTGCTTAAAAGGTGTGCCCATGTGCTTAAGAGGTGTGTGCCTGTGCTTAAGAGGTGTGTGACTGTTCTTAAGAGATGTGTGTCTGTGCTTAAGAGATGTGTGTCTGTGCTTAAGAGGTGTGTGCCTGTGCTTCAGAGGTGTGTGCCTGTGCTTCAGAGGTGTGTGCCTGTGCTTAAGAGATGTGCGCCTGTGCTTAAAATGTGTGCGCCTGTGCTTGAGAGGTGTGTGCCTATGCTTGAGAGGTGTGTGTCTCTGCTTAAGAGGTGTGCGCTTGTGCTTAAGAGGTGTGCAACTGTGCTTAAGAGATGTGCGCCTCTGTTTAAGAGGTGGGTGCCTGTGCTTAAGAGGTGTGTGCCTCTGTTTAAGAGGTATGCGCCTGTGCTTAAGAGGTGTGTGCCTGTGCTTAAGAGGTGTGTGCCTGTGCTTAAGAGGTGTGTGCTTGTGCTTAAGAGATGTGTGCCTCTGCTTAAGAGGTGTGCGCCTGTGCTTAAGAGGTGTGCGCCTGTGCTTAAGAGGTGTGCGCCTGTGCTTAAGAGGTGTGTGCCTGTGCTTAAGAGGTGTGTGCTTGTGCTTAAGAGGTGTGTGCCTCTGTTTAAGAGGTGGGTGCCTGTGCTTAAGAGGTGTGTGCCTCTGTTTAAGAGGTATGCACCTGTGCTTAAGAGGTGTGTGCCTGTGCTTAAGAGGTGTGTGCCTGTGCTTAAGAGGTGTGTGCTTGTGCTTAAGAGATGTGTGCCTCTGCTTAAGAGGTGTGCGCCTGTGCTTAAGAGGTGTGCGCCTGTGCTTAAGAGGTGTGTTTACTGCAGAGATCAGCGTTTCACTCCTTATAACGCCTGCTACTGGCTCAAGGGAGTTATCGGGCCTTGAGTGGCGTTACAGTATGCAATAATCCCTAGTCTGCCAACAGCCCCATATCCTTTGTTGTGTATGTTACTCTGCAAGCCCTGCTCCTTGCATTGAAGATGCTGTTGTGCATGATTATTTTTAATATAACCATTCATTAATGGAAACAAACGATTTACACACAAACACAACTACACTTTGCTATTCCAGGAGTAAGCCAGGAGTACTGCAAGAGTAAATCACAGCAACGTCTTTATGAACCAGGCCCAAAGAGTTGAGGAGCGCAGGAGGAGCGCAGCAGACATAAACGAGGGACACGAGTTTAGGTACCCAGGGAACAGAAACTGGTAGGAAAGCACTAGAAAGTAGTCCATCGTACCGTACACGAAGACATTTCTAAGCTACTGCTTTAATGACACTTGAACATGTTGTTATTATTATTCTTTTTTACTAATCTGACCTCATAGGATTACTGATCCTATGGGAAGATTTAAAATGCATCTGTAAAATTATAAACGTGTGTAGTTCTGTTAGTCGAATTAAGGCAACGCTAACTGAAAGGTAAGTTGTCTTATAGACAGCCGAGATGCAATTTTACAATATTACCTCTGAAAGCAACTTCTGCACTACCCCTCAAACGGCCGTGTTGTAAACACTTGTATGATTGCTTTGGCATTGTGATGCTAATAAGCCTAGTAACAATTGTACTAACCTTTTTTTGTAATTGTTGGCAAGTGCTTTGACATTCCTGGGTTCTTGTGAGCACTAAACTCCAATCCCCAACATAAAAGAATAAGTGGAGAGCGAGGAATATCCATATTCCCCTATGGGACGTGCAATTAGAACATATGATGGGATTGCACATTAATTACAAAATATCATAGATATTCATAAAGTACATTAATTTCCCATAACTCCAAAATAAAGAAGAACTACACTGTAGTAGCTACGTCATGAAGACCCTTAAATTAGATTCCATTGCAAATCTTATTTCAAGAAATAATAATTACAATTCAGCCAGCCAACATGTTTCGTTCCATACACTTTAAACTTCTTCAGCACAATTATGCGCAGTTTCATACAGTCAAAACTCTTGTTGCACTCCCAGTAAACAGCAACCATAAGCGTAGATTATAAAATGTTAACCACTCCTGCCCGTTATTCTAGAATGAAGTGGATAAGCATGTAAGTTATGAATCTTGAAAGTGAAACATGGTCCAAATATAGTATGTTATGTGAATTTGCTAATCACCCGTGAGGGTATTCAGGCACTGAGTAGAGCAGGCCTGAGGGGGGAGGAGGAGATCATGCTTGTTTCGTCTGGAAGAGCCATGTCTTGAGGTTTCTTCAGAAGTCCATGAGGGAGGGGCAGGTTCTGAGGTGTTTCAGGAGGTCGTTCCAGGTCTTGGCTGCGAGGTATGAGAAGGAGCATCCTCTGCTTCTGGTCTTCTTGATGCGAGGGAGGTGTGCTGTTGCCTGTGATGCAGATCAAAGGTGTCTGGTTGGTTGGTAGAAGTTGAGGCGGTGGTTAAGGTAAGCTGGACCAGTATTGGGGAGAGCTTTGTAGGCATGGGTGAGTAGCTTGAACTTACCTCTTCCTGGACTGGGAACCAGTGAAGACTTTTGAGGTGTGGATGGATGTGGTTATTTCACGTGATGTTCAGGATGAATCTGGCGGCGGCGTTCTGGGTGGTTTGGAGTCGGCGTAGGACGTAGAAGATAGGCTGGGATTCCGATTTAGAGGGTGCTTCCGTAATCAAGTCTACTTGTCATATGTGCCTTGGTGACCTTTCATCTGGTGTTCAGACCACTTGAAAATCTTGTGTAGCATTCGCAGGACGTGGAGGATGCGGAAGCATGATGAGGAGTCAGCGTTGATCTGTCTGCTCATGGAGAGGTTGGAGTCCAGGATGATCCATAGGTTCTTGGTATGGTCCGCAGGGGTGTGTGGGGGGGGCCAAGTTGGGAGGGCCACCAAGAGGCGTCCCAGGAAGAGTGGTTGTTGCAGAAGATTTGGACTTCAGTTTTGTCTGTGTTGAGCTGGAGGCAGCTGTTTTTCATACAAGCAGCGACGTTTCTCATGCAGTTGGTGAAGTTTGCTTTGGCGCAGTGCTGGTTGAGTTGGCAAGGGAGGGGATGAGCTGTGTGTTGTCGGTGTAGGATACTATGTTGATGCAGTGGGCTCTGACGATGTCTGCGAGGGGCATCATGAAGACGTTGAAGAGTGTTGGACTGAGTGATCATCCTTGAGGGACTCCACAGGTGAGTTTCCTGGGTTCTGAGGTGTAGGGGGGAATTCTAATATGATGACTAAATATGATCTCTTCTAAGCCAAGCTTGCCATACCACAAACATGAAAATGGCATTTCACTTATGAGTTATGTGAAATCAGTGGTCTTTGCAAATATCTACAATATTTTGTAATTAGAGTGCAAACCCATGGCGTGGCCTAATAGAGTTTTCAACTGTAGCTTATCTTTTGTTAACAGTAAGTACGACAACTGCTTGCAGCAAGGTTCTGGAGGGTATGCACCTAACTTTGAATATTACTAAAGTAAACAATGTAAAACATTTTATGGTGACAGTTGCCACAGCTTCGAATAGTACATTGATCAGTTTACAGAGTTGTTCGCATCCTATTTAGAGCAGTGCATGTTAATGGACAGCTGGAAAGGGTACAGAAGAAACAGGCATTGGCAGATCTAATAGGGTGCGTCTGTGACGCAGGGGCACAGACCTATGGACTTTGTTAATGCTTGTCTTCATTTTGCTGTAATTTATAGCAAAACCCATTGCAAGATGGCCAGTTGTGTATGTGCATGCATGGACGACCATCTTGGAATGTTTTTACATAAAGTTTAACAAAGAAATTCCAATATGGTGGCCATCCTGGATTTTTTTTGTAATAAAGCCCAGCACAAAAAATGCCAAGATGACCACCATGCATGCCTATACAACTGCATACATGGTAGGTATGACGGCATCTTGAATGGTTTAATGACCTTCCGTCACTATGTGACTGGAAGGTGGCAGGTTGAGTGCTGAGGCACAGCAGGCACTGGTGGAGAGTGGGAATGTAAATAAACAGACTGGGAGGCAGAAAAAGCAGGGAGCAGGAAGACAGGGAAAGAAAATAGTCCATCTCTTATGCACTGCTATGAAATATCCTGATGTCAGCAGTGGAAGGATACAATTAATCCAATCAAAACATGGTGAGACAGCCATGCCTCGGTGGGCGGGACAAACTCAAGAATAGGAAGGAAAGCCATGGAATCAGGAGCAGGGAGCTGTGATGGACAAGAATGTGGCAAGAACGTTCACATCACAAGCACGAGGCTGATTTAAAGCCCATTCCGAGTATATTGGAAAGAATAAGTCTATTGCCAACAAAAAGCTCAAGCCGACACTCTGTTTTTCGACCCAGATGAATTTATTTATTTTTGATTCTTGGTAAAGCGCCTTAAGCCACTATGCACCGGGTGGCGGAGAGCGTTGCAAAATGGCATAAACAATACAGGTACAGCTGGAAAGTAAGGCACACACAATTATGAGCTACAGGTGGAAAATAAATTAGTGGGCAGGATTTTCTTTGTGACGGATTTTAACTGTCAAATACCTGTGCTAGGGCCAAGAAAAGACTTGGTTGGGAGGATACAGCGAGGCCACCTATGCACACTTGATTTCACTCCTCAAAGGTGGTTTTGAATGTTGAAGACAGTGGTTTAAACTATTCTAAATTTTGGACATGCTACCTAGAAGGTTTGGTTATTACAGTGTTGTGTGTAACAGGCTCAGTCCCACTTAAGGGGGCAGTGGGTTAAGGAGCCCAGATCTACTAACATTTTGCGTCGGGGTTGCGTCTCTTTATGGACACAGCCCGACGCAAATGGTATTTCGGGATTTACAAGGCCATGCAGAGACCGATGTGGGTGGCTTTACATATTTTAACGCAGCGCAGTATTTATCATGAAGTAACGCAGCACACATCACTGCCTAGCGTTACCTTGCATCTGGGAGGCGTTCCATGGGTGGAGCATGGGCATTCCTGTGCATCCATCCCTGGATTTTGACATAATGCCATATTTATTAAAGCCTATAAATCTGGGTTTGCACTACAATGGTATGCCTACACGAGGCTTTATGCAGCACACAAACAAAGAGGACATTGCCTGCACAAAAGCTATCCTGGCCACAACGCAGGCCCTCTTGAGACAGAATGCAAGAATGCCTGCATTGGCGTTGGGCATCCATAAGTGCGCCAGCACTAGGAGAGAGCAGAAGTGTGCCATATCTTTTTAAATATGCCGCATTCCCGCTCTCTCTGTTTCATGCAGGGCAGTGCAGCAAGTTTGCTTGCTGTGTTGCGTTGCATGAAAGTTTGGTAAATCCGGGCCAAAGTCTCTACCTGAGGATGATAACACTGTTGTACTGTCAGTGAAGTCTGTACTAAGCTCCTACCCTGGGTGGCGCTGCTGTTGTATGAGACTTGCCATCTAAATTTGTAATTTAGGTTGGCAATGCTGTGTATGGGTAGTGTGTTCTAGATTTATCCCTGAGGCTGATGATGCTGTTGTATGGGAAGTGTGTTCTAGTTCTCTACCCAGGGTTGACGCTGCCAGTGTGTGGGTAGTGGGTTCTAGGTGTCCACTGGGGGATGATGATGCTGTTGAACTGTTAGTGGAGTCTGTACTAAACGTCTACCCATGGTTGACGCTGTTGATGTTGTTTTGGTAGTGTATTCTAGATTTGTAACTTGGCATGGCAAGGCTATGTATGGCTATTGTGTTACAGATTCATACCTGAGGTTCATGATGCCGTTGTATGTGTGGAATGTTCTAGCTCGCTGACGCTGCTGTTGTATGGAACGTGCCATCTAGATTTGTAACTTGGGTTGGCAATACTACATATAGGTAGTGTGTTCTAGATTCATATCTGAGGTTGATGATGCTGCTGTATGGGTAGTGTGTTCTAGGTCTCTACCCGGGGTCGACAATGCAGTGTTCTAGGTCTGTACCTGTGGTCAACGATGCTCTTGCATAGGTAGTGCATTCTAGGTCTTTACCTGGGGTAGATGATGCTGTTTTACGGTTAGAGTAGTCCATACTAAGTTCCTACCCAGGGTTGACACTGCTGTTGTATGGGTCGTATCTTCTAGATTTGTAACTTGGGTTGGCAATGTTACTTATAGATAGTGTGTTCTAGATTCATAGCTGAAGTTGACGGGCTGTTGTATGGGCAGTGTGTTCTACGTCTTACATGAGTTGACGATGCTGTTGTATGGTTAGTGACGCTTGTTCGAGGCTCCTACCTAGGGTTGTCGATGCCGTTGTTCTCCAAAGAATTACCGATCCGTATTTCAGCTCCGTTGAGGTGCTCGGGACAGCAGTCTCCTCGGTTGGTCACGGCCACTGACACCACCTCGTAGGACTGTCCGAGGTCCACCCTCCACCAAGGGGACACCTCAACGGCAGTTCCCGAGCAGTGCCCTGATGGGTAGTCTGACAGCAGGTCTCCACTGATGGCATTCTTCGCAAAACCATCAAAGTTAAAAGTGGTGGACTGGGTGGCGTGACCTTGGAGAGCCACGTTCACTGAAGCTGGGAAGAAAGAACATAGTTAGACATGGTAGGGAAGTCAGAGAGGCAAAGGGACAGCAGCAAAAGTAGGAAAAGCTGGGGAAGCTGCAGACCAGAACAGAGATGTATTGGCAGAGCTCTCTTTGAGTCCTACTACTGTAAAAGGTGTGGGTGAGGGCGCTGCAGATCTGGACTGAGGTGCACTGGCAGAGCTATATGATGGTATGGGTGAGGGCGCTGCAGATAAGGACTGAGGTGCACTGGCAGAGCTATGAAGATTTGGGTGAGAGTGCTGCAAGTCAGGACTAAGGTGTATGGGTATATGAAGGTCTGGGTGAGGGGGATGCAGGTCTGGATTGAGGTGCACTGGCAGGGCTATGAAGATTTGGGGCAGCGCATAGAAGGTCTGGACTGAAGAGTATTCACAGGCCTGCATGAAGATGTTGATGAGGGTGCCTAAGGTGAGGAATGAGGTGCAGTGGCATGGCTATATGAAGCTGTGGGTGAGGGGGCTGCAGGTGAGGATTGAGGTGCATTAGTGGACCTGCATGAAGCTATGAGTGAGGGGGATGCAGGTCAGGATTGAGGTGCATTGGTGGGCCTGCATGAAGCTGTGGGTGAGGGGGCTACAGGTCAGGACTGAGGGGCATTGGTGAACCTGCATGAAGCTGTGGGTGAGGGGGCTGCAGGTCCGGATTGAGGTGCATTGCTGGGCCTGCATGAAGCTGTGTGTGAGGGTGCTACAGGTCAGGATTGAGGTAAATTGGTGGACCTGCAAGAAGGTTTGTGTAAGGGGGATGCAGGTCTGGAATGAGGTGCATTGGTGGGCCTGCATGAAAGTATTGATCAGAGCACTGCAGGTGAGGACTGAGGTGCATTGGTGGATCTGCATAAAGCTGTGGGTGACGGGGCTACAGGTGAGGACTGAGGTGCATTGGTGGCTCTGCATGAAGCTGTGGGTGAGGAGGCTGGAGGTCAGGATGGAGGTGCATTGGTGGATCTGCATGAAGCTGTGGGCAAGGGGGCTGCAGATTTGGTGAGGTGCATTGGTGGACCTGCATGAAGCTGTGGGTGAGGGGGCTGCAGGTCTGGATTGAGGTGCATTGGTGGATCTGCATGACGCTGTGGGTGAGGGGGCTGCAGGTCATGGTTGGGGTGCATTGGTGGACCTGCATGAAGCTGTGGGTGAGAAGGCTGCAGGCCAGAATTGAGGTGCATTGGAGGACCTGCATGAAGGTGTTGATAAGGGCACTGCAGGTGAGGACTGAGGTGCATTGGTGGACCTGCATGAAGTTGATCAGAGTGCTGCAGGTGAGGACTGAGATGGATTGGTGCATCTGCATGAAGCTGCGGGTGAGGGGGCTGCAGGTCAGGATGGAGGTGCATTGGTGGACCTGCATGAAGGTGTTGATGAGGGTGCTGCAGGTGAGGACTGAGGTGCATTGGTGGATCTGCATGAAGCTTAGGGGGAGGGTGCTGCAGGTCAGGATGGAGGTGAATTGGTGGACCTGCATGAAGCTGTGGGAGAGGGAGCTGCAGGTTTGGACTGAGGTGCATTGGTGGACCTGCATGAAGCTGTGGGTGAGGGGGCTGCATGTCAGGACTGAGGTGAATTGGAGGACATGCATGAAGGTGTGGGTGAGGGATCTGCAGGTTTGGACTGAGGTGCATTGGAGGACCTGCATGAAGCTGTGGGTGAGGGGGCTGCAGGTCAGGACTGAGGTGCATTGGTGAACCTGCATGAAGGTGTTGATGAGGGTGATGCAGGTGAGGTCTGAGGTGCATTGGTGGACCAGCATGAAGGTGTTGATGAGGGCGCTGTAAGTCATGGCTGAGGTACATGGTTGACCTGTATGACGCTGTTGGTGAGGGGGCTGCAGGTGAGGATTGAGGTGCATGGTTGACCTGTATGACGCTGTTGATGAGGGGGCTGCAGGTCAGGAAGGAGGTGCATTGATGGATCTGCATGAAAGTGTTGATGAGGGCCCTGCAGTTGGACTGAGGTGGATTGGCGGATCTGCATGAAGCTGTGGGTGAGGGGGCTGCAGGTCAGGATGAAGGTGCATTGGTGGATCTGCATGAAGCTGTGGGTGAGGGGGCTTCAGGTCAGGATGGAGGTGCATTGGTGGACCTGCATGAAGGTGTTGATGAGGGGGCTGCAGGTGAGGACTGAGGTGCATTGGTGGATCTGCATGAAGCTTAGGGGGAGGGGGCTGCAGGTCAGGATGGAGGTGCATTGGTGGACCTGCATGAAGCTGTGGGATAGGGAGCTGCAGGTTTGGACAGAGGTGCATTGGTGGACCTACATGAAGCTGTGGGTGAGCGGGCTGCAGGTCAGGACTGAGGTGCATTGGTGGACCTGCATGAAGGTGTGGGTTAGGGATCTGCAGGTTTAGACTGAGGTGCATTGGAGGACCTGCATGAAGCTGTGGGTGAGGGGCTGCAGATCAGGACTGAGGTGCATTGGTGGACCTGCATGAAAGTGTTGATGAGGGTGCTGCAGGTGAGGACTGAGGTGCATTGGTCAGGGCCGGACTGGGAACCAAAACCGGCCCAGGCAAACTGCTCGGCCGGCCCCCCCTGGTGGAAGGGGGGGGTGCAGCCGAGCTGTTTGCAAGGGACGGTTTAGGCCGATTTTGTTACAGGGGGCTGATATTGTCGACCCCCGGTAACAGAAATGGCCCCCCAGGAGCCCAAAACCGGCCCCCACCCTGGCGGCCCACCGGGGAAACGCCCGGTGCCCGCTACGGCCAGTCTGGCTCTGGCATTGGTGGACCAGCATGAAGGTGTTGATGAGGGCTCTGCAAGTCATGGTTGAGGTGCATTGGCGGACCTGCATAAAGCTGTGGGTGAGGGGGCTGCAGGTGAGGATTGAGGTGCATTGGTGGACCTGCATGAAGCTGTGGGTAATGGGGCTGCAGGTCAGGATGGAGGTGCATTGATGGACCGGCATGAAGGTGTTGATGAGGGCCCTGCAGGTGAGGACTGAGAAGCATTGGTGGATCTGCATGAAGGTGTGGGTGAGGGGTCTGCAGGTTTGGACTGAGGTGCATTGGTGGACCTGCATGAAGCTGTGGGTGAGGGGCTGCAGATCAGGACTGAGGTGCATTGGTGGACCTGCATGAAAGTGTTGATGAGGGTGCTGCAGGTGAGGACTGAGGTGCATTGGTGGACCAGCATGAAGGTGTTGATGAGGGCTCTGCAAGTCATGGTTGAGGTGCATTGGCGGACCTGCATAAAGCTGTGGGTGAGGGGGCTGCAGGTCAGGGTGGAGGTGCATTGATGGACCTGCATGAAGGTGTTGATGAGGGCCCTGCAGGTGAGGACTGAGAAGCATTGGCGGGTCTGCAAGAAGCTGTGGCTGAGTGGGCTGCAGGTCAGGACTGAGGTGCATTGGTAGAGCAGTACGTAGGCCTCAGTACTGGTAGTAGTGGTGCTCCAGGTCAGAACTATTTTATGATTCAGTATCAGTATACTGGGGGTAACTCTTATGGAAGAAGGTACTGTTTTTACTTTGGACGAGTGACCGTTGATGAGGGAGGGAAAGGAAAGTAGAGGGGTCAGAGAGAGTGAGGACAGAAAATTCAATTTTAGGTCCGTAGGCTCGGATTATTGCTTTTCTTTTTTTTTACTGCAAAAACATAGCAGCCAATGCAAAATGTTTGAACATAACACAAACTACATTTCCCATGGTACCCTGATCACAACCACCAATCCTGGTCCAGCAGTCCATATAAGAATAGCCATCGCCATTTTTTTTTAAGAGCCTCTTTATGTGCTGCTCGCACCTGAGATAAGTGGCTCATTATTTACGCTTATATAACGTTTATTCGTGTACTGCTGAAATGTTTAATGAATAATGTTTATGTTATGTCCTGGGTCCTTGACCGCGCTTCACGTGTTGGGGTACTACGATCCTTGTTTAGTAGTATCCCGCATTCGGGATTCTGTGTTGCTTCCCCTGGCTGTGCTGGAAAACGCTCTTTGTTAATGTAATATCCCGTGTTCGGGATTCTGTATTGCTCCCCCTGGTCGCGCTATTGAAGCGGAACATATCCCGGCTCATGCCGCGTCGTTTGTGCTGGTGCCTTCTCTAATAAGGCCGGCTTGCACTTAAGCCTAGGGATACACGTAGCCAGATTGGGCTCTCTTTTGGGCATTTTTGGGCTACGCGCTGTCCCCTTTCTATTTTTAGCCTTCTTGCTCTGCGTTCTTTTAACACGAGTTCCACGTTGCTAAAAGAACGATGGATTTAACCCAGATCTTTTGACTGGGGGAGAATGTTTGCATTGTCAGCATTCCGTCCATTATTTGTTTGCTGTAACACTTTTCGCCCTAAGTGGGATGGGTATGCCCAGACGTGGGTCCCTTGCTCACTCTGCCACTGGATTCAAGCTAGCCTGGCTGAAGAAGTGTGACATACCCTGAAACCGGTCCCAGGATGCTTGTTTCCGGTCCAGGGAGGACCTTGCCTGGCAGTTCGGTCTGGACTGTTCCCATGGGGCACAGGGTCAAGACTGATTTGCATATGGCTGGGTCCAAACTGGGGTGGCGTAGTGGGCAAAAGAACGATGGATTTAACCCAGATCTTTTGACTGGGGGAGAATGTTTGCATTGTCAGCATTCCGTCCATCATTTGTTTGCTGTAACAATTAGCATTGCAGCGTGGAGTTGACGCCGGGTCTGGCTGAAATAATTGGAGCTGCCCGGTGAGCTGTGTGCACGCTCTTGGAATCCTTTCACTCTGGATGCCCTGTCTCCCCTGGGGCTTTAATAACTTGACTACAGGTCTGCTGAGGAGCCTGTAACTTTCTCCCTGGTGCACTTAAGGTTGGCTTCCCCCCGATTGGTCCCTTTGGGATAGACTTGGCACAGTGTTAAATATTAGTAATATTCATCTGCAATGTAAGATTGGGCTCCCTTTGAGGAGGAATGTTAATATTAATGGGTTTATAAAGCGCTCAATTGCCAAACTGTGTCTTGGCGCTGCTAAATATGATTATTATGAAGAACAACCACAGGGGCCCTACTTGGAGGATAATTTGGTTGACGCTCTGGATGCCTCTGTTCAGCATTCAGTCATTAGGGCAATTGAGACTGCTGTTGCCATTACAGTAAACCAGACTCAGGTTGGTTCTGAATTGGAGAGACTTCAATTATTTCATCGTGTACAAGCATTTCAAGATGGAGGGTATCCATCTTTTAGCGGACCTATTGCGGAAGGGGGATTGGATGGTCCGGCTGGACCTCAAGGATGCATATCTGACCTTTCCCATCTTCCCTTCTCACCAGCGATTTCTTCAATTCCGGTGGAGGGCAGGTGGTTGGAATATTTGGTCCTTCCTTTTGGGCTTTCTTCGGCGCTGTGGTGTTTCACCAAGGTGATGAAGCCAGTGGCAGCCCATATCAGAGAAC
The DNA here is from genome assembly GCA_963921515.1 of Calotriton arnoldi. Classification (NCBI taxonomy): domain Eukaryota; kingdom Metazoa; phylum Chordata; class Amphibia; order Caudata; family Salamandridae; genus Calotriton; species Calotriton arnoldi. The sequence continues at coordinate 653,559 of CAWUFW010001626.1, read as the reverse complement.
AGGGAATATGCATGATAGTCTATTTGTACGACATTCTCATCATTGCCCAGTCCCACTCATTGACCACTTTTCACTTACAGATGGCAACTTCTCTCTTACAGGATTTGGGTTTCGTCATCAACGGAACCAAGTTGATTCTCTGTCCCTCTCAGACGATAGACTTTCTGGGGTTTGTGATCGACTCTCAGTCGGCGCAGCTGAGGCTTCCCAAAACCAAATTGCGAGACATGAAGAAGGAACTGAAGTCAGTCCTTTCTCGAAAGGTGGTCTCTTTACGAGTGATTGCCTGCCTGGTCGGTCTGTTGGCTTCCTCTAACCAAGCCATTTTTCTAGGTCCACTTCATTACCGCGCTCTCCAAAGGGTAAAAATTTGACATCTTCAGAAAGGCCTGTTTTATACAGATCAGATTCCCCTGACAGAGAAAGTGAGGGAAGAACTCCGCTGCTGGTTGGGACACGTGGATGCCTGAAAAGGCAGGGCCATCTTCAGGTCCCAACCGGAGGTGGTAATAGAGTCAGATGCCAGCTGTTGGGGTTGGGGAGTGTGTTGCAGAGATATCTCCACCAGCGGAAGCTGGTCTCTGCAAAAATTGTCCATTCATATATATATATTTTTTTTTTTAGAGTTTTATATAGCGCAAACTAGACCCGAGAAATCAGGTATCAGAGTGCTTTACATGAGCACCAGTTTCGTTACAGATGGACACATTCATTTTTTTGTTAGGCACGGGGAGATTAAGTGATTTGCCCAGAATCACAGGATGTTGAGCGTCGTTGCCAAGACTCGAACCCAGTTCCCCAGCTTCGAGGTCGACTGCTCTAGCCGTAAGGCTACATCCTCTCCCCCTCTCATCAACAAACGGGGGGGTAGGAGATCGTGGAGATAGCCAAGGTCTTTTGGCACTATTGCCTGAATCATCAGATATCAGTGATAGCGGAGTACATTCCGGGTCAGTCCAACACTATGGCGGATTGGAACTCCAGGTATCTGATGGATTACAGCGATTGGCAGCTCCATCCATGTCTGTTCCAATGGATAGAAATAATTTGCGGTCCTTGAACTATAGATCTTTTCGCCTCCAGACTGGGTCGCCAATTACAGCCTTGCTTCAGCTGGCGGCCAGATCCGTTAGTGAAAGCGACCGATGATTTTTCACAGGATTGGTCTGCGTCTCTTAATTATGCCTTTCCCCCGTTCATTCTCATCCCCAGAGTGGCGACTCAGATCAATCGCCAAATGGCAGAGATAGTATTGGTCACTCCTCTTTGGAAAGCTCAGCCTTGGTTTCCGATTCTGTTGGAACTGACGTGCAATTATCCCCGACTCCTGCCTGGGTCTCAGACGATGCTCCAGGGCCCTCACGGAGAACTACACCAATTGATAATGTCAGGCAGTTGTCCCTGATGGTCTGGAGGCTTTTAGACAACAATGGAAATTGGCAGCCATTTTAGACATGGCTTTAGACTTCATACAACAGGCCTGGGCTCCTTCAACCCGGAAATGGTACTCCTCAGCATGGCGATGCTGGATGAGTTGGGAACTGCACGTGGATCCCGTGGGGGCGGAGTTGCCCCACGTTGTAAATTTTCTGTCTCATAAGGCTTCAGCAGGTTTGTCTTACAGATCTATCAATAATTTTTGATTTGCCTTTTCTGCTGGTCCTACACAGGTTGATGGTAAGCTGACAGGAATGTACCCGGTTGTGTGTAAACTTCTTAAGGGTATCCGGGTAGCTAATCCTCCCAGGGCTAAGTATTCCTTTTTGTGGGATGTGTCATTGGTTCTGCCTCTTCTTGAACTGTGGCCGGACAATTCTCGTTTATCTAGAAAACAGTTGTCAGCTAAGCTGGCTATGCTCTTATGTTTATCCGCCTGTAGACGTACTTCGGATGGGAGAGTTTTGGACTTAACAGGTAGAGTATTTACTCTGGAAGAAATCTTCTTTACTATTACTGGCAGAAGAAAAACTTTTTCCCGCTACACAGAGCATAATGCATTTCCTGCTAATGTTAAATTGTGTGTTTTTAATGCTTGAAAGCTTACAAAGGATATACTCGTACTTTGCGACCTGAAGGTTCTACACAATTGTTGATTGCTTTGCAAAAGACTTAAGCCTTTTCATCTGCCACAATTGCTAGATGGCTTAAATCAATCATGGCAGAAGCTAGTATTGATACGCAGGTCTTCGGAGCTCATTCTGTTCGAGGTACGATGGCCTCTAAATCCTTTATGTTGGGTTCTACCATTCAAGATATCTGAATCTACATTTAAACAGTTTTATTATAAAACTGTGGGTTATATTACTTCTGTGGTTTTCGATAAGCGTTAAACTAGCAATGATCGGAGCCTCCGGTCCTGAAATAGAATGTAAAAGTTGCTAGCATTCGCGCTAAAAATGTTCAATTCTATTAAGAGCATGGAGACGAGGATTATCCCACTCAATATGTCAGTCGTTATATGATTGTTATGAATTGTTAACCCAGCCATGTATATATGCTGTGTTATATGGATATTACGGGTCTTATTTTATTTCCAGGTTCGGATCAGAAAGCAGAGTGATCCTGTTCTAGTCTTCATGTCAATGTTGACCCTTCGTGTTCCTGTTACTGGATGAGTTGTTGCTCCTATGTTGGGGATAAAGCAAACACAATAAGATGATGGACGGAGCGCTGAAATCTTTCAGACACTCACCCCCAGTCACTATTAGATCAGGGTTGAATCCATCATCGTTCTTCTGCTCACTTCGCCACCCCAGTTCAGACCCAGCCATATGCAAACCAGTCTTCACCTTGTTCCTCATGGGAACAGTCCAGCCCGAACTGCCAAGCCAGGTCTTCCCTGGACCAGAAACAAGCATCCTGGGACCGGTTTTGGGGTAACACCCCTCATCAGCCAGGCTAGCTTGAATCCAGTGGCAAACTGAGCAAGGGACCCACGTCTGCGCATACCCTGCCAACTTAGGGTGAAAAAAGCTAACACAATAAGATGATGGACGGAGCGCTGAAACCTTTCAGACACTCACCCCTAGTCACTATTAGATCTGGGTTGAATCCATCATCGTTCTTTTGCTCACTTCGCCACCCCAGTTCAGACCCAGCCATATGCAAATCAGTCTTGCCCCTGTTCCTCGTGGAAAAAGTCCAGCCCAAACTGCCAAGCCAGGTCTTCCCTGGACCAGAAACAAGCATCCTGTGACCGGTTTTGGGGTAACACCCCTCATCAGCCAGGCTGGCTGCTGGAATTGGCCCTACAAGCGATGCTGGTTCTTGTCACAGTTTGAGTTGATGGACTGTTCGGAGCAAGGAAAGAGGCTTTTAAAATGGCGATGGCTATTCATATATGGACAGCTGGATCATGATTGGTGGTTGTAAGCAGGGTACTATGGGAAATGTAGTTTGCCTTATGTTAAAATGTTTTTCATTGGCTGCTGTGTTTTTGCAGTACAAGAAAGAAGTAATAACCCTCGCCTCTGTGTTCTTTATAGAATTAAAACTTCTTGGCGCGAATGCTAGAAAAATTTTCATTGCTCTTCACTCAGGACACATGCGGCTGAAACACAAAGACACAAAACATACATCTTTCACACCTCCCCCTCATCCCCAACAGGCACATTTGCTTAAGACGCACTTGCGCAGACGCGTATAGCACAAGTTTTGACTTACCCGGAAGCACATTATATTTACAAATGCTCACCTGTAAGCAGTGTGCTGCTTCTGACTGGAGGGAGGGCTGAAAAAGGTGAAAAGGTCATGAGATACTGAAGCACGCTGTCTATATGAACACACATTGTATAGCTGTGCATATACTTCTCTGACAACATCACAAAACAAATGATCGCTGTTAAATTATGACACACACGTCGTGTGTGCTGTGCTGTGTTTCTGAGCTGTGCATGGATGGAAGTGCAGGAGGCGGTTCTCAACAATTTGAACAGATGCAACTAAACTCCTGGGATTGGCACGTGCCTGATCCTCCAAAAGATGTGCGCCCAGTGCTTAATTGGTGCCGGTGCTTGGCACTTGTTTATCTACGACATGGTGGTACTGCCTGTTTATTTTTAGGTTGAAGCCTGTCAGACATTTCATGTCCAGTGGCGAAAGACTTACTGGGGACATGACAATACCTGAACTGCACAGCAACTCTGCCCATTGCTTTCCATTGGCTTTTTCTTTTGTCACTCTTATTTTCTTGCTTTCAATTTGATATTCTTATTTGTTTTAACCCGTCAATCTAGTCTTTGTCCCTCCTGTGGCACATAGCCTGTTTACCATCTCTCTGAACGCTTCTTTTTATCCTTCCACCAATGTCTGCTTTTTGGGAACTACTTTGTTCTTTTTCTAAAAGCGCTCCATGGGAAACAGACTTTACAACTAAGTTTTTACCTCGCAGCTTTCACCATGCAGGTGTTACACACAGGTAAGCATTTGTGCCTTTGACACACAGTCTTTACCTCGCATGCCTTTACCAAGCAGGTAAGTACTTTTTTTTAAATAGCATAATCATGTTATTTAAAAAAAGGGCTTAGGTGTGGGTGGTGGTACAAGGAGGTGAGGCTAATTCTAGGATTTTGGGGTGGCCAGTGGTAAAGAGAGTTATGAGTAATTTTAGGGTTTAGGGTGTGACAGTGATAAAGCGATGTAAGGGTAATTTTAGTGTTTAGGGATGGGTAGTGGTAAAGGGAGGTAAGGTTAATTTTAGGATTAAGGGACAGGTAGTGGTAAAAGGAGGTAAGCTTAATTTTAGGGTTATGGGGTTGGTAGTGGTAAAGTGAGGTAAGGGTAATATTTGGGGTTTAGAGGTGGCCAGTGGTAAAGGGAGGTAAGTCTAAATATAGGGTTCAGTGATTGGCAGTGGTAAAGAGGGGTAAGGGTAATTTTAGGGTTTAGGGGTGGGCAGTGATAAAGGGAGGTAAGGGTGAATTAAGGGTTTAGGTTTGGGTAGTGGGAAATGCATGTAATGGTAAATTTAGGGTTAAAGGGTGGGTAATGGTAAAGGGAGGCAAAGTTAATTTTAGGGTTAATGGGTGGGTAGTGGTAATGGGAGTTTAGTAGTAAATTCAAAACAAGAACAGTGCGTGTCCTACACCAGCCTCAGAAGAAACACAATAACTAGTCCATGTCATACACCAGCTTAACAAGAAAAGCAGTAACTAGCTCATTCCATACACCAGCTGAACAAGAAAAGCAATAAGTAGCCCATGACATACTCCGAACCTAGAAGAAACAAAATACTAGTCCATGTCATACACCAGCTTAACATGAAAAGCGATAACTAGCCCATGCCATACACCGAACCTAGAAGAAACACAGTACTAGTCCATGTCATACATTGCTCTCAGACAAAACACAGTAAATAGTCCATGCAGTGGCGGCCAGTGCCATTTGAAAGTGGTGTGGCGCAAAAGCAAATACAACACAAAGCTGGAGGTGCCGACTGCACTTTGTTTGCAGACACAATGTCACTAACCAGACAACTCATATTCAGTTGTCAACATGAAAGGGCATCTTAAAAAGGGGCAGCTTCTGAAGTTGGTCTTAGGACATAGAGCGGTTCTGAAAAGGCAGTGCTGGGATATCACAATAAGGAAAATATCACAACCACACCCTACGGGGGAATTGTACGGGCTGATTCAGCAACTGTCAGAGGCACCCTTTTTACTTATATTTCATGGTCACCGAAGTAAAACATGCCTTGGCAAAACCAAGAAATCTGTCTACTTCCTAAGTGTACGTGCTTCTTCATTGATTGACAGCATATTGTAGCCTGATCGGTTTATGTGTGTGGGTACATTAGTGGGTGAGAATGTGAGAATGAGACGTTGGTTAGGTGGAGGAATGAGCTGGTAACTGAGTGCATAGTAACTGGATGAATGAGTGAATGGATGAATGGGTGGGTGTATGGATGATGGTGGAATACATGATGGATGGCTGGATCAGTGGGTGAGTACATGCATGGCTGAGTGAGTGAGTGCATGATTCGATAGAGACAAGTTGCTCCAGTCGTGCAAAATACAGCATCAGACAGCAATAATAATGCAATAAAAATGCTAAGAATTACTAATATTGCGCCAGTTCTAGCATTACACGCAATCTGGGCACTACTGTTCCACGATTGCCCCCAAACTATGTAAACAAGCATTTGCAATGCAATAGGTCTCGCAATACTGAAAGTTTGAGCTATTGGCATTGCTAATAATAATGCAACTCCAATAGCTCAAACTTTTAGTAATGCGAGACCTATTGTATTGCAAATGCTTGTTACTAGTTGGGAGAAGTTCAAGGTTCGATGCAAAACGTATTACATCGCGGGCTATTAATGCATTATCTTAATAACCATCTTCGCTATTGATCAAACATACTTTTTAGGTCGAGCCTATAGCGGCAGCGCGCATGCGCTGCTCGCTTTGCGAGGCATGCAGTATTCAGTATGGAGTGAAAGCTCTGTGGAAGCTCCGCCCACTCTCCGCCCATCTTTTTCATTGGTGTGTGTCTTCGTCCTTCCTAAATGCTGCCTTCCGATTGGTTTTAGGCTTGTTAGTCCCTCCTTCTGACGGCCATGTGGTCATTTGTATCCTTCCATGGCTACTGGCCCCTTTACTTCGAGTGTTGCACAGTATGTTTTATTTAGATTGAGAGCACTATTTTATTCCCGTGCCTTCCCCCGTTGTTCGTGCCTTCTCGCCCGCCCGCGTTTGCAATGCAATAGGTCTCGCGTAAATGCGAGTCCTATTGCATTGCAAATGCTTGTTTTTAGTTGGGGTTGCAGCTGCTCTAAACCTGCAGCTTTGGGTCCCTGTCGGGTTGCTTGAGAGGGAGGAGGCCGCGACCGAGCGAGACACTCGCTGCAAGTGCATTAATCCCCTGCGCTACATGTCCGGCTGGCGTCGTGCGCTGCTGTGAACAGGCTCCGGTGAGTTCACTGCAAGGGCTGTCTCGTGTCACCGGGATAGGAGGGGTTGAAGGAGTATAAGAAAGTGAAACACGGGCACAATCACGAAGATGTCTGCTGCAGCCGCACGACCCCGCTGATCTATACGATCACTGCTTCCGGGATGGGACTGCCGGTGAATAATCTGTACTGGGCTCCAGTCACCGAGAGAGCTCAAGGGGGTGGCCGAGGGAGGGACCCTGAGACACACAGACAGGCACATTCACACACTAGGAGCCCGGGCTGTCCAGCTGCGGACGCCGCCCCCCAGGGACCGGACCAGGAGCCGTGAACATGGAGGCGCCCGACCGGTTCCCCTTCCTCACACAGATGGACAAGTACAAAGGTAGGAGACGGTCTGACCTCAGAGCCTCAGCAGCCTAGTAGCGGGGAGAGAGTGGGCACTGTGCAATGCTTCAGCACTTTTCAATCTATTTGAACTTTTAAGATTGTGCGTGCATGATGCTTTTTCTTTGCGCGTCATTCAAAATAAACACAAATCATATATTAGCGTTGTAACACAATTGTACACCCGAGGGAAATCTGGGTGAGGTGCCTATACCCACCTGTGCCCCTCGTCGCCAAGTGTAGTATACCTCCACTTCTCCAAATTATTTTGGGGACTTTTGTATATATGGATCTATGTTTTATTATTTGAATAGCGCGGAGCGAGGGAGGGGGAATGGTCTTTCGTAACGTCAGCCGCACTTTAATTCGGTCTTGAATCATACTTCTCTGCGCTACATCTCTGTGGGCGCTACATCTCGAGCGGGTGTCGTGGTCTCAAGACTGGCCGGTGTTCAGGGAGAACTGAAGCTACAGCTGGCTGGGGCTAGTGCAGATCCACTCTGTGTGCGCTGAACGCTACGTTCCGCTGTTTATTGATGTTTAAATGTCTGACTTTTCAGAGGCACGAGCGCGCAGGCTTCTAAAAGACCGGGGTCTCGGAGTGCGATGTTCCGAGACTGACGTTTTTAGCTGCAGGGGGTGAGAGGAGAAACAGGGTGTGTAGAGGAGGGAGGTCGACAAAATAATAAATAGCTGGAGAGGATGGGGCGGGGCATGCCCCCCTGGCGTGGCATGCCCCCCTGGCATGGCATGCCCCCCTGGCGTGGCATGCCCCCCTGGCGTGGCATGGGGTGGGTGGAAAACAATTACCGCTGGTTGCTTTTCCCTGACCGGGATGGGCAGTGTATAACTGTTCTCAAGAAATCCAGGCACTGGTGGTGTATTCTGACTTTTTATTGTTTTGGAACAATGAACGATGGAACTATTAAACCGAGTGGGAGTGAGTGCTCTGCCTTTCCGTGAGCTACACTGCTGCGGCCGAGAAGCATTAGTCCCTGAGCTCTGACATGGACTTCTGAGGGTCCTCACAGGACATCCTTCTCAGTGTTTTACAGAAGATGGTTTTAAAGCAGAAATAGGAGCTGCTGGAGTCACAAATAACAGTGGATCAGAACATGTCCCATGTCATCGATCCCGCTTTGTATACCAATAAGTACACACGTCGTAAAAAGTGCTAAACATGACTGCCGGCAGGGTGCTACTGCTTAGTTAAAACCCCGGATATGCTACTCGGGCGCACTCTGCTTCTAGGAGCTTGAACCGAAAACTGGGTCCTCTTCAGCGGCTGAGTTCCTGCTGGTTTTTCACAGGTGCATGCACTCTGATGGCTTTCTGCCCTTGATGTTTGGGCGTGGCATGGGGATGTGGTCGTCCAGCTGATAGACATTGGTTTGCAGGGTGGAGTTACCGCCAGGGGCCAGGAACCGACAGAAACTGAGGGGCAGATTTACAAGCCCCTTGCGTGACTTTTGCGCTGCAGTTGCGTCACTTTTTTGATGCAACAGCGGCGCAAACAATGCGGCCTATTTACAACGTGACGCATCTAGGGAGATGCGTCACGTTGTAAAGCCCTGCGTCACACTATACCTGCGTCAGGTATAATGTATGCAGGGTGGGCGTTCCCACGCAGGAAGGCCTCATAAAAGTGACTCAGTGAAATCTACAAGATTTCACTGCGTCACTTCTAGGACGCCACTGCGTCAAAACCTTACGCCTGTTTGAAGCAGGCGTAAGGAGTGACGCAGTGTAGTGGGAATAGGCCTCAAAAAGCATTGCTGGAGTTGCGTCGTGCTTGCGACACGACTCCAGCAATGCGTGACTTTTGCCCCAACAGATGCGTCAGAATTTCTGACACATCTGTCAATACTTGCGCCATGGTGCGCCGTATTGTAAATACGGCGCATCCATGGTGGCGCAAGGGTTTCTCAGTGTGGCGCAGGGAAAGTGACGCATCTCTACAGATGCGTCACTTTCTTGTAAATCTGCCCCTGAGTGCGTTGCCAGAAGGCTCCATGTTTATTTACTATTATTTATGATTTCAAGTAGCTTGGACTTGATACAAAGGCTTTGGTGCTCTTCACAAGAGAACAAGACGTACGTACTGGATAACAAACATGAGGAGAGAGTGTGGCGTTAGGGCAGAGAAGCCAACTGGGAAACCAGGTTTGAGTCTCGGCGTCTGCTCAACATCGTGTGATTCTGTGCACATCACTTAATCTCTGTGCCTAAAAACAAAACAAAAAGGAGCGTGTCCTTGTGCAATATAGCTGTTGCTCATGTAAAGCATGAGCCGCGTTCGCAGTGTGTGTGTATGTATGTATGTGTGTGTATATATATATATTTTTCAAACTCGACCCATGCTTTACATGAGCAACAGTTATATTGCACAAGGACACAAACATTAATTTTTGTTTTTTAGGCAAATATATATATATTATATATAAACTTTGAACTGCAACCGTGATTGCGTGCACACCGATGATATCACAAACACTCACTGAGCAGGCTGGGGATTATCGTCAACCAGGACGCCAGTTTGTTGTAAAATGCCCTGTGAATGCTCGTCTCCGTCCACACAAAGATGGATGTCTTACCTGCATTCATTTTGGCAATCACGGGTTGGGCCAGATTGAGAAAGGCCGATGAAGGCTGAAACGCGTCTCTGGGCAAACAGTCAATAAAATATTAATTCACAACCCCACCTTCCTCCGAGTGCAAGGACTCTTTGTGGATTGAAAGGAGGTTTTTGGTGATATATATATATATATATATATATATATATATATATATATGTGAGGCCCATTGCCATGGAATTCGCTTTATTACGAGAGTTTTGAAAGCGCCAGTTCCCTCTTGCCCAACGTTTCAGCTAGTTGCCTTGATCACGGACAGGAACGTAAGCGCCCAGGTGCGCTCGGGCGTGATTTGAAAGGTAGATCACGTGACTGCAATCATCAATACTACCGTTCCCATAGTGCATTGTGCATGAGTGTTTTGCCTCAATGGTGATTTGGTTGCACAAGCACTAATGGTGTTATGGAATCGTTTTTGCAGCAGACAGGTGAGTTTTGTCCAATACGCAAATGTTCTTAAAAGTTTAACTCACGAAAGAGAGCTTCTTCCAGGCACGATCGAAGCTGGAATCATCCCACTCGAATCCCTTCCAAGCACCATACCTTTTGCTGAGTAGCATCCTTGGTAGGTTGGAAGGCGCAAGTGAGCCGGGCTCCTCAATTAACATCCAAAAGAAGCAAAAGCGTTCCCCGTTTCCGGAGCCCCAGGCCCTACAGGCGACCTCACTGCATGGGCACGGAGCAGCCCACAAACATCACACTGGAAAGACAAACAATGTGAGGCCCATTGCCATGGCCCATTCCATGGCAATGGGCCTCACATTGTTTGTCTTTCCAGTGTGATGTTTGTGGGCTGCTCCGTGCCCATGCAGTGAGGCCGCCTTGTAGGGCCTGGGGCTCCGAAACGGGGAACGCTTTGCTTCTTTTGATATATATATATATATATATATATATATATATATATATATATATATATATATATATATATATATATATATATATATATATATATATATATATCCAAGAAAGAAGTGACTCAAACAGATAGATTCACCAAAGAACAAAAATATATTTCAACTACAACGTTTCAGCTTCCGCCTTCCTCAGGTAGTACAAGATGGTTTGCTCAGTGGCTGCACAGATGACACAGCTGAATTTTCAAAAAGCATCATGAGTGAAGATTCTATTTGGAATGTGGAATCAATGCAGTCCTGAGAGCTCTTGAGATATGCAGTAATCAGGTTGTATTATCAGTAATGTTCAGTCCATCTGGATGCAGTGATTTTAAACGGTACATCCAGAAGTTTTCTCTGGAGTCCAGTAGTTCTTCCTTTGAGACATGTTCCACGGGGAAAATCTTCAAATCTGATAGTAAATGATCCACAAGGTTAAAATGATTGGCTACAGGCTGGTCAATTTTCTTATTAATTATTGCCGATTTGTGGTTCCTGAATCGTGTACGGAGGTCATTCACTGTTTGGCCTACATATTGTTTTTTACAGCTTTGCCGTTGGCACTGAATCACATAAATAATGCATGTTGAGCGACATGTAAGATGCTGTCTTATTCCATAGGTCCTTCTTGTAACAGAACTAGTTACTGATGATGTTTGTAAAAGGTATTCACACGTGATGCACCTTTTAGAGTCACAGCAATGAACCCCTGCATTTGTTACAACTTGCTTGAGTTCAGCTCTCACAATAAGAGATCGTAGAATTTGGAGCTCTGCGGTAAGCAATGACTGGCGGTTTTGGAAAAACCTTTTGCAATTTTTCACAAGTAGACAGTAAGGGAAATGTTTTTTGCATTATATTTCTGTAGTTGGGAGCTGATGGATGATAGTCAACCACAAATGGAGTTCTGTCACTTTTGTTTCTGCCGTTGGTATTCCAAATAAGTGCTTCTCTGGGTAACTGCAAAGACTTGTCAATTTGTTGCTGTATGATATGCAGAGGATAGCCTCGTCTTTTAAATAATGTAGCAAGCTCCTGTAGATGGTCTTTACAGGTTTCTATTCTCTTTTGCCTTTGTATACTATGTTTCTTCTTTTTAAATGTTTTCTATTGTCATGGTTTTAAGTAATCTATACAATAAACTTTGTATTGACTTGACTTGCACTGATATATAAAAGCCAAGTTCAGGAATTAAAAAGTTGTGCTCCAGTGACATGAAGATACCAGGTCATCAAAGGCGTGACGTGACCCTTGTCTGCGAGGGTCACTTACTTGTGTGGAACAGGTCTGTCCTGGTGTCTTCGCCCCCTCCTTAAGGACGTGGGACACGTGTCTTTTGATGAGTCCTGGTAAGAGAGTCCACCTCAGACTCCGAAAACCACAGCAATTGCGCATGAAGTGGCCACACTTCTGGGCCTGGTGCCATTTGGCAGTGGCCTTGAAACCAGTTTGGTTTGGCAGCTGGTGGGGCGGCTTGAATTGTGGCTGGAAGGATTCATAGGCTGGCCTAATCCTGTGAAGCTGGGAGGCATTTCTGGAAGCACATTAGATGACACTTGAGCAGGAGGGCCCTCGGCGCTGGTCGCTTCCTCGCTGCTACTTGGTATTCTATCTGTGGTTCAAGCCTTGGCGAGCAGGTTAGACCCAACTTTTTATCTGGGCCCCATGATGCTGGCCCTGAGTAATATTCCCAGTTTGCAATCTTCAGGTGATATTTCTGTACCCCAAAGTATGTGATCAGGGCTTGTTGTGCATGCGCCTGTTACCAATTTCGGGATGAATACGAAGAAGGGATGTTGGCAAACTGGGGTTGCCTTTTGGTAACTGCTGATAACAAAAAGTTAATTCTCCACCTATTCCAAACTATGCTCCTTTCTGGAACCTCCAATAAAAGTTGCCTGAGCTTTCGGAGGTAGAGGCTCAAAGCTGTGATGTCTGTCTGAGCCATCTCTCAGTGTACTGAGGTGTTTCATTCACATATATTCATGAGTGCTGCTCACTCTTCTGGTCTTAAAATTACCTCTGAGTTTTACAAGTTAGTTCTTAGATGCTGTTGTAGGTTTTTAAAAGACGTACAATTCTCCATCCCTACCTTGAGCACCCTTCATGTGTTGTGCTGTTGAAGGTTTATTCTACTGTCATTGTTGAGTAGTTTCTCACATGAGCAAGTGGAGCGAGTTGTTCGAGGCACACACTCTCTATCATGCTGGGTCTGGTGGCTCCATGGCCTATTGCACTTGTTCCTGGTATATGTGCCTGTCCTCATGCTCTCAGATTATTTTTCCATTGCTTTTGGATACTGCAATGTAACCTTTTAGTGTAGTGTTACCATCACTCCGCTTCTCTTCAGCTCCATAGATGCCTCTTCCTACATACACCTGCCTGCTTCTCCACTGCTGCCCCTTCCTGAGCCCTCTACTCCTGGTGCCTACTCTTCTCACTAACTATGGTGCATGCACGCTCACCCCACGTGCCCTGAAGTGTATTATCCTGGGGAATTAACCTTTCTGAAACCTTTTTACATCCATATCCCTCTTTCACTGTATAGAGATATGTAATATATGTCAGTACTATGGGCTTCCAGCGCTGTTAGTTTTTGTGAGATTCAGGGCACTATTCTAAGGTATCCATCGCAGACTGCATTTAATTAGGTTACCAGATGTGTTTATATGGCATTCCACACCACATAATCTGACAACAAACCACATATTTCAACACAACACACCACATACATCTGAACCACACCACAGAATTCCATATCAAGCCACAAAATTCAACAGCACACCACATAATTAAACTCCACAATATACCACTCCACAACACAAAATGCCAGTCTGCATAATTACACTCTATGACACACAATTCCACTCCACATAATTCAAGTATACTCAATACCACATAACTACTATCCACATATTTCCACTGCACACCATGCCACATAATTCCAATACACAAAACCACTCCACACCACAATTCCACAACTAACAATTCCAATCCAACCCAACCCACATAATTCCACTCCACACCACATACATTCACTCCAATCCAAAACACATAGGGAAAATGCATTGTCATTTACAATGCCAATACCTCTAACTCTAACAATTGCGAGACCAATTTGCATTGCAAATGCTTGTTCACTCTGCCTGCGCTGTTTATCTGCGCTCTACTCAAGTAATGAAACAACATAATCCAGGAAGGAAAGGGAGGTCCCTTCACACCTTGTCCACAGAAGTTCCTGACTATATATTTCTTTCAGAGAGTCTTAATCACATTGTTTCGTGATGGCCGAACTCCCCGGCTTCTATTCTCCTTAATTGGACTGAAACATGGTCTAGCGCAGCACCGAGTGGAATTCGCCTCTTGGAGTTTTTGCTGCTTAGCCCAGCCTTGGAAAACCAGTTTACCCAATTAGTTGCGTCGCTGCTTTGTGGCACAACGAGGAAGCACATTATTGTTTTCTTGCCAACATGTGACAACTCCAATCAGGGAAATGTCTAGGACAGTGGACACCAGAAGAGGCTTGGACGCACTGACTGAAATCGCTCATTATCCTAAAACAAAATTGAAGGCATTAGACGATGAAAAATAGGCACATTCGCGATTTCCTCTTAAAAATATTTTATTGTTTTGAATATTGACGAGCATGGTGTGGTGTGCCGAAGTCTATTTTTGCAATGAGATATTTAAACAGTAGAGGCGTGATCAGCAGATTAAAGATTCTATCAAAGTTTGAGGAAGCAAACAATTGTGCGTGTTCAATGAGCGAGGACCAGGTCTAACGCTGGAAGACCTGGCGAGGATTGCAAGCCTGGAGCGAGGTGTCCTGTTGTTTATGTGGCTATTATGTGGCAGCAGCCTGGGGGCGGGGTAGGTGTATGTCTGTCTCTGCGCTTTAGTGCCAATGCACCGTAGTCTGGAGGAGTGATTCGTGATAGACAAATTCTAGGAGTATTTTATTTTTTAACAGTACCGTTTGTGGTATATGCGTTTCTGATTTCTAGCCGGGGCCATTGTTATTATGTGGATTTGCCGCATAAATCCAGTCGCCATTATTGCAAGAAAAGGCACGTTATATAGCATAAGGCGGCACATTCTGTGTCAATATAATCTCACTTGGTTGTCTTTTTAACAACCAGTAGTATTGCCTGGGCAGAAGTTTCAGCTCATTACTATACATTCGGCCCATAATTTTGCCAATCATCTACTAAAAGGTGACCAGTTAACCTTTGAAGTGGCATGGCGGGTTTCAGTAACTTTTGAATCGATTGAGCTAGAAACTGTGTTTGTCGAAACTGCTAATTGTACAGCCGAATGTGAATTATGTTGCAGGTGTGGCAAATCCATAACTATGCAGAAAACGCCGCATTTTCATTACCGCATAATTACTACAACCCTGATAATTGCTGCTGGTAGCAAATGGAGTCTGTTTCGTTATACAGCAAAGTGGTGCCTGTTTTCCTAAAGGGTCAAATGTCCCTGGTCTCCTTTTAGTAAATGTGCAATTAATGTGTAGCGCCCAATGTCAGCATTTTGCAATATCTAAGTGCTAACAGTTTTGCCAGATAAAGGAACCAGGTGCAGAAAATAAAGTGATTTGTCCAGGATCACATAATATATTGGGGGGGGGTGAGAGGGGGATTAGGACCGTGCTCTTTTAGTCCCATCGTAATATGTTAATATTATTTGTATTTGTACATGTTTATGTGCGGCTTTACTTGTCCGGGTTTCAGGATGCCGATTCTGTGTAGCGCTCAATTCCTTTCCCGCTTCTAAGCACTGTGGTTAACAGGTGTTATTACTACCCAGTGTCTTAGTACTCAGTATGTCGACCTTTGAAAGACTGAAAGGGTTAGTTGGCCAGTGGCGGCTCGCAGAGGGAGTGCTGCGGGTCGGTGAGGCGGGGGAGGGGAGGGGCTGGGTGGGGGTAGTGGAGTCAGACATACGACGGGCAGGAGTAAAGTACGTAAATAAATAAAACTATTTACCTTGCGCTCGCTGCATCGCCAACTCGGCAATGCAACAAGCGCAAGGTAAATAGTTTTACCACACCACCCCTGTACTCTTACTATAATGCAAATAGCTGCATAGGCTTTAAGCTTGTGCCGAAACCATTTAGTGTCCTGAAAAAAAAACAACGGGATTGGACCGATATTCTTTGACACGCAATATTATTTGTGTAAGGAATGCTACAAATGTCATAATATCTACTTCACGTGTTCAATATTTTCGTTGCCATCGATATACCCTTGCCAAATGGGCTTTAAATTAATGATCACCAGTGCTTTAAATGGGCCGGTACTGTCCGGTACAGAGTACCGGCACTTTTCTATTTTGAGAGGGAGAGTACCGGCACTTCTCAAGACATACATAATACTTTTAATTGGAGAGTACCGGCACTTCTCAGAAACAGGCAGGTACTCTGGAACAGAGTACCTGCACTTCTATTTTCCCATTTCAAGCACTGATGACCACTGAGTTTCAGCGCCTTGTTAGCCCCTTTACTTCGGTTCATACGCTGTGCGCGCTTTCACTTTCAATCGCTGAATGTAATTAAAGCACGTCGTGGACAAACTCATTAAAGAAAAAAGTGCTTACCGTGTATGAACCGAAGTAAAGGGGCCAATAGCCATGGGAGGATACAAATGACGACATGGCTGTACTAAGGCGGGACTAACAAGCCTCGTAACGAATCAGAAGACAGCATTTACAAAGGACAAACACACAAGCCAATGAAAAATAAGGGCGGGGGAGTGGGCGGAGCTTCTCTCCGTACTGAACTACCCCAGATCTTCGCAGAGCAGCGCTTGCGCGCCGGCTCACGCTCAACCTAAAAATTACCGCCATTATTAGAGTTCACCAATTACACCAGTGATGGGCATCATGAGGTTAAGCATGCCCACAATGTTTTCTAATATATGTGCAGCAGTATTTTTATATATCAGGTCCTCAGCACAACAGACCTAAGCATGAAACCTGTATGACATGGAGCATCTTAGAGCCAATGAACTGATACAGAGGTCGCAATGAGGATACGTAAGGCACAGACTCACACATCTTAGAGCCTATGAACTGATACAGGGGTCGCAATGAGGATACGTAAGGCACAGACTCACACATCTTAGAGCCTATGAACTGATACCGGGGTCGCAATGAGGATATGTAAGGCACAGACTCACACATTTTAGAGCCTATGAACTGATACCGGGGTCGCAATGAGAATATGTAAGGTAGACTCACACATCTTAGAGCCTATGAACTGATGCAGGGGTTGCAATGAGGATACGTAGGACACAGACTCACACATGTTAGAGCCTTTTGAACTGATACACGGGTCGCAGTGAGGATACACAAGGCACAGACTCACACACCTTAGAGCCTATGAACTGATACAGGGGTCCCAATGTGGATACGAAAGGCACAGACGCACATACCTTAGAGGCTATGAACTGATACAGGGGTTGCAATGAGGATGCGTAAGGCACAGACTCACACACCTTAGAGCCTATGAACTGATACAGGGGTTGCAATGAGGATACATAGAGCACAGACTCACACACCTTAGAGCCTAAGAACTGATACAGGGGTTGCAATGAGGATACGTAGGGCACAGGCTCACACATCTTAGAGCCTTTTGAACTGATACAGGGGTCGCAGTGAGGATACACAAGGCACAGACTCACACACCTTAGAGCCTATGAACTGATACAGGGGTTGCAATGAGGATACGTAAGGCACAGACTCACACATCTTAGACCCTATATACTGATACAGGGGTCGCAATGAGGATAAGTAAGGCACAGACAAACATCTGAGAGCCTATGAACTGATACAGGGGTCGCAATGAGGATACATAAAGCACACACACCTTTGAGCCTATGAACTGATTCAGGGGTCACAATGAGGATACGTAAGGTAGACTCAAACATCTGAGAGCCTATGAACTGATACTGGGGTCCCAATGTGGATACGTAAGGCACAGACGCACATACCTTAGAGCCTATGAACTGATACAGGGGTTGCAATGACTATACATAAAGCACAGAGTCACACACCTTTGAGCCTATGAACTGATACAGGGGTCACAATGAGGATACATAAGGTAGACTCAAACATCTGAGAGCCTATGAACTGATACTGGGGTCCCAATGTGGATACGTAAGGCACAGACGCACATACCTTAGAGCAAATTAACTGATACAGGGGTTGCAATGAGGATACGTAAGGCACAGACTCACACACCTTAGAGCCTATGAACTGATACAGGGGTTGCAATGAGGATACGTAGGGCACAGACTCACACACCTTAGAGCCTAAGAACTGATACAGGGGTTGCAATGAGGATACGTAGGGCACAGACTCACACACCTTAGAGCCTATGAACTGATACAGAGGTTGCAATGAGGATACGTAAGGGACAGACTCACGCATCTTAGACCCTATCAATTGATACAGGGGTCGCAATGAGGATATACAAGGCACAGACTCACACACCTTAGAGCCTATGAACTGATACAGGGGTTGCAATGAGGATACGGAAGGCACAGACTCACACATCTTGGACCCTATGAACTGATACAAGGGTCACACTGATGATACATAAGGCGCAGACTCGCACATTTTGTCCCCACTCTCAGTTTACTGTCAGCTAAACAATTTAGTCCAGTCACAATGTTTAATGATAGAAGTTTCTGCTTCTCAGATAATTTCCCGAGCCACCACCATCAGCAACAGTCCTACCATCATCAGTGGAACCTTGGAGGTCATGTAATGTGCAAGGATGGCAGAGGATTCATGCTTCAATTGTATAACACAAACACTAATGTGGCCCGCTACAATACAACAATACCATTGCATTTTCATGCCAAGCGCACAGTAAACTGATCTGCTTTCTGGTGCCCGTTGCTCCAACACAATATTATTTCACCAACCCTAAAAGATTTCAGCATCCCACAAAGTGTGTGTCATGCTAGCAAACCAATCAGCTAAGTTACAGTGATGACACATGACCAGATGCACAGGAGACACTACATTTCTGGGGGGGACAGGGACAACTTTGTGGACTTTCCAGTGACCCTATACAAATTGCCCGTTGTGTGAGACTGTACGCCTGTTTAACACTGCCTGATGGTTCCAATGGTATTCAGACAGAATATTGAGTTGGAAATGTTGACTTACACAAATATCGAGTTGTAAATATCGTGACACAGAAATATCGACAGCAAGAACATCGTGGTCAAGAATATCGAATTTCAGGTAGGAAATATCGTTTTTAAAAATATAGAAGTCATTAATATCGTTTGCAAAAATATAGTTGTTTAAAATATCGATTTTTTTAATTAGTGTTATGTATTTTAATTTATATTTTAAATGTATGTGATGTTTTTTTTTGTATAAGTATTGTTTATGTTTTTTAATATATGTGTTAACTTTTTAGTAGTTATCAATATTATTTTAATTAAATTTTGCATTTTTTAGTTCAGTGGCGGGTTGTGGGTTTAATGAGGAATAGGGTGGGAAGTAATTTAATTATAAGAAATTAATGATTATTTTTTATCTATTAATATTCAGTTAGTTGAGATTTTATAGTGTCAATTGTCGGAAGTAATTTTTTTGTAATTAATTATTAATTGGTTCTTAATTAATATTAATTAATTAATTGGTAATTAGTTATGGTAATTGTGTAATTTTTAGGTGCAGGTTGTGGGCTTTATAGGGGTAAAGGGTGGGAAGAAATGTATCTTTAATTAATAATTAGTTGTTAATTAATATTAATTAATTAATTGAAAATTAAATATGGAAATTGTGTAATTAATTTTAGGTGCGGGTTGTGGGGTTTATAGGGGTAAAGGGTGGAAAGTAATTTATTTTTAATTAATTAATAATTAGTTGTTAATTAATAATTAATTAATTGAAAATTTAATATGGAAATTGGGTAATGAATTTTAGGTGTGGGTTGTGGGGTTATAGGGGTAAAGGGTGGGAAGTAATTTATGTTTAATTAATTAATATTTAGTTATTAATTAATAATAATTAATTAATTGAAAATTAAATATGTAAATTGTGTAATTAATTTTAGGTGTGGGTTGTGGGGTTATAGGGTTAAAGGGTGGGAAGTACTTTATGTTTAATTAATTAATACTTAGTTTTAATTTAATTAATTAATTGAAAATCAAATATGGAAATTGTGTAATGAATTTTAGGTGTGGGTTGTGGGGTTTATAGGGGTAAAGGGTGGGAAGTTAATACATTTTAACGTGTTTTAATTTGTTTTTTAATTAATAATATTTCTTTAATTGATAATTAATTATGCTAATTATGGAAGTACATTTTCTTTCAAATTTAGATGTGGGTTGTGAATTGTGTGGCGTTATAGGGTAGGAAGTAAATAAACTACATTTATATAATAATTAATGTTTTTGTCACTAAATAATTTCTAACTAAAAATATGTATTTGTTTGAAAATTATTTTTTTATTGTATTTAATATATTTGTAGGTAGTTGTCATATGTATTTAACATTATATGTTTTAATTTTTGTTATTTTTAATATTAAATATATTTATATTTCAATTTTTAACATATTTATATATTTTTTTATTTATTTTGTTTTTTTAAAATTTTTGTTGTTGATATTTTGTTTGTTTTTAATTTTGCACTGCCTGGAGTGGAAATACTAATTTTTACCCCTTTGCAATCCAACACTTTGCCTGCTGTTGCACTGACTGGAGTGGGAAGAGTAAATGTCATTCCTCCACTATCCAACACTTTCCCTACTGTTGCACTCACTGGAGTGAGAATAGTAATTTTACCGCTACGCTTTCCAACACTTTCCCTACTGTTGCACTGACTAGAGTGGGAATAGTAAATTTTATTCCTCCGCTTTCCAACACTTTCCCTACTGTTGCACTGACTGGAGTGGGAATAGTACATTTTATTCCTCCGCTATCCAGCACTTTCCCTACTGTTGCACTGACTGGAGTGGGAATAGTACATTTTATTCCTCCGCTATCCAGCACTTTCCCTACTGTTGCACTGACTGGAGTGGGAATAGTAAATTTTATTCCTCCGCTATCCAACACTTTCCCTACTGTTGCACTGACTGGAGTGGGAATAGTCATTTTTTCCCCTTTGCTATCCAACACTTTCCCTACTGTTGCACTCATTGGAGGGGAAATAGTAATTTTTATTCAAATTTATCGAATCCATTATCAACCTACCTATTTTGGCCTGTCTAACCACAAACAAGATTATTGCACGTTCATGTCCCTGGTATTGGGCAATAATGTAGCAGAAGTAATAGAAATCTTCGGTTTTTCCCTCATGGACCTATGAAAGTCTAGGGAAGTTTAGGGCTTAGGACATAGGGGTCGATTACGATGGCGGTCGGACTTTTGGCAAAAGGGACCGCCCGCCATAGGTGCGGCGGTCCCGCCATACGAATTAGGATGCGCCCGCCACACTGGCAGGCGGATCCCGTATATTTTGCATTGCGGAGGCGGTGCTGCAAGCAGCACCCGCCGCACTGTAAAATAGACATGTCGTGCTTTTACATGCACAACGTGACAGGCACCGCGCGGTGCCTGCCACATTGTACATGCAAATGCAGGGGGGTACCATAGGTACCCCCCATGTGCACCCACCACCCCCCCAACTATATGGGGGCCCGCTACGGGCCCCCAACAGCAGGAACCGCCAGCCTTTCCATGGCAGCAATGCAGCCATGGAAAGGCTGCTCTCACCCTGCATCGCAATATGGATGGCGGTGTCTTCCAGACACCGCCTCCATATTCAACACGTTTTCCGCCGGTCGACTCGTCAACCGGCGGACCCCCCAGCCATCATGATATGGCGGGTGGTCTTTGCTGTCTGGATGGCGGGCAGATCGCCCCCGCCGGGCCGGCGGGAGCGATCCGCCCGCCATCGTAATCGGCCCCATAGACCCCATATTGTACACAATCAGGGGAGTACTATTTTGCAGGCCTAAATATAGGTTATAACCCCTATCACTTTCATTATTAATTAATTTTTCCCTTTTTGTCACTTTGCACACACATGTGGGAATGCCTCACCGCTAGGTTGATAATGGATTCGATATGGAGAAATATTATTGATTCATTGGAACATATACGTAATTTTAGGAGAATGTATACTAGCATGGATATGGAGTAATATCATTCAACCATTTAAACATGAGGTAGTATTCGAACACACTGGTGATTTAATTAATTTCCTATAGCATGGCCAGCTTTTAAAATTGTGATGAAGCTGGGACACCACACACCGGCTATTTATATATATCTATATTTTTCTTTCCTTTGGTTAAAATCATGGAAATAACAATCGCTGGGTGGTTCGATTTGATCATTTACAAGTTGACCTATAAGTTATTATAATGTTCCAACCGCATCTGGTATTTGCAGTGTAACAATAATACACTTGACTGAATTATCATACGATATCTCAATGACGCATCTTGAATTAGGTAACTTTATCAATACATTGAGATAATACTTACACAACATTGGAAGCGACAGCCCCAAAGAAATACACTTGATGAAAAGGCTCAGTCCTTTCTCAAGTGCTACCATTGTAGTATCGACAACAAGCTTTCCATGGAAGAACAGGTGAAAACTCTTACAGGCACCTGCTTTGGGATCATGCGGATGTTGAGAAAGATCTTTCCCTGGATCCCGCTAAACGCTAGAAAGGCCCTCATCCAGTCACTTCTAATTAGTCGTCTGGACTATGGAAACGCTTTGTTGGTGGGAATTAGGGAAGACCTGCTATCTAGATTGCAGGTAGTACAGAATACAGCAGCGCGGCTTGCCCTCAATAAGCCATCATTAACTCCTTCCCTGCCTCTCCTACGCCAACTCCACTGGCTCCCGGTTAGGAAACGAGCCCTTTTCAAGCTGCTGTGCATGGCTTTCAAATCCCTACATGGTCTGGGTCCAGTTTACCTGACGAACAAAATAGGACGCTATCAACCTGGACAGTGTCTTAGGTCCAGTAACCGCTGCCTGTTGCGCAGCCAGAGAATCAGGAAAGTCAAAATGGGCGGCCGCGCCTTTTCTTATCTGGCCCCCAAATACTGGAATGAGCTTCCTGAACAAATACGGTCCTGCACCAACCTGCCACAATTTAAGAAGATGCTTAAGACATGGCTATTTTAAGCGAGTTTGTCCCACCAGACCTTCTCCCGGGCGCCGAGAGATCCCCTTGGGGATGATTCGTGCGCCATACAAATGAGTGTAATAATGTAATAATAATAATAGTAGAGCTATGATGCCGTATGCGAATGGCCATAATGCAAAACTTTATCAACTTATATATTACTTCCAGTACACAGAGATTGCGGCAGATTTTCTTTTTGTTATTGGCTACACATTGGGTCACCAAAGTACAATACTTTAAATGACTAAAGAAAAATGCCATTATTACCACAAAGATGAAAATAATTTTGTTTTTCCTTTTTAGCTTCATATTTGATTGTTTAATCAAATTATAATATTCTAAATAATTAGATTTTCCATCCGTTACCATGAAATTGTATAACTCATATGTGGAGCTTATCATAATGTGCATAGTATTTCTTCTCTATCCATGAATTGTAAGAATTATTTCTAAAGGCAATTGGGCACATGAATTTCACTCGAAAAAGGTTTTTGCCGAAACGCGTCGTCTTTGTGCACAAGAAATTATTGTGCTGTCCGGAGGTGTGCCATTTGTTTTTTTCTTGGATTTCCAGGAAGTACGTGGGGTGTAAAATATATATATATCAAGAAACGGATGCTCAGCAGCAGGGGCGCACTCGAGAGGCAGAAATCATGGGTAGGCATCAGTGAACACTCCCATCATTAATGCAAGCCTGACGCGTTTCGGAATAAGTTCCTTA
This sequence comes from Calotriton arnoldi, assembly GCA_963921515.1. Taxonomy (NCBI): domain Eukaryota; kingdom Metazoa; phylum Chordata; class Amphibia; order Caudata; family Salamandridae; genus Calotriton; species Calotriton arnoldi. The sequence goes on along the minus strand of CAWUFW010001626.1, from coordinate 629,860 downwards.
ATCATAGGCTGACTCGAATCATTTGCTGTGCTAATGGCATCTTTATTTAAATATCTTCCCTCCAATGCGCTGCTTGTATAAGCCCCAGTGCCTACTGGGAGATGTGATCCATATAGCCTGCATTTGACCCAAATGGGATTCGAGAAAATGTTCAAATTTGGCATTCAAATGAATAATAAAGTGTCCGTTTCTGCCAAAAATCCAAGCAGTGTCTCCCCACATTCGGGCAATGACCATTTTCATACCCTGTGGCCCCTTGTACATCTCCAGGGTGGTGCAGCCCCTCACACCCGGAGCCGGCGTGATAAACATCAAGAAACGGGTGCTCAGCAGCAGGGGCGCACCCGAGAGGCAGAAATCTTGCGTAGGCATCAGCGAACACTCCCATCATTAATGCAAGCCTACGCGTTTCGGAATAAGTTCCTTAATCATAGGCTGACTCGAATCATTTGCTGTGCTAATGGAATCTTTATTTAAATATCTTCCCTCCAATGGGCTGCTTGTATAAGCCCCAGTGCCTACTGGGAGATGTGGTCCATATAGCCTGCATTTGACCCAAATGGGATTCGAGAAAATGTTCAAATTTGGCATTCAAGGGCGGGCGTGGCTAGCAGCCAACGAAAATGGCCGCAGCTTGAGAGAGCTCCAGCGATCGTCAACACTTTCCCCTACAATCCTGTAATAAATCCGGCGGCTACATCAAAGCTGAACACTAACGGCGGCTCCGGAGCATCCGAGGCACGAAAGCCGCAAGTTTAAACTCTGTGCGAGCAACCGGCGACAACGGGGACCGAGGGGCGGAGCCGCGGCCCATGAACTGAAGGCAAGCCGGGGCCTCGCGTGAACCAGGCGCCGCCCGCGGCGGAGGTGGGATCAGCCTGGTCCGCGACGGACGGCGGCGAGATTTGGTGCAAGAAAAGAGTTACCCCGCCCAAAGTGAACTGTGCCTCAAGAACCAACATACAGGTCACAGCAGCGCCGGCCCAGAACAGACACGACGTTCAGGTACGGCGATCGCCGGAGGGCCGGTGGGACTACACAGAGCGCGGAAAACATACTTGGGCTTGAACCAGGACCGCGCATTGCCACCTGAGCCGCAGACACAGCTCGGACGTGGGCGAGGTCCCTGAAAATATCTGCTCGTCTGCCGGAAGGCCTTCGTGTCACCGCAGTATCCCTGTCTACCCGCCGCGCATTGCGGAAGCTAACCCCACTGATCAAACATCCGATGCGGCGGCAACGGCTCAGGCCTGCGCGGGGGTGAGGACGGCTCGTGCTGACGGCGCAGCAAGCATATCCTTGGGACTGCTTCCACCTAGGGAGCGTGTCCCATACTCACAACGCCATCGCCTCCGGGTGAGACCGTCTGATGGTGGCTCAACGCGCTCTGTCGGCTAGGGGCTCACACCGGCACTGAGCTCCGGATCATCTCTGAGACGCAGGTGACTGACTTCCGCAACACCGGAGGGTGATTAATATTAGCCCGAATGCATACTTACGGAGCCGTGGAGCCTTGAGAAACCGGTAGAGCCCAATATACTCCCGAGGCACTTCAGAATTGGAAGGTGGTACAGGGCAGTAAAGGAGGCACGTCACGGAACATAAGACGGGATCAGGGCGGAAAACCTGTGTCAATACCTGATCCTGGAGGGGTGTTGGCGAGAGACAGGAAAACCGAAAGGCCGCACGCGGAGGACACTCCCGCTGGCAGGCAGCGGCGATTACTGTTTCCCCCCCCCCACCTGCCACGCCATCCAGCGATCGAGACACCATGGGTGGCAGAGGGAAACGCACGGTACAGAGCAACAAATTGGACAAATACGCATTTCACAAGGAACAGCTGGACACACCAGCTATGCTCACAGACAATGGAAATGGCCCACAGACTGAAAAACCCAAAGAGGTCACCCTGCAGGATATAATGGTCACCCTGCACCAGGTGCAAACGTCTTATGGCACAATCTCCACCGACATCACGCTGCTGGGCGCTGATGTCTCCAAGATGAACACCAGGATAGCAGAGGTGGAAACCACCACAGCAGCTCTCTCCACAGACACAGCAACTCTGCAGCGGCAGGTGCGACAACTGGAACTGGCGACCAGGCAAATGCCGGAAAAACTTGATGATCAAGAAGGCCGATCGAGGCGCAATAATATACGCCTGGTCGGGGTACCGGAGAGCGTCAAGGGGCCGGTTCTGGATCTCTTCGTAGAAGACCTCGTCAAAACTCAATTGCAGCCACGTGGACTATCCAGCTTCTTCTCGGTAGAAAGGGCCCATCGGGTACCGGGGGGAAAGCCCCGGCCTGGGGCCCCCCCCAGACCCATACTGGCACGCATATTCAAGTTCAGGGATCGGGATACGATTCTACAGGCGTCGCGCGTCGCCCGCCCCACTACAGGTGGATAACTGCACTGTGACCCTCTATCCAGATTACACAGCAGCCGTGACCAAGCAGCGCCGTAACTTTCTAGACGTCAAGAAGGAGCTGCGCAATCGAGAACTTAAGTACGAAATGCTGTTCCCAGCAAAGCTAAGGGTAGAGGCAGAAGGGAAAAGCTGGTTCTTCACGACACCGGAGGAAGCCCACGACTGGCTGGAGGGGTGGCGCCCTGCCACGGGACCCAGGAGACAAGGTCCAAAGCTGAAGCAACAACCCACGAAAGCAGCGTTGACAGCAACAAGGGAGGCGGGAGCATTGGCTGGCTCACAACTGAACGCTGATGAAAACTCAGACTAATATCTCGCCTAGTGGGCGTCCAGATTCAATGGGGGACAAACCCAATGGCAATGGCGGGAGGATCCAACAATGTACTTTGCTGCTGGAAAGTAATTGATACGGGCTACGCTGGGTATCCTGCATGACGGCACCAGAGACAGTGGCTGCTGAGACAGAGACATTTTTTGAGGGGAACATTTAGCCGCAGTAGACTACAGTTTCAGGGGACGACTTACGAGGATCAATATGTAGCTCTCCCCCTTACGCAAGTACAAAGTTCTGGGAAGTAAGCACTCTGCTAAGTTGGGGTGGCGGGTAGTTTTAAATCCGCTGTGCAGGGAGGGGGGAGGAGGGAGAGGTTCAGTTTAATGGGTTATTGTTTGTTTCGGTGCAGAAACACGGTGTGATACTTGAAGGCATAGTGGGTGGCAATAAGACGCACATAGCACAGGGCGCTCCTCGCTTCTACAGATGGGATGGCACATAAGACACGTATAGACAACTCGACGGATGACCCAACCACGCAAACCACTAGGATGTCACACCTTCCTTTCACTGTGATGTCATGGAATGTAAATGGTCTAGGTGATGAAATAAAAAGGGGACTGGTCCTTCAATACATTAAACACAAGGGCCCGGCTGTCGCGTTGGTATAAGAATCACACTTGGTGGGCTCGGCTTGCAAGGCCCTGGATAGATGGGGCTACAAAATGGCGGTACACTCTGACTTTACCTCCGGCTCTCGAGGTGTGGGGATTTTAATTAGTAAACGCTTCCCACTGATACTGAAGGGGTCCTGGACGGATGACCTAGGACGATTTGCAGCGATAGCATGTCAATGGGAGGGACGACCTTACAACCTAGTATCCATCTATATTCCACCGACGCTGCACCAGACATCCTTCCCGGCCCTGGGAAAATTCCTATTATCGCTCCCGCAGGGCGAACTCATAGTAGGGGGTGACTTCAATGCTACGATGGACGCATCCATAGACAGAAAGCCCCCTACGGACCCCAGCAATATAAGCCTTAAATTAATAGAATTCACTGATGCACTTGGTCTCATTGATGTATGGCGAGCAAGCCACCCACAGGAGAGACAATATACTTACCACTCGAGTGTTCACAACAGTCTTTCTAGGATCGACTACATACTTACACTGGCAACGGGGTTAGAAAGGGTAGCAGAGATCTCACACTTACCAAGGGGCATTTCAGACCACTCGCCAGTGTTCATCACGTATACATCACACGCCCCGGGGCGACGCCGTCTGTTTCCACTTTACCCGGGATATCTAAAAAATCGTAAGATTGGGAAAGGTCTAATTAAAGCAACAGAGCAATATTTTGCGGAAAATGAACACTCAGTTTCATCCCCGACGATTTTGTGGGAGGCATATAAAACTGTGCTACGGGGCCAGGCCATCCCACTAGTAGCTGGGCATAAACAGACCAAACGACGACAGATTGAGACGTTAGAACAGGGGGTATCCCAGGCTGAGACTGATCACGCCACAGACACCAGTGAGACTTTGGCACAAAAGATGCGCTTAGCGCAACAGGAATACAGGGCATATGCGTGGGAGGAGACGAAATCCAAACTTACCAATACGCAGCACACTATTTATAAATTAGGCGATAAAGCAGGCAAGCTTCTAGCCTGGCTCGACAGAAAGGAAAAAGCTAGCAGGTGGGTGGCGCAACTCCGGCTGGAAACTGGGACCACAACCTCAGACCCGCAGCAAATATTCGACACACTAGCGGCCCATTACACACAGATATATAAGCCTCTGGCCACAGCCACAATAGATGAAAATCTAGCCTTCCTGAAAGACATACAGATGACCACGTTGACACATGAGGCAGCTCAAGCTCTAGAGACAGATCTGACCCAAAACGAGCTTACGATATCTGTAGGGGCATTACACACGGGAAAAGCCCTAGGACCCAATGGTATACCGGTGGAACTTTACAAGAAGGCGGCACCACAGCTCATACCACATCTGCTCAATATGTATGTAGATAGTTTGGAAAAAGGGGAGTTACCAAGAGATCAGCGCATGGCGACGATAGTTGCAATACATAAGCCGGGCAAACCACTGCAGGAATGCATGTCATACAGGCCGATCTCATTGATAAATGCGGAAGCCAAAATACTTGCGAAAGCGCTGGCCATGAGACTACAGCCACATCTCACAACACTGATCCATCCGGACCAATCCGGATTTATGCCGAACCGAAACACAGCGCTTAACCTGAGGAGGTTACATAGTGTCATGGCGTGCAGGACTACTATTGAGGAGGACGCGATCATTCTGTCCTTAGATGCCCGTATGGCATTTGACCTTGTCGAATGGCCTTTTCTCTTCGCGGTCCTCCGTCACATGGGATTTGGCCCAAAGTTCTGCGCGTGGATACAGCTACTGTACACAAAGCCCCTGGCGCAGGTAGTTGTGAATGGCCGCATCTCGGCGGACTTCCCTCTGGGCAGAGGGACGAGACAGGGCTGTCGCCTGTCACCGCTCCTCTTTGCGTTGGTGCTGGAACCATTGGCGGCATGGATACGACAGGATCCGGTCATCCGCGGTTTGAAATGGGTGGTAGGATGGGAAGACCGCATTTCGCTATATGCGGATGATATATTACTATATCTGGCATCACCGGCGCGCTCTATTAACAGACTACTGGATATATGCGCAGCGTATGGGCGGGTCTCAGGTTACACCATAAATTGGGCAAAATCGCTCCTCTATGTACTTCATGGTCCCCCGCCACGGCTCACGCGTAACTGTGAAATACAAATTGCGGCCGAGGGATTCAAATACCTAGGCATATATATAACGCACCAACATGCACAGTTTATTGCAGAAAACCTCACACGGCCTCTGGCGCGCTTCCGCCATGATGTTAAACACTGTCGCTCACTGCCGCTCACGCTACTGGGGAGAGCAGCCCTCTTTAAGATGATGGCACTCCCCAGATTTTTATATGTCCTACAAAACACGCCGTTTCCGGTATCCCCCGCATACTTTGCAGCGATAAACGCCGAAGTTGCCACTCTGCTGTGGGACGGGAGGCCTGCCCGGATAGCCATGAATAAACTAGTGAGGGGATGGTATGACGGTGGCATTGCCCTCCACAATATAAAAATGTATTACTGGGCATCACAGCTCACGGTAATAAATCAATGGCTTCACGCATCGCAAGATGAACCTGCGTTTCGTATGGATAGACACCTCCTGGAAGCCGATGGGATTATGGGGACACTATACAACAAATCCAGGAGGGCGGCTCTCACAGGTCCAACGGCCCACACCGTTCGAATCTGGTTTGAGGCACAACGAACGTTGGGATGGGAGGGGGTCATAACGCAGGCCACGCCACTATGGGAAACCCGACAGCTCGGTAAACTGCGAAATACCAACGGGTTCAGACAGTGGGATCTGATAGGCATTTCAAAGGTGGGAGACATATGGAAAAAAGGCGAGGTTGTCCCGTTTGCCCAGTTACAGACCACTTACGGGCTGGCACAGACGAAAACTTTCCGATACATGCAGATCAGACATGCACTCAGGGGAGTACTGCCAGCAGGTACACAACTGCCAGAGGCCTCGCCGCTGGGGGACAGGCTTCTGACAGACCACCTGAATAAAAGAGCCATTTCCCTGACCTACCGAAAAATAATAAACAATCAGCCGGACCCCACGACCGCCCTTAAGGAGCGATGGGAGACAGAGGTGGGAACACTGGACGAAACGGATTGGCAGGACGCAATCGCGTCCCCAAAAGAGGTAGCGATTTCTTCAAAATTAAAACTGATACAATTGAAAATTTTGCAGCACACTTACTACACACGACCACTTCTGCATAAATTAGGCATTATAGACACGCCGCTCTGCCTGAGACAATGCGGCATGCCAGGCACCTTCCTGCACACGATCTGGCACTGCCCGAAAATCACACCTTATTGGGATAAAGTCATGAACACAATTTCGCAGGTCACCGGAGTTACAGTTCCGGCGGAACCAAAAAGATGTCTACTTAACATATGGGAACCTACAGACCTCAATCATACGACTCAAGACTGGGCGACACTGGGTATGATGTTGGCAAAGCGGAATATAGCTCAGCACTGGGGATCGAGACAGCCTCCTACCCATCACCAATGGTGTCGGGACATGGATAATGCAATGATAATAGAGAAATCAGTCTACATCCACAGGGGATGCCCCAAAAAATGGACTCGGGTGTGGGGCAGGTGGAATGCTTTCCGAGGTAATATTTGTGAGTCTCCGCAGGAAGAAACACTGTCAGATGTTAGCGACTAATAGGAACAAAGAAAGGGTAATCTGCAATGTGATAGAACTCTGTATATGCTATGTGAAAAATGCGTAAGAGAGACACCTTACTGACTAATGTGAAAGATAATTAAGTCATGTATAATACTTTGTCACGACACGTATGACTCGATGAATGCTACTGCACTGTACCGATTATATTTCATCACAAAATGCCAATAAAATGTTTAAAAAAAAAAAAGAAATTGGCATTCAAATGAATAATAAAGTGTCAGTTTCTCCAAAAATCCAAGCAGTGTCTCCCCACATTCGGGCAACAACCATTTTCGTACCCTGTGGCCCCTTGTACATCTCCAGGGTGGTGCAGCCCCTCACGCCTGGAACCGGCGTGATAAACATCAAGAAACGGGTGCTCAGCAGCAGGGGCGCACTCAAGAGGCAGAAATTATGCGTAGGCATCAGCGAACACTCCCATCATTAATGCAAGCCTCACGCGTTTCGGAATACGTTCCTTAATCATAGGCTGACTCGAATCATTTGCTGTGCTAATGGTATCTTTATTTAAATATCTTCCCTCCAATGGGCTCCTTGTATAAGCCCCAGTGCCTACTGGGAGATGTGGTCCATATACCCTGCATTTGACCCAAATGGGATGCGAGAAAATGTTCAAATTTGGCATTCAAATGAATAATAAAGTGTCAGTCTCTGCCAAAAATCCCAGCAGTGTCTCCCCACATTCGGGCAACGACCATTTTCTTACCCTGTGGCCCCTTGTACATCTCCAGGGTGGTGCAGCCCCTCACGCCCGGAGCCGGCGTGATAAACATCAAGAAACGGGTGCTCAGCAGCAGGGGCGCACTCGAGAGGCAGAAATCATGCGTAGGCATCAGCGAACACTCCCATCATTAATGCAAGCCTGACGCGTTTCGGAATAAGTTCCTTAACCATAGGCTGACTCGAATCATTTGCTGTGCTAATGGCATCTTTATTTAAATATCTTCCCTCCAATTTGTATATTGGATATATGTATATGCCCCAGTGCCTACTGGGAGATGTGGTCCATATAGCCTGCATTTGACCCAAATGGGATTGAGAAAATGTTCAAATTTGGCATTCAAGGGGGGGCGTGGCTAGCAGCCAACGAAAATGGCCGCAGCTTGAGAGAGCTCCAGCGATCGTCAACACTTTCCCCTACAATCCTGTAATAAATCCGGCGGCTACATCAAAGCTGAACACTAACGGCGGCTCCGGAGCATCCGAGGCACGAAAGCCGCAAGTTTAAACTCTGTGCGAGCAACCGGCGACGACGGGGACCGAGGGGCGGAGCCGCGGCCCATGAACTGAAGGCAAGCCGGGGCCTCGCGTGAACCAGGCGCCGCCCGCGGCGGAGGTGGGATCAGCCTGGTCCGCGACGGACGGCGGCGAGATTTGGTGCAAGAAAAGAGTTACCCCGCCCAAAGTGAACTGTGCCTCAAGAACCAACATACGGGTCACAGCAGCGCCGGCCCAGAACAGACACGACGTTCAGGTACGGCGATCGCCGGAGGGCCGGTGGGACTACACAGAGCGCGAAAACATACTTGGGCTTGAACCGGGACCGCGCATTGCCGCCTGAGCCGCAGACACAGCTCGGACGTGGGCGAGGTCCCTGAAAATATTGGCTCGCCTGCCGGAAGGCCTTCGTGTCACCACAGTATCCCTGTCTACCCGCCGCGCATTGCGGAAGCTAACCCCACTGATCAAACATCCGATGCGGCGGCAACGTCACAGGCCTGCGCTGGGGTGAGGACGGCTCGTGCGGACGCCGCAGCAAGCATATCCTTGGGACTGCTTCCACCTAGGGAGCGTGTCCCATACTCACAACGCCATCGCCTCCGGGCGAGACCGTCTGATGGTGGCTCAACGCGCTCTGTCGGCTAGGGTCTCACACCGGCACTGAGCTCCGGATCATCACTGAGACGCAGGTGACTGACTTCCGCAACACCGGAGGGTGATTAATATTAGCCCGAATGCATACTTACGGAGCCGTGGAGCCTTGAGAAACCGGTAGAGCCCAATATACTCCCGAGGCACTTCAGAATTGGAAGGTGGTACAGGGCAGTAAAGGAGGCACGTCACGGAACATAAGACAGGATCAGGGCGGAAAACCTGTGTCAATACCTGCTCCTGGAGGGGTGTTGGCGAGAGACAGGAAAACCGAAAGGCTGCACGCGGAGGACACTCCCGCTGGCAGGCAGCGGCGATTACTGTTTCCCCCACCCCACCTGCCACGCCATCCAGCGATCGAGACACCATGGGTGGCAGAGGCCAACGCACGGTACAGAGCAACAAATTGGACAAATACGCATTTCACAAGGAACAGCCGGACACACCAGCTATGCTCACAGACAATGGAAATGGCCCACAGACTGAAAAACCCAAAGAGGTCACCCTGCAGGATATAATGGTCACCCTGCACCAGGTGCAAACGTCTTATGGCACAATCTCCACCGACATCACGCTGCTGCGCGCTGATGTCTCCAAGATGAACACCAGGATAGCAGAGATGGAAACCACCACAGCAGCTCTCTCCACAGACACAGCAACTCTGCAGCGGCAGGTGCGACAACTGGAACTGGCGACCAGGCAAATGGCGGAAAAACTTGATGATCAAGAAGGCCGATCGAGGCGCAATAATATACGCCTGGTCGGGGTACCGGAGAGCGTCAAGGGGCCGGTCCTGGATCTCTTCGTAGAAGACCTCGTCAAAACTCAATTGCAGCCACGTGGACTATCCAGCTTCTTCTCGGTAGAAAGGGCCCATTGGGTACCGGGGAAAGCCCGGCCTGGGGGCCCCCGGACTCATACTGGCACGCATATTCAAGTTCAGGGATCGGGATACGATTCTACAGGCGTCGCGCGTCGCCCCCACTACAGGTGGATAACTGCACTGTGACCCTCTATCCAGATTACACAGCAGCCGTGACCAAGCAGCGCCGTAACTTTCTAGACGTCAAAAAGGAGCTGCGCAATCGAGAACTTAAGTATGCAATGCTGTTCCCAGCGAAGCTAAGGGTAGAGGCAGAAGGGAAAAGCTGGTTCTTCACGACACCGGAGGAAGCCCACGACTGGCTGGAGGGGTGGCGCCCTGCCACGGGACCCAGGAGACAAGGTCCAAAGCTGAAGCAACAACCCACGAAAGCAGCGTTGACAGCAACAAGGGAGGCGGGAGCATTGGCTGGCTCACAACTGAACGCCGATGAAAACTCAGACTAATATCTCGCCTAGTGGGCGTCCAGATTCAATGGGGGACAAACCCAATGGCAATGGCGGGAGGAACCAACAATGTACTTTGCTGCTGGAAAGTAATTGATACGGGCTACGCTGGGTATCCTGCATGACGGCACCAGAGACAGTGGCTGCTGAGACAGAGACATTTTTTGAGGGGAACATTTAGCCGCAGAAGACTACAGTTTCAGGGGACGACTTACGAGGCTTGTTATGTAGCTCTCCCCCTTACGCAAGTACAAAGTTCTGGGAAGTAAGCACTCTGCTAAGTTGGGGTGGCGGGTAGTTTTAAATCCGCTGTGCAGGGAGGCAGGGAGGGGGGAGGAGGGAAGGGTTCAGTTTAATGGGTTATTGTTTGTTTCGGTGCAGAAACACGGTGTGATACTTGAAGGCATAGTGGGTGGCAATAAGACGCACATAGCACAGGGCGCTCCTCGCTTCTACAGATGGGATGGCACATAAGACACGTATAGACAACTCGACGGATGACCCAACCACGCAAACCCCTAGGATGTCACACCTTCCTTTCACTGTGATGTCATGGAATGTAAATGGTCTAGGTGATGAAATAAAAAGGGGACTGGTCCTTCAATACATTAAACACAAGGGCCCGGCTGTCGCATTGATACAAGAATCACACTTGGTGGGCTCGGCTTGCAAGGCCCTGGATAGATGGAGCTACAAAATGGTGGTACACTCTGACTTTACCTCCGGCTCTCGAGGTGTGGGGATTTTAATTAGTAAACGCTTCCCACTGATACTGAAGGGGTCCTGGACGGATGACCTAGGACGATTTGCAGCGATAGCATGTCAATGGGAGGGACGACCTTACAACCTAGTATCCATCTATATTCCACCGACGCTGCACCAGACATCCTTCCCGGCCCTGGGAAAATTCCTATTATCGCTCCCGCAGGGCGAACTCATAGTAGGGGGTGACTTCAATGCTACGATGGACGCATCCATAGACAGAAAGCCCCCTACGGACCCCAGCAGTATAAGCCTTAAATTAATAGAATTCACTGATGCACTTGGTCTCATTGATGTATGGCGAGCAAGCCACCCACAGGAGAGACAATATACTTACCACTCGAGTGTTCACAACAGTCTTTCTAGGATCGACTACATACTTACACTGGCAACGGGGTTAGAAAGGGTAGCAGAGATATCACACTTACCAAGGGGCATTTCAGACCACTCGCCAGTGTTCATCACGTATACATCACACGCCCGGGCGACGCCGTCTGTTTCCACTTTACCCGGGATATCTCAAAAATCGTAAGATTGGGAAAGGTCTAATTAAAGCAACAAAGCAATATTTTGCGGAAAATGAACACTCAGTTTCATCCCCGACGATTTTGTGGGAGGCATATAAAACTGTGCTACGGGGCCAGGCCATCACACTAGTAGCTGGGCATAAACAGACCAAACGATGACAGATTGAGACGTTAGAACAGGGGGTATCCCAGGCTGAGACTGATCACGCCACAGACACCAGTGAGACTTCGGCACAAAAGATGCGCTTAGCGCAACAGGAATACAGGGCATATGCGTGGGAGGAGACGAAATCCAAACTTACCAATACGCAGCACACTATTTATAAATTAGGCGATAAAGCAGGCAAGCTTCTAGCCTGGCTCGACAGAAAGGAAAAAGCTAGCAGGTGGGTGGCGCAACTCCGGCTGGAAACTGGGACCACAACCTCAGACCCGCAGCAAATATTCGACACACTAGCGGCCCATTACACACAGATATATACGCCTCTGGCCACAGCCACAATAGATGAAAATCTAGCCTTCCTGAAAGACATACAGATGACCACGTTGACACATGAGGCAGCTCAAGCTCTAGAGACAGATCTGACCCAAAACGAGCTTACGATATCTGTAGGGGCATTACACACGGAAAAGCCCTAGCACCCAATGGTATACCGGTGGAACTTTACAAGAAGGCGGCACCACAGCTCATACCACATCTGCTCAATATGTATGTAGATAGTTTGGAAAAAGGGGAGTTACCAAGAGATCAGCGCATGGCGACGATAGTTGCAATACATAAGCCGGGCAAACCACTGCAGGAATGCATGTCATACAGGCCGATCTCATTGATAAATGCGGAAGCCAAAATACTTGCGAAAGCGCTGGCCATGAGACTACAGCCACATCTCACAACACTGATCCATCCGGACCAATCCGGATTTATGCCGAACCGAAACACAGCGCTTAACCTGAGGAGGTTACATAGTGTCATGGCGTGCAGGACTACTATTGAGGAGGACGCGATCATTCTGTCCTTAGATGCCCGTATGGCATTTGACCTTGTCGAATGGCCTTTTCTCTTCGCGGTCCTCCGTCACATGGGATTTGGCCCAAAGTTCTGCGCGTGGATACAGCTACTGTACACAAAGCCCCTGGCGCAGGTAGTTGTGAATGGCCGCATCTCGGCGGACTTCCCTCTGGGCAGAGGGACGAGACAGGGCTGTCCCCTGTCACCGCTCCTCTTTGTGTTGGTGCTGGAACCATTGGCGGCATGGATACGACAGGATCCGGTCATCCGCGGTTTGAAATGGGTGGTAGGATGGGAAGACCGCATTTCGCTATATGCGGATGATATATTACTATATCTGGCATCACCGGCGCGCTCTATTAACAGACTACTGGATATATGCGCAGCGTATGGGCGGGTCTCAGGTTACACCATAAAATGGGCAAAATCGCTCCTCTATGTACTTCATGGTCCCCCGCCACGGCTCACGCGTAACTGTGAAATACAAATTGCGGCCGAGGGATTCAAATACCTAGGCATATATATAACGCACCAACATGCACAGTTTATTGCAGAAAACCTCATACGGCCTCTGGCGCGCTTCCGCCGTGATGTTAAACACTGTCGCTCACTGCCGCTCACGCTACTGGGGAGAGCAGCCCTCTTTAAGATGATGGCACTCCCCAGATTTTTATATGTCCTACAATACACGCCGTTTCCGGTATCCCCCGCATACTTTGCAGCGATAAACGCCGAAGTTGCCACTCTGCTGTGGGACGGGAGGCCTGCCCGGATAGCCATGAATAAACTAGTGAGGGGATGGTATGACGGTGGCATTGCCCTCCACAATATAAAAATGTATTACTGGGCATCACAGCTCACGGTAATAAATCAATGGCTTCACGCATCGCAAGATGAACCTGCGTTTCGTATGGATAGACACCTCCTGGAAGCCGATGGGATTATGGGGACACTATACAACAAATCCAGGAGGGCGGCTCTCACAGGTCCAACGGCCCACACCGTTCGAATCTGGTTTGAGGCACAACGAACGTTGGGATGGGAGGGGTCATAACGCAGGCCACGCCACTATGGGAAACCCGACAGCTCGGTAAACTGCGAAATACCAACGGGTTCAGACAGTGGGATCTGATAGGCATTTCAAAGGTGGGAGACATATGGAAAAAAGGCGAGGTTGTCCCGTTTGCCCAGTTACAGACCACTTACGGGCTGGCACAGACGAAAACTTTCCGATACATGCAGATCAGACATGCACTCAGGGGAGTACTGCCAGCAGGTACACAACTGCCAGAGGCCTCGCCGCTGGGGGACAGGCTTCTGACAGACCACCTGAATAAAAGAGCCATTTCCCTGACCTACCGAAAAATAATAAACAATCAGCCGGACCCCACGACCGCCCTTAAGGAGCGATGGGAGACAGAGGTGGGAACACTGGACGAAACGGATTGGCAGGACGCAATCGCGTCCCCAAAAGAGGTAGCGATTTCTTCAAAATTAAAACTGATACAATTGAAAATTTTGCAGCACACTTACTACACACGACCACTTCTGCATAAATTAGGCATTATAGACACGCCGCTCTGCCTGAGACAATGCGGCATGCCAGGCACCTTCCTGCACACGATCTGGCACTGCCCGAAAATCACACCTTATTGGGATAAAGTCATGAACACAATTTCGCAGGTCACCGGAGTTACAGTTCCGGCGGAACCAAAAAGATGTCTACTTAACATATGGGAACCTACAGACCTCAATCATACGACTCAAGACTGGGCGACACTGGGTATGATGTTGGCAAAGCGGAATATAGCTCAGCACTGGGGATCGAGACAGCCTCCTACCCATCACCAATGGTGTCGGGACATGGATAATGCAATGATAATAGAGAAATCAGTCTACATCCACAGGGGATGCCCCAAAAAATGGACTCGGGTGTGGGGCAGGTGGAATGCTTTCCGAGGTAATATTTGTGAGTCTCCGCAGGAAGAAACACTGTCAGATGTTAGCGACTAATAGGAACAAAGAAAGGGTAATCTGCAATGTGATAGAACTCTGTATATGCTATGTGAAAAATGCGTAAGAGAGACACCTTACTGACTAATGTGAAAGATAATTAAGTCATGTATAATACTTTGTCACGACACGTATGACTCGATGAATGCTACTGCACTGTACCGATTATATTTCATCACAAAATGCCAATAAAATGTTTAAAAAAAAAAAAGAAATTGGCATTCAAATGAATAATAAAGTGTCAGTTTCTCCAAAAATCCAAGCAGTGTCTCCCCACATTCGGGCAACAACCATTTTCGTACCCTGTGGCCCCTTGTACATCTCCAGGGTGGTGCAGCCCCTCACGCCTGGAACCGGCGTGATAAACATCAAGAAACGGGTGCTCAGCAGCAGGGGCGCACTCAAGAGGCAGAAATTATGCGTAGGCATCAGCGAACACTCCCATCATTAATGCAAGCCTCACGCGTTTCGGAATACGTTCCTTAATCATAGGCTGACTCGAATCATTTGCTGTGCTAATGGTATCTTTATTTAAATATCTTCCCTCCAATGGGCTCCTTGTATAAGCCCCAGTGCCTACTGGGAGATGTGGTCCATATACCCTGCATTTGACCCAAATGGGATGCGAGAAAATGTTCAAATTTGGCATTCAAATGAATAATAAAGTGTCAGTCTCTGCCAAAAATCCCAGCAGTGTCTCCCCACATTCGGGCAACGACCATTTTCTTACCCTGTGGCCCCTTGAACATCTCCAGGGTGGTGCAGCCCCTCACGCCCGGAGCCGGCGTGATAAACATCAAGAAACGGGTGCTCAGCAGCAGGGGCGCACTCGAGAGGCAGAAATCATGCGTAGGCATCAGCGAACACTCCCATCATTAATGCAAGCCTGACGCGTTTCGGAATAAGTTCCTTAACCATAGGCTGACTCGAATCATTTGCTGTGCTAATGGCATCTTTATTTAAATATCTTCCCTCCAATTTGTATATTGGATATATGTATATGCCCCAGTGCCTACTGGGAGATGTGGTCCATATAGCCTGCATTTGACCCAAATGGGATTGAGAAAATGTTCAAATTTGGCATTCAAGGGGGCGTGGCTAGCAGCCAACGAAAATGGCCGCAGCTTGAGAGAGCTCCAGCGATCGTCAACACTTTCCCCTACAATCCTGTAATAAATCCGGCGGCTACATCAAAGCTGAACACTAACGGCGGCTCCGGAGCATCCGAGGCACGAAAGCCGCAAGTTTAAACTCTGTGCGAGCAACCGGCGACGACGGGGACCGAGGGGCGGAGCCGCGGCCCATGAACTGAAGGCAAGCCGGGGCCTCGCGTGAACCAGGCGCCGCCCGCGGCGGAGGTGGGATCAGCCTGGTCCGCGACGGACGGCGGCGAGATTTGGTGCAAGAAAAGAGTTACCCCGCCCAAAGTGAACTGTGCCTCAAGAACCAACATACGGGTCACAGCAGCGCCGGCCCAGAACAGACACGACGTTCAGGTACGGCGATCGCCGGAGGGCCGGTGGGACTACACAGAGCGCGAAAACATACTTGGGCTTGAACCGGGACCGCGCATTGCCGCCTGAGCCGCAGACACAGCTCGGACGTGGGCGAGGTCCCTGAAAATATTGGCTCGTCTGCCGGAAGGCCTTCGTGTCACCACAGTATCCCTGTCTACCCGCCGCGCATTGCGGAAGCTAACCCCACTGATCAAACATCCGATGCGGCGGCAACGTCACAGGCCTGCGCTGGGGTGAGGACGGCTCGTGCGGACGCCGCAGCAAGCATATCCTTGGGACTGCTTCCACCTAGGGAGCGTATCCCATACTCACAACGCCATCGCCTCCGGGCGAGACCGTCTGATGGTGGCTCAACGCGCTCTGTCGGCTAGGGTCTCACACCGGCACTGAGCTCCGGATCATCACTGAGACGCAGGTGACTGACTTCCGCAACACCGGAGGGTGATTAATATTAGCCCGAATGCATACTTACGGAGCCGTGGAGCCTTGAGAAACCGGTAGAGCCCAATATACTCCCGAGGCACTTCAGAATTGGAAGGTGGTACAGGGCAGTAAAGGAGGCACGTCACGGAACATAAGACAGGATCAGGGCGGAAAACCTGTGTCAATACCTGCTCCTGGAGGGGTGTTGGCGAGAGACAGGAAAACCGAAAGGCTGCACGCGGAGGACACTCCCGCTGGCAGGCAGCGGCGATTACTGTTTCCCTCCCACCCCACCTGCCACGCCATCCAGCGATCGAGACACCATGGGTGGCAGAGGCCAACGCACGGTACAGAGCAACAAATTGGACAAATACGCATTTCACAAGGAACAGCCGGACACACCAGCTATGCTCACAGACAATGGAAATGGCCCACAGACTGAAAAACCCAAAGAGGTCACCCTGCAGGATATAATGGTCACCCTGCACCAGGTGCAAACGTCTTATGGCACAATCTCCACCGACATCACGCTGCTGCGCGCTGATGTCTCCAAGATGAACACCAGGATAGCAGAGATGGAAACCACCACAGCAGCTCTCTCCACAGACACAGCAACTCTGCAGCGGCAGGTGCGACAACTGGAACTGGCGACCAGGCAAATGGCGGAAAAACTTGATGATCAAGAAGGCCGATCGAGGCGCAATAATATACGCCTGGTCGGGGTACCGGAGAGCGTCAAGGGGCCGGTCCTGGATCTCTTCGTAGAAGACCTCGTCAAAACTCAATTGCAGCCACGTGGACTATCCAGCTTCTTCTCGGTAGAAAGGGCCCATTGGGTACCGGGGGGAAAGCCCCGGCCTGGGGGCCCCCCGGACTCATACTGGCACGCATATTCAAGTTCAGGGATCGGGATACGATTCTACAGGCGTCGCGCGTCGCCCCCCCACTACAGGTGGATAACTGCACTGTGACCCTCTATCCAGATTACACAGCAGCCGTGACCAAGCAGCGCCGTAACTTTCTAGACGTCAAAAAGGAGCTGCGCAATCGAGAACTTAAGTATGCAATGCTGTTCCCAGCGAAGCTAAGGGTAGAGGCAGAAGGGAAAAGCTGGTTCTTCACGACACCGGAGGAAGCCCACGACTGACTGGAGGGGTGGCGCCCTGCCACGGGACCCAGGAGACAAGGTCCAAAGCTGAAGCAACAACCCACGAAAGCAGCGTTGACAGCAACAAGGGAGGCGGGAGCATTGGCTGGCTCACAACTGAACGCCGATGAAAACTCAGACTAATATCTCGCCTAGTGGGCGTCCAGATTCAATGGGGGACAAACCCAATGGCAATGGCGGGAGGAACCAACAATGTACTTTGCTGCTGGAAAGTAATTGATACGGGCTACGCTGGGTATCCTGCATGACGGCACCAGAGACAGTGGCTGCTGAGACAGAGACATTTTTGAGGGGAACATTTAGCCGCAGAAGACTACAGTTTCAGGGGACGACTTACGAGGCTTGTTATGTAGCTCTCCCCTTACGCAAGTACAAAGTTCTGGGAAGTAAGCACTCTGCTAAGTTGGGGTGGCGGGTAGTTTTAAATCCGCTGTGCAGGGAGGCAGGGAGGGGGAGGAGGGAAGGGTTCAGTTTAATGGGTTATTGTTTGTTTCGGTGCAGAAACACGGTGTGATACTTGAAGGCATAGTGGGTGGCAATAAGACGCACATAGCACAGGGCGCTCCTCGCTTCTACAGATGGGATGGCACATAAGACACGTATAGACAACTCGACGGATGACCCAACCACGCAAACCCCTAGGATGTCACACCTTCCTTTCACTGTGATGTCATGGAATGTAAATGGTCTAGGTGATGAAATAAAAAGGGGACTGGTCCTTCAATACATTAAACACAAGGGCCCGGCTGTCGCATTGATACAAGAATCACACTTGGTGGGCTCGGCTTGCAAGGCCCTGGATAGATGGAGCTACAAAATGGTGGTACACTCTGACTTTACCTCCGGCTCTCGAGGTGTGGGGATTTTAATTAGTAAACGCTTCCCACTGATACTGAAGGGGTCCTGGACGGATGACCTAGGACGATTTGCAGCGATAGCATGTCAATGGGAGGGACGACCTTACAACCTAGTATCCATCTATATTCCACCGACGCTGCACCAGACATCCTTCCCGGCCCTGGGAAAATTCCTATTATCGCTCCCGCAGGGCTGAACTCATAGTAGGGGTGACTTCAATGCTACGATGGACGCATCCATAGACAGAAAGCCCCCTACGGACCCCAGCAGTATAAGCCTTAAATTAATAGAATTCACTGATGCACTTGGTCTCATTGATGTATGGCGAGCAAGCCACCCACAGGAGAGACAATATACTTACCACTCGAGTGTTCACAACAGTCTTTCTAGGATCGACTACATACTTACACTGGCAACGGGGTTAGAAAGGGTAGCAGAGATATCACACTTACCAAGGGGCATTTCAGACCACTCGCCAGTGTTCATCACGTATACATCACACGCCCCGGGGCGACGCCGTCTGTTTCCACTTTACCCGGGATATCTCAAAAATCGTAAGATTGGGAAAGGTCTAATTAAAGCAACAGAGCAATATTTTGCGGAAAATGAACACTCAGTTTCATCCCCGACGATTTTGTGGGAGGCATATAAAACTGTGCTACGAGGCCAGGCCATCACACTAGTAGCTGGGCATAAACAGACCAAACGATGACAGATTGAGACGTTAGAACAGGGGGTATCCCAGGCTGAGACTGATCACGCCACAGACACCAGTGAGACTTCGGCACAAAAGATGCGCTTAGCGCAACAGGAATACAGGGCATATGCGTGGGAGGAGACGAAATCCAAACTTACCAATACGCAGCACACTATTTATAAATTAGGCGATAAAGCAGGCAAGCTTCTAGCCTGGCTCGACAGAAAGGAAAAAGCTAGCAGGTGGGTGGCGCAACTCCGGCTGGAAACTGGGACCACAACCTCAGACCCGCAGCAAATATTCGACACACTAGCGGCCCATTACACACAGATATATACGCCTCTGGCCACAGCCACAATAGATGAAAATCTAGCCTTCCTGAAAGACATACAGATGACCACGTTGACACATGAGGCAGCTCAAGCTCTAGAGACAGATCTGACCCAAAACGAGCTTACGATATCTGTAGGGGCATTACACACGGGAAAAGCCCTAGCACCCAATGGTATACCGGTGGAACTTTACAAGAAGGCGGCACCACAGCTCATACCACATCTGCTCAATATGTATGTAGATAGTTTGGAAAAAGGGGAGTTACCAAGAGATCAGCGCATGGCGACGATAGTTGCAATACATAAGCCGGGCAAACCACTGCAGGAATGCATGTCATACAGGCCGATCTCATTGATAAATGCGGAAGCCAAAATACTTGCGAAAGCGCTGGCCATGAGACTACAGCCACATCTCACAACACTGATCCATCCGGACCAATCCGGATTTATGCCGAACCGAAACACAGCGCTTAACCTGAGGAGGTTACATAGTGTCATGGCGTGCAGGACTACTATTGAGGAGGACGCGATCATTCTGTCCTTAGATGCCCGTATGGCATTTGACCTTGTCGAATGGCCTTTTCTCTTCGCGGTCCTCCGTCACATGGGATTTGGCCCAAAGTTCTGCGCGTGGATACAGCTACTGTACACAAAGCCCCTGGCGCAGGTAGTTGTGAATGGCCGCATCTCGGCGGACTTCCCTCTGGGCAGAGGGACGAGACAGGGCTGTCCCCTGTCACCGCTCCTCTTTGTGTTGGTGCTGGAACCATTGGCGGCATGGATACGACAGGATCCGGTCATCCGCGGTTTGAAATGGGTGGTAGGATGGGAAGACCGCATTTCGCTATATGCGGATGATATATTACTATATCTGGCATCACCGGCGCGCTCTATTAACAGACTACTGGATATATGCGCAGCGTATGGGCGGGTCTCAGGTTACACCATAAAATGGGCAAAATCGCTCCTCTATGTACTTCATGGTCCCCCGCCACGGCTCACGCGTAACTGTGAAATACAAATTGCGGCCGAGGGATTCAAATACCTAGGCATATATATAACGCACCAACATGCACAGTTTATTGCAGAAAACCTCATACGGCCTCTGGCGCGCTTCCGCCGTGATGTTAAACACTGTCGCTCACTGCCGCTCACGCTACTGGGGAGAGCAGCCCTCTTTAAGATGATGGCACTCCCCAGATTTTTATATGTCCTACAATACACGCCGTTTCCGGTATCCCCCGCATACTTTGCAGCGATAAACGCCGAAGTTGCCACTCTGCTGTGGGACGGGAGGCCTGCCCGGATAGCCATGAATAAACTAGTGAGGGGATGGTATGACGGTGGCATTGCCCTCCCCAATATAAAAATGTATTACTGGGCATCACAGCTCATGGTAATAAATCAATGGCTTCACGCATTGCAAGATGAACCTGCGTTTCGTATGGATAGACACCTCCTGGAAGCCGATGGGATTATGGCGACACTATACAACAAATCCAGGAGGGCGGCTCTCACAGGTCCAACAGCCCACACCGTTCGAATCTGGTTTGAGGCACAACGTACGTTGGGATGGGAGGGGGTCATAACGCAGGCCACGCCATTATGGGAAACCCGACAGCTCGGTAAACTGCGAAATACCAAAGGGTTCAGACAGTGGGATCTGATAGGCATTTCAAAGGTGGGAGACATATGGAAAAAAGGCGAGGTTGTCCCGTTTGCCCAGTTACAGACCACTTACGGGCTGGCACAGACAAAAACTTTCCGATACATGCAGATCAGACATGCACTCAGGGGAGTACTGCCACCAGGTACACAACTGCCAGAGGCCTCGCCGCTGGGGGACAGGCTTCTGACAGACCACCTAAATAAAAGAGCCATTTCCCTGACCTACCGAAAAATTATAAACAATCAGCCGGACCCCACGACCGCCCTTAAGGAGCGATGGGAGACAGAGGTGGGAACACTGGACGAAACGGATTGGCAGGACGCAATCGGGTCCCCAAAAGAGGTAGCGATTTCTTCAAAATTAAAACTGATACAATTGAAAATTTTGCACCGCACTTACTACACCCGACCACTTCTGCATAAATTAGGCATTATAGACACGCCGCTCTGCCTGAGACAATGCGGCATGCCAGGCACCTTCCTGCACACGATCTGGCACTGCCCGAAAATCACACCTTAATGGGTTAAAGTCATGAACACAATTTCGCAGGTCACCGGAGTTACAGTTCCGGCGGAACCAAAAAGATGTCTACTTAACATATGGGAACCTACAGACCTCAATCATACGACTCAAGACTGGGCGACACTGGGTATGATGTTGGCAAAGCGGAATATAGCTCAGCACTGGGGATCGAGACAGACTCCTACCCATCACCAATGGTGTCGGAACATGGATAATGCAATGATAATAGAGAAATCAGTCTACATCCACAGGGGATGCCCCAAAAAATGGACTCGGGTGTGGGGCAGGTGGAATGCTTTCCGAGGTAATATTTGTGAGTCTGCGCAGGAAGAAACACTGTCAGATGTTAGCGACTAATAGGAACAAAGAAAGGGTAATCTGCGATGTGATAGAACTCTGTATATGCTATGTGAAAAATGCGTAAGAGAGACACCTTACTGACTAATGTGAAAGATAATTAAGTCATGTATAATACTTTGTCACGACACGTATGACTCGATGAATGCTACTGCACTGTACCGATTATATTTCATCACAAAATGCCAATAAAATGTTTTTTTAAAAAAAAGAAATTGCCATTCAAATGAATAATAAAGTGTCCGTTTCTCCAAAAATCCAAGCAGTGTCTCCCCACATTCGGGCAACGACCATTTTCGTACCCTGTGGCCCCTTGTACATCTCCAGGGTGGTGCAGCCCCTCACGCCTGGAGCCGGCGTGATAAACATCAAGAAACTGGTGCTCACCAGCAGGGGCGCACTCGAGAGGCAGAAATCATGCGTACGCATCAGCGAACACTCCCATCATTAATGCAAGCCTGACGCGTTTCGGAATAAGTTCCTTAATCATAAGCTGACTTGAATCATTTGCTGTGCTAATGGCATCTTTATTTAAATATCTTCCCTCCAATGGGCTGCTTGTATAAGCCCCAGTGCCTACTGGGAGATGTGGTCCATATAGCCTGCATTTGACCCAAATGGGATTCGAGAAAATGTTCAAATTTGGCATTCAAATGAATAATAAAGTGTCAGTTTCTGCCAAAAATCCAAGCAGTGTCTCCCCACATTCGGGCAACGACCATTTTCTTACCCTGTGGCCCCTTGTACATCTCCAAGGTGGTGCAGCCCCTCAGGCCCGGAGCCAGCGTGATAAACATCAAGAAACGGGTGCTCAGCAGCAGGGGCGCACTCGAGAGGCAGAAATCATGCGTAGGCATCAGCGAACACTCCCAGCATTAATGCAAGCCTGACGCGTTTCGGAATAAGTTCCTTAATCATAGGCTGACTCGAATCATTTGCTGTGCTAATGGCATCTTTATTTAAATATCTTCCCTCCAATGGGATGCTTGTATAAGCCCCAGTGCCTACTGGGAGATGTGGTCCATATAGCCTGCATTTGACCCAAATGGGATTCGAGAAAATGTTAAAATTTGGCATTCAAATGAATAATAAAGCGTCCGTTTCTGCCAAAAATCCAAGCAGTGTCTCCCCACATTCGGGCAACGACCATTTTCGTACCCTGTGGCCCCTTGTACATCTCCAGGGTGGTGCAGCCCCTCACGCCCGGAGCCGGCGTGATAAACATCAAGAAACGGGTGCTCAGCAGCAGGGGTGCACTCGAGAGGCAGAAATCATGCATAGGCATCAGCGAACACTCCCATCAATAATGCAAGCCTGACGCGTTTCGGAATAAGTTCCTTAATCATAGGCTGACTCGAATCATTTGCTGTGCTAATGGCATCTTTATTTAAATATCTTCCCTCCAATGGGCTGCTTGTATAAGCCCCAGTGCCTACTGGGAGATGTGGTCCATATAGCCTGCATTTGACCCAAATGGGATTCGAGAAAATGTTCAAATTTGGCATTCAAATGAATAATAAAGTGTCAGTTTCTGCCAAAAATCCAAGCAGTGTCTCCCCACATTCGGGCATCGACCATTTTCGTACCCTGTGGTCCCTTGTACATCTCCAGGGTGATGTTTATCACGCCGGCTCCGTGGGTGAGGGGCTGCACCACCCTGGAGATGTACAAGGGGCCACAGGGTACGAAAATGATCGTTGCCCAAATGTGGGGAGACACTGCTTGGATTTTTGGCAGAAACGGACACTTTATTATTCATTTGAATGCCAAATTTGAACATTTTCTCGAATCCCATTTGGGTCAAATGCAGGCTATATGGACCACATCTCCCAGTAGGCACTGGGGCTTATACAAGCAGCCCATTGGAGGGAAGATATTTAAATAAAGATGCCATTAGCACAGCAAATGATTCGAGTCAGCCTATGATTAAAGAACTTATTCCGAAACGCGTCAGGCTTGCATTAATGATGGAAGTGTTCGCTGATGCCTACGCATGATTTCTGTCTCTCAAGTGCGCCCCTGCTGCTGAGTACCCGTTTCTTGATATATATATATATATATATACACACACACATGCATGTATACATAATATATATATTAATTATTATG
Source organism: Calotriton arnoldi (assembly GCA_963921515.1). NCBI lineage: Eukaryota > Metazoa > Chordata > Amphibia > Caudata > Salamandridae > Calotriton > Calotriton arnoldi. The sequence goes on along the minus strand of CAWUFW010001626.1, from coordinate 605,624 downwards.
TATGTGTGTTTAACTTTTTTTATTAAGTATATTTGTTAAAATGCATTTTAAATCCAATTTATTATTTTTATTAATTTTATTTTTTATGTTTGTTTATTATTTTATTTTTATATATATATATATATATATATATAAATTCGATATTTTGTACAACTATATTTTTGACATCGATATTTGTTTTTCGATATTTTTGTACTTACCTGTTTAAGTATAGGGAGTCGATATTTATGCATTCTACATTTTTACCTCGTTATTTTTTACATCTATATTTTTGACGTTGATATTCTGTCAGTTAACTGATCCCAATATCCCTCAGTATCTCTAGCAAGAAGGTTTTGAGCTTGGCTATCTACCTAGAAGCTGATCCAATGATAACTTAAGGAGTGTTTGATTTTCCTACCTTGCTGAAGGTTGGCTTCATGATGCTTAAAGGCTTAGACACAGTGCATGGAACCTCTAGCCTCTATTCCATTACTACTCTGCCAGGGCCTGGCTCTCAAAATATACAGGGGAGTGAGTACCAAATAGGCAGTTAATGGCAGTTTCCGGACTTAAAAATCAAATGAAAAATAGTGCAAATACTATGTTCATTTTTTGTACAAAAGGTGGAACCCCTGCAGGTGGACATTTTACACATCGAAGAAACTCTGCTTCAAAGAACACTGCTTCACAAAACATTAATAGCCCAGAAACCAGCTAACTCTACCACCACTGGTTGACTTTGAGCGTATCTTTGATCATGTACAGTGCTCCACTGCTTTTTCGCTGGGTTCTTTCTAAAGAAATACCACGGGCCTCATTTATGAAATGTGTAGCATCGCTGCGGTAAAACACAGGGGCGGTGCGTCCATTGGGGCGTTGGGGCGTTGCCCCCCCGCCCGCAGCTGCTCCCTCGGTGTCTCTGAACTTAAGTAAACTCTCAGTTTACTTAAGTTCAGAGACGCCGAGGGAGAACTGACAATCATGTCAGTCAGCATGACGTCGGACCGCCCACCCCCTTCAGAGTCTGAAGGGGTGGGCGGTCCGGTGTCATGTTGACTGACATGATTGTCAGACCAGGGGCAGCAGCACAAATGCGCATGAGTGGGGAAGGTCAGCGAATTTTTCGCCCGTGCCCAGTCATGCGCACTGGTGTCTGCTGTGGCTGGCGCATGCCCATTAGGAGAGCGAGGGTTGAGCAAAGGCTCAAACCTCGCTCTCCTAATGGGCAGGCGGGCAGAGAGTAACCATGCCCTCAGTCAATCCTGGCGCTGCCAGCAGCGCCAGGATTGGCTGAGAGGGGTTTGCCACTTGCCAGAAGTGATGCGGCTGTTCCTGTAGGCGCCAGAACGGACCCGAGGCGGCGCGGACCTTGTCAGGTAGGATTTTTATTTTTTTATTTTAAAACTACCCCCCACCCCGGCCCTCACACCCATGCGACCCCCCCCCACGACACCCCCCACCCCGCAACAGCCCACCCCCCCCCACGCGACACCCCACCCCCTGTGGGCCTCGACTGGTTATCATAACGCTGGAGGTGCTCAAAGTTAAATTTCCTCAGCCTGCACTAAGATTGAATTGCAAAGCTGCTTACAAGCCGTTTATTAACAGTTCACTATTGCTGTGATTGTCGCACTGCTCATGGTGAATTTCACTCGCTATACTGCCGCTTGTCTCCTTAGAATTTAGTTGATATGTTTCATACTCTTGTAAGTGCTAAATGAAGAGCTAAACAGAATAGCAATGGTTATAATTATTTTGAGCTCTGAAGCCGGTTGGAGAATTCCTTTAAAAGTCAGCAGCTTCTCCTGATATCGCAGGCAACATTTCAAAATAGCTGGCAGCACGATGACTTACCTTAGTTTGTAGAATTCTTCATGAGTATTCACCATCAGCCTGTCTAAATTATGAGGACAGACTTGCTGTGATGGAACCGTTTTCTCTCGCACTCTTCTGGTTGAGATGAAAACTGCAAGCTCTTGACTAAGTACATCAAATAGGGGGTGATGGTGTCGCTGTCCGCTCACAGGCAATCGTCGTCTTTGTTATAACTCAAGAAGGTCACATGGTTCTTAGTAAGTTTATTAACACACTATCAGCTCCTCAGTCAGAGATCAAGTACCAGTTGGAACACGTGCGCTTGTGAAATGACTGAAATTTTCTGTGCATGTTTGGACCTCTGTTGCAAGTGGGTGGTGGGTTTTTGACCAGGCTCGCTCACTTCTGGGGGATATATGTACAGATGCAGACATATAATAGATTGGAGTGCAGGAAATTTGCGGAATTTGCTTTTGAGGCACGAGGATGCATTTTGTGGGAAACAAAATTTCTAAAAAACACAAGTAGAAAGAAGAGGAACTTGGAAGTCATCTCCGGTGGGCCCACCAGCCTAAGGCAAAATTATTTCTGTTTCATAGGACAATTTAGGCTTTTTTTTTTTCCTCTCAAAATTCAATTCCTTATCTGTGCTTCAGCCTCCTTGAATTTTAACACATGCGCGAGCCGGAGATTATCAACAAGGAGTCTGCCCTTGTGATTACTTCTCTAAATCGCACGCGCGCGCACATATACAAACAAAATGACTGAAAGGAAAATTATCTCTTTGCCTTTTTTTTTTTTTTGATCCGATATGCTGAAGGGCACCCGGAACAATGGCGCCTTGAATCAGAAGTTCAAGAGCAGCTGATAGGATAGTGACTGCAACGGTTAGATATGCAAATGCGCCTTACATTAGTGATGGGAAATTGGCGCTGCGTGGGATATTACAACCCAAACCTGGAAAATTAAAACTGCTGAAGAGAGGGAAAGCAAAGCGAGATGGCGAGAGGGGGAGAGCTAGAGGTAAAGAAGAAGGCGAGGACACGACAGAAGGGGAGAGCAAAAAGGAGATGAGAGGGACAAGGGAAGAAGTGGGGTTGGGATAAGATGGAGGAGGGAAGGGGTGACAGATAAACTGGAGGGAGAACATGTGTAAATAAAGGAGGTAGGGAGGAAGAAATGCACAAGGAAGTAAGCAAAGAAATGGACTATGGTGGGAAAGAAGGGCGAAGGAAAGAAAAAGGTAAAGAGAAATAGATGGAGGAAGGGGGTGTAAATGAGAAAGTTGTGAAAGAAAAGGAACAGAAAGAGAACGGAAGAGGGAAACAAAAACAAAGAAGGGGGAAATAGAAGTAAGGGAAAGAGAGGATAGTAAAGATGGGATGAAGAAAGTGAAGTGAAAGAAAGGGTAGTGAGAAAGAGATGGGACAGGTGTGATGGCAAGAAAGGAGGGAAGAAAGAAAAGAGCAAGAAAGAACGCAAGACAGAAAAAGAAATCATCTGAATGAGAGCAACAGAGAAAGTAAACGAAGCACATATGTAAATAAAGAGAAAGTCGGAAACAAATAAAGAAAAGTAGCATAGAAAGAGGATGCCAGGAGAGAAAAAGTAAAGGAACTGAGCTCTAGGTGATGAAATAGACAAATGGAAGTGAGGGGAAAAAGCACAGATAGAGACAGTGTAGAGGACAAAGGGAGAGGGGAAGAAAGAGTCAACAATAGGCTTAGGAAAAACCAACCATTCTGAGAGCACCTACAGTCAAGATCCTTCACCTTGTACATCAGTTAGAAGGCCTTAAGTCTAGCTACAACTGTTAACATATCACTACATCTTTGGGAACACATAGTCTCAGGTGAAGGATCTTGACTGTAGGTGCTCTCAGAATGGTTGGTTTTTCCTAAGCCTATTGTTGACTGAACATTACGTGCTCTTGGCCATAGTACTTAGTGTGTACATCTTATCTTAAGCAACATTTCAGCACTCCTTGTTTTGGAATACCTTCTACTCTATTTACAGGTATTTTCTGTATTCCTGGTATGAATGGCTCCAAACTAAATGGCCAAGAATGAGTTCTGGTGTTGGAATATGCAGAAGGGTTCAGGTTTGTGCAGTAGACTGTGATGAGTTTTCAACTTCCAGAGAAAATATAGAGAGGACATGAGATGAGAGAACTCTCTTAAGGGCATACTTTTTGAGGAGGCCCTCTGCTTTTGATTGCAGTGGCTCAGTTTATTTGGTGATTCACAATTCCAATCATGGGTAAAACATGGCTTGTTGAACATAGATGAGATGTACTTGCAAATTGTTTGATTGCGTATTGCATTTCAGGTTTTCAATTTGAGCAATCTTTTGACTTCTTACCAACGAAATATGAGTGTCTTCCTGGTCGAGGACCACACTGCTTTTTCTCTTATCTGCCTTGTATCAAGACCCTGCTGGACTATGGGGTGAAAGAAAGCTTGAATAAGCAGCTACCTATGTTATATGACATCTCTTTATTAATGTAATAACTGCACTTTCACAATTGCTTTATTAACCTTCCTGTGTTCTCAAATTTGCTTGAAAATGCACCATTTGTCCACTCTTTTTTCAAAATTTTCTCGGGGGGAGAACCCCCCAGAACCCCACTTAGGTTGTTCGGGCTCGCTCGCTACGCTCGCTCGCTGCGGTGCAGTATGCCAATCATTTTACGCCCCACCACTTTCAAATGTCACCAGCCACCCCTGGTAAAACAGCGATGCAAAGCTTTCAGTGCGCCCTCCTTGCGATACAAAGGATGCGCCGCATTTACTGTACCGCACTCCATGTCGCAAAGATTGACAGATATGTCAGGAATCCTGATGTGTCTGTTGGCGCAAAAATGGATCATTGCTGGAATGTGTCTGGAAACAGACGCAACTCCAGTAATGTGTCATTTCACATGGGGCAAGCCCCATGTGAAATGGCCTGCATCACACCGTACGCCTACTTCACATAGACGTCAGAATTTGACGCAGTGCACCGTAGAAGTGTTGCAGTGAAATCTCGTAGATTTCCCTGCAACACTTCTACGAGCCTTTTCTGCACCAGAACGCCCACCCTGCATACATTATACCTGACGCAGGTATAATGTAGTGCAGGGGTTTACAAAGTGACGCATCTAGGCCTAGATGCGTCACTTTGTAAATATGGCGCAGTGTGGTGCATTTTTTCCGCATGCAGAGTTTTCGCAAGGATTACCAGAGACGGCGAGGAAGAGGAGGAGGGCAGCCCGGGGACGCCGCAGTACAGGTAAGTGGTTTTTAATTTACTTTTAATTAATGTAGAATTAATTGTTAATAGGGGGGTGGAAGCGGGGGCTGGCCAACTCAGCTCCGCTCCGCTACCGAGTGTGCGGAGATTTGCCTTCTCCGCGTTCTCCGCGGAGTAGGCAAATCTACGCACACTCCGCGGGTGGAGGTGAGTTCTCCGCCCGCCGCTATCTTTTACTCTCTGTTTCTACTGCCCCGTCAATCCGATTTTTTTACCCCTCTCTTTTTCTCGGCCTCTCTCGATGGCTTTTCCTCGCGCAGGCTCTAAACTGTAAATGTATTTTATTTGTGTAATTAACAACTTTGAAATACCTTTCTCTAAGACTCCCTCTTTTTCTCACTCGCCGCCTCTCTACCCCAATTTTTTATTCCATCTGTTTCTCCCTCTGTGCGCCACACTCTCTCCCTGCTTCATGTGTCCTCAGTCGCTCTTCTTCTGCTTTTCTCTTTGCCTCAGTTATTCTTATGCATGAGCAGAGCCTCTCCCTGATGTGCAAGCTATGCTTTGTGCTCTTCTCTCTCTACAGTGACTGGCCACTGGGTGTCGCTATTGCAATACTGTTCGCACCGTCTATGGCGTTCGCAAATTGCAGTCTTTTACTTGCTAATGGGTGGCTGGGCCCATTGACTCTCACTGAATGCCATACTGTGAAAGGACAATTATGGTTAAGTATGAAAGAAGCTCCAGGATTTGGTGGAGCAGGCTAACCCGGCGCTCCTTTTGAGACTGGGAGCCTGTGTCTGCAATGTGTCTGGCTGTTTAAAACAGCACGGATTAGTGCAGACAGAAAAGTGCACGTGGGGCTGGCAAGAAACCCAGCCATTCCAACATGCGCACTTTAAACTTTTAGGTAAGTCAAGTCATCCCTGATCTTGCAGTCAATCAGCAGGATTAGTCCTGCCCACTCCCTCCTACTCAAGCTGAAACAGCGGCATAGTCTTAAATCATGATAATGGCATCATGGCTGGCATTTTATTAATTTACGTTTGCTGCTTGCTACACTCACAGCAGGCGGGGTGACGCTCCTCTGCCCTAAAGGAGGAACCTCCATGGAGTCCATGTCATACACCAGCCTGAGGAGAAACACTATGAACAGTCCATGACTTACCCCAGTCTCTGAAGAAACTTGGGTCTATTCACAAACTGCATTTTGTAGTACATTTAGCAGTACTACAACAGCACTACTAACAAACTACAAAATGTTATGCACATACCTACGTGCAGGGGTGTACCCCTCTGCCTCTCCTACCTTTTCCGTGTAGAGATCTCTGCCCTGACTGCAGATATCTCTATACACTTATGTATGCGTTTTAGTAGTAAATGCGGGAGGGACAGAAAAGAGTGAATGGAAACTGGCGAATGCTTACTATAAAAGAGGAGGGGTAAAGAGAGGGGTAAGGAGCAGTTAAGTGAAGGTTAGGAAGGGGTTTAGGGAGGAACGTGCATCCATCCACAAAAGAGCAAGCCCGTTCCTAGTCACAAACTGCACTTATATAGTTACTACTGCCATAAAGGACCCAAATAGTTGTAAATCTACTCCAGCTTAGACACTAGGAACTAATAATAAAAATAAATTACATTATTTAAAGTATTTAAAAAATATAAATACATGTTCTTTTATGTTAATACATTTTCTAACTATAAAATATATTTATAATTATTATTTTTTAAATAATTATGCTTTTTTAAATGTAGAAAATATTATAACATTAATATTCATTACAAATATTTAAATTATCGCTAATCACTTTTAATAATTTAAAAAACATAATAAAAACATTTCTACTACAGGTAGTAATACTTTTTTTTAAAAGCTTCAGATAAATAAGTGTATTTTATTTTTAAAATACGTTATTAATACTATGCATTTTTATATTATTTTACACTTAAAATAAATATATAAAATTAATTAACATTAATATTTAACTTAAAATATTTTATCTAACTTTTTAAAAGTTTAATCAACTTTTAAACTTTTGCCTCTACTTTACCATTCAGAGAATTACCCGATTGCAGAGGTCTCTGCCAAGTGTGTGTAACGTCAAATATGGTCATAAAGTCGCTGCTGGTACTAACTTTACCATCTTATTTGATGTTTTTTTTACTAAATCCTCCTCCTATTTTAGGGGCTGGGTACATGTAAGTCTACACTATCGAGTAACTTTAAACTGGTACACAATGTTGAATAGCCAAAAGTAGTAAAGCTACTCAAAGGTGTAAGAGTAAACTTACACGTGCCGATTTACCTTTGTGAATAGACCTCATAGTAACTAGTCCATGTCCTATATCGAAATCAGAAGCATTGAAGTAACTAATCCATACCTTTCTCCAGCCTCAGGAGAAACATAATAACTAGTCCACGTCATACACTGGCCTCAGGCAAAACATAAAAACTAGTTAGCGGCACAATCGGACTCTCGAAAAGGGACACTTATTCTGTTTGCTCTTGTGACATAGGCTGCCATGTTGAACGAGTAGTGTAGCTAGGTTTGTCACCTTCTCAGGTGTAGAATGATGTCTTACAAGCACACCCGCAGAGTGGGGTTACTCACCTACCTCCACAGAACAGCATCGCCAGCAGGATTCCCTCCATGGTGCCCCCTGCAGGTAAGAGAATGATAATCAGATTTAGTTATTATATTTATTCTTATTTACAAAGTCCAGTTGAAGACACCACACCTGAAATGTAGGTTTCCAAGTTAGGTTTCCTGTGATTTTCAGGGAACCTGCAGCTGTTCTGAAATTACCAAAGGATGATCTGTATCAGAGATGAATGGTAGAGTTACCGAGCCTTGTGTTCGAATAAAGAAATGCCTACTATGCGGCACTTGAGACTCGTCAATTCCTCCACACATGTCGCTGTTCATCATTACAGACCAGCCATAGGAAATGTAGAAGGTGCCTCAAGGACAGTATATAATCGAATATCATCTTGGCCGCTTACTCATGAGACACATGAACATGCATTCGAAAATATTAGCCTTGAAGAAGCAGCAATGTTTGGAAACTGCGAAACATGTGTGAGTTGTTATATGGACGGGGATGGTGAGATCCTATTAAGAGTATTCAACTGAAGATTTGATCATAAAAGGAGTAACCTTATTTCAGTTAATTGAAGCAGACGGAGTATATTCTATCTCCCTTTGAGTAACAATTAATGTTGCAATTAAAACGCCTCCAAACCTTGTGCGCGGACACGTGCACTTTGGTCAAAGGTACATGAAGTTTTTTATATAGAGGGCGTAAGGGGAGCAAGAACAGATCACATGGTGGACCCTAAGACTCATGCTCCCTTCTCTGCTCCACTTGCATGGCATCCAGGAGGAGACCCCCTCCCCACGGCAACCCTCAGACTATAATAAGTCAAAATAGCTCAGGTGGTTCATGAATTTGCAACACGGATGTGTATACACCAGCTGGTCACAGGTTGAAACCATGATAAAATAGACTAGAAGGTTAATGTGCCTGTAGCTGAGTACTGCATGTAACCTACAGGTCTCATTTTTTAATCCTAACAACACTTCACAGTGGGTTTCTAGGACCTATGCAAGAATCTGTTTGTAATATGTAGGTCACAGTTCAGTGGACATGTATGTACGTTCCAATATCGCAGACATCTACATGTAATTCATTATACCAGTCGCGGTCGGTGGAGGAGTGCCGGCCGGGCGGTGACGTGGGGCGGGGGAGGGGCAGGGTGGGGGGTAGCAAAGTATGGATTACGGACCTATACAGGTAAGTAAACATTTAAATCAATAAAACGAATTTCGTTGCGCGCACTGCATCGCATTTGGCGATGCAGTGCGCGCAACGAAATTCGTTTCATTGATTTAAATGTTTACTTACCTGTATAGGTCCGTAATCCATACTTTGCTACCCCCCACCCTGCCCCTCCCCCGCCCCACGTCACCGCCCGGCTGGCACTCCTCCACCGACCGCGACTGCATTATACACTGAACTCCTTGCAAGTCTAACTCAAACTTCCTGTCTCCTGAGGTTCATACAATTAGTGGCACTGATTTTGCTAGTAATTGCACCTATTATTAAGTGCTAAAAATAATTCAGTTTGCATTTCGTGCTGTCTGAATGTTCATTACTGGTATTAGACACGCCCAGCAGCACGCCAAGGGTGCATTACACTGCACTGAATAGACATGTCATAAGGCACTGAATAGAACTGTTCATTCCCTCCCCTCCATGGCAGAGAGGGGGCCATTATCTCACAGCAAGTCATTGTTCCTGTCTCTGGTATATTTCTGGCAGAATCACACACATTTTCTCTGAAGAATCTTTGCATTTTTGAAAATAGGAGCCCTCTGATATGGGTTTATCTCTAGGGAATGCGTGGGCCTGGTGTATCTTTGTATTTGTGAGTCGAGGAGGCGAAGGGGTGCAGCAGGCCCAGTTGCACTGACCTCTAGCGCCCTCTATCTCCAGGACACAACTCTTGCATCCGTGTCACGTGACACCATCATAGAGTTAGCAGAGGGACTGTCTTTCTTTTCTGCTCTGACCTCTAGCGCCCTCTATCTCCAGGACATAACTCTTGCATCCGTGTCACGTGACACCATCATAGAGTTAGCAGAGGGACTGTCTTTCTTTTCTGCTCTGACCTCTAGCGCCCTCTATCTCCAGGACACAACTCTTGCATCCGTGTCACGTGACGCCATCACAGAGTCAGCTGAGGAACTGTCTTTCTTTTCTGCTCTGCCCCTCACTCACTGCTTGGAGGCCAGTATTGGCGTTGATTGATGAAGTCACTTGAAGCTTTATGATTACAAAGATTTATTCTTTTTGACAGGTGATGCAAAGGTGTTACCAGCTACGTTCACTGTGCTTTTTGATAGACAGCTGTAAAAATATTTTGCACTAGCTACAGTGTTTAAAAAACCTACATTTGGAAAACACTTATCGTAACACCAAACCGTTTTTCACTTTTTTGGGGAGTCTATCTTATACTGTGTGTAATGCAAGTATAAAATAATGACTTACGTATTCACAGTGCTTTCTGACACAGACTGGGATCTCTTACACTAAAAATGCACAAATCACTATTCCACACTGCACCAACCAGGATTCAATTCTTTGGCTCTCTGGTTACACTCAGACACCCGCAGTGCTCGGATTAACCAATAGAAGTTTTGTATCGTAAAATCGTGCATTTCCCACAGATTCATTTAACTTGCATTTCATTTTCATTTAAGGTGTGTGCCTAATTTTATATGCAAAGACCAACAAAATAGTTACTGAATATTTTGTTCTTTTAGCCACGCCTTTCACCACATTGCACTCAGAATCACAGTTCCCAAACTTTTTTTAATGAACTTCAACCACCAGTATAACCTCATTTCCAGGCTTCTCCTCAAACTCGAATGAGGAGGTTTAGTAGTACCCCCAAATATTCCAGGAGAGGATGATTTACTATTCTAACTGCAGTCCTCGAAGACTTGGGGAAAGTGTTTGTTTATGAGCATTGCCATACGTTTGGCAAACGGGGAGATTCAGAAGTTGTACCAGTCAGTGAAATGCTCTTGCGTGGTGCCTAAGGCGGATAGACGGACAAAGAGCTTTAACAGATGGACGACTGGTCTCTTTTTGGGGACCCAACACTCAGTGCCTGTAGTGGCAAGCGTCAAACAGTTTCTATAGCAGCACCTGTAGAAGACTGACACTGTTTTCTGGGCATTCTTCTTTTGCCCCATTTAGGTGATGGTGTTCAAAGCACTTCCACTTCCCAGGGAAGCCACCTGGGCTTCCCAGGGAAGCGGATGCACAGATCCGCAGACAGTCCCCTTTCTGTGGAGACTGGGAGGTAACATTTTGTGTCGGCATGTGGTTGACATGCTGCCTGTACTGCTTTGCCACTGCTCATTTTCTGCTATTGCTATGTGGACACCTTTGACTGAGGTTAAAAGCAGTGCTTTAAATGGGCCGGTAATGACCAATACTGAGTACAAGCACTTCTCACTGTTCCCCCCCTGGCGTACTGGACCTTCTCCTTGTGATAACAGAATACCAGTACTCCTTGTGGCAGCTGGGGTCAGGTTCTGTGGTTTGGATATGTGCACCACAGGTGTTGCTGATTCCGACGCTTTCAGGTGGAGCATGTCTGTGAGGAGCTCTGACAGTCAATGGCGAGTGTATTCCGGAGCTTGGTTGCTGCTGCAGCCTTACACTCAAAATGACAGCGCGAAAAGAATGAGGAGATGTGGCCTGGCAGCTAGAGCTCCCGACATTGGAACCGTCACACTCTTAGTTAGAGTGTGAGGCTGAAGTCCTGGAATACGGACTTGGCGGAATTAGGTAACTCTGCATCACTCTTGTAACATGGAGGTGCAGCTAAATTCGGCCAATCACCGCGTGGTGAACTTTTCTCCCGCGAGGCTTCAGAAATGCTAGCGAGATTTTACATCCCCTAGCACCATTTTCTAATGCTGGCGGTCGCGGTCAGAGAGCTGCTTCTCGAGTATATATATATATATATATATATTTTTTTTTTTTTTTTTTTTTACGGAGTTTTATATAGCGGGAACTTGACCCGGTATCGGGTATCAGAGCGCTTTACATAGCACCAGTTGCGTTACATGAGGACACATTCATTTTTTGTTAGACACGGGGAGATTAAGTGATTTGTCCAGAATCACAGGATGTTCAGCGTCATTGCCGAGACTCGATCCCGGTTCCCCAGATTCGAGGTCGACCGCCCTAGCCGTTAAGCCAACTCCTCTCATATTTGCTGCCGCTCAAGTAGATTTCCTACTGGAGGGTAGCAAAATCAACTCAAATGGCCACGCATGGTGCCGTTTGCGCTGATTTTTCAGTACTGCTCCCGCAACTGCCGCAAAATTGGAGCGCGAGCAGTGCGACATGCATATTTTCTGCCCATTAGCGGAACTCCGCAGAATCTCTCAGTGTTTTTGAGTAACTCAGTGGAATTTTGCAGAGTGAATCTCCGCCAGTTTCACCCTCCCCTACTCATATGTGCAGCGCGTAATTTTTTGTTCTTTTTAAAGGTTTATATAGCCCAAGCGTGGCTAAAGGGTATTAAAGCACTTTACCAGAAAAGCACAAGTCTTACATGAAAGCATACTTTTTTGTTTTTTTGACAGGGGGAGGTCAAATCCCAGTGTCGGCTCAAAATCCTGTGATCTGGACAAATCAGCATAACAACAAAAAAGTATGCTTTCATGTAAAACTTCTGCTTTTCACAAAAGCACTTTAATGCACTTGGGCCAAGTTTGATCTATATAACACTGTAAAAAAATGCCAATTATGCCCAGCACTCATCAGACGAACTTGGCCGAAGGGCACTAGTGAGCTTTCTATGGAAGACATTTTTTTTTATATTGTTAAATGCTTGCCTCACAGCCGCAAACCCCCTCCCACCCAGTCACGCCCTTACCAGACCCTCAACACCCACCCCAATCAATTTGGTGAGCACCAGCAATTCTCTTTTCCCATGTAAAGCACTGGTTAAAAGCCAAACAAAAGGGGCTGTAAAAATTGTAAGTCAGCACTTCCATCAAGAGAAACTGGCATCTTGAGTGGTGAGCGCTCCCCAGGGCTCTCCTCCAATGTGTCCTCAGGATTCCTCTGTAGCTGAGATCCCTTTAAAATCTTTGAGGAGACTTTCTTAATTCTTTCTCACAGTGATCCATTGCTCCTTTATCAGGGCTCTGCTCAGGTTATTCCGCTGCTGTGCAATGGCTGTCAGATACGCTGGAGCAGCAAACGGTGTCTGTAGCCAGTTTCACATTGGGTGGAAACTTGTCCCAGATGATTGGCTCTGCCATACTGGAGACTGTAGAGAAGGCAACATCAATTGGTTCCAGCAGTTGAGATCACACATTCAGGCCTTGTCTGAAGCCCCTACCTTGTCTACTTGGAGAGATGCAGAAACTGGATATGTCCAATTCTGGAGAAGGTTTAGTTGCTGAGGATCAAGGAAAACATGTTTCAAGAAGGCGAAATCCAAATCTGACGCATTTGAAACGGACAGACGCCATTCTCCAAAAAGGTGAAACTGTCTTATTTTTGGAACCCCAAATCAGAACTGGTCAACAGAATGGCAAGAACAAAACCAATTTTAGGAGTGAAGTGAACTTGGTCTCGGTTATACTTCGAATCTCAGAGAACAAGATTGGGCAAGAGTGAATTAAGAGGTCTCTCTAAATTGAGCGTCTTCGAGACAGCAGGTGAGGATGGTCAGCTTGCCGGCATCAACCATGCAGGTGAGTTTTGCAGGGGTTCTTCACAACGAGACCCTACAGCAACTGAAGTTCAGCCACCCTCAGAAAGGTTTATGTTATTTCTGTGATGTTGTCCAACTAGGCCAGACAGGAGATTCAGTGGTGGTGAGACCACGCTGGTGCTCAGAATGGCAGGGCAATCTTCAGACCATCTCCAGATTTAATTATAGAGTCCAATGCCAACAGATGGGCATTGTCGCCCACAGGGGGGATGGCAGGGCCATCTCCAGATATAATTATAGAGTCCAATGCCAACAGATGGGCATGGTCAGCAACAGGGGAGAATGTAGTCAGCAGAGGCACTCCAGTTACAAATGAATTGTATAGAGCTCTTGGCTTTCAGTCTAATGGTAGACAGAACGAAGATTAAATGTTAATTGCTTTTAACATGGAGGGTGTGTCTGTGAGGCGCTACATAAACAAACTGGGTAGCACTAACTCCATGGGCTGCCAGTGAGGAAGCAGGTGATTTTTAAAGCCCTGTGCAGGTACATAAGGCTCTCCATCAGCAGGGCTCATGCTATCTTAGGACCGTCGTCAACTGGTATGCTCCTAGCAGACCTATGAGATCGGAAGGACAGAGAGGGGTGATAGTTTCTAGGTTCTGGAAACCTAGATGGGGGGAACAAGCTTTCTTGGTGGAAGCGGCCAGGTAGTGGAAATCCCTCCCAGAAAATATTAAGAGTATGGAATCTTACTTGCCTTTTCGTAGGTAGGTGGAAACCTGGTTATTTTTTATAATTTCATTGCCCTGGGTGACTTCCTGGGTTTTCTGTATCTTCTCTGCTAGGGTTGTTCCACTTCCCTCTGGTGCCTTACTCGGCGACAGCGCTTCAATGTCGATTGGTTTTATGCACTTTATAAATTCAATTCAAATACAGCTTGTTAGTATAACTGGTCAAGTACTTTGGCACCCCAGCCACAACCAGAAGGTGTCAGAACATTGGACAACCCTCTGGAGACGAACAGAAGCAGATTGGGAGTCCAAGGTTCCTGTTGAACTCCAGAGACTGAATCTTGGAGATGACACTGCTATAGGAGCTGATGTAGCTATGATCCTTGTCAGTTACACATCTTTGCATCATGCCTCAATCAACAGTTGGACCAGTTCTTTAGTTGGCAGCTTGACCCAGAGATGCTGGCTACAGCTGTGTTTCTCCAGACCTGGGGAGGTCATCCGAATAATACAATTTGCCATTTGCCATTATTTTCAGGATCACACGACAGGTTTGTTGTCAACAAATGACCTTGAGCTTCATGACTCCAGGGTGGAGCTCTCCGCCTTGGTTCCCAGCCTTCTGGAACTGTTTCTGATGCTGCTTCCCCACTTTTCTCAGATCTTGAGTAATCCTTAGGGAGATCTTTATCCTCTCCTCAATACGGGTCAGTTGTGAGCAACGGCATGAAAAATCTCTGGCGTAGATGGCAGACCGAAGGCTTATAACAGGTGGCTTCCTTCTTCATCAAACTGGCTTGGGCAATCGGAACTAGGAAGAGGTATTTCTCTGCATGAAGAACATTTCGGTGTGTAGAACATTTGGATCCCATGGGCAGATGTGTTCTGAGTCATCAACTTCTTTGCTGTTCTAGCTGAACAAGCTTTGTGCTATAGAGTAATACATTCTTATAGGTCGACCAACTCAGCAGGTAAAACACATGTTGCCAATTCACCAATTAGAGAGGATTCGGTAATTCGGGAACTGCTGAGAGGGATTTCATTAGCTGCTTCACCAGAAACATTGTAAACTTTCATGTGGGGACATTTTTGGAACCTTGTTTATCCAACTCAGTTGTCATGAGAAAGCAGTCATCAGCCAAACTGTTGATCTTGTTAAGTGTTTTTATCATGTGTAGAGCATCTGACTCAAAGCTCTGGGTTTGGTTGGCAGAATGTTTACTGTGGAGGCACTTACATTTGTCATTGCTAGGAGGATGAAAATGGGTACCAAAAGACACACAATTGATGGACGGAATGCAGAACAAATCAAAACATTCACCCCCAGTCAAGAGATCTGGGTTAAATCCATCAATCTTTTGCTCACCATGCCACCCCAGTTTAGACCTGGCCATATGCAAATCAGTCTTGATCCTGTGCCTCATGGGAACAGTCCAGCCCGAACTGCCAAGCCAGGTCCTCCCTGGACTGGAAACAAGCATCCTAGGACCGGTTTCGGGGTTTCACCCCTCATCAGCCAGGATAGCTTGCTTCCAGTGGCACAGTGAGCCCGGGACCCACTTCTGGGCATACCCGGCGCACTTAGGGCGAGGAAGCAAAAGACACACAATTGATGGACGGAATGCAGAACAAATCAAAACATTCACCCCCAGTCAAGAGATCTGGGTTAAATCCATCATTCTTTTGCTCACCATGCCACCCCAGTTTAGACCTGGCCATATGCAAATCAGTCTTGACCCTGTGCCTCATGGGAACAGTCCAGCCCGAACTGCCAAGCCAGGTCCTCCCTGGACCGGAAACAAGCATCCTAGGACCGGTTTCGGGGTTTCACCCCTCATCAGCCAGAATAGCTTGATTCCAGTGGCACAGTGAGCCCGGGACCCACGTCTGGGCATACCCGGCGCACTTAGGGCGAGAAAGCAAAAGACACACAATTGATGGACGGAATGCAGAACAAATCAAATCATTCACCCCCAGTCAAGAGATCTGGGTTAAATCCATCATTCTTTTGCTCACCATGCCACCCCAGTTTAGACCTGGCCATATGCAAATCAGTCTTGACCCTGTGCCTCATGGGAACAGTCCAGCCCGAACTGCCAAGCCAGGTCCTCCCTGGACCGGAAACAAGCATCCTAGGACCGGTTTCGGGGTTTCACCCCTCCTCAGCCAAGATAGCTTGATTCCAGTGGCACAGTGAGCCCGGGACCCACGTCTGGGCATACCCGGCGCACTTAGGGCGAGAAAACAAAAGACACATGTTAGACTTGGCATCTTTTGGCGTGTTTCCCCTGACTTTTTGCTTTCTGACCTCCCGGTTTTGACTCTGTTTTTGCTGGTGTGATGATTCTGCGCACTTTCCTCACTGCGGTCCAGTGGGAAAGTGCAAGTGCTCCTGTATAAAATGTATTATGGATTGGTGTTTCCATGATTGGCCTATTTGGTTTATCTGTCAGTCCCTTGTAAAGTGCACTGCGAGTGCCAGGGCCTATAGACCAAATGCTGTTGGTGGGCTGCAGCACTGGATTGTGCCACCCACGCAAACAGCCCGTAAAGTGTAACTCGGGCCTGCCACCGCAGAGCCTGTGCGCAGCCTGAGGCTGCCATGTCGACTTGGCAAGTGCACACACGTGCCAGTCCCTAAACCTTCCCTTTGCTACATGTTAGTCACCCCTAAGGTAGGCCCAAGGTACCCCTGTGGGCAGGGTGCGGTGTAGGCGAAAGGTAGGACATGCCCGGGTGTGTGCGGCATGTCCTGATAGTGAATTACAGCCTAGTACGTTTTTCACTATTGCAAGGCTACCTGTTCCCCTAGGCCAGAACGGGCGGTTTTGATTATTACAGTATATAATCCTAACTGACCCCGGGAACATGGTAGAAATTCGAGTTTAGTATGCCTGGACTCAGAATGATAAAATGCAGCTTTTAGTAAGGTTGGTTTTAACATTCTGTGTTTGAAAATACCACTTTTAGAAAGTAGGTATTTTCTTGTCTAACCATCCAAGCCTGCCTCTGCGAGATTGTGTATTCCGTGTCTGGAATGTGAGTGACCGGGGCTGGGGGATGCCAGGAGACAGGGTGAGTCAGCGCAGGGCTGAATAGCCAGATCGACCTGTAGATGGGTGGGAGGGGTCGCACCTGGGCCCTGAATAGGACAGTGCCTTCCCTCCACAATGCTGGCTCCACCTCCTGTGGTGCGTCTGATGTCCCTGGCCCACTCACTGAAAGAAGGGACGGAGACTTGTCAACAAAGTGCTCCAGAACTGGTTTGGACTAGGCGAAGGCCTCTCTGCCTTCAGAGAACAAAGGAATTTGGGATATAAATATTGGGGCCCTGACCCCATGAATTTAGATCTCGCCGGAATCAAGGAACCTGCCAAGACGAAGAGCTGGAAGAGCTGCCAGGAGGAGTACTGCCCCTTTGCTGTGTTGTTGCTTTGTTGGGTTGGCCTGCAGCTGCTGCTTCTGCCTTGGGCAGTGAAAGGACTGGACTGAACTTTCTACGAACTTGTGCTGAGTATCTCCAAGGGCCAGGAACCGAGCTGGCCTCCTGTTAAGAAGTCTCAGGGACTACAAAGACTTCACAAGCCTCTGGGTACCGCTTCTGGAACGCTGTTTCAGTTGCCACAGAGGAAGGGAACTGCAACCGACTCCGTCAACCGAATCCATCCCTGGCCGGTGATCTGTTTGCACCGCAGACCGCATCGCCCCGCTTCGCATCGCAACCCTGGTCTCACCGTGGGCGACGTCCGACGCCGCCAACATCGAGCCGCTGCTTGCACCGTGACCTGTGGGCACCGCAGTTCGCATCGCATCGCTTCACTGGGCCAGCCGGACCAGACCGACACTGTCGCTGCAACTGGCTCAAGAGTCGAGACCGCACCGCATTTGGGGCACCGCTCGCACGTCTGCGACGCACCGCTCCGACTCGCACCGCTGTCCGACGCCAGCTCCCGCACTCCGGCTTGGTCGCCTGCATCGCAACCTGTCAGCACCGCATCGAGCATCGTCTCACCCTGCATCGCACGCCTTGGACTCACCGACCCCGTCTGCACGACGCTCATCGAGCCGCTGCCTGCACCGCATCGAGGGACACCGCACCTTGCATCGCTCCGTCTTGCACCGCAACCGCGACGAACGCCGACCGGCTCGTACACTCCGTACCAGCCACAACGAGAAAAGGTACTGTGACCGAGTCTGCTCACGACTCTGCTGGCCCGTATCGACGCGGTCGGCTGGAACTGTTAGACTCTGTGGTTTTCAGCATCACGGTAGGCTCGGACGGAGCTACCGACTCGTACGAACTTTGCTTTTGTGCTATTCCTGCAAAGAAGAAGTTAACGTATCAAGTATTCATTCGTAAAGTATAGTATTGTGGATTTTTGTCGTAATTGGTCTTGTCTTGAGTATATAAAATATTGGTTATTTTTCTAAACTGGTGTGGTGTCCGTTTGTAGTGCTTACACTGTATTACTGTTGGTTATGTGCAAATGCTTTACACACTGCCTCTGAATTAAGCCTGACTGCTCGTGCCAAGCTACCACGAGGGTGAGCAGGGGTTACTTCACGAGTGTAACAACCCTTACCCTGACTAGGAAGAAGGGTCCCTACTTGGACAAAGGTGCAAGCCCTTGCCAACTAGAGATCCCATTTCTAACATTGGTTGTCAGCGGTGAGGATAGGACTTGCGTTTGCACTTGACTTACAGTGATTGGTGTGCACTACTACCATATCGCAGACCATTACGTACCACATACTGGTTCTTTTTCTTTTGGCCTATTTTTGATCTTGCCAGTTTCAACTCACGACTTTTGTCATGCCTGAATCAATTGCATCATCCGTTGCATCTCTGGAAGTTATCTTTGAGGAGGACAGGTTGGAATCCTACGCCGTAAAGGAGTTACGAGCGATTTGTAAAAACCTGAAAGTCCAAATTAAAGGCCTCACCAGGAAGGAGGAGCTACAGAAGGCGCTGAGGGCCTGGGTAGCAGCCAGACATGCCAATGGGCAGCCTGGTGATCTCAGTGAGGAGGCGGAGGAGCCTATTTCCAGGGTGGATGTGCTTTTGGGTAGGGGGAACCCGCCAGGTCAGGCAGCAGCAGTCTGTCCCCAGAGGAGCTAGAGGACAGGCGGGAGGCAAGGCAGTTTGAGCTGCAGAAGCTCAGGCTGGAGAGTGAGCGGGAGGAGAAGAGATTGGCCATAGAGGAGAGGAAGATGCTCTTAGAGCATGAGAGAGAACTAAAGGAGCTAGAACTTAGGAGTAAGTCAGGCTCAGATGGTGGCAGCAATTCGTCCAGAAAGGCAGACAGGATTGTGCACATTCCCAAGAACGTAGGCAAGGAGTTCAAGAAGGGGGATGACATACAAAGGTGGTTCCAGGGTTATGAGGCAGCCATACACATGAATGGGGTCCCTGAGGAGAATTGGGGAGCAGGATTGTGGCCACTTTTCCCGGAAGAAGCAAGGGATGCTCTGATAGCTTTGGGTAAGGGGTATCACCTCACCTATGCTGACATGAAGGATGCCCTTCTCACGAAGTATGGTCTTACTCCTGAAAAGTACAGGGATCAGTTCAGGTCCAGTAAGAAGTCTGATGCCAACACTTGGTTGGAATGTGTGGATGTGTTCTGCAGGTCTCTGGATGGTTGGGTGAAGGGCAGTAGTGTAACAGATTTTCAGGGGCTCTACAACTTGATTGCATGGGAGCACTTGTCTAGTCTATGTTTTGCAGATCTGCGCCAGCACCTAGTTGATAGTAAGCTAACTGACCCCAGGAAGCTTGCTATGGAAGCGGACCGCTGGGTGAGTACCAGGGTCCACAAGAAAGCGTTTGGGGAGACTCAGCCAAAGGTGTGCAGGGTCCCCAGCAGAAAGGTGGGGGGGACAAGGGTAAAGCACAGGAGTTCTCTAAAGGGCCCCAAACTAGTACCCAGGGTAAAGGTTCCCAGCCCCCCGGTGATAAGAAGAAAGGGGTCTCTACAGGGAAGCCTGTTGAGACCGGCCCCCGCAAGTGTTATGCATGTGACCAGGTAGGTCACTTTAAGGGGGACCCCAAGTGCCCGAAGGGGACACAGCCACCCACCGGTGGACAATCCAAAGTGTTGGCTAGTGTAGCGCTTGGGGAGGAGGGGTGCCCACAGGAGGGTGGGGATCCCGCAGAAATGACCCTTGTCTCACTCGGGGACAGTGAGATGGTCCCAGGAAACCAGGTGCCCCCTAACACAAAGAAATATAGCACCTGGGTGACCATTAACGGGAACAGGGTAGAGGCTCTCAGAGATACTGGAGCCAGCGTGACCTCAGTCCGGTGTCACCTGGTGTCTGAGAGGCAAGTAGTCCCAGGAGCATTCCACCAAGTAGTTGCTGTCGACAACTCTGAGTGCCAGTGTATGGTGGCGCAGGTTCCCTTTGAATGGGGGGTCTCAGGTCCCTTGAGGGTGGTTGTGAGCCCTACCATGCCTGTAGATTGTCTGCTAGGAAACGACCTGGAGCAGTCCTCATGGAAGGAGGTTGAGCTCAGGTCTCACTTGGAGATGCTTGGGTTGCCAGAGTGGGCATGCGTGTCTACTCGGTCAATGGCAGCCAGAAAGGGTGATCAAGAGGACTTGGAGCCTGAAACAGTGGCCCAAGTCCCTGCCAAGAGAAAGGGCAGGGGCGCGGGAAACCGGCCCCCGAAGTTCCCACGGACCGGGAGGAGGCGGACCTCGAGGGGGACGCCCCGGTGCCTACAGGGGAGCAGGTAGCCGAACTGGGAGACATCTCTGAGCTGACCCATTGGCAGCAAGAAGGGGGTCCCACCAGGGAGGAGTTCTGCAGGGAGCAGAACGAGTGCCCTACTCTGGAGGGTCTGCGGCGGCAGGCTGCAGACCAGGCAGCTGGTAATCAGTCCGGGTCACATCTGATCTACTGGGAGAGCGGTCTCCTATACAGTGAGCCTAAGGTTGCTGAGCCTGGGTCAGCCCGTGTGCTGGTGGTACCCCAGCGCTTCAGGACCTTCCTACTGGGTCTGGCTCATGACGTGCCTTTGGCAGGACATTTGGGGCAGGACAAGACCTTTGACAGGCTTGTCACCCACTTCTTTTGGCCCCAAATGCGAAGGCAGTCAGATGCACACTGTAGGTCTTGCCAAACTTGCCAGGCAAGTGGTAAGAGTGGGAGGAAGGTCAAAGCTCCTCTCCAACCTTTTCCGGTTGTTGGAACACCCTTTGAAAGGGTAGGGATGGATATTGTGGGGCCACTGGATCCCAAGACAGCCATGGGCAACAGATACATCCTGGTCTTGGTGGACCATGCCACCCGGTACCCGGAGGCAATCCCTCTCAGGACAACGACGGCGCCAGTGGTGGGCCGGGCGTTAATGGGGATCTTTTCCCGTGTGGGATTCCCCAGAGAGGTGGTTTCTGATAGGGGGACCAATTTCATATCGAAGTATATGACATCCCTGTGGAAGGAGTGTGGTGTAACCTACAAGTTCACCACTCCTTACCACCCACAAGGAAATGGTCTGGTGGAGAGATTCAACCAGACCTTGAAAGGCATGATCAAGGGTCTAACAGAACCCATGAGGCGTAAGTGGGACGTCCTCTTGCCATGCCTACTCTTTGCATACAGGGAGGTGCCTCAGAAGTCTCTTGGGTACAGCCCCTTTGAGCTCCTGTATGGCCACCCTGTCAGAGGACCTCTGAGTTTGGTAAAGGAAGGCTGGGAGGCAGCTCCCAGGAAAACTCCCCAGGATGTATTTAGCTACATGCTGGCCTTTAGAAACCAAACTGCCCGCTTCAGGAAACTCGCTCAGGCGAACCTAGAAGCAAGCCAGGAAGAAATGAAGAGATGGTATGACCAGAATGCCACTCTGGTCGAATTTCAACCTGGGCAGAAAGTGTGGGTCATGGCCCCAGTGGCACCTTGTGCCTTGCAGGACAAGTGGACTGGGCCATATGAGGTAAAGGAGCGCAAAAGTGACGTCACCTACCTGGTGGATTTGCAGGCTCCAAGGAACCCTTTGAGGGTCCTTCACGTGAACCGCCTCAAGCCCCACTTCGAGAGGTCCGAAGTGAGTATGCTCTTGGCGACAGATGATGGGGTGGAAGAGGAGAGCGAGCCTCTCCCTGACCTCCTGTCTACCAAGGAGCATGATGGGTCAGTAGAGGGTGTGATCCTCTCCCCTACTCTGACTCAGGAGCAGCAGGAGGACTGTCGCCAATTGTTGGGACAGTTCGCCCCACTGTTCTCTCTGACCCCCGGTGTTACTCACTGGTGTACCCATGGCGTGGACACCGGTGACAGCCATCCTGTGAAGCACAAGATTTACAGGTTGACTGACCGGGTCAGAGCCAGCATCAAGGAGGAGGTCTCTAAGATGTTGGCGTTAGGGGTGATTGAGCCCTCCCACAGTCCTTGGGCCAGCCCAGTGGTCTTGGTCCCAAAGGCTGCGGCGCCCGGTGCCACTCCAGAACTCCGGTTTTGTGTGGACTACCGTGGGCTCAATGCCGTCACCAGGACCGACGCGCACCCCATCCCCAGAGCTGATGAGCTCATTGATCGGTTGGGAGCTGCCCGGTTCCTCAGCACGTTTGATTTAACGTCTGGGTACTGGCAGATTGCCTTAACCGATGGGGCCAAGGAGAGATCAGCATTCTCAACCCCAGAAGGTCATTACCAATTCCGGGTGATGCCCTTTGGGTTGAAGAATGCCCCTGCCACCTTTCAGAGGTTGGTCAATCAGGTGTTGGCCGGGCTGGAGGATTTCAGTGCCGCCTACCTGGATGACATTGCTGTGTTCAGTTCCAGCTGGGAAGAACATTTACAGCACCTTGAGAAAGTGTTGAGGGCTCTGCAAGGTGCAGGCCTCACGATCAAGGCCAGTAAGTGCCAGATCGGGCAGGGTTCTGTGGTGTACTTGGGACACCAGGTAGGAAGCGGCCAGGTGGCGCCCCTACAACCCAAGATTGACACCATTCTGGCTTGGGAACCCCCAAGACCCAGACAGAGGTGAGAGCCTTCTTAGGTCTCACCGGCTATTATAGGAGATTTGTTAAGGGCTATGGCACCATCGTTGCCCCCTTAACAGAGCTGACCTCTAAGAGGCAGCCCAGGAAAGTGATCTGGACTGAGTCCTGCCAGAAAGCTTTTGATGCCCTGAAGGCAGCCATGTGCACGGCGCCCGTGCTCAAGGCACCTGACTTCTCCAAGGAATTCGTCGTGCAGACTGACGCTTCAGAGCATGGTGTGGGAGCGGTGCTCTCACAACTGAACGAAGAGGGCCTGGATCAGCCTGTAGTCTTCCTTAGCAGGAGACTACTTCCCAGGGAACAGAGGTGGAGTGCCATAGAAAGGGAAGCTTTTGCTGTGGTCTGGGCGCTGAAGAAGTTGAGACCATACCTGTTTGGGACTCACTTCCGGGTTCAGACAGACCACAGGCCCCTCAGATGGTTGATGCAAATGAGGGGCGAGAATCCAAAACTGCTGAGGTGGTCCATCTCCCTACAGGGAATGGACTTTACGGTGGAACACCGTCCTGGTACAGAACACGCCAACGCAGATGGTCTGTCCAGGTTCTTCCGCCTTAGTGAAGAGAACTCCCATGGGGTTGGGTAGTTCTCCCTACTTTCAGCTGGAGGGGACATGTGTTAGACTTGGCATCTTTTGGCGTGTTTCCCCTGACTTTTTGCTTTCTGACCTCCCGGTTTTGACTCTGTTTTTGCTGGTGTGATGATTCTGCGCACTTTCCTCACTGCGGTCCAGTGGGAAAGTGCAAGTGCTCCTGTATAAAATGTATTATGGATTGGTGTTTCCATGATTGGCCTATTTGGTTTATCTGTCAGTCCCTTGTAAAGTGCACTGCGAGTGCCAGGGCCTATAGACCAAATGCTGTTGGTGGGCTGCAGCACTGGATTGTGCCACCCACGCAAACAGCCCGTAAAGTGTAACTCGGGCCTGCCACCGCAGAGCCTGTGCGCAGCCTGAGGCTGCCATGTCGACTTGGCAAGTGCACACACGTGCCAGTCCCTAAACCTTCCCTTTGCTACATGTTAGTCACCCCTAAGGTAGGCCCAAGGTACCCCTGTGGGCAGGGTGCGGTGTAGGCGAAAGGTAGGACATGCCCGGGTGTGTGCGGCATGTCCTGATAGTGAATTACAGCCTAGTACGTTTTTCACTATTGCAAGGCTACCTGTTCCCCCTAGGCCAGAACGGGCGGTTTTGATTATTACAGTATATAATCCTAACTGACCCCGGGAACATGGTAGAAATTCGAGTTTAGTATGCCTGGACTCAGAATGATAAAATGCAGCTTTTAGTAAGGTTGGTTTTAACATTCTGTGTTTGAAAATACCACTTTTAGAAAGTAGGTATTTTCTTGTCTAACCATCCAAGCCTGCCTCTGCGAGATTGTGTATTCCGTGTCTGGAATGTGAGTGACCGGGGCTGGGGGATGCCAGGAGACAGGGTGAGTCAGCGCAGGGCTGAATAGCCAGATCGACCTGTAGATGGGTGGGAGGGGTCGCACCTGGGCCCTGAATAGGACAGTGCCTTCCCTCCACAATGCTGGCTCCACCTCCTGTGGTGCGTCTGATGTCCCTGGCCCACTCACTGAAAGAAGGGACGGAGACTTGTCAACAAAGTGCTCCAGAACTGGTTTGGACTAGGCGAAGGCCTCTCTGCCTTCAGAGAACAAAGGAATTTGGGATATAAATATTGGGGCCCTGACCCCATGAATTTAGATCTCGCCGGAATCAAGGAACCTGCCAAGACGAAGAGCTGGAAGAGCTGCCAGGAGGAGTACTGCCCCTTTGCTGTGTTGTTGCTTTGTTGGGTTGGCCTGCAGCTGCTGCTTCTGCCTTGGGCAGTGAAAGGACTGGACTGAACTTTCTACGAACTTGTGCTGAGTATCTCCAAGGGCCAGGAACCGAGCTGGCCTCCTGTTAAGAAGTCTCAGGGACTACAAAGACTTCACAAGCCTCTGGGTACCGCTTCTGGAACGCTGTTTCAGTTGCCACAGAGGAAGGGAACTGCAACCGACTCCGTCAACCGAATCCATCCCTGGCCGGTGATCTGTTTGCACCGCAGACCGCATCGCCCCGCTTCGCATCGCAACCCTGGTCTCACCGTGGGCGACGTCCGACGCCGCCAACATCGAGCCGCTGCTTGCACCGTGACCTGTGGGCACCGCAGTTCGCATCGCATCGCTTCACTGGGCCAGCCGGACCAGACCGACACTGTCGCTGCAACTGGCTCAAGAGTCGAGACCGCACCGCATTTGGGGCACCGCTCGCACGTCTGCGACGCACCGCTCCGACTCGCACCGCTGTCCGACGCCAGCTCCCGCACTCCGGCTTGGTCGCCTGCATCGCAACCTGTCAGCACCGCATCGAGCATCGTCTCACCCTGCATCGCACGCCTTGGACTCACCGACCCCGTCTGCACGACGCTCATCGAGCCGCTGCCTGCACCGCATCGAGGGACACCGCACCTTGCATCGCTCCGTCTTGCACCGCAACCGCGACGAACGCCGACCGGCTCGTACACTCCGTACCAGCCACAACGAGAAAAGGTACTGTGACCGAGTCTGCTCACGACTCTGCTGGCCCGTATCGACGCGGTCGGCTGGAACTGTTAGACTCTGTGGTTTTCAGCATCACGGTAGGCTCGGACGGAGCTACCGACTCGTACGAACTTTGCTTTTGTGCTATTCCTGCAAAGAAGAAGTTAACGTATCAAGTATTCATTCGTAAAGTATAGTATTGTGGATTTTTGTCGTAATTGGTCTTGTCTTGAGTATATAAAATATTGGTTATTTTTCTAAACTGGTGTGGTGTCCGTTTGTAGTGCTTACACTGTATTACTGTTGGTTATGTGCAAATGCTTTACACACTGCCTCTGAATTAAGCCTGACTGCTCGTGCCAAGCTACCACGAGGGTGAGCAGGGGTTACTTCACGAGTGTAACAACCCTTACCCTGACTAGGAAGAAGGGTCCCTACTTGGACAAAGGTGCAAGCCCTTGCCAACTAGAGATCCCATTTCTAACAACACACAATTGATGGACGGAATGCAGAACAAATCAAAACATTCACCCCCAGTCAAGAGATCTGGGTTAAATCCATCATTCTTTTGCTCACCATGCCACCCCAGTTTAGACCTGGCCATATGCAAATCAGTCTTGACCCTGTGCCTCATGGGAACAGTCCAGCCCAAACTGCCAAGCCAGGTCCTCCCTGGACCGGAAACAAGCAACCTAGGACCGGTTTCGGGGTTTCAACCCTCATCAGCCAGGATAGCTTGATTCCAGTGGCACAGTGAGCCCGGGACCCACGTCTGGGCATACCCGGCGCACTTAGGGCGAGAAAGCAAAAAACACACAATTGATGGACGGAATGCAGAACAAATCAAAACATTCACCCCCAGTCAAGAGATCTGGGTTAAATCCATCATTCTTTTGCTCACCATGCCACCCCAGTTTAGACCTGGCCATATGCAAATCAGTCTTGACCCTGTGCCTCATGGGAACAGTCCAGCCCAAACTGCCAAGCCAGGTCCTCCCTGGACCGGAAACAAGCATCCTAGGACAAGTTTCGGGGTTTCACCCCATATCAGCCAGGATAGCTTGATTCCAGTGGCACAGTGAGCCCGGAACCCACGTCTGGGCATACCCAGCGCACTTAGGGCGAGAAAGCAAAAGACACACAATTACCAGGCTGGTATCTTATATTTCTTCTCCTTGCAACTCTAGGTTGTGTATTGAATATGGCATGAAAGAATAAGGAGATCGAATGAGGGAACTTAGACCTAGAGGCACTAGGCAACTACTGGTTATACTATATAAAACCTTTTGCACCAGTGTCTACAGTACCCGTTGGTAAAACAGGTTATGTCTGAGGCAGGCATAGATGTGGGTAGATTCAGTTAAAGGAGCTCTGGCTTCCAAGCCACTTTTAGTAGGAGTAATATTAGAGGGAAATGGGTGAAGTTAATGAGTGTGAGGAATAATATTTAAAACCTGTATGACTCCAGAGATATTTGATACGATTTGAACAAGCATACTACTCACTTGGAGCCTGCTGCCTGTGTCCTGGGTCACATGAATAGGTGCTGCTGGCAATTAGTGTTTGTGTATTGCTCCCAGACAGTGAGACAAAGGGGGAACAGGTGTTGACAGGATGGGCCATCTCTGGCTTGACGAGGGAACGGAGCTGTCACCTACCACACTAGCACATCACAAAGACTCTCCCTCTGCACACTCACAAAGGGTTTCCTTTGTGCCCTGGACAAGCTGGGGCCAGGACAGGTGGGAAGGAAATTCCAGACTCCTCTGTAGGGGGAGGGCTCTAGAAGTTTCTCCAGCTTCAAAGTGGGCATCAGGTATAAATAGTGGACCCTCAGACCCAACTCTTCAGTACACTTCTGGATCTGTGAAAGACTCACAAGAAGGACTGCCCTGCTGCCGTACTACTCTGCAGCCCTACTGCCCCGCTGTAAGAAAAAGGACTGGACTGCATCGTGAACCCAGGAACACCAAAGTGACTCCAAGGGCTAGCTGGCTGCCTCCTGATCAGAGACTCAGGGACAGGAAAGGCTCCAACCACCTTGGTCCATGCACCTGGACTCTGCCTGCAGTGAGTCCTAACTCCCAAATTGGTGCCCCCTCCAGTCCTGGACCCTTGGGAGTGGAGCTTGAGGTGCTCTGCCAGCCCAGCTGTGGTCTCTACAAGAACTGATGCAGCGTGACGCAAACCCGATGCAGCTCTTCACAGCTCCTCAACGTAATCGATGCAGCGCAACACAACCACAACGCAAGCCTGCATCGCAACCCTTGCAGCTCATCAGAACCATTGCTGCCTGACGTAGCCTCAATGCGGACCTCACAAGTCCTCATCAGAACTGACGCAGCGTGACACAGTTTCGATGCAAGCCCGCATCACATCCCTCACAGCTCATTGGCAATGCAGCTGCGCATCACATCCTCGATGTGGACCGCTGTTGTGCGGTGCAACGCTCTGCAACCAGGATTTAAGGCACATTTTTCAGCAGGATTAACTTGGTCCCTCCATCACGGTCGGCCTGAACTTGTGACTATATACCAGTCGGCACAACCAGATAACCACAGTTGGTGCTTTGTGCTTTAAGCACTATTTTTAACTAAAGCTTTAAAATAGCATATTTCCAGTTCTAATGACTGGAATTATGTCCTTTTGGTGTCAAATAATTCCTTACATTTTACTCCATTTTTTTTAATTGGTGTGGGATTTTTCTTGTGTTGTGGTTTTGCTTTATTACTGTTTGTGTGCTGCATAAATGCTTTACACGTTGCCTCTAACTTAAGCCTGACTGCTTTTGTGCCGAGCATCCTGAGGGTTGAGCACAGTTTAATTTGGGGTTTTTATTTGTGTTTTACCCTGACAAGAATTGTGGTTGATGCTTGAGTAGGGTTTCATCCCCCCCTCAACTATTAACCAAATGCTCACAGCAATGTTGTGTAGCATTGGCAAAATAAAGGTCACATGACACAGCTGCTGCGGGTGCCCATGCATTCCCTTGAAGGATGCATGAGCGATGATGTATGCACACACATGCATCGGCTAGCATGCACATGCCTATGGACGCAAGTGCCACTTTTTGTTGGTTTACTGGTCCAAGTTGCTTCCATTTGGATTGGTAAATAAAAGAATGAATAGTAGAAAGCACTTTTTACACTACGGAGCAACAGGCACTACATGACAGCTGCTGGGCCCTACAAAAAAATTAAATAAAATGTAAAGGACGGCAAGGATTGGGGAGCAATGAAGGAACAAGTGGTCAGGAAGCAACAGGGAGTTGACGAGGGAACAATAGAGACACTTGAGATTGGGTCCGGAGGGATATCAAAAATAACCAATAACAAAAAGGAAGAGCCAGGGAGGGTGGGAAAACAATGGAGTATGTGGTGGGAGGGATGAGGGAGCAATAGAGTGCATGGGGCAGGTGTTTGAGGAGAAGCAGCAGACGAGGGAGAGTGCTTGAAAATACATGCATTGTCAGAGTATTGAAAGAAAAAGAGTAAAAATAAGGAGTTCCCTGAATGTGTGCTATGGACGAATACAAAAATAATTGACCACAACAGGGGCAGCCCAAAAGCACCTGGAACCAGGGCCGATAATATCTAGATATGCAACAAGGGTTCCAAGTGAGGGAATATCAAAACATTAATTATTAGAGTAACCAATTATAAAAACAGATAACTAATCAGTCAATATAAATCAAGAAAGACCAAATAAACAAAACAAGGTACCCACAAAACAGTTTTTGAAAGAGCGCATTATATTAATATTGTTCAGCAATCCAAAAACATTATAAAATAGTTGTGATAAAGTGCTCAGTGCTCAAGTGATCATATAGTGAGTAAAATTTGAATGGCACATAGTGGGTTAAGAACAGAAACTGACAATGGAATATATTTTAAACTTGTGTATCAGTCCAAATCATTTTTGGAAAGAAAGGTTTTAATCATTCCAATTGTCAAAAGCTTTGATGGCGTTTCGACCCAGAAGAATGGGAGGGTCATCATCAGGACAGAAAGAATTAATGGAGCAAGAGCGTAATTTATCACTCAAAGAAATAAAACAAATTGAAGCAATGCGGCCAAACCCATTAAAACAAGCATTTGCAATGCAATAGGTCTCGCATTTGCCAGAGTTTAAGGTATTGGTATTGTAAATGACAATGCCTTTTATTTATGTTTTGGTTTTCAAAACAGATAAATAAAAGACCTGGTCATTTACAATGTCAATAGCTTAAACTCTCGCAAATGCGCGACCTGTTGCATTGCAAATGCTTGTTTAGCCATTTCACCCAACAAATAGTCACAGACGAACACTACTTACAAATACAACCTACTACTTCCCTTTTAAAACCCATTCCCAACATTCTATATCTATTCTAAACTCAACTAAACACACAAGCAATCAAGAGCACAAACCTAACACAACTAAGGCACAAAGGAAAGAAAAATGTTTTACTAATCTATTAATTATTAACCTCTAATCTTGGGTTCCGGGGTAGCGTGCTGCTCACTGCAAAGAGCTTCAGCGGCTTGTCGGGGTAGTAAGCGCTATATAAATTCAATTCACAATTACACTGACCAAAAAAACCTTGCAAATGAAGCACGTTCTCTTGAGAAGAAGGAACTTATAATGGGCGATAGGGGTTTAAGAAGAAGTACATGAAACGCAACGTCCGCCAGTTAAATACGATGAGGATATTGTAACGAGGTAAAACGCACCATCAGAATGGAAAGGGCTAAGCGGGTAGAGAAAACAATGCTAAGAAATGTAGAACGATGACCATGGTCTCATAAGGGCAATGGCTTCGTTAATGGATGGATTGCCAGAAACCGTGGCTAAAAAAATGCTATAAATAAAAGGGGTGTGTTATATGATAGGGCAGTGCTTTAAATGGGAAAAAATAAGTGCAGGTACTCATTAAAATGAGCTAGATGTGTAGTGAGGGGGCGGGGCTAAAAGCAAGACTTGATGATACTTAACGACTTCTATATTAGTTGCAGCACAGGGCCTGAACGGACCCTGCTCTGTCAAACACAGCGTGATGGTGAGCACCCAGC
Source organism: Calotriton arnoldi (assembly GCA_963921515.1). Taxonomy (NCBI): domain Eukaryota; kingdom Metazoa; phylum Chordata; class Amphibia; order Caudata; family Salamandridae; genus Calotriton; species Calotriton arnoldi. The sequence continues at coordinate 575,021 of CAWUFW010001626.1, read as the reverse complement.
AATTATTCAAATGAGCCCAGCTGAATAGCTCAGCTGGGGCTCAGATCGGGGATACAGAAGCGGCGCCTAGGCTGCCAGAGACACCTTCCACTCCGGCTCACCAGCACTCTCAGCCAATAAGCCTACCTTTTCATGAGTACCGGTACTCTCCTCGGCAGAAGAGAAGTGCCGGTACTCAGAGGGATAAATCTAAGAAGTGCCGGTACTCGGTACCGGTGAGTACCGTCCCATTTAAAGCACTGTGATAGGGGCCTTTTAAAGGCAGCAGAAGAGGAACATGTTTGGATATAGAGTTTCGAGAGAGAATGGGATCTGATTAAAAGGAATAAATAGGGAGGGGCCGGGCAGCATATAGGCAGACCGGGCTACTTGGGCGGGGGGCGGCTTTATAAATACGAAGGCCTTATAGAGAGAGAAGAGAAAAACGAACACAGTAGACGAGGCTTATACCGAAAGACACAGTGAAGTAAACCATCCCCCTCTCTGCCACGGTATCTCCCCTCGTTATAGTACCTCGAGGCGTCCTTGAGGAGCCATGGGAGTCCAGCTCTCCGGTCCCTAGGCGCGGGACTCTGCAGCCCTGCACCAACCTCAGTCCTAAAGACTTCGGACTCGAAGGAAGAGCACCACTTGCTTCGAGTTGGGGGTGAGGCCACAAGGAAAACGTTGCGTTTCACGCCTCGATTTCGCATGTTCATTATGGAATCTTAGGAAGTACTGTTAAGTAAGAGTCCAGAACAGCGGCCATGGAAGGGTCAGGCACTGTGACAACATTTAATAATCTCTCAACGTCACAATTATGAACCAATAAATGCCCGAAAATCGTTAAGTAGTCCAATTCTGTCCCAGAAAAAGTTGCTACATTGGAATAGGTCACTCTTACAGTCAACACTTACAGTGGTTTCACTTTCGTAGAAAGAGCTACGGAACTATGGCGTTACCATGACAAACACCGCACTACAACAGCACCCGTCACTGCACATGAAGATGATCCAGTTAGCCTCCAGCTCCATGCCCCACAACGATGATTCAGTATCCAAGCTCAGCGTTTTGTATCTTATGTGACGTATCACCAGGAAGGAGTGTGGTGGTTAGCTTATGGATTCACGGCCTCTGATGAGATCTGTGTGTATCCAGCACGTTTCAATACAGCGTGGCGTGGTAGCCATGGCTCTTAGAGCATTTAGTGAGAGCTGTGTGTGCACTCTCTGGTCACAGGTCTGCATTATAATACAAGCATTTGTAATGCAATAGGGCTCCCATTTACACAAGACCTATTGCATTGCAAACGGGAGTGCAGGCGGGCGGGGGGTGAGACGGCACAAAGAACGGGAGTGCGGGCCGGGGGGCGAGAGGGCACGGACTGCGGGAGGGGGGGGGGGGAGAAGGCACAGGCAGGAACCTCATTAAAGAAAATAGTGCTCACAATGTTTCAATGTACATACCGTGCAACACTCCAAGTAAAGGGGCCAGTAGCCACGGAAGGATACAAATGACGACATGGCCGTCATAAGGAGGAAATTACAAGCCTATAAACCAATCGGAAGGCAGCAGTTAGAAAGGACAAACACACAAGCCAATGAAAAAGATGGGCGGGGGAGTGGGCGTGACTTCTCTCCCGTACTCAACTACCCCAGATCAACCCCAGAGCAGCGCTTGCGCGCTAGCTCAGGGCTCGACCTAAAAATGGAATGAAGTTCAGAGTGGTCTCACGTCTAAAGCGAGTGCTTAAGATTAGCTGAGCCAGAGAGCTATCAGGGAAGTTATACCTATATTAATGTTTAATAGCTTGAAAATTTTGATGCAAAAGTTTAAAATGTATTCCATTAACGGTATCTGTTCTTAACACACTATGTACTATTCAATTTGTATTAACTGTGTGATCACTTGAGCACTGAGCACTTTATCACCACTATTTTGTAATGTTTTTGGATTGCTGAACAATATTAATATATTGCTCTCTTTCAAAAACTGTTTTGTGGGTACCTTGTTTTGTTTATTTGTTCTTTCTTGATTTATATTGACTAATTAGTTCTCCGTTTCATTATTGGTTACTCTAATAATTAATGTTTTGATATTCCTTACTTGGAATACTAGTTGCATATCTATCTGGAAGAATACAAGGCATCAAACCAGAAGGATGGTGATGAGTCTATGCTCCAGGGGAGGGACAAACACAAGAAGAGGAAGGCAAGTCATTGGATAAGAAGCAAACAATGAGTGACAATGAAGTCAACCAAAGTAAGCAGTAGGTGGGTTCCAAGCCCACAGCAGGGCTTTGTTATCGTCCCCAAGAGGTCTTTGCGAGACCTAAAAAGAGGTTAAGACTCAAACTTGAGGCATTTTTAAGAGTTAAAAATGGGATTTGGGCTAAAAGAGGGGTTAGGATTAGGGATTAGATTTTGGCAAAGAGTAAGAGGTAGGGTTGAGTTATGGTCAGGATTAGGGATGTTGTTAGGATTAAGTGAAAGAGGGTAAAGGTAAGGGTTAGGTTAAGGGGGTGGGTAACTAATGGTTAGGATGAGAGGCGATGCTCCGTTATAGGCATTATGGAGTTTTTTGGGTCCTCATCATAGCCAACCTCAGTTTAAATGAATAAATAACTTGAGTTTTTGTTTCCTTGATTGTTTGGTTGCTGTGTTGTTCTTCATTATGGAAGACTTCACTTTCACAGAGATCTGAGTAATTACCCTCATTAAATCTGGGATTGCTTGTGATAATATAAAACGTTATATTATGTTACGTTATGTTACATTATGTTACATTACGTTATGTTATGTTACCTTACGTTACTTGATAAACCGCAGCTGCTACCCAGAGGGTGCTGAAGGATTAACCGATGGAAGACACCTTAGACCCTTAGTCTTCATCCTAGGTACATGTGCACTCTAAGGGTCTGTAGAGCAAAAACACCTCAAGAGTAACAAGCATTGGCAAAGCCTACACACCTCCCCTTTCAATAAAGTTACCCGACCTTTTGGCTTTGCTAATACTATTGGAAAGCGCGTACTATAAGGGAGCGCGCCATTAGGACGCGGGGTCCCGGGATCCTGGCCACGCCCTCGTGGTTCCTGGCCGAGGGATTGGTCAACGCGGCCTGGAGGAATTACTTCCGGGGCAAGAAGGACGTCACTTCCTGCCGGGGCCGGTAATGGGGGGGGGAGGAGAGGATGGGGGGCCTATTTAGGGCACTTTGCCCAGGCCCTCGTCCTCTCTTCCTTACAGCGCTGGCCCCGAGTGCAGGGGACTTCAAGAAACTTTTCAACGCCGGCGCGGAGCGGAGGAGGCAGGAGTGGCGAGAAACCAGAATCGGGAGAGGACGGCAAGGAATCCGGAGCCGTGTCGGAGTTTTTCGTTCTCCTTCCTTCCTCGTAGGGCTTTAAGCATCGTGGCGGCGTCGTGCGGGGACAGGTTGGCCCAGTTTGGTCGTCGGGCGGGATCTGGGGAAGATAAGCAAGGTATTGGTAAATTGGGATGGGTTGCCGGGAGGAGTGCGACGGTTCTGCCCCTACCCGTGTTGACTGCATAGTCCTCAGGATGTAGGCAGGGTGTTCCTGGTGGCCGACTTTTCCTTTAATTTCTTGTCTGTAGTACAGTGTAAGAACTCTGCTTAATGCAGGTTCTTGCTATTAATTATGGAAAGGGGAATAAGGTACGTCGTACTGTGTAATGTTGTGTGGACATGTGTTCCTTTTAACATTGACCGCTCGGGGAATATCGTCTGGCGGCTGTACGATGTCGGGGGGTTCAGAACGGGCGGAGGGAATTCTGGCGTCGCGCGCCTTGCAGATTGTAGGCATTTGACCTGGGGCCCATTTCAGGGAGACTGTTGGTGTTTTGCGCGGAATAGTGCATCGGGGTACAAGGGCCATGACCACGGGTGGTTGCTGTAGTATCAGCGCTTGGGCAGGGAGCTCTCTGCGCTCGCTATTCACGGGACGGCTATTCTTTGATGTGGAGGAATCAGGCCATAGGATTCGGAGATCGAGGTAATAGCTCGGTAATGGGCACGAGTCTTGGGGGACGAATTGAGGCGATCTGACATTAGGGGGCTCAGGTGTCGGCGCGCTATGCCGAAAGGGCCAGTGGGTTTGAATCGGTCACCCTACGTACTCAGAGCAGGCGATCTCACGGTGAACCAGCAGTGAACCAACAACGGTAGTCAATTATGTTGGATAGGGGGCGGTGTGCAGAGGAAACCCCCCCCCATTGTTCCCATAACTTCAGTTTCCCTTGGATCTAGGTAGGGCCCTGGTGGCTGGGTACATCCCCCCCCCCCTCTCAAAACTGGCGTTGGTGCACTGTCCTCGGAGGGACAAGCCTTTAAGGGGCGTGGAGTGTGTAAGGGGGGGGCAGTTGGCCCACGCGGGCAGTGCAATACAATGGTAGTTGGCGTTGCCTTAGGCCCGTGGGTCGGAATGAAGATTGTGGTGGGGGTCGAGGGGTGCCTCTAGCGGATCACAGGTGCAACTTTACCTCTGAGCAGAGGCCCTGCCTTGACCCGGGATGGGCATGCTATACGGGCATGCGCTATTGTCAGAGTATTGGCTGCTTGGGGCTGTGAGTAGCAGCAGGAGTTACTGCTCCGGGCGGACGTTACTGCTTATGGGCAGTGTGTATATAGGAGTTACTGCTTATGGGCAGTGTGTATATAACGGCCCAGGGGCGGCAGCATTAGCAGTGTGCTTAAGGGAGGGGCGGGCAGAGTTCGTACCGTTCGGCGCGGGTAATATTGGCGGTGGGTTGAGTGCTCAACGCGGTTTCAGCAGTGTGTTACTGCCCAATGATGGCGGTAGTAATAGGGCTTTACGGCTCAATGGTAGAGGTATTAGCGGTGTGTTACTGTTCAAGGGTGGCAGTATCAGCAGGGTGTTGTTTCTGCTCAGAGGGGGCGGTATGAGCAGGGTATTTACTGCTCGGTGCAGGCAAGTTAAGCAGGGTGCTTCTTGGTTCTCGCAGTAGCACTGTGTAGCACAGGCGGCATTAGGAGCGGGTTGGTGGATATTGTCAGTATCAGCGGGATGTATACTGCCCAGTGAGGACAGTATGAGCAAGGTGTGTTTGCCACTTGGGGGCGACAGTAGCATCAGCACGTCATCTGCTCAGTCACATCGAAATTCATAATTTGTTTGCTCAGGGCGGACTGTATTGGCAGCACGCTTACCGCCCGGGGCATGTCTGACTTGCAGGGTGGTTACTGCGGAGTGCTTCAGCAGCGATACGTGTTCTGCTTGGTGCTGGAAGTTTATCACGGTCTGTGTGCCGTGCGTGGAGAGTTTACTGAACGGATTTAGTAGTAAGAGTTATGCTGCAGGTTGGCGCAGACGGGGTTAGGAGTCGTTGGTCTGCCAGTAGCTATTAATACACATACTGCTTAGAGCGAGTGGTATCTGCAGGGTCCTTTTGCTCGGCACGGTCTTCGGCACTTGGCCCACAGTGTTAACAGTGTATTTACTGCTCAGGGCTAGAAGTATTAGCATGGTGGTACTCCGTAGGACAGGCTGTAAGAGTAGTGGGTTTGCTGATCAGAGCTTGCAGTAGTACCAGGAACCGCATTAACAGGGGTTTATTGCAGGGTACTAGTGGTATTGCAATATAGTTCGGGTGCATTGTGGGCCATGTTCCATGCTGTTTGCTTGTCATTTCCGGTGGTATTGGCAGTGGTACAGGAGGTATCTACGGCCCCGGGCCACCAGATTATCAGCGATTACTACTGAATGCGATATTTAGTATCAGCAGTGGGTATTGCTAGGGGCGAGCCGAATTTTAGTGGCTTAGCAATAGTTGCTCCTCACTACAGGCGAGGGTGACAGGATTTACTACTCAATGTAGCCTCTGCATTAGCAGGGCCGGCTGGAGTCAGGGCGAGCAGTCAGCACAGTGCTCCGGCCTGTTGTTAGCACCATCCGCTGCATTACTCCCACTAGGGTGGGGGGTGTTCTTGTGCTAGGGGCTCGATGGGGACCTAAAAGCAGGTGTACATGCTGGCAGGGAAGATGCTGAGGGTCCCATTCTAATCTGCTGCATTGTCCCTTCCGTGTAGAGCGCTCATTTGTTAGGGCTGCGATGGGGATCTTACACAGGCATGAAGGCTGGCATGGAACATGATCAGTACCTTTCTTTTATGGGTTCCAGGGGCGCCCTTGTCACGAGGGCCGCCATGCGTGACAGCGTTTGCTCATCTAAACAGCATTTAATTCGGTTCATTTAGCCCCATCTCTTCTGTTTCTTAATTGTCTGGCCCACACAGCCTACGCAGGAGGGGACCGTGCATGGGTCCATTGCTCGAGTTAATTCACATGGCCAGGCTAGAAAATTTCCCTTTAGTGGAACAGTGCACGGAATACACTCTGGTGAACCCCGTCCATCATATTGTTTTAGTCCCTCTGGCAGCCAATGAGTGCCGGTTACAGGGCACAAGGGGTTGGGGCACGCGGGTGGACGACACCGATCCATTATTCTGGGAGGGGAGACGCGGTTCACCCGTCCAAGAGGTGGGGTTCCGCTGGAATATGCAGCTGCATCGGCAAGTTTTCTGTGCTTGTTCTGAGGGGCAATTCCAGCCAGAGACTAGGCTTAGCTGGTTCCAGCTTTACCCATAACATTGGCGGAAATCAAGGGGCCATCAGGATTCCTGTCAGGCAAAAGCTCAGATGCCTGGGTTCTCGAATGGGATGCCGGCCCTACCTTAGTTGGTAGGGGCCTCGCTACGAGCGCACCCTGTGGCCAAGCAAAAAGTGCGGGGGCACGCAGGCAGGCCCACGTAGGGGATGGCATCTAGCGGGATCGCAAAGCGAGGCTTTGTCTTACGTGAAAGCCCTAAGGGCGGTGATGGGTCTTTGCCAACCTTGGGTGATAATAAATGAGGGCAATCCTTCCATGGGGAGTACGACCATAGCAGGATATATATGGACTAACCTCCCCTTAGGGAGTGGTGCGCTAACAAGCTTACCTTATTTTCCGCAGCACAGGCGGTGGCATTGTAGGGGGCTGGCCATTAGGACGAGGGTCTGCAGTTCGGGGACTCCGGGGATAGTCAGTCGGGCTCACTACGAGGGAGAGGTTCGAACATGACCCCACTCGTGGGGGAGCGCAAGTCAACATAAAGGGGTAGAGGGGGCCTGTAGAGGATCTTGGGGAGTACACGTGAATCTGTCTTCAGGTGGAATTATTTTGCATAGTGGTGCGTAGCATAGTTGGACTACCTATGGCAGTGGAGGATGGATCTAGTCGTTTACTCAAACAGAAGGGGGTGCGACAGGCGCAGCAGACTGGGTATCTACTGGACGAGATTAGGGTAATGTGTCATCCAAAGGCGTGTGGGTTACTTGCCCGTACAATGGGCCACTTATGGTTGGCAGCAGTTGCGAGGGTTGAAGCTTGGGGGCGTAGAGTGTCTCCCTTTAACTGTATGGGAGCAACAGGCTTCCAGATCGCACATATTCGCCAGCTGGTGGAAGACTCAGTGAGCCATGGGGGACTGCAGTTCCCAGACTTGGTTATCCTACAGTTAGGAGGTAAAGATATGTTGGGGCTGGGACACAGAGCTGCGAGGGAGGCTCTGTCTGGTTACGCTCAATTGGGAATGGACGGTCCCATGATAGCATGGTCTCATGGTGCCATGGCGAGAGTGGGAGTCCAGACTACGGTTAAAATGCCGGGTAAAGTTTCGGCCAAGTGCCTAGAAGGCCGGAACGGCCTAGCAGTACCCGGGGCTGGGGCTGGCTTGGTAAAACACCCACAAAGGGGGTATGTGGATGGCAGGGTTTACTGCATTGGTGGGCACACGGCTACCTGGGACCCAGATTGGTGGAGCCGGGTATGGAATTGGACATGGCTCTGAGCCTGGAGACCGAAGGGACTTAGTGGTTTCAGAAGTAGGCTGGTGGTGGGGAGGGCGAAGGGCGGTTGGCCCTGGTCGCCCTTGTGGCGGTAAGGAGGCCACTTAAATTGCCTTACATGGTTAAGGGGAGTCCTCCTGCATACTCCCTAGGCCCGCACTGAGGGGGAGATACGGTAAGCTCACCCCAGAGAATGGAGACACCGGCTGGGGGCAAGGGCGCCAGTTTACAAAATAGGGCAGGGGGCATCCGCTCCTGGTTATACCCTACGAGCCCCGATGGGCAGCCTGGTGGTTGGAGGGGTGGGCCCCTCGGGTCGCGGACAAGGACCAGATGGCAGGGGCCCACCTTCTCAAGGACGCAGGTGGGTTGCGCCTCGCGTGGTTCTCAGGTTGGGGTGGCGCAAGCCAGAAAGCCCCTTAGTGCTGGAGCAATAGAGAACATTCTTTGTCGATGAATTAAGTTCTGTTATTTCTGCTGAGGGATGATGAAGTTATGTGTAGCATGGAAAATATCGTGCAGTTATTAAAGTAAAGTTGATAACTATATGCCGTCTGAGATTTTAATTGGATTGATGATATTTTGTCATGTTTATATGTGATGGTTTCTAATAAACATGGCCTATTTTACCCACAGCTCTGGTCGTCCAGTCTTGATCTGTGGGTTCTGATGGGGCGGGGCCGGGGGACAACTGGGGGCTCCGGGTCCTATGGAAAGCGCGTACTATAAGGGAGCGCGCCATTAGGACGCGGGGTCCCGGGATCCTGGCCACGCCCTCGTGGTTCCTGGCCGAGGGATTGGTCAACGCGGCCTGGAGGAATTACTTCCGGGGCAAGAAGGACGTCACTTCCTGCCGGGGCCGGTAATGGGGGGGAGGAGAGGATGGGGGCCCTATTTAGGGCACTTTGCCCAGGCCCTCGTCCTCTCTTCCTTACAGCGCTGGCCCCGAGTGCAGGGGACTTCAAGAAACTCCCGCCCACCATCCCTAGAGGTAGAGATTTGGAAGGTGTTGGAAGTTGAATTAAGAGTGGCGGTAAGGAGGCCACTTAAATTGCCTTACATGGTTAAGGGGAGTCCTCCTGCATACTCCCTAGGCCCGCACTGAGGGGGAGATACGGTAAGCTCACCCCAGAGAATGGAGACACCGGCTGGGGGCAAGGGCGCCAGTTTACAAAATAGGGCAGGGGGCATCCGCTCCTGGTTATACCCTACGAGCCCCGATGGGCAGCCTGGTGGTTGGAGGGGTGGGCCCCTCGGGTCGCGGACAAGGACCAGATGGCAGGGGCCCACCTTCTCAAGGACGCAGGTGGGTTGCGCCTCGCGTGGTTCTCAGGTTGGGGTGGCGCAAGCCAGAAAGCCCCTTAGTGCTGGAGCAATAGAGAACATTCTTTGTCGATGAATTAAGTTCTGTTATTTCTGCTGAGGGATGATGAAGTTATGTGTAGCATGGAAAATATCGTGCAGTTATTAAAGTAAAGTTGATAACTATATGCCGTCTGAGATTTTAATTGGATTGATGATATTTTGTCATGTTTATATGTGATGGTTTCTAATAAACATGGCCTATTTTACCCACAGCTCTGGTCGTCCAGTCTTGATCTGTGGGTTCTGATGGGGCGGGGCCGGGGGACAACTGGGGGCTCCGGGTCCTATTGTCAGGTTTGCTCTGGGCTTCTGCATGGCTTGATCTTTAAGGAGAAGGGGCAGCCCCTCCCCATCGCAGCGCACAGCGCTCCAGCCGGGGCGGCAGTGGCCCTGCTGTGTGAGCTGAACAGTAGGCACTCAAAGAGCTCCCATGGGACCCAGTTCAGGAGTGAGGCCCAGAGGATGGGACACTGCACAGGAGGCTGGACACGCAGGGGTGGCTTTGGCTTGGGCCCTTTACCTAGATCCGTGCCTGTGTCCCTGCAGCACGCGCTGCTCCTGAAGAGAGAGAAGCTTAAAACGAGGAGTGACGCAGATTACGGAACGGGTTTATCAAGACTTGGGGCCACAGCATTGTGCAAAGCGGCACAGAGTCCTCAAAGGGTAGTTATTTTTCAGACAAAAAGTTGCCCTTTTGTAGTGCACATAGCCCTTTGTGTCACATTGCGTCAAGGGGACGTTCCGAGGCTGGCACTTGGCATTCCAATGCCACCACCCATGGGGTGGACGCAACTCCAGGTCTACAGAGATGGGCAGCCCTGGCTTTGTAATACACAATAGCGCCTCCTATGGGCAGCTGTAAAGATGGAGAGGTGTTTTAATTTCTCCTAACATTTCACACACAGCATTGTGCTGCACCGTACACCACACATCCATTGTGTGAAATGTTAAAAACATGAGTACACATAGGATTTTGTTGTGGAAAGGTATCCTTCTGGTACAAAACATCTGCGAGACACCACACACAGAACTTTGCAGAGCCAGGATATCTCCCCGAGTGAGTTGTGTGCTATACAAATACACAACACAACATAACACTAAGGTGCAGCGGGGTGCGCGCGGTGCTAGGCAGCCTTGAAGAACACCGGTCAGGGGAAGTAAATATGGCGTTCGCCGCTCTTTCCCCGCGCTGCTCCCTCGCTTTAGTGCCCCTTTGGTTGAAGCGCTGCGCTGTTTTTTAGTAAATCTGCCCCCAGGGTTCACCCTCACCCATAGCACAGAGATCCAACAATTAAGATTGCAAAACGCGAGGTGCTCACTTCAGCGCCTTGGTGTCTTATGTGGACCCCACCCCAACGATGAACCTTAGGTAAAATATGTCAGACGTGGCCGATGTCAGCTTTACGGGCAGACACTTTCTCACGCCCTTTACACTTTTTAAAGAATAACAGGCGGAAACACTCAAAGGTCCCCTCGCAGCAAGAGGCCGCCAGAGATGTTACCATCAGTTCCTGCAAACATTGAGCAACATTCAGAGGGGAAAACGTTCTAATATGGGATGTATTTGTGTCCACCAGCCCTCTGCTCAAGGTACGGCTGACCCGCTGAGCTAGCTCACACGCACTCACAGAACGCACTGAATAGCCCCGGACAGACTCAACGCTCTAAATCTCTTCGACGCGTGCACACAGGTCAGGCGGGCCTCCATGCGATCACCTACCTTTCACCATCGATGATGCAGGGCACTCTGACTCACCAGGGACGCAGTGCACCAATCGGGTAGATAGCTCAGTGGGTTCCGCACAGAGATCTCCGCAGAAGCATCCGGCCACACGTTTGATTTCTAACTGGGTCGTCTTAGCCTTTCATCCTCCTGGAGTCGATAGAGTGGGAAGCATTGGGTTGGGTCGTAGTTACACCTGTTATTTAAAGCGCCAAGAGGCACGTCAGCTTGTGCTGTATGAGCTGATTCTCTCTGTGGGGTGCAGGCTGCCTCTGCAGTGCACTAGCCTGGGAGAAGATTTGCCTCGAGAGCAGCGACCCCCACCTTGTGCAGGGGGACATCATTCATCACCTCAGCGGTGACGGGGCCTGCACGGCAGTATTTTGAATAAACAAACACAGATGTGGACACAGAGTTTGCCCCCGTTTGAACATTACCCATCACGCTCATGTGACACGGGTGACCACCTGGCATGAAAGCAAAGTCTGGGCGGTGACTATAAAAATTTCAGACAAAGTGTCAAAATTTAGGACAACAATTCTAGACAAAAGTTTAATTTCATGCGAGAGGCGGTCACACAATATTATCAAAGTAAATAAATAGATGGCCGAGACAAGCACAGGTCAAAAGAGGTTTATGTTCTTTGATTTGCATAATGCCTAGAAGCATTGAAAAAGCAAACACGTGTCTGGGCTAATTTAAAAATGAAAACATTAGCAAACATGCACTCGAAGCAAAGTGACGTCAGTGACATAAGGGGCAGTTGTCACAGGGCTCTGCCTCTTATGAATGTCGGTAACAGAAGTAGTGCTCTGTTGCTAAGAGTGAAATCACAGGCACTCGCACAACCCTACCATTTGATTTTGGATTTTTTTCCAGAACTGGCAGAGTGAGGAACCTCCCCAGAAACAACAAGTATACATGTCTGTCTGAATGTTTCATATCAGCCTGGATTTGAGGTTCCTGCCTTCCCCGTGCCCCTCAGCCCCTCTCCTCACCCACATGCGCTCTGTTCTGGGTGGCAGCAGGCTGTCTCTCTCAATCAATCAATCAAACCGGACTTATAAAGCGCTGCAAATCACCCTTGAGGGTATCGAGGCGCTGAGAATCCTTCTGCTACAGGAGTGTTCAGCTGATCGGCCTGGTCCTGAGTCCTTTCATGAGTTCCAGCAGAGAGGGTGAGGTCCGGATGCGAAGGGGGAGGTATTCCATCCTCCCCAGCAGGGACATCTTAAGGATTTTGGGGGCCCTGGGCAAGCATATTTTGGGGGCCCCTGTAAGGAACAGTTTTGAATTTATCATCTTATTTCAGCTCCATTCATGCCCTCTTAGGCCGAGTCACTGACAGTGAACAGACACACTTGTCAAATTTGAAATGTGTTTACATGGGATAGTGATGTGTGTTTTCAATACTGTAACACAGCAGCGGCTCGCTAATATTATTGCAAATAATCTATGTGACACTCTTCATTCCTCATATGTCCTGATTTGATCTAAAAGAAACTATTTTATGGATGTTGCATGAAACATAAACACAATTTTTCTCTACAAAATGTAACAGACACACATAACCCACAATGAAAATAAAGGAAAGTGGTATTTAAAACAATCTGTTTAAGAATCATTCAATGCTGTCAGGGCAAAACTGCAGAACAGAGCTGGATCTATCAGATTGCCCCCTGAAAGGCTGGCGCCCTGGGCCAGAGCCCCCTTTGCCCATGCTTTAAAATATCTCTGCTCTCCAGGTTCCTTCTCCCCACATAGGCTCCATGTCCCTCTGAGTTGCACGCTTTCGACACATTACCCATAGTTTCCACTTCCTCTCTCCCCCACATGCCACGTGCCCTGTGTGTGCCAGCCCCTCTCCCTCCAGGACACGCGGCTCCCACCGATGCCACCATTTATGCCCGGTGCACTTCTGCTGCTAGATAGGGATCTTACACCCTCTCCTACTGGAGGCAGTGTCTCCACTCTTCTCACGTGGTGGGGGGTCTGGATTCATTGAAGGATTCTCTTGAAACATCGGGGTCCCCATCCTCATCATGCCAATCATTCTCATGCATAGTGATGGAAAGTTTCGAAAAAGATGCCCCCGTCAAGTCATGGGTTTGTTCACAGAAGGAGGTGAGGCAGAAGGATGGAGCGATCGAGCACGGCTCATTGAAGAAGAAGCGTGAATGCTGTGTCCATCCATTAAACAATTCATTCATGTGGTACGTGTAATAGCTGCAGCAAAACCAGCCAAATGAAGATGCAAAAAACACACCTTGGCCTAATCTTTGAGATTCCATGTAACAAAATATCTGCCTGTAGGCTTTAACACAAACTAATAACACTCCACCTTCAAATGCATATTGACTTTAAGATGTGTTCACATGCCAGGCTACTGCATAACTAACTCTGACCTACATTGTTGGGCATGAGCTATCCCCCAAAGCATCCATCAGGCGTAGTGTGATGAACTTACAAATATGCACAGAATTACAGTTGTCAAAACAATACCAAATCCCCCCTAAGAGAACATAATAAGGATTATCATAGTACACATGGTAGATCCCAAAGTTGTTAGCCACAAACACCAAAGTTCTTGCCTCCTATGGGAGATGAATCCATGTAATGAAATACCTGCCTACTGGCGGTAGCACAGTGTAATAAGAGCGGAGTGGGGAATGCAAACAATAACATTAAAGTACTTACCTGGGTGCCTCCAGGTACTGCTGCCTCTGCTCCGTCTCTTCCGCGACAGGAAGCTCCCAGCCTCCCAGAATCCCCTGCGGCCTGGTGGGGAAGATGCAAAGTGCGCATGACGGTTTGACCGGCCCTCTCGGCCGGCCAAACCTTGGTGCCCACTTTAGAGTGTGCTTTACACTGCTCCCCTTGCCCCCTGCACTGGCCAGCCTGGCCCACCCGCCCCTCCCCACCCCGCACCCAAGCAGGAAGAAAAACTAACACGATAATAACGCTAGTTATTATAGTTTAAGTTTTCCCTTTCAGACTGCTCGCAGAGCAGTGGGGCGACGCTCCTCCGCCTGAGCGGAGGAGCCGCGGATGAGTCATGTGCATAGCCGCCAGGTTTCCCAGGTTCATGCGTGATTCGCTGCTCCAGCCCAGATTTTGTTCCTCTGAATTCTAGTTTTATAACGGAATGAGCAAGAATACAAGTCCCAGAATTCAAAGAAAACACCTGGACTGAAGTAACACATCACGCATGGATCTCGGAAACTTGTCAGGCCGTGTGCGCACTGTTTGTAAATGATTTTCAGAAAATAGTTACCATTTCTGGGGCTAGTGGGGCCTGTGGAAAGCGGGGCAGGGGCCAGTCCGGCAGCGGTGCAGTTATCTACCAGCGTCATTCAAATTATGGACAGCTGAAGTCCGTCAAAGTGTCTGCTCTGGACAACGGGCATTTGTCCTAAATAACGGACGATCTGTGTAAATTACGGACGGACAGTGACCCTGAGCACAGGGAAGATTACCAGATGACTCCTTGTCCCCATGGATATGGTACTGGATGGTCATTTAACAACCTAATGCATTCTGGGAGTTGCAGTCCTGGTGTGTTTCAGTTGATCCAATTCGACTGGCACACAAGAAGGCTTACCAGGTGAGTCCATGTCACCCAGGAAGCAGTAATGGGTTGTCACTCAGCTACCTAATGCATTCTGGGAATTGTAGTCCCAGCTAATCAAACTGAACAAGGGCACCAGAAAACGAAGATTTGTAATAGAAAAGCCCAGGACAGGAGCCCTGTGTCCTTGGTGACATGGAGTCATGGAGTCATCTGGTAGCCTCAGGCACACAGGCCAGTGAGCTCCATACGTACCAGCTGCCTGTGACGTGTACCAGGCCGTATTTGAGCTCTTTAGCACTGACAGGGAAGAGTGGTGGCACCCTTGATTGTGTCCTATGAAATGAAATGAAACGAAGTGAAATTAAAGAAATGAAAGAGATTTATAAAGCGCTCTCCTCTGAGGGGGTGGGCTTCATGGGTTTGGAGCTTCGTGCCCCATGGACGTGAGAAGTCCTGCAGATCTCTCACACGCAGATGCAAAGCACTAGTGTCTTTTACCTAAACACACACCTGCATAGACAAACACAAGCACACCTGTGTGCAGAACAGGCGCGGACTGGAGCAGCCGTCAGAGAGCAGGCACGGCACCACTGTATGGAGGGAAGGGTAAAAGAAAGGGGAGGCAGAGGTGAATAAGGGCGGAGGGGGCTCAATCAATCAATCAATCACGGCATTTATAGAGCGCGCTACTCACCCGGGAGGGTCTCAAGGCGCTGGGGGAGGGGGTAAGTTACTGCTCGAACAGCCAGGTCTTGAGCTGCTTCCTGAAGGCGAGATGGTCCTGGGTTCGCCGAAGGTGAGTGGGGAGGGAGTTCCAGGTCTTGGCCGCCAGGTAGGAGAAGGATCTTCCTCCGGCGGTGGTTCTGCGGATGCGTGGTACGGTGGCGAGGGCGTGGCTGGTTGATCGTAGCTGGCGTGTGGGCGTGTAGAAGGACATGCGGTCGTTGAGGTACTTTGGGCCCAGGTCGTGGAGGGCCTTGTGTGCGTGGGTGAGGAGTCTGAACGTGATTCTCTTGCTGACGGGGAGCCAGTGCAGGTCTTTCAGGTGTACGGTGATGTGGCTGTGTCGGGGGATGTCCAGGATGAGTCGTGCGGAGGCGTTCTGGATGCGCTGGAGTCTCTTTTGAAGTTTGGCTGTGGTTCCGGCGTAGAGGGTGTTCCCATAGTCCAGTCGGCTGGTGACGAGTGCCTGGGTGACGGTCTTCCTGGTTTCAGTGGGGATCCATCTGAAGATCTTGCGGAGCATGCGCAGGGTGTTGAAGCATGAAGATGAGACGGCGTTGACTTGTTTGGTCATTGATAGGGAGGAGTCCAGGATGAAGCCCAGGTTGCGTGCGTGGTCCGTTGGCTTGGGTGCGGTGCCCAGGGCCGGGGGCCACCAGGAGTCGTCCCAGGCGGAGGGTGATGAGCCCAGGATGAGGACTTCCGTCTTGTCTGAGTTCAGTTTAAGGCGGCTGTTCCTCATCCAGTCGGCGACGTCTCTCATCCCGTCGTGCAGGTTGGCTCTGGCGGTAGTGGGGTCGTTGGTGAGGGAGAGGATCAGCTGGGTGTCGTCGGCGTAGGAGATGATGTTGAGGTTGTGTCGGCGTGCGATGGCTGCGAGGGGGCTCATGTAGACGTTGAAGAGGGTCGGGCTGAGTGAGGATCCTTGTGGAACGCCGCAGATGACTTCGGTGGCTTCGGATCTGAACGGGGAGAGGCGGACTCTCTGGGTTCTTCCGGCGAGGAACGAGATGATCCATTCCAGTGCTTTCTCTCGGATTCCGATGTTGCTGAGGCGCTTCACTAGGGTGCGGTGGCAGACGGTGTCGAACGCCGCGGAGAGGTCCAGGAGGATGAGGGCAGCTGTTTCCCCGTTGTCGGTTAGGGTTCTGATGTCGTCGGTGGCTGCGATAAGGGCGGTCTCGGTGCTGTGGTTGGCCCGAAACCCGGACTGCGAGGGGTCGAGGGATCCATTCGTCTCGAGGAAGGCGGCAAGCTGTCTGTTGACGGTCTTCTCGATGACTTTGGCCGGAAACGGAAGGAGCGAGATGGGGCGGTAGTTCTTGAGGTCGGTGGGGTCCGCCGTTGGTTTCTTCAGGAGGGCGGTAAGCTCGGCGTGCTTCCAGCTCTCCGGGAAGGTGGCGGTGCGGAAGGAGGAGTTGATGATGTCCCGGAGATGGGGTGCGATGGTGGCGTCGGCTTTGTTGAAGACGTGGTGTGGGCAGGGGTCGGTTGGTGATCCGGAGTGGATGGAGTTCATCGTGCGGGTGGTGTCTTCGGTGTTGATCGGGGTCCAGTTGCAGAGGGTGGTGGTGGCGGGCATTGGTTCGGCGGTAGGGTGCGTTGTTTGTGCGTTGAAGCTGTTGTGTATGTCGGTGATCTTGCGGTGGAAGAACGCGGAGAGTGAGTTGCAGAGGTCTTGCGAGGGGGTGATGTCGTTGTTTCCGGCGCTGGGGTTGGAGAACTCTTTGACGATGCTGAAAAGTTCCTTGCTGTCATGGGCGTTGTTGTCCAGTCGTTCTTTGAGTGCCGACTTCTTGGTGGCACGGATCAGCTGGTGGTGTTTGCGGGTGGCGTGCTTGAGGGCGGTCCTGTTGTCTGTGGTCTGGTCGAGTCGCCAGGTTTTCTCGAGAGTGCGGCAGTTCTTCTTGGATTCCTTGAGTTCGTTGGTGAACCAAGGGGTTTTCTTGCTTCCGGGTCTGCTGGGAGGGTTTTTAGTGGTGCGAGGTCGTCGGCGCAGGCGGTCAGCCACTTGGCGAGGTTGCTGGCTGCTTCGTTTGGGTCCGTTGTGTCGGTGGGTGTGTTCTGGCTGAGGGAGGCGGTGAGCTGCTCGGCGGTGATCTTGCTCCAGCTCCGGCGGGGAGCCTGTTGCGGGTGGTGGTGGGTCGCAGTCTTTCTGAAGCTGAAGTGGACGCAGCTGTGGTCGGTCCAGTGGAGTCCGGTGGCGTGGCTGAAGGAGATGTGCTTGCTGGACGAGAAGACGGGGTCAAGCGTGTGGCCGGGCGTAGTGGGTGGGCGTGTTCACCAGTTGCTTGAGTCCGAGGTTGGCGAGGTTGTCCAGCAGGGCGGTGGTGTTTCTGTCGTTGTTGTTCTCCAGGTGGAAGTTGAGGTCCCCTAGGAGGATGTAGTCGGCGGAGGGCATGGCGTGCGGGCTGATGAAGTCTGCGATGTCTTCGCTGAATAGTGTGCGTGGTCCCGGGGTCTGTAGATGAGGGTGCCTCGGAGGGTGGTCTTGGGGTCCGTGTGTATCTGGAAGTGTAGGTGTTCGGCGGCGGTGAAGGTCTCGTCGGAGTTAGTCGAGATGCGGATGGTGTTCTTGTGTACGATGGCGATGCCTCCTCCCGTCTGGTTGACGCGGTCCTTCCGGGTGATCTTGTATCCATCCGGGATGGCTATGGCGATGTCAGGCGCTGAGGAGGCGTTCATCCAGGTTTCGGTGAGGAAGGCGATGTCCGGTGCTGTTGCGTCGAGCAGGTCCCAGAGTTCCACGGCGTGCCTGTGGACGGAGCGGGTGTTCAGCAGGATGCATTTCAGGTGGTTGCTGCTGTTGCTCGACTTGGCGGAGGTGGTGCACGTCAGGGGGCAGGTGAACCGGCAGGTTTGGCAGGTGAAGGGTCCGTGGGTGCGTCTCGGTGAGGCTCGGTAGCAGGCAGGGTTCCGGCCGGCATTGGAGTGCGGTGAGTGTGGCGGCGTCGTAGGTCCGTCGAGTGGTGTTGCATCGGTGGGATCCAGGGGTTCTGGCGCTGGGCGCGGTCCAGTCGCGGACGGGCGCAGACGGGCTTGCCTTAGGCGCGCCTTCGGCGCGCCAGCGGCGCGCCCGCTGCGCACGTCCGCTGCGCGGCCGTGCAGCGGCCGCCATTTATGGGGAGGCGGGAGGCAGGGGCAGCGAATGGGCAGTCAGGGGGCGGGGCCGCAGGGACGCAGCGGCGGGAATGGCGATAGGCAGCGAGGGGCACAGAAGGAAAAACGGGGGGAGAGCAGGTAAATCACGGGCACAACAACAGTGGGGCAGCGAGGGGCACAGAAGGAAAACGGGGGGAGAGCAGGTAAATCACGGGCACAACAACAGTGGGGCAGCGAGGGGCACAGAAGGAAAAACGGGGGGAGAGCAGGTAAATCACGGGCACAACAACAGTGGGGCAGCGAGGGGCACAGAAGGAAAAACGGGGGGAGAGCAGGTAAATCACGGGCACAACAACAGTGGGGCAGCGAGGGGCACAGAAGGAAAAACGGGGGGAGAGCAGGTAAATCACGGGCACAACAACAGTGGGGCAGCGAGGGGCACAGAAGGAAAAACGGGGGAGAGCAGGTAAATCACGGGCACAACAACAGTGGGGCAGCGAGGGGCACAGAAGGAAAAACGGGGGGAAAGCAGGCAAATCACGGGCACAACAACAGTGGGGCAGCGGGGGCACAGAAGGAAAAACGGGGGGAAAGCAGGCAAATCACGGGCACAACAACAGTGGGGCAGCGAGGGGCACAGAAGGAAAAACGGGGGGAAAGCAGGCAAATCACGGGCACAACAACAGTGGGGCAGCGAGGGGCACAGAAGGAAAAACGGGGGGAAAGCAGGCAAATCACGGGCACAACAACAGTGGGGCAGCGAGGGGCACAGAAGGAAAAACGGGGGGAAAGCAGGCAAATCACGGGCACAACAACAGTGGGGCAGCGAGGGGCACAGAAGGAAAAACGGGGGGAAAGCAGGCAAATCACGGGCACAACAACAGTGGGGCAGCGAGGGGCACAGAAAGGAAAGGGGAGACAAGCAGACAAAACTGGCACCGGGGCCACAAGCGGAGGGCGATCTTACCTACAGGAGCAGCGGGCAGATAGCACAGGCGGAGCTGTGTGGTGGGGGAGCGACCTACCTGGCAAGGTCAAGGGTCGCTCTCCTCACCGTGCAGCGGCCGCCATTTATGGGGAGGCGGGAGGCAGGGGCAGCGAATGGGCAGTCAGGGGGCGGGGCCGCAGGGACGCAGCGGCGGGAATGGCGATAGGCAGCGAGGGGCACAGAAGGAAAAACGGGGGGAGAGCAGGTAAATCACGGGCACAACAACAGTGGGGCAGCGAGGGGCACAGAAGGAAAAACGGGGGAGAGCAGGTAAATCACGGGCACAACAACAGTGGGGCAGCGAGGGGCACAGAAGGAAAACGGGGGGAGAGCAGGTAAATCACGGGCACAACAACAGTGGGGCAGCGAGGGGCACAGAAGGAAAAACGGGGGGAGAGCAGGTAAATCACGGGCACAACAACAGTGGGGCAGCGAGGGGCACAGAAGGAAAAACGGGGGGAGAGCAGGTAAATCACGGGCACAACAACAGTGGGGCAGCGAGGGGCACAGAAGGAAAACGGGGGGAGAGCAGGTAAATCACGGGCACAACAACAGTGGGGCAGCGAGGGGCACAGAAGGAAAAACGGGGGGAGAGCAGGTAAATCACGGGCACAACAACAGTGGGGCAGCGAGGGGCACAGAAGGAAAACGGGGGGAGAGCAGGTAAATCACGGGCACAACAACAGTGGGGCAGCGAGGGGCACAGAAGGAAAAACGGGGGGAAAGCAGGCAAATCACGGGCACAACAACAGTGGGGCAGCGGGGGCACAGAAGGAAAAACGGGGGGAAAGCAGGCAAATCACGGGCACAACAACAGTGGGGCAGCGAGGGGCACAGAAGGAAAAACGGGGGGAAAGCAGGCAAATCACGGGCACAACAACAGTGGGGCAGCGAGGGGCACAGAAGGAAAACGGGGGGAAAGCAGGCAAATCACGGGCACAACAACAGTGGGGCAGCGAGGGGCACAGAAGGAAAAACGGGGGGAAAGCAGGCAAATCACGGGCACAACAACAGTGGGGCAGCGAGGGGCACAGAAGGAAAAACGGGGGGAAAGCAGGCAAATCACGGGCACAACAACAGTGGGGCAGCGAGGGGCACAGAAAGGAAAGGGGAGACAAGCAGACAAAACTGGCACCGGGGCCACAAGCGGAGGGCGATCTTACCTACAGGAGCAGCGGGCAGATAGCACAGGCGGAGCTGTGTGGTGGGGGAGCGACCTACCTGGCAAGGTCAAGGGTCGCTCCTGGATAGTGGGCAATTGTGCACCGAAACGAGGACAGGACGCACTCCCCTGCGGCACTCTTGTGGTGCTTTGTGCATCAATGTGTCACACCGCGTGCTGTCCCCACGTCTGCGTCCCAGTGCTCAGACAGACGTCCAAAGGAGCAGGTTTACCCTGGGATCTGCTTATCACCTTTATTGTGAACTGAAACAAAATGTGCCAAGCGTTACACTTGATCCTCTTATAGGTAAAGCTGGAGACCGTATAGGGCGCGTGAGTAAAGAGCAGGCAGGGATAATGGAAGCCTGGCCCTTCTGTGGTCTCAGGTCCTATGTCTGCATGCCTCCCCCCACAGACCACCTGCAGTAACCCACTACCTGCAGAGTAACCAATGTAATCTGGGGGTATCACATAAAGTGTATTTGTAAAGCGCACCTTCACCCAAGGGCATCTTGGTGCAGAATAACAGATGTTTATTGTTACTCAACTCAATGGTACTCATTTTATCAACCTCAGAAGGATGAAAAGCTGAGAAGACCTGCTGGGATTTGAACCTGTAACCATGTGGTTGAACACAGGCCCCTACAGTGGACACATTAGTCCACTAAGCCACCAGACACGGTACCACATGACACCAAGTGAACTATACAACTACCACTCGTTCTTGCCACTGCACGGTGCCAGTCACAAGGATGCGTGCAGAGCCCTACCGAGCTCCGTACATACCCAAACTGGAGACAGCTTCCCCTTTGCGAATCAGTTACCACCTCAAATCAGGCGCCAGTGCGTGGTTTGCGACCACGCAGGCCTGCCATTCTGTGGGGTGCTCTTTCGTGCACCCTCCTGGTGCCCTATATCGGGGCTCAAAACTCCTTCTGCGTGTCGAAGGACTTTTCTGACTCTCAAAAGGTTTTGTGCATTGTAAAAAGGTGTTCTGCAGCCACAGAACCTGTTTGCAGGCTTTGGGACTGCAAAATACTTACGCACAGCAGGCCCTAAGTTCTAAAAAAATGAATGTTCACATTAATATAGATTATAGTTATATTTTTTTATTCTGTTTATACTCCACAATAAATGAAATCCTAATGATGTGCGACAAGTATTTCCTACCAAAAACGCAGAATCTGCCACCAGACTGGACACCCTATTATCATTTGTCCTTTATGTGGCTCCGCTGCCAGACTGCAAAAGGACTGTGGTATCCAGTGCCCTTAGCGAGATACTTTTAAAGTGCGGGGTGGAGGGTGGCACACGCAGCCATTGTGAAATACTAACAAACGTGCACTGACCACCAGTTTTATTTATTTTCATTTTTAGGTCTGGTGTTAGCCAAGACCGTTGGATTTTGCTAAAAGTATATGTATTATCTGCTTACTTAAACAGGCTTGGGTACCTCTCTTCATCCATTGGTCTGTTATTGTGACATTCACTTTTTGTTTACGCCCACCTCAGCCAATGGCTAACTTCACTGTGAGTGACATCATTCTGCCCTATGTGCCTTTTGAGACCAAACCACATTTTTGATTTTAGGTCCTCTTTCTCTATCCTAATAATTATTATTTATAATTATTACATTTTTATATTACATACAGACGCACTGTCATTACTAGGTTGATGCAAGCCATCAATAAAAAGAACATATAAGGACGGAAAAAAGATGACCAAATGAGGGCACTGCAACACGGTGTAAGGAAATGGGGTGTATTATATGGAGTAGTGTGGGACCTGACTGTGTAATACACTTTAACCCAGATCTCTTGACTGGGGGTGAATGTATGATTTATTCAGCATTCCGTCCATCATTTGTTTGCGTAGCACTTTTCACCCTAAGTGGGATGGGTATGCCCAGACGTGGGTCCCTTGCTCACTGTGCCACTGGATTCAAGCTAGCCTGGCTGATGAAGGGTAATACCCAGAAACCGGTCCCAGGATGCTTATTTCCGGTCCAGTGCGGACCTGGCTTGGCAGTTCGGTCTGGACTGTTCCCATGAGGCACAGGGTCAAGACTGATTTGCATATGGATGGGTCTAAACTGGGGTGGCATGGTGAGCAAAAGAACGATGGATTTAACCCAGATATCTTGACTGGGGGTGAATGTATGATTTATTCAGCATTCCGTCCATCATTTGTTTGCGTAGCATGTGTAATACACTTATCAGCCCTTTTTAGGATCAGTCAGGCTTTGTTTGTCAAACCTTAGCTCAACCCTGGGTAGCTGTGGCTTCGAGCAGCCAGGCTTCAACAAAGGAATAAGTGTAAAGCATTTAAACAGCACCAAAACAGCTGAAGAAAACCAGAAACAGGACTCGCAAGAAATCCAAAACCAATTTGTAAAAATTAGCTTATATTTTTATGGATTTATGGATACCAAAATGAATAAGAACCACCAGAGGGTTTTGTAGATATACATTTTACAAGGATCAATAAATCAAGACTTTCCACTTAATCGCAAACAAGCATTGGCAAACTCACCGAATTTGACACTTAGAGATTCAGTAACTTGGAAGTACTTTGGGCGACCAACTCCAGGAGGGTGCCAGTCAAGGGGACCAGCTACCTTGGTCATAAAAACAGCCTTCAGCCCAAATCCAGTGTCTACGGTCACTTCCTATTGACTTCTATGCAGTGGTCCTGATGCAAGGGACACAGGATGCTGAAGATGCTCAAGGATGCTGAAGATGCTGTGGGGTCGATGAGGCAGACGGGGGTGTTCCGGGAGCCACTCTTCTGTCAATGGTCTTGGTGGGGTCAGTTTGGCCACAGGGGTTGTTGTTCCTCAAAATCCTCTTTGATTCAACAAAAGTTCAGTAAAACACTGGACTACAGGTCACCGGGTACAACAAAACCAGCAGTTCCCTTCTTTTGGTGATAACTTTCCTTGTGAGCAAGCAAACTGAACTCCGACGACTCTCCTGGGTCCAGCAAACTCGGGTCCAATTTTCCAGCATCGGGATTCGGTCTCCTGGGCTGTACTGCAACGATCCGGTGATCTGGGCTACCAACTCACGCTGGCAAGCTTCCTCGGCTTTTGTGGCCCTGTGCTGCAAACAGAAGTCAACCAGCTGACTCTTTGAGTCTCTGCTTCTGGATGGACTCGGGGGACGACTCTCTACCAGAAGGACACCACAGGGTGTTGCTAGCCCAAGGAGCAGCAGGTGCAGTCCAGCTTCGGTGCAGCTTCTTCTTTGCCGGTTCCAGGGTCAGCGGTGCAGTCCTCCTTCGGTGGAGCCTCTTCTTTGCTGGTTTCAGGGTCAGTGGGGCAGTTCTCCTTCGGTGGAGCCTCTTCTTTGCTGGTTCCAGGGTCAGCAGGGCAGTCCTCCTTCGGTGCAGCTTCTCCTTTGCCGGTTCCAGGGCCAGCGGGGCAGTCCTCCTTGGGTGCAGCTTCTCCTTTGCCGGTTCCAGGGTCAGCGGGGCAGTCCTCCTTCGGTGCAGCCTCTTCTTTGCCGGTTCCAGGGTCAGCGGGGCAGTCCTCCTTCGGTGCAGCCTCTTCTTTGCCGGTTCCAGGGTCAGCGGGGCAGTCCTCCTTCGGTGCAGCCTCTTCTTAGCCGGTTCCAGGGTCAGCGGGGCAGTCCTCCTTTGGTTCAGCCTCTTCTTTGCCGGTTCCAGGGTCAGCGGGGCAGTCCTCCTTTGGTGCAGCCTCTTCTTTGCCAGTTCCAGGGTCAGCGGGGCAGTCCCCCTTCGGTGCAGCCTCTTCTTTGCCGGTCCCAGGTTCAGCGGGGCAGTCCTCCTTCGGTCCTCTTCTTTAGTTTAAGCGCGATCTGAGCCCTGGATCCTAGAGGTCCCCCTTTTATGCCCAGAAAGTGCTCTTAGGGGAGGTCGCAGTCACTAGCCAATGGGCTACTTGGCGCCCTCCCGCCTGATGACAACTTCCTGTGAAGTATAGCATCTAGCTATCCCAGAATGCTCTATTATGCCCTCTCCCAAGATTGCTAAGCCCCTCTCTCGGTGTGTGGAGCTTGGCAGCCCACCCTAGGGATGAGGCTACCTCTGGGCTACACGCCCACTGGAAATCCGGTTTGGCAACTGCTTTCCCTCTCTGTTTGCGCTGCCAGCCTCTCTACCTAAACAACAGAGCAGCCCCTCCTGTTTGTGTGTACTACTTGCCCTTCAAGCGAGGCCTTGGCACCACATACCAGGGACTTACAAGTAATTTAAGCTACGCCACTTGGGTGTCAGCCAATCAACCATACACATCTACAAGGGCAGGAGCAGCCCGTGCAGGTACGAACGGTGGGCCGGGTTGGAGGGGGATTCAACAGACGACCACGAGGGAAGATTAAATAAATAACTTACCTGCACGGGCCGCTGCTGTAGAAGGGTCAGAGCACCTGCATTGAGTCCTGGTTAGCAGGGCTCAGGGAACTTCAGAGCCATTAAAACAGTGCCTAGAAGTCAAAATTTAGGCAAAAAGTGGGGGTTAAACCTGCAAGGAGCCTGTATCCTAACAAAAAGTAAGAAGGAGGAAGAAGGGACCATGAAACCAAAGAGCATAAACCCATGATGCCCTGTATCTGTGTCAGCTGGCCATTTACTTACTTTCATATCACACTTGACTTCCAAGTGTCTGTGAACTTGATCTTTTGTGCTGAATTTTGACCCTTGGACCAGAATTTTTACTTTCACTGCCCAGAATCTGCCTCCGTGCCAGGTGTTCGCCCTGGTCATGGCCTTTCATCCACTTCTGCATGAAAGCGGCCAACATTGGGGGGAGGGGGGTCGGGGGAGGGGGTGGGGGGTCATGGGGGAGTCTCATTATGCAGGGTGCTTCGAGTCAGCACTTCCAGCAGCACACACATGGGTGACATTCACCTCACTTTTTGCTGTCTTTATTTTCTTTAATGTTGTACTATTTTCCGCCACTAAAGTGCTTCAAAGCCTCAAGAAGGTTATGAAACGCTATATTTATGCTACAATATAATGCATTACAATACAGTGTGATACCCGTGCTCGACCAGCGACTCCCTGCTGCTGTAATAATGTGGCCCCTACACCGATCTCAAATGACCCCCTCCTTATCTTCAGTCAGCCTTCGTGTCCCTACCGCTGCCGATGAGTCCTATTCTTAGAGCTGAGGTTTCCTCACTGGGCAGCTGGGAGGAAAGGGAGCCCCGCTGAGCCTGTAGATAAGGCCCCCCGCACTGCGGGGGCAGAACCAAGAGAGCCCCCCCCCTTCCACCCACCCGCAGAGCTGGCCTCCATGCCCTGATAGGAAGAGGGCAGATGAGGGCAGAGCAGCCGCCGGAGGGAAGGGAGACATGCCGAGGGCAGCCTGGGTGCTGCTGCTCCAGGGGATCCTGGTGGGGCTGGGGCGACTGACAGGTGAGCAGGGCATCATGGGAGAGGGAGGGGACGACCTGAAGCGGGGGAAGAGATGGTCTGAGGTGTGAGCGTATAGCAGGTGGCTTTTGAGGAATAAACACATTAATCTATGGGAGTCAGTATATATATATTTCTGGGGATTGAGCCATTACCGACATAGGATTCATCAACCAGTGATGCCCTGTGTAGAAACATCAGCAACAGAGGATTCATCTCCTAATAGAGCACTCTATAGAACCATTATCCGTAATGGGTCACTCTCTCAATTGTGCATTGTGTAGAACCATCAGCGACAGACTCGCCCTCCCCCTCGCCGAAACTCCGCGCATCCGGAGAGCCAGAGCGGGTGGAAGAGCCTTCTCCTGCATCGCGGCAAAGACCTGGAACGGGCTCCCGATCAACATCAGACGCTCCCCCACCCTGCACACCTTCAGGAAGAGCCTCAAGACCTGGCTCTTCGTCTGACTCGGAGCTGCACCCTCCCTCCCCCCAGCGCCTTGAGGCCCTCACGGGTGAGTAGCGCCCTTCACAATTCCCTGACTGATTGATTGATTGATTGAGAGGATTCATCAACCAGTGGTGCACGGTACAGAACCAACAGCAGCAGTGGATTCATCTCCCAATGGAACATATTATAGAACCATCAGTGCCAGAGGGTTCATCAACTAGTGGTGTGCAGTACAGAACCAACAGCAGCAGTGGATTCATCTCCCAATGGAACATATTATAGAACCATCAGTGCCAGAGGGTTCATCAACTAGTGGTGCGCGGTACAGAACCAACAGCAGCAGTGGATTTGTCTCCCAATGGAGCACTGTATAGACACATTAGAAACAATGGATTCATCTCCCAGTGGTGCATGATATAGAAACATTAGAAACAATGGGTCCATCTCCAAATGGTGCATGGTATAGAAATATTAGCAACAATGGATTCATCTTCCAAAGGTGCATGGTATAGAAACATTAACAACAACGGGTTCATTTCTAAATGGTGCATTGTATAGAACCACATTCTGGGCCTTTTATGAGTCTCATGGGAAAGGGGTTCATCTGCCAGTAGAAAGCCTAAAAAGGTAAATATTTTCTCTCCACATTTTTAAGTTGTATTTGTCCGTCAGCTGGTGCATGTTCTCTCATACTTAGCACTCTAACATCTGGGCGCTTTTCATGGCTTCACACTTAGGTTTGAGTGAAGGAGTGGCCAGTGTGTGGCGGTGACAACCCTGCAGGACCCACCCTAGATACGGGCTGTGTGAAGGCTATGGATGTGGTGCTGCACAGAGTCTCTCCTAGCTCCTAGAAGTAGATTCTACATTGTTCAGCACTGGAATCTGCATCCCTTGCTCAGTTAAGACATAGGGGTCCTAGTTTGACTTTGTATCCAGGGAATGCTGTTCTTGACCACTAGTGGCTCCGTGTGCCAAGATGTGACTTATTGTGTTCCAGGCTCTCCACAGTTTCAAAACCAAACACAGATAATTGCAGGGCCTTCAGATGGACCCCTGGGCGTCAATTAGAGGTAGCCACTTGAACCAGCATGACGCTTGGGGCAGGAGTAGAAAGGAAAGATGGGTCCTTGAGCTCTGCTTGGTGTTCAAGGGGTCAACCCTTTGATGTCATCGGGGAAGGGGAAAGGGTGTATGATCTCACTTCCGTGAATCGACCTCAGTGGGTAGATCGTCTCATTAATGGGGCCTGGTAGAAGTAAGCGCTTGAGTGCCCGGAGTGACTTCATGCTCAGGAGTCGATGGTCATCCATCAGGTCTCAAGCCCACACAGCCCATGGAACTGCCCATGGAAGGGTCGTTGGTGACAGGTCCAAGGGTTTTGGGGCACAGAGAAGTTTTATTCAACCAGACGGTGAGATGGCCATCTTTGAAGGTACCGGAATGAACATTCAGGGTAGACCTGGATTGTAGGAGTCTCATACCTGAAGATGGTTTGCTGTGTCTCCTGGTGGGTGTCACACTGTTGATGCCAGGGAGGGAGAATGGTCTCAGGGTTTGCCAGGAGGGACCAGATTGCATCCATTGGTGATCTTCAGACGTGATATTGGCTTAAAAGACGAAGACGCCCTTGGGCCTTGTTCGTTGCATCGCTGCGCTAGGAGGATGTATGAGTCCTTCAACCTTCTTGAATACTCTACTGGTCTGCTGATGCCTTCCTGGAGTAAGGTGTGATTGCTTCTGCTTTAGGATGAGTATCTTATTTCTTGTGGTCCAACAAGGTTTGGTACGGGACATTGTCTGGTTTCGCCAGGAATGGTGTTGACTGTGTGTAGTTTATTGCTGCGTGGGTATGCGTTGGTTGTACCTTCTCATAGGATTGTTGAGTCTGCCAGTGCTACCCAGGCTGTGGCTTCAGGTGCATGTCCTCCATATACTGCTTCCTTGAGGTGTTTTGTTTTCCCCTATTTAGGCAATTCTCATCCGTCCTCTCCTTCCATCTTTGGCGGTTATCCGGTTGAGTTGGTCTCCTCCAAAGACATTGCTATCTCACAATGGTGTTTTTCCCAGATGTAGGCAGTTCAAAGGGCACCTTAGCTTTCCTCTTTGGGTGTTGTGCATGTGACATTGGTCTCCTTCATACACAATGTTATCTGTGTTGCATTGGGTTTAGGTTCATGTCACAATGTTGTTGGCAGATTCACGCTCACTTCCTAGAGGTCAGTGTAGGAGCTCATTGCTGACATAGGGCATTTACATGCGAAACACTGAAATTTGAGTGAGGAGTTCAGGCACTGTGCCTTAAATGTAAGATTTTAATACTACACTCCCTTCTCCATCTTGCCTCTTTTATGGCCCTTGTAGTTCACTGCTGAGGACCTTGACACAGGTGTGATGCTGTGGACCTTGAATCAGTGTGGCCAACACTGGGCCTGCAAGTGGTTGTGTCCAGTCGTGAGCCTGGACACAGCTGTGTTGATCCATGGGACTTGATGTGGGTTTGATGTCGTGGGTCTGGAAGCGATTGTGGTAGCTGTTCACCTGGAAGTGCGTGTGGCCAGCCATGGGTCTGGAAGTAGTTGTGGCCAGCTGTGGGCCTGTAAGTGGTTGGTATTCCTTGGTCCTAGAAACTTTTGTGACCAGCTATGCACCTGAGAGCTGTGTTGGCCTGCCATGGTCACGGAAGCAGTTGCGATGCTGTGGGCATGAAGGGGTTGTTTCAGCCCTGGGCATGGAAATGGTTGTAGCCTCTGGCCTTGCAGCAGCTGCTATACAATGGTCTTGGAAGCGGTTGTCACCAGCCATGTCATTGGAAGCTGCAGAAGCCAGCCATGCATCTGAAAGCAGTTGCAATGCTGTGGGCCTGGAGGCAGTAGTGGTCAGCTGTGGGCTATATGCGGTTGTGACCAGCCATGTTCCTGGAAGCGGTGGTGTCCAGCTATGGGCCTGCAATCGGTTGTGGACAGCTAAGGGCATTAAGTAGTTCTGGGCAGCTATGGGCCTGGAGGCCATGTTGATGCTGTGGACCTGGCATCTATTGTGGACCCAAATGCTGCAGTGTGGAGCAGCAGGCCTGGAAGCAGTTGCACTGCAGTTGGGCTGGAAGCAGTCAGAGCCAGCTGTGGCTATGGAAGCGGTTGTTTCCATCATTGGGTCCAGTGGTGTCACCAGGTGGCATATATATAAAGATATATACATACAGCCATAAAAAAACAGATTCAAACATTTTAAGCAAACAAGCTTACAATTATCCTTTGCAGGTGGACCCACCACTTTTATCTGTCTCCCAGCACGTGCCCCCCCCCCCACAAAAACCACTTCTAGAGGCACTGCTGATTGGACCTGGAAGCGGTTGGTATGCTGAGGTAGCATATCTACCGGCTGGTGTGCTTGTAGCAGCAGTGCTTACTTTGAGACTGTGGTGGCCTGAGAGAGAAACACATAAGAGGGAAATAATAAAGAAAACAATCTGAAAGAATGAGATAAAGGGGCAGGGAGTGTCTAGTGGGGTACGAAAGAGGCATGAGTTGGAATTCAGACTAGAGGGCATTGGTATCCTGCACCCCTGACATTCAATAACATCGGGTTCTGAGAAGAACTTTGGCTTCCGGTGTTTATCATTTTACAAATGAATCGCTGTGTGGCAGCGTTTAGTTTGGAAGTGGTTGTTTCCAGTTGGCGCTGCAGTGCCATGTGCTTTGAAGGTGCAGAAGCCACTTGTAGGCTTGGGAGTGGTTACAATGTTCTTGGCTTGGCAGTGGTTGTGCCATGGTTGGAATGCCCTGGAGAGCCAGGGATCTCAATCAGCCATGGAAAGCAAGGACCCAAAGTTCAGTAAGAGGCTTATTATTGCTTTCATTGACCCTTGTTGACGTTGGGATCTTCGGAGAGGGCTGCCATGGCCTGCTCCTTCAGATTCCCTCATGTGTTGTCTTAGGGTGCTTTGGCTTGCCATGAACCTTTAACCGTTCATTGCTTTGGACAATCTATGGCTGTGGAGGAATCAAGGTTATAATGAGGGGGAGAGGTGTCTCTAGCAGTAGATCCAGTTTCTAGTGTTTGATTCTGTATTGACACAAACCTCAGGGATAACTTGTTCCTCTCCACATATTTCACATTAACGACTCCAAGGACATGAAGGTCTAATCATTTGAGAGACCACATCACAGGCCCTCCAAGGACAAAGGATTCATCAACCAACATATCATGTTAAACACCCTCTGGAGATTTAACAATGCTATTTTAATGGATGAATCCTTCACACACACCTTTAAACAATTTGCTGTTGAGTTCTTCAATCTTAACTCTATTGTTGTTTCTATACAAGTGGTTTGGGACTCAATCAAGGCGGCAGCTAGAGACTTCACAATCACCTATGTATCAAATAAAAGAAGAATGCTAAATAGAGACTAGTATAATATTACACAAAATATACAAAAAGAGGGCATCAGTATTATTTAGCTATATCCAAATCATCTTTACATGAAATTATAAAAGACACATTTCAATGTAATAAAATTTCCACAGAAAACTCTTCCTCTTATCTTCTAATATTCAATGCGAAATATTATGGCAGACATGTAGCTTCTAGCTTTTCTTGAAGTGAAAGATTTTACCCTAGTCTTGGGTTACAAACTCAATATTAAAAAATGTGAGATACTTCCTCCAAATAAATTGATTAAAACGTGATTTAATTTTATTTCTTCTAGTTTTCATTGGAGCCCACGTAAAATTAAATATTTATGGCTGTGGTTCTCTAATTATGTGAAAGGTACAGTCAAAATGAATTTACAAGAGAAACTATTACTCAATTAAGATCATTAATAACGAGATGGAACACGCTATTTCTTTGCTGGTAGGGGTGTCTTGATTCTATTAAAATTATGTTAGTTCCTGTTGTTTTATTTGCTCTATCCACAATTCCTACAAATATACCATCTTATTTTATTTAAAGAAAATGTATCCCTTACTCACATTTTTCTTGTGGAATAAAGGGAAACCATGTGTATCCTTACTGAATTTAAAAAGGATAAACAGCACAGTGTAGTTATGAATTTCCGGTTGGTAAAATAGGGCTGCTTGTAATAATTAGTTCAAACCACTTGCTATCACCTTTGCTCCAACAATGAAAAGTGAATGGCTTGTAAACCAGAGATGAAATGTTTTTTAACCAATTTGCATCACGATATGGGCCAACAGCTAAGAAAACAAGGAAAGGGCAAATTTCCCTTTATTTCTTGTAACAGTTGAAGGATTTTGTAAATGGATCCCTGGTTTAATGTGTCCCTGTGGCGGAGTTTATATAGTGCAGGTTTGCAGAAATGTGAGACAGTTGACAATAAGTCATACCAATGATGAAAATTATCTGTAGCTTTTGATTTTTAGGAAAGTCAATACTGAGGGAGTCAAACTGGTGTCAGATTTTAGTGGTGATGACAATTCCCCTAGAGGATTTAATGTGAATCAGAAAAACTTCGAGCAGGGGCAGGGTGGTTTCACTGACTAAATTCTTATTCTTAGGATATTTATTGAGCGTGCAAAAGCCACAGCTTCTTGGCGCTAGGTCACCGTCTACGTAAGACTAACAATTATCTAAAGCAGATTTGAACAGCATGGTCTTTAACTATTTCTTGAACTTCACAACTGACGACTTACCACACAATTCTGTGGACAAAGCATTTAATTCCCTTGCGGCAGCGTAGGAGAAGGCTCGGCCACCAAAAGAAACTGACTGAATTTGAGGTGCAACAGCAGGACGTTTCCACAGGAGTGAAGATTAAAAGAGTGCTTGTTCTTACTGAATTTCTTAGCTAGGAGAGAGGGAGAGCTATTATGGACAACCCTATGGACCATGACCATGGGTTTGAAAACAATTCTCTGCTTTATTGGAAACCCATGAAGATGTATTAGAGTTGGAGAGATATATTCCCTAGAGGAGGCACCGGTAATAATACGTGCAGCCGCATTTTACACTAGTTGTATGTCCTGATGGACTAGTAATCACT
The DNA here is from genome assembly GCA_963921515.1 of Calotriton arnoldi. NCBI lineage: Eukaryota > Metazoa > Chordata > Amphibia > Caudata > Salamandridae > Calotriton > Calotriton arnoldi. Next base: position 542,714 of record CAWUFW010001626.1, on the reverse strand, counting down.
TGTTTGAGGCAAAGTTTTCCTAAGGATTTTTACTTGCCAAAAGCAGGAGCTGTACACCTTTTTTTAGTTTGATTTAAATCAGTTTAAATCCCCAGATTATTTACTACTGTTGTCAGAACAGGAGCCGGGCCCACAGAGGTAGGCCACACAGAGGGCTGCCATTTTACTAGATATGACCAGTACTTCCATCTTATCCAGATTAAATTTAAGAAAATTACAAGACATCCACTCTGTAACAATAAGGAGAGTATTTACAAACACATCAGAATTTCCTCTGTCAGATTGAAGTTTAAAGTGCTTTTGCGTGCCGTCGGCGTACCTATAGCAATGGACACCCCAAATCCATCAACACCGACATTAAAGGAGCGACAGAAATGTTAAAAAGTACAAAGGAAGACTATAGAACCCTGAGGAACCCCCAGTTAACAGGAAGGGTAGAAGATGGCTTTGCACAGAGAGACAATTTGCTACTGGTCATGAAGAAAAGATTCAATCCATCTAATAGCTGAGTCTTGAAACCCAAAGCTTATAACTACGTCCAATAAGATACTATAGTCAATGATATCAAAGGCTGCATAGAATTTGAGCAAAACACGTGCATTGGCTTCTGTGTGATTGGACATCAAATGCAAGTCATTCCAAACTGAAGGGACAATTGACTCAGGACTGTGGCCACAAATAAAGCTTGCAAGAAAAGGACAGAGTAGGTTTTCGCCTTCCACAAAATATGATGTTGCAGGAAAGCTAATTTCTCCATTGCTTTTGCCAAGAAAGGTAATAGGGAGGTAGGACTGGACTGGCTACTGGCAGGGTGGGGGTCGGTTTCACTGCCGGTGGGGGCCAGTTTTGTCGCTGGGGACCTGCTGGCCACGATCCTACTTCCACCACTTCTAAATAAACAATGCAAAAGCAAATAGCTTTAAAGGATGCCTAAAGTCTCATGAGTAACTGAGTCCTGAGGCTGGGTTTTGTTGGCAGCAGAGAGTTTGTCTGCTTAGGGGTCGCCACACCGCCAAACCCGCGTGAGAACCACCCGCCAAATAATTAATTTTTTCGTCATTGGCGGGTGATTCCTTTGGTGTTCCCATGGTGGTGCCTATAAAATAGGCACCACCATGGGAACGTCAAAAACTGTTCCAGCACGGCATGGACTGTAAAGTCCATGCCGTGCTGGAACATCTGTGCATGCACACAGAGGGGCACATGTAATGCCCCCCTGTGTGCATCCACAGGGCATGAGGCACAAGGGGGCCCTGTGGGGACCACTTTGTTTCCTCTCCGCCATGGTTTTCATGGAGGAGAAACCACCATGAAAACCCTGGCGGACAGGAAACTCGTAATATGCTTGGCGGGACCACAGCATGCCCGCAAAGCATATGGATGCCTCTGGACCGCTGTGCCACCATCAGGGAATGTCGGTTCCCTAACAGTGTCGGCAGTCCCAGTGCGGCACGACCTCTAGGGTCATAATGTGGTTGTCATAAGACCGCCTCCGCTGCCCCACCACGAGTCTGGCAGTCCTAGGACCGCCAGACTCATAATCGGCCCCTTCGTGTCTTGCACTAGGAAAGCACTTACTTCATGGCACAATGCTCAAAAAATGAACTGCTACCGGACTTACAGGCCGAGTAACCTAATAAAGCTGCTAGACCCACAAGGTATCCACTTGACATGTTTTCTTAAAGTAGGAGTAATACATCTATTTTAGGTGCATGTTTTTACTTATTGTGTTAACCTGGTGAGGCAGTACTGATGGTTCAAGGGACTAGAGCACACACTGCAGTTTGGCTCCATGGTCACAGGTTCATATCCTAGTGGAGCCAATCAGACATTCATTAATCTGAGGCTGATAATAGGCCTAAAGTGAAATGTGCGTTCTACAAATACGCCTTTCATTTTTACTTCATTTTCATCATGTAATGCAGTGGTGCTGTGGTACCGTCAATCAGATCTATGAGTGTGCTTGGGGCATGACTGACTCTGCCTATCGCCTTTTAAGAAGCAAGACTTTGGATAGGACTGATCCTGTCCCGGTCCAGCTGGCCTTTCAGATGTGATCATGATGTGTGATTGACAGTACACAGCACTACTTCTAATTCACTCACTGGTCTGACATGTCTCTGAATCTGCCCAGTTAGCCTATCAGAGGCAATCTGTCATGTGACTGACCTTTACCTAGCCCTAAAGTTGTGATGTTTGCTAATCACAGTTGACATGGGGCCTGTATGTAGATATCGGACTGACCTCTTGCGAGCCTACTACACTTTCATAGGCAGGCAAGGGAGAGGGCGTTATGTATGCAATAAAATACACATTATTCCTTTAGGAACACGAGTCAGGAAAGTAAATGCACTCATTACTAAAATTATACACAAATGGCAACACCACACGTATACACTTGGGCCGGTAAAGAGGTCAAACCAGGACAACCTTCAATAAATCTTCTGGACTTTGCAAGTGAGCAAGGAGATATTAGGAGCTCTGTGATTAATATTGTAGCCTACAATGTTGAGTTCTGAAAAAGAGTTTCTGTAACTTCTCAACCAATTAATGTGTTGTGTCCTTTGTTAATAGTTTGTTACTAACTGACTTTTCCAAATCGCAAGTACAATCACCTTGTTCAAGAATTCTGTTACTCTCTGAGGTGCTTATAGCTTCACAGACCATGCTCATTGACATAGGACTACTGTACATAAATCTCCTAAGTTTGAAAGATCTGCAGCCTTGATTGGTGAGTTACACTCAGCCCGTGTAAGCCCTTCTGAGTGTAATGAGTAGTGCGTGATTGAGCAGAATCCTGTCTGGATCAAAGTGACTCTGTTAAAAGACCTTTCTGAGTTTGTGACTTACAACAGGTTGAATCACCACTACATGAGGAAAAGTAATTCATATCCAAACTCAGCAGAGCTCGCAGTGGCACATACTGTTCTTTCATTGGCCAGGATATACGACGGGAATGTCATACTCCACTGTATGTTAAAAACAATGCTATATCGCCTAAGAATACTAAGTTTCATGTATACAAGAAAATATTCGTTTTCAAAACTCAGCCTTTATTATTGCGTAGGTTGTGTAATTTGAATTTCCTAAGCAGTTACAAAGGCAATTTGACTAGAATGTGATCTAAATAGTACTTTTGTGTTGGGGCTAGCCGCAGCTTTACGAAGAGGGCATCGATCGATAGATACACTGTGGAGAAAATTCCTCCCGGATCTTATTGGGTGTAGAAATATTTGTTTGCAAGAGAGAAGATAGTATATTTCTCAAAAACTCCCTATGTGTCTTAGAACAATTTATGACCCTGCAATCTCAATTTAAGTCTATGGCATTGTCACAGTTGAAATTTCAGCTCAAGTCTCTCGGCAAGCCTTACCCTAAATTTAGATATAAAATACTGTTTAAAAAAGATAAATATAAACGTATTATTTTTTATTGTTTTGAGAGAAAACCATAGCCCTATCTAACATGGAATGGGTCCACAGTGTGTTTCCTTAAGAATGAATCTGTTACCACTAAGAATGGATATGTTACCATTAATGGTTGTTCCAGGCACTTGTCAAAAAATTGATGTCAAAGAAAGGACTTGTAAAGTTTGCAATAGTGGTGTTTAGGGTCTTGATGATGTAATTTTTATTTGTCCAGCATTGCACTTTATGCGTTGTCAATTCTTGAAACCTCTTTTTATTTGATTTTGTGCATTGTCTGTAGATAAGTCCCGTCAATTTATAATATTTCTGAAAAAGTTATGCTCTTAAAATTGTTACATTTCTAAAACTTTTTTTATATCTGTATTGAAACTACATTATTATTGTATTGAATGATTGTTTATTTTGTATAAAATAGGAATGTATATGTGGATCTCTGTGAAGATCCAAATTCATAAATTTGTGGCGGATAAAGGAGGAAACCTACTTAAAAGACTTACAAAAGGTTGAATCACCACTACATGAGGAAAAGTAATTCCTTTCCAAATTCAGCAGAGCCCGCAGTGGTACATACTGTTTTTTCATTGGCCAAGATATACGTCACTGAAGGGGGTGTCATACTCCACTGTATGTTAAATGAATGCATGTACAGGGCTATAGTAAATATTGTGTTTTTCTCTTATCAGCTTTGGAGTTGAAGAAGGTGAGGATGGGGCGGTCAGTGCATCTCCCTTGCCCGCCGGATGCTGGAACCGCGCACTGGATATGGACCCCAAAGTTCCCAAAGTGTGCCAGAGTCAGCGGAGAGGCTTTGTTGATTACCCCTCGAGCATCCACCAGGCTGGTGCAACAATCCCGGTTCAGAGACCGCCTCGCTCTCCAAGACGAGTCGCTGGTACTGAGGAACGTGGTGATGAGCGATTCAGGGGTGTTCACCTGCTATCAGAGGAACGGCACAGGCGTCAGCACAGACCTGCTGGTGGAAGGAGGTAAAGGGTACATAAATGAGGTAGCATGATCCTTCCCGACTGGGGTGGGCTCCTCTGGGCCAGCACCATGCCCACCATCCTCCCATCCAGGTACATGAACCCACCAGTGTAACTCTCTGCACTGTGCTAGAGGCTCCACAGGCACAACATTACACACCAATCACTGTCGCTTCAGAGCTGGAGACCATCCAGACACATCCCTCCAGTACTAGCACCATCCTTTCTCTTCTGAAGACCTCCCCCGCGCCCCAGTCTCACTTCACTCCTCTACTCCCAACCTGATGGTTCCCCCTGACAAACTCTTCACTGTTACATCCGAAACCTCCACTGGAACTCACTCTCACCTCCAGCACTGGAGCCATCAGGAAGTAATGAGGATCACGCAGACCTCCAGCCAATCCTTGCTTTCTGCTGACATCACTGCAGGGGATGTCATGCAGCTAATGTTACTTTACATGAGCTACAAATTCTGCAGACACACGCTGCAACCACCAGGTGGTGCTCACGTGTTGCTTCCAAAGTTTCACATCAGTCGATGTCCTTTCTCATTTAACGTCTTACCACTGCCCGTGAGAGATGTAACACACTAAGGGTCCAATTACGAGTCTGGCTATCCGAGGACCACCAGACTTGTGGAGGCGGGGCGGTGGCGGTCCGGCAATCCGACCGCCCCATTACGACTTGGATGGTCGGACCGCCATCGGACTGCCGACGCCACCTGGCAGTGGGGCAATGGTCCTGAGGCCGCAATATGTTTGGCAGGACCGCCATGGTTCTGCCAAGCATATTACGAGTTTAGTCTCCACCACATTTTTCATGGCAGTTCCACCGTAATGAATACTGTGGCAGAGAGGAAACAAAGGAGGCCCCACAGGGCCCCCTGGTGCCTCATGCCATGTGGATGCACACAAGGTGGCACAACATGTGTCCCCCTGTGTGCATGCACACCAGTTCCTGCATGACATGGACTTAACAGTCCATGCTGTGCCGGAACCTTGTGTGGCGTTCCCATTGCAGTGCCTTTTTCAAAGGCACTGCCGCCTTTGAAAGGGGCACTGCCGCTGGACCGCCATGCTGCCCGGCTGCCAGACCACTTTTAAATTGTAATCTGGTGGGTGGCAGCGACTCTTGGTGAGGCGCGGGGTGGTGTGCCGCCTGCCCCAGCACTGCCAAAAGTCATAGTTAGGCCCTAACTGACTTTACTTGTCTCTGACTTGTCCTTTGTGGACAAAATAAAAAAACATTCAAACTCGCTAACTACTTGCCTGTTCTTGTTCTCTGCTCAGATGGTGTTAACTGTTATTAATTTCCTGCACATAATCATGGCTTGAACATAAGGCCACGGCGCATAACGAAGGAAAGGGAATTTAAGAGCAGTTAACGGGAGAGTGCTTGGTTAATAGCACTTGTCCCTCTGTCTTCCCTAGCACAGCTGAATAAACATGCTTCCCCCATCTCTGTCTGTCAGGCCCCTCCTACTGAGCCTAGAACCAAGCAAACAAAAGTGGTTAGTTTCAACAATCCACGTATTCTGATTGGTTGGCCCAATATCAGCAGTCCAAATATGGTGCTAGTCCCTGATCTAGGCACCAGAATGGCTGGCTTCTTACACACATATGTGCTTTTAGTTTTTAAAGCTATGAGTGAAGGGAGTGGAGTGAGGAGAGAGGTGTCAAGTCTTATGACACATCATACATCTCTGAGAAAGCCTCACATGTTCTAACTAGGCTATATTGTTTTCCACTTTTATCTTGATTTCGTTCCCCCAACAAACGTTTGATCGCTTGGACATTTGCAAGTGCCTATTTGTATGTCACACTGACCCGGGTAAAGATTGGGCGCCCTCAGGTAAAGCATCAGCTTGAGGTTGAAGATAGCCAACTTTAATCCACACAGCAGTATCTGAAGCTAGCTTTCAAAGCCTCCAGGTGCTGCTGACTGGCAGGTCAACATGTAACATTGCACTCAGTTTGTTTGGTTCTAAGTTTTAACTTACTGGAGGATATTACAACTTCCAGCTGTCTAAAATGTGAGTATCTAGAGTTATTTGTACAGCTCGAAACTAGCTGGGAAGAGGCGGATCGCTGAACAGTGGGTGAAGACCCAAGAAAAGAACTGATCATTTGCAAGAGGTTGTTAACTGCTGGACATTAGTGTGTGCTGGGGTAGATTCTGGGAGGGAGCGTTGATTTGCAGCTTTTCTGATGGGAGTTCAGTTCCATATCCTGGGTGCGCGGGTGGAGAAGCCCTGTCTGTCGCGTCCCCCGGACCCACAGATACACCAGACACCGGTAGGGTTAGGTTTCTTTATTACTCGTGCTGTGAGGCGGCTGCACACATCCGTCTCTGTTCCCCTCGCTGTCGATACTGACCTCCCCACACCCCTGACCGGATGTGGTGTCCGGTTCCCCCTTGACCCCTCTGTCTCTGGCAGGGTCCTAGTGCCCTTCCCCAGGTCACTACATCTCCCCCTTTGGTCACAACGAAATGACGAGCACGTCAACCCGTGGATCGGGTGATGGTCATTGGTACAAGCCTGTCAGCTGACGTGTCGGTGTGCTTTCGCCCGTTACATTTCCTCAATTAGTCTCTTGGGCCTCCTGCATGCTCTTCTTGAGCCGGTCTCCACTTGTTGCTCTTCCACTGGTCCTTGCTCCTGTCCGTTGCTTTCTGACCCGTTGTGTTCTGCTATTTCCTCATCTTGATCCTCTTCATGTTTCTCCTTCAGCCCTTTGAAGTGTGAGATATTCCGTGTGATCCTCTTGTGTTCTGATTCCGCCGTGATCATTGGGCCCTTCACTTTCGTTACTGTCAGCGGGTCTTTAGAGAACATGCTGTCAGATTTCCTCTGCTGACGTTGACGCACTATCACTGTGTCCCCTTCCTTCAGGTGTGACGGGATGGCGTGTCGCCTGGCATCTGCGTAGTCTTTCATCTTCCCTTTCGCCTCTCTGTCCTTAGCTGCAATGCTGCTGTTTTCTGGTGCCATGATTGCTTCTACTTGCGGTAGTCTCGTCCTGCATGTCCTTCCCAGTACTAGCTCCGCCGGGCATCTTCCTGTGGTGCTATGTGGCGTGTTTCTGTAGTCTCGTAGCATCTGACACAGAGCTTGGCTGAGCGATATCTGCGCCAGCTTCGCTCTTTGAACTACCTTTTGATGCTCCCCATGAACCTCTCTACCATTCCATTCGCCTGCGGCCACAGCGGAGTTATCTTTCTGTGGTTTACTCCTAGGTAGACCATGAATCGGTGGAACTCGTCTCCTGAGAACGGAGGACCATTGTCTGTTTTCAGTGTCTCTGGTGAGCCCCAGGCTGCAAAAATGTCATCCAATATTGGTAGGGTTGCTGTTGCTGATGTTGATGACACCTGTCGCACTATAGGAAATCGCGAGTACTCATCCATGACTACCAACAGATAATGGCCTGTGTCCAGTGGCCCAAAGAAATCAGCTGCTAGTGTTGTCCACACCGCTCTTGGCAGTTCGGACATCTGTAGTGGTTCAGGCTTGGCTGGTGAGCCCGTCACTTGACAGAGGTGACATGTCATGATGGTGTTTTCCACCATGCGGTCCAGGCCAGGGAACCACACTTTCTCTCTTAGCAGTTTCTTCGTTGCTACCATGCCTCTGTGTGATTCATGAGCCAAATTGACCAGTTGCCGCCTGAGTGCATTCGGGATCACTATTCTGGTTCCTCGCATCATTATTCCTGTGTCTGTCTCAGACAGCTCTTCATGTATTTTCTTTAAAGCCAACATTTCTTCCTTGCATACTCCTTCTCCCCATGTGCAGTTATTGTTGACGTGCTTCCATCTCTGCCTTCTCACTGTCTCCATGGCCAGCTGCAGCGTTGCATCGTCCTCCGTCTCCTTTGCTAGCTCCGCTATTGTTATAGGTGCCGGTGTGTTTTGTTTCAGTATGAAATTTAGGTACTCTTCTGCCATGGATGTCATTGCCTGTGCCTGCGGCAGCGGGTGTCTCGACATGTAGTCTGCCGGGTTGTGTTCCTTCCCTGGCTTGTGTACAATCGTGAAATCGTAGTCCATCAGCCTTATGCCCCAGCGCTCGATCCTGGGTGGCATTTTGGCGGCCGGGCTGCCATAGATTGTTACCAGTGCCTGGTGGTCAGTTATGATGGTGAATGGCTTCCCGTAGATGAACATGTGGTAGTGTTCACACGCCCAGACCACTGCTAGGCTTTCCTTTTCTGGTTGCGAGTGCCCTTCCCCAGGTCACTACACTGTCTTCTGGTCTTTTCCGTCTTGCCTCTCTTCACCTCCAGTCTTGAGCTGTTGTGGCCTCTGGCATGGCATCGTCCACCTGAGGTAGCTGGTTTCATGACCAGGTAGGTAGTGGTGGAATTTCTGATGGTCTTGTAGGTCATGAAGCATGTCTTGAAGATGATCCAGGCCTGGAGGGGAAGCCATGTAGTTTCTTGAGCTCTGGGCTGATGTAATCGAAGTTGTGTGCGCCGGGTGTAGGATGTCTCTCATAATGAGAAAGTGGTGTCTGGAAGGATGTTGAGCATAGGCTTGCCTCCATCAAGGTGGGAGATGAGCAGGGCTTGCACTACCATTTTTGAATTCAGTCTCTGGTAAAAATAACTTCACTTTCTTCAAGGGATGGAGCTGGTACAACACTTTCTTGTTTTTTCTGTGGATGTGTCTCGTCAATCTGAATTCCATGTCAACGGTGACTCCAAGTGATTTAGCATTCTTTGTGAGCTGATGTCAACATTATCTAGGTTCATGTTGTAGAGCCAGGCATTTGTCGTTTAGAGGCATTGGCAAATAAGAGAATTTCAGTCTTTGTTGGGCTCAGATTTAGGTAGGTACTTGTCATCCATGTCAGGATTGACTCAAGGCAAATTTTCAGTCGCTGAACGTCGTTGAGAGAGAGGATTTTGAGGTAGAGTCGAGTGTTGTCGGTGTACTGATAGATCTTCATGTTGTCACTGGTTAGTGCGGCCCATGAGGGTGCATGGAGAGGTGGACGGTGATGGAAGAAATGATGAAACCCTGGGGCAGTCCAAAGAGGCAGAGTTTCCAGGATGTGATAGTGGTTCTCCGTATGAGTGACAGACGTTACTGAGGTAGAACCTAAGCTATTACCGGACCATGTTGTGGATTAGAAAAAAGAGAAAGGTACCCCCTAAAGCTACTTTAACGGTCCAAGAGTAAGGGGGAAGAAACAATAATCTGTAAGGACACTCTTGTCTGACCTGAAGTTATTTAATAAATGGTCTCTAAGAGACTCAAAAAGGCAGGCATATCTAGTAAAAGACAAAGCAAACCATCTAAATTTATAAAAATATCAAAAATATTTATTTTTCTTTTTTTGTATTCATCATACTCATTTTTTCTTTCTACAGAAACTAATTCATGAACAATAATTTAAGAATAAAACACATAAATTCATATTGTTTACAAACAAACAACAACGAAATCACAAATAAAATAACGTAAACATCTACATATATAAGTTAACTTAAACTGTTGAAGTTGAATCAATAAACAAATTATGAATCATAACAGTGTAAGTGGATTAGTACTTCATGGTTGACTGTCTCCAAGGCTGCAGAAACATCGAGTGGTAACATCAGGCGGGGGTCTTTCCAGTCATTGATGAACCCTGATTGGATGCACTGGCGGGGGTCTTTCCTGTCATTGATGAACCCTGATTGGATGCCCTGGCGTGGGTCTTTCCTGTCATTGATGAACCCTGATTGGATGCCCTGGCGGGGGTCTTTCCTGTCACTGATGAAGCCTGATTGGATGCACTGGCAGGGGTCTTTCCTGTCATTGATGAACCCTGATTGGATGCCCTGGCGGGGGTCTTTCCTGTCATTGATGGAACCTGATTGGACGCCATGAGTAAGTTGTTCCTGCTGGTCTGTCCCAGTGGCTTGGTGGAGACAGCCTGCTCAGTAAATTAATCTCTGAAGGATAAATAGGTGATTGGGTGGAATGATCAAGCTTATGTGGATCCAGCGTTGATTTCACAGCAGTGGCTGGATTTTTTCAGTCTTCAGGGGGTCTGGGTAGGTCTTGTGCCTGAGGGCGGCACTGACAGTGCTGGGCAATGGCATGAGGGCATCTACTCAAGGAGATTAAGTTACAAAAGAAGTAAGAATGTCATCTCCACAGGAGGTGGCCTTGTGTGAGTTGAAGATGTCAGTGAGTGCAGCGGGTGACAGGGAGTTGAAGGTATTCCACTTGGGGGTGGAGCAGAGGGCGTGGGAGGTGCCCTGGATGTCTGTTTCATGTTGCCAGTGGGGCGTGGGAGGTGCCCTGGATGTCTGTTTCATGTTGCCAGTGGGGCGTGGGAGGTGCACTGGGGATGTCTGTTTCATGTTGCCAGTGGGGCGTGGGAGGTGCACTGGATGTCTGTTTCATGTTGTCAGTGGGGCGTGGGAGGTGCCCTGGATGTCTGTTTCATGTTGCCAGTGGGGCGTGGGAGATGCACTGGATGCTCGGTTTCATGCTGACAGTTTGGGGTGGGAGGTGCCCTGGAGGTCTGTTTCATGTTGCCAGTGGGGCGTGGGAAGTGCACTGGATGTCTGTTTCATGTTGTCAGTGGGGCATGGGAAGTGCCCTGGATGTCTGTTTCATGTTGCCAGTGGGGCGTGTGAGATGCACTGGATGTCTGTTTCATGCTGCCAGTGGGGCATGGGAGATGCACTGGAGGTCTGTTTCGTGTTGTCAGAGGGGTGTGGGAGGTGAACTGGATGTATGTTTCATGTTGCCAGTGGGACGTGGGAGGTGCACTGGGGATGTCTGTTTCATGTTGCCAGTGGGGCGTGGGAGGTGCACTGGATGTCTATTTCATGTTGCCAGTGGGGCGTGGGAGGTGCACTGGATGTCTGTTTCATGTTGCCAGTGGGGCGTGGGAGGTACACTGGGGATGTCTGTTTCATGCTGCCAGTGGGGCGTGGGAGGTGCACTGGATGTCTGTTTCATGCTGCCAGTGGGGCAAGGGAGATGCACTGGAGGTCTGTTTCGTGTTGTCAGAGGGGTGTGGGAGGTGCACTGGATGTCTGTTTCATGTTGTCAGAGGGGTGTGGGAGGTGCACTGGATGTCTGTTTCATGTTGCCAGTGGGGCGTGGGAGGTGCACTGGGGATGTCTGTTTCATGTTGTCAGTGGGGCGTGGGAGGTGCACTGGATGTCTGTTTCATGTTGTCAGTGGGGTGTGGGAGATGCACTGGATGTCTGTTTCTTGTTGCCAGTGGGGCGTGGGAGGTGTACTGGATGTCTGTTTCATGTTGCCAGTGGGGCATAGGAGATGATGCACTGGATGTCTGTTTCATGTTGTCAGTGGGGCATGGGAGGTACACTGGGGATGTCTGTTTTATGTTGTCAGAGGGGTGTGGGAGGTGCACTGGATGTCTGTTTCATGTTGTCAGAGGGGGGTGGGAGGTTCACTGGATGTCTGTTTCATGTTGTCAGAGGGGTGTGGGAGGTGCACTGGATGTCTGTTTCATGTTGCCAGTGGGGCGTGGGAGGTGCACTGGGGATGTCTGTTTCATGTTGTCAGTGGGGCATGGGAGGTGCACTTGATGTCTGTTTCATGTTGTTAGTGGGGCGTGGGAGATGCACTGGATGTCTGTTTCATGTTGCCAGTGGGGCGTGTGAGATGCACTGGATGTCTGTTTCATGCTGCCAGTGGGGCAAGGGAGATGCACTGGAGGTCTGTTTCGTGTTGTCAGAGGGGTGTGGGAGGTGCACTGGATGTATGTTTCATGTTGCCAGTGGGGCGTGGGAGGTGCACTGGGGATCTCTGTTTCATGTTGCCAGTGGGGCGTGGGAGGTGCACTGGGGATGTCTGTTTCATGTTGCCAGTGGGGCGTGGGAGGTGCACTGGATGTATGTTTCATATTGCAAGTGGGGCGTGGGAGGTGCATTGGGGATGTCTGTTTTATGTTGTCAGTGGGGCGTGGGAGGTACACTGGGGATGTCTGTTTCATGTTGTCAGAGGGGTGTGGGAGGTGCACTGGATGTCTGTTTCATGTTGTCAGAGGGGTGTGGGAGGTGCACTGGATGTCTGTTTCATGTTGCCAGTGGGACGTGGGAGGTGCACTGGGGATGTCTGTTTCATGTTGTCAGTGGGGCGTGGGAGGTGCACTGGATGTCTGTTTCATATTGCAAGTGGGGCGTGGGAGGTGCACTGGATGTCTGTTTCATGTTGTCAGTGGGGCGTGGGAGGTACACTGGGGATGTCTGTTTCATGTTGTCAGAGAGGTGTGGGAGGTGCACTGGATGTCTGTTTCATGTTGTCAGAGAGGTGTGGGAGGTGCACTGGATGTCTGTTTCATGTTGCCAGTGGGGCGTGGGAGGTGCACTGGGGATGTCTGTTTCATGTTGTCAGTGGGGCGTACGAGGTGCACTGGATGTCTGTTTCATGTTGTCAGTGGGGTGTGGGAGGTGCACTGGATGTCTGTTTCATGTTGTCAGAGGGGTGTGGGAGGTGCACTGGATGTCTGTTTCATGTTGCCAGTGGGGCATGGGAGGTGCACTGGGGATGTCTGTTTCATGTTGTCAGTGGGGCGTACGAGGTGCACTGGATGTCTGTTTCATGTTGTCAGTGGGGTGTGGGAGGTACACTGGGGATGTCTGTTTCATGTTGCCAGTGGGGCGTGGGAGGTGCACTGGGGATGTCTGTTTCATGTTGTCAGTGGGAGGTGCACTGGATGTCTGTTTCATGTTGTCAGTTGGGCGTGGGAGGTGCACTGGATGTCTGTTTCATGTTGTTAGTGGGGCGTGTGAGGTGTACTGGATGTCTGTTTCATGTTGTCAGTGGAGCGTGGGAGATGCACTGGAGGTCTGTTTCGTGTTGTCAGTGGGGCGTGGGAGATGCACTGGAGGTCTGTTTCGTGTTGTCAGTGGGGCGTGGGAGATGCACTGGATGTCTGTTTCATGTTGCCAGTGGTGCATGGGAGGTGCACTGGCTGTCTGCCTCATGTTGCCAGTGGGGTGTGGGAGGTGCACTGGGGATGTCTGTTTCGTGTTGTCAGTGGGGCGTGGGAGATGCACTGAATGTCTGTTTCATGTTGCCAGTGGGGCGTGGGAGGTGCACTGGCTGTCTGTTTCATGTTGTCAGTGACCTGGTGTTTATTGTCTCAGTGCAGAAGTGATTGATGGCATTACATTTGTCTACTGATGGTGGATGGCAGGGTCTGGTATGGAAGTGATGCCGTGCTTGATAGGTTTGAAGAGTTCTTTGCTGCTGTTGGCTGTTTTTCTGATAGTGGTCTTGTTGAAGGTGGTCCTGCTTGTAGTGATTGTAGTGATGAGGTGTCTGTGTCTGGAGAGTAGCACTTTTGAGTTGGGTGAGGGCAGCTTGGAGATTGTCCCTTCTCCATTTCTTTTCTTGTCTGAGTAATCAGAAACATTCCATCAAGCTGCTATGAACATAATCACTTTCAAAAACCTGCCCTACACACAGTGGTAACTGCATTCAAGTAATGCCATCTTGCAAAATGCATCAAGTTCCTGCACTCTGTTTTAAAAATAAAGAACACGTTTTTAACAGTTGTTTTATAGAACAACACTGGGGGAGCCTGGAGGTCTCCCGTTAACAGAGCAGTGTGCGAATAAATATTGAAATGCATTTCATTTGACATAAGTGTAATCCAAGTTAAATGCCATCACATTAAATATATACTTTATTGTGTTTTTCGGTTCTATCCTTTTTTCTTTGTTTCCTGTTTCATTCTCCTTCTTTCATTTTCTTTATACCCTTTTCCTTCTTCTTTTTTTGCCTTCTCCTCTCACTCTTTTCTCTTTGTTTCCTTCCTCTGTCATTCATATATATCTTGTCATTTTCTTTCTTTTTTCTTTTCCATCATCTGCCTTCCTTCTCCTTTTCTGTCTCCTTACCTTTTCCTTGGTTTCTCCTCCTTCTCCTCCAGGGTGCTTCAATAATATCTCCATCAGCCTCTTCCCCCAGCAGAAAGTCCTCTTCTGCAAAGTCTGCAAGACGATAGATCCATTGCCCGATGCCGCCCTGGCCTACTCTTGGACAGTTAATGGTTTACCACCCCCGACGGACGTGATCCTAGGAAAATCTGGTGCTCGGGTTGTTCTAGACCTGGCTAGTAAGGAACACTGGGGGAGATGGAGGTGCTCATCGCTGGAGAACCCTACCTGGCAGGCAGAGTATTGCTTCGAACCCACCGACAACTACGACTATCACCCCCCTTTGGATATAGAAACGGAAGGCGGTAAGCAACCAGCGTGGATTGTTAGATCAGAGAAGTAGTTTATTGAAAATAAGAATTCCACTTAGAGGTGTCTAGAAGGTTCTTCTATGTCCATTTAATCACTGGCCCATCGGGGTCTCCTCAGCTGTGGCGGTTCTATCCAATGACCAGCCAATCTCCAGTGGACCTTCTCACAGCCCCTTTGAGAAGAGCAGAGCATGTGTAAAGAGGGCGAAAGGACTGTATAACTGATAAATGGGGAAGTGAGAGAGCATATTGTGTCTGAATCAAGTCTACCACCGCTCTGTGCCTGAAGCCATGGGGAGAAAAAAAGAGTCCAGCCGAAGGGTTGAGGACAAGCAAAAGTGAGACTTTTGGGAATCACAGGTCTTCTCTTCCCACCGGTGGGTCAGTTGTCCCACAGTGGGTTTAAATTTTTAAAACCCCACAGTAAGCAGATGAGGGGTTTACCCTTTATTCTCTTTAGACCCCACTTGCTACATACTTGAGCCTCATGTAGATAGGAAATTAAGAAAAATGTATCCCCAGTCAGTGTCTCTTAAAGATCCTCACTTAACAAACTTCAACACAGCCTATTTGGGTTCAAGGACATTTCACTGCAGAACATTTATCATCATATGCGGCGGTGACTGCCTTGCGGTGAAATCTCCACCAAGACCAGGTTTATTATTTTTTTATTTGCCACCCTTCCTTCTCACTACAACTTTTCTGTGTTTTGTTTGTGGAGTTGGAAAAGTGACATCCAAGCTAAGCAAGGAAAGGCAGACTGTGAAGCAGATGTGAATCTGTATTCCATGGTCTGTCTCCACCCGTACTCCCATTCTTTTTTTTATTTTTTATTAGGTCTGGTGTTAACCAAGAGCTTTCAATTTTGCTATAACAAATTATGGACCTTATTCACAAACTGCACTTTGTAGTGCGTTTTGTAGTACTACAAAACGCACTACAAAGTGTAAGTTGTGCCTATATTATATGTGCGGAGTTCTCCGCCCCGATTGCAGAGTCTCTGCCCATGTAAATATAGATTTTAGTAGTAAATGTGGGAGGGACAGGGGAATGAGTGGCAAAACTGGCAGACTTGCTATTGAAGGGGATGGGATTAGGGAGTAATAAGAGGGGTTTAGGGAGTGTCTGGGAGGGGTTTAGGGAGGGATTCCATCGCCTCACACAAGATTAAGGGCCTGATTTTTATATTGGTGAAGAAGGTACACTGTTGCAATGGCAACAAGGTTCCCTCCCCACCAATATAGTGGTCCACCCGCCAAACTTATTGGCAGGCGGACTTTAATTTAGCCACGCCAGAGTCTACTGTGTCTCCGCAATGGCCAAACTCCTCTGTCAGCTCTGGGCAGTGGCGTAACAAAGGCTCCCACGGTGCGGGGGGGCCCAGGCTCCAGGGGGCCCCTTTAGCAAAAGTGATAGGTATGGGGTCGGGGAGGGAGGGCCCCCTCAATGTACTTTGCAGGGGGGGGCTCAAGTTTCATTACGCCACTGGCACTGGGAATAAGGACTGTCTGAGAAATGGCTACATGTCGGCCCGCCCAACTCAGATGGGCGGATATGTAGTCATTCTGTTACTGTTTCTTACCGCCAGGTAAATCTGGCAAACAGAAACAGTAAAAACATCATGATGCTCCCCCCTCCATGGGAGAAGCCTCCCATAGGTGGTGAGCGTTACCTTTCTTCTTTTCAGAAAGAAAATCCCGTTTTGGCATTTTCTTTTTCTAAAAGGAAAAATACTGTTTGCTACAGGGCTGCGTCCTTCTAACGCAGCCTCGTAGCAAACAATAAAATGCACTGGCATGAACCGCTGTGACAGCGGTTCTTGCCAGTGTCTTTATAAATGACCGCCTGCTGCTTACTCAGAACTTGTGAATACCAAACGTAGTCAACTTACTATAAAGTGTAAATATGCTAAAAAGTGTAACTTCCGTTTGTGAATCAGGCCCCCTATATATAATGCGTCATTCACATTTTTCTTCTGCCCAATACAGCATATAGCATGGGGCATTGGTTCAGCCCTCTTCAGTTTTTTGCTAACTTCACTGTGAGTGACGGCATTCTTCCTTTTCACTAGGAGCAAATCCCACATCTAATGTAGTTCCCTTAATTGCCAGGGACCACTATGGCAATGCCTATTTTTGAGATCAAAACTTATTTTTGTTTTTAGCCATTTTTTAATATTGAAGAGGCCCAGCAGCTTCCCAAACAAAACAGTTTTGCAAAACCACGACAAAACGAATTGACAAAGCATTGGCAAAGCCAAAATGCTGGTGGCTACTGCCTTACTAATTGGCTTTGCCAATGCTTGTTTACCTTAGGGTGCCCCCTTCCACTTCTCTGTCATCCTGTTTCTCCCCCCTCTGTTTTTTATTTCACTGCCCGCACCTCCTATGTTGTGTTATCCCATGGTGTGGTGCAACTGGGGAAATGTTTGTCAGCGGGGAGGCAGCAGAATTAAGACAGCTTGCCACCTCAAACATGTGGGACTGAACAGAAATTTGAAGCAACCATCCTTACAGGACTGTGTCTTTTCTCTGCAGATGCTGAATCAGAGGCCTCCTGGAAGTCACTCATCAAAGTCTTGATGGTGGGAGGTGCTGTTCTAGTTCTCCTCCTAGTGGCCATTTTGTTTGCCTGTTATTTCAAGAGGAAATCGGCGCAGAGGTGAGAAGGAGCCAATGATGAGGGAACGAGGGGGGGTCAAGGTTCGCTCGTTAGTGTAAATCTACTGACTTCCACAACACTCTCGAATACACTGTCCGTTGTTTTCTACTCAATACATGCCATTTGAGTGCTTTGTCAGGCTAGAAAAGATGCATATAAAATGAACTTTGCATAATGTTGAAACGTGCCCATACCAAATACTGGAAAGCAGTAGAAAGACCATTGGGCCATATGTACGAACCATTTTTGTGGGTCGCAAACTGCCCGATTTGCAGATTCCGGCTGTTTGCGACTGCCAAAATGCTTTTTGACATGTACAAAGCCCAAATAGTGATTGGGTAACATGTTACCAAATCGCAATTTGGGTTTTGAGAATCAGTATTAGGAAGGGGCGTCTTTAGGGCGTCCCTGCCTAATACCGATTCGCAATGGTATGTTTGAATGATATGCGACCGAAATGCGGTCGCAAAACATTCTCATTTTACAGCCATTTGAAAAATAGTAGTAACCCATTTCCAAACGAGAAGGGGTACCTATGGGACCCACTTTCCCTTTGAGAATGGTTTGAATTTTTTTTTTTAAGAGCAGGCCGAGGGACCACTGCCTGCTTGTGTGACCACTGCCTGCTCTTAATAAATGAAAAGAACACTTTTAATTTCTTTTTTAACTACATCCCATTTTACTTTGTGAACATGGGCAGCATTTCAGAAAAAGATTGCTTTATTGAAACTCAATCACAGACATAATGATCTGCTGACCCCAGCAGGCCACCATCCCTGTGATGGCTGCGATTCCTAATGGGTCGCAAATTACGACCTACCTCATTATTATTCATGAGGTAAGCCGATTTGCGACCCATTAGGAATCACTATTGAAATCTTTTAAGTTTTCATACATTACGAATTGCGATTTCCTAATTACGATTCGCTAAGAATTGCAATTAGCAAATCACAATTCTGAAGTTTTGTATATGTGGCCCATTGTGCTCTTTCTGAATAATGTTAATTAAAACTAAATATTAGTTACAAAATTGTGAATTTGCCATATCATTAATACAATAAAACTATTTTTTTAGAAATCAGATAATGGAGAAACCTAGGGTAAGGGTGAGTCGGTATTTCAGCCAAGCTATCTGACTGATGTTAGGATGCAAAACATTACACCGCTCCTATTTTTGCTGTCGAATTATATTTATCATTCTTATAAACGCCTTTTGAAGAGTGATCGGACGTACAACGAGAAGGAAAAAATGAATATAAAATGAACTTAGCTCACTATAAACAGCTGCTTCAGAAAACTAAACAAGACTACTATATACAAAAAAAAAAAAATAGTGCTAAATTCTCGACAAAAGAATTGTTTAAGACAGTAACTGCACTAGCACACCCAGCACTCCCACCTATCTTGGCGAGCCAAGAACTATGTGAGAATATAGCGAAATTCTTTTTCAACAAAGTTGAGGCTATTTTTTCAACCTTTGCTGGATCGACAGTTAATAGAGGATCTGGAGATACAGCAATTCCAAAGTCAGGAACAAACGCTTCACCACAATATGAAAATTTTGCCACAGTTACAAACATCCGGGACTTACTTATGACCACGAAATCAGGTTCTCCATATGATCCATGTCCTACGTCAATAGTGCAACTTGTACCCGAGCCTGTCACTACAACTTTGACTTCAATTATAAATGCTATGTTTAGAGAAGGGTACTTCCCTAAAGTATGGAAAAAAGCATCCATTCTGCCGCTTCTCAAAAAATCTAGTCTTGACCCATCTAGTCTTAACTTTAGGCCCATTTCCAGACTCCCTCTTCCAGAAAAAATCACCGAGAAATTTATGAACTCTCAACTCAGTGTGTTCCTAGAAGAGGCAGAGGTGCTGGATCCCACCCAATATGGCTTCCGGAGGGGTCACAGTACGGAGACAGCTCTTCTCAAATCCACGGAAGAAGTCAGAGTCATACTCGACCAGGGAGGAAAAGCGGCCATGATAATGTTGGACCTCTCAGCGGCCTTTGATATGATCCTTCATGCTTTGCTGATGCAACGGCTGCTTGAGATTGGGGTCCAAGGTACTGCCTGGAAACTACTGAAATCTTTTTATCCGACAGACTTCAGATTGTTTCCCTTGGCAACATTACTGCAAAACCATTCACTCTGCCCTGTGGAGTTCCTCAGGGATCATCGATGAGCCCAACACTTTTTAATATATATGTTTCATCACTGGCCCCCTTGATTGAATTCTTTGGTTTTAAGCTGACGACATATGCTGATGATACCCAAATTGTGATCTCTGTTTTACCAGACAGGCAACAGGAAACGGCACACCAATTCCGTGATTGCATGTCAGCAGTAGGTGTCTGGATGGCTCAAAACTGCCTATAACTTAACTCCAATAAAACCGAGGTGGTCCTATTCGGAAATGATCCGAACTTTTGGACCTTAGCATGGTGGAAGGATACACTGGGCCCTTTACCTACTCCCATTAATAAGGTAAAAAACCTGGGAGTTTACCTGGATAACAAACTTAGCTTTAGGGAGCAGGTGAATGTGGTAGCTTCATCGGTATCATTTACTCTTAAATCCTGTAAGAAAATCTTGCCGTTCCTGCCTAAAGACTGCCAACAGACAGTCATCACGGCTTTAGCCATGTCGAAACTAGACTACTGCAACAGTTTGTAACTTAGTTTACAAGAAGGGCTCATGAATAAACTGCAGCTTCTGCAGAATGCGGCTGCCAGACTACTCACCGGCACGCCAAAAAATGCCTCAATCTCGGCTGAGATTAGAAGGCTTCACTGGCTGCCAGTTAAGAAATGTGTACAGTTCAAGGCGCTATGTATGGTACATAAAGCCCTTCAAGGAACAGGGCCTAGTCATTTAAAAATGCTATTTCAATGGTACACTCCATCAAGAGCATTACGCTCGGCAAAAGCAAAATTGGTGTCGGTACCTCTGGTAAAGAAAGCCAACTGGGGCGGTAGAAGATTTGGGGTAGGTGCTGCCAAGGCTTGGAATGGTCTTCCGCTGCACCTCAGATGCATTACTAATCTACTCGCATTCAGGAAGGCCCTCAAAACGTGGCTTTTCACCAATTAATATCTTCCTGTTTACGTTCACCAAGTAGGGTCTCAGTAGGACTTCAGTCAGCGCCAGGACACCTTCGGGTAACAGTCGCGCTTTAGAAGTAACAATAACATAACATAACATAATAGAAGCGTGTATATAATGTCCCACCAGCTGGAAGTCTTGGTGTTTCTGGCTCCTCAGTTTTCCAGAGGTTCAATTACCTGTCCCGGGTTAGTTTAGCACCCAAGGATGGGCACAGAACTCAGCAGCCCAGAGCCCAGGGAAGAGATCTAGCAGGGACAGAGTGGCAAGAATGCATGAAACTGGAGTTGGAGCTGTCTGTCGCAGCATAGCTTATGCGATCTGACTGCACTCTCACTTGCTGGCTGAGGCTGGACCAGCAGCATAGCTGCTTGAACCCTCTAGTGTGCCATACTTGCTGGTGGGAGCAGCACAGGAGCTGCCTGAGCTCCCTAGTGTGCCAAGGTTGCTGGTGGGAGCAGCACATGAGCTGTCAGTGCTCTCTAGTGTGCCGCATGTGCTTGCGGGAGCAGCTCGGGAGCTGCCTGAGCTCCCTAGTGTGCCGCATGTGCTTGCGGGAGCAGCACAGGGGCTGCCTGAGCTCCCTAGTGTGCCGCATGTGCTTGCGGGAGCAGCACAGGAGCTGCCTGAGCTCCCTAGTGTGCCGCATGTGCTTGCGGGAGCAGCACAGGAGCTGCCTGAGCTCCCTAGTGTGCCGCATGTGCTTGCAGGAGCAGCACAGGAGCTGCCTGAGCTCCCTAGTGTGCCGAATGTGCTTGCGGGAGCAGCACATAAGCTGTCGGTGCTCTCTAGTGTGATGCATGTGCTTGCGGGAGCAGCGTGGGAGGTGCCAGTGCTCTCTGGCGTGCCTTGGGGGCTTTGAGAGCTGCTAGGAGCAGCAGATTGCACAAGAGTGTGCAAAATAGGATGGAGATGGTCTCTGAGAAGTTGCTCTACATGTCCTATTGGGTACCCAGGAGGGGACATTTGAGGATGTGGGATACCCCTGATGTCCTGGGGAGAGCGCTCCGGGGCAGTGACAGCTGAACGAGAGGAAGGGTGGTTGCTCCTTTACTGTGCGCACACAATACACCATACTGGGTGCCCTTTTTATGACTTCCCTTAGCGTGAGGATCAGTGCTGGGCTGGGAACTAAAAGCCCTGGCAAATTTGATCAGACCACTGCTTATTCTGCGAGTAGCGAGCAAGCTTGAGCACTGCAAGGGGGTTCTTGGGGGTGGGGGGGAGGGATTCTTCCCCCACGAAAATTTTGAAAATATTTGCAAATATGATGCGTTTCACAACACATTTTTTTTATGATAGAACCTTGTCCAATCATTGAATGGATGTATGGAGTTTGCAGACATGGCTGCATAGCTCAATGAGTGAATGAATGACTAGTTAGATGTGTGAGGAGTGGGTGGATGAAGACTTTTAGCAGCCTGGAGCAAATGGTCTCAATGCACTGACCATGGGTATGCTCTGGTTTTCATTTTAGCTTCTCCAATTAAACATCACCCTCCCAAACAACTACCACCACCGCTCAAATGGGAAGAAGAACCAAGTCTCCCTTGTATGATCAGTTGGTTTCCTTTGAGGTCCATTTAATGTCCTTGCGGTGTATAACCAGCGGGCAGGTATAAGGGCCCCCTCCAGTTGGGAATCAGAAGGGATCCTCATGTACGGAGGTCTAAGCAACAAATTCTCAGTGTGTTTGCTAGTAATTGGAGTGCCGGGTGTAGTACTAGGAGCCATTATTAGACGAGGCTCAATTTTTACAGCTGTCTGCTTATAGATGGGTGGGGGTAGGAAATTATGGAGGCACTACACCAAAGTGTGTAAGTCTACCCCTGGAATGAGATCTTGGATCAGTTGGAGATCATACCTTGGTCAGTATGGCCAAGTGGTTCATGCCACAAGTGCAAAGGTGAATCCCGCAATACTGAGACTATTTTGAAACTATTTGTCTGTTTGTGGGCTCAGCTATTTGTGCCATCAGGCAAAAAATGTACTTCAAGTTCTTTGAGGTTTGAAGTCCTAGATAAGCTATGAGGATGACAACGGGGCACAGAAGGGAACATCCATCCATGGAGGAAGGTGGTTAAGCAAGGGCGCATTAGCCTCCAAGTTTGAAGGTAACTGAAACTTGGTGGAATATTTACATGGCCAGATCAAATAGATACATGGAACCTAGGGTGGTCTGCTTGTACACTTTAAGGCTGTGATATGCCCCACAGTTTAAGGTGCTGGTGTAGTCAACCATTGAACATATACCTAATGGTAAATGCTTGTGCAGAGGCATTGCATTAAGCACTCACAGAGTGGTGTCTTAGGTATCAGCTGGGGGAGGGCGGGATCGCCAATGACCTCATTGTCCTGTGGCAGAATTTCCAACAGCAGAAAAAGGGGCTACCCAAATAATTCGGACTGATTTACTGGACTGACCCCTTAGCGGGGTGTTGATTTGTGTGTGCACTGGACTGGCAGGAGGGGGGACTGACCTGCTGGTGGTCCTAGACCTTTCTGCCCTACCCCGGGATGCCTGGAGTTGAACATTTTTGGGGGTATTGCCTGGTGACAGGTACCCCGGCATACATGGAGGGCTATGCGGTGCCGTGGTATATGTGTTGGTATGGAACTGTGGGTATTGCCCATTCCTCTGTGAGATGTAGGGGAAGATGTCACCAATTAATGCTTGCCAATAATCTCTCCGATGCCCTTAGTAGAGGGCACGGGTGGCACTATTCTTGGGAGTTGCGCTGTAATGGAAAAGTGGAGACATTTGTTTTATTGCTTGTACAACCTTTGAGCTGTTTGCTGATCTTACGTCTTTAATTCTCATAACAATGTCTTCATAACTATGGTTTTCATTTCTTGCTGATACTGTGTGTATGAACGGCTATATCTTGGTTGAACCACCATAATCGAAGTTGTCTCACTCCTTTGGAGGCAGTTCAGTGGGAGCAGCGACTTGCACATTGTGAGCGCACTATGGCTCCTCACTGGGTGACCGTGTGAAGATATTGTGTGACACGGTAGCACCTGCGATGGAGGCTGCTGGCGCATGAACACAGCACACAGTGTGGAATGGTTGGTGGCTTACTCCCGAAGACCCCAATGAGGTCACTCTCTTGCTCTTTGTTTTCAGTTGCACTCTCCGCTCCTTTTTCTTTTTCTTCTTCTCCTTAGTGTCTCATTCTCAAATGGCAATTCAGGTCTCCACGAGGGGTAGTGAGTAATGGCTTCATCGACAACACACATGTGAAGGAGAGTGGTGGAAGGAGGGATGAACCGATAGCCTTTCAAAAACACATAGATGGCCCACTCAACATTGTGTCCCTCCAGGTGGGGAATCCAAATGTTCTTGGCGATTCCCTTCACGAAACGCTCCCCTCCTCTTTTCCCTTTTATATTCAGGTGCTTTGTTTCTAAAGACGCAGGATACTCGTGCACATCTTGACTGTGGAAGGGAGATCCCTTGTCCATCCTTAAATCATGAATAATGCCATGCCTGGCTATGATTTTGCCTATTTTTGGAATTAGTTCATCCACTGATATAGAGGGTGTCATCTCTACCTGCAGGTCATCTATAACTACTGACATGTATCCTCCACCAGAAAGTGAGCCAAATGCACACTGGCATGGGCCTAAGGGAAAGGACACATTTCCTCCGCTATGATCGGTGCCAGTAGTTTGGTGCCTGATGCATCTTCTACCTTCTGGTCAAGCCCAGGGAACCGGACCTTAGAGCGGAGCCTGTTTTTTGTCTTCAAAACCCCTTGATGGCCTACGTGTACAAGCTATACAGCTCTCTGATTGAGGGCTTGAGGGATGACCAGTATGTTACCTCTTAGGGGGGAACCATCTTGCGTCACGGCTAACTCAGGACCTGCATTGTGGAGGAAACAAAGTGACATCTGGGTCATGCATCCTTGTTTGAACTGGGCACGGATTTCATCAGCCACATCTGGAAGTGTGCATGCGCACTTCCGCTCCTTGAGGAGACTGTGGAGCTCGTATACAGATTCTTCCGATTTCTGTTTCACTTGTCTCTGGAGGATCTGCTCGTAATCGGGGTTGGCGAATGGAACAAAATAGGCATTCAGGGCTGTAACCAAAGTGGTTTATGTGAGTGGTGGGGCTGTTTCACCTGCTGTGCGGGAGAGTTTGTAGACCCTTCTGCTGTGGGAGTCTCTGAGATGATCATCTGGAACAGCTGTTGCAGCAGAGTTTGCTTCTAGTCCATTGGTCTTCAAACTTTCTAATGCAGCGTCACCCCCGTGAAAAAGAAAAAAACATTAGGGACCCCTCAAAATATTTCACAATTGTTCAATTACATTGGCAAAGTTTAAATATGTCTAGACTTATTTGAAAATTGCTGTTAAATTTTGTTACCGTTTTAAAATTGCAATCAAATACATGATTCCCGAACATGCTATTCTGGTCAGGCAGGCCTTACTAATGTGTAAAAGTATACACAGTGTAATTATTAGAAATGGGGGTGGGGGTTTTGAATAATAATAATAGTTGGAGTCCCATCCCATCTGACACATACTCCCAGCTAGGATATGAAAGACTAAACATGTTAGTGATGGCCCATTACACACCAGCTTACTGCTGCTCATTTTATTTCAGCATAAAACAAAGCACTGTTATCAGCATAATGCTTCTTTTGGCCAAAAATCAGGAGCCTGCTGGAATCACTTGGATCTAGGGGGTCCCGCCCCGCAGTTTGAAGACCCAAAGCTTCCGCAGTGGCAGTATTCATCCACCTCTCGCTTCACATTTGATGTGCTTTGTTTTGTCAGTGCTGTCGATAACCTTTCTTTCAGCGGGTTGTCGTGTGGTCACACTGCCCTCTAGTGGTGATTTGCAGTCCTCATATTGAGGGTGCTGGAGTGTGGACAGAATCGGCATGCTTCCTATCAGTGGTGTAACAATATCCCTTGCAGCCTATGCGGCAGTAGCGGTCGGTGGTGGGAGTGCCGCCGGACGCTGACGTGGGGCGGGGGAGGGGCAGGGTGGGGGGTAGTAAACTACGGATTACGGGCGATTACAGGTAAGTACACATATAAATAAATAAAACAAATTTCGTTTCTCACGCTGCATCGCCAAATGTGATGCAGCGCGAGAAACGAAATTCGTTTTATTTATTTGTGTACTTACCTGTAATCGCCCGTAATCCGTAGTTTACTACCCCCCACCCTGCCCCTCCCCCGCCCCAGGTCAGCGCCCGGCGGCACTCCCACCACCAACCGCTACTGCTATGCGGTGCGGTGAGCCTGAGATCTAGGGGGCCCCCTCCGACACTGTGCACGAGCTGGCCTGAGAGCTCCTGACTGGGTCCAACGCATGGGCGTCCCCTCCATGAACTTTGCAGAGGGCCCCCCTCAAATCTCGTTACGTCACTGCTTCTTACTCGATGTCTCTCTCACATGAGGTAAATTCTGGAAAACTGTTCTACATGGGCATCATTTAGGGGACACACCTATGACCCCTAGCTTACCCCTTGTGACACCTGGCACTGCCTTTGCTACCCCTGGATTCAGAGGTGGCAAAATCAGTGCCACAAACACAGGAGCAACTCGTCATTATGGACGTTGGTTGGGGCTCCACGTTCTTTGTTTTCTATAAATTTTTTATTGCACTAATAGTAAATAATATTACATTATTCACAATTAGTATAATAAAGTAAATCGTGTACAATTATGACCCTCCCTGGCAGCTGAGGTAAGTAAAAAAATGCTTTTAAATGTATATTGTGTGCACGCTTGTGGATGAAAGTGTGTTTATGCGAAACAGTGTGTGTATGTTTAAATGTGTATGTATGTCAAGTGTGTGAGAGAAAGGTACAGTCAAATGGCATATGATTTCACTTCCACTACACCTGGTATTTTGGTGAATTGGCATCCAGGCTGTTCCTGGTGCAGAGACAAAGTAGCCTGAGTTATCCGCAGGGTAGCAGGCCGTGTTCTCACTTGGCGGCATGTACGAGGTGTATACATGCCAACATTTCAGAACAGAAAGAGGGAGATTTTGAAAACAAATCATGGAAATGTATTTTCCCAATTAACTTCTATTGAAACAGAGCCAATTTCAGATGGGAAACAGCTAAAATAAAGCCATTTTTTACTTTAAAATTCAGGAGCCTTCTGTCTGAATTGGCTCTGTTGGCATATATGGGCCATGAGCATGCCTGGCACTCCACATAGGGGCTGATGCTCTCGCTCAGTAAGGCCATACAAACAACAAGAGGAAGGTGGGAGATTTTAAAAGACCTAATCGAGAGAATGTATTTTCCCCATTGACTTCTATTGAGGCAGAGCAAATTTTAGGCGAGAGACAGCCATAATAAAGCCATTTTTGGCTTTAAAAATCAGGAGTCGGGTCTATTGGCATATATGCTAATGTGCGGGCAGGCAGAAGGGGGCATCTGACTGCGGACATCTCATGGGTTCTGTGTGTTTCATCCTCGTCACCAATGCAATAGGCAGCTGATGCACGAGCGCATGCAAATAAGGGGCACAGCACACAGTGAGGAACGGTTGGTTGCTTATCCCTTTGAGGTCAGAGTTTAGTCCCTTTATTGTACGCCTCCACATCACCAGAAGCAACCATTTGGTAACAAATTACAAAGGGGGAAACTGTGTGGAATATACTATTAGTTTTGCACATGTGCGACACAACATTACCATGTGAGTGAGCAGATCTGCTCCGAGTGAAGGACAAGGTGTGTTTAGGGATAGGGTGGGAACACTACAGTCTGAGTCTCTAAGCAATGCCCAACACAGCACAAGTAGGGTTGCCACCTGGCCGGTTTATTCTGGCATGAACAGTGCTGTAAATGGGTAGATATTGTCTGGTACTGAGTACCCGCACTTCTTTAGAGTACCTACTCTCCTCAGCACTGCTACAATCCATTTTAATAGAAGAGCATCGTCACTTGGGAAACGTCTTTTAGAACGAAACCGCAATCCAGCTGTGCCTTCACTGCACCGGCAATAGAACAAACGCATCTTGAGTACGCATTTGTTCAGCACGCAAGTCGTTATAACGACTTGCTTTAGAGGGGGCACATTGATGGAATGGTGTTGGATTTAAAGTCCAACACCTTCCCTACTGTTGCGCAGACTGGAGTTGGAATAGTAAATTAACCTATTTCAAAATCCAGCGCCCCTCTAAGGCAAGTCGTTAAAACGACTTGCGTGCTGAACAATGCATACTAAAGAGGCGTTCGTTTTATTGACGGTGCTGTGAAGGCACAGCGTGATTACGGCTTGCGGAATACCGTCATACATTCTCGTCACTTAAGAGCAAACAGATTCTCTCAATAGTGAGTACCTGCCCTTCTATATTTCCACTTAAAGCACTGGGCATGACTAGTATTTTAATGCCCTGGTCAGTACATAAATGAGACAAGCATTTGCAATGCAATCGGTCTCGCTTTTGGGACCTTATATGTATTTAGCTATGCAGCACATTAGCCTGGGTGCTGAAACATCTACTGTTCTTTAACATGGAGGGAAAGTAAGCACCAAACTGCGTGACACGCCAGGTATGGAACACATGGAGGGAAATATTGCCTTTCAGTGGTAAATGGTATAGTCCAAAGCTCTGTTTTTAATATAAAATCAGGGCCTTCGGTGGTCATATCACTGAAAATACAAGATTTGAAAAAAATATTATTGTCTACGGGTGCTCGTGGAAGACAATTTCTATGGACTGGAATCTAGAGAATGCTAAAGTGATTCTGGTATTTTACTGACCTCTGCTGGTCGTTTTCAATCAAGAAAGTTAAAAAGAAGCAGTTGCCAGAAAAATTTTAAAAAGAAAGTCCCTCAGCAGAAAGCAATTCTGGTATTTTACTGACCTCTACTGGTCGTTTTCTATCAAGACAGGTAAATAGAGGCAGTTGAACAGGAAAAAAAGTCCCTACGTGGAAGCAGACAAGTTCTAGATCTGATCTCCAGAGCCCCCAAAGTACATACACATATAAGTATATACTAAAGTATATACAAGAGGTCTCGAAGGCTCGACCTAAAAAATCACCTGAAGTTGGTATTTTTTCCCTTATTCATACATACTTTAAACAGTAAATGTTAAAAATGTGTTCTACAGCTGCCCTAATGACCACCAACTAATAAAAAGACAGAAATGGCATGTTAAAAATGAATACAGACAATTTTGTATAAAGTTTTGCTTAATAATCATGTCTGGGCCTTTGCAGAATCTTAAAACGTGAACATATGGCCAGTATTTTTCTCTGGAAAAGGTGGCAACCCTACTCGCAAGGAGAAGCAGAGTTTAGGTATGGATTGGCCTGGAGAGGGGTGGGATGTGTATTCACCCGTGGGCCCAGTGCTCCAGGGGAAGAAGAATGTAGGTTTTCGGGTCCACGTAAAAGACAAGGACAAAATGAAGGAAAACCACCATTTGCTGAGGTTTCCATTGAAGACCATTCCCACCCATGTGGCCCCTCAGCCACATATGTGTAATCCGCAAGACACACCCATCCAGC
Organism: Calotriton arnoldi; assembly: GCA_963921515.1. NCBI lineage: Eukaryota > Metazoa > Chordata > Amphibia > Caudata > Salamandridae > Calotriton > Calotriton arnoldi. Next base: position 513,801 of record CAWUFW010001626.1, on the reverse strand, counting down.
AGACATTAGATGGAAGTAGGGACCCAGGTATGGGGTACTAGCTTGGGTTTTAGCAGATACCAAAGGGGATGATGGACGGAGCGTTAGAGCAAATCAAACACTCACCCCCAGTCAACTGATCTGGGTTTAATCCATCATCATTCTTTAGCTCACTCCACCACCCCAGTTCAGACATGGCCATATGCAAATCAGTCTGACCCTGTGCCTCATGGTAACTGTCCAGCCCAAACTGCCAAGCCATGTCTTTCCTGGACCGGAAACAAGCATCCTGGGACCGGTTTCGGGTTCAAAACCCTCATCAGCCAGGCTATCTCGAATCCAGTGGCAAAGTGAGCAAGGGACCCACGTCTGGGCATACCCTGCCAACTTAGGGCGAACAAAGCGATACCAAAGGGGATGATGGACGGAGCGTTAGAGCAAATCAAACACTCACCCCCAGTCAACTGATCTGGGTTTAATCCATCATCATTCTTTAGCTCACTCCACCACCCCAGTTCAGACATGGCCATATGCAAATCAGTCTGACCCTGTGCATCATGGGAACAGTCCAGCCCGAACTGCCAAGCCATGTCTTTCCTGGACCGGAAACAAGCATCCTGGGACCAGTTTCGGGTTCAAAACCCTCATCAGCCAGGCTATCTCGAATCCAGTGGCAAAGTGAGCAAGGGACCCACGTCTGGGCATACCCTGCCAACTTAGGGCGAACAAAGCGATACCAAAGGGGATGATGGACAGAGCGTTAGAGCAAATCAAACACTCACCCCCAGTCAACTGATCTGGGTTTAATCCATCATCATTCTTTAGCTCACTCCACCACCCCAGTTCAGACATGGCCATATGCAAATCAGTCTGACCCTGTGCCTCATGGGAACAGTCCAGCCCGAACTGCCAAGCCATGTCTTTCCTGGACCGCAAACAAGCATCCTGGGACCGGTTTCGGGTTCAAAACCCTCATCAGCCAGGCTATCTCGAATCCAGTGGCAAAGTGAACAAGGGACCCACGTCTGGGCATACCCTGCCAACTTAGGGCGAACAAAGCGATACCAAAGGGGATGATGGACGGAGCGTTAGAGCAAATCAAACACTCACCCCCAGTCAACTGATCTGGGTTTAATCCATCATCATTCTTTAGCTCACTCCACCACCCCAGTTCAGACATGGCCACATGCAAATCAGTCTGACCCTGTGCCTCATGGGAACAGTCCAGTCCGAACTGCCAAGCCATGTCTTTCCTGGACCGGAAACAAGCATTGCTCACTTTGCCACTGGATTCAAGCAAGCCTGGCTGATGACGGCTGGAATGCCAGAAACCGGTCCTAGGATGCTTGTTTCCGGTCCAGGGAAGACATGGCTTGGCAGTTCGGGCTGGACTGTTCCCATGAGGCACAGGGTCAGACTGATTTGCATATGGCCATGTCTGAACTGGGGTGGTGGAGTGAGCTAAAGAATGATGATGGATTAAACCCAGATCAGTTGACTGGGGGTGAGTGTTTGATTGGCTCAAACGTTCCGTCCATCATCCCCTTTTGGATCCCAAAACAAAGGCCTGAATTAAAGGGTCATCATCCCTTCTTTTTACAAGTATGACCAGGCTGTGAGCCATCTGGAGCCTAACACTTAGATGCCAATGTAATGGAGGCAAACAACGGTGCACAGCATGTTATCACTTCACTAGTACTTAAGAGAAACTATGATTTGGAGCCAGGTTTCGACTTTGTTAAACGCCAGTATATAAAAGATGCACATGAAATGTAAGAATGCAAGATTTATCTGTGTGTATGAGTAATTACACCAATAATGATTTAAGTGGCACCTATTAAAATTATTTTATAGAGCTACTCATCCCATTGCAGGGTGTCAGAGTGCTTTACATTACACACAGAGACACAATAAATCATACAAGTGTATGAATAAATGTACTGGAAATGTTATATAAGACAATGACGGTTATAAGAGGTAGGAACCACATCTTGTCCATACTTAAAGACATTATAGTCACCCTCCGAATTTCTCGGCACACAAAGATCTGGACAGCAGGTGTCTAAACCCTTTGAGACATTTTAAAATGCAACCTGTTTGTGACCAATAAGTAAGCTAGAAAAGATTTACTGACGCATTTGTCCTCGCTGCCAATTTGACTCCACCCCCTTTTTGTTGCCACACCTTGACCCCAGGGCCGGACTGGGAACCCTAAGCAGCCCTGGCAATTTTGTTGGACGAGTGCCCCCCCCCCCAGAGAAGGAGGAAGGTGTTCTGCTGCTTTTGTTACTGTGGGCTGAGATTGCAGCAGCGCTGCAAAACCGGCCCCCACAGCTGCAAAACCGGCCCCCACAGCTGCAAAACCGGCCCCCACCCTTCCAGCTTCCCGGGGAAACGCCCGATGCCAGCTACGGCCAGTCCGGCCCTGCTTGACCTCCAATTTATGGGTTTCTGGAGTGAACTTTTTCCAATTCCAGCACTGCTCGTGGGTGAAATATTTGCTGCTCCGAATTAGTAAATGAACCCTTTTTCACCAGAAAGGTAAATTACAAATGCGTGTCTTTAACGAGCGTGTACATTATCTTTCAGAGAGAAGAAGACGAGGTCGGAGGAAGACCTGAAGAGCACGGCAGGTGAGCACGTGAACACGCCTGGGGTCATGGTCATGTTCCGGGGCAGGAAGGGTGGATGTAGAGGTCAAGACGGGCTCGAGCCTGAAGCCTGGCTCTGGCTCGGCTCGAGGTCCTGTTGGAACCTCGAGCCCATAACGAGTTGAGCTTTCATGTCGCTCCTGCCTGCCTGCCTGCCTGCCTCCCTCCCTCTATGCAGGGTGAGCTGCCAATTGTAGAATTGGGGAGCCAGGTTCGAGTCTCTGCGTTGGCTCAACTTTCTGTGATTCTGGGCAAATCACTTAATCTCAACATGCCTATAAATAATGTGTGACCTTGTGTAATATAACTGGTGCTCATGTAAAATACTCGGCCTTTGGGTCGAGTTTGCGCTATATTTAAAAACGACAGAAAAATGCACTAAGAAGTAAAAACTAAACTTTAACATAAGGAAAGACAAATAGATACCCATTTACTGACTGATTTGTACAAAATGGAACCATAAAACCTGGAAAAATCACAGCTTTCCCGCATCAATTGTGCGATCTTAGGCAAATATTTTACATCACCAAAACTCATTTTTCTTCATTTTCACACATAAAAACACTTTTAAATATCTGAGCTCAAGCTACCAAGTATATAAAACTATCACTTTTAATAGTACTTCTCAGCTCAGTGCTATAATGTGCCCTATCAATATCAAAGCTTCCGCATGTTAAAGAAATACACTTTTTTTTAATTTTGTCGAGACTTTATCATTTTTTACATGATGTTTGTTGTATAATTTACATAGCAAATATTTTCAGGGCTCTGCTCGTACACAGGCTCCAAGATCCGAGCCAGACCCTTGGCTCAGCTCTGCCTGTAAATTTGTTGGCTCGCCCACCTCTTCCCTCCAGTGGGTCATGTGACCACAAGAGAGTTTGTGGACTGGCTGGTGGTGGAATGTGGGTAAACACGGCTATGGTGCTTCCTGGGCTTGGCAAGTGTTGGCACTCTGTGCCCGCTTGGGTAGTATGTGGAGCAGTATGAGCCCTAAACGAAGGCTACTGAATTGCTGATGCACCACCACTGTCCTTGCACCACCACTGTCCTTACCTTATCACACTGTCCTTGCACCACCACTGTCCTTACCTTATCACACTGTCCTTGCACCACCACTGTCCTTACCTTATCACACTGTCCTTGCACCACCACCTTGTCCACTGTCCTTGTCCACTGTCTTTGCAAGGCCTTCCATATCAGTGTCTTTATCTACTTTCCTACGTGGACCTATAAATCTGTAAGATAGCTCAGCGGGATAACCGCTGCTTTTAATGCGCTGTTTGTAGCATGGAGGTCATGACCTGCAATCGTAGAGGGGCCAGCTCAGCCCATTTGCCTTCTGAGGCCAATACATTGAGTATCTTTCAGCTAGGTAATAGTCACACCTGTCATTTAAGACACTAAAGAAAATGTGTCGGGCATCAATGCTACACCTCTGATTAAGCGTTAAGATGGCCAAAAATAAGGCCTGTCATGGAGTGTAAAAACATTCTATATTTATTTTACATCAGAGTGATTCTATGTGCACATTTCATTAAAAAAACAACTTTTTTAATGTGCCTGCTGGGCGCCATGCACGGATCCCACACACCACTGGATTTGTGCCTGATAAAGTGGACGGCTCTTATTATGGGACCCCCTTGTTCTCAACCTCTCTTTCGTGCCTCCAGTGTCACAAGAAAAGCAGTGGATTAGCGGATAATCTTGCGTGGCCATCATCTCTCCAGCCTCATGGCCAGGACTCTCACTATAGGGGGTGGGCAGAGGGGGCATAATGGTCCAGGCTCTGCGCTTTCCAGAGCCACGCTCTCCATAAGCAACATTTATTTATAGATTTTTGAATATCGCCTCATAGCCCACTGCTGAGGCCTATATTGGTTGTTAAAGGCCCTGAACCCTAGTTATAGGCCTGAGCTCCAGGTAAAGTCTTATACCGAGGGTGAGAGCCTTTAACAACCGGTAATGCCTGAGGCAGAAAGGCTATTAGAACATTCCACCTACTAAGGGTAGAATGTTCTAAATTAAAAAGGCAGAAACATGAAGACAAACATTGGAATGTGGGATCCCCGGGCTTATACCAGCCATTATAAGCCCTGAGCCACTCCATTGTATTCAATGGAGCTCTCAACAATCCAATGTTTTTATTGCCAGTACGCTTTCTTTCTTCAATAATAATGAGCCTGATTACGAAGCCACACCCTACATTGCACCAGACACCCTGTTTTCTCTTTTAGTGGAGTGCCCGAGTCCTGTAATGGCAGCTGCAACATTTTTTCTCTGTTGCAGCCAGCCAATGACATTGCTCAGTCCTGCGGGATCAGCTAATCAGAATTCTCTGTTTGTCATCCCACAGTTGTCCCATGTCAACAGATATTGCTATTTTTAAACCTTGATTTCTCTAAAACGGCTGAACAGATTTACAATACATCCCAAAAAGTATGCTTTCTGGATACATATCTAGCTATCTGTCATATTTGGTGTAATTCTGTTTGGCCATTTTTTTCTGCATCGTTGTCTAATTGTGAAAACTGAAATGGGACGGGGAAAAGTGTTTTGGGACCTCCCTTTTTCTCGGCCAACACTTAATGGATCACCCCGAAACTTTCCAGGAAGAAGCAGAGGTGGATGAACTTTTTTTGTCCAGATTCGTCAAGGGTGCCAAAGTTATTAGCAAAACAAAAAACGCTCTTCCTATGGAAGCACTGTCTCACATATAACTACAGAGTTGCTACTCGCTGGACTTCATTTTACAAAGCAACAGATGTGCTCATCGGTTGCATCGCAAAACGTACATTAGCAGTAGGTCTCAAAAACTCCTACCTCATTAATACTACCTCATTAATATTGTTGACATAGAGGCATTTTGTGACCCCTACGAATGCCTATCAAAGCAGAGGTGGAGGCATGCAAAGGACAGCATGACATCCATTCCTGTATTAGCATTTCTTACATGTAAAATTTTTTAAGGCGACTCATGTCTCTTAATTTGACAGGGAAATTCTTTAAAAAATGTTTACATGTGAGGATTGACAGGGGACCACTGTCTGCTACTCCCAAGACCCCCCTGCCAGGTTTCACAAAGTGGAAGCTGTTCCATGGGGACAGCTTCGATTTGCAAATTAATGATCACTGCAGCTCTTGTCAGTTACCTTTCAGTGATTTGGGACTACAGTTGCAAACCACTGGAACTTAAAAATAGGTGGGATTGCCCTTTAACTCTCCTCTCCCTTTGCAAGTCGGAATGAGCCGCAAAAAACATTTTGTATGACAAAAAAATTATGATTTGGAAAATGTTTTATTTTACATTTAGATCACTCATTTTCTGGTTGCAAAGATTGTGTCTTTGCAAATTGAGGCTTTGTGACTGTAAAACAGCTTAGTACATCGGGCCCTTGGAGTGGTGGTGGGTGAGGGGACTAAGAAAGGGGGGAGGTTTGAGCGGGGAATCAGAAGGCCTCAGCGTTTGAGGGAGGGGAGTTTGCATGAGCCCCAATATTCCCCATCCTCGCTACACATTTGATGAGTTTGCGGGAGTGGGAGAGGGTTGAACGGGAGTCAAGAGGAGGCATATAACATAAAATGATGGATCAGGCGGTCATGTTTATGTTGTTGTGGTAACTCCCGGTCTGGGGAACCTCTCCCTGCTCCCAATCGTTTCCCCCTACCTTTCCTTTGCTGGTGGTTTTTCCCTCCACGTACTGTCCGTGGGCCAATGAGGCTTGTGGAATGTTTTTGTGTCGGGATTCGGTGTCGAGCGCCTGAAACTGCTGTGTGAGGACGGCGGTCAGGCGGTGTTGCTGTGGCTGAGCTGCTCTTCTTCATGCCTAAAATAAACCTTCTTCACTTTACTTAATAATACCAGTCTCCGAATCTTCATTTCCACAGTTGTCAACTCAAAAAACAGCCCAGGTAGAAATCTAATAATTCTCCGACTCTAATCCTAAAGAGTCACAGCTTGAATTCTCACATTTCCATTACTTTTTTTCAGGGCCTCCACCCGCAGGGGCCGCGGTGCCCATCCCTGAGCGACGCCCTTCTGGGCAAAGGAGCTGCCCCCCACTGGCCAGAAGCACTTCCACGGGGGTAAGTCATCAGAGGGAACAATCCAGATAGAGGCTGGCATAGTAAAGGCGCAATGGACTCTAAGGCAAGCATAGGAAATGGGCACCCTTCCCCCCAACAACGGGCTCTTCGAGCCCTGGTGCCACCCCGCCTGCTGCACCAATGACAGCTGCGCTTCTGTAGATATATCCGCTGGCGCAGCAGGAGCAGCTCCCGGGGTTGCACACTCACGAGCCAGCCTCCCTTTCCATCACTCTTCTAAGAACCAAACTTATTCTGCGCGTCTCCTCCTCCGCACTTCAACACGGCCCTAAGAACACCTGGTGGGTTAAGAATCACTTTCATGCCCTGCTCACGACCATGCTAGCAAGGAGCAATGACTTTTGGCATTCCGTGCAAAACAACATTTTGCTGTTTGAACTCTGCCTGTCACCTAAAAAAGCTATTTTCAGGCTTTTTTAGGTCTCGCCTGAGCCAGCGCATGCGCTGCTCTGGCGAGAGTTTTAGTAAGCGGGTTTTGGAAGTGCAAACAGTGGCTTTTGCTGGCGACCAGCTTGCGTTCACGCGAGCGTGCACGCGCGATCAGGCGCCATATGGCATCCCTCGCCATCTGGACGCTCGTGTGAACGCAAGCTGGTCGCCAGCAAAAGCCACTGTTTGCACTTCCAAAACCCGCTTACTCACGATTACTTTCACTTTCACGGCCGTGTCAGTTTCGCGGCCGCGCGGCCAATGCTTGTTGATTGCTGGGAGCCATTAGCATGTTGATTTACAATGAAGTTCTGTTGTAAACGGGCAGCAAGGACGTATTCATCTCCTTAATATCCCAAGTACCTCTGTGCATTAGCTGAAGCTTTCCTTTGTTGTCAGTTATTCGCCAGGTGGGGCTGTGTTTTTGTTTGCAAGGTTAAGCCAGTCTTCTTGTTTGCTGATGATTGATACAGGAGGAGATGGGATGCCTGCCTCGGTGACAAAAGGAAGCGGATTGACTTTGTATGATGTCTAGGTAACCATTTGCGTATTTAAAGTTCTGAATGGATGTGACAAGATTTGTGATGGGCGTCTATTTTGTAAGGATGTTAGCTTTTTGGGACATGGGGTCCGTGGTGAAGGTGAGTGGAACAAGGTGGCAACCTCAAAATGAGGAGGAGCTCACTTCTGCGCAAGTATTACAGCATTGCCTGCTTTTGTTATTGAATGGGGCTCTGAGCGAAGTTTATTTATTTTCTTTTAGAAAGCTGCATTTCACCAGTTGATGACCCCAGTGCTCTTACTTAGTGGCATTTTTAAAAAAAATATTTGCGGTCTTCTCCGATCACTTGTCTTCCATACACTAACACCCAGCCGAAACCTGAAAGCTGCTGGTGACTAAGAATGACTCTTTGAAGGGGGCACACTCCCTAATCCTGGTCCTGCAGCACCCTGATAGATTTCCCGCTCCCTCTATATTTACCTTTTCTTGCTCACTATGCCAAGTTCCTCTAGTACACTGCACCCTACCCCCTCCTAGCAGATGAGTACGGTAGATGCAGAGCCACAAGCTTACCCCACCCGTCTTCACACCTCCCGTCAGACAAACGCGCCGTTCCCTCGGATCCTTCCATGGCAACATGTGTGCAGGGTGTTAAGGTTGAGGGAGCCTGAGAAACCATTTGCAGGGCGCCCGTCCGCCCCACACTCATTGTAGCTGTTCGTCCTGTGCCTGTAGTTAGTTTGTGTAAATGGTGTCTTGGCTGCACCCTGCAGAGACCAGAGGTGATTTATTGCTGTCTTCTTACTAGTGTTGGCACACGGTCACTTGCTCGTGAGCTAAACGATCATGACGAAGTGAAACAAACGTGCCAGCGGCCATGTGTGGGCTTTGCGTGCATTCAAATGCTGTTTGGTTTTACACTATCTTCACACACTCTTTCCCTTTGTTGACTTGTGATGGCATTTGCTTAGGTGTTCACTGTGCTGAGAGCCTAAAGGCCCATTCTTTCAGGACCCTCTGGGTTCTCACCATGTGCCCTGCAGACCGAGGGTGTGAGGAAGGCGCCACGAACCTGTGTGCACAGCTTCAGTCTAGGCCATACTCCGAAGGGCTAGGGAGAGACCAACTTACTCTCTCCCTCTCACACTTCTCACTCTCACCATCACTCTCTCCTGCCCCTCTCACTTCTCTCCACCTTCCCCTCTCGCCAGCTTTCTTTACAGGTGCCATTACTCCTCCCTTATGTCTCTCTCTCGCCATCTGTTACTCTATCCCCCCTGACCCTCTCTCTCTGGCAGGTTGCTCATCTTTCATTCCCTCCCCTCTGTCTCACTGACAGTCTCTTCTCTCTCTCTCTCTCTCTCCTCTGTCTGTCTCATGCTCTGTGACTCTCACGCCATCTCTCGCCTATCGTTCTTCCCTCCGGCCCCCCTCTCATCTGTCGGTCCCTTCTCCCTCTCACTTCTCCTTTCTCTCCATCTTTCTCCTGTCTCTCGCTCTCTCTGGGTCTCTCGGTCTTTCTCGTCCACTTGCTCTCTTTCACCCTGTGCTCTTCCTCCACCTGTCTCCCTTGTTTTCTCTCTCTCGTGGACAGAGTAAAAGCAGACATGAACCGAAAGCCAGACCTGTTGGCTTTCCCAATGCTTGGTTTTCTAACATCTGTTCAATTAAATCTTGAAACGTTTTGGCTGAGCTCTATTCATTATGCCGCATATGGTTAAATATGCGGCAAGCGAACGCAATGGTAATTATGCAGGAAACGTACCGGACTCACAATCACATCACTTCACTGCAGTGCCTGTCAGTTTTGCGCTGGTTGCTTGTCCCTTTTCACTCTGCATCTCACCTCAGAGCAGCCCAGGACGGGATTGAGCAATTAACGTCGCTGAAGCAAATGGCAACAAGTCACCTTTTGGTCACTGTTTGTCTACATAACATATTCTCTTTAAGCAAAAACATTGGCAAAGCCAATAGCTCTGACTAAACACTTATAAGGTCCCAAAGGCGAGACCTATTGGCTATGCCAATGCTTGTCTAATACTTTTGTGCCAACTAGTTGTGCTGGCGCATGTCTGTTATTGAACGCTAACCTGGAACCCTGCTCCCAATGTGCAAAGAGAAAGGTCGTAAACAGTGGCCGCAAATTGCACACTGAGGGCCAGATGTGCGACCGTTTTTAGGGGTTGCAAACAGGAAATCAGGCCGTTTATGGCTGCTAAAAAGTTTTGTAGCATGCACCAAACCTATTTTGCGAGTCGGTAACCTGTAACCAACTCGCAAAATAGGTTTTGTGAGTCGCTATTAGGAAGGGGCGTGCCAAGGGACTCCCTTCCTAATAGTGAGTTGCAAGGGGATGTAAGATTGTTTTGCGATCGCAAATGCAGTTCCAATACAATTGCAGTTACTGCCAATTTCAAATTGGTGGTAAGCCAGTCACAAACGTGAAGGGGTCCCTTGGGGCCCCTTCCCCTTTGTGATTGGCAGCAAAAATGTTTTTTAAGAGCAGGCTGTGCCTGCTCTTAAAAAATGAAACAGAAAGATTTTGGGGCATAGTATCTAGGAAATGGCGGTGAGAGGCGTTAGCCTCCTTGGCTTAACGCCTCTCATCGCCACTTCGGAAGCGCCAGGCTGCGCCATATTACCAAGGATGTGGTGCAGCCTGGCGTTTCCCCCTGCGATGGCGCTACGTCTCACACCTTAACGCCAACGCAGGCACCCTTGCACCAGAGTGCAAGGGTGTCTGTGAGCAGGGAGGTTTGTTTATGTACAGGAAGGTGTCCCTTCCTGTACATAAACCTAAAATGCCATTTTGTAACTTACATGTGTGCTGCTTCATGCAGCACACATGTAAGTTACAAAATGGCATTTTAAAAAAAGGTTTGTTTATGTACAGGAAGGGACACCTTCCTGTACATAAACAAATCTTGGCATTTTGCTTTTTCCATGTGTGCTGCACAAGGCAGCACACATGGAAAAAGCAAAAACGAAGAGAAATTAAGCATTTCTCCTCGTTTCGCCACCTTAAGACCAGGATTTTCCTGATCTTAAATTCGGCGCTGCCACCTATTATCGCCTCTCTTGATAATAGGTGGCAGCGTCGAAGTGAATGGGTGTTGCGGTGGAACGCCCAACGCAACACCCTCTGCACGCCCCTAAAGTGATTCTGGTATTTTACTGACCTCTGCTGGTTGTTTTCTATCAAGAAAGTTAAACAGAGGTAGTTGAACAGAAAAAAAGTCCCTAAGCGGAAGCAGACAAGTCCTAGGGCTGATCTCCAGAGCCCACAAAGTACATACACATATAAGTATATACTAAAGTATATACAAGAGGTCTTGAAAGCTCAACCTAAAAATGATATGTTGCCTGTTTGGGAACACACTTCGAGAAGCGGGTAGTTGTTACCTCGACCACTACTTGATTCCCTGAGGACTCCTGACACAATTCTCACAAAGTAGGTTACCACCTCCTGTGAGCAGTCGGTATCTATTCATCAGTTTGCCACAGTACTTGCTGTCACCGGCCATTGTTACATCTCACTGCGATATTCATTGAGGAAGGAACATCCCTTTGACTCTCCTTTCTAATTGCAATTCAGGACAAGTTGTTAAACCTATTTTGCGATTCGGAAAGGCTTTACTAAATTGCAAAAGGGATTTAGTCGATAATGTAACACCATTTTGCTGTAGCAAGCCCTGTGATTTTGTGAATTTCATGACTTTATACATCCTTCCCCATGTTTTGTGCTCTTGGCTGCTCCTGGACAAAGCAGAATTCTAGCAGGCTTAGAAGTGCATTGTAGATTAAAGGGGACTTTTGTCCCTATCAGAAGATACATATGCAAAGTTTACATCACATCCCAAATTAAGGAGACTTAATAGGAAGGCACCAACATAAGAAAGGAAAAAGTGGGCCCCTGATAATGAACTTGGATGCGGACCAGGAAAACAATACACTAACAAAACAAAAATTATTGTGCCTTCCCCATCAGATTTCATTTACAGTGTGCCCTGAGGAAGGTGTATGACTGAAGAGTAGTCTCACACCGAAACATGCGTCGGCACAGCACTGAAGACCTAGCAGAGTTGATTATGATCATAATTATTTAAAGACCAATGAGAAGAAGAATATCCAAGGCCTTTAGAGGATGACAATATGTAAATGTGATGAAATACTGATATGTAAATTATCAAGGAATGGAATTTATTAATAATAAATTGTTGAGAATATGCTAGGCCTAGGGACTCTTTTTGAGGTTTTAGTTGGTGGTTACATATCGTATGACTGTAGAATGAGTGACAGTGATAATTGATCGAGTTTCCGCGTGCTTGAGGTCAAGAGTGCGCGGTTGGGGAGGTTTGATGGGTTCATGAATTGGACAGGATTTTGAAATATTAGTGTTAAGCAATGAATTTATTAAATGAACCAATATATAAGTAGTCAAAGTGTTTGCATGAATAAATAAAAATCATGTTTTTGAAGACAATTTGGGCTCTGCATTGTTTTATATATGACAATAAATTATGGTAGACCAATGGGCATTTCTGAAATCTGATGGGGGAAGCGAAATAAAAAACATTTGACTGATAAGAAGGTAAACGTGGATGCATTCAAATTAGATATTCCAAAACGAATCATGCTAGCCACTGTCACTCCAAGAAGGTAAGCGTGCAGAGTCAACTTCCATAAACAAACATGACAACAGCAATATCTCCTAGATTGTGAACGTGCAGAGGCAAAGTTAAAAATTAAAGATTGAGCTGCAAAACCGAATGAATAAAATGATGTTTTAATGAGCTGGGTTTGCATGGACAAAAGGATTGCTGCACCCAGCTACTTCATCCTTCCAGACTAATCTAACAAGGTTTCAGATACAAAGCTCCTATGCTTCCCTCCTCACCTATGTGGTCCACACACTTAGGACTGGCTCCCTCCTCCCATAATCCATAAATTCTACAATCCTCTGTCTGTGCACAAACTTTCCCTATTGGTCAGTAGCCATCGACGTTCGTGACCCTATTAGTCCTCTACCATCTTCTAGAGCTCTAGAATTATCTGCTCCCACTTCCTGTAACTACCTGTCCTTGCCTCTTTGACCTTCTAGGCGTAAATGTTTGTGACCTCCTGCAGACATGTAGGCATTTATGGACCATCGTGCCCCTGGGCCACCTGAGAGGGCCTTTACAAACAGTGGGCAGATAAAACCTTATATACCTGATCAACTCTGTGTGATCCTCTTCAACTAACACCCCCCAGCCCCGGTGATCAAAATCAGATGACCCAGTAAACATGCCTATATACATTACAAGTTAGCAGATGTATGGATTCCTGTAAGTGTTATTGTACAGCGCAAACCTAGACTATACACATCAAACTATAGCTACATATATTCACTGAAAAAACAAAGGTAAAAATAATGCTATAGTTAAGTGAATATGTCAGTGACAACATTAACGTTTTCAACAAAAAAAAAACAGAAATTCACTAGTTATAGTTAGCAGAGCCAACTATAACTTGCGCCCCCGCCATGCATTGGTTATAACCTGACATAATACATCACTCATGACATGTTCTATTACATCACTGATGACATCTCAAACGACATCACTGATTACTTCATCCAATGAGTGCGTTAGTTTTTATAGTTTACATAGTGGCGGGTAGCTACCATATTACTTTTCTACCTAATTTTGTACAGCCTGTGTCCAGCTAATGGGTGTAAGTGTTTACAAAACGCATGTTCTTCTGATGCATCATTGGTGTGTAGAGGTGTTGAACATGTTATATATCCTTTGGTCGTGTCTGGCGTGGGGTTAGCCACAGGGCCTATCTTGCAGCCGGGCCCTGCTTCCAATTCCCCGCAGGCAGCCAACCCCATGCTGCGCATAGCATTTGGCCGTGCGCAGCAGGAGGTTGCCCACAGGGGTTGCCTGCGGCCAGCCCCTGTGGCCAAACCCCCAGTAGGTTGACAACCCCACACTGCGCACAGCCTTTGGCATGCACAGCGTAGGGTTGGCCTTCAGGCCCCAGGGAACCCTTCCACTGGGGCCAAAGCATATATATTAAGGGAAGGGGGCGTGGAGCATCCTCCTCGACCCTTCGTTGGCCTCGGGGACCCCATCCCCTTGGCCAGTTCCAATAAAAAGTGGAGGGGACCATGTAGTCACACGCCCTACGCCTTAAAAGGCACTGGGGACCCTATACCCAGGGGCCAAATACAACGAAACAGGGTACGAGGGCATGCAGCCCCCCCTTCTGAGCCGTAATAGGCCCCTGGGACCACATCTTGTGGGGCCAAATACAATAAAAAAGAAGGGGGGGCTATGCGGTCCTCTCTCCCGAGCCTATTTTGGCCCCGGGGATCCCATCCCCAACAGGCCCGCATCAGTGATAGGTGGGTGTCACAGTCCTACCGGGGGCACCCACTGACCAACACATTGGGGGCCACAGAGAGAGCCCGGTGGCCCCAGCCAGCACCCTGCATGGTGCGGGAGCCAGCATTGCTCCTGCCCAGAGGGAGCACATATTTATGGTGCTCCCTCCAGGCAGGAGCAATCTGTTTCTCTGTCTGCATTTTTGCGGGCAGGGAAACAGAACACAAGTAAGTCTGCTGCCAGCTGGCGGGAGCATTTTTAAAGCTCCCACCAGCTGGGAGCAGACTTAGGGCCTGATTCACAAAAGTAATCTGAGACAAAATCCTAACTTTACAACTTTCTGTATTCACAGAAGGCATTTAGGAGTACTAAAGTTAGGATTTTGTCTCAATTAATCTTAAGTTTTGGTCTTAAGTTAAACTTAAGACAAACTTAAGTTTAACTGAGAGAAAATCCTAACTTTATGACTAGGGCAGATTTGAATGTGCTCCTCTCTGTATTGTCCTGGCTCATTCTCCATTTCTGCACCAGTTTTTTTTTTTTTTGCAGCATTTTATTAATTATACAGCATCAATGGTCTGTTACATCATACATCTTGCACCAAAAGTGCTGATATATGGTGAACATGTAATACAAACGCAGTCCCCCTTCCCTCTTCCTCCCAGGTGTAGCTCAGGTGTGATAACGTGTTAGCACTATCTTTGAACTAGACATATGTACATGACAAGGCATCATCGCTACATACAGTTAACAGTCTTCTAAGCATTACTTTCTGGACTCTGAGTGGAATTCAGGGTATCACAACATAACAGTGAATAACAGTGCATTTGATTTAAACCTTTACTATTTATCAGTCAACCACTTTATCCCGAACCGGTGTCCCCTCCCCTGTATGCAAATCCAAGAGCATCTGCCTCCATGCCCTTAGATCATCCTCTAGCTTATTATCCTGCCTGATTTGTTTCATTCTGACCTCTTCCGTTATCGCCCACTCCGACATATCTCTCATCCACTCCCCATGACTTGGTGGGCGTGCATTCAGCCATTTGATAGAAATCCGCTGCTTAGCAAGCACTAGCCCCAGGAGCAAGAATTTACGGCTAAGTTTCTTTTTAACAGGGGCAGGGAGAAGGCCCTGCAACACTTCCCGAAGAGTACTCTCAAACTCCCAGCAAGTAGCTTGTTTTTGAGTCAGCAGAAACTCCCTCCAGAAAGGTATTATGTCTGCGCATCACCACACCACATGCAGACAATCGGCCTCGGGGGTTCTGCAGCGTGGGCACTCGTCCGAACTTGTCTTCACTCGTCCGAACTGGGTAGATAGCATGCAAGGTCTTGGGGGTAAGGCACAAGTGGTGAACATAATTGTATTGTATGAGCTTAAACCGAGCGTTGGAGCTAACCTTGCGTGTCTCTTCGTGTACCTTATGCCAGTCACGTGGGGTCATGTCTCCTTCCAGTCCCTCCTCCCATCTGCCATGTGCTTTCGGGGTGACCGCCCAGGCATCTTCCCCAATCGCTCTGTATAAGTGTGTAATAAGTCCCTGGCACCCAGCCATATCCAACAACCTATTCAATTTCTGAGAGGGTACAGGTTCATCTGGGAAACTAGGCCAGAGGTTGTGAGCAGTGGCCGACATCTTATTATACTGTAGGTACTGTCCCATGCCCAGTGCAAATTAGTCCATTCCATCCTCCTGGGTAATAAACTGGCCCCCAGGTACAGATTGCCCAGTACTTTGCATCTTCCTTCTTTCCATTTTCCCATCAACATAGTCCTCTCTATGTCTACGAAGGGTTTGAGTGCCCATATCGGCATATCTCGAGCGAATGGGGCGTTGTGGAGGACTATCATGACCACCCGCTCCCAGATGCAGCCCATCTGCCTGACCAGGTAAAGGTAAGTGTCCGGGATACATGCCCCACACATGAGGAGCTCTGGGAGACCCCGAAGAACATCCAATCCGCCCAGCAACCTCTTCTCCCAATTGTCCCCCTCGTCGAACCAGTGGGCCGCGTGTTGGAGGTGCACTGCCGTATAACAGAACTCTTGATTGGGGAGTTCGATGCCCCCTCATTCCTAAGTTTGCTGCAACATGTGCAGTTCAATTCTTTTCCACTTCGTGGACCATAATAGATCCACACGGATACTGTCCAGCTCTCGGAAGTACCATTGAGGAATCTCATATAGCGCGCCTTGCAAGATATATAAGCAGAAAGGCAATACCATCATCTTGAGCAGGGCCATCTTCCCCATCAGTGTTAGGGGGAGGTCTCTCCAGAGTTATATAGACATGCGTAGTCCAGCAAGCACCCTCCCTATGTTCAAATCCAGGAATCTTTGCTTCGCTGTGGCTATCCTAATACCCAAGTAGCGCACCCCCTCCAGGCACCACGGTAATGGAAGGTTTGGGAGCCGCACGGGGTCCATGACTGCCAGTGTTCCAAGCGGGATGAGCTGTGACTTCTGGGCGTTCACCGAGAGGCCGGAGACCTATGCGAATTCTGATAGTGCCGCCTGCAGCACCGTCAGTGCCTCGGCCGGTTCCCGCGGATATACTAGGGCGTCGTCGCGTAGAGTGAGATTATATGCACGGAGCTTCCCACCTTTATCCCCAATTGCGCAAGCCTACGTCACACCAGCACAGCGAGTGGTTCCATTGCCACCGCGAATAATAGCGGTGATAGGGGGCAGAACTGCCTCTTGCCGTGGCACAATGGGAAGGACTCAGAGACAAATCTGCCAGTTCGTACTCTGGCGGTTAGCGCAGTATACAATAGCTTTAGCCATGCAATGAATTTAGGCCCAAACCTATTTTCTCCAAGACCTGCCAGATATAACCCCACACAACTGAATCAAAGGCCTTTTCTTTATCAAGGAATGCTAGCGTGTATGGGCCGCCTGGTATTTCAGGAGCCTGGGGGACGTGAAACAATCTATGTAGGTTAAACATGGTTCTCCTCTTGGGGATGAACCCACACTGATCTTCATGTATGAGTGTAGGCAGGTAGGGAAGCATTCTGGATGCCAACAGGCCACTCAGTATTTTTTTATCTACATTTAGCATCGAGAGGTCTGTAAGATTTTACCTTATCTACCGGCTTGCCCGGTTTGGGCACCAGTACCACTAGTGCTTCTCGCATAGTATCCATGAGGCGCCCCGTTCTGTATACCTCCTCGTATACCTCCAACAGTCTATCGATGATCACATCAGCATATTTATGATAAAATTCTGCAGTGAGGCTGTCGCTCCCCAGTGTTTTTGCCAGCTTCTGATTCTTCAGCGAGGCAAGAATATCTTACCTACTCAGGTCCGCCTCGAGCGTGGCCCTAGCCTCCGGTCTCAGGCAGGGTAATTCTAATCCCGCTAAAAAGACCGCCCGCTAAGGCCCGACGCTGTTGTCCCTTCCGCGTATACATCAGTAAGATGAAGTCACAGCAGTTTGTTTATAGCTGCTTGTGATGTAACTAATGTGCCTACTGGGTCCCGCAACGCCAAGTTCGGTTCCTGGGAGTCCTGCTGCCTAACCAGTCTCGCCAACAAGGCTCCCGCCTTTTCCTCCTCAGCGATTAGTCTCTGTCTGTGAGCCGCATAAGTGTATTTTTCCAATCTACGTGCTGCGCCACGTTAGCGGCGCCACTCTTCTAGTCGAAGGGGTTGTGTCGGGAGTGCCTTTTCTACCTCTAACAATTTTAATTTGTCCCGTTCCAATTCACCTAGCAGTTGTTTTTGCACCCCGTATAATGTATTCATACACACTCCCCTAAAGTACCACTATCATCGCTTCCCAATCATGAGCCCTACTGCTAGAACTTTCCCAGTTTTCCTGAAAATAATGATCAAGCGCCTCCTGGACCACGGCCAGGAATGGTGGGTCTGTCAGTGCCTCTGCCCGTAGGCGCCATTGCGGTACCGCTGGATGCGGCCGTTTTCTTGCCAGGAAGAGTAACGGGGGAGTGTCAGAGAGATACCTCGCCAGATACATCATCTTGCAAGTCAGGACTGAGAGGCCTGAGGTCGAGAGATAGTAGTCTAGTCTACTGTATGTACCCGCTGCTGGCATGTAGCAGCAATGTTTGCTACTGTGACGTCATGTGGGGTTGTGTGTGCTCTGCAAGGCTCGATGTCTAATGTTGCATCTAACACACAGTTACCGTCGCCAGTGAGCAGTATGTCATCAGTAAAGTATGGGGCCATCACTGTTGCCACCTCAGTAAAGAACTGTGGATTATCCACATTCGGTGCATATACCAAAATAAGACAGAGATCCCGCCCATCCAGAACTCCGGATAGGATCACAAAATGGCCTTCCGTGTCTACAACACGGCCTTTATGCTGGAACGGCACCCCGGGATCTACCTAGATCAAGGTACCCTGTGAAAACCCAGAATACGAGGTTGCAAATAATTGACCCCACCATCGTTTACGTAGAGCGGGGAGACAATCCCCCCAGACATGCGTCTCCTGTAAAAAAGCAACCGCAATCTGATATCTCTTAAGATATGCATGCACTCTTTGACTTTTTTGGGTTGAGCCAGTCCCCTGACATTCCACGTCAGGAATTTAAATGTAATTTCGCCCATCCCAGCTAATCTGCAAGATCAGGCCAGCATCCAGACAGAGCACCAGGCTCCACCCCGTGGCGTCCTCTTTCATCCATCTACCTGAGTTACCACCTACCCTACTGTGTTGAAACAAAAAAAAAACTTCTGCTACCCACGACTCCCCCACCCCATGGGCAGTACCGCCAACCCATCCTGCCTTACAGTGAGCGACACTAGAAACTGCAGGTCCGCCCCATACCCAACTTTGTACTTATGAGTAAATCCAACTAGAGCTTGGGTTAACTGTTGTGCAATGCTAGGGGTCAGTGCACCACAACCCTGCCCGGCTTGCGAGCCTGTTTGTGTATTCCTCGCAGCTCGCCTTTGCAGTCATGACAATTTGCGTTTAGACATTGGGGTTTGTGATCTCTTTGTCCCTGTGGCTTGAGAAGGCGGCTCCGGCAGCGTATCCACTTACTCGGAGGCCTCAGCAGCCGAGTAGAAGTGTACCCTTCCCTGGTAAACTACCCGGAGTTTCGCAGGAAACATCAGGCTATAGCGTAAATTAAGGTCGCGGAGCCTCCCTTTAACTGCTAAGAATGTTAGCAGCTGCTCTTGGACCTTTAGGGTGTAGTCTGGGAATACAGAAATCGGGTGGCACTCAAAGTTCGGCAGGCCCTTCACACGCACCCACTGCAATATTGCATCCCTATCTCTATAGTTAAACAGCTGGGCGATAATGGCCCTTGGCGGCGCACCCGGACTGGGAGGCTGCACTAGGGCCCTGTCGGTCTGCTCCACCGTGAAGAATTTTGATCATTGCTGTGGGTGCATGATCTTACTCAGCCAATCCTCGAGGAACAGTTCCGCTGACTGTCCCTCCGCTTTCTCAGGAAATCCCACAAAGTGGAGGTTGTTTCTCTGAGAACAGCCCTCTGCGTCCTCAACTCGGTCCTCCAGACGGATGGTCAACTTTTGTAGGGAGGACACCATCTCACGAAGGGCCATGACCTCCGATTGCAAGTCTGCCACAGCACTCTCTGCAGTGGTTACTCAGTCTGCAACCCCCCCCCGTAGGTCCACCCGCAGCAGAATTACATCAATAGCCACGGAGTCTATCTTAGTGACCAGTTCCGTTCGCGTACTCAGGATGGCCGCCATAAGGTCAGATAGTGTGGGCTTCTTCACTTGGGCAGTCATAGGTGGCTGTTCAGCAGGTTCTTTGTGCACTTCGCCAGCACCTCCCGCCAGTGTGATGGCTTGGGTATAGTTGTCTATTTCGTTGGACTGCATCGTCCTGGCAGTCTTATCCTTCCCCATATCAGTAGTGTCTTGGGATGTTCCTGTCACCGTCTGTGGTCAGGGCCCGCTTGTGCGCGTCCAGATCTGCCCTCGAGGTGCAATGACAAGTGCAGCCTGCTGTATCATACAAAGATGGAGTTGTCTATAGAGCCACAGAGGGCATCCAGCAAAGACAGGGCCCCCTTATCTTGTGCACTTCTTCAGTTCAGATAAGTCCAATATGGAGCGGTCCATCAGCAGCCAACAGCCAGAGGGGAAAGCAGCGAGACACAGCACTCGGGTAATTTACGGCGCCTGGGCCAGGGGGCATCCCAGCCCACCGTCCCTCTCCAGGCACCCCCACATGCCTCAGAGGGCTCACCAATAGAAGGCCGCGGGGGCTCCCCAGTGCCTACCGTGCATCTCAGGTGGTTACAGGAAACCGCAGTCAACCCGTGGCATCCACAGGGCAATCACTTCAGTGCCGGGGCTTCATTGGCCCACGCAGCAGACCGCAGATGGAATGTATCGTTCCTCGGGTCTCCAAGCAGAAGGGGGGCTGCTGCATCCGGGTCAGGGCAGAACCCGGCATCCCCCACTGGAGCCATCACCCCACCTCACCAGCAGGCGCCAACCACGGGCCCCACAATCCTAAGGGCTCCCCGCAGACTGTTCAGGCAGTCCCGGCCCCAGCCGCTCACCTTCTGCTTCTCGGCGCGCTCTTCACTCCAGGATCTCCATGCACGCACCCCACATGGGGGGCCACGCTTCAGGAGTGTGTTTTTCGGCACTGGCCCAAGATGCAGGCAGCGCTCCGCAACTCCCCATGGGTGGGCAGCAGTCCTCCGCCCGCCCAGCATCGTCACAATGCTCGCCCTGTGAAACCGGGCAGGGGGCCTCCACCTGGCAGGTCACCGATTTGATGGGCCGCCCTGAATAGTTAGGGACCGCTGTCGGCACCAAGCGGTCTTAGATCCAGCACCCTCCAGCGGTTTCTCAGTGGGCCAACGGGCCCCCCCCCACAGTCGTCTCGCCTGCTCAGGTGCCTCGGCAGTCGCCCCGACAACTCCCCTCTGCAACTTTCTGGCTTCCCTCTGCGAAGCTCCGTCATCTGGCCGGGCTAGGTTCATGCCACAGTGGTAGGCTCAGTCTTGCATTACCCGTTGCGGCACGTACGAGGTGGGGCCAGGGTCGTTTTTTGGGCTCGTCTTACACGCATCATCCGTGTGCAGGACCCAGGGGGGGTCTAGGCAGTCTGGTGGTGCGGTGCACAGCAGGATTATGTCGGATTAGCGGGGTTAGTGGCGGAGCTCTCTCAAAGTGAGTCCACCATTTTGGCTGATCACGCCACGTCCCTTCTGCTCCAGTTGTTTGCAGTGACATTGCATCAGTCTGGGGTCCTCCATATACCAACTGGCCTTTGATCTAGAGAGCGGTGTTCCAATCCTTGTCAGTGGTGCTGTTCCAATTTCTGAGGGCAGGTCTGGCGGTGGTGTGTGTGTGCGTTGGACTGGGACAGGGGTGGCGAACTTGATGAGGGTGTGGTCTGTCCAGGCGACTGGTGTGGACTCCTCAACTCTGATGTTGTCGAAGATGGTGAAAATAGGGTCCAGAAGGTGTTCGGCGAGTCCAGTTCAGGTCCAGTCTGTCACTGGTCACTTGTTGCTGGTCAGTTCAGGTCCAGTTTGTCACTGGTCAGCTGGGCAGCTCCAGTAAAGGCCTCGTGTAGCTTGTTGTATCCCTGTAGCTTGAACAGGAGTTCAGGCTTATGACTCTTGGACTCTAATTCTTGCCCTGGGTACAAGAGTAAACAGGTCTGGTCTTCCGGTCCTTTGCGGCTCCTCTCAGGTCACAGACAGCAGGTCTATTCCTCTTAAGTTCTTCTTCAGGTCCAGTAGTGTTCTGAAGCGGGTGCCTGAATGCGCCACATTTATGCTGGCACTACCTGGTGGGTGGGAATAACTCCTGTGCATGTCCTAACATATGGTAATCCTACTGTTCTCCCACATTTAGCACTAAAGTACAGTTTGAGGCAGCCACTGTACCCACAATGAACCCAGAGAAAGAAAAATGGTAGGACAAAAGCAGGGCCCTTCAGAAACCAGACAGTGGATCCACAAGAGTTGTCTTGGCATCCAGCTCTTTCCCTTTTCAAGTGTATCACCAGGGTTATATGTACACCCAGAGACAGCCAGACAGTGGATCCACAAGAATTGTCTTGGCATGCTCTACTCTTCCCCAATAATGCCCCAGTTGATAGGTGAATCCAGCAGACCTGTCAAGCAGGATTTGACATTTAAGCTGGATATGACACTGTAGAGTCAAAAATGATGTCCAAAGCCCCCACTTCTGACGAGCTCAAAGGAGTCATCGACCTATGAATCACAGGGACCTATTGTGTAGCTCCTAGGAGGAATTACAAACATATTCACACCTATTAAGGTTAATTACTGGCTGGGAGAAGCTGGAGAGCCAAATGCAAATTAACCTCCAGGAACTTCAGACAGTAAAAAGGTAACTTTCTAAAAGTTACTTTTCTTTAATACTTATTAAAAAGTGATTTGTAATAGCTATTACAAATAGTGGTTTAATTATTTTTCCAGCTGGTCTCTTTCCTGAAATAAAGTATTAGGGCCTTATTTAGATCTCGACGGATAGGATACACCGTCACAAACGTGACTGATATCCCGTCCGCCGTATTACGACCTCCATAGTATATAATGGGATTGTAATACGGCAGACAGGATATCCGTCATGTTTGTGATGAAGTATTCCCCTTCGCCAAGATCTAAATCAGGGCCTTAGTTTCCAGTGTTCTCTATGGGCCATCCAGCCTTCCTAAAGTGAAAATAGCTTTTGTGTGCTAGGCACTGTAGGAAATGTTAACATTATATTTCTACATGTTCTACTTCTAAATACCATGCCCTTTGCCTTGTGGGCCACAAGGCTTACATAGGGTTGACATTAATATTTCAAAGGAAGGTTTTTGCCAAAGAGGTTTATTTTGACAGGTCACAGTGCATGTTTTCACTGTTACAGTCAGCCTACAATTCTAGGCCTACAACCATGTTGGCACTGCCATTGTAGTGGGTAGCACAATATGTTCTGCAGTCCACTAGTAGCATTTAACTCCCAGGCCCTAGGCACATTTTGTACCATATACTAGGGACTTATAGGTAAGTTAAATATACCAATTAGGAATACGCCAATTTGACCATGTTTAGAGGGGAACACAGGCTGGTTAGCAGGGGCACACAGAGTTCTAAAGCCAGAACAAATATAGGGTCCAGCAAAAGGTTAAATATCTAGGGTGACCATGTAGAAAAAGCATATTTCCTCTGTATATATAAACTGGCAGAATTAAATCTGCAAAGCAACACCTAAAACAGAACAGAAACGCTTGTGAACTAAAAGTTTTTTACATGCCACTGCTCCAAATAACCCTACACCTGCAGATGGATAACAGCCCTTAAGCATTTTTAATAGTAGGAGAAGGAGGGTAAGGGCTTCTGTGGAGCTCGAAGCAAAAGAGGTTACCTAAAAAAATAAAACCTGCCTGCAGATTTAAATGCCAGAGCAAACCCCACTTTACACTAAAATTGCACAGTAGCTGATTAGCAGGTCTGGAATGTCCCATCTGCTCAATGCATTCAGGGGGGCGGCGGCGCACATTCGTTCGCGTCATTTCCTGAGACTCATAGCAACAGTTGTCACAAGGTGAAGCGTGAGAGCTCTTGGAAAGTAGTGCCTCTTTATTAGTGACATTTTGTCTTCAGTGTAGAGGATCTCACCAGTAGTACCCCTCCACCCTCTCTTCTGTGATGCATGGCTTGGCAGTAGAGGGAGAGTTGACAGAATGATTCTTGGTAATAATTTGTAAGCTGAAATGTGGTCTTCCCAGTCTCAGTGGGGGTGGAGCTGTACCATGCACAACTACGTCACGTGCCTCAGGTGTTTCTTAAGTACACATGTGCCTAATTTTCAGAACTGTGCTTGTATTACAGACTTCTTGTGATCTGCTCTATGTTCAGCTGGCTCATTTTCCAATCCAGCATGACACCAAGCAACCGCGCCACAGCGACCGGGCCACCATTTACGCTACCATTGTCTGAGCCAACATCCCGCCACGTGCTCCCTCATGGAGAACCACACGGCACGTGCTTCCGCCTGGAGAACAACACACTCCACATGCTCTGGCATCGAGAACCACACGTCCCTTGCTCCGCCATCGAGACCCACACCAAGTCATGTTTGCAGTTTGGATGTGCTTGGGGTGTGAGCACTAGTGGTAAGGGTGGGGCGTCTTTTTTCCCTACCAATCACCTGCATTGTCAGCACTTCCCCTCCCCACTTGGAATTATACATGGCAATGTCTATCAAGTGGTTCCCAGCTCTTCATCTGACATCATGGGGGTGAATGTTTGATTTTTGCACAGAGCATTGCTAGGGAGGTAAGTCGTGTCCAGGGGACTGATGCATTCTCTTTTCAATATCTATTCACATGATTTCAAATTTGTATTGCAGCTCCTATTCCTCAAAGGGGCAGGTGCAGCCATTTAAGCATTCTACAAATGTGAATGCATTCTTGAAGATCTGCTGTCTGCTGCAAGCCTTCATCAATGCATTTTCAGGCCCTCATCAGTGCATTTACAGTCCTTAGATCTGGATGTGCATGGGGTGGATTAAGTGTGAACATCACCAAATTACCTTTTTGCCTTTGTTTAAAGGAATGCGTCTTAGGCTAGAATCTCGATGCTCATTCGGTATATCAAACATTACTAAGAAAGATACTACCAGAGGAAGACCCTACCTGCCAGAGATACTGCTGTATCACACTTTCTACCGAAAGGTGATGCCGAGCCGAGTCCAGGAGGAGCTGATGCGAATCATGCTTGTTTTTCATAGGGAACATGGCCTCCTTGACTGATATTTAAAGCACTTTGATGTAAACAGGTACGCAGTGTGCTCATTCTGCCTAAAAAAATCTAGTTGCAAGTTATTCTACTCTCCATGCTGTCCTAGTGTAGCGCATAGAAGTCGGTTTTAGAGCGTAATGTTTTTTAGAGGACATTTTAACCTTGGTAGAACTGTTCCTTGTATTCTTGTTGTTTGCAACATGCATTTGTGCTGTTTTAATCGTATTCTGTGTGGTTATTTTAGATGTATTGAGGAATAGGGTGCACCTGTTGAAATAAACGTACCTTTTAGTTAAAGTGTCTTTTTCTTGGCACATCTTGTGTGTATGTTATTGAGGAGAGCGAGAAAGGTTTGTTTCTGATCACTACTGTGTCCCTGGATCGCTGTTTAGGGACTGTTAGTATGAACTATACTCTTAAAGGGTACACCCATTGTTCCTTTCAGGCTCGGGCACGGGGCACAAAACGTGAAAATGTACATTCAAATAACCTCTTGCCTATTCATTTATAAAGAATCAATCTTCAATCATTACTAACCCACTGTTACTTCAAAAAATCTTTTTATCTCATTTCATTTAGCTTGAATTATTCATAAAAATTCATAGAAGATTCATAACAATAACATAGATAAACTTCAGTAGTATATACCTTCAAATTTGATCACTTCTCCCAAAATCACATTCATACCAACCACTCCATCATGCATACTTCAAACAAGGCTCCCACCACCCCCGGAATCTTCACAGTAGCGCAGGGAGGAGACCCCTCTCTTGTCTTCCATCCATGTGTGTTGGCCGGGGGTGGGGGGGGTACAACACACGGTCAACACTCATTTCGGGGGCCTCAAAAACTCACAACCACCTTCTTCAGGACCCCTTCTTCAATATCCTTTTCCACATGAAAGTATGGAGTTTATGCTAAATGTATAAAACAATATATATGTTTTACTATATTATATTTGTGGGTTAAAATGCAACCAACAACATATTTCACTCCTAGGACCCAATAAATTAAAAGAATCCACCAGATTACACCAGCACATTGCCCAGAATGAAGCAACATCATGTGATAAGAACACACCACGACCACAAACACCCATGTGTTTAATAGCCAGTCACTACCCAAAGATTATTCCATTTGTGATGCTCCCCATGCATTACTTTGGCCAAGGCCACTACACCCTTTATATTGTAAGAGACTCACTAGATATCTAACTCTATATTTCCTATATCATGCATGTCGCATCTTTCATTTGTTGTTTCCAGATCTTATCCTTGTTGTGCGTAACTCCCTTTTGTGCACAAGGTAATTTTAATCTTGTAAATTGCGGGATCAACTACAGACAAAACAAGCATTTGCAATGCAATCGGTCTCGCATTTACGCAAGTTTAAGCTATTGGCATTGTAAATGACCATGCCTTTTATTTATGTTTTAAAAACGAAAACAAAAATAAAAGGCATTGTTATTTGCAATGTCAATAGCTCAAACTCGTGTAAATGCGAGACCTATTGCATTGCAAATGCTTGTTTGTACCACTGTCACAGACCTGTTACCCCTTTTTTTACATCTAAAGTTCTGGAGTACCCCCAGGGCTGGCTTCTCCAGGGAAGTTCTGAAAGACTGTGTAAATCTCGATAATAGGAACACCATTCTATGACTGGCCTACGTTAAAAAAGTCTTTGACTCCCTGGATTTGAGTATGCTCTATAATTGCCCTGAAAATATAGGACCACAGACTAAGGAGAGGGTTGAAAACAGCTTTGTTTCACATCGTGAAAAGGTGCGGATTGAAAAATCTCTTGGATCAAGTTCTATTATAAACTATATGCAAATATCTCAAATCTCTTGCATTGAATCATACAAAAAATGGTTTGCTACACACAGCACATATTCTACTTGACTAGTTTGAGGCTAAACTAAATCCATCCTTATGAGCTTTTCCCCGTGCTGGCTTATGGGCTGCCACTTCTTTGAAATGTCCCTGTGATAGCGTTTCACGTCAATCGACCATACACTTTATGCTATTTTGCACTTTGTATCATTCAATAAGGGTTCGTTTTTTACGTCCTATTCTCCTACAAAAGCACTTTAGTTCATATAAAGAGGGTTAGAATATATTCAATCCTTAGCCTCTCCAGAAATTCGTATGGCTATACTTTTTTTTTTAATTGCTATGAAATTTAGCACATTTTATGGAATGTGAATGTCGCTGTTCTGTTTTTCGTTTTTTTAAAATATTTTGTATTAGTAACCTGTCGATCTGATTAGTTTTTCTGTTATCAATTATGACTGTATTTATTCTTTGTGCTTTTATGACTAGCTTTTGGTCCAATAAGGAATTTTTGACTGACTGACAGACTTTTACATCCTCATTGCCTCTGTTTACACACTCTAAGGTTATCTTAACTTCATGATTAATTTCCATTTTCGAACTACAAGACCTCCCATGCGACTCATCATGCCTGCACCGAGCTATAAATGTATGGCACGGAAATCAGCAGAACTGCTGAGTACAATGACTGCTACCTCTCTGACTACTGCAACAACCCTGAAATAATAGCTCATTTATTCAACTTCCCCTGTGGTATCAACTTGGGATATCGACGATGTAAACAAACGTAGTACAAAGCACAAGAAATAATTCCTACTGTATTTCATTTGTTTAGCCACTAGAAGTTTTCTACTGCACATAACCCGACACTTTACAACAGGATAAGGATAGTACCTGAAATGACAGAGTCAAAGAACGCAAGGAGAGCCTCGCTGGGTGTAAGGGCAGAAAAGGAAGCCTTTTATCTTCTTTGACTAGAGTAAATGTAAATGTAAATCCAGTATTTGTAAAGCGCGAACAGCTACCCGAAGGCATCCCGGCGCTGGGGCCGTTGGGAAGATTAAGCAAGCTATTGCCCAGAGTCACATGGTGCTGGGCTGACCTGCCGCTGGAGCCGGGGATCGAACCGTACCGTGAGCCCCGGATTCCAGCGTCAGTCACCCTGGCCGCGGCGCCACACCTCTTCCCTAAAAGAGTCAAAGATGTGCTGTGAATGGAAGGGCCGCGGCTGCTTGAATCAATAAGTTGAGACCACAGCGGAAAGCTTCCTGTTTAGTCTTTAACTCGTCTTTCAAACTTGAAGAAGTGAAATATATTGCTGGGCGGCCAACAAATTAACAGGGAGATCCGAGCTGGAGCCAAAGGGCCTGGCTCAAAACTTACTGCCCGTGCAGAAGCTGAGCCCTGAAAATATTTGCTATATAAATCATATAACAAACCAGGTAAAATATGGTGAAGTCTCATCAAAATTTAAAATAGTGGATTTCTTTAAGATGTGAAAGCTCTAACAATAATAAGGCACATCATAACACTGCATTAAGATATATTAAAAGTGATAGTTTTGTATAACTGGTAGTCTGATTTCACATATTTGAAATTGCTTTCATATGCGATGATGAATAATAAGAGTTTTGGTGAAAAAAAAGTATTGGCTAAAGATCACACAATTTAAGCGGGGAAGCCGTGATTTATCCAAGTTTTCTGGTTTCACTTTGTACATAGCCAGGAAATAGGCCTCTATTTGTCTCTCCTTATATTAATGGTTTGTTTTACCTCTTAGGTCATTTTCTGCAATTTTTAACCCAACCCGAAGGCTGAGCGCTTTACACGAGCACCAGTTACATTACACAAGGTCGCATGCATTGTTTAAATGCACTGGGAAATTCAGTGATGTGCCCAGAATCACTGGATATTGAGCCAACCCCGAGACTCGAATCTGGTTACCAAGTTCCATAGTCAGCACCTCTGACAGTAATGCCACATCCTGGGGAGAGGGAGGTAGGCAGGCAGAAGCCGCATGAAAGCTCGGCTCGTTGTGCGCTCGAGGGTCAAAGAGTACCACGAGCCAGCGTCAGGCTTCAGGCTCGAGCCTGGCTCGAGCTTTCAGTGGCTCGCCTGCCTATAGTGAAATATGCCTCGGCTAAGAATTCGGACTCCCGAAGCTTACTTGCCCTTCCGGATTACATCACTACTTGCAATTCATTAAGCATTACGGCAAAATTGATAAGTTTTAAATATGATATATAGCAATGGTCACTTAAAGGTAAAAAACATTCTTTGGATTCTAAAGTATGGAATAAAGTGCTGCTACTTCAATATTTTACTTAGACACTTTCTGAATTCCTTCACTATGGACGTCAATGTTCAACAACATAAATACGAGAGGAAATGTAAACAATTAGATGAACAGCTGAAGAAGAAATCACTGGCGTGCATGTGCTAAGGCAAGTTATAAGGACCCTGTCCGCAAAATATGGCAAGAAAACAAGCATGACATCTGCTTTGATCCACGGGGCGAAAAGGGCACCCCAATAGGAGACCGGCTAAGCAAGAAGAATGCACACCATTACAGTCGCCAGTAAAAGACACTGCTGCACAATTTGCACGAGAGGATCACAACTGGAAAAGAGAAAAGTGCTTTAACTGCAAATAGGTTTATTCTGTAAAAAAAACTGGTTCCTTTAAAATGACCCATCGCCCTATACAGGTCTACGTACTGAGCTCAAAAGGCAATTCTGTGAGCAAATACGTTGTTTAGTGCTCCTATCGGAGGCTACACGTGAGTCGTTCCGGGCTCCATTAAAATGCTTTGTATGTGACCCTTCAAGATAGTCTGTACCCTTGTTGGGCAGCAAGTACATGAACTCTTAACATGCTCTAATCTACTGTACGATGATATGTATGTTCCCTGTGATACACGTGTGCCGAGGCAAAGTAAGTGCCCCGTTAAAATACCATGGTCGGCTAAATGCTATGTCCTCCGTCCTGGCGAAAACTCTGTTCTATAAAAGGCAATTAATGAGCCCCTTCAGAGGATCTGTTTCCCTGTAAGTATACATTTTGTGCAAATGTGCATGCCAGTCTCTGTTTTTGTAATGAAGAAGAAGGTCTGTGGTCCTTAAGACGTTCTGCATCTCTGCAATATGCTAAGTATGTGCCTCTGTAGGGAACTATGTGCCCTTGCAAGATGCTACAATACGCGTGCACCCTTCTGAAATATTCTGAGTTCCAGAAAGTTCCCACGTGTGTTCTGTAGTTAAAGGTTCTGCAGCTTGCATGCTGCTATCAGGTGACCAATGAAATGTATACTTGCGTGCCAGGAGCTACATATTTAATCCTTGCACCTGTAAGAGATCCAGGTAAAACGGCAGGCTATTAACACCAATATTGCATTGTTTATCTTTGTAAATTGGCATATCTGCGCTTCAGTAAGACGTTCTGAGTCTATGCACGATAGTAAATATTTGTGCATCTGACACTCTGCGCCCCTCTAAAATGTTACAATGCGCATCGCTGTAAAACGTTCAGTTTATTACAAAGTGCCTTTGTAAAATGTTTTGCGCCCTCACCGGATGCTATGTGTGGTACACCTCATTTATTGCCAACATGTGTTGCTGTCACAATAAACGAATACAAAATAAGACATAAACGTGTAAGGCGCAATAAGTTGTCCGATGACCCTAGTAGCTTTCGATGATGTGACCCCCATTAAGTCGTTCACCACTCCAGTAACATGGCGTGTTCCATTGTTAAGTTATTTCCTTGTAAGGTGGCTTGAACGCACACCTTCTATGTTATGCAATACTTGTATGATACAAATACTGTTCCCCCATGAAGTGGTTTCTGGTCACTGTAAATTATATACTTCTTTAACCTACCTTACCACTCCTTTTCTAACTGATTATATGTCCCTAGAAGTGGTTCTGTATTCATATGATTGGCCTGCAGCGCCGCGGTCGAGGCAGGTGTTACGACTGTCCCGTAGGTATGTATGTATGATGGAGCTTCTATTGACAGTAGTTGTACACGGGAGCTAGAGACTGGGATGTATCTGACTGCCCAGTAAAGGCGTACGCCACGAGAGGTGCCCCCTGTCCCTCTACCCGTCTGACCCGACCTCAACACAGCGCTCCCTGCCCGTCCCGTCACTTACCCACAGGATGAGGCTCTCGCAGAGCTCGGTGTCCTTGGCCTCCATGGCCCTCGCAGCTCTCTGCGCTCTCTCGGCAGCGGAGCCCCCCTAGGAGGTTTATTTTCACGTTGCAGCTAGGGAAGTTTCATAACAGCCCAGCCACCGGCACAGTCACGTTACAAGACAAAAGCACGATGTACGTCGTTAGACACAGGGGCAGTATTATTTTTGACATTGGCCCGCCCTCTCATTGAACCTTTGATAGGCAGTCACACTGGCTATTCACAGGCGAGGCATTTTATGACTGGCAAACAACGTTAACCAAGCGGTACCAGGGTCTGCTCCACGGAGCGGATCTTGATTTAAAGTAAGCACGCCTCTCCTCTTCGCAGCGTGTGCAGACGGAACAGCGAGCGCACATCTCCGCAACTCCCCAGCTCACCTAAACCTCCCGCAGGTGGCTCCAAGTGTTGGGGAGGGGGTACCAGCATCGGAGCAATTGGGGAAGCTCCGTCTTCCTCTGGCCGGTGTGGGGGCTCTCCTTGGTGCACGGGTGCCCCGCCCACACTCAGGCTTCCGGTCTTCGTGCTTCCTTTTTGGGCGCACTACTTTAAAACAAGCATTTGCAATGCAATACGACTCGCATTTACGCAAGACTTATTGCATTATAAATGGGAGTGCAGGCGTTTAAGAAGGCACGAACGGGAGTGGAGGGGGTGATGGGGGGGGGCGAGAAGTGACGAACTGCGGGAGGGGGCGGGGGGGACACAGGGCAGAAAATAGTGTTGGAGTAAAGGGGCCAGTAGCCAGGGAAGGATACAAATGACAACATGGCCATCAGGAGGAGGGACTAACAAGCCTAAAACCAATCAGAAGGCAGCATTTAGGATGTAAGCCAATCAAAAAGATGGGCGGAGAGTAAGCGGAGCTTCCAGAAAGCTTCCACGCTATAGTATATACTGCATGTCTCAACGAGACAGCGCAAGCGCTGCCTAGGCGAGACCTAAAAAATGCAAGGCAATCAAATTAAATTCCAAATATTGAAGGCTATGGCATCCTCTCCAAGAAGAAATATTTACCACATAAAAACCTTTACATTATACAGTACAGTGTCCTCTGATGTCCTTCCCACGCAGCACATAAGAGGACAGATGACTACGTAGTATTTCTCCTGTGAATTGGAGAAGGAGAGTAGTTGGGCCACGTAAGAGACAGGTGGAGTGAAGAGTAGTAGTTATGGATAGTATTAAAAGCTATGCTTCCTATTCGATCTCGTAGTTTCAGGTGCTAAGTTTCAAGCTGGCGCACACATATATATGCTCATGTACTTAACATTTGGAGACGAAGGATCGGAGGTCTAAACTCCAAGAAAGCCAAGTGCAGCCCTGTGATGGACAGAGCAGTCTCACCAGGATAAAGGTGAGTGACTGCCCTGTGGGAATGTTTCCGAAGTACCGATGCGACCTCTGAATGGATTGGGGGCCCGGAGGCACAAGCATAACTTCAGCCAATGCATAATAAAAACTGTGAACTGCAAAATATAAACAGTGAGCATTTAAAAGGGCAAAAGGTTAAATAATATTTCTTTCCAAATAAGACGCAATGACAAAGTTAAAAAGAACTTGACTGTTTGTTTTCCAGCAAGTGAATACTCATGCAAGGCCTACTGATATTTGGACAGTGCCAGCCGCAAAATGCAATTTATAAATGACTCACGGGTGCAAGTTAGAAGAAAACTACATATCCCAGAATGCCTGCTAACTGTATAAAATGAAGGCGATAATTATTATTAGTTGAAAACAGATGCGAAACCACCAGGAAGAAGACAGAGTGTCGAAACGCATACTGGTGTGTGTGACTTTATTGCAATAAGATTTGGCAAATAAAAGAAATTACCCTGATAAAGCCGATGGGAGTGCAGCGTTTCTTTTCCTTTTGAGCAAATACTACAAGGGTATTTGGACGATACTCTGACGCTGGCACCAGCAACAGAGTGCACCGCCTATCAGACCGCTTTGTTTTGGGATAGATATATATATATATATTACCTACTGGGGGTCGCCAGTAGGTAGTTATAGTTAGGACCTTGTTTCTATTCAAAAAGCGTCTTTTCTTTTGCCAATATCTTTGGCGCAGTTTGACAAATCCGCGAAATTTTCAAAGCTTAGGTCAGCTTCAGTATTGAAAGTTTCTGGGTGATTCGTCAAGTGGGAGCCGAGAAAAAAGGGGGGTCCCAAAACGCTTTTTTTCTATGTTAATTTCCATACGAACTTTAGACACGACTACAGCCCGAACTGCTGAACGGAATTACACCAAATTTGGCAAAAAGGTAGCTCTTGGTTCAGAAAGCGACCTTTTTTTTTTAATGGTGTAAATCCATTCAGGAGTTTCTGAAAAATTCAAAAAATAAAAATATCGATATCTGAGGGCCGAGGAGGATTCGGGAACCCTCCCGAGCACGAGCTTCATTCTGATTGGCTGCCAACATTCCAAACCAAAATGTGTTGGCAGCCATCTTGTGACTCGGTAGAACCGAGTCACAAGAAAACAGTAAAAAAAAAAAAAAGATATAAAACAAGAAAAGGGGGAAGGGTAGAAACACCGTGACCCCCTAGGCCTGCGCCAGGGCCAAAAAAAGCATTTTTTAAAATATTTTCGACCGAATTCGCGCCGGGTGCGCGAATCCGGCTGGAAAAAAAAAACGAAGCGCGGGCTTCCGCGCTTTGCTTTTTTGAGACCCCGGGTTGGCCAGGTCCCGGGGCAATGAAGAAATTATATGCGGGGGCCTGCTGGGGCCCCCGCAGCCCCGGGGACCACCACCTCCCTGGGGCTTTTTTTAAATTATGCACGAGGGGGGCTCCTGCCCCCCCACCCTGCTCCGGGGACTGCCACCTCCCCGGGGCACTTAAATATTTACGGTCGGGGGGCCCCCCAAGCCCCGGGGACAGCCACCTCCCCGGGGCTTTAATTTATTTTGGGCGGGGGGGGCCTCGCAGGCCCCCCCAAGCCCCAAGGACCACCACCTCTTGGGGGCTACATGATTTAAATATGGAGGTCACGCGGCCCCCCTACACTGCCCCGGGGACCACCACCTCCCAGGGGCACTGTTGATTAAAATGCGGAAGTCCGTTGCAGACCCCGGGGACCACCACCTCCCTGGGGATTTAATCAGTTGGGAGGGGGGCCGCGCAGCCCCCCTCCTGGAGCCCTAGATGCCCCTGGGGACCGCCACCCCCCAGGGCCAGCTCCTGCAATGTCCCGGGGTGCCCACCCCCGGGACATTGCCGTTTGCTATGGCAGGGCCGGAGCACGGCTCCCGCCCTGCCATAGCAAACACTGCTTTGCTTCTTCGAAGCCAGAGCAGGAAATCTGCTCTCGCATCCAAGAATCAAAGCAGAATCGCTTTTGGGCAAAGGGAGCTGCATGTCAGCAGCTCCCCTCGCCCAAAAGCAATGCCGGCTCCAGCAGGAGGCGGGAAGCCGGCTGGGACCGCGGGGGCATTGTGGCTCCCCCCGCGGTCCCCAACATGAGGGCCGGCCCCAGGGGATGGGGTCCCAGGGGCTAATAGTGGCCCAGGGAAGGGGGGCCACGTGGCCCCCTCCCTAAATAAAAAACTAAATAAATAAAAAAAGAACGAGGCAAAGCCCCGGGGGACGAGGTCCCCAGGCCAATAATGGCCTCAGCAGGTGGGCCGCGCAGCCCCCCTCCTTAAAAATAATTAAAAAAATATATATATATATGTGGCCATGCCCCGGGGGGTGGGTTACCCGGGGCCGAAATCGGCCATGGGAGGAGGGCCGCGCGGCCCCCTTCCTGTTTAAAAAGAAATAAATAAATAAATGCTCAGGCCCTGGGGGATGGGGTCCCCAGGGCCCAAAAATAATAAAGGGAAGGGGAGCCACACAGCCACCCTTCCAAAAAGCAAATTAAAAAAAGCTGGCATCTTGCCGGAAGCCCCCCCCCTCCCTGCACCACTGTGCAAATGTGCCTTCTGGTGCGTTCTGGATTGGGGGATTAAGCCCCCTTGAATACTAAAGGTCCTTAGGGGCCAACTAGACCACCAGGTACCGCCAGTAATCCCCACACAGTGGGATTGATGAGAGATGGTCCAAGCCACGCCCCGTTTTACACCACTCTGCAAACGCGCCTCTTGGTGCACTGCTGGTGGGGCGATGAGGTCCTCTTGTGTCCTGAGGACCTCAGGACTAAAGTGGACTTCATCCCCCGAGCAGCAGTATGCCAGGAGGCGCGTTTGCAGAGTGGTGTAAAAAGGGGGCATGGCCTCGGACCACTCTCAGCAATCCAACTGTGTGGGGCTTACTAGAGATAACAGGAGGGCTAGTTGGCCCCCAGGGACCCTCAGAAGGCAAGGGGACTTCATCTCCCAACCAAGAGCGCGCCAGGAGGCGCGTTTGCAGAGTGGTAGAGAAGGGGGCGTGGCCTGTGTCCACCTCTCAGCAATCCCACTGTGTGGGGCTTACTGGAGATAACAGGTAGGCTAGTTGGCCCCTAAGGACCCCCACAAGCGAAGGGGACTTCATCCCCCAACCAAGAGCATGCCAGGAGGCGCGTTTGCAGAGTGGTGGGAAAAGGGGGCGTGGCCTGCTATGAGAACTTAGCAATCCTGTTGTGTGGGACTTACTGGAGATAAAAGGAGGGAGAGTTGGCCCCCAAAGATGTCCTTGGGGGCCGACTACCCCTCCTGCTACCTCCAGTAAGTCCAACACAGTAGGATTGCTAAGAGGTCTTCGGAGGCCACGCCCCCCCTTTCTCCACCACTCTGCAAACGCGCCTCCTGGCACACTAAGGGTTGGGGGATGAAGTCCACTTTACTCCTGAGGGACTTTGGGGGCCAAGAAGCCCTCCTGGTACCTCCTGTAAGTCCTACGCAGCGGAATTTCTGAACACTGGTCGGAGGCCCAGCCCACTTTCTGCACCACTATGCAAACGCAACTACTACGTTATAGTTATAAATTAGCATTTAAAAAAACCTTAGAAATTCACTGAAAAAACCATAGGTTTCAGGGACATTATAGTTAGTAATTAGCATTTTAAAAACCTTAGAAATTCACTGAAAAAACCATAGGTTTCAGGGACGTTATAATTAGAAATTAGCATTTAAAAAACCATAGAAATTCACTGAAAAAAACCCACAGGTTTCAGGGACGTTATAGCTAGTTGGACATTTCACTCGTACATAACCAGAAAATTCGGCAATTATAGTTAGTTGAGCTAACTATAACTCGCGCTCCCGCAAAGCTCTGCCGATGACATCACATATTACATCACTCATGACATGGTCAGTGACATCACTGATGACATCTCAAATGACATCACTGATGACATCATCCACGTGATAATCTGATGCACCTCCTCACAGCCTAATATAACCTTTGATACACCGACTCTAAAATACAGACTTCCATTCTCGAAACCATGAACACAACAATACCAGTTACTATATACCCACTCACTGATTCCTAGGTCTACACACACATCCACTCTCTCATTCATACAGTCATTCATACATGCAGTCACTCATCAATACAGCCACTATCATATGCACTCATATACCCATACAGACACTCACACACCACCACTCACCCATAGAGTTACTCACACAGCTTATTCAGTCATGCAAAGAATCAATCACACTCCCATTTACTCACCTACACAGTTATACACATACCACCTCACTTATTTATACAGTTACTAACACATACTAACTCTCTTATACAATCACTGACACAAGCACACACTCATCCATACAGCCACTCTCACAATCACTCACTCTCACATATAATCATTTATATACTCCAACACTCACATATACTGCCTTTCACATATGTAGTTACTCACAGATGTACCACTGAGACATCCATTCACTCACCAACACAGCCATACACACACTCACCCACCCATACAGCCCTCACAGATGCACTCTTGAACCTATACACCCAGTGAATCACCCACTCACACATCCATGCAGGGAGTCACACACACCCCACCCACCCACACAGACACTCAGGCACCCATTCAGGTACTCAGACAACCAATCAAAAACCCATATAGACACTCATGTAGCTACTCACCAACCCAAGTAGCCACTTACACACCAACTGACAGAATGATACAGACATTCATACAGATTAGTCAGTCACCCATGTATTAGTAAGACACATTTAATCACTCACTTATACAGTCAGTCATGCACCTATTAAATCATCCATTCAGACACTCATACACCCACTCATTCTTCAATACACCTTGGTATATATATATATATATATATATATATATATATATATATATATATATATATATATATATATATATCCTATTTAAACTTTTTAGAAACACTCAGTCACTGGATTATGTCATGAGTGATGTCATTTGAGATGTCATCAGTGGTGTCATCAGTGATGTCACTGACCATGTCATGAGTGATGTAATATCTGATGTCATCAGCAGTGCATTGCAGGGGCGCAAGTTATAGTTAGCTCAACTAACTATAACGGCTGAATTTCTCTGGTTTTGTACGAGTGAAATGTCCAACTAACTATAACGTCCCTGAAACCTGTGGTTTTTTCAGTGATTTCTATGTTTTTTAAAATGCTAATTTCTAACTATAACGTCCCTGAAACCTATGGTTTTTGTCAGTGAATATATATATATATATATATATATATTATCTACTGGCGGTCGCCAGTAGATAGTTATAGTTACAACCTATTATCCATAGGAAATCCGCGACATTCTATTTGAAATAACTCTCTTGCCGGTTGACGTATCTTCGCAAAATTTTCAAACTTTATGGCCCGCTCCGGTCTGCTCCTACCCTGAAAGTCTCGGGGGGATTCGTCAAGCGGGGGCCGAGAAAAAAGGGGGGTCCCCCATGCAATTTTCCATAGGAAACTTTAGACACGGCTACAGCCCGAACTGCTGAACGGAATTACACCAAATTTGCCAAAGAGGTAGTTCTTGTTTCAGAAAGAACCCTTTTTGTTAAATGGTGTAAATCCGTTCAGTAGTTGCTGAGAAAATCAAAAGTAAAAAGATAGTGATATCTAGGGCCGCGGAAACAAGTGCGCAAAGCGCACAAAGGGGGCAGGGTAGAAACACCCTGACCCCCTAGGTCTGCTCAGGGGGTCCCACAAGGACCCCCTGGGCAAAATTGTTTTTTTTTTTTTTTTTTTTTTAAATCGGCAGGATGCGCTCAGGGAGCGCGAATCCTGCCGGAAAAAATCGAGCGCGGTCTCTTGCGCTTCAATGTTAATTGGCCCCGGGTGGGCCAAGTCCCGGGGGCATGCTGGGGGAGGGTTAATTTTATGTGTGGGGGCCTCTAAGGGCCCCTCAAGCCCCGGGGACCACCACCCCCGGGGCTTTATGTACAATGGTGCGGGAGGGCTCTGAGCCCTCCCGCAGCCCCGGGACCGCCACCTCCCCGGGGCTTCTTTTTTATTTAAAAAAACCTGTGTGGGGGCTCCAGCCCCCACACGCCCGGGGACCACCACCTCCCCGGGGCACTAAGAAAATTAAAATGGGGGTCCGTTTTGGACCCCCAGAGCCCGGGGACCACCACCTCCCGGGGCTTTCAAAATGTAGGGAGGGGGCCGCGCGGCCCCCTCCTGGAGCCTGTGGTGGCCCTGGGGACCGCCACCCCCAGGGCCGGCTCCTGCAGTGTCCCGGGTGCCTACCCCCGGGACACTGCTGTTTGCAATGACAGGACGGGAGCCTCGCGGCTCCCGTCCTGTCATTGCAAACTTGCTTTGGATATTGGAAGAGAGAGCAGGAAACCTGCTCTCTCTTCCAATATCCAAAGCCGATAGCTTTACACATGGGGAGCAGCATGTTAGCTGCTCCCCATGTGTAAAGCAATGCCGGCCCCGTAGGACACGGGGAGCCGGCGGGACTGTGGGGGGTTTGGGGACCCCCCCCACATCCCCAACGAGAGGCCAGGCCCCGGGGGATGGGGTCCCCGGGGCCATAAGAGGCAACCTCAGGCCCCGCCCCCTCCCTTCACCATTGTGCAAATATTCCTCTAAAATCAGCCGAAATACGAATTCTGATTTACTCACCTGTTATCAGGAGAGACCTCAGTGCTGCATCTTTCAGCCCAGTACTAATCCTGAAAAGTAATTTTAACCGTACTTACCAGTAACTTGAATTTCCTTCCATAGGCTAACATTGACTGGTTTCACTTGGAAATTCTTCTAAGTGTGGAGTTTTGGAACTTTAAAATATTCCTCTAAAATCAGCCGAAATACGAATTCCGATTTACTCACCTGTTATCAGGAGAGACCTCAGTGCTGCATCTTTCAGCCCAGTACTGGTCCTGAAAAGTAATTTTAACCGTACTTACCGGTAACTTGAATTTCCTTCATAGGCTAACATTGACTGGTTTCACTTGGAAATTCTTCTAAGTGTGGAGTTTTGGAACTTTATAATATTCCTCTAAAATCAGCCGAACTACGAATTCCGATTTACTCACCTGTTATCAGGAGAGAACCCAGTGCTGCATCTTTTAGCCCAGGGAGCGCGAATCCTGCCGGAAAAAAAAAATCGAAGCGCGGTCTCTTGCGCTTCAATGTTAATTGGCCCCCGGGTGGGCCAAGTCCCGGGGGCATGCTGGGGGAGGGTTAATTTTATGTGTGGGGGGCCTCTAAGGGCCCCCAAGCCCCGGGGACCACCACCCCCGGGGCTTTATGTACAATGGTGCGGGAGGGCTCTGAGCCCTCCCGCAGCCCCGGGACCGCCACCTCCCCGGGGCTTCTTTTTTATTTAAAAAAACCTGTGTGGGGGGCTCCAGCCCCCACACGCCCGAGGACCACCACCTCCCCGGGGCACTAAGAAAAATTAAAATGGGGGTCCGTTTTGGACCCCCAGAGCCCGGGGACCACCACCTCCCGGGGCTTTCAAAATGTAGGGAGGGGGCCACGCGGCCCCACTCCTGGAGCCTGTGGTGGCCCTGGGGACCGCCACCCCCAGGGCCGGCTCCTGCAGTGTCCCGGGTGCCTACCCCCGGGACACTGCTGTTTGCAATGACAGGACGGGAGCCTCGCGGCTCCCGTCCTGTCATTGCAAACTTGCTTTGAATATTGGAAGAGAGAGCAGGAAACCTGCTCTCTCTTCCAATATCCAAAGCCGATTGCTTTACACATGGGGAGCAGCATGTTAGCTGCTCCCCATGTGTAAAAGCAATGCCGGCCCCCGTAGGACACGGGGAGCCGGCGGGACTGTGGGGGGTTTGGGGACCCCCCCCACATCCCCAACGAGAGGCCAGGCCCCGGGGGATGGGGTCCCCGGGGCCATAAGAGGCAACCTCAGGCCCCGCCCCCTCCCTTCACCATTGTGCAAATATTCCTCTAAAATCAGCCGAAATACGAATTCTGATTTACTCACCTGTTATCAGGAGAGACCTCAGTGCTGCATCTTTCAGCCCAGTACTAATCCTGAAAAGTAATTTTAACCGTACTTACCAGTAACTTGAATTTCCTTCCATAGGCTAACATTGACTGGTTTCACTTGGAAATTCTTCTAAGTGTGGAGTTTTGGAACTTTAAAATATTCCTCTAAAATCAGCCGAAATACGAATTCCGATTTACTCACCTGTTATCAGGAGAGACCTCAGTGCTGCATCTTTCAGCCCAGTACTGGTCCTGAAAAGTAATTTTAACCGTACTTACCGGTAACTTGAATTTCCTTCATAGGCTAACATTGACTGGTTTCACTTGGAAATTCTTCTAAGTGTTGATTTTTGAAACATACAAATATTCCTCTAAAATCAGCCGAAATCCGAATTCTGATTTACTCACCTGTTATCAGGAGAGACCTCAGTGCTGCATCTTTCAGCCCAGTACTGGTCCTGAAAAGTAATTTTAACCGTACTTACCAGTAACTTGAATTTCCTTCCATAGGCTAACATTGACTGGTTTCACTTGGAAATTCTTCTAAGTGTGGAGTTTTGGAACTTTAAAATATTCCTCTAAAATCAGCCGAAATACGAATTCCGATTTACTCACCTGTTATCAGGAGAGACCTCAGTGCTGCATCTTTCAGCCCAGTACTGATCCTCAAAAGTAATTTTAACCGTACTTACCGGTAACTTGAATTTCCTTCATAGGCTAACATTGACTGGTTTCACTTGGAAATTCTTCTAAGTGTGGAGTTTTGGAACTTTAAAATATTCATCTAAAATCAGCCGAAATACGAATTCCTATTTACTCACCTGTTATCAGGAGAGACCTCAGTGCTGTATCTTTCAGCCCAGTATTGGTCCTGAAAAGTAATTTTAACCGTACTTACCGGTAACTTGAATTTCCTTCATAGGCTAACATTGACTGGTTTCACTTGGAAATTCTTCTAAGTGTGGAGTTTTGGAACTTTAAAATATTCATCTAAAATCAGCCGAAATACGAATTCCGATTTACTCACCTGTTATCAGGAGAGACCTCAGTGCTGCATCTTTCAGCCCAGTACTGATCCTCAAAAGTAATTTTAACCGTACTTACCAGTAACTTGAATTTCCTTGCATAGGATATCATTGCCTGCTTTTTGCTGAAAAAGTTTCTAAGTGTTGATTTTTGAAACATACAAATATTCCTCTAAAATCAGCCGAAATACGAATTCCGATTTACTCACCTGTTATAAGGAGAGACCTCAGTGCTGTATCTTTCAGCCCAGTACTGGTCCTGAAAAGTAATTTTAACCGTACTTACCAGTAACTTATATTTTCTTCC
Source organism: Calotriton arnoldi (assembly GCA_963921515.1). Taxonomy (NCBI): domain Eukaryota; kingdom Metazoa; phylum Chordata; class Amphibia; order Caudata; family Salamandridae; genus Calotriton; species Calotriton arnoldi. Next base: position 472,316 of record CAWUFW010001626.1, on the reverse strand, counting down.
ATAGGAATCCATTGTCTGGTTTTCAGCAGAAAAGTTTCAAAGTGTCGATTTTCACAAACTACAAATATTCCTTAAAAATCGCCTGTATGACTTAAACGCATTCTTTCAACTGTTTACAGGAGATGCACCAGTGCTGGATCCAGGATCCAACACTGAGTAAGAAAAAGTAACGATAACAGTTTTTACCTGCTAAGTGAATTTCCTTCCATAGGATAACATTGGTGATTCTATGAGAAAAAGTTTCTAAGTGTCAACTTTTAAAATACAATAATATTCCTTAAAAATCACGACTGTAACCAAAACGCTTTTACTCAACTGTTTACAGGAGATGTACCAGGACTGAATCTAGGATCCAGTCCTGTGGTTAGAAAAGTAATCCATAAAGTAACTAATTGCATTTAACTAGAAATTCACATTGAGCTGAATGTTGCATTGTGTTTGAAAATGTGTTGCCCATTCTAACAACTGTAACTACTGTACTTAAAAGTCTATTGCCTATGTGCAAAGTATTTAAACTAAAGTAATTCATTCTGAGAAAGTATTTTTTGTAATGTAATGTATAATGTAATTACAATGTAATTTAAAAAATAAAATATGTAAAAGAAATTGTTTCTAAAAATGTAGTAAATCAGTATGAAAAAAATTAATATAAAAATTAATACATTTAAAAATTGTCATTTAAAAAACCTTTGAAATTCACTGAAAAAAACGTAGGTTTCAGGCACGTTATAGTTACAAATTAGCATTTTAAAAACCTTTGAAATTCACTGAAAAAACCATAGGTTTCAGACACGTTATAGTTAGAAATTAGCATTTAAAAAACCTTTGAAATTCACTGAAAAAACCATAGGTTTTAGGGACAGTTATAGTTAGTTGGACATTGCACTCGTACAAAACCCGTGAAATTCCCCCGTTATAGTTAGTTCAGCTAACTATAACTCGCGCCCCGCAATGCACTGCTGATGACGTCACATATTACATCACTCATGACATGGTCAGTGACATCACTGATGACATCACTGATGACATCTCAAATGACATCACTGATGACATCATCCACGTGATAATCTGATGCAGCTCCTCACACCCTAATATAACCTTTGATACACCCAATCTAAATTACAGAGTGCCATTCGCAAAACCATAGACACTCCAACACCAATAACTACATACCCACTCACTGATTCTTAGGTCTACACACACACATCCACTCACTCACCCGTACAGTCACTCATACTTATGGTCACTCAGTACAGGACTATCATATGCACTCTTACTCCTATATAGACACTCAAACACCGCCACTCATCCATAGAGGTACTCACACACCTAGTCAGTCATGCAAATAATTAAACACACTGCCATTTACTCACCTATACAGTTATACACACACCAGCTCACTTAATCATACAAATACTAGCACATTGTTACGCTCTTATACAATCACTGATACAAGCACACACTCATCCATACAGCCACTATCACAATCACTCACTCTCGCTATAGCTATTTATATACTCCAATACACATATATACTGCCTTTCACATATGTAGTTACTCACACATGTACCACTGGGACATACATTCACTCACTAACACACTCTTGCACACACTTACCCACCCATACAGTCTATCACAGATGCACTCTTGAAACCATCCACCCAGTGAATCACCCACTCACACATCTATGCACAGTCGCACACACCCCATCCACACAAACACTCAGGCACCCATACAGATACTCATAGAACCAATCAATAACCCATATAGACACTCATGTAGCTATTCGCAAATCCATGCATCCACTTACACACCAACAGACGGATACAGACATTCACACAGTTTAGTCACTAACCCATGCATTCAGTAAGATACGTTTAATCACTCACTTGTAGAGTCAGTCACGCACGTACTAAATCATCCATTCAGACACTTATACACCCACTCATTCTTCAATACGCCTTTCCCTATATATATTAAACATATTTAAACTTTACAGAAACACACAGTCACTGGATGATGTCATCAGTGATGTCATTTGAGATGTCATCAGTGATGTCATCAGTGATGTCACTGACCATGTCATGAGTGATGTAATATGTGACATCATCAGCAGTGCATTGCGGGCGCGAGTTATAGTTAGCTGAACTAACTATAACGGGGGAATTTCACGGGTTTTGTACGAGTGCAATGTCCAACTAACTATAACTGTCCCTAAAACCTATGGTTTTTTCAGTGAATATATATATATATATATATATATTTAGAGAGAGAGAGAGATGTCGCCTATCATCATCTTGGTGGCCCCTATTCTGATAGGAGCCAATGACAGGAAAGCAGTTACTCAGCAACTCAAGCTTAAAGGCGTCCCCAATGCGAAGTGGGGCAGTTATTTTTGAAATAGCAGTTCACGCCCATATTCCTTTGAGATATTCTACTCATGGGTGGAGTTTGAGGCTACAGATGTTGCCTCCAGGAAATTTCAGGCTTAAAGGGCAGCTTCACTGTCTGCAAATTAGAGGGCTTACCAAGATTTGGAAATCCCTTTAACTTACCAGGAACACAAGGACAGGTTTGCAGGTTAGTTACCGCACATGCACAGGGATGTCCGGCTAGGACCCCTGAGCAATGAAGTCTTGGCTGGCTACACGCCCGTTCCACGTCCATACACATTAGCTCTTGCTGATCTTGTAGGGGTGCTAAATTACCCAGTCGCCTCATACAGGAGACTTGTACAGTTTGTATTACTACCATGAACTCTAGACCCACAAACAAGTATAAAAACTCCAGCACATGTTCCATCTAATACAGAATGGACAATAACTATGGGGAGAGGAGTTGGCCTAACGGCTAGGGCGGTCGACCTCGAATCTGGGGAACTGGGTACGAGTCTCGGAAATGACGCTGAACATCCTGTGATTCTGGGAAAATCACTTAATCTCCCTGTGCCTAACAAAAATGAATGTGTCCTCATGTAACGCAACTAGTGCTATGTAAAGCGCTCTGATACCCGATTCGGGTCAAGTTCGCGCTATATAAAACTCTGTGGAAAAAAAAAAATACTATAAAAGAGCTCACCGCAACCATGGCAAGCCTCCAATCCAATCTGTGCCATTTCTCCACACTAAGACCAGCAGGGCCGACTCCATCATGGCTGAAACACAGCGCCCAAAGCAACACATGGCATTACTGCAAAGAGACAGAAATCAAACAAAAACCTAAACAATAGCGATAATGTCCCTTGCAGTAGAGGTGAAGCACTCGGAACATCATGGGAACCAACTTACACTGAAGTACCTACAAGGGACAATATAAAAAAGAAAAAGTTAAAAGCCAGACTAAAAGCAGCTTGGCGTTGTGTATTCTATTAGAATTTTGTTTAAAGAGCCTGAATATGACCCCAAAGATAGTCTATGCTGCCCTCTGGAACTTCGAAGGCAACGCTGGAAAATTTACGGCTGTACCCTATCTTCGCTAAAGGGAAAATACCTACTGGCATTAATGCCTTACATCGCACGAAGCCAAAAGGTATGTTAAAAAAGTTAAAAAAAAGAGAAACAGGAGAAGATCTTAAATGCCAGCCCAAAGTAGGTCATTCAGTGTACTAAAAAAGTTTTAGAAATGGGGCAAACGGAAAAGAACTGTCCCAGTACAAATCAACTGAAATAGTATTTAAGTCAAATGAGAAAGAACCCAACGGCGGACCTTCCCGACTGCACCTCACGCTTAGTTTCACAGATTTAAAAGTCCTGTGCTCAAATCCTCCTGCACCTGCCGTTGTTTAGTGCCCCTGTGTGCCAGATCCTTGGTCAGTAAAGCATATGGAGGTGCACCAGGTAAAGAAGTCCAATCAAGCGTATTGTATCAAAACTTTAATTTTCTCGTTTTTTCTTTATTTATATACACTGTCCAGCCAACGCATTTCGTTCCATTAACAGTAAGAACTTCATCAGGGCTTTATCTCCCATGACAGTCTGTGGTGTTCCAACCAAAGTTCTATATCATCGTTCCAGCTAGGTACGCTGGCAACTTAGGCATTTCCCCGGGGCATCACTGTGCCCCTCGTTTGATACCCTGCTAAGTATCCGTCTCCTCGATTTACCGAAATCACATATGCTTTACTGAATTAGTATTTATAGAGCACACGGCTACTCTATAGAGTGTCCCAGCACTAAAGGCTCAGTACAGCTTGCAATGATGGCATAACAGGCTTATCTGCACCTAACCAGCCCAACATGATACCACCAATAGAGCAGACATTTGAAGTCAAATCATCTAGCGCAGAAGCTCTGGAATGGCCCTCAAATAAAAGCTTTATCATGGGACCAACATTACCTCTTGATAAAGACTGGGCAGCAATCATAGGCCTCCATTTTGTTGACCTCTTCTCTGATATATAAACGTCTAACCCTCTAAAAAGACCTAGACTTTTACATTTGTTCGCCGCAATCCCTGTGCTGAGGATTATCGCTACACACGCTATAAAAAGGATTGAGCCTTCTCTCCCAGTTTATTACAGGAGTAAGCTATTGCAAAACTCCAGAGCAGAAATTCACTCCTACAAAGCCTGTGTATTAATTCTCAGTAACAGACCAGTTTCACATCATGGGCTTAGATGTGCTACCTCAAATGACCCCATCTGCCTATGCCTGGTGAAGCTCATATATCTGTGCCAGAGCTACCCACTGATGAGTTATTCTCTGGAAAGGAAAATATAAGTACACTAAAGATTGCAAGAAGAGAGAACCCTAGGTGGGTGGAAATATGCCAATCTAGCAATCATCGAGGGGCCAAAAGCGTTTCAACAGACATTTGGACATGGCGGTCAGCCCTTTTAGATGACTCCAAGAAAGAGAAACATTCTCTGCTATTCAAGAATTATTTTTAACAGGACCATCCCTGCATCTCCTGCGTTATGTCAAATGCGAAACGAAAAATAGCACTGGGCCAACAAAGTAGTGCATCCTGTCTTGGTAAATTTACCAGTCTAGTTGAGAAACTGGAGGATCCAGATTGGACGGCGTTTGTGCAGGAGGCGGGTATTTGCTGCTTCCGGGAGATGTGAACATTACCAGGCCTTGTACCAGATGGGCTTACAGGCTTTCACATCTTGACTATAAAAAAAACTGAGTTTTTTTGATGGGAGGAGCGTCAGTATTTATCTCAACAAATTTCCCCGCTACTATTGAACTGCCCCCAGTTTCTGACTTTCCTTTAAATGCTCTGCATGTGCGATGCACTTAGTGCTGCACGCAGAAGGAAGGTCTAGATTTTATGAATGTATATACACCACCATGGCTTAAGCGTAGCGGGAACAGCTCACTGCCGACTATGGAAAACTGCATTAAAAAAGCAAGGAGTACTAAATTGAACGAGGTACTTGATGAGATGTTATTATGCAGTGATTTTAACCCGCATACCCCAAGAAAGATAAAAGAATCTATGTGCCCAGAAAAAGAGGAAGGCTGGGGGTTCCAGAAGTGTACCCCTTTGATGAAAGAAAGGCAAATGGAGAGAGAAGTTTTATTTCTTTGCTTTCGAACACAGTTCTGGGAATCCTGAATTGCCGCACCCGGTCGGATAGCCTGGCAAATTGTACCTTTAAGCTGGTCGACAAGGAAAGCCTTGGAGACTATGCATTAGTCAATAGAGAGGTTTGTCTAGAGTAGATGACCTCGAGATTAGGCCAAGGCCCGAGAGCCACTATGAACCTCTGTTAGTTGATCTAGAAATTGATGACCTGAAGGCAAGGCCACTAAACAGGGACAAAGTAACAAACCCAATGGCCCAGCAAAGAAACTTTAATAAAAGGTCTGTAAGGTGTTCTGAACAAAGGTACATGAGGAAACGCAATGTTATTGAGATCAAGAGCTTACAAAATGGAAAAGATCCAAGATCACCAACCGGAAAAGGAATTAACTAGTCTTGCTTTCTTCGATATAATAATGGACAAAATTGCAACCTTTCAGATAACGATAGAACCACCAAGAGTGAGAACAGCAAGAGGAAGGGCTTTCTTAGACTGATATGATGTTGAATGCCATTTATAAAAAATAAAACCTCATATCCCCACTTAGGAAACCGAGATGCTCACCAAGAGTGGAATCACCTTTCTTGGACCTAAGAAGAAATTAGTTTAAAAAAGGAAAAGTTATAGAAAAAGGGAAAAATAATGCAGGGCATTCAAGTTGTTGGTAAAACCTTCTAGGAGACGCACAATTGAATAATACGAAGCTGTTCTGGAATATTGTAACATATGGTTATAACGAGCAAAACCAAAAGATTGAAAACTGTACTGGAGCAAAGGTGTGGGGGACACATTTCAAGGATTTGGATAATTGCTCCCAATTCAAAGCTGGCACAAGATTAAAATATTGGACTCTCAGACTAACTCTTGAGTTCACTCCTGGACCTGTGGACAATACAGAAAGAGGACTGCCCTGGCACGTGAGGCCTGGCCTACTCTCTGAGAAAGAAGACTGCACCTGCTCCCTTCATCCCAGGCTAATCCGAGAGACTCCAAGGGTCATCTGGTTGACCTTCTATTTTAAGCCACAGGGACACAACAAGTTCCAGAAGTCTTCCTGCAACTGCCCAGCTGACCTGCTACAACTGGACCTGCCTGAGCCCTGCTGGACTCTGCTAGAATGAGTCCTTGATTCCCAAGAGGTGCATCCCCAGGTTCTGGACCCTTGACTGGCATCAGAGTGCACTCTTCAGAAGAAAAGGGAGAAATCCTTCAGTTTCGGCCCTTCATGACCACGAACCGGCCACTTCACTCCGAGATCTTGCCACCTACGATGACCGCCAATGCGAAGCTCTAGTGAACGCGACTCTTCATCATACAGTGACCGCTAGCGACGACCGGCAAAATGTAATCTGCGCTTTGCGCTACAGCTTCAACAGCCCACTGTGACCCCAAACGCAAAGCTCCAGCAATGCCTGTCCACAACACACAATAGGATTTTCACCATTCAGCGATCACCATCCGTGACGCCTGGCCTGCCCTTTGCACTACGACGGCCATCCACGAGGCTTGCCCTACTCCATGCACCATCCCCCCCGTGAACTGGACTCTTTGCGCCGGACTTTGAGAAGATAACTTTTTCAGTGGGACTGAGCTGGCCCGTATCCGACCTGCGCTCCATCGCATTGGCCTGAACTTGTGACTTTCTCCAGTTCTAGCTCGACCAGATGAACCGCAACTGGTCAATACTTTACACATAGCTAACGCACAATACAGAAACAGAGACTACCCCTGCGCCCCACCTTTCCATATCCCCATTGTTCTCTCAATTCACAATCCCACCACATACCTCAATGGAGTCACCCTAAAAGAACAGAACCCTCCCTTCAGAGCCGTGTCTGGCCTTAGCCCCTCTACTGAGTCATGGAGACCCAAGAGGCCATATGATTGCTCTACAGCAACATTCATTGTGAATGAAGACAATCCGGATTCTCCATGACAGGGTCTCAGACTCAAGGCGCTGGACACTGACGTCACAATAAGCACTGGAGCATAGCCTTCCAAGGGGCAGGGGGTGGTAGCACCAGGGCCCCTGCTCCTTCAGGGCCCATGATCTGGTCAGTATCTGCTCTGCCGTGGCTGTGTGAGCTGGGAGACAGGGGGGCTGTGCTCTGCACCCCGTGCCTTCTCTGCTTCCTCTTCTAGCAGCACACTGCACACCAGCACTGCCTCACGCACCCAGAGCACTGCACGTGCAGTGCAGGGAGTGTGGGGGGGTGGGCAGATTCTAGTACAGCCGGCGCTGCATGCCCGGCTGGTGGCCATCAACACTGGACCACAACACTACTGCTGCCAGTCCCAAACCACCGACCCACCACAGATGACCACTGTCCCAGCATGGCCACGATGACAACAGCGGTGCTTTGGAAACACCCCCACTCAGCCTCCAACAAACAAGCATTGCTGTGCTGGAGGTTTACACAACCCCCCTGACTTCCTCACCAGTGAGCTGGTCTATTTCTGGCCCCCGCAGGCCTTCGCTTCCCCTGCCTGGCCTTGTTCCTCTTTCACTCCTCAGGCTCCAGGCTGTGAGTGGTCAGTAGCGCCCTGAGGCGGCGGCGTTCAGCGAGGACCCTGGGCAGCCATGGGCCCGCTCCTGCTTCTCACCGGGGTGTTCCTGCACCTGACACGTTCCACGCACTCTGCAGGTATGGCTGCTGCCCCCCTTTCCGCTTCAGTCTTACTTGGCTTCAAATCCTCTTCTTTTGCTACATTTAAATATGACATTATGTCTCTGTTCCTCCTTTTACAGAAGGCGTCGCCTCCTTTCTCCATTGAGGTCCTACAAACACACAGCCTCTTCCCCACAGAGAGATCACATTAACAGTCTCTATTTTAACAAACTCCACAAAATATTTTGTGATATCACTCTGAGAATGCGCTGAAACGGGCTAGCAGGTGTCCGGGACACAACATTTTCAGTTGTGTGTCAGTAGTATAAGCGGATACCATTCATCACCATTCATGCCCTTAAAAGTGACAGGTCCCCCTCCGGTCCCCCGCCCCTTGCTGTGTCCCCAAAAGTGACGTGTGTCCTTAAAAGTGACAGGTCCCCCCTCCCCTCGCTGTGTCCTTAAAAGTGACGCGTGTCCTTAAAAGTGACAGGTCCTCCCTCCCCTTGCTGTGTCCTTAAAAGTGACGTGTGTCCTTAAAAGTGACAGGTCCCCCTCCCTTCGCTGTGTCCTTAAAAGTGACATGTGTGTCCCCAAAAGTGACATGTGTGTGTGTCTGTTTAAAACCGAGGGCTGCGGTGCTGGCAGTTGGCGACTGAGCAGGCATCCCTAAGCCCCCACCAGCCCCGGGACATCTGGGGCTGTCTAACACAAGGGTTTACGGTGCAGAGTTTTTTAAAAGGGTCTTTCTTTAGAAGCAGATGCTGCATTTTGAAACGTATCCCCAGCCGTAGCTGGGGGCAGAAAACTACCCATTAGGCTCACAAGTCACAACGTGAAAGCACAAGAACAAAAGGCCAGTTACCCTGCCAGAGAACCGTTGAGAACAGGCAAAACTAATCAGCCAGTCCCAAGCATCTTAATTTGTATAGTACAGGGGTTCTTTATGAAACATCCGTCCATCCTTCCCAGGAGCGCATACCCCAACAGGCCCTAGGTTTAATTATCAGATATCAAAGGTCAAAGAGCCATCTAACAAAGCAGTGCTATGGTCAGAAAACGGTCCCAATATTGACCCTCACTACAATGCTCTATTACCAATAATGACACGTACTACAAGATTCTAAACACTCCCCTCCATAAAGTGTCCTCCTTCCAATTATCATGCCCTGCCAGGTATAAAAAGCATACTTTAGAACACCGACACAAGCAGCCATTCAAAAACCCATTAGGAGCGACCTGCTGGGATTGTCTTTGCTGCACAGGCCCACCAGCCCCAGAAGTTTAAAGCCAACAAGGGACCAGAGCAGCTTCTCCCAGATTCACGCTGCCTGCTACACATTAATGGAGGTACGTAAATAAGGGGCTGTGTTACAGGCTTAAGAGTGTATGGGCTTATTTAATATGTTGATGCCTGTATATAAATGAACAGCGTTGCATTTTTAAAGGGTGTTTAACGCAAGGCATGAAGGTGTTTACAATGTTTTAAGTAGGGATTAAGGAGGTCTTGGGGCAGGCTGCTTAAGGTGAATAATGAGGGATGTAAAATATAGGTGTAATTTTAAAGTTTAACAATGCCTAGAAGTATTTTTACAATGTTACATACGTGTTTAGAGTCCCCAGAGATCGCAAAATTAACCCCAAACAATTTAACAATAAATAAAAACTGTTTAAGTACTCACCCATGGGTCGATCCTTGTGGCGCTGCTGGTGAAGGGTCTGTTGATAGCTGACCAGGGCCATTATGTGCGAGGCCCCAAAAATGTCGCAAGTCCGCGATGGGGTCATGGTCCCCTAATGGCTGGAGTGATGTTGACGGTTGGGGCTGTGGTGTTGATGTTGACCGGGAGGTTTTTAAAAAATAAATAAATAAAAAAATGTCCCCGAGCCCCCTTATGGTAGGCGCTGCTATGGGGCTGTGGTAGGGCCATGCACTGCTGAAGCCCAGAGCCATCGCTGGGCTCGTGAGGTCTCTGGGGGTTGGTGGCGCCCGTGTGCAGGGGCATGAGGCCCCGTTTTTAAGCAATTAAAGGCCCCGGAGCCCGCTTGTCATGGGCGCTGCTCCGGGGATCTGGTGCGGGTGGGGCGAGGGTCCGTGTGGGCGCTCGGCCCATTTTGTTAAAATTAAAAGGCCCTGTTTTTTAAATTAAAGGCCCCGGAGCCCACTGAGCTCCATGCGGCGCTCCGGGGTGAATGCACGGCTGAGGTAGCTGCTCCTGTGGCGCCAAGGTGCGCAGGGGCTTGAGGCCCGTTTCTTAAAAATAAAGGCCCCAGGAGCCCGCTTACAAGGTCGGGGCTCCGGGGATCTGGTGCGGGCGGGGCGAGGGACCGTGTGGGCGCGAGGCCCGTTTCTTAAAAATGAAAGGCCCCGGAGACCGCTGCGCTCCATGCGGCGCTCCGGGGATCTGGTGCGGGCGGGGGCGAGGGACCGTGTGGGCACGAGGCCCTGTTTTAAAAAATGAAAGGCCCCGGAGACCGCTGTGCTTCATGCGGGGCTCCGGGGCTGTTTGTGTTGTTGGCGGTGGGGTAGGGATGGCGCCTGGGTGCTCGGGGGCTTGAGGCCCCGTTTTTAAAATGAAGGCCCCGGAGCCCGCTTGTCATGGGCGCTGCTCCGGGGATCTGGTGCGGTCGGGGGCGAGGGACCGTGTGGGTTTGAGGCCCTGTATGCGGCGCTCCGGGGTTGTTGGGCGGTAGGGGTTGGGGACAAGGATGGCGCTGGTGGCCGTTAGGCCCCTTTTTTAAAAATAAAGGCCCGGAGCCCACTATGCGACATGTGGGGCTCCGGGGTTTTGTGCTGCAGGGTGGGGGGCCCTGAGGCCTAGGGCTCCGTTTGGGCGCGAGGCCCCGTTTTTTAAAAATAAAGGCCCCGGAGCCCACTTTGCACCAGGCGGAGCTCCGGGTGCATGGGTGAGGGTCCTGCGGCCTTGGGGCTCCGTGTGTGGCGCTCGGCCCCATTTTTTAAAAATAAAGGCCCCGGAGCCCGCTGAGCTCCACGCGGTGCTCCGGGGTTTGTGCTGCAGGTTGAGGGCCCTGAGACCTAGGGCTCCGTGTGGGCGCGAGGCCGCGATGTTTTAAAATTAAAGGCCCCGGAGCCCGCTTGCCATGGGCGCTGCTCCGGGGTATTGTGCGGGCTGGGGTGGGGTGGGGGCCCTGAGGCCTAGGGCTCCATGTGTCCGCTTACCGCCGGCGCTGCTCGGGGTCTGTTGGAGGCGGTGTTACAGGGTCCCCCACGAGGCTCGTGATGGTGGCAGCATCATGGCTGCCAGGAGCTTCCCTCAGCGTTTCACGAAGGAAGGCCCTCCCTCTATGATGACATCACGGTTGTGGAGGGCCTTCCTTCGTGAAACACTGAGGGGAGCTCCCTGTAGGTATTCCCCCAAGGAAGTGCCTCCTAAGGGTGTGCAACAATGCATTAAGCAGCCGCATTGTAGGGTGTCACCAGGGCTTTAAATGGAAGCTTTTTCAATATTATATACACATCATAGTTGCTGCTTATTTATCTTATGCAACTAACAACCAGTGACAAAGCCAATAGACCTGCTGCTGTTACATGCTGGATCATATATCCGGATACAATGTTAGAAACAGGCCATGCAAAAAATAAATAAGTAAGTGTGTGCGTGTGCGTGCGTGTGTGCGTGTGCGTGCGTGTGTGCGTGTGTGTGTGTGTGTGTGTTTGTGTTACTATCCTTGTGGGGACTTGGGTGTGATAACACACTCACGCTGTGGGGACTTGATTGCACTGTGGGGACCTGAACCCAGGTCCCCACAAGGCAATGTCTTCTAAATAATAAAAAAAATGACTTCAGGAACATCTGTGTCAATTTTTACAACTTTTTAAAAATTGCCTTGTGGGGACTGTGTTTCATCAAGTGTGTTTATATTTCTGCTCAGCTCTGCCCCTGTAGACAGGAGGTGGTACTGCAGTCTTAAACACACTTTGCATGTAAACACACTTTGCTTATCAGAAACACACTAGTAGCTGAAAGAGCAGACTTTTCTAAGGAAAAGATGCACAACCCTGTGTTTATCCAAATATTTTTCATACAAATTAACCCTTTCTCTATTGATTAAAATAAAATGTTATTTGCATGAAGTATTAAATGTAGACTTTTGTGTCTGAATATTCTTAGCGATTTTATAAATATTGCTCAAAGCAACTTGGATCAGTTTTGAATCCCAGAATACTTTTTATTGACGTTTGATTCTTAATTGCAAAAAAAAAAATGATGGTGCACTACGCTGCAATACAATATAAATTGGTTTTATAATTTTTGGCAAATAACTTAAAGGGATCAATACTTATTGTTACCTTTTAGGCTTGTGCCAGGAATTCAAAGTCTCTACGTTGCTTTGCCTTTGTTTAAATATTAATATGCATTATGGAATATGTTCTTTTAGATGATGGCTAGATGGGAAACACCCTTTACAATATTGCCTTTACCATGAAGCCTTTACCATGCATGCCTTTACCAAGCAAGTATATTTTTGTGACTTTACCATGCCAGCCTTTACCAAGCATGATATATATATGTATAGAAGTAAAGGATGGGAAGGGTAATTTAGGGTTTATGCGTAAGGATGGTAATAGTAATTTTAGGGTTATTGGGTGGGTAGTTGTAAAGGGTGGTAAGGGTAATTTCAGTGCAGTATTTAGGGGTAGGTATTGGTGAAGGGTGGTTAGGGTAATTTTAGGGTTTAGGGATATATATATATACTGGCGATCACCAGTAGGTAGTTATAGTTAGGACCTATTTTCCATAGGAAAAGAGTTTTTGACTTGCCTTTATCTTTGGCACCAGTCGACGGATCTTCACGAAGGTTTCCCAAAAAGTGTCATAGTAAGTTTTGTTGTGCATGGGAAGATTCGGGGTGATCCGCTAAGCGGGACCAAGGAAAAGGGGTTAAAAAAGTGTATTTCCCCATTTTAATTCCCATAGGACATCTAGTCAAACCTACAGCCCGAACCGCTGGACAGAATTACACCAAATTTGGCAGAAAGGTAGATGTTGTGCTTTTTGTTATTCGGTGTAAATCCATTCAATCGTTTTTGGGAAATTTAAGAAGGTTTTTTATATATCTCTGGCCGTAGATATTTTGCAATGCTTTCGCTATCAAACACAAATGTTCGTGCCAACAGGAATGCTGTGATTGGCTGGACACAACCTGAGCAGAAAGTTGCGGCTGCCATTTTACTGATCAGGAACGGTTCTGGGGCTGAAAATTTGTGTGAAAGCTATCATAAGGGATCAGGGTGGAGGTACTCTGACCCCATGTTTGGTGTTAGTGACACAAGTTATGTGTCCACATTTTTTTTTAAATCGCATATGATATTTGCGATGACGACCCGACCGCCAGCACGGCCCCACCCCCTGTGTACCGTCACGGGGACATCCCGGCTATCGACGTCTTCGCGAATATTAGTGAAAAAAAATATATATATATATATCTTTGTACACAATGCCGGTCACTGTCGCAGACTCATGTATGCACTCACAAACTCACTCAGACACTTATACACCCACTCAGACACTTATACATCCAGTCACATACCCACACAGATATGCATGCACTTACTCCTATGCCCCCTCAGATACTCATGCACCCCCTTACAGACTCACTCGGAGAGTCATGCACCCATGTACAGACCCACTCCGAAACTCACACACCCACTTACAGACCCACTTATAGACTCATGCACCCACTCATATTCCCACTTACAGACTCTTACACCAACTCACAGACCCAACCAGGCACTCATGCACCCACTCACTGACCCAATGAGGGACTTAAACACCTAGTGACAGACCAATTCAGAGACTAATGCACCCAGTTAAAGAGCCAGTCAAAGACTCTTACAGCCACTCAAAGACTTACTCAGAGACTCGCGCACTCTCTGACAGACCCACTCACAGACTCATGCACCCACTCACAGACTCATGCACCCACTCACAAATCCACTCAGAGAGTAATGCACCCACCCGCAAACCCACACAGAGACTTATGCACCCCCTCAGATACTCACTCACAGACTCATGCACCCAGTCGCATTCCCACAGAGAGACTGATGCATTGTCAGAGCTGCTTTTGAGGTCTTACTACCGGAGCAGCAGCTGGATTCTGAAGCTTATTGGAATATCAGATGATAAACTAATGTTCACATGGAGCATATCCACAGAAAGGAGGCTATCCAATACATGGTACTTGCATGGGAGGCTGTATTATAAAAGGAGGAGTAGCCACAGAGGGCAGAGCCATCCTTTAGATTATACTTACAGAGCACAGAGTATTGTCTTTAGTTTATTTCCAGGCAACTTGTGATTCTAGAATACATAAACTGTGAACTGAGTCTCCTCTACATGTATGGGTAAGTTCAGGTTATGAGTGGGTGTGCATGATGGAGCACGGTTGAGAGCTCTAGAGTTGGGGTTAAACAGTGAGAGCTTCTCACAGTCCCTGGTGGTGCCTCATAAGTGTATTCACACCACATATGCATCTAATAATTGGCCTCTCTACTGAGTGCACAGAAGAATGATAATCTTTTCTCGCAAAGTAATCCATGTCAGTGATACAGTCCCTTTTTAAATTTTATCTTTTACTTCATTTACATTTCCTAAGATTAGATGTATTTTCCAGAGGGCATATTTCTATATTTGTTTTCATGCAACATGTGATTCTTGTATAGCGCATACTACGAACTGTGTCACCTCTAGGTGTCTGGGTAAATTTGAGTTATGTTATGTACATGTACTCCTAACTGTACCTAGGTGCAGCTACCACTACCTATACATTTGTACCTGTACTCTGCCCTATACTCCAGCATCCATAACCACATCAATAGCCTAGTAACCTTATCAAAGTACCTGAATCTCTTCCGACACCCTAGTAGCTCTAGCCATGTCTATGCCTCCTTGCAGTACCCCTTACTCAACTTTGATACTGCTACTCTTGCTAATAATGGGCTTCTCCTTTTCCCCCAGTATTGATACCCTTAGTTTTACCGTACGTCTTCTATCCTATTATATCCAAATATCACAACCTTTCTCTGTAACTTAGTATGTCTACACAAACCATAGTAGTTCTATCCCTGCCTAAACCCTACTACTTCAACTCTTGCCTTAACATCTGAATTTGCCAATACCCCAGTGCCTTTAACCCTGCCACTACCCTAGCATGCCACTCCTACCTACACCCTAGTATCTCTACTCATACACCATTGTACCTCTACCCCTAACTACATCCAAGTAACTATATTCTTGCCTATGCCTCTAGGTCGGTCTTCACCTTGTAGCTCTACTTGAGTTGTGCCCTTAGTATATTTCTATATCCCGTCCATTACGCCAGCTGTCTTTTCCAGTATTTCTTTATTTGATTTTCCTAAATAATTGGAGGACTTGGATTTCCTCAATTCATCAAAAGGAGGTTAACTGCCCTTGAGTCATCAGGATGTGTTCTCCATTTTGTTTTTCTCAACATTATTAATGTTAATATACAGTTGGTGGCAGGCCTCCATCTCTATCTCATCAGATTGGGGAAATACTGCAGAATGTTGTGCTCAATCATTAACACAGATCATGTTCCCGTACAGCCAGGAAAAATCTTGTTGTCTTCCTGTGCCTTGCTTCTCTTTTCTGTTGAGTGGCTGCACATAGAAATAGCCAATACATCTATTTTACGTTCTATATTTCCTGTTGTGCCATATCCGCTTCTTCTGAATCCTCCCTCTCTCTCTCTCTCTCTCTCTGGGTTCTTCAAACATCCCTCTTTCCCAAGTGCATGTGTGGACACGCAAATAAATACTTGTCACTCCACACAAATGCCACAAATGTTGGTTTTGTCAATGCTTGTTTACTTTTGTAAATGGAGAATATATAGGTCATTTTATGTTATGGGTGTGAATGGTGCTAAATGTCTACTGGGGCAAACGAGCACTGTTAGGTTGCTAGCTTGTTTAGCTATTCAGTGATGTGCATCAAGTTGAAAGAAATTTAGTTGCATGTATGTGAATCAATACGTGGTGAACATTATAAATGTGAGAAGACTGCCCACTGCTTATAATATTAATGTTTAGCTTTATACAAAACTTAAATAGCATGAAGAATATTGTCACGGACAAAAATTATACAAGTTGCATACACGCACATGCTTTTCTAAATAGGGAAAGCCAGGAATTTAAACTATGCCGTGGCAAAGCAGACATATCAAATCCCGACATTGCATTTCATCCTGCAATATATTTTCTTCGTCCTATTTAAAAGCCAAAAAGTATGTATAAATAAAACATATTGCACAAGAAGCACCAAACAATTTATTAGCGCCGTTAACAGAAAGGAAACGAAGAGCAGGGCCTCTACCTCAGCTCGTCCACTCACAGAATGTAAATGTGCGATCACGCATCAGAAAAGGGCAATCAGCATAACAAGAGACCTGTGGCTGACACACCTAAAGCGCATGAAAACTCCCAGAGTGGGGGATGGGCTGTCCTGCAAGGAATGCACCTTGAAACGTAGCCTACAGGAAAGCAGCAGTGAATGTGACTCTTTATTCCCTGACAGAAGCAAGTACAGGCCGAGGCGCACGGAAGAGAGACTCTCAGTGACCACGGCCTCGAGCTCAGAGCAATGTTAGAATCACAGACAGAACATTGAAATATAGCATTTGCAAGTGCTCTACAAAATTCCGTGTGCATAAGCACACACTTTTTCTATTAATTATTGCATTGTTAAAGCCTGTCTAGGATGCAGGTGGGTCAGAATTTGCAAACTGTCTAAGGGATACTTATGAGACACTTTTACAGACTCAGCAATGGGAGGTATTTTCATTCTTTTTCATGTTTTAAAGCGAAACGTCATTGATTGTTTCAAAATAGAGCACTGGATTAGCAACCACATTACAAAGACTTCCTTTCATTCGGGAAAACATGTTTTGTAACTAAACAAAAGTTTGGGGGAAAAATCGGTGACATGCAGATAAATGCCAAGTAGGGAGCAGGAGACAAAACGAAAGCAACAAAAATAACTGTAAACAAAGAAATACATGGAGAGGAAGAGACAGGAGAAAGAGAGAATGGGAAGACCAACAATATTAGAGAAGTACTAGAAATGAGGTAAACATGCACATAGTAAAAACATGATCTGCCTAGGAGAGAGGACTGCAAGTTGAAATCTATGGAACTCTGAAAGAAATAGAGACACTGGAACTATCAAGGGAGGATGGGCAGACAGAGGATGGTGAGCAGGAATACCTGTAAAGAGGAACACATAAGAAAGGAAATCACAAGCTGCACGGATTGCATTGAAGTTGTCCCATGTCAAACTTGAGTGTATTTTCCAGCCCTGATGTTTTCCTTTCATTGAAACACTTGTGGTACTGTTTTAGTAATATGCAAGACAAGAATGCAAATGTTATGATGTAAAAAATAATTTTAGGAGCAAGACATACTGGGTGCTGCTCAGCCTGAGAGCTCTAGTAACTGCAATAGAAAGCTAAGATTATAGAGGAAAGGCAGGATAAAGAACTATTGCAGTTACTAGAGCTCTCAGGCTGAGCCGCACCCAGTAGGTCTTGCTCCTAAAATTATTTTTTACATCATAACATTTGCATTCTTGTCTTGCATATTACTAAAACAGCACCACAAGTGTTTCAATGAAAGGAAAACATCAGGGCTGGAAAATACACTCAAGTTTGACATGGGACAACTTCAATGCAATCCGTGCAGCTTGTGATTTCCTTTCTTATGTGTTCCTCTTTACAGGTATTCCTGCTCACCATCCTCTGTCTGCCCATCCTCCCTTGATAGTTCCAGTGTCTCTATTTCTTTCAGAGTTCCATAGATTTCAACTTGCAGTCCTCTCTCCTAGGCAGATCATGTTTTTACTATGTGCATGTTTACCTCATTTCTAGTACTTCTCTAATATTGTTGGTCTTCCCATTCTCTCTTTCTCCTGTCTCTTCCTCTCCATGTATTTCTTTGTTTACAGTTATTTTTGTTGCTTTCGTTTTGTCTCCTGCTCCCTACTTGGCATTTATCTGCATGTCACCGATTTTTCCCCCAAACTTTTGTTTAGTTACAAAACATGTTTTCCCGAATGAAAGGAAGTCTTTGTAATGTGGTTGCTAATCCAGTGCTCTATTTTGAAACAATCAATGACGTTTCGCTTTAAAACATGAAAAAGAATGAAAATACCTCCCATTGCTGAGTCTGTAAAAGTGTCTCATAAGTATCCCTTAGACAGTTTGCAAATTCTGACCCACCTGCATCCTAGACAGGCTTTAACAATGCAATAATTAATAGAAAAAGTGTGTGCTTATGCACACGGAATTTTGTAGAGCACTTGCAAATGCTATATTTCAATGTTCTGTCTGTGATTCTAACATTGCTCTGAGCTCGAGACCGTGGTCACTGAGAGTCTCTCTTCCGTGCGCCTCGGCCTGTACTTGCTTCTGTCAGGGAATAAAGAGTCACATTCACTGCTGCTTTCCTGTAGGCTACGTTTCAAGGTGCATTCCTTGCAGGACAGCCCATCCCCCACTCTGGGAGTTTTCATGCGCTTTAGGTGTGTCAGCCACAGGTCTCTTGTTATGCTGATTGCCCTTTTCTGATGCGTGATCGCACATTTACATTCTGTGAGTGGACGAGCTGAGGTAGAGGCCCTGCTCTTCGTTTCCTTTCTGTTAACGGCGCTAATAAATTGTTTGGTGCTTCTTGTGCAATATGTTTTATTTATACATACTTTTTGGCTTTTAAATAGGACGAAGAAAATATATTGCAGGATGAAATGCAATGTCGGGATTTGATATGTCTGCTTTGCCACGGCATAGTTTAAATTCCTGGCTTTCCCTATTTAGAAAAGCATGTGCGTGTATGCAACTTGTATAATTTTTGTCCGTGACAATATTCTTCATGCTATTTAAGTTTTGTATAAAGCTAAACATTAATATTATAAGCAGTGGGCAGTCTTCTCACATTTATAATGTTCACCACGTATTGATTCACATACATGCAACTAAATTTCTTTCAACTTGATGCACATCACTGAATAGCTAAACAAGCTAGCAACCTAACAGTGCTCGTTTGCCCCAGTAGACATTTAGCACCATTCACACCCATAACATAAAATGACCTATATATTCTCCATTTACAAAAGTAAACAAGCATTGACAAAACCAATATTTGTGGCATTTGTGTGGAGTGACAAGTATTTATTTGCGTGTCCACACATGCACTTGGGAAAGAGGGATGTTTGAAGAACCCAGAGAGAGAGAGAGAGAGAGAGAGAGAGAGAGAGAGGGAGGATTCAGAAGAAGCGGATATGGCACAACAGGAAATATAGAATGTAAAATAGATGTATTGGCTATTTCTATGTGCAGCCACTCAACAGAAAAGAGAAGCAAGGCACAGGAAGACAACAAGATTTTTCCTGGCTGTACGGGAACATGATCTGTGTTAATGATTGAGCACAACATTCTGCAGTATTTCCCCAATGTGATGAGATAGAGATGGAGGCCTGCCACCAACTGTATATTAACATTAATAATGTTGAGAAAAACAAAATGGAGAACACATCCTGATGACTCAAGGGCAGTTAACCTCCTTTTGATGAATTGAGGAAATCCAAGTCCTCCAATTATTTAGGAAAATCAAATAAAGAAATACTGGAAAAGACAGCTGGCGTAATGGACGGGATATAGAAATATACTAAGGGCACAACTCAAGTAGAGCTACAAGGTGAAGACCGACCTAGAGGCATAGGCAAGAATATAGTTACTTGGATGTAGTTAGGGGTAGAGGTACAATGGTGTATGAGTAGAGATACTAGGGTGTAGGTAGGAGTGGCATGCTAGGGTAGTGGCAGGGTTAAAGGCACTGGGGTATTGGCAAATTCAGATGTTAAGGCAAGAGTTGAAGTAGTAGGGTTTAGGCAGGGATAGAACTACTATGGTTTGTGTAGACATACTAAGTTACAGAGAAAGGTTGTGATATTTGGATATAATAGGATAGAAGACGTACTGGTAAAACTAAGGGTATCAATACTGGGGAAAAGGAGAAGCCCATTATTAGCAAGAGTAGCAGTATCAAAGTCGAGTAAGGGGTACTGCAAGGAGGCATAGACATGGCTAGAGCTACTAGGGTGTCGGAAGAGATTCAGGTACTTTGATAAGGTTACTAGGCTATTGATGTGGTTATGGATGCTGGAGTATAGGGCAGAGTACAGGTACAAATGTATAGGTAGTGGTAGCTGCACCTAGGTACAGTTAGGAGTACATGTACATAACATAACTCAAATTTACCCAGACACCTAGAGGTGACACAGTTCGTAGTATGCGCTATACAAGAATCACATGTTGCATGAAAACAAATATAGAAATATGCCCTCTGGAAAATACATCTAATCTTAGGAAATGTAAATGAAGTAAAAGATCAAATTTAAAAAGGGACTGTATCACTGACATGGATTACTTTGCGAGAAAAGATTATCATTCTTCTGTGCACTCAGTAGAGAGGCCAATTATTAGATGCATATGTGGTGTGAATACACTTATGAGGCACCACCAGGGACTGTGAGAAGCTCTCACTGTTTAACCCCAACTCTAGAGCTCTCAACCGTGCTCCATCATGCACACCCACTCATAACCTGAACTTACCCATACATGTAGAGGAGACTCAGTTCACAGTTTATGTATTCTAGAATCACAAGTTGCCTGGAAATAAACTAAAGACAATACTCTGTGCTCTGTAAGTATAATCTAAAGGATGGCTCTGCCCTCTGTGGCTACTCCTCCTTTTATAATACAGCCTCCCATGCAAGTACCATGTATTGGATAGCCTCCTTTCTGTGGATATGCTCCATGTGAACATTAGTTTATCATCTGATATTCCAATAAGCTTCAGAATCCAGCTGCTGCTCCGGTAGTAAGACCTCAAAAGCAGCTCTGACAATGCATCAGTCTCTCTGTGGGAATGCGACTGGGTGCATGAGTCTGTGAGTGAGTATCTGAGGGGGTGCATAAGTCTCTGTGTGGGTTTATGGGTGGGTGCATTACTCTCTGAGTGGATTTGTGAGTGGGTGCATGAGTCTGTGAGTGGGTGCATGAGTCTGTGAGTGGGTCTGTCAGAGAGTGCGCGAGTCTCTGAGTAAGTCTTTGAGTGGCTGTAAGAGTCTTTGACTGGCTCTTTAACTGGGTGCATTAGTCTCTGAATTGGTCTGTCACTAGGTGTTTAAGTCCCTCATTGGGTCAGTGAGTGGGTGCATGAGTGCCTGGTTGGGTCTGTGAGTTGGTGTAAGAGTCTGTAAGTGGGAATATGAGTGGGTGCATGAGTCTATAAGTGGGTCTGTAAGTGGGTGTGTGAGTTTCGGAGTGGGTCTGTACATGGGTGCATGACTCTCCGAGTGAGTCTGTAAGGGGGTGCATGAGTATCTGAGGGGCATAGGAGTAAGTGCATGCATATCTGTGTGGGTATGTGACTGGATGTATAAGTGTCTGAGTGGGTGTATAAGTGTCTGAGTGAGTTTGTGAGTGCATACATGAGTCTGCGACAGTGACCGGCATTGTGTACAAAGATATATATATATATATTTTTTTCACTAATATTCGCGAAGACGTCGATAGCCGGGATGTCCCGTGATGGTACACAGGGGGTGGGGCCGTGCTGGCGGTCGGGTCGTCATCGCAAATATCATATGCGATTTAAAAAAATGTGGACACATAACTTGTGTCACTAACACCAAACATGGGGTCAGAGTACCTCCACCCTGATCCCTTATGATAGCTTTCACACAAATTTTCAGCCCCAGAACCGTTCCTGATCAGTAAAATGGCAGCCGCAACTTTCTGCTCAGGTTGTGTCCAGCCAATCACAGCATTCCTGTTGGCACGAACATTTGTGATTGATAGCGAAAGCATTGCAAAATATCTACGGCCAGAGATATATAAAAAACCTTCTTAAATTTCCCAAAAACGATTGAATGGATTTACACCGAATAACAAAAAGCACAACATCTACCTTTCTGCCAAATTTGGTGTAATTCTGTCCAGCGGTTCGGGCTGTAGGTTTGACTAGATGTCCTATGGGAATTAAAATGGGGAAATACACTTTTTTAACCCCTTTTCCTTGGTCCCCGCTTAGCGGATCACCCCGAATCTTCCCATGCACAACAAAACTTACTATGACACTTTTTGGAAACCTTCGTGAAGATCCGTCGACTGGTGCCAAAGATAAAGGCAAGTCAAAAAACTCTTTTCCTATGGAAAATAGGTCCTAACTATAACTACCTACTGGTGATCGCCAGTATATATATATATCCCTAAACCCTAAAATTACCCTAACCACCCTTCACCAATACCTACCCCTAAATACTGCACTGAAATTACCCTTACCACCCTTTACAACTACCCACCCAATAACCCTAAAATTACTATTACCATCCTTACGCATAAACCCTAAAATTACCCTTCCCATCCTTTACTTCTATACATATATATATCATGCTTGGTAAAGGCTGGCATGGTAAAGTCACAAAAATATACTTGCTTGGTAAAGGCATGCATGGTAAAGGCTTCATGGTAAAGGCAATATTGTAAAGGGTGTTTCCCATCTAGCCATCATCTAAAAGAACATATTCCATAATGCATATTAATATTTAAACAAAGGCAAAGCAACGTAGAGACTTTGAATTCCTGGCACAAGCCTAAAAGGTAACAATAAGTATTGATCCCTTTAAGTTATTTGCCAAAAATTATAAAACCAATTTATATTGTATTGCAGCGTAGTGCACCATCATTTTTTTTTTTTGCAATTAAGAATCAAACGTCAATAAAAAGTATTCTGGGATTCAAAACTGATCCAAGTTGCTTTGAGCAATATTTATAAAATCGCTAAGAATATTCAGACACAAAAGTCTACATTTAATACTTCATGCAAATAACATTTTATTTTAATCAATAGAGAAAGGGTTAATTTGTATGAAAAATATTTGGATAAACACAGGGTTGTGCATCTTTTCCTTAGAAAAGTCTGCTCTTTCAGCTACTAGTGTGTTTCTGATAAGCAAAGTGTGTTTACATGCAAAGTGTGTTTAAGACTGCAGTACCACCTCCTGTCTACAGGGGCAGAGCTGAGCAGAAATATAAACACACTTGATGAAACACAGGTCCCCACAAGGCAATTTTTAAAAAGTTGTAAAAATTGACACAGATGTTCCTGAAGTCATTTTTTTATTATTTAGAAGACATTGCCTTGTGGGGACCTGGGTTCAGGTCCCCACAGTGCAATCAAGTCCACACAGCGTGAGTGTGTTATCACACCCAAGTCCCCACAAGGATAGTAACACAAACACACACACACACACACACACGCACACACGCACGCACACGCACACACGCACGCACACGCACACACTTACTTATTTATTTTTGCATGGCCTGTTTCTAACATTGTATCCGGATATATGATCCAGCATGTAACAGCAGCAGGTCTATTGGCTTTGTCACTGGTTGTTAGTTGCATAAGATAAATAAGCAGCAACTATGATGTGTATATAATATTGAAAAAGCTTCCATTTAAAGCCCTGGTGACACCCTACAATGCGGCTGCTTAATGCATTGTTGCACACCCTTAGGAGGCACTTCCTTGGGGGAATACCTACAGGGAGCTCCCCCTCAGTGTTTCACGAAGGAAGGCCCTCCACAACCGTGATGTCATCATAGAGGGAGGGCCTTCCTTCGTGAAACGCTGAGGGAAGCTCCTGGCAGCCATGATGCTGCCACCATCACAAGCCTCGTGGGGGACCCTGTAACACCGCCTCCAACAGACCCCGAGCAGCGCCGGCGGTAAGCGGACACATGGAGCCCTAGGCCTCAGGGCCCCACCCCACCCCAGCCCGCACAATACCCCCGGAGCAGCGCCCATGGCAAGCGGGCTCCGGGGCCTTTAATTTTAAAACATCGCGGCCTCGCGCCCACACGGAGCCCTAGGTCTCAGGGCCCTCAACCTGCAGCACAAACCCCCGGAGCACCGCGTGGAGCTCAGCGGGCTCCGGGGCCTTTATTTTTAAAAATGGGGCCGAGCGCCACACACGGAGCCCCAAGGCCGCAGGACCCTCACCCATGCACCCGGAGCTCCGCCTGGTGCAAAGTGGGCTCCGGGGCCTTTATTTTTAAAAAACGGGGCCTCGCGCCCAAACGGAGCCCTAGGCCTCAGGGCCCCCCACCCTTCAGCACAAAACCCCGGAGCCCCACATGTCGCATAGTGGGCTCCGGGGCCTTTATTTTTAAAAAAGGGGCCTAACGGCCACCAGCGCCATCCTTGTCCCCAACCTCTACCGCCCAACAACCCCGGAGCGCCGCATACAGGGCCTCAAACCCACACGGTCCCTCGCCCCCGACCGCACCAGATCCCCGGAGCAGCGCCCATGACAAGCGGGCTCCGGGGCCTTTCATTTTAAAAACGGGGCCTCAAGCCCCCGAGCACCCAGGCGCCATCCCTACCCCACCGCCAACAACACAAACAGCCCCGGAGCCCCGCATGAAGCACAGCGGTCTCCGGGGCCTTTCATTTTTAAAAACAGGGCCTCGTGCCCACACGGTCCCTCGCCCCCGCCCGCACCAGATCCCCGGAGCGCCGCATGGAGCGCAGCGGTCTCCGGGGCCTTTCATTTTCAAGAAACGGGCCTCGCGCCCACACGGTCCCTCGCCCCGCCCGCACCAGATCCCCGGAGCCCCGACCTTGCAAGCGGGCTCCTGGGGCCTTTCTTTTAAGAAACGGGCCTCAAGCCCCTGCGCACCTTGGCACCACAGGAGCAGCTACCTCAGCCGTGCATTCACCCCGGAGCGCCGCATGGAGCTCAGTGGGCTCCGGGGCCTTTAATTTAAAAAACAGGGCCTTTTAATTTTAACAAAATGGGCCGAGCGCCCACACGGACCCTTGCCCCCACCCGCACCAGATCCCCGGAGCAGCGCCCATGACAAGCGGGCTCCGGGGCCTTTAATTGCTTAAAAACGGGGCCTCATGCCCCTGCACACGGGCGCCACCAACCCCCAGAGACCTCACGAGCCCAGCGATGGCTCTGGGCTTCAGCAGTGCATGGCCCTACCACAGCCCCATAGCAGCGCCTACCATAAGGGGGCTCGGGGACATTTTTTTTTATTTATTTATTTTTTAAAAACCTCCCGGTCAACATCAACACCACAGCCCCAACCGTCAACATCACTCCAGCCATTAGGGGACCATGACCCCATCGCGGACTTGCGACATTTTTGGGGCCTCGCACATAATGGCCCTGGTCAGCTATCAACAGACCCTTCACCAGCAGCGCCACAAGGATCGACCCATGGGTGAGTACTTAAACAGTTTTTATTTATTGTTAAATTGTTTGGGGTTAATTTTGCGATCTCTGGGGACTCTAAACACGTATGTAACATTGTAAAAATACTTCTAGGCATTGTTAAACTTTAAAATTACACCTATATTTTACATCCCTCATTATTCACCTTAAGCAGCCTGCCCCAAGACCTCCTTAATCCCTACTTAAAACATTGTAAACACCTTCATGCCTTGCGTTAAACACCCTTTAAAAATGCAACGCTGTTCATTTATATACAGGCATCAACATATTAAATAAGCCCATACACTCTTAAGCCTGTAACACAGCCCCTTATTTACGTACCTCCATTAATGTGTAGCAGGCAGCGTGAATCTGGGAGAAGCTGCTCTGGTCCCTTGTTGGCTTTAAACTTCTGGGGCTGGTGGGCCTGTGCAGCAAAGACAATCCCAGCAGGTCGCTCCTAATGGGTTTTTGAATGGCTGCTTGTGTCGGTGTTCTAAAGTATGCTTTTATACCTGGCAGGGCATGATAATTGGAAGGAGGACACTTTATGGAGGGGAGTGTTTAGAATCTTGTAGTACGTGTCATTATTGGTAATAGAGCATTGTAGTGAGGGTCAATATTGGGACCGTTTTCTGACCATAGCACTGCTTTGTTAGATGGCTCTTTGACCTTTGATATCTGATAATTAAACCTAGGGCCTGTTGGGGTATGCGCTCCTGGGAAGGATGGACGGATGTTTCATAAAGAACCCCTGTACTATACAAATTAAGATGCTTGGGACTGGCTGATTAGTTTTGCCTGTTCTCAACGGTGCTCTGGCAGGGTAACTGGCCTTTTGTTCTTGTGCTTTCACGTTGTGACTTGTGAGCCTAATGGGTAGTTTTCTGCCCCCAGCTACGGCTGGGGATACGTTTCAAAATGCAGCATCTGCTTCTAAAGAAAGACCCTTTTAAAAAACTCTGCACCGTAAACCCTTGTGTTAGACAGCCCCAGATGTCCCGGGGCTGGTGGGGGCTTAGGGATGCCTGCTCAGTCGCCAACTGCCAGCACCGCAGCCCTCGGTTTTAAACAGACACACACACATGTCACTTTTGGGGACACACATGTCACTTTTAAGGACACAGCGAAGGGAGGGGGACCTGTCACTTTTAAGGACACACGTCACTTTTAAGGACACAGCAAGGGGAGGGAGGACCTGTCACTTTTAAGGACACGCGTCACTTTTAAGGACACAGCAAGGGGAGGGAGGACTGTCACTTTTAAGGACACGCGTCACTTTTAAGGACACAGCAAGGGGAGGGAGGACCTGTCACTTTTAAGGACACACGTCACTTTTAAGGACACAGCAAGGGGAGGGAGGACCTGTCACTTTTAAGGACACGCGTCACTTTTAAGGACACAGCGAGGGGAGGGGGGACCTGTCACTTTTAAGGACACACGTCACTTTTGGGGACACAGCAAGGGGCGGGGGACCGGAGGGGGACCTGTCACTTTTAAGGGCATGAATGGTGATGAATGGTATCCGCTTATACTACTTGCGTCTTTCCTTTACAAGGTATTGTTTTCATGTGAGGTACCCCAAAGGGCTCAACTCCGCCAAGACACAGGAAGAGCAGGTCTGAAAAACACAATCTGGGGCATATAGAGCTAAAAACACGGCTAGTTTTGGGCAAATTCCGCAGGGGCACCGAATAACCAAACTGATAGCCCTCACCAATATACAAAACAGACTAACTACAGTGAGACGCAGGAGTTCTATGATGGTGGCAGCAGCAACAAACACTGGGAAATGAAAGCAAATGTAACCCAGTGTCATGGTTGTAACTTTCATGCGGATAAGTGGTGTTACCACAGGGGGGCTCGTCTCCCTCTCGTAGCCGCAGGGCACGTGACCTGCTGCAGGGTCGCATCTATCAATAGCGCAGCAGGTGCAGTGGCACCGGGACTCAGAAGTCTGATAGGCCCACTGCATTTAGCTATCTTTAAAAGTGCAGTGCACATTGTGACTCCCGGAGACATGGTCTGTATTTAATTCGCAGAGGATATTGGGTCTTGGACTGGGACATTTCAACTCCCATAATGCCCTCCTTTACTAAATTAAATTGCTGGGCTGAAAAAGAGGTGTCCTGGTGGCATGAAGTCACCTGGTAACCCCAATAAAAATAACACCCCTTCTTACAGTCATGGGTGCATTTTCTATCTTTGCAGTGACATTTATTGGGACAAATATTTTGGCAGTAGCATATTAGCAATCAAGTACTGGAGTGTCCCTTTAAAAAGAACAGCTTAACATAACCACAATGTCCAAACCGTTCAGCGCGCTCTTAGCTGCTTGTTGGCGCAGTATCTTTTACAACACCTTCAGCCGCTTCCGGTATTTTAGCGGCCTGCGCATTGCATTTTGGGACTTTCATATTTAGCAGTGTAGTGTGAACTAACAAATACGAGCGTGCAAAGTCTGTTCGGCTAAAAAGCTTTTTAGTCGGACTTGGATGAAGATGTCACCGCTGGCGTTATTGGCCGGATATAATAATGTGAAAAAATAAAAGACGAGAATGAACATTGTTTGGTCAAAATTCCTTGGACAGTGTATAGCGGCTGTTAAAACAAATAAGATGAGGCCCTGGGATGGGTTTTAGTGAATGGGTGAAACCTTGAATCAGTTCGATGCAATTCTTGCCTGTGGCTCGAGGTGTGGTTCAAGTCATTTCACTACAGTGGTGTTTACCAAGTCTCTTACAATGGGCAGAGGCGCCCGACAGGGTGCTGTGGTGTGTCGTGTGTGTGCAAGCTCCTCCTATTCGACAGACACCTGGGTTAATCACCCTCGACCATACTGTAGTGACTGAGTCCAGACGTGTAGGGGATCTTTAGATGTTTATTAGTAGTAAGTTACAAGTCATCCAGTTCAATCCAATACAAGACCCCACCAGGAGCAGCCAGGATGGTGCTCAGCCCTTCTCAACTGACATCTCTGGCTCCCAACATTCTGTAATGAAATGAAATGAAATGAAATTTGTACTTGTAAAGCGCACCCATACCCCCAAAGGGGTGTCCAGGCGCTGTACGCATACCGCTGTGGAACCCTTCCTGGCTTTTCCCTGTGAAATGTCCACTCCTGGGCACCCCCAGGGTGAAGCCAGGCATCCCAGCGCTGTTGGGGCCGTTGTGGAGATTAAGCAAGCTATTGCCCAGAGTTGCAGAGTGGGACCCATGATTAGAATAGGCACCGAGGCGAGAATTATCAGGTCCGAGGAAATTGAGCCCAAGACCCGCCGAGGCGGGAATTGAACCCTGGTCCCGGGCCAGATCTCTGCATCAGGGTCTGCCGCTCTAACCAGTGAGCCACACTTCTCCAATCATTGGATGAACATTCCACTGGCAGAGCAAGTGATTGCATGCATAACAACAAAGCCAGGATATAACACATACCTAAGTAAAGTACACTATCCAGAAGACGAACTACCTTCATTGTGTGTACCCACCATCTTAATCAATGTTTGAACCGAGTATGTCCCTGTCCAACGGCTGCTTACATCCTGGTCGCAGCTGCGATGCAATATGTCTGAACGTAATTACTGTAACTGTAACTTGCTGTACCCTTGTATCATGCAACTGTTATAAAGCGATCTGATGCCTTCGGGCCAAGTCCGCACTATATAAAATCAGGAGCGGCCAGTGCACATAAGTGCAGTGGGGCGGGAGTCGACAGACAACGACGAGGGAAAATAACATTAAAAAAAAGAAAACCACTTACCTTGTGCTCGCCGCATCTCTGAGTCAGCGATGTGGCGAGCGCAAGGTAAGTGGTTTTCTTTTTTTGAATGTTATCTTCCCTCGTCGTTGTCTATCAACTCCCCCACCCAGCCCCCCGCCC
This sequence comes from Calotriton arnoldi, assembly GCA_963921515.1. Classification (NCBI taxonomy): domain Eukaryota; kingdom Metazoa; phylum Chordata; class Amphibia; order Caudata; family Salamandridae; genus Calotriton; species Calotriton arnoldi. The sequence goes on along the minus strand of CAWUFW010001626.1, from coordinate 442,973 downwards.
CACCGCGCTTACCAGCCGCTCCTGTATACAACTGCAAAAATAAATAAATAATAAAAACATGGACGCAAAGTTGCAGTTAACTAGTAGCCACTGAACTGACTCGGCCTCTCTGATGGGCTACATTTATTAACTCCTGTGCGCCGGACACCAGGATAGACCATATGGTAGCATGCACACGGGAGAATACCTGAAACTCCCTTCCCTCGGGCATCCCACATGGTGTTGCTCAAACATGACGTAACTCTTCATCCCTCCCTTAACACAGAGTAGAAGAAAATAAAAGACAAAGCAGAACTCTCATTAAACAGAGTCACTAGACAATAGAAACAAAGGGGCATATTTACAAGCTCCTAGCACCACCGAAGCATCACTTTTTTTGACACTCCGGTGGTGCTGTGTGCTAACCCATATTAACAAGGTCACGCAAAGCCCCTTTGTGTGGCTTTAATCAGCCTTCTAAATATGGCCCTCTTTCACGCAGTACTCTGCGTCAAAGGGGTGTGTCATAGGTGTTGCTGTGGGTGTTCCCAAATAACACCCATGGCTTTTTGACACTGCCCCGGATTCACTAGGATTCGTAAATCTGAGGCAGCACCAAAAACGAACGCCTTTCCAGGGGAGGCGTTAAAGTGGTGCAAAGAGGAAAAATAAGAGGAAAAATACTTTTATTTCTCCTCGCTTTTTGCTCTTTCTATATCTGCTGCATTCTTCAGCACACAGAGAAGGAGCAAAATGCCATTAATGATTTTTTTTGTGCAAGAAGGTGTCCCTTCCTGCACAAACACAATAATCCCTGCAACGCAGATACACTTGCACCATGGTGCAAGGGTGCCTGCGCTGGTGCACGGCTGCTGTCGGTGCGCCGGATAAGGGGAGAGCACAGGGGTGTGCCATATTCTTGTAATTACAGCGCATCCCTGTGTTTTTGAAATGGCGTAGCTCGGCGCAGCAAATTTGCTTATGGCGCCGCACTGCGTCATCTCACTTTAAATATGCTTCAAAATGTAAACTGGTAGAGGCACTTCCTCGACCTCTGCAATAGCCGTATTGGCTCACCCTCTTCCTTAGTCAACCAAAAAGTCTGCATACTTTCGAGATGGGTGGAGTTGGATCTTAGGTGATACCGCCCGCTGCTGCTCCTCTGTCTTGATGCTTGGATAACCTCAACAGTCTCAGGGGTTCTCACTGCACCAGGGCGCTGCTCGCTTGGAGGCGGCATAGCGACTTGTAGTGCCAGGACTGGTGGTGCCTGAGTTGACCCATCGGTAGCTGGGGTGTCATTAGTTCCAGGGGCCTAGCTAGGCCTTAGGCTGCCCGTGGCGGCCCCTGCGTTTGCCGCCCTCGCCAAAACGATAGAAGAGCGGGGGGTGGTAGCGGCCGATTCTTGCGGGGCCCCTAGCTACGCCACTGATTAGCTCTCCTCTGTGCTGCCCCGTCGTGGCGTGACGGGCTGCCCTAAGGTGTGCAGTCTATAGCGCCACCGTCTGACAGTGTGCCATTGTGTAATAGGGACGCTCTTTTGAAGTGGGGGATGTTCCAGGTGACAGTCTACTCCCTTCTTGGCAGTTATCATGGTGCCCTAGATGTCTGTGATTGCCCATTTCACTGCTTCTAATGGGAGGTGGAACTTTCCTCCTGGATGTCAGTCTTTGACCAACACTTTGTCTCTTACGTGAAAGGTGCTATCCTTGGCACGCCGCCTGCACGAGGCGTATTTATTGTTGCATGGTTGCCAAGAGTCAGACAGTTTGGGTGGTTGGGTTGGTCTGCCCACAGGGGATGATGGGGAATGGCATCCATTATTATCCATCCAAAACACTTTCGGCTTGAGGCAATGCCTGTGGTGAAATGAGGCATTAGCTGGTATTTCCATAGAAACTTGTTGGCTTACACTACAGCAATGCGCATTACTTTTGTCAGACTCCTCACAAATCTCTCCACCTCTCCATTGGCCTGGGGCCACCTCTGTGTGATGCGACGATGCTCGGTATTCCAGGAATGGAAATATTCAGCCCAGTCATGATCACTGAACGCCAGGCCGTTGTCTGTGCGGATCTCTCCTAACAGCAATGGGAGGCCATGATTTTCTCAACTTTCGGGATGACTTCCGATGCTGATGTGGTTGGCACGATCTCTACTTTGGGATATCTGGAGGTCATCTACGAGGATTAGCATGTGTGAGCCGTCGGGAAGACTGACAAAATCCATGCTCACACGCTTCCTCTGGGCGATGGGTCCTTCCGTGATGATAGGTGTGGAGCAGTCTGGCTGGCTGGCTGGTCGCTTGGCAAGCAGGGCAGTCTCTAGCCAGCTCTTCCGCGCATTGATCTATGCCAGACTTTGCTTCTCAGTCTGTTCTTGGACTTCACCACACCCTTATGGGCTCCATGAGCTAAGAGGACAGCCCTGTGTCTCAGGCTGCTGAGACATGAGACAGTCCTCTACTGTCGTTGAGAGTTCTTGTTGAACGTGATGTAGGGATTGGAGTGTTCCCCTCACATCTTCAGTACGATGTGCAGAGGGGCAGCGGAGGGCATGCCAGTCACCAGTTAGTACTGCTTGGATGGCGATTTGTAGGCAGTTATCTCATCCCGTGACCTCTATAATATCCAATAGTAAGATGGGGATTTGCTTGGATCTCTTGACCACCAGGCTGATATACTCCTCTTTGTTCTGTACTTCCTTCGCTTCAGAAGGGGTTAACGGGCTGAGCATGCCATTACAGAAAATCTGCAGGGTTGCGAATTCCTGGCCGGTACTCTACAGTAAAGCTGAACTCCTGTAACTGCAGGATCCATTTCTCGATTCTCGGGAGAGGTTTGCATGCGGACCCCCAGAATAATGGAATCAGCAGTTTATGGTCAGTGAGTATGGTAAAAGGGTGGCCGTACAAGTCAATGCAGAAATTATGGCACCCATAGTGGATTGCAATAGTCTCCCGCTCAATTTGAGAGTATCGCTGTTCAGTGGGCGTGACTGTTGGGCTCACGTAGGCAACTGGGGGCCACTTCCCACAGTCCTGACGTTGGGACAGTACAGTTCCCAATCCGGTGGAGCTGGCATCCACTGCTAGCTGAGATTTGTACTTTGGGTCAAAGTATACTAAAGTGGTGTCAGCGGAGAGTGCTTCCTTCCTGTTGCAAAATACTTGGTCTTGCTCTTCCCCTCAAACTCACGGGCTGGTGGACTTGGTGAGTTCATGGAGGGGCCTTATGACATCCAACAGGTTCTTCATGAACCGTCCGCAATAAGTTACCAAGCTAAAGAAACTACGGACTTCTAACACGGAGGCCGGTGCTGGAGCATTTTGAATGTCTCTCACTTTCGCTGGGTTAGGACCTATGCCCCGGTAGGAGAACTGGTAGCCGAAGAAGCTGATGTTCGTCCTCAGGAACTCACATTTCTCCCTGTGAAGAGTTAAGCTGTGATCCTTTAGCCTAAATATGGCTCAATGGCGAGTGAAATGACATCACTCATGTTCAATACCCCTGGGAGGCCAACAACACCTCCTTGATCATGTGCTAGAAAAACTCAGCCACACTCAATATGCTAAAGTTTAGCATAATATTCGGCCAGAGGCCCACGTGTGTGGAGAAAGTGGTTATTGGGCGTGAGTCACGGTGCAGTGTTATCTGGTGTTAGCCAGAACGGAGGTCCATTTTGAAGAACCACTTCGACCCGAAGAGTTCCCCAATGATGTCATCAATAGTTGGTGTCAGGTGGCGTTTTCGTTTGATGGCCAGGTTGGGCACTCTTATGTCAATGCAGATCTGCACAGCATCAAGCTGTTTAATTCTTTTCGCAACTACAGTGGGGGAAACCCATGAAGTCGGGCCAGACACCTTTTCAATGATGCTGGCGTCTTCAAGGAGCCACAATTCCCTCTCTACTTTGGAAAGCTATCTGCCGGTGGTGGAATGCTACAGGTGCGATAAACTCATCGATATGCGGACGGTCTTGCTCTCCAGACACCCAATGCCATTGAACAGAGGAGCAAACTCTTGCGTAAGTCGGTCGATATCGTTTACTTGAACACTGAAAGCGAAACGTACCAGCTTGTGATCTTGGGAGGTCTGGCAACTCAGGAGGAATGCAGTACCTTCCTGTGAGACATAGACTTTGTTGTTTGCAGACATAGTATGATGGGTGACCTTGCCATGGAAGACTCCTGCCAACTGCAGAGGCGAGCTGTTAACAAAAGCATAGACCTTGACCTTGGTGGCACGCAGGGAAGGCAGGGCCGGCAGGATGTAGTACAAATCTGCAGCATAAGGTTAATGAAGGCTCCAGTGTTGATTAGACTAGTGACTGGCTTGCTTTGGACTTTAAGGAGGCACGTGGGTGAGGGCTGAGACTTTGTGTGATGCAGTTCAGCGGTCTTCACTACGTGGGCGACATCTTGCTAGTCGTCGTCCATGTTGCTATCTCTATCAGCGCATTGGGGGTGCGTATTGACAGAGCCGATTGTCTTCTTTGGCTGGGTTGTTGCTTGCCTCTGGGTAAAGCGGCATACTTTGGAAAAATGATTCAGTGTCCTGCATGCAGTGCATGTTTTCCCTCATGCTGGGCATTGACCTGAGTGGGGGTAGGGACCCCGCACTACCAGCCTTGGGTCGTCTTCCAAGTCTCTTTGCAGATGGCATTGTCGGGTTCCTCCTTGATAGACAATTGCCGTGCTGTGTCCATGTCGGCAGCTCTCACTTTAGAGAGTTCTTTGGACCACCCTAGGGATAGGATGTCCCTCATTGACATGATGGGCTCCTGTAAGATGCGTTCTCTGAGCTTCAACGAGGGGCACCCCTATATGAACTGTGCTCTCACCTCACCTTCTTCAACTGGTAAGGTGCACGTGCTCGCCAGCTCCTTCAAATGGCTGTGAAACACATCCACCGACTCGTCAGGCTTCTGCCATGCCTGGCGGAGGAGAAATGCTCATAATCAGGGTTTGCAAAAGTTTGAAAGTGTGCAAAGATGGCGTTCTTGAGCGTAGTGTATGTGCACAGCAGACCAGATTCTGCCACACATTTGGGGATCCTATGCACGTCTGCACCACCCAGGTACAGAAGCAGGGGCTATTTCCTGCCTTCCTCAATGTCCATGGCATCAAAGTAGGTCTCCAGGCGTTCCATCCAGGCATTCTGTTGGGCTGCCTGCTTTCACAGGGATCCGGTGACAACAGACGTTTCCAGGGCTGGAATTGGTGCCATGCTGGGGTAGGGGCCTGCAGGCAGGAACTGACGTGGGGCACCCTCCGGTTCCAATGCATACCCTATTCCCCCTCAGCGGGGCAGGCGTTGGTGGGCAACACAGTGTCCTCTGGCACTTACAAGAGGAGACAGGCGGCTAGTATGGAGGAGGCCGGCGGGAGGAAGAGTCCGCCAGGTTAACAGCAATGAAGGGCCGGTGCCAGACCTTGGGCTGAAGCGTCACAGAAAACTAGGCGTGGCACTGCAGAGTTCTGGCCATCTGCGCTGAGGACACTGCCAGTGGTGGCTGCCAAGCAACAGAGCACCTACGGGAGCAGAATTGCCAGTGGTACCCTCAGGACGGGGCATTGGGTGGGCCAACCACAGACGATCTGCAGTCGGCCTCCAGGCCAAACTAGAAGTGGGTGGGCAGGGCTTACCACTGGCTCATAGCAGGCGGGGGCTCGAACTCTCAGGCTTGTGGAGAGGCCACCGCAGGTGAACAGGCAGACCTCCTGGTCATCCATGTGAGGCTGGTTGACTGGAGTTAGGCGGGCCTCAGCCAGGCCCGGCTCCATACATTTTTATTTGGGTGGGCCAAGGGTGCATTTGGGTGGGCCACTGCGGGCCCAATTTGTTGCTTCTCGTGGTAGCCTACAAGCCCTAGATTACATCATATTGACTTGCAAACAGTCACCTTGATACAACGGATTGATTCTGTGTGTATACAGAGCATGTTGAGAGTTATTTGAAAGTAAGAGCAATGTCTGGACCTAAGTGAAAACCCTCAAATTCCAACAGGCCAGGCTTCAACACAAGTACTTCCAGGCACGAGTATCCACTTTTCTACCATCCCTCTCCTGGGCACCTTATCTCACAGCTGACCTTGGACCCCAGCCCCATATAAGCCATTATCCAGCTCCACTTCCATTATTCCTGTAAAAAACATTAGTAAAATCACCTTCAAACTTAAAACATTGAATATAGCAGTAAATATAATTAGCACACATTTTAAAATATGTTCCACAGTTGCCCTATGACCTGACTGCTAATTAAATAAAAACAGAGAAGCCATGACAAGGCCGGCTTTAGCGCTAGTGCGAAAGTCTTTTCTGGCACCCCACCAATGACCTCTTTCTCCACAGATATCAATACTACCACCCTCCAACAGTGCCCTTCATCTCTCCGTAACCCTTCTCTCATATGCATTTCATTTGTTGTATAGTGCTACTCATCTCAGTGTAGGGTGTCACAGTACTTTACATCATGCACACATTATACAGAGACAATGAATCATACAAGTATGTAAATCAGTCTATAGGGAATGTCACATAAGCCAATGAGGATTACAAGGTGTAGTATTCAGATATCATCCATACTGGTGGGCAGTATATTTTGAGAAGGTTTGGGCAGGGGAAGCACAAACTCAGGATTTAAAGCATACCCCAGTGGTTGGGGGTTGGCTTTACTCAATATAATGTATATCGGCCCAAACTCTTTTTAGCAACATTAAAATATTGAAAGACTGGGGAAGTTCTAACTATATAGTAACACAATAAAGTGAAGTTCTCACTATACCATTCATGTTTGTATGCAGCTCTTTGATGACAGTTCATAGGTCACTGTCCTATGTTAGGCTTGTAACTTCTGAACTGCAAGTAACACAAGAATCACTGTGACAAAGGCAGTCACCCACTGAGCTATCCACATAAAATACAGCTTAACTTCATTTCAAAACTACCAACAGGCAAAGGATTGCTCTCCAGCAGGATCATTAATCGCCAGTTATCTGGACATTTTTGTTATTGTCTTGCATCCATGGCCTTGATAATGATAAGAACTATTTAAATGCAGCATACACAAAGTATGTGCCTTGCTGGGTCTGTGCAGATTTAAAAAATAAAAACAAATAGTAACACATTCTCTTACCTACTCCATTAGTCAAACTTTGTGTCACAGCCTGATCTGATAAGCAGCTGCAGGGGTCAGGAAAGGTGGATAGGAATAAACAAACGTATTTCCTCCAGCACTGAACAGAAAAGGAAATATCCAAGCAGCATCCTGGTAGGCAAAATTTACTCAGTGCCAAATAAAGAATGTGTCCCCTTCGCCATGCCCCTATTGTACCTGTACGATACAGCCCATCTTTCTAAAAGGAGTTGGGTGATTGGGGATGGCTGTGAGAAAGAGCCCAGGCCCAATCACGCAACTCCCAGAATAGAAAGAAAAACAATGTTCGGAGGAACGTTTTAAATTATAGTGCCCATTTTCTATTGGCCTTCATGTCCTCACTGCGACGGCCAAGGCTCATGTTTGGATGTGCCAGGCTCATGTTTGGGTGGGCCTGGCCCACCCGGCCCCCCCACTAGAACCGGGCCTGGCCTCAGCCCTCTAAGGATGTCCTGGTTATCCGCAGTGAGGCGGCCGACGGGCCTCTGGATTCCGCAGAGCACCGATGACGGGGTATGGCAGTGGGCCGCCCGCGATCAGTGGAAACTGGCGACCGAGTTGCACACAGCACCGGCAGCTGGGGCGCTGACTCAGCGGTCAGGATGCCGGGCTGCGCGGAGGGTCTGGACGGCCTCGTGGTGATTTTTTTTTAACCTTTAGTTATTCACTGTTCCAACTTAACACAGTACATATCTACAATACTACATTTCGTCAGCACATTTCTGCACAGTATCTGCACCATGTATTCACTAAGCGGGATAAAGTATCTGAAATATTCCTCCCCTTCCCTTACAGCCTCTAAGAGCCCGGGATACTTCTCCCTTCCATATGATTTTTGTTTTTTTCATCTTTTGACCAACCTGTGTATTGCCCCTGATAGTCTCCCATCCCAAGTTAAGCCATAAAGTGTTCTCTAGTGACCCCACACTTTTTTAAACTTCATTGGGCACCCCTCCCTTCATACTACACGTTCTGCTTCCATGTACACATACATGCCTGTTAAACACAGTTGCTTGGTCGGGGCATGCTGCCTCCCTCATATTCTGGCAATGTCCCTTTTGGCTAACACAAATCCCAATCCAAAAAAACAACAATCTAGCTTGTAGTATGTCTACTTCACATGGTATTCCCAGTATGACGAAATGAGGGATGCAGGGTATATCTGCTTCCAGCATTATTCCTATTCCTTAGTGATATTTTTTCATTATCAGCTAATTGGTGGACATTCCCAGACCGTATGCAGGAATGTGCCTTCAGCCAAACTGCATTTAATACAGGTAGGAGTCTGTCCCTGCCCATTTGGTGGATTCTGCTTCTTTTATAATATGTGCAGGCTTTCCTGTTTTCAGTTTCTATTTGTTGTGAATTCCAATGGGGCTTTTTCAGTGTTTTCCTTTGTTTTAAAAAACTGTAAAAATCAGTGGTCATCAGTGTTTACTCTTTTTTGTCATTACAAAATCTTGGGGAGGGTGTTTCTTCAGTTATTTCTTTCCTTACATCATTCATTCCTTTTGTCCAATATACCTCTCTTCTCCCTGCCTGTCCAATTCTCAATCCTCAGACCCTCTTCCAATTATTCGTCTCTCAACATGTCAAAGATGCGTACAGATGTAGATATGTTTGCACTTTATTCAGATTTGATTGTAGCAGATAAAATGTTAATAGTGGGTATTTATCACACTTTGCTGCTCTACTCTTCAGACAACTGGCAAAGATCTACTGACTTAAGATTTTCTGCCTAAGTCACGAGCTACATATGGTGGGGTGCACGGTTATTGCAAGCCAATGTCACACCATCCTGTTCTTTGCCTCTGGACACAGAGAAAGAACTGGGCAAATAAATTGTATTATTACTGTGTGATCTGGGTCTATTCCTGCTCTGCATAGTCAAAAGGAGAAATCTGTGAAGAAATTAATATGCATACTGCTACAGGGACTTTGGTGACAGTAAACTGTGCTCCTGCTTGAAGAAGCAGCTTGATAGTAAAGAAATGTCATGACCTGCAGGATGCCTTGGCTAATTTGTTTGTGCTCTTCACATTCTTCTGCCATGTCCATGGCATTTTGTGGCTGTTTGAAAGCTAGCACAAAGATGGGAAACATCCTGAACAACGACTCCGGAACAACGAGTTCCGGAGTCAGACAAGCCGAACAACGACTTGCTCGAACAACGACTTAGCCTTAACCACGCATGTGCGTGGTTAAGGCTAAGTTGGTCTAGTGTTCGGGATGGGCGGAGTTGAGAGGAGCGTCGGACAGGAACAGGACAGGTAAGAGGGGTTTGGGGGTGGGGGGAGGGGGGTTTGTGTTCGTTTTTAGGGGGTGGGGGGTACGTGTTAGTTTTTAGGGGGTGGCAGGGGTTCGGGTTAGTTTTTAGAGGGTGGGAGGGGTTTGTGTTAGTTTTTAGGGGGTGGTGGGATTCATGATAGGTTTTAGGGGGTAGGAGGTGTTTGTGTTAGTTTTTAGGGGGTGGGAGGGGTTCGGGTTAGTTTTAGGGGGTGGGGGGTTCGTGTTAGTTTTTTGGGGATTTGTGATAGTTTTTAGGGGGTGGGAGGGGTTTGTGTTAGTGTTTAGGGGGTGGCGGGATTCTTGATAGTTTTTAGGGGGTGGGAGGGGTTTGTGTTCATTTTAGGGGTGGGAGGGATTCATGTTAGTTTTTAGGGGTGGGGGGTTTGTGTTAATTTTTAGGGGTGGGTAGTGGGGAGTTGGGGTTTTTAGGGAGTGGGAGGGGTTTGATTTAGTTTTTAGGGGGTGGGTTTACCATGCATTCCTTTACCACGAAGATTGGTGGTAAAGGAATACGTGGTTAAAAAAATCGTGGTTGAGATGCTGTCGTACTAAAGACCGCGTTGTTTAGGGAGTCGTTGCTGAGGAACTCGTTGTTCCAACATACAACCCACAAAGACCTCTAGGCATGTCTTTTGAGGGAAAACACACAAGCGGGAAAAAGCAGAAAGTGAAAGAAGGAAAAAACATCACCAAGAGAGAAAACAGGAACTTGCAAGAGTGAAATAAAGGGGCAGGGAAGGTCTGGTACTGGGTTAAAGAGACCCAAGTTGGATTTCAGACTACGCAGCCTTGGTATTCGGCAACCCGTGCCAGACGCAGTCTTCTGAGCAGCACTTTGGGCACCAGCACTCATTTTTTTACAGATTAAGCACTGGGGGGGTTATTTACAACAGAAGTGGCGGAGCGTGTCATTAGCCTCCTTGGCTTAACAACACACTCTACCACTTCAGAAACACAGGGCTGCACCATATTTACAAGAATATGGTGCAGCCCTGCGTTTCCCCCTGCGCTGGCACCACACTTAGCAGTGTAGCGCCAACGCAGGCACCCTTGCACCATAGTGCAAGGGTGTCTGCGTGCAGGGGAAAATTGTTTATGTACAGGAAGGTCCCCCTTCCTGCACATAAACAGTCTTGAAATGCTGTTTTGTCACTTCAATGTGTGCTGCTTAATGCAGCACTCATGGAAGTTACAAAATGTCATTAGGTCGAGCATTCGAGACCTCTTGTATATACTTTAGTGTATACTTATTATATACTTATATGTGTATGTACTTTGTGGGCTCTGGAGATCCTCCCTAGGACTTGTCTGCTTCCGCTTAGGGACTTTTTTTTTCTGTTCAACTGCCTCTATTTAACTGTCTTGATAGAAAACGACCAGCAGAGGTCAGTAAAATACCAGAATTGCTTTCTGCTGAGGGACTTTCTCTTTTTTTTATTTTTCTGGCAACTGCCTCTATTTAACTTTCTTGATAGAAAACGACCAGCAGAGGTCATTAAAATACCAGAATCACCTTAGCATTCTCTAGATTCCAGTCCATAGAAATTGTCTTCCACGAGCACCCGTAGACAATAATATTTTTTTCAAATCTTGTATTTTCAGTGATATGACCACCGAAGGCTCTGATTTTATATTAAAAACAGAGCTTTGGACTACCATTTCCAGCTGAAAGGCAATATTTCTCTCCATGTGTTCCCATATCTGGCGTGTCACGCAGTTTGGTGCTTACTTTCCCTCCATGTTAAAGAACAGTAGATGTTTCAGCACCCAGGCTAATGTGCTGCATAGCTAAATACATATAAGGTCCCAAAGGCGAGACCGATTGCATTGCAAATGCTTGTTTTTTTAACGATTGTTTATGTGCAGGAAGGGACACCTTCCTATACATAAACAATCCAAGGCATTTTGTTTTTTCCATGTGTGCTGCACAAGGCAGCACACATGGAAAAAGCAAAAACGAGGAGAAATAAAGCATTTCTACTCGTTTCGCCAAGTTAAGACTAGGTTTTCCCTAGCCTTAATTTTGGCGCTGCCTCCTATGTACGCCACCCTTGTACATAGGGGGCAGCGTCAAAGTCAATGGGTGTTGTGGTGGAACGCCCACCGCAACACCCACTGCCCTCCCCTTTCACGCTAACCATAGCGTGAAAGGGGCCTTATGTACAAGGCAGCGTTAAGCCACGTTAAGTGACTTAACGTTGCCTTGTAAATAAGGCAAAGCCCCTATCGCCAAGGGAACGTCACAAAAAGTGATGTTCCCATGGCGATAGGGGCTTGTAAATATGCCCCAGGGTGTGGCAACTTCTCAAGACACTTTACCTTTGCGTTCTGTGCAATGTGCACTGTTCTGTCATGGTTATGGACAGCTGCGTGACCTCCGCACGCCTTACGAAGCGTGATCGTGACTTCACAGGTGTGGAGTCGGGTTAGCAGTCTAGCTGCGGAGACCGGAAGCGGACGCCACCTTAGTCACGGCGCTTCCGGTGTGACGGGTTTAACAGCTGGCGCATCCCGCTACTCCGGCGCTTTGGATTAACGCCGTTGCCGCCATCGGATGCAGGTAGAGACTCCGCATTTTCCTCCAGCAGGTAGCTGTTTCTTCTTCTTCTGTGCAGACGCCTTTTGTCTGCCGTGCTGAGTGTTGTTCCTGGCTGTCCCATTCCGATGGAGAGTGGCAATTTCCTTGACTTCTCAAAGCTACCTTTCCGTGCAGGCTCTCCTCTGGTCTGTGATCCGTATCAGAGCCTGTTTTCATTACTTTGCTGACACCACACACAGGGTGTGTTCGGCTGTGTGCTGCCAGTTTCTCTTTATTATTTGCGCAGGAGCGCTGTTTTCTTGATTTTGATTAGAACGCGCAGGGCGCTATATTGCTTGTGTACATTACTAGCAAACACAGAAACCGTTCTCGTGCACTTCCTGGTGCACTGAAGAGATACCGCTTCCTGGGATTTGCGCAGGAGCGCTTCTTCTCTGCTATTCTTGTTGATGCTTTCATATGTACATATAAGGTAGATCATACTGACTTAGTAATTCTCAGAGAACATAGGAGGGGTTGGTGTGCACCACAGGTACTAGCTGTGTCCTTATTTTCCATTGCAGAACCAGTGTCTTGAGGGTTTCAGGAACTTCACACTACTCCCAGTTCTTTATATCTGGCTTCTACCCTGGTCCTATCGCCTGCGAGATCCTCTCACAAGTATAAGGTAAGACTTGTGGGACTTTGACAGAATCCAAAGCCAATTCTGTCAAAGTCCCACAAGTCTTACCTTATACTTGTGAGAGGATCTCGCAGGGGCGACAGGGACCAGGGGTAGAAGCCAGATATAAAGAACTGGGAGTAGTGTGAAGTTCCTTGAAACCCTCAAGACACTGGTTCTGCAATGGAAAAATAAGGACACAGCTAGTACCTGTGGTGCACACCAACCCCCTCCTATGTTCTCTGAGAATTACTAAGTCAGTATGATCTACCTTATATGTACATATGAAAGCATCAACAAGAATAGCAGAGAAGAAGCGCTCCTGCGCAAATCCCAGGAAACGGTATCTCTTCAGTGCACCAGGAAGTGCACGAGGAACGGTTTCTGTGTTTGCTAGTAATGTACACAAGCAATATGCGCTCCTGCGCGTTCTAATCAAAATCAAGAAAACAGCGCTCCTGCGCAAATAATAAAGAGAAACTGGCAGCACACAGCCGAACACACTCCTGTGCGTGGTGTCAGCAAAGTAATGAAAACAGGCTCCTGATACGGATCACAGACCAGAGGAGAGCCTGCACGGGAAAGGTAGCTTTGAGAAGTCAAGGGAAATTGCCACTCTCCATCGGAATGGGACAGCCAGGGAACAACACTCAGCACGGCAGACAAAAGGCGTCTGCACAGAAGAAGAAGAAACAGCTACCTGCTGGAGGAAAATGCGGAGTCTCTACCTGCATCCGATGGCGGCAACGGCGTTAATCCAAAGCGCCGGAGTAGCGGGATGCGCCAGCTGTTAAACCCGTCACACCGGAAGCGCTGTGACTAAGGTGGCGTCCGCTTCCGGTCTCCGCAGCTAGACTGCTAACCCGACTCCACACCTGTGAAGTCACGATCACGCTTCGTAAGGCGTGCGGAGGTCACGCAGCTGTCCATAACCATGACAGTTCTAGGGTATTTTCTATCTTGGTGGAAAGAACAATCACAGCTCAATATATTTGCATTAAATGCATCACAGTGGTTTGTCTGAGTTATTTTGCCAAAGGTCAAGCCTTGTTTTGCCACCAGTAGTTCCAAGCATCATTTTTACCTAGAAGAAATAGGAATGAAATTTGAACTTGGTAACTGTGGGGCTATATGTGCATTAGTGCACAGGCCCACAACCGGTCCACGCCCCTGCTTTTACTGAAACTCGGCTATCTGCAGCACAAATTAGGAAACACAGAGCAGCTGTTGCCTATTCACGTGTCCGAGGTGTTCTGTATACAGTTTATGCACTAACTGATGGATTTTCTGAGTCAATGTATGCACTAAAAGCAGCTCACTTTCCAAAACCAGTGCATGGACTCTTTTGTTGGCAGTGCATGGGCACTAAAGATTTTCAGGATGCAGCCCCTGATCCTTTTGTATGAGGGTATGTGGCTCCTGAAGGCTAGCTTTTCAGACCATCTTGATGTAAACCTAACAACAGAAATGAAAGGTGCAGTGCTTTATGAGAGGATATTGATTCTGGAAGCATCTGTGTGCACTGTAATCTTTGTTGCTACAATCCTGATACCTGAGCTTTTAGAAAGCAAAGCTATGTCCCCTCTCAATGAATGAGGATGACGTCATGGAGTTGCCACTTGCCTTGGAATGAGACACTGCTCAGAGTTCAGCTGCAAGTCTGCTGCCCACTATACAGCAGCAAGCAGTAAACTTGGAACCGAAGATATGTTAGATGCACCACACTCATCTGCTCTCAAAAAAGGATTGGAAGTAGGTCTTGTGGACCTTAAGACATTGTGGATGGTCACAAGCGCATTTTAAGTGGATTGCCATGGCCTGAGTCTGTCATAACGGGAGCATATAAACACAGCTTAGAGGTAGAGGCTACACATATACTGTTTGACACCAAATTCTGCAAAAGGAGTAAAAGTGAGGAAAAGTCTGGTGTTTTATGGTTACCACTGAAAAGCAAACATTCCCTTCTGTGGTGTTTTATCAGTTACAATTGGGTTTAACTGAAAAACAGAAAACATAAATATGCTCTATTGAGAATTTTTAGCTGATAAGTCTCAGTCTGGATTTCATCGCTACTTCTCTGGAGTCCAAAGCCGCCTCCCGTCCATTGGCCCCCTGTGGGCTGCTATCTGGCTTTTCCCCCCAGTAGACCTTTTCTGCCATCAGAGAATGGAGGATCTGCAGGTATTTATACCTTTGGGAAGGCATCAGTTCACATTCTTCTTGCAGCTTTTCAAACATTTTGAGCCCTTCCCTATCCATCATTTCACCTAATCTAGAAATGGCTAGTATGTCCCACCTTTGAAAGCCAGTCAGTTTCCACACTACTTTTAACATACTCCCCTACTATCCGGCCATAGTGAAGTTTCTTTGGTGACCCTCCCCTGCCAGCCTAAATATTTACTGACTTTGTCCCACCTGTCAAGGACTGCCCAGGTGGGCTCCAAGAGCCTCATTCTGTTAGCCCCACCATATATGTAATGACTATACGTGCCTATTTCCATTTTGGATTTTGCCAGCACCATAGCTGTTTTATCTCTCAGGCGAAGCCCCACTCGTTCACAATCTGAAGTTGAGAGGCCCACCAATACATCCTGATATCTGGGAGTGCAATGCCTCCATCACATACTGATCTTTGCAGGGAGTGTAGTGCTTGCTATCCTGAGTGCTCCCCATCCCAAAAAAAAAAGCATGCACACTGTTTTGTCAATCTTTTCGAAGTATGAATCTGGGATAGTGAAAGGTGTGTTCTGCAACACGTACAGCACTTTTGGGACTGTAATCGTTTTTAAAATCGTGGTCCTTCCCATTAGGAACAGCGGGAGCTGGAAGTCACTGGGAAATTCTGTAGATTATTAACCTCTGTGCCTGTGCGGTGTGACTAGATGGCCGTTGAAGGACTATAGTTAACTGTCACCTTTTCTGGAGAGGATGAGACAAAGTTCTGTGAAGAAAATACACAAAAAGATATAAGACAAAATTGAAAAGAATGGTTGGGTGATGCACTAGGAGTTATTCTTCCTGACTGACATTTGTCAATTCTGAAAATTGAGGCACAGCACCAGTGAGAGTACTGGGTCCAGTCTGGGCACAGGGTGTGTCATACAGACTTTCTAACGAAAAAACAGGCATTGCCAATATATGCCCGCTTCCAGGGCTACAAATCTGGAAGCCATCATTTAAACACAATGCAGTCTCTGGAAGGCTTTGATTCCCTGGGGTGTGCCCCGGAATATCGGGGGAGGGAACTCAATGGCACCAAATATCATGGGCAGAATATGGAAAGGGAACTAAGTATAGATTTTTTTCTACCTAACTTCACATATATGTACCTTGACGATATATATATATCTTCATGGTGCATAGATGAGGATTTAAAAGTAAATCTATACTTCCTCTATATGCACTTTTCTTTTGATAGTCTGTACAAGATATTAGTGTATCTCAAGATTCCTACCCTTGACATTCTGTTCTACAGTCATTTTTCTGTGTCTCATATTACTGGAGGGTGTTTCGAGTCAGAACTGCATAAATTACGAACTATTGGTCATCTGGGCCCGCATTACATATAGGCGGCACTGTCCCTCTTCGCGCTGCCTTGCACCTATAAATGGGTGCACAGTGCGTTAATGCCCCGCTCCGGCTCCGCCACAAACTTGTGCCTGCTCCTGGAACGGCGCATTACCACATGGTGACTGTCCTGTCTGCACCTGACGCAACGGCTAAAAGTGCACCGCGTCGAAGGCCGGGGCAGTGCGTCCTACAGGTACTCCACATCCCGACTGTAACCGGGCCGGCCCACAATGTGTGTAACGTGAGGTCCCCCACGATGCAGGGCCCTCGTCTGTCATGGCCATGTGTGTCTCTTTCAGAGTCTGGGGTGAAGGTGAAGAGAGCCGGAAAAGAAGTGATGATCCCCTGCTCCCTGGACAGCGAGGTGCGAGGGTGGAGATGGGTGCCCCGCTACCCCCGCTGCGTCACTACCGGGTCCCAGGAGGTGGTCATTACCAGTCCATCTGACCACCCGAGGGAGGACGCCGAAGACCCCTTCCATGGCCGCCTCGCGGTCCTGGAGAACAAAGGAAAATTAAAGTTGCAGCGCCTGAGAGTGAATGATTCTGGAATTTTCTACTGCGTCGGCAAAGACAACAATTCCAGCAGCGTCAACCTGTCTGTCAGTCACGGTGAGGACTTCACTGGGAAGGAATGTCAAAAGAGACAGTGTCCCAGCAATAGAGAGCGAGAGACATCTGTGTGTAGTTGAGGGGAGATAGAGGAGAGATCAAGAGAGAAAGAGAGACATCTGCGTTCTGCAGAGGAGTGATGGAGGGGAAGAGAGAAAGAGAGATATCAGTGTATGGGAGAGGAGAGATCTAGAGGAAGAAACATCTGTGTATGGGAGAGGAGAGACGGGGAGAGAGAAAGAGAGACATCTGTGTGTGGGAGAGGATAGATGGGGAGAGAGAAAGAGAGACATCTGTGTGTGGGAGGGGAGAGATCGAGACAGACATCTGTGTGTGGGAGAGGAGAGACGGGGAGAGATCGAGAGACATCTGTGTGTGGTAGAGGAGAGATGGGGAGAGATCAAGACAGACATCTGTGTGTGGGAGAGGAGAGACGGGGGAGAGCTCGAGAGACATCTGTGTGTGGTAGAGGAGAGATGGGGAGAGATCGAGACAGACATCTGTGTGTGTGGGAGAGGAGAGCTGGGGAGAAAGAAAGAGAGACATCTGTGTGTGGGAAGGAGAGACGGGGGAGAGCTCGAGAGACATCTGTGTGTGGTAGAGGAGAGATGGGGAGAGATCGAGACAGACATCTGTGTGTGTGGGAGAGGAGAGCTGGGGAGAAAGAAAGAGAGACATCTGTGTGTGGGAAGGAGAGACGGGGGAGAGCTCGAGAGACATCTGTGTGTGGTAGAGGAGAGATGGGGAGAGATCGAGACAGACATCTGTGTGTGTGGGAGAGGAGAGACGGGGAGAGATCGAGAGACATCTGTGTGTGTGGGAGAGGAGAGATGGGGAGAAAGAAAGAGAGACAATTGTGGGGTAGAGGAGAGATGGGGAGAGAGAAAGAGAGATTGATTTGCGCTACTGCCACCCTGGATTTAGGGTTCCTCATCCGAATGTTACTCTTATGTTCAGTCAAACGGGTTTTAATTTTGCGTTCAGTTTTCCCTAAAAGAATAAAAAGAAGAAGAATAAAATTGATTTTTTCGAAACATGTTTACACAAGTTTAAGGATTATTGAAAAGTAACCGAGTGCAATTGGGGACGTTCTACCTTGCTGGCAGTAGCGCAAATCAATCTTACTGTTCATCCCCATACTCAGGGGGTTTACCAATCTGCACCAACGACAGTAGCACTTTTTGATTTACACAGATTAATTCGGAGTGCACAGGTCTCCATCCATTTGGATCAATAGAGATAGAAAGAGAGACATCTGTGTGTGGGAGAGAAGAGATGGGGAGTGAGAAAGAGAGACATCTGTGTGTGGGAGAGGAGAGATGGGGAGAGAGAAAGAGACATCTGTGTGTGGGAGAGGAGAGATGGGGAGAGAGAAAGAGAGACATCTGTGTGTGGGAGAGGATAGATGGGGAGGGAGAAAGAGAGACATCTGTGTGTGGGAGAGGATAGATGGGGAGAGAGAAAGAGAGACATCTGTGTGTGGGAGAGGATAGATGGGGAGAGATCGAGACAGACATCTGTGTGTGGGAGAGGAGAGACGGGGAGAGATCGAGAGACATCTGTGTGTGGTAGAGGAGAGATGGGGAGAGAGAAAGAGGGACATCTGTGTGTGGTAGAGGAGAGATGGGGAGAGAGAAAGAGAGACATCTGTGTGTGGGAGAGGAGAAATGGGGAGAGAGAAAGAGAGACATCTGTGTGTGGGAGAGGAGAGATGGGGAGAGATCGAGACAGACATCTGTGTGTGGGTGAGGAGAGATGGGAAGAGAAAAAGAGAGACATCTGTATGTGGGAGAGGAGAGATGGGGAGAGAGAAAGAGGGACATCTGTGTGTGGGAGAGGAGAGATGGGGAGAAAGAAAAAGAGGCATCTGTGTGTGGGAGAGGAGAGATGGGGAGGGAGAAAGAGAGACATCTGTGTGTGGGAGAGGAGAGATGGGGAGAGATCGAGACAGACATCTGTGTGTGGGAGAGGAGAGACGGGGAGAGATCGAGAGACATCTGTGTGTGGTAGAGGAGAGATGGGGAGAGAGAAAGAGAGACATCTGTGTGTGGTAGAGGAGAGATGGGGAGAGAGAAAGAGGGACATCTGTATGTGGGAGAGGAGAGATGGGGAGAGAGCAAGAGAGACATCTGTGTGTGGGAGAGGAGAAATGGGGGGAGAGAAAGAGACATCTGTGTGTGGGAGAGGAGAGATGGGGAGAGATCGAGACAGACATCTGTGTGTGGGTGAGGAGAGATGGGAAGAGAAAAAGAGAGACATCTGTATGTGGGAGAGGAGAGATGGGGAGGGAGAAAAAGAGGCATCTGTGTGTGGGAGAGGAGAGATGGGGAGGGAGAAAGAGAGACATCTGCGTGTGGGAGAGGAGAGATGGGGAGACATCGAGACAGACATCTGTGTGTGGGAGAGGAGAGACGAGGAGAGATCGAGAGACATCTGTGTGTGGGAGAGGAGAGATAGGGAGAGAGAAAGAGAGACATCTGTGTGTGGGAGAGGAGATATGGGAGAGCAGAGAGAAAGGGAGACATGAAGACTGTGTATGTCAAAGGAGATATGGAGGGGAAGAGAGAGAGAGATGTGAATGTCAGAGGACCAAGTTACGGCCACAGAAAAATACATGTAAATGAAAGTCTGCAAGAGGAGTGAGCGGAAAAGAGAGAGAGAGAGGCCGATCTGTATCAGTGAGTCTCGGAGACGAGAGATGGAGGCCTTCCCTGGGAGACAGCAGTGATTGTAAGAGTCTCTAACAGGGGAGACCGCTGCTTATGTGAGAATTTGTAGGAGAGGGATTGAGTGCAATAAAAGAGAGAGAGATAAAGATAGTGTTGTGGAAGAGACAGAGTGCCTGGTGACAGAGAATAGAGCTGCGTGTGTGAGAGGCTGACAGAGGAAGAGATGCAGGGCCCGGAGACAGAGACAGATGTTTGTGTACGTGAGAGTATGTGAGAAGAGTGGGACCCAAAGTTAGAGGCAGCTGCATATGAGGGAGTGTCTCACAGGAAAAATGTACTGACCCACTGTAAAAGGCAGCTTTGCATGCGAATGTCTGTGAGTAGAGAGTTATAGAGGCCCAGCGTGAGAGACGGCTGAGTATGATAGAGTCTGTGAGTGGAGAGTTTTAGAGGCCCACCTTGAGAGACGGTTGAGCATGATAGAGTCTATGAGTGGAGAATTTAAGAGGCCCGCCTTGGGAGGCCGTTATGTATGTGATAGTCTGTGAGGGTAAAACATCCCTGGAGTAAGTGAGCTGGGTGTGTTAGAGTCTGTGAGAGGTGATATACAGGGTTAGTGAAGAGAGACCTCTATATTAGACAGCCGGTGAGAGGTGTGATGGAGGCCTCCCCACAGAGAGAGTTGTGTATGTGAGAATCTGTGAGAGGAGATGGGTAGCGCTCCACGGTGAGTGAAAGCTATGAATGTGAGAGAGTGTGAGAGGAGAAATGGAGCGCAATACAGCTATGTGAAGGTTTGTGAGAGCCTAGAAGGACGCTTAGAAACACGCAGCTCTATGTGAAGGTGTCTATGAAGACAGACAGAGCCCTAGAGAGTGTCAACCTTACCGAGAGTGTGTGAAGGGTAGAGAGACACACAGAGACAGCTGTGCATGTGAGACTGTGAAAGATGATAGAGCCGCATTGTAAGAGAGGTCTGTGTCCGTCAAGGGCTGTGAAGAGAGAGAGGAGGGTCTGAAAGAGACAGCTGCATCCGAGACAGGAGAGGCGGGAATGTACAACGCATTGACCTCTTTTCTGCCACAGATTGTAACCCTGCACCCGCCCAAGGCTCGGGTAAACTTGGCGAACAGATGAGACTCTCGTGCTGCGAGAGCAAACTCCCCGTCACCTGGCTGCTGGACGGGCAGGCGGTCCGGAACTCCTCGGGCCTTCGAATCCTTAGAAATGGAGCAGTAACCATCCCGAAGCTGGGCCCGGAGCACCGAGGCCTCTGGCGCTGTCTGGATCAAGATGGAACGGCGTTGGTCGAGCTCTGTCTGGAGGTGAGGGAAGAACAAGACGCCCACGTGCCTGCCCAGACATCCGCGCCTCCAGGGGGACACCGCACCAGGGGTGAGTCTGGAGCTTGGAGGCTGCTATTTAATCATATATTGATTTTTCTATAGCACGTAGGGTTTAATCTGTTTATTGATTTTAGGAGTTGGGCCCTTTGTGGAAGTGGAAGCGTTGTTTGTCATGCAGCAAGAGGTTTGGCGTAGTGTACAGTATTAGTTGTTTGTGACTTTGCTCCGCTTATCATGCCTATTAATCATTAATTCTGTTTTGATTTGTTTAAACCTTAATTGGTGCTTGTTCATACATTCTTATATTTTAGATGGGCCGACCATGATGTCCTCAGAAGGCCTGAGCGAAATTTAAATCACGCTTGCATAATTCTCATTATTTTGGGAATTTCGTGTCATGCTTGTTACCTGAAATCCCTGACATTACGCCGTTACACCACATCTTGTAATTTACATGATGCTCGTGGTAATAATTTATTACGAACATGCCATTCGTGATACAAATTTACAGAGAACGCATGGGAACAACAGAACGTGAGTGGCCGTTTACATTGTGTTTTTACCACTATCTTTTAGGGTGAAATGCATCCTCGCATCTAAAACGGAATCTTCAGTTGGGTTATTGTTCATCTTGATGTTCTTCTGGGCATCGTCGGCATACCAGTGGTATGAGGCCCCCAAGGTTTGTAGTAAACCTCACAGAGGTTCCAATTATAAGTTTAAGAGGAGGAGAACTACTATAGAACCTTGGGGGGCTCAAAAAGGAGTGGTCATGTGGTTTGTATAGGTGTGGTTTATTTGACCCTTTTGGCCGTGTCATCTAGGTAAGACTTGCATCACTCGAAGATGGTCCGACAACACCGAATCGAAGGAATGGTGTATTCGGCAGTTGTTCATGTACACCTGTACCAAATGCTGCTCGTAGGCCCAGAAGTATCCGCAGCTACACTTCCCCTTCTCCATTGGCCGGTAGATACCACCAATAACGTCGAGCATCATCATTTCAGTGCTATGCCCAGGTCAAACCCAAACCCAGCTCATAGTTGTCCAATAGTTCCCTCTCTGTTACCTATTGGTACAGCTGATGGGAAACACATTTCTCCATGATTTTGGCAAGGAAGGATAGAGCTGTGGTTGGCTGCTGTTTTCTTTACAGCCTGCATCAGCCTTTGCATTTTTAAACATGCTTTATAATGCCTTTCTGTAAAGATAAGTGGATGATACCGTGAGCGAGATATTAATGATATCATTGCATGAGAGAAGACTTGTAGCTTTTGCTAAATTAGGTGGCAAAGAGTCAATTGGATAGTTCGAAGGTTTAGTGGTGATTATGTTTTTCCAGTCCTTCCAACCTGACGCGCCTCAAAGAAGTCCAGTGTCTGAGACTACTTTAGGGACAGTGCTAGTTGTACTTGAGTCATCAGTAGTAGTTGCCTTGGTGCTAATATCCTTGCTGATTTTGTGTATTGTGGATGTTAAGATGTTTATACAATACACAAGGTGGTGATGGCTATGTCAAAAAATTCGCACATCCTAGGCCGCACACAAATTTAGGGAGATTGATATACAAAATCATAACACAAAGTTAGGGTTGGTGCTCTTCTGGTATATACACCCGCCCACTTAGAGTGCAATAGCCAGAATCCCAGTTCGGCAGACTAATGATCAAAGAGATACCGAAGCAGGCAAAGAAGTCCAAAAATGATGAAATATGGTCAGTAAAGAAGTATTGCGAGATCAAAGTTGTGTTTTTCATGCTTTATTCTTTCCACATTTATTCACATTCCTTGCATCAACCTTAATATCCAATACAGACAGGCAGCTAACACGTGTTTCATCACAGAGGCTTTTTGAAAGCTGAAGAAAACAAACATTTTCAATGCAATAGGTCTCGCTTTGCAGCGTTTAAGCGATTGGCATTGTAAATGACAATGCCTTTATTTATGTGTTGTAAACCCAACACATATATAAAAGGCATTGTTATTTTTAATGCTAATAGCTCAAACTCTCGCAAATGCGAGAGCACTTTAATGTTGGCCACGCCCATTTCTTCAGACGTTGCTCACCATATTCAGGTTACAGTGAGCAGAGTCTAAAGAAAGGGGCGTGGCCAACATTAAAGTGAAAGCGCATATGGTGCGCTTTCACACAAAGCAAAAATAAAATAATTTAGAAACTTTCCGCGCGTCCGCTGAAGTGAAAGCATCCCACACTATTAATTAATAAAATTAATAAGCACGGCCGCTAATGTAAAAGCGTCCACCTGTAAATTAAATAATCGCAGCCGCTAAACTGAAAGCGGACCGCGCCGTAAATTAAATAATTGAATAAGTGCAGCCGCTATAGTTAAAGCGGACCGCGTAGTAATTTAAATAAATACAGTAGTAAGCGTGCAGCATGCTGCGATATCGTGGGTGGAATAGGGGAAGAGCATTAAGGAAAATAGTGCTCACCAACTTATAAAGCAGAGCATGTAACAACACCAGTAAAAGGTCCAGTCGTTATGGGCGGTAACAAATGGAGACAAGGTGGTACCAAGGAGGGACTAACAAGCCTCATAATGAAACGGAAGCCAGCGTTTACGGAGGACAATTACACAAGCCAATTAAAAATATGGGCGGAGAGTGGGCGGGGCTTCAAAGCCATAATCCACTACTGCATGCGGCAGCGCATGCGCTGCCCACGCTCGACCTAAAAATGGCCAATATTCTGAGTTTGCGCACAACAAAGTAGTGCCTCACCAAATGGTGTCCTTTATTGCCAAGGTGATTGAATTAGCGCTAACAATAAACGTACCCATGCGAGTGTGCTGATAAGAAAGGTGACAACCACGGAGGTATGTAAAGCCGTAGCGGATGAGGAGGCATCACTTGTTAGTGCACGTTGCAATCGGTGGAATGTCAGCTTAACATACACAAAATGGTATGCGGGCGAAAGGAAAGGATCATTTGTGAAGCCGTGATAGGCCTTAGAAAAGTAGCAGAAACTCGGTCGTGTGCTGCCGACAATGAGTAAACTTTACTCATTGTCGGCAACAAACGAATGAGGTTCTGCTACTTTTCCCGCTGACTCAACAGATTGCAACGTGCACTAACACATGACGTCTCTTTATCCGCTATGGCTCTACATAAGTCCGTAGTTGTCACCTTTCTTATTGATACGCTCATCTGGTGTACCAAAAGATTTTACAATGTCAGCGGGTTATGACATTACATTGTGGAAGAGTCTGCTGTCCAGATGACTTTGAATTTTGAAGAATGTAGCTTTAGTATTGAGTAGGCTGATTTGTAATTCCTTTCTTGTTTTAGATTCGTTGTGATGGTGAACGATGGACATTTCTTCCATTTGTGTCCGAGAGAATGTACGTTTTTTCTTTCTGAGTTTAGAGAAGGAGTAAACCAACCTTAATTGCTTTTGTTTTTAGTTTGTGTTCTAGGCAAGGAAGCTAGAGTACCGATCCATTTCAGAATGGCGAAGCTGTAATGGTCAGCTAGAGAGGAAGTGCTTGCTTGAGTTTTTTTATTGTAGGACTTTTTGCTTGGAAAAAATAAAACAGTGATTTCAGATTTAAAAGCTTTCAAAGATATATTCTTGGGGTTATTCATCAATTCAAATTTGGGGTTGGGTTGAATGTAGAGTTCTTTAAGTAAATATTATTGTTTTCTGGAACGTGTTGGAGACCTGAGTAGTTAAGTGTAGGCACTCGAAGGAGTTAGTGATGTGCTCTTTCTGCATTATAACTACTCAACTTCTCCTTTTGTTTTCTTGGTATTTTCACAGAAGATTTCACATTTGGAAACATTAGGTCAAGAAGGGTTGTGATTAGTGCGAGAGTCATGTTTCAACCAGGAAGAGGACACCCAGATTGTACTGTGTGATTAAACGCGCCATCGCTGGAGTATTCACTGGTAGTGGCCGTAGGATCCATCCATGGCTTAATTATGTGCAATTGAGATGGTTTGCACCAGAGAGTTTCTAAGTAAACTGTTCTTCCTTATGGATAAGAAAGAGAGATTATCTGGGCATATTCCTCTCATTGGTTTACAATTATTAGATCCTTACTTGTGAAATATCTGCCTAGAAATGTAGAAAATACCAACAGTTTGAGGTAATTGTAGGGAAGAAATCCTATTGTGTTTCTAAATCTAAATGAAAACTTGTTTTGACTGAGAAGAAGTAGTTTTAAAGTTATGTAGTACCTCATGAATGTACAAGTAGGGGTCCAGGAGATGTTGGCCATTGAACATCTCAATGCTGTGAACAAAAAAATTGATCACTTGTATCTTGAGTGGCGAATCAGCTTCCATCTTGCCCTCTACAACTAAACAATGCTCCATATTTTTATTTTAATAGAACTTACAACTCTAGCTACACAGCTGTTACTAAATTCCAGACGTGGATGTTGCTGGAATCTTATGTATGCTTTAGGTTTGGCACTAACAGGAGAATCCCGGAGAGAATTAAAGACCTGAACCCTGAGGCAGGGTACCACCATCCTCTGCTACCTGTACTGTGTCCTCTCAGAGGACATCACTCATAGCACACCTTCTCAATGCATCTACATGTAACACAGCCACACAGCACACGTAAGAGACGACATGGTCACCAGTTATAGGGGACTGGCTCATGCCCTTAGTGCCTCTGCTATCGGAAAATAGGCCTTCATGTTCTAGAAGTGCTGCAAAGTTCAGTGTCTCGTAGTGAGGCACTATAAAGGTAAAAACTGGGCTCCGATTCATTATATGTTCATAATCAAGCTAAACCTCTCTTCAAAACAGAGTGACGTCAGCAAAAATATAGTGAGATTTCAGATTGTATCCCTAAAATCCCACATGACTTCCTGGCATTTTAAGAAGAAACAAAACTCAAATTTCAGCTAAGAGTGTGTAAACTGATAGAGTTTGCTTCTGCCAAATACTGAGATTTTTAGGCCTGGCCTTTGAGACAGCTTTAACTTAGTCACCAGACAACGGGTTTCCCCCCCCAAAAAAATCATAGCAAAGATACATTCAAACAGGGGCTTTTGGTTAGTAGGCTTCCTCCATTGGTCTATTAAATTGTCATTCACATGTTGTTTCTGCCCATCACACCATACAACATGTGGCGACAGGTCAGCCCACTTTACCATTGGCTCCCTTCACTTTGAGTGACTGCACAGAGCCTGGGCACATTGTTCACAAACCCACCTTAAAATAGTTTGTGCTCTTTAGTGGCAAAATGTACTTTTTATTGTATGTATTATTTATATTAACTTTAGGTCGAGGTTATTTATGTTGCCTGCGCTTTACTGAGGCCCAGTGCGATGGAAATGCATTTTCTGTCCACTTTGAAAAGTTGTTGACATAAAGTGTTTAAGCGACATTTTAATATTTAAGCTGCCTGCAATTCGACTGCTTCGTTGGGTGGTGCGTTCTTTTTTCTGACGATTACAATAATTATAATATAGCATATGTCACTTTACATACAGAATAAACAGATTAATAATAAATATTTAGCAATTATGAAAAAGTAAAGCTGAATATGAGACGTAAACTATAGCTTAAAAAGGTGTGGTGATTTCTTATGCATGGAGCAACTGAAAGACTTATCAGTGTTTTTTATTTTAATTCAAAATGCTTATTCCAAGAACATGGTGCCCATATTCAAGTGACAGCATGTTTTCCTTTTAATCTTTGTGGCACTAAATACAATAAAAAAAATAGCCATCAGACCAGCTTGCCAAGGCTAGACCTACTGGCTTTGCCAGTGCCTGTTTAAAAATGTTACCACCTTGCATAAGCTTAAAATATAGTGAAAGAACCTACTTACCAAGCTTTGAGCTAGACTTCTTCCACAAAATTTCCCCTGAAAAAAATCTCTAGCAAGACATGTTTTGCGGAAAATACTTCTCTATATGGGAAGTGGTGAAAAGTTGAAAAACTAAGAAACTTCACAGAGTTGCAGCCTTGCACAACTATGACTCTGTAGTTTTATTTCAAACATTTCTCTCTTAAGTGTCACTCAGTATTTTTGTCCCAATCTTTCCTGCTCGTCACAGAGATCCCATGTGTGGAGGAGGAGATGAGGGCGGGCGCTCCTGCTGGCTGTGACTTACTCTCAGTAGTAAATAAGAGTCATTAGCAGCTTAATTCGCATGTAGTGTCCTTCCTGGGTCAGCTCTTAGTGTGTGAACTACCCCATGCATGTGTTATGTGTTCATTGTTTCACCAGACACCAGTGCAGCACGTGTCCATATATGTATGTACCCTGTTTGGATTTTAAGTAATATTTTAAAACCATAATAAAATGATGATCTAGAAGCATAATCTTGCAAAAAGAATATCAATTTCACGCGTTTCAGTGTCAATCACACATGCCCTTTAATGTTTAAAAGGACTGAGTCATGCACTGAAAGAGATCCTGTTCACGCACGCGCCTGTAGGCCTCCGGCATGTCACTGCTGTGGCCATTCATGGGGCTTTTCTGCACAGAGAGATCACAACTGTGTCCTTAGCATAAAACACCCTCCTCGTGTACCAAGCATTATGCCAGACCTGGGGTCGGCCACACTCCTGTTCCCTGTGTGCAGTGCACATAAGGAAAGGTTTTACCCACCTGCACAGGAGCACATGAGGGCTGAAGCAGGGGTGGGACCTGAAGACCTCAGCAGAGTCCACACATCAGGGCACAGGAAAGATTTAGGGGTTCACAAGGAGCAGAAACATTCCTTCCAGGAACTACCTTAAACTATCCCAGCTCCTGCACCTTTCTGTGACCCAGATGTACACTCTGATATTTCATTACATCCATCTTTAGATCAGTGACTTTACAACCTTTGTTATTAAAGTAGCACCAGGTGCACACACTGGAATAATCACACTAAAAGATTCAGGCGCACCATGTAAAAATATTCAACTACTTGTTCAGTCGTCTTCGCCCCTTTAGGATATTGTTTGGTCTAGACCTTGTAGTGTGCACATCATGAGCTGAACCATCTCTAGGCGTGGCCAATCCAATGCAAGCCACCGATGACGTGTCCAGGTTGAGGATGAGTCACCACACTTACTGCTGAGAGCGATTAATTGTTAATTGCTACTGATACATGACCCTTGAACTTGGGCAATTTTTATGCTTATAAAGATGGCCAATATGAATGGAGAG
The DNA here is from genome assembly GCA_963921515.1 of Calotriton arnoldi. Classification (NCBI taxonomy): domain Eukaryota; kingdom Metazoa; phylum Chordata; class Amphibia; order Caudata; family Salamandridae; genus Calotriton; species Calotriton arnoldi. Next base: position 415,012 of record CAWUFW010001626.1, on the reverse strand, counting down.
CAAATACTGGAAGTGTTTAATATGTGGATCCTTTTGAGTTTTTAAAATTTGCAATTTGTGTGTCTCAGAATTTCAGAAGCAAAGTTGGGTTGGGAGTTCCAATTCCATCCATATTGTGGTTGGCCCAAATCAGGTTTCCAAATCCATATGTTAACCGTGATGTGTTCACAGGGGCAGATGGGGACCATATGAAGGTACACAACGCAATGTAGCCTCCCCGTGTATCCTGATGATTCCAACTCCCTGGGATTTGATGATGATTTCCTAAATATTGCTTTGGTCATCACAGGTACCGAAGCCAAGCCCATCGATGCACGCGTGGTCTGGGGGATCGCCGGAGTCCTGGCGGCCGCACTCTTCATCTTACTCATGATCGGCATCTACTGCTGTCTGAGGAGACCGAAAATGCGAACTGGAGAGAGGTATGGAAAGATGGATGAGGGTATAAAGTGTGTATCACTCCTCGCTGCGGAGGAGCGGTAAGGGAAGGGGGCACCTCAGATACAATAGCAGCCATGTCCCACAGTAACACTAGCCGAATCCCAGCGAGACGTCACCTCTGTTCCACTACTGTTGGCATGGCCCCTACTCAAACATATCTACTGGACTTCGGTCTTTGTGTGTGTAGTAAGTAGTGAGTGCAGCCAGCCAATGGTGATCTGCTCTGGCTGCAATCCACTGTACCTCTCTATACAGACCTACCATATGCAAATCAGCCTAGGTCCTGCTCCAATAGAAACAGTCCAACCCAAACTGCCAGGCCGGTCCCCTCCATATGAGGACATCAGTCACCCCAGACCAGTTACAGTCTGTGAAGGCCTCGGTGAGATAAAGCTTGGCTCCTATGGCATAGTTTGAGCGAGAACCACGCTTTGGCACACCCGCCACACTTGGGTATCTACCTAAAAAAAAACATACAATGATGAAAGGAATGTTTGAATTAATCTCAGTCACTCACGATCGCTTGGGCTATATCAGTGCTTAATTTATATTTAAAAAAAAAAATCCAGGGCTCTCGTCAGGAGGCAACTGCAGCTTGCACCACACATTGCCCCTACCATGCTGCCAATGATAGTAACAACACAACTACTAACCATCACACAATTCGGACTATTCCACGCCTCCAAAGCTATAAGAATGGTTTGGGCGGCAGGTAATAGCCATTTTTAATGTAGGCTGAATTAATAATTAACTGTTGTAGTGGTCATCTCTAAATTTGCCAGACAGCGCCACCTTGTGGCGGACTGTCACCAGTGCCGGTGTTAACAATTAAGTGCCAGTGCCGAGCACTGTAAACCACCACCTCAAATTAAGCACTGGGCTATGTTCTAATCCGTCATTTTTCGCCCACTCTGCTACTAAAGACAGAGACCTGCCATATGCCAATCATCTCTGATGCTGCTTCCATAGGAACTGCTAGAGTATGTCCCACCAGATGGCAGCACAAGCAAGCCCAGATCACTGAGGCCAAAGCACAATACAACAAAAGGAGCCAAACGTGCGTTCACTGCCGTTCTCACTTCGTATTCAACAAGAGTATTGTATACAAATCTGAAAGTACTTGTTAATATGAAACTGGGCTCGCTGTCAATAAATAACTATGTAAAAACTGAATATCTGGATAAATGATCATGTAACTTATACAAATATATATTTGTAAAAAAACTCTCAGGGCCAACCCTGAAACCCAAAACCCAACCCTCGGCCCTGAAAACTATCCCTCAACCTTACACACAACCCAAAGCCCTAATACCTGCCTCTTTCCCAGCCCTAACACAGTACAATGAACATCCATTCTAACCCTGAACCCTAAAACACCAGGTATCCTTCCCAACCCTCGAGAACACCAAGCCTACCTACTCCACTCCTATCCACCCACTCCCCCTGTCCCAGCCCTAAAAAACCCCAAAGCCCCAGCCCTGTGCCCTAAACGACCACTGCCCTGAGCCCTAAATCACAGCCCTAAAAACCCCCATCTCCCAAACCCCACTTCCAGACACTATTTCCTACCCCTCAGCCATATACACCACTACTTCCCTCTCCCCGGCCCTAACACCCCCAGCCCTCCAGCCCTGGGGTTCAGGGCTGATGTAGCCCTCAGTGCTTTTAACTCACATTTGATAATGTCTTCTAGAAGGAGAGCTGGGGGAGGCTCTTCTACAAAGCACCAAATGGACCAGACATGATTCCCTGGCCTGCTACCCCATTTAAATAGGAGCTTTCGTGTGATACAGTAAAAAAGACATAGTGGTAAAAAGACAAGAAGTAAAAGGCGCAATAGAGGTATACAGAAAAAAGGCAAGAAAGAGGAAAGGAGTCTCCAAGATGCAGAAACCCCTCTGACGCTCTGCTCTTGTCTCTTCCAGCAAAAAATTCAATGGAGGGATGGAGGATGTCAAGCCCGCTGGTGAGTACAACCCACTGGATGAAGCGATTCTCACACACACCCACACACACACAAGCACGCACGCACACACACACACACACACACGATCACCTGCCCAGGAGCATTCTGAAATACAAACAAAAATTAAAGTGTGAGCAATTCACTTCCTTTGACTTCTCTCAAAACGTTTTCACAGTCTCAAACACTCCAATTCTGTGTTTGAGGCTACAAAAATGCATCTTTAAATGTTATAATCCAATTCTATGATTCAGTAAACATTTACTGACTCCAAACTGATTTAGTATTTGGAAGGAGCATATTGTAGACATGTAGACATACGTTCAAATTACCAAATATATCAGTATTTTGTGCCGAATTATGCAAAGCATTGAAAAGTTACCGACACCTGAGTTGGAGTTAACCCATTCGCAAAATGTTTTTGTGAATGTTAAAAAAAGTTTGTTGGGAGCACTGACAACTATTAAACAAACAGATAAAAAGTACTTTTTTTGTTAAATGCGCTCCATTTCATTTAAGAAAGTGTGCTGCATTTATAAAATATAACTTTATTAACTACTGATTACAGAGATTGTGGTCTGCTCAACCTATCAATCCGAATGAGTCACAATTTGCAGCCTACCTCATTAATATTCACGAGGTAGATCAGATTACAACCCACTCTGATTCAAAATGTTATGAACTGATCTATTGTAAAATTCATAACTGACCGCAACCAACCCGTTTTTTGCGACAAGTAAACAATACATCTGGCCCCTACTTTGCGAAATAAGAGACTTTAGCAATAACTGTTATGAATATTTTCCTGGAATCTAAGTAAATTTCCTTTGTCAATTAAAATACTTCCAATGACTGAATTTCGCAAAATATTGATTTTTTATGTACAAAATTTAGTAATGTAGGGGCATATTAGCAAGACCCACGTTAAAATTATCGCCGTTTTAGCGGCAGAAAACTGCCGCTAAAACGGCGATAATGGGCTTGCTAATATGCGTTATGGAATTCAATAGAAGCCCAGGTTAGATGTGCAGGACATCTAACCTGGGCTTCTATTGGAATTCTATAACGCATATTAGCAAGCCCATTATCACCGTTTTAGCGGCAGTTTCCTGCCGCTAAAACGGCGATAACTTTAACGCGGGTCTTGCTAATATGCCCCGTAGTTTTTATTTTACTTGTATTCCTACTTACTGCACTAGGAGCAGAGAGTTAAAGGAATGTTTGTCAAATGTTAAGTGAAGAAGCAGTCTGGTTTGAATTTTGCTACCTGAATTTGGTCTATTGCTTACTGAGGACTTCTCATCTAATATTAATTTGTGAATTGTAGAAGTTGTGCTAATGAACATAGGAAACAAAGTAAAAAACAGGGAAGACATGTTCACCAGTGCTTTTTTGTTTTTATTAGACTATTTACCAGGTTTTAAAGTTAATAAAAATGTATTCAATTTTAGTTCAATACATGACCAAGCATATGCTTGAATATTCAAATATGCGATGCACTCCCGCTCCCTTAAACAAGATAATGTTAAATAATATATGAAGAAACCTGGGGGCTTATTTATTAGAACCCTGCGTCCCTTTTGCACCATGTAAAGTGGTACATACGTGACGCAGGGCTCTCATTTCCATTTATGACACTGATTTGCAGGGGCGGCCCACTGTATAAATACCATTGTATGTTTCTGCTTCTCACATTGCTAGAAAGCAGAAGAAGGGTTTGGCGGGGGCTGGCGGGCGGGTCGGGGAGGAGTGGCTAGCCCAATGTTGTGGGCGCTGACTGTTTGGTCGGCCGCCGGGCCGACCAAACCAGTCATGCACACTCTCCCTTTTCTCCATGCAGGCTGCATGCAGCCTGCATGGAGAAAATGGCCTCCCCGTAGACGCCTGTGTGGTCAGCGTCCCAGCCAATCACAACGCTGCCATTGCAGCATTGTGATTGGCTTAGGGGAGGGGAGGGAGGCTGCCTGCTTCCTACGAAGACGACGCGACGTGGGACCGGACCGCCGAAGGTATGTTTTTATTTTTTTAATTTAAAATTAACCCCCCCGCAACCACCTCCCCGCGCGATGCGTGACCCCCGCCCCCCACCCGCAAGTCATGCTGGCCGTGACTGCTGATTTGCCTCATAAATCATGGATATGGCGACGCAGCACAAATCACTGCGTCGCCTTACTTTGCACCCAGGAGGCGTTTCATGGGCGTTGTGGTGGGTTTTCCCACGCAACATCCATGGAATTTGACCCTGCCCCAGATTTGCAAAGTAATGTAAACCTGCGGAAGCACCAAATCCGCACACCTTCTAAGGTTAGGAGTGATTAGGAGAAATATGTTTATTTTTCCTCGTTTTTTCTTCTTTCTATGTGTGCTGCATTCTGCAGCGCACATAGAAAGAGGAAAACACCTCTTGGGACTATTTTTGTGCAGGAAGATTACCCTTCCTGCATACAATGGAGGCAACCTTACACTATGGTGCAAGGGTGCCTACGTTGGTGCTAGGCTGCTGAAACGGAGCCAGTGGAGGGAGAAAGGACAGGAATGCACGTATTGGTTAAATACGTTACATTCCTGCCCTTTCACTTTGGCGTAGGCCAGCACAGCAGGGTGCCTTGCTTCGTTGCCCTACACCAAAATCCCATAAGTATGCCCCCAAGAATCCTGATGTAGTGATTAGCAGGACTGCAGGGGTTGTGCTGCAGGAATATAATGCAAACCTACAATAAAACCTGTTCTCCTCTGTTCTCGTCCCACAGGTAGGCATCATGGCGAGGATGAAGGTGCAACAGGGGAAAGCAAGGCAGGATCTCCCCGAGCCCAGGCGCCCCAAGGGGCAGAGGTAAGAGAGAGCTCAAAAACGACAAGCAAGGAGACTGGGGAGTCATGTGTTGGCCTTGTGTGTTGCAGTGTCCTATCAAAGGCACTGCACGGGGCATGAAGGGCAGACAAAGGTTATAGGTTGGTGTTGGGGGCTTAGTGGAAATATGGACGGGTGGTAGGGGTCCAAGTTACTATCTTTACTGGTGTTGGATGTGTGTTTGTATGCATTCATGCGTGTGTGTGTGTGCAAGCATGCATGCATGCCTTTGTTTGCGTGTGTGTGTGTGCCTGTGTGTGCATGCATGCCTGCCTGTGTTTGCATATGTGTGCGAGTGTGTGCATGCATGCGTGTCTGGGTTTTTGCACTTGTGTGTGTGTTTGTGCGCGTACCTCACTCTGTAGCATGGAATAGGGATCTGGCGTGGAACTTGTGAAGAGTAAAGAGGGGCAACGCTGACAACAGTCCCTGGAACTGTACTTCTGATAACCATGGAATAAACACAGATTTTGCTTCAGTCAGAGTACCTACAGAAAGAAGGTTTAGAGGGTTGAATGTAATAATATCTAGCACTTAAATATTGTGACAGTAAGTACATATAGTTAAGAATTGATCTATATCTCGTAACTCCACAGCTACGTACCATGAAGACATATATATTCTCAAGGTGCATAGTACTGCAACACTTGAAAGTCTGACGTTATTAAATGCAACTTTAATCTACATATATTACCTTCCTTATACATATATACCTTCCATGTACTTATGTATCTTTATATTTATTACTTTGCTTCTAATTCAGCATATCCAATGCACAACCCTATATCTCACCCTATATCTCACCCTATATCTCTCGCAATATATCCTCTTCCTCCACTCTCACTCATCTCAAACCTCATTCTAATACTCTTTCCAATGCACTACCCTATTTCTCACCCTATCCCTCTCTCAATATATCCTATACCTCCACTCTCACATCCATTCCAAATTCCCATACCACTACTATGATCCTCAAAATAACCCTTTCTAGACTCTTCCCTCCTCTACCCTTCCTTGCATCATCTCATACCTCTTTTACTATTCAGATCTCCCAATCAAGCCTTTCTAAACCCTTCCCTCTGACTCTTCCCCTCCCCTTTACTCATCCCAAACCCCCTCCTACCACTATGAACTCAAAAAATAGAAAATTCTAGACCCTTCCATCTTCTATCCCTCCACTATTCCTTTTACAATCCAAATAACAGACTAACATGTCCACTCCTCAAATCAAATTAATTTAATATTTTCTTAAACTAATTCACCACTAATCCTTTTTGGGGTCCAGAGTAGCCTGCTACTCGCCGAAAGGTGCTACAACACCACATCAGGGGAGCAAGCGCTATATAAATGAAAACCCTTCCCTCTTCCATTCCTCCACTATCCTTTTCAATCACTGGCTTAACGAAACTTGAGGGGGCCTCCCTGTAAGGCACGAGGAAGGGCCCCCTCCAGGCTCAATCAGGAGCTCTGCAGCCAGAGTGCTGTGCTGAGGAGGGCCCTGGAGCTTGGGGGCCCCCCGCACCGCGGGGGCTGCGTGGGCCTGTGTTACGCCCCTGTTTTCAATCCAAATAACAGACTAACATGTCCACTGCTCAAGTTAATTTCATACTTCCCTAGACTAATTCACCACTAATCCTTTTCTGGCGCCCGAGTAGCATGCTACTCACCAAAAAGCACTTCAACACCTCATCAGGGGTAGCAAGCGCTATATAAATGCAAACCTTTTCCTCTTCTCTCCCACCATTATCCTTTTCAATCATAATAATATAATAGACTAACATATGCACAGCTCAAATTAATTTCATATTTCACTATACTAATTCACGACTAATCGTTTTTGTGTTCCGGAGTTGCATGCTACTCACCGAAAAAGTGCTTTAACGCCTAATCTGGGATAGTAAGTGCTATATAAATAGAATTATAATACAATACAATAAAATATACAGAGTAAAGTATAATAAATCTATAATTAACTTCACAATATTTGGGGAGTTCATATTCTGACTGGGTGTGCTATTGTCATAGGATGATATTTGAAACTCTATATTCTTTTAGTATGTCAGAGTGAGCAAATGAATAATTAACAGTGGACAGAGTCGCAGCGGGCCCAATGAACTCAGTACTTCCCCAGAGTACATTCCAGTGTCAGTGGCGGGTGGCACGGATCGGGGGTGGCGGGACAGAGGGGAGAGGGAGGGGATTGAAAAAAAATATATTACACTTACCTCTTCACGGCAGCCGTCTCTCCTCCGTCGTGACGTCTATCCTCAGCTTCTCTTCCTGGCGAGTCCCAGAAGCAGGAAGCACACAGGCTCCCCTAAGCGATGTGGTTCGGTGCTCAGACAGGGGCTGGGAGCCTGTGCCTGTTCTCCACCCAGGCTGTGCAATACAGGCAGACGGAGAACAAGCTAAGTGTGCATGACTGTTTGGCCGGCCCAAGACGGCCAGTCAAACCAACATTCGCACTTAAGAGCGTGCTCACCACTCCTACCCATGCTGGCTGTGACCACAGCCAAGCCCCGCTCGCCCCAAAACTGGCTTCACCACCGAGAAATAAAATGATAATAACATTGTGTTATTATCATTTTATTTTTCCGTTTTTACACCGCTGGAAAGCAGTGGGGCAAGGCTCCTCCACCTTAGCGGAGGAGCCACTACTGCCCAGTCTACACTCACGAGTACACTCCAGAGTACATCCCGGAGTACACCCCAGAGTCAGTGACGGCTCCTCGAGGGGAGTGCTGCGGGGCGGTCGGGCGGGGCGGGGAGGGGCAGGGTGGGGAGTAAACTCGGAATGCGGCCCAACGGAGTTGTGTATATAATAAATAAAACGAATTACATTGCGCTGCAGCACCAAATCGGCGATGCAGCGCGCAATGTAATTCGTTTTATTTATTTATTTATTTATTTATATACACAACTCCGTTGGGCCGCATTCCGGAGTTTACCCCCCACCCTCCCCCGACCCGCCCCACCGGCTGCAGCAATCCTCGAGGAGCCGGCACTACCCAGAGTACACCACAGATTATAACCCAGAGTGCACTCCAGAGTACACTCCAGTGTAACCTCCAGAGCACAGCCCGAGTACACTCCGGAGTACACCCCAGAGTACACTTCAGTGTACACTCCATAGTACACTCCATAGTACACCCCAGAGTACACTCCAGAGTACACCCCAGTGTACACTACAGAGGACATTCTAGAGTACACTCCAGAGTACACTTCAGAGTAAACTCCAGAGTACACTCCAGAGTACACCTCAGTGTACACTCCAAAGTAAACTCAGGAGAACACCCCAGGGTACACCCCAGAGTACACCCCAGAGCACACTCCAGAGCACACTCCAGAGTACACTCCAGAGTACACCCCAGTGTACATTCCAGAGTACACTGCTTACCACCCAGAGTACACTCCAGAGTACACCCGAGTGTACACCCCAGAGTACACTTCAGAGTACACTCCAGAGTGCATCCAAGGGTACACTCCAGAGTGCACCTCAGTTTACACTCCAGAGTACAATCCAGTGCACTACACCCAAGTGCACACTCCAGAGTACACTCCGGTGTACACTTCAAAGTACACTCCAGAGTACACCGCAGTGTGCACTTCAGAGTACTCTCCAGTGTACAGTGCAGAATACACCCCAGAGTACACCCCGAGTACTCTCCAGTGTACACCCCAGAGTACAATCCAGTGTACATTCCAGAGTACACCCCTGAGTACACCCCGGAGTACACCCCGGAGTACACCCCAGTGTACACCCCGGAGTACACCCCAGAGTACACCCCAGAGTACACCCCAGAGTACACTCCAGAGTAACCTCCATAGTACACTCCGGAGTACACTTAAGTGTACACTCTAGTGTACACTCCAGAGTACACCCCAGTGTACACTCCAGAATACACCCAGTGTACACTCCAGTGTACACTCCAGAGGACACCCTATAGTACATTCCAGAGTACACCCCAGAGTACACTCCAGAGTGCACCTCATAGTACATTCCAGAGTACGCTCCAAAGTACACTCCAGAGGACACACCAGAATACACCCTAGTGTACACCCCACTGTACACTCCAGAGCACACTCCCGAGTACACACCAGAGTACACACCAGTGTACACCCCACTGTACACTCTAGAGTACACTCCAGAGCACACTCCAGAATACACTCCAGATTCCACCCCAGGGTACACTCCAGAGTGCACCTCAGTGTACACCCCAGAGTACACTTGAGAATGCACTCCACAGTACACCCCAGAGTACACTCCAGAGTACACCCCAGTGAATACTAAAGAGTATACCACAGAGTACACTTCAGAGTACATCCCAGAGTACACCCCAGAGTACACTCCAGAGTGCACCCCAGTGTATACTCCAGAGTACACCCTAGTGTACACCCCAAAGTACACCCCAGTGTACACCCCAGAGTACACTCCAGAGTACACTCCAGTGTACACCCCAGAGTACACTCCAGAGTACACTCCAGTGTACACCCCAGAGTACAGCCCAGTGTATACTCCAGAGTACACCCCAGAGTACACCCCGGAGTACACCCAGGAGTACACTCCAGAGTACACCCCAGAGTACACTCCAGTGTACACTCCAGAGTAAACTCCAGAGTACACCCCAGAGTAAACTCCAGAGTACACCCTACAGTACACCCCAGAGTACACCCCAGAGTACAACCCAGTGTATACTTCAGAGTACACCCCAGAGTACACCCCAGAGTACACCCCGGAGTACACTCCAGAGTACACTCCAGAGTACACCCCACTGTACACTCCAGAGTACACCCCAGAGTACACCCCAGAGTAAACTCCAGAGTACACCCTACAGTACACCCCAGAATACACCCCAGAGTACACCCCAGAGTACACCCCAGAGTACACCCCAGAGTACACCCCGGAGTACACTCCAGAGTACACTCCAGAGTACACCCCACTGTATACTCCAGAGTACACCCCAGAGTACACCCCAGTGTACACCCCAGAGTAAACTCCAGAGTACACTCCGGTGTACACTTCAAAGTACACCCCAGTGTATACTCCAGAGTACACCCCAGAGTACACCCCGGAGTAAACTCCATAGTACACCCTACAGTACACTCCAGAGTACACCCCAGAGTACAATCCAACCCAGTAGCCTCGGCTGATTGGCTGTCAGTTAGGGGCCTTGAGGAGGACAGGTATATCCCCAGTGTCCAAGTGAAGTTGTGGGGCTTCTGGAACCTGCTGCAGCAGAGCAGTGTGACAAAGGCTGGGCACTGATTGAAACCTGCTCACGACTGGCATCACCCTCAACTCAGGAGTCCTGAAAAACCATCTCCTGGCACGTAAAGGTAAAATGCTGTCTTCTGCCCACATTGTCATCAAGCAATGAAGATATGCAAATTATTTTTTCTTTACCTCTGTTAGCTTTAGTTTTATGTCTGTATGTCATTCTTAGACCTTAAATGACAACATCTGGAACCAGAACAGAGGAAGATTTTGAAAAAGGTGGAGAGAATTTAAGGTGGGAGGCAGCTAATATGAAACCGTTTTTCTTTTACCGGCACTGACCATCACTTTAATAACCTGGATGGTATCAAAATTAGGAGAATCACTTAAAGCCTGTATTTTTCCCTTCATCAATACATGCATACATTATAGCCATATGCAAATCAGTCTTGACCCTGTGCCTCATCAGAACAGTCCAGCTTGAACTGCCAAGCAACGTCTTCCCAGGACCGGAAACAAGCATCCTGGGACTGGTTTCGGGGTATCACCGATCACCAGCCAGGCTAACTTGAAGCGTACTATGCACTATGTAAATCTACAATAGGATGTGGTAAACTGTGCTGAGGTACTGTATACGCCAGGATTGTTGCCATTTCTAAGTGTGCATAATGTCACGCCAGGTCCCTATTACCAGGGTCGGATTGAGATCACAATTTTGGCCCGGGCACTCTCAAGAAAGTAGCCTACATTCCCTGAGCATCCCTTTCATGGATCACCATCTGTTTAGTCTCACTGGAATCTGGCCGGTTATTTTTTGTTATAGATTTTTATAGTGTGAATTCGGCCCAAAGTCATTGGAGCAACGTACATGAGCACCAGTTACATTACACAAGATCAAATTCATTTTCATTTTCGGTATAGAGATTAAGTGATTTGCCCAGAATCACACGATGTTGAGCTGACTCTGGGACTCGAACCTAATTTCAACGTCTGCAACTCTGACCATAGCGCAATGTTATGCAACCCTCTCCTCTCCCCAAACAAGTCCTAATAGACACAGGGGTAGAGGTCACAACACCTGGCTGCTACAGAGGCGACTTCTCTTACTCAACCCCTCCCCAGCCAATTATAGCCTCAGGGCATTTACCTGGCAAGGGAGGTGTCAAAAAGCACATTGCTTCTGCTAAACGGAGGTAGCGGGGGGTGGGGGTCGGTGAGAATGGCCCAATAAACCCTGCCCACCTGTGAGGCCCTTGCATACATCCCACCCTCCCTGCACCCGCCATGGCCTAAAAGTGATGGCCTGGTGGGGGATAACACTGCTTCTGGAAGGCCACGCTAGGCAGGGCGCCAAGGTGAGAATGCCCCAAAGGCTAAAGCAACACCTGGCCCCCTGCCTCAATTTACAGCACGGCAGGGCAGTGACCTAGATACTGGCGCCACATTAAAGTGGGCTGGCGGGGACTGGAAAAGAAAGTCAGTCTCTTGGGCCGGTTTACGAAGGCCCCAAAAAACCGACCCACAGGTGACCCTGGGGCACGGGCCCCCTGACCAATGCCCGATTGCCCGCCTTCCCAATCCAAGCCTGCATATTACACTTTTTCAAGAGTATGAGCCACATGGGGTGGCACACGCAAATAACATACAGCTCAGCCAAACAATTTCAAGGTTTCTCTGAGAGATATGCGAAGTGAGGGTGGGTGCAGATGGAGAGCACATGTCGCCTATGGTTGAGGGCAGGTTAAAGGACCAGTTGTTTTAGTAATCCTTAAAGGGTGATCTGCTAAAGGTGAGAAAAGCTCCTTTAATTACCTCATTCTGCATCTTTGTTTGCAGGGACATGAGGAAATCCACTACAGCCTCCTGGAATTCCCCATGGCAGAGGGGAGAGCAGAGACCCCCAGAGCTCCCGGGAACAGTCCCGTCTACTCAGAGGTATCAAGGAAGACTTAAAGACCCCCCCAACCCACTCCTCCCTCAAGCTTCAGAGAAGAGCGCCTTCTACTTACATGACTCAGCGAGGAACTGGAGACCCCGCCACCCACACACAGGGCCTGATGTATCAAGAATGACCTAAAAATAGCTCCCTGACACATCATTTGGACAACAGCACCCTCCGCCAGAGTTATAGGGTATCAAGGAAGACTTAAAGACACTCATACGTCTCTTCAGAGCTCCTGCAAACAGTACCTTCTACTTACATGAATCAGCGAGGAACTGTAGACCCCACCACCCACAAACAGTGCCTGATGAATCAAGAAAGACATGAAAATACCCCCTCCCCCACACACATTTGGACAACAGCACCCTCTACCAAGAGGTATCACGATAGAATTGCAGACCCTCATGACTCCCCAGAGCTCCAGACAACAGTGGACAGTGGCTCCTACATAGAAGAATCAGAGAGGAAGTGAAGTCTCTGCCACCAGCAAACAGTCCCTGCATTCAGATGCACCATGGCAGACCTAAAAACAACCCCCCCACGCAACCTCTACTGTTGTCCAGAACTCCAGGGAACAGCGCTCCCTACTTAGAGGTACCATGGAAGATCTAAAGACTGCCCCCAGAGCCAAAGAGAACAGTCCCTTCTACTCAGGAGTGGACCTGCAGACACCACCCCACCAGGCGCTCCAGAAAAGCGCTCTCTCAAGTCAAAGAATCAGGAATATCTCATTACCCCCTACGTATCCCACCAAGAGCTGGGCGGAACAGCACCTTCTAGTTGGAGGCATCACGGAAGACCACAAAAACCCCACATCCTCCCAGAGCCCCAGAGAACAAAACCTTCTGCGCAGGGCTTTCAAAGAACACCTCGAGAGCCCCCAGAATACCACACTCAGAGCTCTCTTTCTCTCTCTCTCTCTCTCTCTCTCTCTCTCTCATGAGAGAGAGAGAGAGAGACCTGAAGGAGACTCTACCACACCCCCAGCTCCACAGAACAGCATCATCCATTCAGAGATATCACAGAAGACCCCAAAACACCCCACATCCTCCCAGAGCCCCCAGAGAACAAGTCCTCTACTCAGGGCTTTCAAAGAACACCTGGAGAGCCCCCAGAATACCACACTCAGAGCTCTCTCTCCCTCTCTCTTTAAGAAGAGAGAGAGAGGGAGAGGGAGAGAGAGAGACCTGGAGGAGACACCCGCACACCCACAGCTCCACAGAACACCACCCTCTACTCAGAGGTATCAAGAACCTGAAGATCCCCTCCCCCCACCACAGCTCCAGGTAATGGCACTCTCCACTCAGAAGTGTCATGTAAGACACACCCCACCTTCCAGAGCTGCAGAGAACATCGTCCTCTAATCAGGGGTGTCCAGGCACACCTACAGACCCCCAACCCATCTGGCACTTTAGAGGAAAACCCTTTAAACTCCGAGGTATCGAAGAATACTGGTATACCGCTGCTCTAGATTTATACATTATATAAATTTATATTTTTTCTCAGCTGTGCATCCATGAAGCCATGGAATAGTTGTGTGCCATGCATTTGTAGAATTTAGAATAAGGCAGTATGAGGTTTAAAGATTCAGTTACTGTCTTGGAGCTGCCCAGGCTAGTCCTATATTGTATGTAGCGTTTTGAATAAACCTTCTTCTACAGATCAGCTTTGTGTTTCATGCTATGTTTCACAGGAAACAATTTAATTGAAGGGCAGAAGGCCATTATAGTTGCTCTGGCCACCTACTGAGTGGGCAATATCATGAAAGACGAGGGACAAGCAATGCTTAATTTGTAAAAACATATTATCAGGAGGCCGCTGCAGCTTGCACCACCCATTGCCCCTGACATCGCTGCCAATGACAGTATCAACGCAACTACAAACCATTGCATTCCTAGAAGTGTGACAATTCAGAATATTCAAGAAACCGAAAGCTATAGTAATAGCTTGGTGTGGGTATTAGTCATTTCTAATGTATCTTGTATTATTAAAAATCTGTTGTTGTTCCCATCTGTAAATTAGACAAACAGTGCCACCATGTGGCAGACTGTCATAAGTGCCGAAGTTGACAAATAAGTGCCAGGGCCGAGCACCAGAAACCACCGGTTAAAATCAAGCACTGGGGGCAAGTCTCTGGTTGGATGTACCTGGGTGTGGACTTCAGGACCTTCGTACCAGATTTTTACCTGACCTATGGAGGATTAAGCAACTCTGCACAAGACAGGTGCATTTCATCTCTTTTAAATCCTTCAGTGGGGTTCTGTGCCCCGCTCACCATTGGATTCCTGTTAGCTTTTTCACATGACCCACATCGGGCGCGCACTCGCTTTCTTTTGCTCACTTAGCAATCGCATTTTGTCTTTGAACTCTCCCTACCCCTCTGGCTTTCGTGTGTGTATTGGCTCACTTCTACAAATTGTGTTTCATTATAATTTAGCAACCTGATTAAACCTCTTTGGAGATTTCTTCTATACCCAACTTACCGAAGCGCTTACTCTAAAACCAAAAACACATAACGATGACAATCTTTCTCCAACTTCACTTAGAAATCAACCCAAGGAAAACATAACAACAAGGATTGGTCCATTACAGATACATCTTTTCAATTCTGATTACAAAACATCTATTTTTATCACTGACTCAAACTACTACATGGGTTTATGCACTGTGGCACTGAACAAAACAATATTTAGTGCATTATTGGATGCTTTTTGTAGACAAGGGTGACCACTCTTCTTTTTTTACGTTTGTTGTGTTACCAACAAATCTTCGTACACAGTGGTGACCACTTGTTCCATTTTAGGTATGGACATACAATATCATATGGTGTTAAAATTGCAGATGGTTTGGTGGCTGTAATAAGCAGTGATAATTTGCTGACAAAATGCAATCGTTACAAGCTCGATCCACCTATGTTCTTAGCTACGCCTGGTGAATCAATCTTACATTAGGAAGACTGTCAAGAAGTGTTTGAGACGTACTTAGAAGTAATAGGTGGAGGTGTTTATGTGGAAAAAAAGGTAGTTTTGGGGCTAAGGATAGGAGAGTTTTGTAAACATTTCCGATGATTAGTAGGGCGAGCGTAGCTGGAGTAATTCTCCTTAGCCTAATTACTCCTAATTACCGCAAGCGTAATCCAGCATTTAGTGCTATTTTCTTCCAAAATGGGCCTGAGGATGCATTTTGCTCTAAGAAACTAAAGCACTAAATGTTTAGGACACACACATGCAGTGGCCAGCAGCTGCTCGCTCTCTCGTAGTTCGCTGTTCCTGAGCTCCTGCAGTAATATTTTTTGCCCAAAATTACTCTTAATTACTCAAGCTGGCGTAATTGTGTAATTTCGCATCTCAAGAGTAATACATAATTACTGAAATTACTCTAATTACTCCACCATAATAAAAAAAAATTGCCCAGGCCTAATGATTAGCATAACTCATTGAGAAGATGTGAATGGGTCTACCATGGATGAGGCGTCCGATGATGAATACGTTGCGGCTATAAGAAGACATCCAGGAAAACTTTGGAAAAAAATCAGCACAGTTGTAGAAAGACACAAATTCTTTTCAAAGGCACAACGTATCAGGATGTTGCAGTGTTACGCACTTTATCTACTACTTGTAAACTCAGAGATCTACACAAAGAAATTATATGTGATCAATACCTCTACAGTGTGTGATAATGAAAAAGTGGTGTAAACCTAGAATGCAGGGATGAAAACTGCATGAAGCAACAAGGTGAGCTAAGCAATGAAGATGGAGTGTTAGAGGGACTCTCTTGACTGCCATTTTGATTTGGTGGGCAAACCGTATCATCCCCAGAAGTGTTCAGTAAGAGTGCACGAAGCACGTGTGCCCACTTGGACAGATTCTTGATCACCATTTACTTTGTTTGATAAAGAAACATGGGTAAGTATTAGCAAGAATGTGTTGTTTCAGCCAGAAATACAAACCAAGGGATATTTTGTGGTAAAATTACTGTTGATGGGTTCTTTCCAAACTGAATTTGAGTTTAATGTACGAAGGCCAAAGTGTACATCATGGAGAATGGGAAATTGCTGTTGGTTTGGAGAGAACAGCGAGCTCTACTAATTACTTTAGATCAGAATCATCCAGAGCAGGTCTTGGTAACTGCTCAAGATGAGAGGCATACGTTGATAGGAGAGATTTCCATATTGTTTGGTAAACAATTAAGGTGTTTGAAATGATTTAGTCATCGCATAGTGATAACGCCTTTATTGTCACTAACACTAGCAGGCATACGTGGGGGCTGTGCTGATGCGGTCCAGGGATGGTCTAGAGAGAGTTGTGGCTTTCGCCTCGCGTGCTTTGAAGGGTACTGAAGGAAGTTGTTCGTCTATTGAGAAGGAAGCATTAGCCTGCTGGTGCAGCGTGAATCACTTGAGAGCGCATGTTTGGGGAGTACACTTTGAATTGATTACAGACCGTTGATTGATTTGTTTTCAACAAAGGGTGCAAGTAAGGCAAGGTAAGCCAAGTATTGATAAGTGGCTGTATAGGTTGCAAAAATATATATTTCACATCCAGCATGCTCCGGGAGTTAAAAATGTGACTGTGGATTACTTGCAGCGGTTGCTTGCTGTAGGAGAGGAAAATGACTTGATCGTGGCGGACATTCAAGAAGTGTTCCTGGGAGCAGTAACAAGCACAGAGTGGGTATCTGAGGTACCCAGAGGCGACGTTCTTTCAATTCTAAGAAGGAGCTTATGCCGTAAATGGGCTAGGAAACACTGGAGTTCCTGGGATAGTTAATTACAAGTCAGGGTGGAAGAGCTATCGGATGAGGGAGGTATCTTGAAAAGAGGAGATCGATCAGTGGAATCTTCTGGAATGCAGAGTAATGTGAGGAAAGTAAAGTGACAGCATTTTTACATGGAGGTCATGATGGAATGTCCGCTATGAAGAGGAAGGTCCGCGCTGATCTTTGGTGGCCATGAAGGGACCGGGGTGTGGAAAGATATGTGAGGGGGTTTGGCCTGTGCATGCAGGGTATGGTGCATGTGGTGAGGGAAACACCTGAAATTCCAGTCACTTCGCCAGAACGGAAGCCGCAATGAACACATGTGGCTTTTTCTATATTTTAGGAACAGGAGGAAATTAGATTATTATAGAAATGAAGAGCAAATGGGCAACATGTTATGTAAACTGGAAGAAACTCAGTCACACATGCAGCAAAAGCAGTGCTAAAAATATTTTCTCAAGCTTACCAGCAGCCCAAACGTCAGGTTAAAGTTGAAAGTTATTAGTCAGGATAAACAGTATGTTTGGACTGGAGGTTCTACTACAAATCCTGACTTTAAATATACCTTAGTTTTTAACGCTTTGCTGGCCTCTATCATTAAGAGGAAGCTAAGTTGAAAGTGTCCTTTCTTAGCTCTCCTTTGTAGGTAAACAAATGCAATATTCAGCAAGTAGCACTTTTATCTGTCTAACATAGCATGTGTCTTATGAAAAGGACCACTAGTATTATGTGGCACCAGAGGACTAAATTATGTGGCAAGGTTGGCTAAATTATCCAGCAAGAAAAGGCAAATTATGTGGCATAATACGGCACCTTTTGTGATAGCAGTACCTATTATTTTTGTTTTTACACGCTAACGCTATCTGAGCAAAGGTTTCACCTCATTAGTACCAGTTTGACACCCAACTATGGCAATAAGCAACAGAAAGGTGACCAGTCATCCTTCAACGCGGGCAACACGCGTCACTCCGTTTTTAATAACTTTTGATCCGTTTGGGCTACAAAAATTTTTTTTGTTAAATTCCGCAGATTAATTAGTAGATAATGGATTTTGTGGCAAATTTGGCAAAACCATAATTATGCAAAAACGCAGTGGCTGCAAAATAGCTTAATTCCAGTGGCCCTGGTTATAAAGTATAAATGCTTCTCTTTTAAGTGGAAGACATTCCTAGGCCCCTTTTGTGACTAGAATTACTTCCATTCTCCCTGAAGCAGAGCCTTGAAATATGTATTTTATTCTTAACTATCACCTCCAGAAGGAGGTGGAAGCAGTTCTAAATGCTGTGAAACCACAGGACAGGGGCGGCTCCTCCACGTGGGCGGAGGAGCGTCGCCCCACTGCTTTCTAGCAGTGCGAGAAGCAGAAACATAAAATGGTATTTTAAATACCATTTTATGTTTCTGCTTCTCGCACTGCGAGAAAGCAGAAGGCAGGGTTTGGTTGGGGGTGGGCGGTCCTGCTCTAGGCAGGGGAGGAGTAGCTAGCCCACTGTTGTGGGCGCTGACTGTTTGGTCGGCCCCAGGGCCGACCAAACCAGTCATGCACACTCTGCATTATCTCTATGTAGGCTGCATGCATGCCCCCCCACCCGCGAGTCATGCCGGTCGCGACTGCCACAGGATGTGCGTGAAACTCTAAAGAGAGTCCTTCACGCATGCTAATCTAGCTGCCCACCACAGTTATGAATGAAAATTGAGCTATGAAGTTTTCAAAACAGTGTTTTACAATTTGCAGATACCTTGTTAAAAATTTTTATTTTTCTGTGTGTATTCTTGTAAAAAAAAGTGGCAGGCAGTTGGTTTGGGAGGACACACAGTAAAATGTGTGTGTTTAGAGAGGGTTGTATGATGTTACAACGCATGCCTTTCCCACACAGCCTTTACCATGCATGCCTTTACCATGCACCATGGACCACGTATGCCTTTCCCACACAGATGATTTTGAATAACAAATTCAAGGGTCATGACTGGACTTATATTATTCTTGAAGATTTTGAAAGCTCAGAGTCAAGTGACAGTGGTGGTGAAGGAACAAGTGCAGAACTAACTTACGAAGAAGAAACAAGACCACCCTGACTAAGCAAAAGAATCGCCTAAAGAAAAGAAGAAAAGATAAGAAGAGCAATCTTCCTTGTCGAAAAATGCCTGACGATAGAGTTGCTGGGA
Organism: Calotriton arnoldi; assembly: GCA_963921515.1. Taxonomy (NCBI): domain Eukaryota; kingdom Metazoa; phylum Chordata; class Amphibia; order Caudata; family Salamandridae; genus Calotriton; species Calotriton arnoldi. Next base: position 395,676 of record CAWUFW010001626.1, on the reverse strand, counting down.
GAACAAAACAGAAATGTTGTAGAAGATGCTGTGCAATATGCATATGTAGTCTAGTAATGGTGCTTATAGTATGGTTAGTCCTGATTGTAGCAATTCCTTACCTTATGATAATAGATAAAAAGATTAATAATGAAACTAAAGGGAGGACGGCACACATGAAGGGCAATAGAGTAGAACTAATGGCAGAAGATGAGGCAGAAATTCATCATGAAATAGCTGATAACAACACTAGTTTGAATGTTTTCACAAAGTTATTATTTCAATATGTAGATACCATGGAAGTTAGCAATTGCTATGTTTGTATGAAGTTACCCGAATCAGTAGCAGAAGGTCTAACATATCACCATTTACCACTGACATATGGCATATCATGTAGTGTTTTGTCTAGTTTATTTTATAGAACAGGGAAACTTCAGTATTATTATTCGAACTTAGATGTGATATTTTCTGAGGTTCCGATTCGCAAGAGTATGAACCCAGTGCTTAGTAGTCAAGATGCACAGTTTATGGGAGAATTTTTCTTAACAATGAAATCAATAGACATAGCACATGCACATAGACACAATCTAACATGTTCTTTACTTGAAGAAGAAAAGATATTTTTGAATTTAGTAGAAGATAGAAGACAAGATTTTCAAAAGAAAGCTTCTGAGCATAAGGCTCATTTACCACCTTGGGCTGAGAAAGAAGGGAGTTACACACCTGGCAAGGCTCAAGCTGCTATGGCTCTGGATTTCGTAAAAACAGGGAAAATTTGTCTTCATAGGTTAAAGACTGATTATAACAATGTTTTCATCGGTACCAGTGAATGTGAGCACAATTTTTTAATTCTTGGAGGTTGGGGACTCAAAGGAGGAACAGATTCAGTTTTTCCTGGAATCTATTATGTGTGTGGGAATAAGGCTTACTTTAGGCTTCCTGCACGGTGGTATGGAAGTTGTTATTTTGGAATAGTATTTCCAAAGATATACCACGTAAAAAGAAACACTGGGAGCAATGAAAATGATAATGGCGAATTAACACGTAGTAAAAGAGCTAGGGGCATATTAGCAACAACTTGCGATAATTATCGCAAACAGTGCTTAGCGCGATTTTTTTTATCGCCGCCTATCGCTGGATTTTATCGTGGAGATAACGCAGTATTAACAACCTTTATCTCCACAGCGATAAACAATCCAGCGATAGCGGCAAATCCCATCATTAACGTGAGATTTCCAGCGATAAAAATCCTATCGCTAAGGGGAATCTCGCTAATAGGCAGGTGGGGACTTAGCCGTAGAATCCACCTCCCATTGACTATAATGGGTAAGTAATGTTTTTACCAGTTCTAAAAAACCAGCGCTAATCGCGGTTAGCGCACGTTTTTTTATCGCTTCGCGGTTATTGCTAATAGGCGATAGCGATGTTAGCGACTGCTTTCAGTCGCTGTTAGGTTGGGAACGCCTCCTTTGCATGTCATTAGCGATAAATATAGCTGACATGCAAAGCGGCACCCAAACCAGTCGCTATCGCCTAAAAGCTGTCGCTAACACCTGTTAGCGACAGCTTGCTGATAGGGCGATAGAAATATCGCCGCTTTAGCGGCAAAAAGTGCCGCTAAAGTGGCGATAGTGCCCTTGCTAATATGCCCCCTAGTTTTTCAGAAATAGTAGGTGATATATTTGGTGCATTGATACCTTCAGTGGGAGTAATTCTGAACTCAAGGAAAATATGTAAATTGTCTACAGTGGTTGACCGTTTATCAACGGATACTGCTGGAGGGTTTCTAATGATTAATGCGGAGATGGTTGCGATTAGATCTATGGTGATGCAAAATCGACTTGCTCTTGATATTATATTGGCAAAAGAGGGAGGAGTCTGTAAATTATTGAAGACGAAACACTGTTGCACTTATATTCCTGATAAGAGTGCAGAAATTGGAACGTATATACAGAATATAACAAAACTTGAGAATGAACTTAAACCACTGGAAGTTGATAGTGTATGGGAAAGATTGACAAATAGTATCTCGTCAATTGGTACTTGGTTTGCTAATGTAGGAAAAGGACTTATAGGTCAAATATTAGTACCCATAGCAGGGATAGCAATAATAGTATTGTCAATAACAATATGGTGCAAATGCTGTAGAAAGAATGGAACATATAATGTGACAGGAAGAGGAAAGAAGAGAAAGATTGATGAAATAGAACTTGAAGAATGGAGAAGTGAATTATACAAGAAATTGAAAGGGGATGGTAAAAATAGTAAGTGTAAAAATGAAAATGAAGTAATTTGCTAGAAGTTGGCATCTGATTGAGGGTAGTGTTTTGATGGCTCAGAAACGCCATCAGAGAGGGGATTGATGGAGCAAGGTTTCATAAATGAAACTTGCTTGTATTCAATCCTCCTCACAGTATTAATTTATTAAACTTGTATTGTTAATACTAACCTTTGCATTCACAAACACGAAAGGGAAGGATGCTTGCCTATGTGTTTTACTAATGAATAACGCTTGTCTGTAATCCAAAATGGCCGCTATGCGTGGGAAAAATCAGTGCGCATGTCATAACCAGATCACATGGTGTGACGTCTTTCTTTGCTTGGTGGGAAATCTCTGCTTCTGCGCAGTGTGCATTAAAATGGCTGCTTGATGTTTTCACATGCTTTAGCTTGCTCTCATGTCATTACTAAATTGTCGTTTCCTAACGCTACTAACGCGGGATAGTATATTTAATTAAATGGGAATAGAATAGAAAAAGTGGGCATACAGTGAAACATTTTATTTTGTGATTTTAATATTTTCTTCTTGCACTTTTATTAGTTCGGAAACTTGGGCCTGGGTTGGTGACCTGAAACTCGAGAGGCAAATGGTTCTGCGCATGTGTCTTGTGTGCCTGCCAAATGAAGTCAACCTGGACGTCGTCCAAGGCCGTGACCCAATGGCCGAAGATGCTGTACTCTGGTTTTCCTGTTGCATATTGATACATTGTCTATTAAAATTGGTTTACATTTGTCATGAGACGGGTGGGAAATAAAGCGAATGTATTAATTTGAAGGGTGGGAATTTATAGACAATAGGCTTTACAATTTAAGCCAAATCGGTATGGTGCGAGAATCCACCCCCTGTCCCTGTCCAATCAGAAATAGTGGTCCCATATTTTGGCAACATTAAGGGGAGGTACATGGGCGTAGAAGGGTATAACAGATATAGAATTAGCTAATTAACTAGAGCTGACTCTCAGAACACACACAAGAGCTCCAGACTGCCATGCTGATCGGTTGCTGACTGAATCCCTGTCCTGAAGAGGTCCTGAGAAGGGGGCGGCGGAGTCCATTAGAAGGGAGACACGGGAGAATCGAGGAGAAGCCGAGTACCAGAGAGGGGAACGGCGCAGGCGTCATTATAGAGAGGTCACCGGTCCTGTCCTGATACTGGAGGAAGTCTTTGCTCTTCATCCTTCCTGGGTCCTATTCTTTTCAAACACCTTGGCTAAGGGGTTTGGTTCTCGCACTTAGGTAAATATAAATGCAACCTTTAGTTGCGCTGCTGTCTCTATCCTCTCCTTTTCCTTAAACACCGTCATTGATTAGCAATAATCATTTCTATGCTTAATCTTGGGTATTACGATCAAGTACCATGTGGCTCTGTATTTTACACTGCTAAAACATTAGATAAACATTTTAAAACTTCCTGACTCAGTGATTATTTCAGGATTTATGTATTATAATGAATGTCACTCATTTTAAACTTCCCAATTAGCAAAGGATCCATTGGTAAGTCATTACTCTTCGATCAGAAGGTAATTGGTAGCAGGGATTTTGATAAAGAGTACAACTGACACCCCAGCGTAAGTATTAGCGTAGTATGAATGTATGGGCCCAAGTGAGTGTTTTGTGTATGAATGCTGTTTGCTAATATCGCGCTGGATCATTACCACGCATGCCTTTCCCGCGCATGGTAAGTATAATAAGGTAAGGAACATTTCTCTATATATATATATATATATATATATATATATATATATATATATATATATATATATATATATATCCAACAAAGAGCTGCAATAATCCTCAGTACCAGTATCCCTGAGACGATCAATCACAGAGCTGACACTCTATTTCAATCCAGCGTATGTTTATTCACACACGGCAACAAAATAACACCCAACGCGTTTTGGAGTTAACGCACTCCTTGGTCACGGGTTAGGCAAATGCTTACTTCCTGCCATATTTAAAGAGGCAGACTGTGCGTTTCATTAACATAAAGAAAATACTTTGCATTGTTTGGTACATGTCAACAAATGAAAGCAGTGAATGTCTGTATTGTTTACAAGGACTTAACGTGGCAGTGGTAAATTCATAACATTACAATGTCGCATTCTAAAGCATGCATTGATTGTTGGTTTAACACATATGTGGTGTTTTGTATATGTTATTGTTGTCAATAAAGATTTTTGATAACATTTTTATCCATTCGTTCTCACAGTTTAGAGAACATAAGTTCGCATTATCAGTGCACACCAGCTGTTATACATGTCAACTGCAAATGGCGTATGGAGAAAGAAATAACTCACGCTCCATCGCGCTTATGTCTAAATAAAAGCAGCAGTTTGTCAATAAAGTTATTCGATCATGGATATTACCAAACTCTATTAACACAACAGTTAAGCCCTAGTGGGCATAGCGATGCTTCTCGCACTCATGCCAATATGTCACGTGCATGAGAAACTAAACAGTAAAGTTATTGACACACACATACAATTCATTGGATTGACGCCCAGTGCAACCAATTCAGCCCATGTGGGCATTAAAATAACACAACCATTTGATGCGCTGGATAATCCAATATTTCTGTTCCTATGTATGGACAAATAGTATACTAGAGGTCACAACCATAACATAGCCTCATACAATACAGCCCCAGTGGGCATCCCAGACACGTTCTTCATATTGGACAAAGACGATATTAATAAAAAAGCCACCCAAGTACGCTGTCCAAATTAAAGATATAACAGCTCCTCTGCTCTTTCAAACAATTTCCGTCTGAAACAAACAAAAAACAAAGCTTTGATTAAAACCACAATTTTACAACACACAAGATTATAAAGGCCTTTACTCTTTCGCCATTACTCACACGGCCGTTTGCAGAGGAGACGTGTTGTATTTGGAGGGTCAACTTATCAGGGTTGTATCTCATAGTGTCCAGGTGATACTTAACCACTCTGGACCGACAATACTGGGTGACTGTAAAGCCTATCATTGCTATGGTGACCATCAATATGATGTTTGTTCCTCCTTCTACCTATGAAGGATTGGTATTTTAGTGTTGGGCCATATCGGGGCCCAGTACAGCTGTGCGCTTTGTGGGATTCTACTGAGTGGCGAAAGGCCAGCGCCAGCATTGTGACTTCCTATCAATGTTCTATCATATAGGTTGCAGTATCCTTATTTGGAACCTGGTTCTTTTACTTCTGATGCACTGCAGTGACGGATTGCGTATACAGTACAGTTCGCCAATATTCCCAAACCGTGCCTTGAAAAAGTCTGTGTATCGGACGAAACACGTGTCGGCTAATCGTGTGCTGGGAATTAAAAAAAAAATTTGGGACTATAATAAAGTATAGAAGAAAACTCTATTTGATGATCTGATTGGATTCCTTTGAACAGACTGGTGTTTCCTTATCATCTTCGTTACTCAAGAGATCTAGAACTATATAAAGTGATTACTTTGACCTATGACCAAGATTGTTTTTGGCTAACTAAATAAGTTAGGTTGAATGGTTGTGCTGCAATAGCTTAGATTTTTTGTTTCGATATATGCATGTTATATTTGTAATGTGCAGGCGACACCTCCAGGTAATAGGTGTTTGAAGCTGATATAGCACCCGGTTGCTAATATAGCAACACAGATACTTGTCACGCATAGTACTGATACTTTGAACACAGTTATAGTCTTTGGATGTGCGGTTACTTCCCTTTTAGGGAACACTACTACCTGTTCTTTTCTTGAAGATTATAAAGGCATCAGCCTATACAAAAGAGAAGAGGTTAATTATGCAGAAAAGCATCATCACCCTAAATGTACAGCCATTTCCTCATCCACATTCAATCCGTTTGGATGGGCGGTATTGTATTTAATTATCATTTTGGACTCCAGTCTCCTTCACTCCATAACCCGATCCCCCCCTCTCTCACGCTTGGGGATGGTATCCAGTACAACAAATTTTAATACATTGCAGTTCTGGGTATGATTAGCTTTAAAGTGACGTGCCACCGGATAATGCTTGTCATAATTCCGAATGGCACGCATGTGTTCCAATATACGCTTCTTCGCCCTATGAATAGTACTACCTATGTAGGCAAGTTTACATGGGCAAAGAAGAGCATATATTACATACTCAGAATTGCATGTAAGATGTTTATCAATCAAAAATGGTTGTTGCTCAGCAGATAGTTTAACTGACTTACAGCTACTGCTAAATTTACATGCCTTGCACTGATTACATGTGTAAAAGCCTTTTATAGTACTCCTTGGTTTTTCCGAATGTATCATGGAATGACATAAGGAATCTTGTATGGAACGCGCCTTCCTAAAAGTTATTCCAGGATTTTTGCCAATTGCTGTTACTAAATCTGGGTCCATTTTCAAAACATTCCAATGTTTTTTAAACTTTTCTTAAGGTTCCAAGCCTGATTGTTGTATCTACTGATGAACCTAATTTTCTGTTCCGGGGTCTCCTTTGAATTAGGACATAATAAATCATTCCTATCAAGTCTTATCACCTTGTCAACTGCTCTTTGAATAGTTTTGTTACTGTAGCCTCGTTCACTGAATCTTTGTTGCATAAGTTGTACTTCATCACCAAATCCCTCGTTGGTACTGCAATTCCGCCTGGCGCGCATAAGCTCACCATACGGAATGCTTTCAATCAGGGAGATGGGATGGCAACTATCGGCTCTCAATAAACTGTTCCCTGCTGTGGATTTCCAAAACAGGTGACTGACTAGCCTGTTGTCCTGAGTGGTGAGTCTAAGATCATGAAACTCAATCGTCTCCTTATCAGTGTGGCTACTGAATGAAAGTTTGAGTAAATTGTCATTTAGAATGGTGACAAACTCTAGAGCTTCCTCCTGAGCTCCATTCCAAACACAAAAGATATCATCGATGTAGCATACCCAGAGGACGGCATGGGTTTTAAAAAGTCCGATGTTATTGACTACTTGCTCCTCCCACCAGCCGAGGTATAATCCTGGAAAGCTGGGGGCGAAGCAAGTACCCATTGCAGTCCCCTGGGTCTGTCTATAGATTATGCCATCGAACACAAAAAAATTACTTGTGAGGCAAATCAAGATCATTTCAATGATCATCTCAGTATATATCATGTAAGAGACAGATCTCTTTTTCAAAAAATGTCTACATGCATCAATTCCCAAATTATGGGGGATGCAGGTATAGAGACTATTGACGTCCTGACTTAGAAGAAGATATTCTTTTTTCCATTCTAAATCTTTGATGCATCTCAAGAAATCGCCTGTGTCCCTTACATACGAAGGGAGAGCATGTACTAGTGGTTGGAGGAAATGATCCATGTACTTCGATGTGTTTTCCAACATGCTCCCCCTGGAAGAAACAATCGGTCTCCCTGGTGGATTAATTGCATCCTTGTGGAGTAAATAAAGTGCCTGTATTTTTGGAAATCTGCATGATAAAAATTGGAATTCTTCTAGTTCTAAAATCCCCTGATCTTTCCAATCACTCAGCTTCCCTTCATACATTTTGTTGTTCCTTTCATAACATTCTCTAGATGATTTCTCATGCCGTTCCACATCGTTAAGTTGTTTCAAACCTTCATTCAGATACATGGTTAGTGGCCACACAACAACATTCCCCCCTTTGTCTGATTTTTTAATGACAATATTAGTATTGCTTTCCATTTCTCTTAGGGCCTCAATTTGAACCTTTATCAAATTTTTTGTACCATTGACTTTTTTAATGTTCATAAGCTTAAGCTCAGCTATCATACCCTTTTCGAATACATTGATAGTCTCATTCATGATTTGAGGTAAAAAAATTGATTTTGACCTAAAAACACTAGGGGCACTCATACCAATATCAATGTCATCATTGATTAAATTAAGGATGGGATTGTCAATGAAATTAGGTGCACCTTCTAGTTCATACATTGTATGCAACACATCGATGTCATTAACACTAAGGGGCCAATTCCGATTCGGGCCGGAATTCTCTCCGACCGAGCCGGACCCGGAGAGAATTCCGACCGAATCGGACCCTAGCAGTCCGACCGAACGAGTACGATGCGTTCGCATGCCATCGGACTCGATTTGGTCAGACTCCCATTGAAGTCAATGGGAGCCGGTCGTACGACGCGTACGCGGGCTCCCATTGACTCAATGGGTGCGAGGCGGTCAAGGGCGCCCCCTACAGCGGGTACACGTCCATGCGCATCGCGGCGTACATGCACAGGTAGGGGGGACCCATGGGTCCCCCCTGTGTGCGACTCGCGTGCCTACGCGTACAGGGGGGTCCGACGCGGACCCCCAAAGTCCGGCTCCGACAGCTTTTTCGAGCCGGACGGCGCGGAGTCGATCGGAGTGGTCGCGGCGCGCATCGTACTTACCCGGCCGGGAAACGTCTCCATAGCGCGGTGCGAGTCGTGTCCATGCGAGTCGGTCGGAGCGTGTTGAAGCCGCGTTCGAGTCGGTCGGAGATTTCGCGGGTGCCTGCATCGTACTCGCTCGGCCGGACCCGCGTACGATTCGGTCGGGAAACAGGGCTCTGAATCGGATCCGGTAAATCCGAATCCGATTCGGAGCACTACCGGCCGAGATCGGAATCGGCCCCTAAGTGTGCTGCAAGTCTCTTTATATTTCTCAGGTTTCCGAGTGTGCATTGTAGCATACCATTTTTAAATTTTTAATCTACGCACAAAATGAAATAAGTCAATGCGACTTTCAGTATAGTTGAAATTAGCAGTTGGACAGAAAGAAAGTCCTAGCGATAAAACATTCATTTGCTGCTTAGTTAAGGTCAGATTAGATAAATTTACCACAGTTTTGGTATCCATTATTTTACTGCTTTCTTTCCCCTCGTTAGAACTCCCACAGGGTTTCCCTCCTGATTTTTTGGCTGCTGATTTCCTCGTCTGCCACCTCGTCTGCGACCTCTTTTCGCTGGTGTTCCTCTGTTGCTCGGGTTGTTTATTCTTCCACGAGCCATGAGGTCGAACTCCTTTAAAATGCTTAATTTTACCCCTGCTTGTTCCTTTTGTGCTGGGGCATTGTTGTCTTCCTGGTCGCTGCTGTTTATTTCACCTGTGTCTATCACCGTGGTACTTGATGTACTTGCTTCTTTTCTTTTTGAAGTAGACGGTTGTTCATCTCCACTCGCTTCCTCCACCGCTGTTCTTAGATGGTCAAACTTTTTCCTAAAAGTTAAAATTTGCCCTTTCTGATAATCTATCTCATCACGGCGAAATTTTCTCTGTTTTTTAACTTTAATTTCCTCTTCAACTTTAGATGGAGCGTGAGTTATTTCTTTCTCCATACGCCATTTGCAGTTGACATGTATAACAGCTGGTGTGCACTGATAATGCAAATTTATGTTCTCTAAACTGTGAAAACGAATGTATAAAAATGTTATCAAAAATCTTTATTGACAACAATAGCATATACAAAACGCCACATATGTGTTAAACCAACAATCAATGCGTGCTTTAGAATGCGACATTGTAATGTTATGAATTTACCAATGCCACGTTAAGTCCTTGTAAACAATACAGACATTCACTACTTTCATTTGTTGACATGTACCAAACAATGCAAAGTATTTTCTTTATGTTAATGAAACGCACAGTTTGCCTCTTTAAATATGGCAGGAAGTAAGCATTTGCCTAACCCGTGACCAAGGAGTGTGTTAACTCCGAAACGCGTTGGGTGTTATTTTGTTGCCGTGTGTGAATAAACATACGCTGGATTGAAATAGAGTGTCGGCTCTGTGATTGATCGTCTCAGGAATACTGGTACTGAGGATTATTGCAGCTCTTTGTTGGATATTTGAGGCTCGCTACCTCGCCGTACACACCTCACGTTTAAGAGGCGGGAGCTAACGCGACTTTGTTGGGTGGATATATATATATACATATATATATATATTATCTACTGGCGGTCGCCAGTAGATAGTTATAGTTAGGACCTATTTTCCATAGGAAATCCGCGACATTCTATTTGAAATAACTCTTGCGTCGGTTGACGAATCTTGCGAAATTTTCAAACTTTATGGCCCGCTCCGGTCCGCTCCTACCCTGAAAGTTTCGGGGTGATTCGTCAAGCGGGGGCCGAGAAAAAGGGGGTCCCAAAACGTGTTTTCCCCATTCATTTTCCCATAGGAAACTTTAGACACGGCTACAGCCCGAACTGCTGAACGGAATTACACCAAATTTGGCAAAGAGGTAGTTCTTGGTTCAGAAAGAACCCTTTTTGTTAAATGGTGTAAATCCGTTCAGTAGTTCCTGTGAAAATCAAAATGAAAATCACATATATATCTATGGCCGCGTCGGATTCGCGCACCCTCCCAATCACGAGCTGCATGCTAATTGGCTGTCAACACTCCAAATCAGGAAGTATTGGCAGCCATTTTGTCCCTCGGTAGAACCGAGGGACAGAAACAAGTGCGCAAAGCGCAAAAGGGGGCAGGGTAGAAACACCCTGACTCCCTAGGTCTGCTCAGGGGTCCCACAAGGACCCCTGGGCAGAAAAGCATTTTTTTTTTTAAATCGGCGGGATGCACTTAGGGTGCGCGAATCCCGCCAAGAAAAAAAAGAAACAAGTGCGCAAAACGCACAAAGGGGGCAGGGTAGAAACACCCTGACCCCTAGGTCTGCTCAGGGGTCCCACAAGGACCCCTGGGCAGAAAAAGCATTTTTTTTTTTTTAAATCGGCAGGATGCGCTCAGGGTGCGCGGATCCTGCCGAAAAATCGAGCGCGGTCTCCGCGCTCGATGCGAAATTTGCCCCCGGGTGGCCCAAGTCCCGGGGGCATGCGGGGGTGGGTTTATTGTTTATATGGGGGCCTCTAAGGCCCCAAGCCCCGGGGACCGCCACCCCCGGGGCTTAATAAAAAAAATGGTGCGGGAGGGCTCTCCTGCCCTCCCGCAGCCCCGGGGACCGCCACCCCCGGGGCTTCTTTTTAAAATTTTAAATAATGTGTGGGGGGCTCCAGCTCCCGCCGCGCGGCCCCCCTCCTGGATCCCTTGATGGCCCTGGGGACCGCCACCCCCCAGGGCCGGCTCCTGCAGTGTCCCGGGGTGCCTACACCCGGGACACTGAAGTTTGCAATGACAGGACGGGAGCCTTGCGGCTCCCGTCCTGTCATTGCAAACTGCTTTGGATATTGGAAGAGAGAGCAGGAAACCTGCTCTCTCTTCCAATATCCAAAGCACATTGCTTTTCCACATGGGGAGCTGCATGATAGCAGCTCCCCAAGTGGAAAAGCAATGCCGGCTCCCAAGGGACGCGGGGAGCCGGCGGGATTGTGGGGGGATTGGGGACCCAAATACAAACTGCTGCGCCGTCGCGCTCAGCCTCAAGCCGCACAGCCACATGAATGTACATCATCACGTTGCATAACGTAATTCAACTTAACCATAGTAATCCAGTGTAATCTGTAACTTTTTCCAATCCATCTTTATTCAACATTAATCTTGAAATTTTGCTCAGGAGGCCAAGTGGTTCCAAACTTAACCCCCCCACAGTCCCCAACGGAGAGGGCCAGCCCCGGGGGATGGGGTCCCCGGGGCAAGTAGTGGCCCGGGATGGGGGCCACGCGGCCCCCCTCCCCAAATTAAAAAATTAAAAATTAAAAAAAAATAAAAAAAATGAAAGGCCGGCCCCGGGGGATGGGGTCCCCGGGCCTTAAATGACCTTAGGAGGGGGCCACGCAGCCCCCTCCAAATATATATTTTTTTTTTAAAAGACGGCATGCCCCGGGGATGGGGTCCCCGGGGCCAATATAGGCCCAGGGAAGGGGGCACGCGGCCCCCTTCCCGTTTTATTTTAATTTTAAAAAAAATGAAAATCCTCATGCCCCGGGGGATGGGGTCCCCGGGGCCAAAAGAGGCCAAGGGAAGGGGGGCCACGCAGCCCCCTCCCATACAAAAAAAATTACAACAAAAAAGACCGGCATCGTGCCGGAGGCCCCGCCCCCACCTTGCAGCAGTCTGCAAACGCGTCCCCTGGCGCGTTTGCAGATGGGGAACGATTTCCCCTTGAATACTGGGGGTCCCTGGGGGCCAACTAGCCCACCAGGAACCTCCAGTATGCGCCAGGGGGCTGCGTTGCAGAGAGGTATACAGAGGCCACGCCCCTTTTTACACCTCTCTGCAACGCAGCTCTGTGGCACTTTTTGGAGGTACATAGTGGGCTAGTTGGACCCCAGGGACCCTCAGGATTCAAGGGGACTTAATCCCCCAACTTAAAATGCGCCACGGGGCGCGTTTGCACAGTGGTGAAGGGAGGGGCGGGGCTTCAGGTGACATGTGTGCAAACAGGCCCGTGGCGCATTTTAAGATGGGGAATTAAATCCTCTTCAATCCTGAGGGTCCCTGGGGCCAACTAGCCCACCAAGTACCTCCAGTAAGCGCCACGGAGCTGCGTTTCAGAGTGTTGTAAAAGGGGCGTGGCCTCTGTACACCTCTCTGCAACGCAGCCCCTGGCGCATACTGGAGGTTCCTGGTGGGCTAGTTGGCCCCTAGGGACCCTCAGGATTGAGGAGGAATTAATTCTCCAACTTAAAACGCGCCACAGGACGTGTTTGCAGACATGTCACCTCAGGCCCCACCCCCTTCCTTCACCATTGTGCAAATATTCCTCTAAAATCAACCGAACTACGAATTCCGATTTAGTCACCTGTTATCAGGAGAGACCTCAGTGCTGCATCTTTGAGCCCAGTACTGATCCTGAAAAGTAATTTTAACCGTACTTACCAGTAACTTGAATTTCATTCCATAGGATATCATTGCCTGCTTTTTGCTGAAAAAGTTTCTGAGTGTCGATTTTTGAAAGATACAAATGAAATATTCCTCTAAAATCAGCCGAACTACGAATTCCGATTTACTCACCAGTTATCAGGAGAGACCTCAGTGCTGCATCTTTTAGCCCAGTACTGATCCTGAAAAGTAATTTTAACCATACTTACCAGTAACTTGAATTTCCTTCCATAGGCTAACATTGACTGGTTTCACTTGGAAATTCTTCTAAGTGTGGAGTTTTGGAACTTTATAATATTCCTCTAAAATCAGCCGAACTACGAATTCCGATTTACTCACCTGTTATCAGGAGAGAACCCAGTGCTGCATCTTTTAGCCCAGCACTGACCTTGAAAAGTAATTCTAACCGTACTTACCAGTAACTTGTATTTTCTTCCATAGGAATCCATTGTCTGGTTTTCAGCAGAAAAGTTTCAAAGTGTCGATTTTCACAAACTATAAATATTCCTTAAAAATTGCCTGTATGACTTAAACGCATTCTTTCAACTGTTTACAGGAGATGCACCAGTGCTGGATCCAGGATCCACCACTGAGTAAGAAAAAGTAACGATAACACTACTTACCTGCTAAGTGAATTTCCTCCCATAGGATAACATTGGTGATTCTATGTGAAAAAGTTTCAAGTGTCAACTTTTAAAATACAATAATATTCCTTAAAAATCACTACTGTAACCAAAACGCTTTTACTCAACTGTTTACAGGAGATGTCCCAGGACTGAATCTAGGATCCAGTCCTGTGGTGAGAAAAGTAATCCATAAAGTAACTAATTGCATTTAACTAGAAATTCACATTGAGCTCAATGTTGCATTGTGTTTGAAATTGTGTTGCCCATTGCAACAACTGTAACTACTGTACTTAAAAGTCTATTGCCTATTTGCAAAGTATTTAAACTAAAGTAATTCATTCTGAGAAAGTATATTTTGTAATGTAATGTATAATGTAATTACAATGTAATTTAAAAAATAAAATATCTAAAAATAAATAGTTGAAAAAAAAATGTAAATCAGTATCAAAAAAATAAATATAACAATTAATACAATTAAAAAATTGTCATTTACAAAACCTTTGAAATTCACTGAATAAAACCATAGGTTTCAGGCACGTTATAGTTAGAAATTAGCATTTAAAAAACCTTACAAATTCACTGAAAAAACCATAGGTTTCAGGCACGTTATAGTTAGAAATTAGTATTTAAAAAACCTTTGAAATTCACTGAAAAAACCATAGGTTTTAGGGACAGTTATAGTTAGTTGGACATTGCACTCGCACAAAACCCGTGAAATTCCCCGTTATAGTTAGTTCAGCTAACTATAACTCGCGCCCATAATGCACTGCTGATGACATCACATATTACATCACTCATGACATGGTCAGTGACATCACTGATGACATCACTGATGACATCTCAAATGACATCACTGATGACATCATCCATGTGATAATTTCATGCATCTTCTCACACCCTAATATAACTTTTGATACACCCACTCTAAATTACAGACTGCCATTCTCAAAACCATAGACACTCCAACACCAAAACTACATACCCACTCACTGATTCTTAGGTCTACACACACATCCACTCACTCACCTGTACAGCCACTCATACTTATAGTCACTCAGTACAGGACTATTATATGCACTCATACACATATATAAACACTCACACACCGCCACTCATCCATAGAGGTACTCACACACCTAGTCAGTCATGCAAAAACTTAATCACACACCCATTTACTCACCTATACAGTTATACACACACCAGCTCACTTACTCATACAAATACTAGCACATTCTTACACTCTTATACAATCACTGATACAAGTACACACTCATCCATACAGCCACTCTCACAATCACACACTCTCACTTATAGCCATTTATATACTCCAACACACATATATACTATATAGTGAATGTATATCTCAGTGGTACATGTGCGAGTAACTACATATGTAAAAGGCAGTATATATGTGTGTTAGAGTATTTAAAAGGCTATAAGTGAGAGTGTGTGATTGTGAGAGTGGCTGTATGGATACGTGTGTGCTTGTATCAGTTATTGTATAAGAGCGTAAGAATGTGCTAGTATTTGTATGACTAAGTGAGCTGGTGTGTGTATAACTCTATAGGTGAGTAAATGGGTGTGTGATTAATTTTTTGCATGACTGACTAGGTGTGTGAGTACCTCTATGGATGAGTGGCGGTGTGTGAGTGTTTATATAGGTGTATGAGTGCATATGATAGTCCTGTACTGAGTGACTGTAAGTATGAGTGACTGGACGGGTGAGTGAGTAGATGTGTGTGTGTAGACCTAAGAATCAGTGAGTGGGTATATAGTTATTGGTATTGGAGTATGTATGGTTTTGCGAATGGCAGTCTGTAAATAAGAGTGGGTGTATCAAAAGTTATATTAGGGTGTGAGAAGGTGCATGAAATTATCACATGGATGATGTCATCAGTGATGTCATTTGAGATGTCATCAGTGATGTCATCAGTGATGTCACTGACCATGTCATGAGTGATGTAATATGTGATGTCATCAGCAGTGCATTGCGGGGGCGCGAGTTATAGTTAGCTGAACTAACTATAACGGGGGAATTTCTATGGTTTTGTACGAGTGAAATGTCCAACTAACTATAACTGTCCCTAAAACCTATGGTTTTTTCAGTGAATTTCAAAGGTTTTTTAAATGCTAATTTCTAACTATAACGTGTCTGAAACCTATGGTTTTTTCAGTGAATTTCAAAGGTTTTTTAAATGCTAATTTCTAACTATAACGTGCCTGAAACCTATGATTTTTTAAGTGAATTTCAAAGGTTTTTAAATGCTAGTTTCTAACTATGCCTACAGAGGTAGGACATGTGAAGAAAGAAGAAAAAACGCACAGAAAGAAGCAAAAGATGTGCAGAAAGAACCAACAGAGGAGCAGAAAGAGGCCTTGTTGCAAAATCATCCTGTGCCCACAACTTTTTCAGACGGGTACTGGTGGTAACTGACTCTGACTAACCAGAGCCAGTGCTATGCTAAAAGACACTTAGAATACAGTGAAAACACCTACATACACTAGGGAACTCTATGCGTTGGGGTACCCCTGTGATTAGCATGACCTCCTCTGCAATTCCCTAGTACATAATAGGGCAGGGGGATTAAAACTACCTCTTAAACGCGCTACAGGGCGCGTTTGCACAGTGGTGAAGGGAGGGGGCCTGAGGTGACATGTGTGCAAACGCACCCCGTGGCGCGTTTTAAGTTGCGGGATTAAGTCCCCTTGAATTCTGAGGGTCCCTGGGGCCCAACTAGCCCCCAGGTACCTACAGTTAGGACCAGAGAGCTGAGTTGCAGAGAGGCTTTCCGAGGCCACGCACCTTTTTCACCTCTCTGCAACGCAACTCTGTTGTGCTTACTGAAGGTACCTGGTGGGCTAGTTGGCCCCCAGGGTCCCTCAGGATTCAAAGGGAATTAATTCCCCAACTTAAAACGCACCACAGGGCGTGTTTGCGCACATGTCACCTGAGGCCCTGCCCCTCCCTTCACCACTGTGCAAACGCGCCCGTGGTGCGTTTTAAGTTGGGGGATTAGGTCACCTTGAATCCTGAGGGTCCCTGGGGCCCAACTAGCCCACTAGGTACTTCCAGTAAGCACCACAGGCCTGCGTTGCAACGCCTGTAACAAATTGTGCAGTTGTGTTTAGGTAGTGAAGAGGGTCGTGCTGGGGGTAGTGTTTTAGGGTTTAGGGTAGTGCAGTGGTGTTTGTGTAGTGTAGGGGTCATGCTGGGGGTAGATTTAGGGTTTAGGGTAGTGCAGTGGTGTTTGGGTAGTGTAGGTAGTCGTGCTGGGGGAGTGTTTTAGGGTTTAGGGTAGTGCAGTGGTGTTTGGGTAGTGTAGGGGGTCGTGCTGGGGGTAGTGTTTTAGGGTTTAGGGTAGTGCAGTGGTGTTTGGGTAGTGTAGGGGGTCGTGCTGGGGGTAGTGATTTAGGGTAGTGCAGTGGTGTTTGGGTAGTGTAGGGGTACTGCTGGGGGTAGTGTTTTAGGGTTTAGGTTAGTGCAGTGGTGTTTGGGTAGTGTAGGGGTACTGCTGGGGGTAGTGTTTTAGGGTTTAGGGTAGTGCAGTGGTGTTTGTGTAGTGTAGGGGTAGTTTTTAGGGTTTAGGGTAGTGCAGTGGTGTTTGTGTAGTGTTGGAGGTCGTGTTTTAGGGTTTAGGGTAGTGCTGTGGTCTTTGGGTAGTGTAGGGGATCATGCGGGGGTAGTGTTTTAGGGATTAGGGTAGTGCATTGGTGTTTGGGTAATGTAGGGGGTCATGCGGGGGTAGTGTTTTAGGGTTTAGGGCAGTGCAGTGGTGTTTGGGTAGTGTAGGGGGTCGTGCTGGGGGAGTGTTTTAGGGTTTAGGGCAGTGAGGTGGTGTTCGGGTAGTGTAGGGGGTCGTGCTGGGGGAGTGTTTTAGGGTTTAGGGCAGTGCAGTGGTGTTCGGGTAGTGTAGGGGGTCGTGCTGGGGGAGTGTTTGAGGGTTTAGGGCAGTGCAGTCGTGTTCGGGTAGTGTAGGGGGTTGTGCTGGGGGTAGTATTTTAGGGTTTAGGGTAGTGCAGTGGTGTTCAGGTAGTGTAGGGGGTCGTGCTGGGGGTAGTGTTCTAGGGTTTAGGGCAGTACAGTGGTGTTTGGGCAGTGTAGGGGGTAATGCTGGGGGTGGTGTTTTAGGGTTTAGGGAAGTGCAGTGGTGTTCGGGCAGTGTAGGGGGTCGTGCTGGGGGTGGTGTTTCAGGGTTTAGGGCAGTGCAGTGGTGTTCGGGCAGTGTAGGGGGTGGTGTTTCAGGGTTTAGGGCAGTGCAGTGGTGTTCGGGCAGTGTAGGGGGTCGTGCAGGGGGTGGTGTTTCAGGGTTTAGGGCAGTGGTGGTCGGGCAGTGTAGGGGGTCATGCTGGGGGTGGTGTTTAAGGGTTTGGGGCAGTGCAGTGGTGTTCGAGCAGTAAAGGGGGTCGTGCTGGGGGTGGTGTTTCAGGGTTTAGGGCAGAGCAGTGGTGTTCGGGCAGTGTAGGGGGCGGTGCAGGGGGTGGTGTTTCAGGGTTTAGGGCAGTGCAGTGGTGTTCGGGCAGTGTAGGGGGTGCTGCAGGGGGTGGTGTTTCAGGGTTTAGGGCAGTGCAGTGGTGTTCGGGCAGTGTAGGGGGTCATGCAGGGGGTGGTGTTTCAGGGTTTAGGGCAGTGCAGTGGTGTTCGGGTAGTGTAGGGGTCATGCTGGGGCTGGTGTTTCAGGGTTTAGGGCACTACAGTGGTGTTCGGGCAGTGTAGGGGTCGTGCTGGGGCTGGTGTTTCAGGGTTTAGGGCAGTGCAGTGGTGTTCGGGCAGTGTAGGAGGTTGTGCTGTGGCTGGTGTTTCAGGGTTTAGGGCAGTGCAGTGGTGTTCGGGCAGTGTAGGTGGTCGTGCTGGGGCTGGTGTTTCAGGGTTTAGGGCAGTGCAGTGGTGTTCGGGCAGTGTAGGGGGTCATGCTCGGGCTGGTGTTTCAGGGTTTAGGGCAGTGCAGTGGTGTTCGGGCAGTGTAGGGGGTCTTGCTGGGGCTGGTGTTTCAGAGTCTAGGGCAGTGCAGTGGTGTTCGGGCAGTGTAGGGGGTCTTGCTGGGGCTGGTGTTTCAGGGTTTAGGGCAGTGCAGTGGTGTTCGGGCAGTGTAGGGGGTCGTGCTGGGGGTGGTGTTTCAGGGTTTAGGGCAGTGCAGTGGTGTTTGGGCAGTGTAGGGGGTCATGCTGGGGCTAGTGTTTCAGGATTTAGGGCCGAGCAATGGTGTTCAGGCAGTGTAGGGGTTTTGCTGGAGGTGGTGTTTCAGGGTTTAGGGCAGTGCAGTGGTGTTCGTGCGGTGTAGGGGGTGGTGTTTCAGGGTTTAGGGCAGTGGTGTTCAGGCAGTGTAGGGGGTCTTGCTGGGGTTGATGTTTCAGGGTTTAGGGCAGTGCAGTGGTGTTCGGGCAGTGTAGGGGGTCGTGCTGGGGGTGGTGTTTCAGGGTTTAGGGCAGTGCAGCGGTGTTCCGGCAGTGTAGGAGGTCGTGCAGGGGTGGTGTTTCAGGGTTTAGGGCAGTGCAGTGGTGTTCGGGCAGTGTAGGGGGTCGTGCTGGGGGTGGTGTTTCAGGGTTTAGGGCAGTGCAGTAGTGTTCGGGCAGTGTCGGGTGTCGTGCTGAGGGGTGGTGTTTCAGGGTTTAGGGCAGTGCAGTGGTGTTCGGGCAGTGTAGGGGGTCGTGCAGGGGGTGGTGTTTCAGGGTCTAGGACAGTGCAGTGGTGTTTGGGCAGTGTAGGGGGTCATGCAGGGGTGGTGTTTCAGGGTTTAGGGCAGTGCAGTGGTGTTCGGCCAGTGTAGGTGGTCTTGCTGGGGGTGGTGTTTCAGGCTTTAGTGCAGTGGTGTTCGGGCAGTGTAGGGGGTCTTGCTGGGGGTGGTGTTTCAGGGTTTAGGGCAGTGCAGTGGTGTTCGGGCAGTGTAGGGGTCTTGCTGGGGCTGGTGTTTCAGGGTTTAGGGCAGTGCAGTGGTTTTCGGGCAGTGTAGGCGGTCGTGCTGGGGCTGGTGTTTCAGGGTTTAGGGCAGTGCAGTGGTGTTCGGGCAGTGTACGGGGTTGTGCTGGGGCTGGTGTTTCAGGGTTTAGGGCAGTGCAGTGGTGTTCGGGCAGTGTAGGGTTTCGTGCTGGGGGTGGTGTTTCAGGGTTTAGGGCAGTGCAGTGGTGTTCGGGCAGTGTAGGGGGTCGTGCTGGGGCTGGTGTTTCATGGTTTAGGGCAGTGCAGTGGTGTTCGGGCAGTGTAGGGGGTCGTGCTGGGGGTGGTGTTTCAGGGTTTAGGGCAGTGCAGTGGTGTTCGGGCAGTGTAGGGGGTCATGCTGGGGGTGGTGTTTCAGGGTTTAGGGCAGTGCAGTGGTGTACGGGCAGTGTAGGGGGTCTTGCTGGGGGTGGTGTTTCAGGGTTTAGGGCAGTGGTGTTCGGGCAGTGTAGGGGGTCTTGCTGGGGGTAGTGTTTCGGGGTTTAGGGCAGTGCAGTGGTGTTCGTGCAGTGTAGGGGGTCGTGCTGGGGGTGGTGTTTCAGGGTTTAGGGCAGTGCAGTAGTGTTCGGGCAGTGTAGGGGATCGTGCAGGGGGTGGTGTTTCAGGGTTTAGGGCAGTGCAGTGGTGTTCGGGCAGTGTAGGGGGTCGTGCTGGGGGTGGTGTTTCAGGGTTTAGGGCAGTGCAGTGGTGTTCGGGCAGTGTAGGGGGTCATGCAGGGGGTGGTGTTTCAGGGTTTAGGGCAGTGCAGTGGTGTTTGGGCAGTGTAGGGGTCGTGGTGGGGCTGGTGTTTCAGGGTTTAGGGCAGTGCAGTGGTGTTTGGGCAGTGTAGGGGGTCTTGCTGGGGGTGGTGTTTCAGGGTTTAGGGCAGTGGTGTTCGGGCAGTGTAGGGGGTCTTGCTGGGGGTGGTGTTTCGGGGTTTAGGGCAGTGCTGTGGTGTTCGGGCAGTGTAGGGGGTCTTGCTGGGGGTAGTGTTTCAGGGTTTAGGGCAGTGCAGTGGTGTTCGTGCAGTGTAGGGGGTCGTGCTGGGGATGGTGTTTCAGGGTTTAGGGCAGTGCAGTAGTGTTCGGGCAGTGTAGGGGGTCGTGCAGGGGGTGGTGTTTCAGGGTTTAGGGCAGTGCAGTGGTGTTTGGGCAGTGTAGGGGGTCGTGCTGGGGTTGGTGTTTCAGGGTTTAGGGCAGTGCAGTGGTGTTCGGGCAGTGTAGGGGGTCGTGCTGGGGGTGGTGTTTCAGGGTTTAGGGCAGTGGTGTTCAGGCAGTGTAGGAGGTCTTGCTGGGGGTGATGTTTCAGGGTTTAGGGCAGTGCAGTGGTGTTCGGGCAGTGTAGGAGGTCTTGCTGGGGGTAGTGTTTCAGGGTTTAGGGCAGTGCAGTGGTGTTCGGGCAGTGTAGGGGTCATGCTGGGGGTGGTGTTTTAGGGTTTAGGGCAGTGCAGTGGTGTTCGGGCAGTGTAGGGGGTCGTGAAGGGGTGGTGTTTCAGGGTTTAGGGCAGTGCAGTGGTGTTCGGGCAGTGTAGGGGGTCGTGCTAGGGTATGTGTTTCAGGGTTTAGGGCAGTGCAGTGGTGTTCGGGCAGTGTAGGGGGTCGTGCTGGGGTAGTGTTTTAGGGTTTAAGGTAGTGCAGTGGTGTTTGTGTAGTGTAGGGGGTCGTGCTGGGGGCAGTGTTTTAGGGTTTAGGGTAGTGCAGTGGTGCTTGTGTAGTGTAGGGGGTCGTGCTGGGGTAGTGTTTTAGGGTTTAGGGTAGTGCAGTGGTGTTTGTGTAGTGTAGGGGGTCATGTTTTAGGGTAGTGCAGTGGTGTTTGGGTAGTGTAGGGGGTCGTGCTGGGGGTAGTGTTTTAGGATTTAGGTTAGTGCAGTGGTGTTGGGGTAGTGTTTTAGGGTTTAGGGTAGTGCAGTGGTGTTTGTGTAGTGTAGGGGGTCATGCTGGGGGTAGTGTTTTAGGGTTTAGGATAGTGCAGTGGAGCTTGTGTAGTGTAGGGGGTCGTGCTGGGGTAGTGTTTTAGGGTTTAGGGTAGTGCAGTGGTGTTTTTGTAGTGTAGGGGGTCATGTTTTAAGATGCAACGCTCCAATACCTGACCAGTCTGCACTACATAAAACTGCAAAAAACTAAAAATAAAAAGTGTTTTGCACACTTTTGTCATTGGGCTATATGTGGGCTACATCTGGGTAATATTTGTGCTACATTTGGGCTCTTTTTTCACTGGTGGCCATCTTGGAAGACTTCTTTGTTATGAAGTTTCCTAATTTCCTCATTTACTGCAGTCTCCTCAGTAGGAAATGCTTTCAGTTTTTTACTTTGATTCCATCAAGAAGGCATTCAGATGTGTCACACATTTGCCATAAATTCAGAATGTTATTACTCTAGTTGTTCATTAGATCACTGTAGTAAAGCTACTGCTCACCAAGGAGTTAACTGGAAGTCTACTGCTGGTATTGAAAGTGATTGTTTCAGTCTGCATGTCAGAATTTTCTAATGAAATAGAAGAGGATTTGAGATCTCACTTAAAACATGCACTAAATTTTCTTTTTGCAGCACTAACCATAAATTCTATGGCAAAATGAACCCCTCATTTTCTTCCTTTTTAAATTAAATGTTTTAAGTGTTACCAGTTTATTCCAATCAAGATGGCTTCAGGTGTGCCATACTTTTGTCATAAGTAAGGCTGTTAGCACTCTAGTTGTTCTTTAGAACACTCTGGGAAGCTGCAGTAGAACACAAAGGCATCAACTGACAGGCTGCTCCTGTTGAAATATAACAGGAAGATATTTGAGATCTCACTTAAAACATGTCCTAATTTTTCTTTCTACAGCACTAACCATAATTTCTATGGCAAAATGAACCCCTCATTTTGTTCCTTTTTAAATTAAATGTTTTAAGTGTTACCAGTTTATTCCAATCAAGATGGCTTCAGGTGTGCCATACTTTTGTCATAAGTAAGACTGTTAGCGCTCTAGTTGTTCTTTAGAACACTCTGGGAAGCTGCAGTAGAACACAAAGGCATCAACTGACAGGCTGCTCCTGTTGAAATATAACAGGAAGATATTTGAGATCACACTTGAAACATGTCCTAATTTTTCTTTCCAGAGCACTAACCATAATTTCTATGACAAGATGAACCCCATCATTTTGTTCCTTTTTAAATTAAATGTTTTAAGTGTTACCAGTTTATTCCAATCAAGATGGCTTCAGGTGTGCCATACTTTTGTCATAAGTAAGGCTGTTAGCGCTCTAGTTGTTCTTTAGAACACTCTGGGAAGCTGCAGTAGAACACAAAGGAATCAACTGACAGTCTCTGCCCTTGTTGTATGTACATGTTTTACTGAGAATGTCAGACTTCATTCTCACATGACTGAGAAAGATAATGTGAATTTACAGAAAATATGCTCTCATTTTAGCTTCTGGGGCACCTTCCAAAACTGTATGGGACAAGCATGTGAAAATAGTTTTCTCTCAAACATGATTCATGATATCCCAGCAGAAGGTTTTTCACAGGGTAAAATCACCTTAGAACACACCACAATTCCTGAAATTAGTATGGTACCATCAACAAATGAATTCTAATGTAACTAAAGTCTGTTATCACCCTTTATAGTTCTCCTTTTGGTAACCCTCAAAATCTTCGATTCACTACAATGCATTTCAATGGGGTACTATCATTTATATTGGTCCCAAGATGGCTGCCAGCAATTCCAGGATGAAGTGCTGACAGCCAATCAGATCTCACGATGACATGTGTGGTTAGGCTCCGCCCAGATATATATGTGTTTTTACTTTTGATTTTCTCAGCAACTACTGAACGGATTTACACCATTTAACAAAAAGGGTTCTTTTTGAACCAAGAACTACCTCTTTGCCAAATTTGGTGTAATTCCGTTCAGCAGTTCGGGCTGTAGCCTTGCATAAAGTTTCCTATGGGAAATTGATTTTTTGACTCTTATTTTTTAATTTCTCCGCAACTACTGAACGGATTTACACCATTTAACAAAAAGGGTTCTTTCTGAACCAAGAACTACCTCTTGCCAAATTTGGTGTAATTCCGTTCAGCAGTTCGGGCTGTAGCCGTGTCTAAAGTTTCCTATGGGGAAAACACGTTTTGGGACCCCCCTTTTTTCTCGGCCCCCGCTTGACGAATCACCCTGAGACTTTCAGGGTAGGAGCGGACCGGAGCGGGCCATAAAGTTTGAAAATTTCGCGAAGATTCGTCAACCGACGCAAGAGTTATTTCAAATAGAATGTCAGCGGATTTCCTATGGAAAATAGGTCCTAACTATAACTATCTACTGGCGACCGCCAGTAGATAATATATATATATATATATATATATATATATATATATATATATATATATATATATATATATATATATATATATATATATATATACACAAAAAGAGTTACCCCCATGGAAGAGCCACCAGGTAAGTGTTAGTTGCACGCTTTTAATGAAATGCTGCAGTCATTCAGTCAGGAAAACAGGCTTAAAAATCATCCACAACCTTAGCCAGACGCGTTTCAGGTTTCCCCTTAATCATTGGCGTTGGTACAGCGATGTTGCGAGGCAAAAAGGTGCTACTAATTATATCCACGAACCTCCCCCAGTGGGCGTGGCTGCTCCTGCAGCCTTCTGGTTCCTGTAGTAGCACACTGTATTACTTCAGTAAGTTTTGCCCAGCATACGCGTTTAAAATGATAAACACCCAAGTGGGTAAAAGCAACAGTCCTGCAAAAACGCACTGCTTTACTTATGCATCTCATTAGGCAAATACCTCCCGTCACAGCGGTGACCTCATTTCTGAAGACATCACGGGTCCGCAACAGCAGTGGGGCTTCTTCCACGACCGGGTCAGCCGCTATACATCCACAAAAAAAGAGTTACCCCCATGGAAGAGCCACCAGGTAAGTGTTAGTTGCACACTTTTAATGAAATGCTGCAGTCATTCAGTCAGGAAAAAAGGCTTAAAAATCATCCACAACATTAGCCAGACGCGTTTCAGGTTTCCCCTTATTCATTGGCGTTGGTACAGCGATGTTGCGAGGCAAAAAGGTGCTACTAATTATATCCACGAACCTCCCCCAGTGGGCGTGGCTGCTCCTGCAGCCTTCTGGTTCCTGTAGTAGCACACTGTATTACTTCAGTAAGTTTTGCACAGCATACGCGTTTAAAATGATAAACACCCCAGTGGGTAAGAGCAACAGTCCTGCAAAAACGCACTGCTTTACTTATGCATCTCATTAGGCAAATACCTCCCGTCACAGCGGTGACCTCATTTCTGAAGACATCACGGGTCCGCAACAGCAGTGGGGCTTCTTCCACGACCGGGTCAGCCGCTATACATCCACAAAAAAAGAGTTACCCCCATGGAAGAGCCACCAGGTAAGTGTTAGTTGCACGCTTTTAATGAAATGCTGCAGAGTGATTCAGTCAGGAAAACAGGCTTAAAAATCATCCACAACCTTAGCCAGACGGGTTTCAGGTTTCCCCTTAATCATTGGCGTTGGTACAGCGATGTTGCGAGGCAAAAAGGTGCTACTAATTATATCCACGAACCTCCCCCAGTGGGCGTGGCTGCTCCTGCAGCCTTCTGGTTCCTGTAGTAGCACACTGTATTACTTCAGTAAGTTTTGCCCAGCATACGCGTTTAAAATGATAAACACCCCAGTGGGTAAAAGCAACAGTCCTGCAAAAACGCACTGCTTTACTTATGCATCTCATTAGGCAAATACCTCCCGTCACAGCGGTGACCTCATTTCTGAAGACATCACGGGTCCGCAACAGCAGTGGGGCTTCTTCCACAACCGGGTCAGCCGCTATACAGCCACAAAAAAAGAGTTACCCCCATGGAAGAGCCACCAGGCAAGTGTTAGTTGCACGCTTTTAATGAAATGCTGCAGAGTCATTCAGTCAGGAAAACAGGCTTAAAAATCATCCACAACCTTAGCCAGACGCGTTTCAGGTTTCCCCTTAATCATTGGCGTTGGTACAGCGCATTTTGCAGCACACATAGAATGAGGAAATTACCGCTTGTGATTGTTTATGTGGAGGAAGGTGTGCCTTCCTGCACAAAAATAAGCATTAAAAAATGATGTTTTGCAACTTCTACGTGTGCTGCATTAAGCAGTACACATAGAAGTTTCAAAACTCCATTTCAGATTGCTTGTGTGCAGGAAGGGACACCTTCCTGCACATAAACAATAATTCCCTCAATCCAGGCACCCTTGCACTATGGTGCAAGGGTGTCTGCGTCGGCACATGCCACCTAATTGTGCGCCAGCGCAGGGGAGATCAAAGGAATCCGTCATATCGTTGTATTAATGCAGTGCGGCTCAGCCAAATGGCTTGTGGCACTACGCTGCATTCCTTCCTTGTAAATAAGGCCCTATTTCTTTAACATGCTGAAATATTTCCCCTTAGTACATCAGATTATATTTCTGCTTTGAGAAGTATTTATTTAAAAAGTGAGAGCATTTAACCATGAACTGGGAAATATTCCTGCCCCCGTCCTGATGACAATGCTGTTAGTAATCTAAGACACAAGTCTGTTGTTAAGTGTACCCCATACGTGGCCAAGAATCTTATTATACATGGAGCAACATTATAGGCTATCAAATCAAACACAAGAGAGGTTTTGGTACAGGGCACATCCTGAACTCACATATTTGAAGGTGCTCTCATATGTAATAATGAACAAAAAGGAGGCTCGATTAAAGAAAGTATTTGTGTAGGATCACACCATTTTTATCAAGTAAGGAAGCCAAGATTGATCTGAGATTTTCCAGTTTTACATTCAGTACCCAGATTGCCATCTCCTCCTGACACCAAAGGTAAATGTTTGTTCTCAGTTCTTAGAGAATGAGAGCAGAGCGTGGTTGACAGGCAGGCAGAATCCATATTTTATTTTTGGCAATATACATGGTGCAAAATTTTGAAAGACATGAGTGCTTGACAACAGATACAGACTATGGTATGTGTTTTTCCAGACCAGAGGGATTTTTTGGGATTCATAGGATACTAAGCTCAGACCAGGATTTGAGCCTGGTTCACAGTTTTACTTGGTCAGCAGCTCTAGCCACTAAGCCACTTTGACTCCTGCGAAAGTTTGTCTCGTTTAGGGCTGGAGGTTCGACAAGGACCCAGAGCTGAACCAGAGCATCTGGCTCGAGCTTGGCTCAGACTTCCAAGGGCTAGCCCACCTCCAAGGCTATCATGTATTTTAGTTTTTGACCGGGCCTTAAATTACTGATTCGCTGGTAAAGCGTAAAAAAAATTTTTTTTTGTAATAAAGCATTTGTTTTTTTAGGTCATTTCTGTGCTTACAGCCTCTTGTAGCTCCTTTGGACGTAACCAGTGTGACAGTTTGGTCCATCGGTTGTTATGTAGAAGTTTTCTGTACATGCTTCCTTTCTAAGTGGTTCACTATTCAGAAAAAAGACGCCCATCTTAGGTGGATAATTTTGGTTCCTTCTTTGGAACACTCTATCACATATGCCTGGTTTAAAATCGGTATTGTGAACTACTGGTGTCATGTGAATGTTGTTGCATTCTTATTTTTGCCCAATAATTGCCAATGGTCTGTGAACTCTAATCTTGAGATCGTATATATCTCGTACTAAACAGGACTTGTACCTTAGTGCACAATGTATGTACGCGTAACAATTAATAATGCTGAAATGATGATAGAATCCTTCCTGTTTCGACACAGAAGAATTTAAGTTCAGGTGACTGTAATTAGTCTCAATGGTTTTAGACTATGAAGTGAGAATACACAGGTGCATGATTTACAATTTCTCATCTGATGGATCTTTTTAAGTTGACTGAGGCGCTGAGGGAATTGGCAATAATAAAAAAAAAATTATCTTAGTGGAGCCCATTTGGCCACACAATAAGAACCAAGAATTGGTAATTGAAGTTAAGTAGTTTTATTTCCAATTAATAGTTATTCCAATATATATGCATGTCAGTAGAATATGAAAAAGATACAAGATTACAGCAGGCAATCTGAAAGATCGTAATTGGTTCTGTCTCAATAGGATAAGATACAAATTAATCACAGCAGCAACAATACAGAAACTGAGAATTAGAAATAGGTGTTCCTTAAAGAAACTCTGAATCTCTCCTTAACATGAACAAGTTCTAAAGTCATCTAATGAAGATTCTAAGTTTAGAATAAGGATGGTTCGCAGAATAGGGTCTCAAGAAAATTCGGAAGTGCGAGAAGGTGTCGCATTGTGAAGACCCCAGTAGAATCTGCTCTACATTCTAACAGTGTGAGCAGTATTTCATCTCTTTCCACACCCCCAGTAACCAATTATTTCTCTTCTTGTGTTGTGCATTTGCAACATTACCAGACGTTCCCATCCCACAGAACTTGGACAGTTACTGCAACCTTGAACATTCCTCGTCACTGATACACGATGAATAGGTGGCTTCATCTGCTCATTTGGTCTTCACGTTTTTTACCAAGATTTCTCTTCTCAGACCTTACTATCTAGAAACTAATACAAGCAACAATACTCCTTTCTCTAGCTAATGGAACCTTGAGAACGTGCCTGCAAAAGAAACAAACGCGCTGACCAAGCAAAGTACACTTCAAAATGAAAATTGGACAACAGAGCACAGAACAAAACAAGTTCCAACTGGCAAGCGAAAAGCCAGTAGAGTATTTAATCAATGTCATGTGATCTTGATCGATAATTTCCAAAATCTTGACACGTAGATGTAGCAAATACACAGCCAACACATGTTTCGTCGTAAAACGACTTCCTCAAGGCTTAAAATGGTATTTATATGCAGTGAAATCAGTAACTAGCAATCAAGTCTTCTCCAATACAAACAGTCAAAGATGTGTAGAAATTTCAATATACATCCGGGCGGCACAAAAAAATCCTAGTAGTCGTTAAAAGTGAAGTCGGTCAACTGGAAAGATCGTCATGGTAAACGAATCAGAGGTCAAAGTTACAGGCTTCTAAATAAATACGGACATCAGTCGAATTCCTATCCGGCTTAGTTTCCAGCACTCGTTCTAAAAAGTTGAAGCATTTTTTTGTGCTGCCCGGATTTCTGAGTTTTGAATTAAATACTCTACTGGCTTTTCGCTTGCCAGTTGGAACTTGTTTTGTGCTGTGCTCTGTTGTCCAATTTTCATTAATTAAGGTGTATGGAGAATTTGTTTATTTCTCCCTGTACTGAGTAGCACTGTGGATGGCACGGTGCTTAACATTGAGCACGCATATGGACACTTTGTGATTTACATTTGCAAACTATACAGAGGTGCTGACCATTGTCTTTTTGTGACCACTGCCATCATTTCTGTACATTACATTTCAAAATCACTTGGCCTTTAGTCAGGCTAACTTCAACTAAATATTTTGGGCCTCATTTATGAAAAGTGACGCATCGCTGCGAGAAAACAGCGATGCGTCACTTTTCATTGAGCCCTCCTTGTGACACCAATGATGCGTCATATTTACAGTATGACGCATCATGTCACAAGGAGTTACAGATACGTCAGTATTTCTGACGTCACAACACCGACCCATTCCGCCGGCCACACGCTTGACCCCATCTTCTCCTCAAGCTCCCACGTCTCCTTCAGCCACACCACGGAACTCCTCTGGACCGACCACCGCTGCATCCATTTCACCTTCCAGAAACCCACCACACACCACCGCACCCAACAGATCCCACGCCGCTGCTGGAGCAAAGTCACCGAAGACCAACTACGGGCAAACCTCGCTCTCAGCCCTCCCTCCGACCCATCCAACACCGACGACGCTGCCTGCAACCTCAGACGATGGATAGACGACTGTGCCAACACCCTCGCCCCGCTGAAAAACTCACCTACAGTGACACCACCAAAAGAGCCAGCTGGTTCACCTCGGAACTCCTAGCTTCCAAGCGTACCTGCCGGAAACTAGAGAAGAAATGGAACAGTGATAAGACACCGGACAGCCACGCAGCCCACAAAGACGCCATCCGTAACCACCACCACCTCATCAAGTCCGCCAAGAGAATCTCCTTCAAAGACCGCCTCGACAACAACGCACACAACAGCAAGGAGCTCTTCAACATCGTGAAGGATCTCTCCAACCCCAGCTCCAACACCAACGACATCCCGCCGTCGCAAGCCCTGTGCGATTCCCTCGCCACCTTCTTCCACCGCAAGATCGCCGACATCCACGACAGCTTCAACACCCAGACAGCCCCAACTAAGATCGATGCACCAGACCCGCCACACACCATCGACCACGACCCCCTGCCAGCCTGGGCCAGCGTGAACATCGATGACACCATCAAGACCATGAGCACAATACACTCCGGCTCCCCGTCAGACCCTTTCCCGCACCACATCTTCAACAAAGCCAGCAGCTCCATCGCACCCCACCTGTGCAACGTCATCAATCTCTCCTTCGAGACCGCGACCTTCCCAGAGAGCTGGAAACACGCAGAGATCAACGCCCTACTCAAAAACCCAAGGCGGACCCGAGAGACCTCAAGAACTTCCGGCCCATCTCCCTTCTTCCGTTCCCAGCCAAGGTCATCGAGAAGATCGTCAACAAACAGCTAACCCGATACCTCGAAGAAAACAGCATCCTGGACCCATCCCAATCAGGGTTCCGCAGCAACCACAGCACTGAGACTGCCCTCATCGCCGCCACCGGCGACATCAGGATCCTGCTGGACAACGGTGAGACCGCAGCCCTCATCCTGCTGGACCTCTCCGCCGCCTTCGACACTGTCTGCCACCGCACTCTACGCGCACGCCTCCACGACGCAGGGATCCGAGACAAGGCCCTGGAATGGGCCACCTCCTTCCTCGCCGGCAGAACCCAGAGAGTCCGCCTCCCACCATTCCGATCCGAAGCCTCCGAGATCATCTGCGGCGTACCCCAGGGATCATCCCTCAGCCCAACACTGTTCAACATCTAAACATGGCCCCGCTCGCACGCATCGCCAGACAGCACGACCTCAACATAATCTCCTACGCCGACGACACTCAACTGATCCTCTCCCTCACCAAGGACCCCCTCGCCGCCAAATCCAACCTCCATGAAGGAATGAAGGCCGTCGCCGACTGGATGAAGATCAGCCGACTAAAACTGAACACGGACAAGACAGAGGTCCTCATCCTCGGCTCCAACCCCTCAGCCTGGGACGACTCCTGGTGGCCAACGACACTGGGAGCAGCCCCGACACCCACCGACCACGCACGCAACCTGGGAGTCATCCTCGACTCAACGCTCTCCATGGCCAAGCAAGTCAACGCAGTCTCCTCCTCCTGCTTCAACACCCTCCGCATGCTTCGCAAGATCTACAGCTGGATCCCGACAGATACAAGAAGAACAGTCACCCAGGCCCTCGTCAGTAGCAGACTTGACTATGGGAACGCCCTCTACGCGGGAGCCCCGGCCAAGCTCATCAGGCGACTGCAACGCATACAAAACGCCTCCGCACGCCTGATCCTCGATGTACCACGCCACAGCCACATCACCCCCACCTGAGGAACCTGCACTGGCTCCCCGTCGACAGGAGAATCTCCTTCAAACTCCTCATCCACGCACACAAGGCACTCCACAAGACTGGCCCAGCCTACCTCAACAGACGACTCCTCTTCTACGTCCCCAACCGCCAGCTCCGCTCCGCCGACCTCTCCCTCGCCACCGTCCCTCGCATTCGAAGAACAACCACCGGCGGCAGATCCTTCTCCCACCTCGCCGCCAAGACCTGGAACACCCTTCCACTAAGCCTACGACAGACCCAAGACCTGCTGACCTTCAGGAGGCTACTCAAGACCTGGTTGTTCGACCAGTAGCAGCACCCTCCTCCCCCCCCCCCTTTTTTTTTTTCTTTCTTTTTTTTTCTCCCCAGCGCCTTGAGACCCTCGCGGGTAAGTAGTGCGCTCTACAAATTCTGTGATTGATTGACGTATCTGTAGGCGCAAAAATGACGCATTGCTGGAGTGTGACGCAACTCCAGCAATGGGTCATTACACATGGGCAAGTCCCATGTAAAATGTGCCTGCGTCAGTCTTACGCCTGCCATGAGGCAGGCATAACATATTGACACATTTGCGTCCTAGAAGTGGCGCAGTGAAATCTTATAGATTTCACTGCGTCACTTCTACGACCCTTTCTTGCGTCGGAACGCCCCCCCCTGCATACATTATACCAGGCGCAGGTATAATGTGGCACAGGGGTTTACAGAGTGACGCATCTAGGTAGATGTGTCACCTTGTAAATATGGTGCAACAAGGCTCATTTTTTACGCCACTGGTGCGTCACAAAAAGTGACGCACAGGCGGCGCAAAAGTGACACAAGGGCTCATAAATAAGCCCCTTAATGTGCATTTCAAATACATGGTTATAGTTGTGCACATGAAACTCAAGAACACATGCAAATGTGAGTAAAAACGTACATGATTACACTTTCAAATAGGACTTTCAGAATATATGCAAATGTGACTTAAAGTATAAATGCAACTTGAATACAGATACATCTTCTTGTAAACTGAAAATTAGCACACACGTTTCTAAAACTCTAGTTTCTATAGTAAATGCATTTCATTAATGCATTTATATGTTCACACACGTTAATATTATTAAGGCACACAGTAGATATAATGTCAAAATATAAATGCAAATTGCGCAATGATGATGTGTAAAGGATGGAGTCTAAATTGCGCCGCTCCAGAAGTTTCATTTGAAGAACAGTTCAGGTTCGTGTACCCAAATGACTGAGTTCAAAGTTCGTTTCCACAAACTTGTCATCCCTGTGGATACGGATGGCTTTACAGTAAACTGCTTTTAGAAGACATTGCTTCTCCAACGTGAATCTGAAGTTTGCAAGGACACCAGCTGCAGCAACATAGAAACTCGATTGCTTAGCAAGGACACAGTGAAACACAAGGGAAGTTATATCTGTCAATCCAAGATGGCCACCGCAATCACCAAACCCCATGAGAGTGCAGGAACTCCTGGAAACTCTAGTTTCTGTTCAATCAATGTCACAAAGATTAGCCTCCATGAGTGTGAACCCTTTCACTAGGTCACCTCAAAACTTGAAGCACATCACCAGCCCCTCCATCCTCGGAAAGTACTCAGAGCAGGCTGGCCTGCAGCGTCCATGAGCTCCCCAGAGGCCCAACAATTCATTCTGGGCCAGAGGTACGACCCTTGTAAATTGCGCCTTGCAATTTGCGCTCGATTGCGAGTCGCAAATTGCAAGGCGCAATTTACAATGTACTACAGTGTCAGAGACACTGATTGCAATTCCCAATGGGGTCGCAAAATGCGAGGCTCATGAATATTAATGAGCCACTCGCAATTTGCGACCCCATTGTGAATGGCTGGCCCTCCCAGGGATGGTGGCCTGCTGGGCTCAGCAGACAGACCACCAAAATGAAACGTTTTCGTTTCATTTTTTAAGGGCAGGCAGTAGTCCTTGGGGCCACTGCCTGCCCCTAAAAAATATTTTCCCCTGCATTTGCAAAGGGGAAGGGATCCCCTGCCAGAAGACCCCTTCCCCTTTGCGAGGCATTACCACCCTCTTGAAGAGGGTGGTAATTTGCGAGTGTTTTGCGACGACAGTTGCGGTCGCAAAACATTCATACATGGCATTGGGGTCGCTATTAGGAAGGGAACGCCCTTTCCTAATAGCGACTCGCAATTCCTAAATAGCGAGTCACAAATAAATTGTGACTCGCTATTTAGGAATTGTACATGGCCCTGTGACATTTTGCATGCGCAAACGGGTCGCAAACCCGTTTGCGCATGCAAAATAGGGTCGTACATCTGGCCCTCTGCCTCCTGACATCATCACACTTTTATGAACTTCGGTACTGGGGGAGGATTACATGCCCAAGTGATATGGAGGGCAGAGAGAATTGTTCATTCATATACTCATGAATTATCAGCTGCAGAAGGAGTAGTAAGGAGGAGGTATGTCTGGGAGGCTTTGTTGAGCAGCCATCGATGGGGATGGAGATGGAAGGAATAAGAGAGTGAGGCATGAGTTATCAAAGTGGTGAACACTTTCATTTGAGCCTTCCACCCATGACAGATTCCACAGTTCACAAGAGGGGTGCTGTGCTTGCCTTAGATTATCAGCCACATTCTGGTGAGACCCTGAGCATCAGTGACAGGGACTTTTTTAGTTAAACACTTCCCTTGAAACACTTCCCTGTGATTCCAACTGATTGCAAACGATTATTTGAAATCCATGTCTGTTCCTGGGAAGTGTGGATTACTCCAACGGGTCCCTCTGTATCATTGCCCTGTTAGTTTACCCTCTGCACGTCTTTAGATCCTTCGTGGGTTGATGTGTGGAAAAGCTGTTGTCCCGTTCTTGGACAATCCTAACTACAGCTTTTTTTGCAGTTTTACATATATTCGACCCGAAGGAATCAGAGCGCTTTACATGAGCACCAGTTGCTTTACACGAGGTATCAGCAGTGGTGGCTCCTCCGCAATGGCGGTGGAGGCGCGTCGCTCCAAAGCCTGGCTCAGAGCCAGCAAATGTAAAATAAAACGATGCTCTTGCATCGTTTTATTTTACATTTGCCGTCTCTTAGCCAGCGGTGATGGGAGCGGCGGGGCTTAGGCATGGGAGGGGGAGGAGGAGTGCTACGTGCACTCCACTCCCTAAATCGCATATTGTTTTGCCTGGCTGTTTCAGGCTGACCAAAACACACATGCGCACTTAGGTTTTCTGCAGCCCAGCCAGCTGCATTGAGCAGCCGAGCTGGAGAAACCCCACAGACTCCCTGGTCTGAGCAGGGCGTCTTTTCTGCCTGCTCAGACCAATCCCCGCGCTGCTCTGCAGCACGGGGATTGGATGGGAGTCTGGGTTCCAGGGGCTGCTGGGACCCACTAAGTGGAGAGGCGGCGAACGCGACACTGGAGACAGCCAGCCGCAGCAGCAAAAGGTACATTTTATTTTTATTTTTGTAATATTGTAATTGACCCCCCAGCGCAAGGCCCCCCACGTGATCCCACCCGCCCCACCACCCTTTGTTTATTGTGGCCGCTGCTGGGTATCAGAGCATTTTATATGAGCACCAGGTGCATTACAGACGGACACATTCATTTTTTGTTAGGCACGGGGAGATTAAGTGATTTGCTCGGAATCACAGGATGAGTGAGCCTTCCGTCAGACTTGGACCTGGTTCCCCAGCTTCACAGTCAGCCGCTCTAGCCATTAAGCCACATCCTTCCACATAGTTGTCCCACAAATTCTCCTCTAACCCATACTAGCCCTTATTACCAGCGGTAGAGTTTCACCCAGAGGGATAACTCCGAGTAGGCTTTCTGCCACCATCATTTCTAAGTGTGTATATGGGCCTAAAATGATCAATGATCGTGTCTGCAAACTCTGCACCCAGTAATCCCTTGGCCCGGAGACAGCGGGCCCTCTTACAAGCTGCAGGGAAGGGGCAGCAGGCAGAGCACAGCCTTGTCTCCTCTGACACCTGCTGCAGCATTTGGTTAACAGACAGCTCTCCCGTCTTGGACAGGCTCGCGCCAGCCCTGACCCATCCCCCAAGCACCCCAACACCCACCACTGACATGCTCAGAGCAGGCAGGAAAAGCTTGCCATTTTCTCTGCAGTATCAGAGAAAACACGATGGAAAAGTCCCAGTGCAACCGGGTATGTGCAGTTATTCCCACCAGGAAGAAAACTCATACTAACTGATTTTCAATGTGAGGGTACCAGACAGAACTGGGGGTTCTGGCCCTCTGCTATCCTTGCACTAAAATCTGAGACACTCGTAATCACAGTCATCGTCTGATTGGCTCTAAGCACGCCATCGCCAAACCATTCATCTCACGGGTATCCAATATTGGTCCACAAGGGCGGGTGCCACGCCAGTACACCCAGTGCTTTAAATGGGCCGGTCCTATCTGGTACGGAGTACTGGCACTTATTTATTTTGAGAGGGAGAGTACCTGCACTTCTCAAGAGAAACGTAGGGCCTTATTTATGAGGCCCCTTGCACCGCCGGAACACCACTTTTTGTGACGTTCTGTGGCGCAGGAGCCTGCTCCATATTTACGAGGCAGCACTCAGCCACTTTTTTGGGCGTAATGCTGCCTCGTAAATATTGTACCCTTTAACGCAATTTTCTGCGTTAAAAGGGTGTGTAATGGGTGTTGCTGGGGGCATTCCCAGCAACATCCATGGCTTTTTGACACTGCTCCAGATAAACAAAAAATAATAACTCTGAGGCAGCGCTAAAAACTTACGCCTCCCACAACGAGGAGAAATAGCTTTATTTCTCCTAGTTTTTCCTTTAGAAAGAGGAAAACGCCTCTTGTGATTATTTTTGTGCAGAAAGGTGTCCCTTCCTGCACAAAAATAATCATCCCAGCAATGCAGGCTTCCTTGCACCCTAGTGAAATGGTGCCTGCGTTGGCGCACTGCAGCCCAATGTGCTCCAACACAGGGTAAGAGGACAGGAATCCGTCGGATCTGATAGATACAGCGCATTCCTGCCCTTTTCTTTTGCCGTAGGGCAGCACAGCAGGAAGTCCTGCGGTACTGCCCTACGGCAAAACCTCATGAATGAGTCCCACAATACTTTTAATTGAAGAGTACCGGCACTTCTAAGAAACGAGCAGGTATTCTTTTTATTTTTCCATTTCAAGAACTGAGTACACCCATTCCAGATGTAGCCATAAATCCCTTGTGCCATCATTTCATCATTACACTTTGATCTGGTGCAGCAATGCCCATCCGTCAAATACAGAAATATATCTGATTATTGCTGTGTTTCGTCCTCTTACCTCCCTGACTCAGAAATTAAAACGTCTGATGGGAGAAAAACAGCGCCTTGCACTAAGAGGCGCTACACCATTTCGCAGCACTCCCTATTTTTAGTAAAAACATCATATTGTTGTTTCTAGAAAAAATGACTCGTTTGCGCCTTGTGAATGTTCCATACTTTTGTTTCCTAATAGTTCTTTTTAACTAGAATCAAAGCATAAAGTCCAGCCCTCTAGCAAATATACTGACACCTCTTTCAGGTTTGAATAGTAGAAAAAGCAGGTTCTGAGCAGACAGGTGGGAATGCCAAAAGGCGCCGCCCTCTTTGGCTCTCTGAGTTAAAGGGGAAACAGCCTGGGGGTAAGCAGCAGCCACTCTTGACTGGCAGTGCCTGAACAGCAATCACCTGTCACGCCTGCTCATTTCTATGTGATGGAGCTGGGCTCATCCGGCAGAGGGCAGCATTGTGCTGAACTTCAAAGTTCAAGTGTCCTTTGAGACTGTCCGAATCATGCTTACCTTGTGTTTGATCTGACACCGGCTCAGCCAGGATGCACAGTCTGATCTTGGTTCTATTTATAGTCACTCAACTGTGCCATGGAGGACCGGGGAATTAAGGAAAATAAGTGAAAGACGGTGCAGTGATATAGCCAGGATGAGAATCTGTTAGGAGAGATGACTCTCAAAGACTCAATTGCATGTGGTGACCAACGTACATAAAAAATAATCTAACAGGATAAATAAATTAAAGCGCTTGAAAAACATTTTGGCGCTTCATTGAAGAATTCTTATTTTTAACTCCATGTCTGATGCGATGATTTTTTCCTCCTTCTGTCCTTCATGATTAATTTAAATTGCACCTACTTTTTATGTAAAACACAATGGGGCATATTCTCAAGGAGCAATCGCCGAGTTAACGGCACGTCAACGCAGCCAAAGTCGCGATAAAGTTATCGCCCCATTCACAAGCTGGTGCTAACAGCCCATAACACCAGTTTACCTGCGACAGCAGTCGCAAAAAACATCGCCACAGAGGAACCCGGCAACTAACGCTAATGAGATGCAGAGTAGGCGTTCCCGAGCAACAACCCGCGACAATACCACAACGCAACATTCTCAACGGCCAGCCACATCGGCGATAAGAACACAAAACAGGCGATACGGCGCGTTACCAGCAGGAAACTAACACCTGCTCTGACCTGGTGCAAAGTCGGACGACAACCTGCACAAGAAAAGGGAGCCCAGCTCACAGCCACACCTGAAGAACAACAGATGCCATGGAGCTACTCCTCATGCAGCTCGGAGCCCCAAGAGGGCCACAACACCCACCCCCACCACCTCCAGGACCGCCACCCCTCCTGGACCCCCCCACCGGACCACCACAGATGCAGCGCAGACAAAGACAGCGGCCTTCCGGAAACGCACCAGCCTCACAGACCTAACACCAGAGAATGTCATTGCCCACTACAGACTCAAAAGGTCAACCATCCTCCGCATCCTGAACATCATTGCCCCCAGGCTGACGGTACCAACACAGCGGACAACCAACATCCCACCTCAGACAAAGCTGCTGGCCATGCTGCACCTGTTGGCCTCTGGGACATTCCAACCAACAACCGCCAGAGTCGGAGGAGTCTCACAGCCAGCCCTATCCAAGTTCCTCAAACCTGTCCTGGATGCCATCACCAGCTTGGTACCCCAGTACCTATACTTCCCCCACACTGCGCAGGAACAGCTGGAGACCAAGCAAGGCTTCTACGCCATAGCTGGCTTCCCGCACGTGTTGGGGGCAATTGACTGCACACATGTCCTACTTGTGCCCCCTGCCGACACTGCACACAATTACCGCAACAGAAAGCACACGCATTCCATCAATGTGCAGGCAATAGTGGACCACCGGGGACTCTTCACCAACGTCGACGCCAACTACCCAGGCAGTGTGCATGATTCATACATCTTCCGACAGTCCATCATCAACCGGCGCTTCCAGGATGGCACCTATGGGAATGCAGTGCTCGTTGGTAAGTACCAAATGAACACACCACACACCTCAACCCCACAATCATGCAAATCACAACTCTGGCAATGCTCACGTCACATACTCAAATGCAACATGCCCACACACCATACACGACAGCACAACGTACTGCGGCAACCTGGGCTGGTCATGTACATGAGCCATCAACAGCATGGCACCTCAGCCACACAATGGCAGTATGTGGGGAGAGGTGGGAACCAGGCATGTGCAAAGGAGGCAAGAGATCCATGAATGCGAATGCACACAATGCCAAGTGTGTCGTGGAAGTGCTGGACAGACCGCAGAATGCAGACCACAGACAAATCCATGTCGACATATACTGCTGGTGGTGGTAGTGTTGTGGACAGTGGACGCAACCATGTCACCCCAGTAAGTGGGGAAGATCTCGGAAATGTAGCTTGTTACGTCCCCCCTGTATGCGTGTGCGGAGTGGGCTTGCCCGGCGTACACCAGGCCAGCGTAGGGGTGTGAATAAAAAGCACGTAGACCTGGGCGTGGGCCTCTTCCGGAATGGCCAACGTGTCTGCCAGGGCGGCGCCTCTCACCCCACCACGAGGCCGACGCCGTGTGCGGCGGAGCCTGCAATCCTGTGCGCCTGCCGCAGCCCGGGCCGCTGGTCCCCGAACCAGTCCCGTCCACCTTCTGCGCACGAGATGACAGTGTCGTTGTCAGGCTTGTGGACATGCGCAGACAGGCATGACAATGGTGTGCCGTAGGAGTGCAAGTGATCCAACCACGCTGCGCACACTAGTGAATGGTCTCGTGGGGAGGGTGGAGCAGCTGTGAGGCTACGAGATACACATTGATGCCGCTCATTTGCAACAAGCAGTACATGTCAAGCAGTAATCACAGAGTCACACATATCACGCACCAATGAACCAGTGAGCCTGCCAACACATCATGCAGAACCAACTTCTGACTCAGGTCTCTCTGCACTGTCACAGGTGACCAAGGATATGCACTCTGCGCTTGGATGATGACACCCCTTCGAGCCCCGAACACACAGGCCCAGAGGCAGTACAATGCGGCCCACAGACGCACCAGGGGCATCGTGGAACGTACATTTGACGTGTTGAAGTCACGTTTCAGGTGCCTGGACATCACGGGTGGGAGGCTCCTGTACAGCCCAGACATCGTGTGCAAGATGATCATTGCATGTTGTGTGTTGCACAACATATGTGTGCGCAGCAGGGCCCCATGATTACCAGTGCCAGATGCACCGGACGATGAGGATGAGGCAGGTGGACCACACCCCACTGCAGCCGCAGCAGGGATAGCCCATAGGAACACCATCATTGACAATTTCTTCACATGAGCACATCACATTGTGACTGTCCTTGGCAATCATGGGACAGTACTAATTGACCACAGGCACAGCATGTGCAAATAAATGCATTCTGAGTACAAATTCCCTGGGTGCATGTCACTCATCTGTTCAGGGACATCACTCAGACAAGTGTGTGTGCGACATGTGTTGCTGCAAGTTTTGTCATTTGTTCATGGATGGTGGGTGTGTCACCTCTGTGCAGGGTGGCTGTTTAGGGTGTCACGTATTCGGACTGCCAGTTCTGTGTGTCGCAGTTAGTGGGGAATCCCACTCCTAGGCATTTCACGTGTGTCCATGATAATTCCATTTTGGCTGCCATTTGTGTCCTACAGGTGACGACAGGGCTCCTCTTGGGGTCAGATATGTGCCACCATGATGCAGGAATGCCCCCTGTGACTCAGGTCCCACGACATGGGCAACATGTACGTAGGCGGGAGTCACTGCCCCTACCTTCGTCCACGCTTTCATGGTGGATTGGTCATGGTCATGACACGTCTGTGTGCAGGAGGGGTTCCTTGACCCTCTGCAATGTGAAGGGGGGATACGGATTCAATGTGTGTTCCATGCATGTTTAGGCATTGGCGTAGTTTACATGCAGACTGCATGTCAATGTACGTTGTGACTGTGAAGAGATGCCTGTTTGATGCGGGACAATGGTCATTTGATCTACGTCACGGATGTGGGGTTGTGCTCGTACATTGTCATCTCACCTTTTTTTTGCTCTGCTTTTATGGTGCATTTTCCCGCATGACGCGTGGGATTTGCAGGCCTATTGCTGGTTATCGCAGATTTTTGTATCGCGTTTGGCGTCATCGCTACTATTTTCGCGTTGGGGTTTTGCGTTCTTCCAGCGTCGCGTTGGTTTGAACGCGTTCTTTTGACGCGTTATCGTGTGGCTATCGCATGGTACCGCCGTGTTGGGAATAGCACGTTAACACGGCGTTGTTTTCCCACGATGGACTGCGATGTGCAGAGTTGCGTTAAGCTAAACTTGCAGTGGGTATCACACGTTCATGAGAATATGCCCCAATGTTTTTGACTAAATGTAGTATGGAGGAGTGCAATTTTTTTTACTTGGACAGGTTTGCAAAAGTTCCTTTTTTAAGTCCTTCAAAACGTTTTTTCACGTGTCCGGGTTTATCTTCACTTGGGCAAAGTTTTTTTCAGTCAGCTTACATTTTGCAAATCTTTTCTATGCGCAGAGGACAGTTTTGGTAGAATTGTTTTCTGAAATGTCGCCTTTGCAAGGAGCTTTTCTACACACAGTGGGGTTATGAGTGGTGCACTAGAAACACTCAGTACAGCAGACAGACACCGCTAAAGGGAAGGGCTGTCTCGCAAGGTACCTTCCCGGGTGGCTTTAGACTCCATTTCTACGTGCCTCCATCGTGAATGGGGAATAACAGAGAGGACCTGATCTTCGCTGCACGCGCCACTTTCTGCTCTGTGTTTCTGTGCGAATTCCTCCGGGTGCTACTAGGAATAACTAGCAGAGTCAAAAACATAGGAACAAGAACAGTTTTTGCTCGATTTGTGATCTGTAACGAGGGGCAAACGCCATCTGCTCCAGATTTAAACATTACCCTTGCCCTAGCACCGAGGCCGTGTTTTCTTCAGCGTATAATTAACGCAGAGCCATTTTGTCAGTGCTAAAGAAGCATGTGTGTGACACAAATTGCGGCAAAAAGACAGTTTTACGTGAAAAATACGGAAGATAAAAAAGTGCAACATTCATAAAGTTTTCCATAAAGCTGCATAAGGGATGCAAAAAAATACCTTTGTGCAACTTTAATCTTTTTTTCTAATCATATCTTCTGATTATTTCCGTCACTTGGACATCAACTAACTCTAACAAATTTCTCTTGTCACTGCTTGCGACCTCGCTGTTCAAAATTCATGGATACATATGGACATTTTAATATTAGTATACAAAAAATGTTACACCAGATCTCCACAAAGTTCTCCCATTTTC
This sequence comes from Calotriton arnoldi, assembly GCA_963921515.1. Taxonomy (NCBI): domain Eukaryota; kingdom Metazoa; phylum Chordata; class Amphibia; order Caudata; family Salamandridae; genus Calotriton; species Calotriton arnoldi. The sequence continues at coordinate 354,044 of CAWUFW010001626.1, read as the reverse complement.
AACAGGACCACATTCTGTCAGAGCCCAATTACTTTTGGAATTCCTTGCTTTGTCACTGATTGTGTTTCTTGTGGTGACTGCACTGCTCAGCTCAGAGTAATCCGGACAACTTATCTCTGCTCCTTTCAGTGCAAGCATTGCAAAACCAATAGGTCTCGCCTCTGTGAGATCTATTGTCTTTGTCAGTGTGGTGTGGCCTGTTATGGTATGGTATGGCCTGGCCTGGCTTTGTATAGCATGGTAAAGTATGTTATTACTTGTCATTGTATAATATGGTATGTCATTTGTAGGAGAGTAGGATCTGCCTCTTATGTTGCCCCCACTTTTGTTCTGATGTTTACACTGGTTTCTGGCTATAGTCAGGCTGGGACCCTGCCAATCAGGGCCCCAGCCTCTCTGTTCTCTCTAAACGACTTGGAGTGCACTCTAGGTGCACTAGTGATTGGATACTGTGGTACCTTATGAGTCCCTAGTATATGGTACCTTAGGTGCCAAGGGCATAGGTACTTCACAGGCCTACCAGGGGCTGAAGCATGTATTATGCCACCCCTGGCAAGCAGACTAAATCTGACACCACAGGTCTGCTACTGCAGCCTGGGTAAGGTGGTGCAAGCACCCCTTACTGTGATATAGGCTACTTATATCACTACATAGATACACACATATAAACCTATAAGTCACTCCTATGGCAGGCCTTATCAATCCTGAAGGCAGAGTGCTTGGTTCCTATGTGAGAGGGTGCCCCTGCATGAGCAGAGCCCCTCTGCAGCATTCGGAGACCCTTCTCTGATGCTGTTTGTAGTGCAGCCTGACCATATACTCTTAAGCGCATTATAAGCTCGCGTTAAATGCTAACTTTGGGATGGCTGCACGGAAACATGTCGTGTTTGGTGTCAAACATCTTGGAATACTACCCCCCCCGCCAGTTCTGGTGGCGGGGGTAGCATTCCACCCTTCTAGAGGGATAGACATGTACCTACTGTGGAAACGCGGTGGAATCCTGAAGAGCCCTGGCATCACAAAATGGATGCCACCAGTCACAGACACTGGGCTGCCCTCCTGCTGATGACCGAAACTCGCAGTGGAGGAAGCCCAACAATAGGTATCCTGTCACAGGAGGGTGTGACCACCTTCCAGACAGGGTTTAGTGTATTGGGGCTGGGTGGGTGCACTCCTAGAGTGCTTTGAAGTCCTGCACTGGGGGAGCAGAAGGCTCCTCTGTGCATATGCCAGTTCAAACCAGCTCAGGGGCTACCTGCCCCTGCTCTGGCACGAAACTGGACAAAGGGAAGTGGGTGTAGCCACCCACTCCCCTGACCCTCCCATAGGTGGGGTCATAGAGCTAGTCCCTCCCTTCCTTTTAGTATAAGAGGGGGAACCTGTGCATTGCAAACTAGATACCCCTGGACGACACTCTGAAGAAGAATCCTGGACCTTCGACGTTCCACTACCTCTGGAAGACTGAAGAATCTCCCTTGGAGTCAAGGAGTGACTCCCCTGCTTGGCAGGCACCAAAAACTACAACAACGGTCACAAACTATGCCGCTCCCACCGGAGCCCGAGGTCCCTGCAGCCCAAGACAAGGATTTCCTGACTTTTCCAAGGCCATCGTGAGTCCCCAGTGAAGCTGAGGCCAGTGGACCCCACGAGTGACGAGGAACCGCAGTCCCTGGGTACCGTGCACTATTGTCGAGTGCAACCCCTTCACGACGTTCTACGAGCCTGTGCTTTGGACCACGTATGGTCCCAGCCTCTAGCAGGAATCCCTCCGAAGATCAGAGGCCTACCCCGTCCCGAGTGACCGTGGGCCCCTGTTGAAGGAATCCTCCTGAGGCGTCTTCGCGATCCCTTGCCAGCCGGCTTGTGGGTCCCCTGAAGACTTTTCTAAAGAACCAAAGGGCTCCCTGGTTGCTCCAGGCCTGCCCTGACTTACCCTTGCTGGGTGAGTTCCCCAGACCTTGCTGGTCTGCACCATTGACTTTTACGCTTTCCATGAGACTTGCTGCTACCAAGGCTTGTTGGCTCCAATCGGGTTGCCGACATGGCAGTCAGCTGCAGACTTTGTGGGACACGCCGAATCCAGCTCCTGGTTGTCGTTGACGCCTCCTGGACCTCATGGCCGAAGAGTCAAGACACCCGTGAATGACCTGAATCTGTCGACGACGGTGGGCATTCATCTTCCTTGCCCCGGGTCACTGCCCAGTTACTTTGAACACTGTCCCCTCTGCTTTCAGGTCTTCCTTCTTCCGAATCCAGGCTTGGATTCCACCGGACACTTCTTCGGACTTCACAAGCAGCAAGTCTTCATTGGCTCCCATTGAAAACGACGCCTCGACCCGACACCAAAGGACACCTATGCACCTGGCTTCCCTGGGTGAGGTAACTCCAGCACTACGGTGCTCCTGTGGGTGTTGGCCCTAGAACTACTTACCCTGTAAGTGACTTGCTTGTAGCTACTCCCAAAGTGCCCTTAAACTCTTAATTTCCAACCGCGACTTGCCCCACTGAAGTCAACGGCGACCCGCGCCTGTGTTCACTCACTGCACGTGTTCCCCGTGGGTCCTTTACTTACCTGCCTTGGGTGGTATTGGTGAGGCCCCAGCACTTCTGAAGGCCCTGGGCCTTGTCTCCCTGCAAGTCGTTGTTCCTAAGTCTCTTTTTTAGTATATGGTCTGGTACGCCCCTAGGGCCCCAGCCATATTTGTGCTTAATTTATTGTGAAACGTTGATTTATGCATATGTTCCTGTCTTCTAATCTCACAAGAGATTAGTAGAGAGTTGTTTAGTAATAAATACATATATATTTGATATATATACCTGTGTGGTGTCGTTTCATTTGGTGATTCAAGAGATTGTGTGGTAAAACAAGCTGCTTTACATTCCTCCAAGACTTAGCCTGAAGGCTGCTCTCCACAGCTACCACTAGGATAGCTTTCTATAAAGGTTGTCTTAAACCTACCTACCATAAGAGTCGAATTGTACTGGTGCAAGGTGTCCACTTTAATTAGTGAACAGCATATACCAGGCCAACTTCTCACATTGGTGGCAGCGTGTGGGATTCCAGCTTGCTATTGTTTTACCAGAAAATCTCTATTTGAATTACTAACTGAAACCCACTATAGGTACTCAAGGTACATATAAAGTCAAGCTTAGTATCAATAAGTTCTACTGAACTTAGAGCTGTGTGCCAAGGGATAGCACACCCTTTCTACAGCTCAAGCTAGTATCAGTAGGCCACAAACTAGTGTAGGTAGTACAACACTGCACAACACTAGAATGTCCTTAAAGGGTGGACCCAGTGGATCCACTCAGCCTCAGTATAAGGACATGGCTTTCTCTGAGTTGAGAACCATGTGTGCTGCAAGGCACCTGAAGCTAGGACAGAGTCCCTCCACACTACACCTGATAGATCTGCTGACAGCAGATGATCTTAGATTAGCTCTAGGAGCTAATGGGTCTGAATCAGTGGGTGGGTCAATTACAGTGTCTGGGTCAGATGATGAACATCTGGATGACCAAGACTCTGTGATTGTAGGGCCAGGTCCCAAGGGGTCTGAACAGGACAGAGGAATTCTCCCTAAGAGAACTGACATAGTGGAGGACAGGCCTAGGTCCCTTTCTAGGGAATCTGAGCACTCCTATCACTCTGGCAGAGAATCTGTCTACCAGAGGAACTCCTACTTCTCAAGAAGAGAGACCTCCTCTGACAGAATGTACAAACTGCTGCAGTATGAGGAAGCAAGGTTTGCCCTCAAAACCAAGCAGTTGGCATTAGATAAGGAAGCCCTGGAGCTCCAGAGAGCTTCTAGAAAAGAGGGGTTAGATCCCCTGGTGGCAGCAACAGTGTCCCTAGAGGCAGAGAATATATTCCAGACCATAGGAACCTGAGCAAGGTTGTTCCTCCCTACCAGAGTGGGGATGATATCCATAAGTGGGTAACAGCTATGGAAAGGGCCTGTAGAGTACAACAGGTCCCCCAAAAGCAGTGGGCAGCAATCTTGTGGCTCTCCTTTTCAGATAAAGGTAGAGACAAGCTCCTCACTGTTAGAGAAGAGGATGCTGATGACTATGAAGTCCTGAAGAGTACAGGTTGAAGTTCAGAGACACCCAGAAGGCACAGACTCAGGAGTGGACTGACTTTGTAGATTGTGCAACCAAGGCTCTGGAGGGTTGGCTGGTTGGCAGTAGGGTTACTGATTTCAAGGGATTGTATAATCTAATGATGAGAGAACAGATCCTTAATAATTGCCAGAACCAGTTGTTACATCAATACCTGGTGGACTCAAATCTGACCTCTCCCGAAGAATTGGGAAAGAAGGCAGACAAGTGGGTCAGAACCCGGGTGAGGCAGAAAACCCAGAACCAAGGGGGTGACACAAAGAAGCAGGATTCTAAGGGCTCTGAGAAAAGTGGGGATAAGTTAAAAGACCAGAAGTCTTCACAAGGGCCCCAAAAATCTGCATCTGGTGGGGAGTCACAATCCAACAAGGGAAAAGGCCAAAAGAAGCCCTGGTGCAAATTCTGTAAACAGAAAAGGCACTGGACTTCTGATTGTAACAAGTCCAAAGACCAAACCACCACCACTCCTGACCCTAAGGCAACTGTTCCCCCTAGTTCAGCTACTGGTGGAGGTGGCACTCAGAATAAGGGTGTAGTAGGGTTGACCCTGGGTTCTGAAGTGGACTCTGGCCTAGTCAGAGTACCCACTCAGGCAATGCTGATTTGTGATGGAGACATGGACATGCCCTTCCTTGTGAGCCCCAGTAATCTGGGCAAATACAAACAGCAGCCTGTAATAAATGGCAAACAGGCTTTGGCATTTAGGGACACAGGTGCTAGTGTCACCATGGTGGCAGAGGATCTTGTGGACCCTGGACAGATCATCCTGGGCAAAATGTACCAGGTGACCAATGCAAGCAATGTCAGGACCAACCATAGCCTGGCAGTTGTGAATTTCTCCTGGGGAGGGGTAACTGGCCTCAAGAAGGTTGTAGTCAGTGCAGACCTCCCTGTAGAATGTCTATTGGGCAATGATCTAGAAACTTCCAGCCTGGTCTGAAGTAGAGTTATGGACTCATGCTAAGATGTTAGGCATCCCTGCAGAGGTATTTGCTGTGACCAGGTCACAGGCCAAAATGCATGACACTGAACCAGCTCTGGATCCTAAAACTATGGACCAGATGCTTCCCAAGAAGAGGAGCAGTAGGGTTAAGGCAGTGCCTTCCCCTCTGTCTCAGATCACTGATTCCCCTCTTAAGGGAGGAGGAGCAGATCCTGAAGAAGGAACTGCCCCAGAGGAACTTGAGCCTGATCAGGTTGAGTTCTTGGGGGCAGGGGGCCCTTCTAGGGAAGATCTGAGTAAGGAGCAACAGTGCTGCCCCTCTCTTGAACCCCTCAGACAGCAGGCTGCTGCTGAGGCTGCTGGGAGTGCTAGTGGGTCCCATAAAGTTTATTGGGATGAGGGACTCCTATATTCTGAGGGTAGAGATCCAGCCCCTGGAGCCACCAGGAGGTTGGTAATACCTCAGAAGTTTAGGGGTTCCTCTTGACCCTAGCACATGATATCCCTTTAGCAGGTCACTTGGGCCAAAACAAGACCTGGGACAGGCTTGTTCCACATTTTCATTGGCCACATATGTCAGAGGACACAAAGGAGTTTTGTCGCTCCTGTGTCACATGCCAAGCCAGTGGCAAGGCAGGTGGCACTACAAAGGCCCCCTGATACCACTACCTGTGGTGGGGGTACCCTTTGAAAGGGTAGGGATTGACATTGTTGGTCCCCTTGACCCTCAAACTGCATCTGGGCACAGATTTATCCTGGTGGTAGTGGATCATGCCACCAGGTACCCAGAGGCAATTCCTCTGAGGACCACCACAGCCCCTGTGGTGGCAAGAGCCCTCATTGGAGTTTTCTCCAGAGTGGGTTTCCCAAAGGAGGTAATCTCTGACAGAGGTACAAACTTCATGTCAGGATATTTGAAAGCAATGTGGAAGGAATGTGGTGTAACTTATAAGTTCACCACCCCTATCACCCACAATGCAATGGGTTGGTTGAACGTTTCAACAAAACCCTGAAGGGAATGATTAAAGGACTCCCAGAGAAGCTTAGGCGGAAATGGGACCTTCTTCTTCCCTGCCTGTTGTTTGCATACAGAGAGGTTCCACAGAAGGGGGTTGGTTACAGCCCATTTGAGCTTCTGTTTGGGCATCCTGTAAGAGGTCCATTATGTTTGGTAAAAGAGGGCTGGGAGTTACCTCTCAAGCCCCCAAACAGGATGTGATGGACTATGTACTTGGTCTCCCGCTCCAGGATGGCCGAATACATGAAAAAGGCAACCAAAACCTGGAGGCCAGCCAAGAATTACAAAAAGCTTGGCATGACCAAAGGCTGTGCTGACTGTGTACCAGCCAGGACAGAAAGTGTGGGTGTTGGAGCCTGTGGCCCCAGCAGCCCTCCAAGACAAGTGGAGTGGCCCCCATACTATAGTTGAGCAAAAGGGAGAAGTCACCTCTCTGGTGAATCTTGGAACTCCCAGGAGCCCCCTGAGGGTGCTCCATGTCAACAGATTAAAGCCATATGTTGACAGGGCTGACATGGGCTTGCTCATGGCAACCGATGAGGACCAGGAGGAGGAGAGTGACCCTCTCCCTGACCTGCTCTCACAGAACCCTGATGATGGGTCAGTAGATGGTGTTGCTTTGGCAAGCAGCCTCACTGACCATCAGCAAACTGAGTGCAGACAAGTTCTGCAACAGTACAGACATATGTTTAGCCTGACCCCTAGTCAGACTACCTGGTGCACCCATGAGGTGGACACTGGAGACAGTCTGCCTGTCAAGAGTAAAATCTACAGGCTACCTGACCATGTCAGGGACTGTATCAGGACTGAAGTCCAGAAAATGTTGGAGTTAGGTGTGATTGAGCCTTCAGATAGCCCTTGGGCTAGCCCAGTAGTCCTAGTACCCAAGCCTCATACCCAGGGTGGTAAGAAAGAAATGAGGTTTTGTGTAGACTACAGAGGCCTCAATGCAGTCACCAGGACTGATGCCTATCCCATACCAAGGGCAGATGAGCTGATTGATACTTTGGCCTCAGCCAAGTATCTAAGTACATTTGACCTAACAGCTGGCTACTGGCAGATCAGGTTAGCTGATGATGCAAAAGCCAAAACAGCATTTTCGACCCCTGGTGGGCACTACCACTTTGTGGTGATGCCCTTTGGATTGAAAAATGCACCTGCCACTTTTCAGAGGTTGGTGAATAAAGTTCTGGCAGGGATGGAAACTTATTGCTCAGCTTATCTAGATGATATTGCTGTCTTTAGTTCCTCCTGGCAGGATCACCTGGTCCACCTCAGAAATGTTTTGGAGGCTCTGCAGAAAGCAGGCCTCACTATCAAGGCCACTAAGTGCCAGATAGGGCAGAGTCAGGTTGTATACCTGGGCCACCTTGTGGGTGGAGGCCAGGTTCAGCCTTTACAGAGTAAAATCCAAACCATAATGGAATGGGTTGCTCCAACCACCCAGACACAGGTGAGAGCCTTCTTAGGCCTGACTGGGTACTATAGGAGGTTTGTGAAGGGATATGGATCTATAGTGACCCCTTGAATGATCTGACCTCAAAGAAAATGCCAAAAAGGTTCAGTGGACAGCTAGCTGTCAGAAGGCATTTGAAGACCTAAAGCAGGCCATGTGCACTGCCCCCATCTTACAGAGTCCAGACTACACCAAAAAGTTCATTGTCCAAACAGATGCTTCTGAGCTGGGTGTGGGAGCTGTACTGTCTCAACTGAATGATGAAGGTCAAGACCAGCCAGTAGCTTTTATTAGCAGAAGGCTGACCCCTAGAGAGAAACGTTGGTCAGCTGTAGAGAGGAGGCCTTTGCTGTGGTGTGGGCCCTGAAGAAGCTGAGGCCATACTTGTTTGGCACTCACTTCATAGTTCAGACTGACCACAAGCCCCTCCTATGGCTTAAACAGATGAAAGGTGAAAACCCAAAACTTTTGAGGTGGTCCATTTCCCTACAGGGGATGGACTATACAGTGGAACATAGGCCTGGGACCCAACATGCCAATGCAGATGGACTCTCAAGGTATTTCCACTTAGAGCACGAAGACTCAACTGGTCAAGGTTAGTTTAGTGTCCCTGCGTTTGGGGGGTTGTGTAGGAGAGTAGGATCTGCCTCTTATGTTGCCCCCACTTTTTTCCTGATGTTTACACTGGTTTCTGGCTATAGTCAGGCTGGGACCCTGCAAATCAGGGCCCCAGCCTCTCTGTTCTCTCTAAACGACTTGGAGTGCACTCTAGGTGCACTAGTGATTGGATACTGTGGTACCTTATGAGTCCCTAGTATATGGTACCTTAGGTGCCAAGGGCATAGGTACTTCACAGGCCTACCAGGGGCTGAAGCATGTATTATGCCACCCCTGGGAAGCAGACTAAATCTGACACCACAGGTCTGCTACTGCAGCCTGGGTAAGGTGGTGCATGCACTCCTTACTGTGATATAGGCTACCTATATCACTACATAGATACACACATATAAACCTATAAGTCACTCCTATGGCAGGCCTTATGAAGGCAGAGTGCTTGGTTCCTATGTGAGAGGGTGCCCCTGCATGAGCAGAGCCCCTCTGCAGCATTCGGAGACCCTTCTCTGATGCTGTTTGTAGTGCAGCCTGACCATATACTCTTAAGCGCATTATAACCTCGCGTTAAATGCTAACTTTGGGATGGCTGCACGGAAACATGTCGTGTTTGGTGTCAAACATCTTGGAATACTACCCCCCCGCCAGTTCTGGCGGCGGGGGTAGCATTCCACCCTTCTAGAGGGATAGACATGTACCTACTGTGGAAACGCGGTGGAATCCTGAAGAGCCCTGGCATCACAAAATGGATGCCACCAGTCACAGACACTGGGCTGCTCTCCTGCTGATGACCGAAACTCGCAGTGGAGGAAGCCCAACAATAGGTATCCTGTCACAGGAGGGTGTGACCACCTTCCAGACAGGGTTTAGTGTATTGAGGCTGGGTGGGTGCACTCCTAGAGTGCTTTGAAGTCCTGCACTGGGGGAGCAGAAGGCTCCTCTGTGCATATGCCAGTTCAAACCAGCTCAGGGGCTACCTGCCCCTGCTCTGGCGCGAAACTGGACAAAGGGAAGTGGGTGTAGCCACCCACTCCCCTGACCCTCCCATAGGTGGGGTCATAGAGCTAGTCCCTCCCTTCCTTTTAGTATAAGAGGGGGAACCTGTGCATTGCAAACTAGATACCCCTGGACGACGCTCTGAAGAAGAATCCTGGACCTTCGACGTTCCACTACCTCTGGAAGACTGAAGAATCTCCCTTGGAGTCAAGGAGTGACTCCCCTGCTTGGCAGGCACCAAAAACTACAACAACGGTCGCAAACTACGCCGCTCCCGCCGGAGCCCGAGGTCCCTGCAGCCCAAGACGAGGATTTCCTGACTTCTCCAAGGCCATTGTGAGTCCCCAGCGAAGCTGAGGCCAGTGGACCCCACGAGTGATGAGGAACCACAGTCCCTGGGTACCGTGCACTATTGTCAAGTGCAACCCCTTCACGACATTCTACGAACCTGTGCTTTGGACCATGTGTGGTCCCAGCCTCTAGCAGGAATCCTTCCAAAGATCAGAGGCCTACCCCATCCCGAGTGACCGTGGGCCCCTGTTGAAGGAATCCTCTTGAGGCGTCTTTGCGATCTCTTGCCAGCCGGCTTGTGGGTCCCCTGAAGACTTTTCTAAAGAACCAAAGGGCTCCCCTGGTTGCTCCAGGCCTGCCCTGACTTACCCTTGCTGGGTGAGTTCCCCAGACCTTGCTGGTCTGCAACATTGACTTTTTACGCTTTCCACAAGACTTGCTGCTACCAAGGCTTGTTGGCTCCAATCAGGTTGCTAACACCGCAGTCAGCTGCAGACTTCATGGGACACGCTGAATCCAGCTCCTGGTTGTCGTCGACGCCTCCTGGACCTCGTGGCTGAAGAGTCAAGACACCCGTGAACGACCTGAATCTGTCGACGACGGTGGGCATTCATCTTCCTTGCCCCGGGTCACTGCCCAGTGACTTTGAACACTGTCCCCTCTGCTTTCAGGTCTTCCTTCTTCCGAATCCAGGCTTGGATTCCACCGGACACTTCTTCGGACTTCACAAGCAGCAAGTCTTCATTGGCTCCCATTGAAAACGACGCCGCAACCCGACACCAAAGGACACCTATGCACCCGGCTTCCCTGGGTGAGGTAACTCCAGCACTACGGTGCTCCTGTGGGTGTTGGCCCTAGAACTACATACCCTGTAAGTGACTTGCTTGTAGCTACTCCCGAAGTACCCTTAAACTCTTAATTTCCAACCGCGACTTGCCCCACTGAAGTCAACGGCGACCCGCGCCTGTGTTCACTCACTGCACGCGTTCCCCGTGGGTCCTTTACTTACCTGCCTTGGGTGGTTTCGTGAGGCCCCAGCACTTCTGAAGGCCCTGGGCCTTGTCTCCCTGCAAGTCGTTGTTCCTAAGTCTCTTTTTTAGTATATGGTCTGGTACGCCCTAGGGCCCCAGCCATATTTGTGCTTAATTTATTGTGAAACGTTGATTTATGCATATGTTCCTGTCTTCTAATCTCACAAGAGATTAGTAGAGAGTTGTTTAGTAATAAATACATATATATTTGATATATATACCTGTGTGGTGTTGTTTCATTTGGTGATTCAAGAGATTGTGTGGTAAAACAAGCTGCTTTACATTCCTCCAAGACTTAGCCTGAAGGCTGCTCTCCACAGCTACCACTAGGATAGCTTTCTATAAAGGTTGTCTTAAACCTACCTACCATAAGAGTCGAATTGTACTGGTGCAAGGTGTCCACTTTAATTAGTGAACAGCATATACCAGGCCAACTTCTCACATCATTCTAAAGTATGTATGGTATTGTATGGCCCGACATTGTATCAGACGGTACGGTCTGTTATTGTATAGTATAATATGGTATATCCTGTCATTGTACAGTACAGTATGGTATGGCCTGTCATTCTATAGTAAGGTATGGTATTTTATATGTTATGGTGTAGCATGACCTGGCCTCTTGTATATTATGGTATGGTATAGTATGGTATGAGTTGTGATTGTATAATATGGTATGGTCTGTCATTGTATGGTATGGTATGGCCTCTTGTTGTATTGTATGGTATGGCTTGTCATCTTATTGTATGGTATGGTCTGTCATTGTATAGTACTGTATGGTATGACCTGTCATATAGTATGGTATGGCCTATCATTGAATAATATGTTATGGTATGATATGGTATGGCCTGTCATTGTATAGTACTGTATGGAATAGTATGGCCTGTAATTGTATAGTATTGTATGGTATGGCCTGTCGTATAGTATGGTATGGTCTATCATTGAATAGTATGGTACGGTATGATATGGTATGGTATAGTATGGTATGATATGGCCTGTCATATGGTATGGCCTGTCATTTCATTTTATGTTATGGTATGTATGTTATGGTATGCTATGTCATGGTATGGGTATAGTATAGTCATGGTATGGTCGTCATTCTAGAGTACGGTATGGTACGATCTGCCTTGTTTGGTATGGTATGATATGGAATAACCTGTTTTTGTTTGGTATGGTATGGTTTAGTATGGCCTGTCATAGTCTGGTATAGTCTGTAATTGTATGCCACGGTATGGTATGGTATGGTATAACCTGTCATTGTATGGTATGGTGTAGCCTGTCACTGTATTGTGTGGTATGGTATGGTATGGTATTGATTGGTATGGCCTGTCAGTGGGGAGGCACACACAAGGAATGAGGATACAGAGATCCAAGTATTAACACTATTAGATTAGTAGTAAATAAACTGCAAACAATGTTGTTTACATTAGTTGGCATAATGTAAGCAATTGTTGTTTATTTTTGTTGGGGTCACCCTGCATGCATGGGACAATGTATATGTTCCTAGTTAGTGTGTTTGTTTCCACTATGTATTTCGTGTCCGATCACGTGAAAGTGAATAATGAAAGGCATTTAAAGGAAATGTTTGCTGGTAAATGAGACATTGTCGCTGTTGCTTCCATGCGATGGTGAGCCTTTATCTTGAAGGATGTGACAAATGAAAATCAAGCACACAGGCATGATAGAATAATGTGTCAAGGGGAGGGGTACATATAAACTCACGCTTACGTCTATTAATGTGACTGCGCGTCTGAAACTTGAAACATGACACCAATGTAAAGCTTTTTTTAAGCGGCTGTTTTAAAAGTAAAGCATGCACACTCAGAATTAAAAGTAACGTTGCACCAGAAAATTATGGCATTCATTTGTACCCTGATTTGATGGTGAAACATTATTTTTAGGTCTCGCGCCTTGCGTTGCAGTGCGCATCACTGCTCGCGCAGCGCGAGACCTCTTGTACGGGCTTTAGAAAGCTAACCACACGCTCGTGCGTGTGGTTAGCTTTCTGAAGCCTGGCATTGGCTGTAGCGTGCGTTTTTTTAAAAAAAACGGCACGCAATTGGGCAAAGGCGGGCGCATGTCCCGCCTTTGCTCCGCCCATTCCCGTCCGTGTCTAGGACGCGCATCAGCGCGCGGCACAGAAACAGGCTCCCTCGGCCCCCCCCTCCTCTGTGGTGCGCGCGCACCACTGGTTTCTTCATTTACTGAGGGTTCAATTGGACTTATGTTATGGAACAAACGCCTCGCGGCGGTGCCAAAAGCCTTCAAAAAGGCAGCTGGCAGGGGTGTGTTGGTGTGAGGCTGAAGACCAGGGACCTCATTGGACGCTCCTCGTGACCCCCACCTGCTCCATAGCCCATTTTTTGGTGTACTTTGCCCCCATCATAAATGTAAAGGGGTGGGGGGCGTGGCTTCGGAGCCTCTGGAGATGGCCGCAGATCGGGAGAGCTCCGTGACGACGTGAGGCACCGGACGGCCTCCAGGTCACATTTTTCGGTAATTGGGCTCCAAACTGTGCCCACATGCATCGGAACTCCGGCTCCAGCGTTTGCCAGCTCTACAAATCATCGGGGTGAGCGTCAAGGCTCTATTTTTGACTTTCTCCCTCAGCCGCGGATGCATCGTTGTTGCGGCCGCCATTTTGAATTTTCAGCCGTTTTTTCCCTATATTGCTGACTGAATGCCTCAAACTCCGTTTTCCTCACAGAACTTTGTTGATATGGCAATTTCTCAACGTTTTTCTTCATCTCTTCACTAAAGTAATTTATCACTGGCGGTGGTAAAATGCACTGTATGATATTGGGCTTAGAATATGTAATTATTCTTTTATCCTCAACAACTCATATCTTGTGTTCTTTACAATCATTGCTGCAGTCAGTCTTTCATATTTAGACCTGTATTGCTACAATATTTTCAAAGAAATCTCTTTTTGTACGATATTTCATGGCGAAACCACGTTCCATTCGCAATAGTGCTCAACCCAATAATTTTACTTCATTGGAAGAATACAATCATTTCAGTATTTTACAAGAAAATATGGAAGAGGTAATTTCTGGTCCTTCGATATCAAATGGCTCTGTGCCCAATACTCCTCGATCCAACACCAAACCGGGTTCTAAAATACCCTCCGCCTCAACTGCTACACCAGGCAAACGAATCAAGAAGGACCCACCTTCTCCTACTGCTCCTCCTTCTTCAATCTCCATGGAGTTACTTCTTGAGGAAATTCGTGCTCTTAAACCTCACATGGAGGAAACCAACATACGCCTGCAGAATCTTGAAGATAATTGGGTACATACTGAACAAAGAGTTGAACATTTAGAGAAAAGAATTGACTCTGTTCAAGCTATCACAGACCAAGTTCCGTCCATGAATAAAGAGTTAATTTCTCTTAAACAACAGATAGAAAATTTGGAAAACTGCAATAGGCGTAATAATTTACACATTTATGGCCTTATGGAAGGTCTCGAAGGTTCCAATCCTCTCTCCTTTTTTCAATCCTTTTTACCCACTCTTCTTGCCTTCTCAGATTCCCCACCATTGAATATTCAGCGAGCTCATCGATTGGGCCAGGGTCTTCGCTCCTCATCCTCTTCTTCAACGAAACCTAGAGGTGTTATTTTATACTTTCTGGAGTACACTGATCTACTCAAAGTCCTTCAGGCCGCCAGACAGAAAGGAAAAATTTCTTGGAATGGCTCTAACCTTTTCTTCGCTCAAGACTATGCCAAAGCCACTGCAGATCGACGGAAGCAATTCCTGGACATGAGACCAGCCCTTCGTAACCTGAACGCTAGATATGGCTTGTTTCACCCTTGCCTTTTCAAAGTGACGTACAACAATAAAAACAACATCTTATGAAGATCCTGCTCGTCTTCAACATTTTTTGAACACTTGCAAAGGCGAATCTATGGACATTCCTCGATCCTCAATGGCTTGACTGTTTCAGTAATACCTGTCGTTGTTTATACCTTGTTCTCTTCCTGACGTGTCTTTTGTAGTTCCGTCATGTCTCTGGTTGATAATTTCTTTATTTTTCTCCAACAGGTGCGGTTTTGTGATCCCTTGATTTATGTTTCCCTCATTATACCTGGATGGTGTCCCCCCTTGCCGTCGTCGCTTTGGAGTCTCTCGTTTTGACGTGCAGTCTCCCCTATGTGGCTTCACCAACCCCGTTTTATCGTACGTTTGTGGTATGCCTTTTTGTTATCTCCTTTTCAATATCAACTGTTTGTCTTGTATTGTATTCCTGTTCTTTGTTATGTTCTTCCTTTTTCCCTATCTCTTCCTCTTCTTCTCCTCTCTCTTTATCTCCCAAATTCCCTTTCCTACTCCAATTACTGGTCATTTTTCTATTTCTCTGATTTATCTCATTCTTTATCACATTTTCACTCCCTTTCTTCCTCCACATTTCTCTTCCTCTACATTCCTCCTTTCTCTATGATATTTTCTCCAGTTAATATTTTGACATGTGATACATTGCTATATACACATACTTAAGAATGTTTATATTACAAATTTTGGAATTTAATATTCAATTTTAGATGTCGTTAAATATTATATCTTGGAATGTTAAAGGTTTGGGCTCTCCCATTAAACGACAGCGAGTTTTATCACATATTGCAGGCCTAAAAGGGGATATTGCTCTATTGCAAGAAATTCATGTAACAGATACTAAGATAATCAAATTACGTCGTCATTGGGTGGGCCATGTTTTTGCATCACCGGGTTCAGGGAAACGTAATGGGGTTGCTATTCTCTGCCATAAACGTTTAAATGTCCAGCTCATACGTCAAGATAAGGATTCTGAAGGTAGATGGGTTTCAGTATCTTTATTGATTAACAAGATTCCTTTAACCATTTTTAATGTATACGCCCCACTAATCATGATAAATTGTTTTGGCCTCAAATTCTTTCCTCTTTGATGCAATGTACTGATGATTATTTAATTTTTGGTGGTGATTGTAACATGGTTATGGATCCTTTTATAGATAGACGGTCTACCTCTAGATTCTCACCTTCTTCCATGCATACTCAATTTACCTCCACTATATCTCAAAGGTCTCTTGTAGATTCTTGGAGATTATGCCATCCTACTTTACAAGAATACACTTATTATTCCCCTGCTCACTCCTCCCAATCCCGAATTGATTACCTTTTTATTTCCAAAGCCCTAACTCAGCACATTTCCGAATCTGACATAGGCTCTATTTTAATCTCTGATCATGCCCCAGTTTCTTTAAGTTTAGATTTACTTCCTCCCATTAAAGGTGCTAAACGATGGAGATCCAATAATTCTCTCCTATTAGATTCTAAATTTACATCAGCCTTTCTCGATTTTGCAACAATATTTTTTGCAGAAAATGAGTCCCCTCAGTCATCCCCTCAACTTATTTGGGATACCTTTAAAGCTGCCTCTAGAGACTTCATTATTTCGTTTGTAACCCAAAACGACGTACATCTTCCCACTCCATACAATTACTTAATGCACAAATTAAAAATTGGAACACTATTATTATTTAACAAAGAGCCAATCTGATTTAAATGAACTTATTAAAGCTAAATTCACTTTTAATAAACTTTCTACTGAGTCTGCCAACCTGTACCTCCTTAAGTCTAGTGCTAAATACTATTGCGCACAAAATAAATCTGGCAACGTTCTGGCCAATTATCTTAAGATTAAAAAGGAACGTACTAAAATTGAATCTATCGTAAACCCAGCCAATAAGACAGTCCATAAAGACGAAGATATTCTATTTGAATTCACTAATTTTTACCAAAAGCTTTATACACCTGAATTTCCCCCTCAACCGACTGATATTTTGCAATATTTATCTTCCATTCCCCCACCTTCATCTCCAGATGTAGTTTTTTCATCCTTAGAAGCTGACATACAAACTGAGGACATTCTTAAAGCCATTCACGTACTCAAAAAAGGGAAAGCTCCTGGGCCTGACGGCTTTACAATAGAATTTTACACACATTTTTCTAGTCTCCTCATTCCCAAACTACATCAATTATTTCTATTCTTTATAGAGTCCCAGAAATCTGAAGGTTCTTTTCAAGAAGCTTTGATCTGTCTTCTCCCTAAAGAAAATAAAGACCACACAATGTGCAAGAATTATAGACCCATTTCTTTAATAAATTTAGATTATAAGATTTTTGCAAAAATTCTTGCTCTCCGCTTAGACAATATTTTACCACAGTTAATTGGCAGAGAACAATGTGGTTTTATAAAAGGCCGCCACCTATCTGATAATACTCGACTCTTTTTCAATGTCCTTAGTAAATCCCAATCCCATAAACAATCATTAGCAGCTATTGCACTAGATGCTGAAAAAGCATTTGATAGAGTCAACTGGCAATTTATTTTTTCAACACTTGTTTGGTTTGGTTTGGCCCCAAATTTCTTTCTTATGTCTCGCTACTCTATTCTTTTCCTAGATCCTTTATCCTAGCTAATGGTCAGGTATCTTCTTCTTTTCCTCTACACAGAGGGGTTAGGCAAGGTTGCCCACTATCTCCCTTATTATTTATTTTGGCATTAGAACCCTTTCTAACAAAAATTAGTCTGAATAAAGACATTACCGGTTTTCCATACGGAGATAAACAACTAAAAATCTCAGCATATGCAGATGATATTCTTTTATTTATTTCCAACCCCCAAACCTCTGTACCGACTTTTCTTTCGGAAATCTCGGATTTTGCGTTAGTTTCAGGGTACAAACTCAATGTGGATAAATGTGAAATTCCTCCTCTAAACAAACATTGTTTCCATGCTGACTTCTTGGCTTCCTCCTTTCACTGGAGCCCAACTAAGATCAAATACTTAGGCTTATGGTTCACACCTTCCATTAAAGATACTGTAGCATTAAATTTAAAAAACTTGCAATCAACTTTAACCAACTCCACGACACGTTGGCATCCCTTATTCTTATCCTGGTGGGGTAGATTGGATTCTATAAAAATGATGCTAGTCCCAATCATTTTATTTTTCTTATCTAATCTCCCAATCAATATCCCCAAATCTTGTTATAAAAATATCTACAGTATTTTATCAAAATTTTTATGGCAAAACAAAAAAGCTAGGATGTCTTTCTCCAAACTTAAACAACCTAAGCATATGGGTGGAGTCAACTTTCCTGATTTTTCTTCATATCACACTTCATTTTTCTTAAACATTCTTGTTCTCTGATATCTGAAAATATGACTAACTCTAATTCTCAACCTTTGTGGGTAGAAATTGAAACTTCTTTCTTCCACCCCTTCACCTTTGAAGAGTTTGTTTCTATTTCTTATACTCCAACAAGATGGTCTCTCCCCATGCTTAAGAATATCCGTAAAATATTTCAACCTCTCATATTAAATGGACTTGATGATCGTACCCGTTTTTTACAATCTCCAATTTGGTATAATAAATATATTAAAATTAAAAATAGAACTCTTTTTGGAAAGATTGGTTAAACCTCGGGCTTAAATGGACTCATCAACTTTTTCAGGGTGATATCTGTATCCCCTTTTCTACACTTCAATCCCACTTTTCTTTACCTCTCCACTTTTATTCCAAATATATAATGCTGACTACAGCCGCTCAAACTGCCTATGACGCGTTCTCACCCTCCTCTTCATTTACTAATCCCTTTCCTACCACACTCTCATTTTTACTTACCTCTCCTTCTGCGTCCCAAATCTATAAGAAATTAAGAGATACCTCTGTCACTCGTGATAAATCTAAAGTAGAATGTAACTGGGAGTCTGATTTAGGTGAATCTTTTCCTATTTTAATATGGAACAAAATTTGGACAAAAATAAGGAAGTCTTCTAGAGCACCTAACACTACACAGACTTTATTTTTCATATATAATAGACTTCTGATAACTCCAGCTAAAGTACATCACATAGATCCTAATATCCCCTCTACCTGTTGGTCTTGCTTGTCTCCTGTAGCAGATCTTAAACATATGTTATTTACGTGCCCGTCTATTCATGATTTTTGGACCAAAGTGTGGCAACAGATTAATAAAATTTTTCTTACTCATATCCCTTTTTCTTTTTACATATTTTCTAGGTAGCATCTCAGAGGTATGGTCCTCCTCCAATTTTAACGTTTCCATTATTGATCTACTTATTGCTGTAGCATTTCAACAAATCACCAAGTCATGGAAAAATGCCTCAAATGTTTCATTTCAAGCATGGTGGGATGGAGTTTGTTATAACCATAGATTGGATAGGGCTTACGTTCACCCAATTGCACTTGCTATCAAACGAGATTTACTATGGTTACCTATTACTAATTTCTTAAACACGTCTGCAAAATCTTTACCCCTACATAACCCTAGCAATGAAGAAGTACCCAAACCTCCTTGAAGTTAACGGTTAATAATTGTTGTATCATTTGTTTTATATCTTAAATATACCATAAGTTACTAATATAGATCATTATTGTTACTCAATTGCTTTGTTTTAAATATAAGACCAGTTTTACCAGATAATGCTTCCTTCTCCCCCCTTCCTCCCTTCCTTCCTTCATCTCCTTTTTCCCCCTGTATGAAATTTTTGCATTCTATCTTGTTTATATACTGTATCTTACTGCTGTTACATCTTATATTTATATTCAATAAATTCTCTTTTAAAACTTAAAAAAAATAAATGTAAAGGGGTACAACTTTGCAGGCGTTAAACATATCCTAGCAAACCGGGGCGGGCCCGTCCTTCCCGTATTCAGATGTCACCCCTGGCACATCGGTAGCGCCCTGGCACGATGTTTTCTTAGAAGCCGCGCCCCGAGGTCATTTAATTAGCAGTGTGCGCTATATCTCCCGGCACTGAAGTAGTTTCACGCCCCGGGAAGGAGCACTCCCTGCGGGTTAGTGGGAGAGCGCCTTTCACATGTTCAAATCCGGGGAGACAAAGAGCTTTTGTTAGTTTACTCTGGGAGAATCCATGCCCCCACTCACCCCGGGGGGCGTGGCACGTTAGCGAACCCGGGGTGCCACGCCCCCCTGTCTTTACCTCGCCCTCCTCACGCACCTTACCGATCTACCTCCGAGACACTACATTCTGCTGAAATACCTTCATTTGTGTGGTTAACAGTGTGCACAATTCACATACCTCTGTCAGTGATTTTGTTATATCTTTAACGCACATGTAATTTGCTGGTTGTGTCTCTAAAGTCACTATTTTATTACACTAGGAAGGTGCTTTTAAATTAATGTGTTCGGTCCATTTTTCTAGCAGTAGCAAAGAAATGTTTCATATTAGTTTACATCGTTCTGAACTATTTAAGCTTGATGGCGACTGCGTCTGCTCGGTTTCCTTTTGGGGAAAAAAGGTGATGCAAATGTTACATGTATTTACCTCTGTGATGTGGCCCGAGTTGTGTCTTTGACTGTGCAGTTGTTCCCCAATGGTGTGTGACTGGCTTTAGTTGGGTGAGCAGGTAATGTTGCGGGCTCCCATGAATATGAAGAGTGGTGGCGCTGTGTGATCGTGAGCAGATAGCTGTACAGTGTGGGATGCCGGCTCGCTCGAGGGGGGTAGGGAGGGCTGGGTTTGGGGGCTTGAGTGGAGACGTGTCTGACACACTCCTTCTCCCTTCCCAGGAGCAGGCATGTTTTGGGATGAAGGTCAGACTGGCCTATGGAATTATGCATTTCCAAGGCTGCAGCTTTTTTCCGCATAGTTATGGAATTGCCGCACAATCCCTCATCTTCTGCACAATCTTCAGATTTTAACAAAAAAATTGTATAAATCTCAAACGGATCAAAAGTTACTAACACCGTGGCCACGTGTGTTTGCATGCAGCGGAAGGCCATTCACAAAGTTTAACTGGTCATCTTTCATTTGCTTATTTCTGTATTTGGATGTTAATCTGATACTAATGAGGGGAAATCTATGCCCAGATAGTATTACTATATGTAAAAATGACAAAATAATGAAGTATTGCTATCAAAAAATGTGCTGCATTAAGCACCTTAATTTGGCGTTTCTTGCCACATAATTTAATAACCTGCCGCATAATCTGGTGCTTTCCTGTTGCATAAATCCAGTGGCCCCGTCTATAGTTTAATCAGGCAGTGCCTGATAGGCTGATCTGACAGGTCGGTGTGTGGGGTGTTTTTTGTGCCTTTGTGGACCTTTGGTGTGGTCGACTGGGCTGGTTTTTACTGTAAATTTCCCTAATATTAAAACAAACATTGCCTGCAGTAAGCTAAAATCCTTGCTGTCTTCCATTGCTGGCTAAACACATATACAGCAGGCCTTTAGAAATTCAACACTGCCCCAATTTGCAAATATGGGCCACTCTTTTAGCTATTTAATTCGCTAATGGGGCCACTTTTACTTTGGTGCCCTTGTCTATTTTCTGTCTTGTTGGTGATAGGGTGGACATTCTCTCTCTCTCCAGAGCCTGTCTGTCTTGACTTGGGCTGGCAGTGATTGGGTCTGCCCGGGTTCCGCTAGCAGACTTTGAGGCGCTGGCGGGACAGATGGATCCCATGTGGGCTGGTATTTGGGGGTGAGACATGGGGTGTGGCACTGTTCTCTGGTGGCACTGTTCTCTGGCTCCTCGGGGAGCCAGTTTGGGTGCCCTCTGCACTGGGACATGATTATTTACTCTAGTATATCTCAATTAATTCTTTATTCTCAATACTCTAGTATATGTTCTACCTTCTGTGGTCTGTCAGGGCGCCATAACGATGCAGAAGTCTACATTGTTGCCCTAGACCACTTTGCCATTGAGTAGCTCAGCTCGCATTGGGCTCTGGGGCTACCTATGTGGGGCGGTCCCCTGAAATGTTTTGTATTGTAGGGTTATTTTTATAGCGATTTCCACACACTTCATGCATCATTTATATAGCGCTTTTTATCCCGTGGGAGGCAGCGGAATCTCTGAAGTGCTTTGCCTTCCCTCCCATTAGTTGCTGGGTTGAAAGAGTGTTGGTTGCAGTTTGCAAATGGAAAAATCTGGCCATTGAACGTTGCCTGTGGGTAATTGCTGCACTATCCAGGTAGACGCCTAGGCAAGGCCACTGGAATTATGTGATTCTGCAGCCACAGCTTTTTTTTTGCATAAGTATGTAGTTGCCACATAATCCGTCATCTTCTGCATAATTTGCAGATTTTAACAAACAAATTTTGTTTCTAGCTCAAAGGGATCAAAAGTTACTAAATACGTATCAACATGTGTTTGAGCGCAGTGGAAGGCCCTTTTGTAAAGGTTAACTGGTCATCTTTCAGTTGCTTATTTCTGTATTTGTTTGTTAAACTGGTACTCTTGAGGTGAAATCTTTTCCCAGACAGTATTACCATTGGTAATAATGATGATAAAATAATGAAGTAATACTATCAAAAAACGGAGCTGCCTTATGCTGCATAGTTTGCTTTTCTTGCCACATAATTTAGTCAATCCTACTGCATAATTTGGTGCTCCACTGCCACACAATTCCAGTTGCACTGCTCATAGGTTTCTCACGAAGAGTTTGGCATGACCGAAGGTGGAGGTTGGCATAGAGAAGATGAGATACTCCGAGTAGGGCCCAGGAGCCACTTGTGGCCCCCTCATGACCTTTACATGTGGCCCCCTCATTACCTTTACATGTGGCCCCCTGGCCAACAACAGCACTCGGCTGCTGTTTACTTGACTGGCACTAACTTTCAGAAAGATGCTAAATAAACAAGCAAGTATTTATTTACAGGTTAACTGAAGCTAAAGAAAGGAAATGACTGAGTTGTCCTGCACCACTTAACCTTAGAATCAGCTTCATTTTTAAAGAGGTTTTGAACCAAACCTGTAAAAATATGAAAAAGTCTCTTCAAAATTGAAATTAACGTGCAGAAGCGTTTCACCTCAGTATATCATGTAATATGAGTCCATTGAAAAATATATTTTTTAAAAGTGATATTTTAAAACATGAATTTTGAAATATTTCTGCTTCCCTCCCCCAGCACCATTGCCAATAGTGAACTAAAAAACAAGTTGATCAATCAATCAGGGTTTTGTAAAGCGCGCTACTCACCTGTGAGGGTCTCAAGGCGCTGAGGGGGGGGGGGGTTGTCAGCAGATCCGTCCAAGTCGATTATCGTGTGCCCCCTCTGGGTGGCCTGGGTTGCTATTATACATGGACTATGTTATAGGTTATGAAATGAAACACAGGAGAAGGTTGTGTACAGGTCACATCCTGTATTTCGAGGTGCCCTTATACGGATAATGAAGAAAACTGAGGTAAAGAGAAATTAAAGAATTGCCTAGGATCACACAATTTGTTCATGAGAGGAAGCCGGGATTGAGCCCAGGTTTTCTGCTTTCACATTGTGCATTTCAATCACTAGATGTGCACGCTTCGCTTCCCTTACGTCCAAGTTACATCCACATCCCCAAGCAGGGCTTTAAGTGGGCCGGGTCTGTCCGGGTCTGAGCACCGGCAGTTTTTTTTGGGGCCCTCGAAACGGGTCTCTATCGGGCTCTATTTTCGCGGCTGGCAAAGGTAGTCCTTTCTTTTTTTTTTTCTTTTCTGGACTGCAGTGAGAGCTCAGTTTCCTCACTGAGTAGTGGAGGTCACGGCATGACGTCCACGGCACGACGGCATGACGTCATGCCAGGTGAGCGTTGTTGGAGGAAGGGAAACCCTTTAAGAGAGCCATTTTCTCTTAGGATTTCCCTTCTCTTTTTCAGCGCAGGAGCAACGTCGTGGTGGTGCCAGCGTGGGACCTTCGTCACCTTCTCTTTTTCCAGCGCAGGAGCAACGTCGTGGTGGTGCCAGCGTGGGACCTTCTCTTTTCCAGCGCAGGAGCAACGTCGTCGTGGTGCCAGCGTGGGATGATGAAAACCGAGACTTTTAGAAACAGGTATTACCTTCTCTTTCCTGCTTTCGTTTATTTGCTCCCCTGTGAAATGGATCCAAAAAAGAAAAACACTTTTGCTGGAAATGTCCTCTTTTTCTGACTTTTTTCAATTTCTAAGTGCAGCCTCGGGGTGGAGAGAACTAAAACATTCAAAATATGAAAAGTAACTAGCTAAAGCAAGACAGAGTGGTTGCAAGGTGGCCAGATGGATTTATTCACACCTAAACACATTAGCGCCACTTTACAGTGTTTGCCAGTAAAGCGCTACTTTTGTTTTCTCGTCTCTCTTTGAACAACATTGTTTTCCCTTGGTGGGAAAGTGCACTATTCCTGGAGGTACTGAAATACCTACTTGATGGGTGAATTGGAAAACAAAATGTGTACAGCGGATGTGTGTTCACGAATGTGGTCTTTTTAAACCATACTGCTTACGTTTTGTAAGGATATAAGCAATGGGCATTGAAACGGGTCCCTTCTGGGACCTGTAGTCATGTCCTTAACTTGTCAGGCAAAAGCACTAACTAATTTCTGAATAATGAGAGTAAAAAGAAAAAGGTAACCATGTTGTTCCTGCTTACATTTCATGTGCTTTACTTAATCATGCATTCTCTATGAGTGTTTGCTTTTTCTAGGATGTTAATTTTATTTTAGGCAGCATATTGCTCTTGTCTAGTGCGCAATTTGAATTGAGTCACATCCAGGTGTTTATAGCGGGTCAGTGCAGTGCAAGTTTCTCTCAGTGGGGCAGTATGGTGTTCAGTGGGGGAGAGGATGTGGCACTATGGTCAGAGCTGCTGAATTTGGAACTGGGGAACCAGGTTCAGCCTTCATGACCAGTCCACCAGACCACTCCCCCTGAGGGAGCACATTCCCATGCTAGACCGTAGAAGGCCCCGCAAGATCTTAAAAGCCCTGGTAACTTAGCACCAGCAGGTGGACCCTAGCAGTGGCATGTGTGGGTTAACCTTGAAGGCCTGTCCGCCACAATTTATTCTGAAGTTCACCTCCAGTCTTGCAGGCAGGCCTATGAAGCAGCACACCATAGAGTGACAGTGACTCTGTCACTGAGGTCAAAGGACCCTTGAGCAGGGTGGCTCTAGGGCAGTGCGACCGCACCAGGCGCTGACCACCCGCGATCCGTGCAGCTAACAGCAGTGGGGCAGAGGGTCGGGTAAGGGGGATTTCAAGGGACGATGCCGAGGGAAAATTAAATAATTAATTTTCCTTCAGCATCATCCCTCGAAACCCCCTTACCCGGCCCCACCGCTGTTACCTGCACGGACCGCGGGTGCCACTGACTTCAGGTGGGGGCGTCGTGTTTGCAAGTATAATATGGTTTTAAAAGCACTTGCTGTCTCCTTCCTGGCCTCCAACAATTTTCGGCAACAATAAAAATGTCATGATAACTCCAGGGATTAATGTTCTTAGTAGAGAGAGATGGTGTTTTGTCTAGTGGACGTTTTGACTCATAGAAAGGAAGCGTAGAGGGTTAATGTGCCCACTGCTAAGAACATGTACCATGCAGATCACAAAGTGCACATAATGTAAATAGGTCAGTGGGTTACTGCTTTTGTCAGAGAGACCCTATTGTTACTTGCAGTTAATAAGTTAAAATCCTAACATAGAACAGTGAGCTATTAACTGTCATGTAAGAGCTGCATGCAAACTGCAAGGTATAAATTAGAGCATTATGTTTTTTCCACAGTCTTTGATTATCCTAATGTTGCAAAAAGGGTTCATTTGGGTAGAAATCAATTCTGATTATTAAAGAGAACCCCCAACCATGGTATTACGTTTTAAATTCTGAGTTTGTGTTTCTCCAGACCAATCACTATTAAACTATGCTGCCTACTAGTATGGTTGTCATGTGACTCCTACACCTTATAGTCCTTTGTCTTATGTAACATTTCCTATACAGAGATTTACACACATATATTACACTGAGATAAGCAATCATACGTGATGTAAAGTGCTCTGACACCCTATACTGCTATTAGTGGTGCTGTAAATTTTCTGATACTTTATTATTTTGACATTTTTACACATGCTAACAGTATCCGCAAAGATTTTTCCTTATTAGTACCAGTGGAACATACAAGTGCAGCAGTGAGAAAGTTGACCAGTCAACCTTTGCAATGGGCCATCTACTTTGCAGCAACACAAGTCACATTTTTTTGTAACTTTTGATCCGTTTGAGCTATAAACAATTTATTAGTTTAAATCATCAGATTATGCAGCAGATGATGTATTATGTGGCAAATATGGCAGAGCCATAATTATGTGGAAAACATTTGCAAACTAGGATATTTTGCCATTCATGTTTGAACTGCTCTTGTGGAAAAAGGGTGGGGAAGTGCTGATGACAGAAACTCCATGGCTGGGAGACAAATGGCTTGCGATTCCACTTTTAAGGATATTTGGGACATTCTGTGATTGGAAACGTATCCCACTTTGTGAATGTATTTTAATGTCAATAACTCATATTAAACCTTAAATAAACATGTGTATCTATTGGTTAAATTAAATAACGTAATAAGCTGTAACTGGTTAGTCAAATGGGAAACAAATACTAAAAATTGGGATATTTTGCTCTTTCTGCCACACCTCTGACTCCGCCGAGAAACCCCAGCAAAATAGACACAGTGAATATCTTCAAGGGTTTTGGGGAATCCTGCAATAGATTTCTAAGTAATGTAAATAATTTTTACATGTTTTTTAAAGTGTTTGGTATTTTTATGGCTTATACTTAATAAATATACCTTTTTGCCTATTTTATTATCCTTTGCTGGATGCGACTTCATGATTTTCTTAAGCACACAATGCTAGTTATCTTGATTTAGACCACGCCCCTACTTGGATAGGCCACACCCCTTGAAGAGATTTGCCACGCCCCTTTTAGAGCACCCCCAGTTTTTTTTTCCCACTTAAAGCCCTGTCCCCAAGCAAAATGTTTGCAAGTACCCGTGGCTTAGAGTGAGAGGCAGCAGCTGGGGACAGGGCTCTCAGGCTGGCACTCTTTAAAGAACCGGGGTGCCCTGGCATCACATAGTACCGGGAAGTGATAGGGCAGGCCGTGACTAACTTTGTGTGTTTTATACTGCAAGGTGTCTCTCCACAGGAGCGTGTCGTCCACCCATCCCAGATGCACCCTTTCACCTCCTGTCACTTACACTCTCCACCCCTATTTCCGAGGGGTCTCTCCTCCTCCACCGTGGGGTGTCACGCCACAGACGTGACACACTAATTTTCTCCCCTGTGGATGCTGACACGGAGCAGTGTGCCCGGCGTGAGTAGTTTGCGCTCTTACCGTTTTGTTTAAAGCGAGCTTTCACTTTCGTTTGCTTTATGGGCCCGTAAAGGGTTGCTTGGAAAACTGCCCAGTTTTACGCATTCAAGTTTCCGGCTCCCTCCACCCGTGCCACCCTAACGCGTGTGAACAGGTGTTGTGTTTTCAGAGCCCGACCCGTGAAATCTCTGCCTCCCCTTACCGCCACACCATAAATAAACCCCACAACGAGAAGACGGGACATCGATTCTGTTTGGAGGGGGGCACTAGACCGCTAAGGTTAGGAATTAATAACAAGCCCTTTTATGGGGGCAAAATAAAGCGCATTGAAGTCGGGCCTATGAGGTTTTAGGCCGCTGTTCTTAGGCCGGAAGATCTTACCTACTGAAATTTTTCTGCATTGCGAGTTGTGTGTGGCCTGAGAGAACCCCCCTTCTTTTTACAGCCCACCCTCATGTTGTGTTAAACGCGCCCCTCCCCCAATCATTTGATCTGAGCTTGTCTTGCTGTACATGGACATAAAAGGCCGCCAAGTTTTAAGTTTTGAAGTAGTAGAGAACGTTCTCGAGTGTAGCGCCATTCCCCACTGAACTCTGCGAGGCACATCATTATATTCTCGTCCAGGTTTCCTCTTCTGTGGGGGCGGGGAGGCGCTGGGATGTTACCCGCCCGCTCCAGGCGCTTCCTGCTCCCTGTCTATTTAAGCGCTTGGTCTGCTGCTGCCTTTAAGTGTTTTGTAGTATTCTACACCTTTGTCCATTCTTGTCCTTCTCCTCTTTCATCACATGCAATGCCTCTAGAATGTTACAGTGTGATGATGCTCAGCGGAATGTTGGGTGTCTCTCAAGAAAGGCACAGTTGAGATGGGCTGAGCTGCCTGCTGGCTGCTCCTGGTGGGGCTTGTACATTATTACTCCTGGACTCAACTACTTATCTTCAATAAACCAACCTGAAACTTCTCAACGTGTCCGGCTTCATTACTACATTTTATTGGCGACGAGTTACCTCAAAGAACCTGCGTGTGTACCTTTCAAGACCTCCATCTTCAAGTGTGGAGCATCTGGTAACCTCCTATCAAGCTGAAGCTACTCCTGCAACTACAGCTGCAAATCATCAACTTTCTGGCACACATTAGCCCCACCAGTGACCTCTACATCGGTCGCCCTCTACGCTACAGTGCCAGTTCCTGTCTCAACTGCAGCTCAAGTCTCTGTATGCTGTGCCTACAGCATCTGTTCAACTGCAGCTCTAATCACTTCCTGCTGTTCCTACAGCGTCTCAACAGCCTTCATATGGGCATTTGGAAAAAGATCCTCTGGATTTTGCTGAAGATCCTACGCCACTACAAACTCAGTCTCATGAAGCAAAGTTCAAGTCTTTCCTTTGTGTGGGATTTTGATGTGTGAACATTACATCAGCGCTCCTTCGTGCCAGCACTGCACCGGTGTTAACTCTATTTGTGCCAGCTTACTTTCAACTACTGACGTTCGTCTATACTTTCATTGCCACGTTTTCCTGCCTGCTGCATGTGAGGATCGACATGGTGAGCAAAGTGCTGTAAACATTTTGTTTTAATGTGTTTTTGCCTTCCCTTCTACAAGGCCTGTAAAAATCGACAGTTGCGCTTTGTTTTAAAATTCAAAAACGGCTCGCGCACTTTACCTTGTACATGGTGTCGCGCGGAGCCGCTCCACAGCTTTTCATGACGTCCTCGATCTTTGCTGGTTTTCAGAGCTGCCTTTGGACGTTTTTCAGCAGGAGCGCGCCGTGAACCTCTCGGCGTGCGTCTCCTGAGCGTGCCGCCATCTTCAGGTTGGAGACACCAGCCACTCTTTCCTGTTTCCTATGGGTCCAGCAATTTGCATTGCCAACCACGCTCCGCTTGACAATAAAGCTCAATTTCCCACGCTCTTTCCCACGTGCATTCTTTAAAATCATGATTCAAGTAAGCCGCTGTGTGTACAGCTCTTTACCTTATTTCCTGTGTCCAGTGAGGACTGAGGTGATCTTTGTGACGTCTTCCCTTCGTTGGGTCGCCTTCGTTTCAGTGGTGTCTTTGCCTCCCATGTTTGCTGGGTGACGCTTGGTGACATGGATGCGCCGTCGCGCCATTTTGATGTTCTTCTTTCTCATTTCCATTTGCCAACCACCCTATTTTGCCAACCACGTTCTACGTGTCTACACAGATGGGCGAGGTGCGGAGCATAGGAGTGTTACTGACGCACAACGTGGTTTCTGTCAATTACAAGATTTGTCCTCTGCCTCATATATCACTCTACGTACAGTGGACTTATGGCACCAGTTCGAGTTCAAGTAGTCAGTTGAGTTTGCACTTTCCTGGGAAACCAGTTTTCCAGATTGCCTACGGACTTCTGCCCTTCCTCTGGGTCGACTCTTCTTCAACTATCTACGTCGACGTCACATGCTGTTTTCTTCTACTGCTCCAATCGTCGAGTCTAGCGCAAGAACATGGTGAGAATGTCACCTCTGGGATTCTTGTCGATATACCCCGCAACGTTATGCGAGTCAAAGAACAATCCAAGTGATATGTAGGGGAATGCTAATATTTGTGTTACTGTTTTCTCAATCGTATTCTTTTGTAAGTTTGCATGTGTGTATTTACGCCTTAACTCAATCGTGTGCATTTTTTTTTGCACCTCAGTTACACGCTTTCAATGGTCAATTATTCTACTTTCATGCTCTCAAGAATTCGAATACTCAGTAATTTCAATGTATGTGCATGTCATAGTCCTAATACTGTGTGATCCAGCTCAGTGGGGTACAGACATGGACCCTATTTACTCGTTCTCAATAGTTCAATTTCTCTATTTCAATTTGTGCAGGATTCCTTAGTGGGATTGCACTATTCAATTTTTCTATTTCTCAATTTCAATTTGTGGATGTCAAGTGATTTCTGCTTGAGGTTGCCCAGGTTGCACTTGCATGCGTGCACTACTCCCTCGAGGGATTGCATGTTTCAATATTTGCCAATTTGAGAACACTCGTCAAATCACCTCTGCACGAGGTTGTCCAGAGTGTGTGTTCTTAATAGTCTCAATTTCAATTTTACAGTACTCCCTAGCTAGTATTACAGTTCAATCTATTTTTAAGTCTATTGTATGAGTTTTTTTCTTTTCTAGTCAAGTTGTTTTACATTATCCATTCTTTTACCGTATCACCTCCCCTGCTGTGTTTTGGCTCCCCATGCTGCCATGCTGTTCCAGGGTTTAACTACATCTATTTGACGTTCCAATGTTTCACTGTATGCGAGTTCTATTTTGCTCAAAGTGCTCAATTTCAAATGCTATTTTTTTTGCTCGTGGATAGTTTGTCCAGTGCTGGTTTTATTAAAAAATGGGAGTTTAGCATTTGCGCATCAATGCTTGTCAATTTGGGAAAGCTTGTCAACGCTCCAGCGCTATGTCAATTAAGTTTCCAAGGGGCATGCTGTTCTATCTCAATGTCATTCTGGTGTTTATTCAGCCAGTGGTCACACGTATTTACATGAGTGCAACTTCCACGATCTAGAGGTACTTTTCTATTGAGCTCACCATATGGTATCAAAACCCAAATCGAGATGCGAGCTAAAGTACAATCTAAGTGATATGATCAGTGAATGCAAATGTTTGTTAAGTTTTTTTAAAAATATTTACATGAGTGCAACTTCCACGTTCTAGAGGTACTTTTCTATTGTGCTCACCTTATGGTATCAAAACCCAAATTGAGATGGGAGCTAAAGTACAATCTAAGTTATATGATTAGCGAATGCAAATGTTTTTTTTTTTTTTTTTATTGTTTCCTTCACACGATTCTACATTGTGTTATTTCTATTCAACTCAATTCTATTGCTCTTTTGTCTCTATGTTCTTGGTTGCATGCAGTTTTCTCTTGTTGGGATTGCCTAATTCCATTTACATGCATTCACTTACACACCCTCAATAATTCAACTTAAACATTCTCTATTATTCAACTTCTCATTTATTTCAATGTACGTGGATGTGTACAATTACTCATAATCTCAGAGTTCATGCTGTCCTGCAGTATTCCCTAGTTGTGTTTATATACACTCAACATTTCTAGTGCTCTATTATGTCTAGCATTTCTATGTGCATGCGTGGGAATCCTAGCTGGGTTTGCACACCTCTATTCTCGTTCATTCTACTAGTATTCTCTAGTTGGGATTACAATGGTCAAATCTATCCTCGAATGTTATGTTTCTCATGTTTCTAGCGCCGCTTTCCTGCATTTGTTTGTCCAGCCATGCTGATTCTCGCCTTTGCCTTTCCTTCTTTCCATTCCAATCTCTTTTAGGTTCAAAATGCTCAATTTCAAATGCTATTTTTTGTTTGTGCGTGTTTTCTCCAGTGGTGTTTGGTTCTCAAAAATGGAAATTCAAAGTTAACCTTTACATAAGGTTGTTCTCAAATGTCCGCTGTGTGATATGTATGTAGTTGAATTTTAGTTCAATGGTGTATATACATGTATATGACCGTATTTACATACTCTCAAGATTTCAATTACTCAATTTTCTCTATTTGTAGATTATCATTGTACATGAATGTGTTGAGTTACTTTATTACCTCAATGTACGTGCATGTCTGCAGTATTCCACGTTCAAGATTGCACATCTCAATTTGTATACATTCCAGTAATATTTCCTAGTTGGAATTATATTGGGTTGTTCTTTCCATGGTACTACTCTACATGCATGCGTGCAGTATTCCTTAGAGCGATTGCCTCCTCTCGCACCTGTCTGTCTATGCTGCCACGCTTTAGCTACATCTATTTTACGTTCCAATGTTTCACTGCGTGCAGTATTCCTTAGAGGGAATGCGTTTATCAATTCATTTGATCAATTTGCATGCATTCAGTTATATTCCCTAGTTGGGAGTACATTGTGTTGTATCTACCACGATACTCATGGTTCAAATGGTCACCTTCAACAGTTCAATTACTCGATTTTTTTCAATGTGTGACTTTTATGAGGTTGTCAATCTGTGTTGCTGCCTCTCAACATTTCAATGTTTTTTTTAATGTTTGACCTTTTACGAGGTTGTTCATCCCTCTCAATTCTTCAATGTTTCTTCAATATAACCTTCACTAGGTTGTGGAGTTATTCTCCTCAATTTTGAATGTTTTCAAATGGTCACCTTCAACAGTTCATTTACTCGTTTTTTTTTCCAATGTTTTTTCAATGTGTGACTTTTATGAGGTTGTAAATTTGTGCTGCTGCCGGTCAACATTTCAATGTTTTTTTTCAATGTTTGACCTTTTGAGGTTGTTGATATGGGGGTCCATCCCTCTCAATTTTTCAATGTTTCTTCAATATCACCTTCACTAGGTTGTGGGGTTATTCTCCTCAATTTTTCAATGTGTGACCCTTTACGAGGTTGTCTCGATTTGGGTTTTCCAAAGTTGTCTACATTATATTTTATTGGTGTTTTTACAGGGTGAAGGATCTTTTGATGTTCTTTCTTCTGCTTCTCTGTTTGCTGTTTCCTTTTACTCAATGCCTGTCTCCTTTCATGCCTTTACTGCCAGTGGGTGTGTCTGGAGTAGGTTTTTTTTCTCCATTTTCTTTCTCGTTGTTTTATGGAGAAGGGAGGATGAGTACTTATTTATGTGTTCGTACCCTTCGGTGGTTTCCTCCCACGATTTCTACCTTCGTGCTTATTTATGTGTTCGTACCCTTGGGTGGTTTCCTCCCACTCTTTCTACCTTCCTCTTCCTTCCATGCAGTTTTTCTCCCACTCTTTCTACCTTCCTCTTCCGTCCATGCAGTTTTTATCTTTTGCCAGTTCCTGTTGTTCCAGTGCTTTACTTCTCTACTGTGCTATCCGTTTTTGTGTCAGGGAAGAAAGGGAGATATGTAGTATTCTACACCTTTGTCCATTCTTGTCCTTCTCCTCTTTCATCACATGCAATGCCTCTAGAATGTTACAGTGTGATGATGCTCAGCGGAATGTTGGGTGTCTCTCAAGAAAGGCACAGTTGAGATGGGCTGAGCTGCCTGCTGGCTGCTCCTGGTGGGGCTTGTACATTATTACTTCTGGACTCAACTACTTATCTTCAATAAACCAACCTGAAACTTCTCAACGTGTCCGGCTTCATTACTACATGTTTGCAAAGACATTTTATCTTTAACTCTCCCGGCGCGGCTCCTTTGAGCAAGCGCGGGATTAAAGGGTTTATCACTGAAAGGGAGCCTGTGGAACTGAGTAAGAAGGGGGGGGGAGGATGGGATGGGCTCACACCGACCTTACTCTCTCAGAAGGTTACTCGAACCCAGTGTGCAGAGTGCCTACCCTCTGAGGGGTTGGCTGCAAATCCGTGTACAGCTAAGTGTACCCCTGCGGAGTGTGTACACCCCGTGTACAAGCAGCTTACCGTAGATGGTGTGGGGCAGGAGCCAAATTTGGACGGGCAGTGTCAGAAGAGCTGGCTGTGTATACCTCCCTGGGCTGTGTTTTGTGGCCCCTTTTAAGCTGGCTTTGTTCATTACAAGCACCATTTATCCCTTATGTGCCCCAAGACTAGAGCACAGCCCCCCACAACACATGTAACATCCCAGAGCGGAAGAATTCCTGCGTTTAATCCCAGTTTATTCTCTCATGGAGCTTTGTACATGTTTCTTAAAGGGAATGCAGCACATCCTGTATATCCTATAACCCCCTGTTCTTACTTAACTCTCTCTCAACTCCAGGGGCTGTAGATCAAGGTGTCCCTTAAGCCTCTATCCTTGCTCCGACCCTATTTAATCTCTACATTGAACCGCTTGGAGCCCTATTAAAAGAAGCTGGGATTCTTTACCACCTATATGCTGATGACACCCAACTCTACCTCAAGATGTTCTTCGCACATGACATCTCGTTTCTCACCACCACCCTTACTTAACTCCATCCAAGAATGGATGTCATCTCATCACTAAAACTTAATCCCTCTAAAACTGAATTCCTTCTTATCTCCACTCCCTATTCAGTCTTAGATGGACAATCTAAACATCCTCAACAGCAAACCCGTCATCGCTGACAGTGCCAAATCCCTGGGTGTCATCCTCGACAAAAGGCTCAACCTCAAATCAACACCATGGGCAAGAATGAACGCTTCCAACTACGACTTATCTGGGGTATTCAACGTTACATTCCGGAACAAGATCTTAAAACTCTTGTCCAATCTTTGGTGCTCTCCAGACTGGATTACTGCAAATCTCTTCTTGCAGGCCTCCCTATGACAGGCTTATCCCCATTGAAAATCCATCCTCCACTCAGCTACGCGCTTTGTCTATAGGTCCAAAAGAAATTACCTTATCACTCCTTTTGGGGGGGGGGTTTATATAGCGCGAACTAGACCCGAAGGTATCGGAGTGCTTTACATGAGCACCAGTTGCGTTCCAGATGGACACATTCATTTTTGTTAGGTACAAGGAGATTAAGTGATTTGGCCAGAATCGCAGGAGGTTGAGCGTCCCTGCCGAGACTTGAACCCGGTTCCCCAGCGTCGAGGATGACCGCTCTAGCCGGTAGGCCACATCATCTCCTTTGTTGACAACTCTTCTCTGGCTTCCTATTGATGCCAGGACCATACAGAAGACTGCTTGCCTCACCTATAAAGCCATTCACACCTCTACCCCTCGCTACCTAGCAAACAAACTCAAGTTATCAGGTGGCTCTAGACCCTCAGGAAATGCTGAGAATCTGCTCCTCGAACCTCCAACCTTCAAAAGAGAAAGACCTATGGTGCAATCGTTCTCAGGGAATGCAACAAGAATTTGGAACTCGCTGCCTCCTAACCTGCGCACCACCCCCTCTTTCCGGATCTTCACATCGGGCCTCAAAACTCTTCTCTTCCGTAGACATTTTTTTGCAATAACACTCCTCTCCAAGCTCCCCACCAG
The DNA here is from genome assembly GCA_963921515.1 of Calotriton arnoldi. NCBI lineage: Eukaryota > Metazoa > Chordata > Amphibia > Caudata > Salamandridae > Calotriton > Calotriton arnoldi. The sequence continues at coordinate 319,558 of CAWUFW010001626.1, read as the reverse complement.
GAATAAGCCCCTGCCTTAATGGCATGACCCTGACTGTTTCACAACACTTGAATGAAGCAGTACTCTGTAACCTAACAGAACATAAGGCTTCTTATGGCTAAGTTTGTAAACTATGCTGTATAACAACTTGTATTTAGCTCTGTAAATATGCATTATTTCTCTATGTAACCTGCTAAACATGTTACCTGTAATATGTAATCTTGTAAATACATAACCCTCACCCTGAGTAACCGTAGTAGTCATAAGTTTGGTTCCCTACTACCTTGTTACTGTAAACCTTCTCATGTAACATTCCTCGCTCTAATGTAAAGCGCTCTGACGCCTCTGGTAATGTACGGGCTATATAAAATTGCATAAATAAATAAATTACTTCAGAATGTTTGGCCCTGGTGACTTGGAATATCTAGGGAGTCCCCTAGTCGCTCAAATCCTGCCCAGTTTATTTGGAAGACGACCATGGCTTAGTAGGGAGTGGTGGCATGGTAGTCTGGTTACAACTATTGTACCAAAATGTATGTTTTGGATGTTACGATATGTTGCTAAATGGGGCTCCACTCCCATAAGCACATATTTCAAGAAGCGTTTGCTTTCATCAGTCTGACCAGTGTAATGGTCAGGATTGTTTTAAATGTCTTTGTCTTAACTATATGGAGTCAAGGTATCTGTTTTTTAAATGTGGTGTTATGTAGCGTATGTTGTTTGTTTATACATTTTTTTAAAAATATATTACTTGCAGCCTGGATGAAGTTAAATTGATTTTAACGAAACGCGTTGGCTGTGATCTTGGCTGTTTTTATTTAAAAAACTTCAAATTTCAATAAAAGAGAGTACAAATACAACAAGCATTTGCAATGCAATAGGTCTCGGATTTGTAAGAGTTAGAGCTATTGGTGTTGTAAATGACAATGTCTTTTACCCATGTGTTTTGGTTTTGAGTGGATGTATGTGGTGTGGAGTGGAATTATGTGGGTTGTATTGGAATTGTTAGTTGTGGAATTGTGTGTGGTGGAATTGTGTGGTATGGAGTGGATCTGTGTAGTAGAATTATGTAGCATGGTGTGCAGTGAAATTATGTGGATAGTAGTTATGTGGTATTGAATGTATTGGAATCATGTGAAGTGGGATTGTGTGTCATGGAGTGTAATTATGTGGAATGGTATTTTGTGGAGTGGTATGTAATGAAGTTTAATTATGTGGTATGCTGTTGAATTTTGTGGCATGATGTGAAATTCTGTGGTGTGGATTGAATGTATGTGTGTTGTATAATTATGTTGAATTATGTGGTTTGTTGTCGAATGATGTGGTGTGGAATGGAAATGTTTAGAGTTGAATTGTGTGGTGCGTAAGTGTGTGGGTTTGAGTGAAAATATGCTGATTGGAATGATGTGGCAAGATATGGAGTGTATTTGTGTGGATTGTGTTACCAAGTTTAAAAAGGATGAAACAATTACAAAGAAAGGAGGCCTTTCATTGCGCACAAATTCACAAAATTAGCTAGATGTCAAGGTTGAAAGACACGCTAAACACTGGTGAAAAGAAACACTTCACTTTCACTATAAAGTTAATTTAGTAACTGTGTCTGGAGATTTGCATACGGATGGCTGAAATGAAACAACCCAGAAATGAGTTAAAGAAATAAGTTATGAAAAGGCTTCAGTGCCATGAAGAGATGTTGAATAAATGCTCCCTTTATTATAGAAGGCATGATCTGCATTTTGTTTGTGCGTGCGCCATGAAATACCACAGCTTAAACGTTTAAAAAAATGGAAAACGATGTAAAATATATTATTTAGCAGCAGGTGGAGGGCAGAGTGAAAGCAGAAACAAAAAAAATGTTTGACCAATCTTCAGTATAGTGTATGTACTGTTAGAATGTTGTTCTATGCTTATGCGAAGTCTAGAATTCTGGAAACAGATCAATAAATTTGCCAATTTATAAATGCACTGACCTTGCAGCGGACTGGGCCTTATCATGAGTAGCTGCGCTGACTCGGCGCAGAGCTGACAACCTGTTGGTTGAGTTTGAGGTGTTTAAAGTTCATGCATGTAACTCAGAATTTCCCAGAGTTACTGCATGAACTTTAGACAGAACCAGGCGGAAACACAGCGAGGCAATCTCTGCTCACTATTTTCGACTTGTACTACCTGCATTTCATGCACAGACTAAGAGAATTTTCGAGTTATGTGTATGAATTTAAAACACTGCGCACGCACCGAGCCAGTGCAGTTCTGAAACCGCCTAGTTAGCTGTTCATAACGTGAAGACAGGATCAGTGTTTAATTTAAGTAGTGGTAGAATGTGGGTCCCACCTCCAATTATTTCTAGGGGTCCGCACTACCTTTTCCTCATTAGAGTAGAGCAACTGAAAGAACGAGAGTTTGAGCTATTGGCATTGTAAATGACAATGCCTTTTATTTATGTTTTAAAAACCAACACGTAAATAAAAGGCATTGCCATTTACAATGCCAATAGCTCAAACTCGCACAACTGCGAGACCTTTTGCATTGCAAATGCTTGTTAATTGTGAGCGCACTTACAACACGCACTTAATTCAAGCCTCCATCACTGCAATGTAAAGAGCATAGTTAGCTGTATATTTCCCCAAAAAATCAAGCGCTGTATTGTTTAAGCACGTGTCTTGCAATTAAATCACAAGCACTGAGAATTAAAAGTCATTTTGCACCGGCAAAACAGAGTAAGAATAAATGCAGTACCTTGAAAGAAATGTAACTCTGATTTGTAAATTCCTTTCACAACATGCGCTTAAGCAAAGACTTTATATCCCTTGATTTTCTTGGTAGACACGCACCCAAATAAAGTCTTTAAACTGTAGTGATTGAAGCGTAATTTAATTGTGCGTTTTGAAAGTCAATCAAGCACACTCGGATATACAAGTATGCACATAGTCTCCACAAATGCTCCATCTTTCAGTAATGCACTGCACTAATGAACTTTAATAACTGGTCACGGATATATCCATCTCATTTGAGGCCCCGATGTGCGTGCATTCCTTTTCCATGTTTTGTTTGCTGTCTCTGGGTTACATCCGCTCCCCAAGAGTGGCCCTACTCCAAAGAAATACACTTACAGACTCCACTGAGCAAAAGTGAAAATTAGCTGGCAGTCCTAATTTTAGACATGAAGGGGAGTCAGTTTACACCAGAGACAATATAAGCTACAATGGGGGAACAAGAAAAAACAAGCAGCAAAGTGGGAGAGGGTTGGGAGATGAAACAGGAGCCCTTGGAAAACATTGTCTGACATTTGATCTCCGTCTTTGAATGCACAGCAAATGTGACAAGATAAGGAAAAGATTTACTGGTCTGTTTACAGAAACTGTGCTCGGAAAAGCATGAGTGCTCGTGCGAAGTCCTCAAAATCAATTTAAAAAGTAGTTCCTAAAACAGTTGCTAAAATGGCAGCTGTGGATGGATAGTTGTGATTGGTCCATGCTCTTTGGGAGGGCAAAACACAGGAAGAGGTATGACGCATGCATGCTGTGGACAAATGGAAAGAAAGAATGGGAGAGCAATGATAGAGCCAGCAAATGGGAAGCTTATGGGCGGGCTGAAGCCAACAAGGTATATATAACATGTCTCTTCGAGATAGCATATGCGCTGTCTAGCTGAGACCTAAAAAGTGCCCTTTCTTCGGTACCGAAGACATGGAGTCTCAGTCCAGTCCAGTCCTCTGCATCGTTTAATTGTTCTGTACTTCTTGTTCTAGTGAAGCACACTTTGTGACATGCAGAATTTAAATCTGGATTGTTTGCTTGTTTTTTTCCAAATCTCTCCTTGTAAAACTCTGCACATTTTTGCCACGGAAGAACCTCTAGGTGACCAAACAAACATATAGAGTGTCCCTGAATCAACTATTGACATCTCCTAAATTTAAAGAATGATCACGCAAGTTTAGCATTATAATCTATCCATGTGACAGTGTCTAAAAATATTTAACAATCACTGACATTGCCCTGTTTAGGCGACTTGTTGTGATGCACTTGACATCATGTGTCAGTAATGAAGCTCATGCAGTATCTAAAACCGAGGGGGGCATGTATAGTTTCGAGCAAGCAGGGCCTCTGCCAAAATGTGGATGATGTTCCCCCCCACCCACCACTTCTGGGGTACCCCTGCTCTATTGAGAGCTGTGAGAACTGTCAGGTGTTTGACTAAAAGCCTCTGTGGGTCATATACCGCGGGGTTGATAGCTTTAGAACATTTCAAGGCCCACCTGGGTTATCCCAGGCCATCATATACCCTTTTATCTTCAAGTGTAAACCTTTATGGTCGCAAACAGTAACAAGTATTGGCAAAGCCAATAGGTCTCGGCAATCCGAGAGCTATTGTCAATGTCTTTTAGGCATGGCTGAAAGCCATGTAAACAAGCGCTATGACCCAGCCTTGAGCAAGTTAATGAATCAGTCATAGCTGGCTGAGGCTGTCTCATATGGAAGGAAGGATAGAGGAGCTTGAGGCAGAGACCCGTTACGTTACTGAGTACAGCCGGAAGCCATGGAGAGAAGCGCCTGCCTCTGGTCAGCTCAAGAGCGCGGACGGCAGTTATAAAAGCCTGAGCTGATGCTAGTGTTTGTGCGGCGTGCATCTGCAGTGTTATTTATGGCTCGGATGGTGCCATGCAATAGTATTCCTCTAAAGCCGTTCTACGCCCAGCAACGTAAACAATATTGCATAGTGGAATAAACAAATGGTAAACCTATGGGCAGGCTGAAGCTTACTGAATTGTAAACAATATATCTGATTGAGACAGCACATGTGCTTTCTAGCTGAGACCTAAAAACAGGACGGAACGGGGGATGTAGCAAAGTCCTTCAGACTGCTTCTGCTCCAATAAATGGAGGCCTGGCACCCGAGGCTGTGGTCGGAGGAGAAAAATTCACCACAGATGGGAGGAGATGACCTGTGATAATAACCAAACTGGGTGTTGTTTAAAACTTACTCTTCAAATGTGCCAAAAGAGAAACCCCCTGATCTATGCAGAAGCTTATTTTCTGTGGTATTACTGTACTCTGACCATTGCTCGTGCATCAGCCATGCAGCAAATAGAGCCCGAACAATGGTAAACACCGTAGCATGCCTTCCTCCAAAAATAGTATAATAACATACTGTGTGCTGTAATTCCATTCCTGTTTTCAGACTCACAGGACACATAACTGCTTACACAGATGTCAGTGTGCAGTGCACCACTTGTGGCTTAATACAGCTATTTCGCCTACTGGCATTTGCCCGTTCCACACGTGAATGCATATTACAATAGGCAAAATGGCGTAACATGTTGCCCGACCCTGAAAATACCAGTTGGATTCCTGTGACATGGCCTAAATGTGCATAACACAGAGAAGTGGACCAGTGGTTTAAGGGACTGAACCAAGCCTCCTTTATTTTTATTATTAAATTAATTGAAGTATTATTTTTGTCAATTGCAGGACACTTGCAGACAGCTAAAGTATACTTACTCCACGCCAGACCATAAAGAAACCAGTTTAGGCACTGTTGTGGTTAATATGACGGCAAGTGCATTTACCGGGTGTGTGCAGTGCAGTAACAGCAAGCAGTATGGCATAATGTACAGCTTACATTACCAGAAAAGGAAAGTCGAGCAAGCCAGATGAGAGCTATTGGGGGCTAGGAGCGGATCGTTGTAAACGAATCAGTGTAAAAGAGCTTGTTAGCACTAATGCGACAAATATGGAGCAGCGCAAACCCCTGCTCCCCAACCCACTCCAGCCAAAATAAATTAAAGAGGGTTCCTCCATATTAGCACTGCATAGCACTAGAATAATCTTAGAGTAGAATAATACATAGTTATAGAATGGTCAGTGATCTTGTGGGATAGAGTCGTTAAGGGAAGGCTACCCTGAAAAAACAGACATCCAGAATTCGAAGGAGAATAACCTGAATATAGAATATGATGCTGTAAATGCACTGAGCTGAAGAGGCCACAAGAGGTATACTTAGGTGATTTCAAAAGCAAAATGGAAGACAGTTGATGTTGCTTGCTTCTTCACTTTTTATGCTCCCATTTTTGATGTCCATAGGACTGCACGCTTTACTCTTGTGAAGGAAAAGAAGCAACAGATTTGGGGGCCGGTGGGAGGAGACAGAGCGAGTGAAAACACGAGCACTCAAAGACAAATAAAAAAGTAGCTCCTAAATCAGGAGCAGTGGATGGATACAAATACTTGGTCCATGCTCTGGGGGAGGACCCAACACAGGAAGAGGTATGATGTATTGATGCTATGGACAAACTGGAATGAAAGATACGAAAGCAACGAGGGAGCGAACAAATGGTAAGCCTATGGGCGGGCTGAAGCCCACTGAATTGTAAACAACATGTCTCTTCGAGACAGCGCACCCGCTGCTTAGCCAAGACCTAAAAAGGAAATACTGGAACACCATGAGTCCTATGTGATAGAAATAATCTACCCTTACACAATAAATTGCCTCTCCCCACAGGGGCCCATTTCCATAATTGCTCATCATTCCTGCATTCAATCATTTTTAGCAATTGCTTCTAAATTGTTTGATTAGTCCTCTGTGTTTCATACTTGTTTCATACTTGTAGTAATTATTGTGTGTTTGCCTACTGATTCCTATCTTCTCATTTTTTGAGCAGAGGACAAAAACATAGGTCTCTTGTGGACTATACTCAATTCATATTCTCTTCATAAAGCAGTTTGCCACTTTTTGGCTCAACCTGCATTAGGGCACCTCACCCACAGGAATCTGCAGCCTGCATGCAGATTATTTTTTGTTGTAGGAATGGTAATACAACTGCTGTTTTTAAAACGTATGGGCAGAAACCAGATAAGAAGAACTAATTGAAAAGAGTGGATAGTAAAAGAGAGCCATGAGGGAGAGAGCCAATGGTTTGATAGTCTGAGAGCTGGAAGGATCCGATGGAGGCAGGATTTGTAGACTGGAGTATGGGAGAAGCTCTACATACAAAGTTATGGTAAAGTCAGAGAGGGTAGTTTAATGAGGTTAGGGTGTGTGAGGAGAAGGAGGAGAGACTGTAAGTAGAGTAGCAAGTGTGTCTCTAATGGCGGTGATCCTCAAAGGAATGTATGATGAAAGAGAGTGAGTGTGTACGGTATGGTGAGGTGACTAAGGGCCTCATTAGGATGGCGGACGGACAGAAGTCCATCTGCCATCCATTCGGAATGGGGACCGCCCGCCTACAAGGCGGCGGTCCCACACGGCGAATTACGATGCGACCGCCACCACTGCAGTCGCAATGTCTATTCATTGTATAGTAGCGGGTGCTGCGGTCTGCAGCACCCGCCACTGTACGATGAAATGACATGCTACATATCCCTGCACTACGTTGCAGACACCATGCCCCCTATGTCCGAGGCCCAGGGCGGAAGGGGGGCCCGCTACTGGCCCACAAGTCCGTTTCCGCCTGCCTGGTCACGGTGGGTTAACCGCAGCTGACAGACAGGCAGAAAGGGATATCATTATCCCTGGCACCGCTGTAATTCTGTGGAATGCGGGAGGTCTGATGGGCAGTCGGAATCATTCCGACTGTCAGACCCGTGGCGGTCGATCTTTCCGACCGCCACACATCCGCACGCCATCCAAATGTGGCGGGTGGAAAATATGATTGCGATGGCGGCGGGACCGCCACCGACAGGTTGTCGGTGGCGGTTCCACCATCATCGTAATCGGCCCATAAGTTCCTGATTGTACATGCCAAAGGTTGAGAACGGTGACGCAGTAAGGTGGTAAGATTTTGAAAGTAGGTAGATTTGCCAATATCTAAGGCTAGAAATAGTGCATGCCTGTAAATGTGCAGATTTGTCTGAGTTTTCTATTTGCCCCAAGCGCACTTACAAAGGAGAACTCTCATCTTGGTGTTCAGTGAGCGAATGATAGTGCTGTCCAGGCTTTTGGACATTGAAGCAATAGATGAAAATGTGTGCACGGGATAGTGTGTCTTAAATGCATGCTGTAGGATTTATTAAACTGGTCAAAATATGTGGTGTACTGCAGATGTGTGAGATTATTGTTAACTTGGTTTAGGAAATCAGTGAAAGAGTGTTTGGGGAATGTTTCAACTCTGAAATGGAAGAGGAGTAGATGGGCTGATTTGCAGGTGGACGTTAACCCCCATTGGAGTAATGGAATGGTCAAAGATGAGGGATCAAGTGAGAGAATGTAAGCTTGTTAGAAACAACTATGCGGTCCAGAGGTATATCATGACAATGGGTAGATAGATGTGTATTGAGTACTAACGACAAAAAAGTTGTGGGAGAATAGAGTAGCTGAATGTTGAGGTTGAAGTCTGCAATCGTGTGGGTGGAGTGGTGGGCTAAAATTAATCGATCCAATTTAGAAGAACAGAGCTAGTCAAATCTGTAGACAGCAAGTAGGGATAGATTTACCACTGTGATTTGGAGGTCCCTAACCCACAAAATTGTGGCATGCATCATCATCGAGCATTCCCGCACTTAAACTCATGCGAGTTCACGTGGGCTACAACCACTGTTAGAGGGAGCAAGGGTTTTTTGTGTAAGAGAGAGAAATTCTCCCTGTGCCAGAAAAAAGGAGTGATTGGAAAACAGTCTTCCGTAATTCAACGCAATAATTTATTCCTGGTTTCCTTAACTGGGTTAAAAACCAGGGGCCTTATTTATGAAGCCCTGCATCACATTTATGCCGCTGTTGTGTCACTTTTTTGTGATATTGCGGCGGCGTAAATAATACGTCACGTTGCTCCATATTTATGAAGTGATGCATCTAGGCTGATGCGTCACTTCGTAAACCCCTGCACTACATTATACCTGCATCTGGTATAATGCATGCAGGGTGGGCATTCCCCCGGATCAAAGCCTCGTAGAAGTGGCACATTGAAATCTATAAGATTTCAGTGCGCCACTTCTAGGATGCCAATGCATCAAAACCTTATGCCTGCCTCATGGCAGGCGTAAGGGTGACACAGGCCCTTTCACATGGGACTTGCCCCATGTGAAAGGACACATTGCTGGAGTTGCGTCTGTTTTCAGACACACGACAGCAATGCGCCACTTTTGCTCCTACAGATACGTCAGTAATACTGACGTATCTGTAACTCCTTGCGACATGATGCGCCATACTGTAAATACGGCACATCCTTGGTGTCGCAAGGAGGGCGCACTGAGAAGTGTTGCATTGCTGCCTTGTCGCAGCGATGCAACACTTCTCATAAATAAGGCCCCAGGAGTGTTGGATTGGGGCTATTAGTACCCTTCCATCTATACCAGTCTACGTGTTTTAGCTGTGTTCATAGAGCACAGCATGTCTGCGGCTTTCCTCAGAACATTTGTAAATGTATCTGGCATCTGAATATAGGTAATTCCTATGTGTAAAGCCTATTAGAGGTGGGATTGATAGATACATGCCACGTATCCTGGCAATGGATATACAGATTTTCCGGCATTTACACAGTATTTCATCATCACTTATACACAACAGGTCAGAATATTCGCTCTTACCCCGGGAAAGAGGAGGGGGTGTCACCTGTAGCCACACATTTGTCAAAGGTAGGACACATCCACAGAACACTGCTTCACTCTTGTCCCGTTAGCATCTGATGGGATTCTTTCCGATCCTGCCCCTCTGGCATCAGTGTGCTTGTCACTATTAGTTGTGGAGATGCTATAGTTGTGTTTTTTGTCACTATCCTAGTTTCACAGGCGCCTGCAGCTTCTGCTGCGTCACGTTTTTAGCGACCTGAAGAAGGTGTGACCCGCATCTGGGGTCTTCCATCGAAATGCGCGTCGGCGCAGGTCCCCACCGATCGTCACTTCTACCTCAGTATAATCATCATTTTGTATCCTCTTGTGGTCTACATTGAAGTTCTCAAAGAATATGTATTTACTATTCATTGGACAAAAATTGTAAATTGTGGTTATTGGGCTTAATGGAACAGCTACGAAGTTTTCTGTTTGTAATTCTTTGTATGACACCTTGCTGAGATTATTGTGTCTGATGCGGTGGGTCGTCATTGTGCAATGTGTTGTGTGAGTGAATGAGTATGGTTCTGTTGTTAGTATGGTGTTGGTGATTTGTATGTTGTTGCGCCTGGGCACCACGAGTATGTACAACTGTTTTCTGATCTGGTATTGTGTATTTATTATAATATTTATTGAATGTAATTTTGATATTTTGACACACCAATGAATTGGTAAAATAAATTCAAGATATATGCCCTAAAATAATTGTTTCATGGTGTAGTTGTACAGTTTTGTACCTCCTTTCTGTTGCACACTGTTTTTTGTTTTTTGCCTTATGGGGATGGGATAATGCAGTTCCCTTTCCTTTCATCCTTGACGTACAGCTTATTTATAAATTACTTGTAGGCAGTGGGTTTGTTCTTGATTGATATTCACTGCTTCACTCTTGGACGATGCTGCGGCCTTCTTCTACAAGTCCCAGATAACTTTTGCAAAAGCATCAGTTTTGTAATGATACTTTAAGCAATTCACAGTCTTTGTATAATAAACAATTATCATGGTTGGGCTTACACATCAATGGTGCCATTGTTGCATGACAGTGAAAGGTTCCATTACTTACAGTATGCTTTTAGGCAACAATGGTTTCTTTACGAGACAAAAAGGGTTGATACATGAGTGCTTAATTTGAGCCGGTGGTTACCGGTGCGCAGCACTGGCACTTAATTGTCAGCACCAGTGCTTGCGACAATCTGCCACAAGGTGGCGTTGCCAGGCTAATTTAGAGATGAGCACAACAACAGTTAAATAGTAATTCAATATACTTTAAAAAATGACTATTACCTGCCACCCAATCTATTTTTATAGCTTTGGGGACCTGAAATAGTCCGACTTGTCACTCTTGCAGGAGTGTGATGGTTAGAAGTTGTGTTGTTGCTGTCATTGGCAGCTTGGCAGGGGAAATGGGTGGTGCAAGCTGCAGTGGCCTCCTGGCGAGAGCCCTGGCTCTTTTTTTTTTTTTTTAATTTACAAATGAAGCCATGGAGTGTACTGTGCATGGCTCCTGACACTCCTCCACCACGAACAAGGGAGCAAGCCTTCCTCCTTGCTCCTCTAGCCAGACACTAGAGGGAGCAGTGCTCAGCTGACAGATTGAAAGAGGCCGAGGACAGAGTGAGGGTGGAACTTCCTCTTTCCCCGCCCAAGGTCTTCTCAGAAAGGTCTAGGTTGATGGCCACTGCTGTTCTGATCTACGCCCAGCCTCCATGACGCACGAGAGCTCCACTGGGCATTGAGCTGGGCCAATAGAGGTATATACATTACAGCTGGCACACCCATGATGGTTCCCAATATACAGCTGCCGATACCACAAACTTAAGTTCAGAATTTGTCACCCCTCACACACGAGCCAGGCCCCGAAAACCCCTCGAACAAAGCGGAGAGCCAGGACACAAAAGGACAAATCAGAAAGGTGCCAGAAACACCAGACGCCATGAATGGACTGACTCCACACGAGGCTCGACACCATCTGCCGTTCATTCACTATGGTGTCAGTCAGTGCCCAAGAGACAGGACTTTGCTCCTGAGCAACTTACATTAGTGCAGAATCAACACTTGTCTGCACACAACGAGGCCTTCCGAGCGCTAGGTCGGAGGAAAGAGTGGCAACAATAAAAACTAGTGCATAATTACATTTTTTAAAACAGCAATAACGGGTGCAAATATATATTCTCTTGAACCACTGCCTAAAGTGGCAACAAACAGCAATGTTCAGAAGCTTGCATTGCCAAGCGACGTTTACAGCAGATCAGGCTGCAATAAAGTCAGAGATCCTGAGATTGAGAAAGTATGTCTCGCAATGGGCTTGACATTAGCACTACAACTCGCAAACCTTTAGACTGTCCTCAACTCCTGAGATGGTTTCCACAGTAGACTAATTGTCTGTAGAGTTGCAGCAGGCCGCACTAGGAACCAAAATCAACCCTGGCAAAAATCTTCAATCCAGCCCTGAGCTGCAAAGAGGCCGTTACCAGACTAGGGCAGTGGGGCTATGGTTGGGTCATGGCAGCTCACCCTGCTCAAAAAGCAGCCCGTCCACCTGCAGCCTACGGGTGAAATACCAGCAACCCAGCCTTGGCATATAATCAGGGCCACTGGAATGATGCGGCAGGAGAGGGCCAAATTATGCAGCAGGGTTGAGCAAATTATGCAGCAAGAAAAGGCAAATTATGCGGCATAATGAGGCACATTTCGTAATAGTATTACTTTATTATTTTGCCATTTGTTAACTTGAAAACACTGTCTGGGCATTCGTTGCACCTCATTAGTACCAGTGTAACACCCAATCATAGCAATAAGCAACAAAAAAATGACCAGTTCAGCTTTGCAAAAGGGCTTCCACCGCGCAGCAACATGTGTCGCTGCATTTTTAGCAACTTTTGAACCGTTTGAGCTAGAAACAAACATTTATTTTGTTAAAATCTGCGGATTGTGTAGCAGATGATGGATTGTGCTGGAAATGCGGCAAATCTATAACTATGCGAAAATCACCGCATCCGCACAATCGCATAATTCCAGCGGCCCTGCCTATAATACAAGGCAGTCTAAACTCCCAGGTCAGTCTGACACTAACGAGATCAGCCCTCATCTTACACAGCACCACCTCGCGGCACAAGCATGAAGAACATGGACAGCCTAGGCCACTGGAGCTCTGTCGGCAACTTAATGTGCTTCATGCTGCATAAAAATAAATAAAAAGGCATCCTCGCAGTCAGGGGTTATTAACTATTGGCTCTGCTAGCAATGTTCTGGGCAAATATATAGATATGATTACACATGAGCACCTCCAATGCTACCATGGGAGATTAATCTTCAAACAAGAAGATGTTGCAAACTTGCGATCTGCAGTTAACCTTCTGGTCAAGTTACGGTAATGTATGCTGCCTGCTAAAAGGAAACTCAGAAATAATTCTCAACTCATTATACGAGGGGAAAATAAACGTTTTTTGATTTGCCATTGCGAAGTGACTTCGACGGAGCTCAGAGCGAGTGAAAAAAGGACTGCTTGTGTTAAGTGCTCAAAAACAAAGAAAAAAGTAGCTCCTAAAACAGTTCCTAAAATGGAAGCAGTGGATAGATAATAATAATTGGTCCATGTTCTCTGGAAGGACTAAACACAGGAAGAGGCATGATGCATGCATACCATGGACAAATGGGGAGAAAGAATATCAGAGCGACGAAGGAGCTAGGAAATGGGAAGCCTATGGGTGGGCTGAAGTCCACCTATTGAATACAACATCTCTCTCATCGAGACAGCACATGCACTGTCTAGCCAAGATCTAAAAATGGAAAAAAACTCTCAGGTGCACAGGGAGAAAACTCATTGCACAACAGGGAAGATTCTTTATTGATTTTTAGGAATAAATCCCCCTTTAGGGGCTTGTTTGTGAAAATCAAAAGGACGCTACACTGTAAGCTAAGGCTTCTGGCCAGAATGACAAAGTCACAGTACAGGCGGGAGCATGCTCAGCGAGCCGATCCCTGCCAAGCTGCCAGAAATTTCTAGGCGTGGAGGCAGACACTCCCCTGGTACAGCCGGGCCTCTGCTGTACCTGCTAGTTACCAGACTGTTCGCCCAACTCAAACTCAACCCCTAAATAATGTCTGTGTTGTGGTGCTAATAGTGGGTAAAGTAACTGTGAAACTTTTAAAAAAGCCAGATTCAGGGCCCCTTTGCTGCAGAAGAAAATGGCTCCTGTTGTAGCGAGAGGATGCTCCACGCAGAGACCACTGTCCCTTGGAGGTGGCCCCCTGTGCAAGGCTTCCATGCTGTCCGGGCACCAGGGTTATTCAGTGGCAGTCCCAGACCCTGTAGGGCTCGGACACCACTATCCTCACACCTTACTGAACTTTACTGCCATCTATCTCTATGGTACGTGAACGCCACACTCATCAGATACCGTGTCTCAGGGGTTGTGCCATTACTACCATAGCATACCACCCTTTGTAGACATCGCCATTCCCTGTCCTAACTAGGGAGGGGATAAGGTTGGTTCCTCAGATAACGACAATGGTACCAACCATCCTCATCGCTGCCTTGCACTCACATTGTGTCATCCTGGACCAATCTCTCTTCTTCCCTGTGCCTCAGTTCCGAGGGCTTACACTCACAACCTGGCCATCATTAAGTGTCTTTATGTGAACATTTTATATTACACTTGCATGTTGGTAAATGCGACGTCATTATAGCCTGTCTTGTGTGCACCTATTGGACATGTACATTTGTGAATGGACTAGCACTATTTTTGTGCATCACCCTGCTCCACGTCCTCAGAATGAATTCTATCACACATGATGGTGATAATAGAGTAAGGCCCCACAAGGTTGGGTCCCCATTAGGACAGTTGTGCACACACAATTAAATAAAGTTATATGTGTGCATTTGAAGCAGGATCCAATATCATGAATTTGTTGTTAACATGTTTGTGTTTTTTGTATATTTTAAAAACATTGGGAAAGGTTAGTCCCCAGATGGCAGGTTTCCACACACAGTGACCACAAGGATACCAACGCGTGTGTAAATGTGTGTGAGAAAACATTTAAAGTTTTGTTTGTGTGTTGCCTTAGAACAGAGTATGTCACGTCAGGAGTCTATGGATGAAGTCGGAGACAGACTCGCAGTGCTTGTGAATTCATTAAACTGCTGTCTTTTCTTACTTTCCAATAGAATATGGCTGTTCCTACTCACATCAAGGGCCTCACACGTGACCATCTATGGGCACTGGAGCCAATCATAAAAAAGTGTGTGGCAACATGTGAGTTGTCAGACTCCTCCCTCAGTGTCCTCCCCGGGCTTACCTTCTGTAGACCGTTCCGCTGTGCGCCAGCTAGGTCCAACCTTTAGAAATACCAAAGCATACATACATACCATATCAACATTTCAATACCATATTCAGCTCCACTGACAAGACCCTAAAGTGCGCTCACCCATGGCCATAATTGGGGCAGAGCAGATGTAAACACCCTGCTGAGTGTGATCCCCGTGTTGTTGGCCCAGATATGTGTTCAGCAAACATTCACTGGGAGGCGGGAGGTGCAGATGAGTGAGTCCCTCAAAAAGCTTCCTTATCACATAAGCAAAGGAAGCTTGCTTCTTGGCTCAACAAGGACGTGGTGAAAGAAAAAGCAGTTCCGCAACAAAAGAGTAGTTGTGAGACCTCCTGCAGGATGAACCCTCAAAATTGGAATTGAAAAATGCTACAAAATAGTATAAAGAACTGATAAAAGCGAGTAAGAAACTGTTCTACTCCAAAAGAACCACTTGGGACCACAACCCGCAAACAGAGATCTTTCAGACAATAAAGGACATAACCAATTCCTCACTCTTTCTACTGCTTTTGTAACATCTCAGGACCTAAGTAAATCCCTCAATTATGACGTTGTGGAGAAACTAATCAATGGTGGCTTGACATGGAATGTGAACACTTCCTTGTAGTTAGGGTGGAATCTAAGTTCACTCCCATAGACTTTCTTCATTCACTCCTTTCTCTGTGGAACACTTGTGCTCAGTAGACGTAAGTGGGAAGTTCCCTCAGATCCACGTCTGCCTTGAATTCTTAAACACGATTAAGATTCCACTCTTAGAGGTAGATTTACAAGCCCCTTGCGCCACTTTTGCTTCACTTTTAACATGGGGAAAAGTGACGCAAAAGTGGCGCAAGGGGCTTGTAAATCTGCCCCTTAAACTTTAGAGACTGATTCCCATAGAACAGACTTACTGCTGATCGCTACACTTGACAACCTCAAGATGGCCGCACAGGGGACAGCGGCTTTACACTGAAATGGCTACATTTCTCAGCAGCTTTTGACACTGTTGACCGTAGTACACTGACATAGTGGCTGGGTGCAACAGGGGTTACCAGACTGACTTCTCACAAGGTGGATCGAAACTGTTTGGCTTTCACCTTTCTTAGGCCAAGGATCTTCCTTTGGCTTATGACATTCCCCAGGTCTCTGCACTTTCACTGCATCTCTTTAATTTGTACGTTGGACAAGTTCATCCACTCCAGGGGTGCTAACTTGTACGTGTCCGCCATGTGCGCTAGGGGTGATCTTTCATCTGGTGTCCTTTACCATCATTGTACGAGAAGCATCTGGAAGTGGATGGGTAGTCAGCGGCTCAAGCTTGATGGCCACAAGAGATGTATTAGTACAGCACAGAGGACAGGGGCTTGGATTCTTATTGGCCAACAGAGATGAGACTCTTCCCGTTCGACTGGGCCTTACAATAGACTATGACCTGTGTCTTTCCACTCAGATATCAGCCTCAGGCTCCACATGCTTCTTTAATATGAGGATCTTGTGGAACACGTGTCCTCTCCTCAATGGCGAAGGT
The DNA here is from genome assembly GCA_963921515.1 of Calotriton arnoldi. Lineage (NCBI taxonomy): Eukaryota > Metazoa > Chordata > Amphibia > Caudata > Salamandridae > Calotriton > Calotriton arnoldi. The sequence goes on along the minus strand of CAWUFW010001626.1, from coordinate 303,208 downwards.
ATAACATGGGCTGTGTTAGAGAGTCAAGGTCATAGGGTCAATTCTGGATTATACCCACCTTGGTCTGTCAGGCTGTCGCCAGTGGATGGAATGAATGTCCTGACAAGTTGAGATCCATCTACTGCCTAAGTAAGTTTAGACAAACTTTTAAAACATCTCTCTGTCTTCAAGCTTCAGCAGTTTGTTTAGAATGTGTGTCTGTGCTTTTTGGCAAGTTGTCCGCTTTAGAACCTTATTGACTGTTCCTCTTGAGTCGCATCACAGTGCTATGAAACACTTGGGGGCACATTTACAAAGATTTTGCGTCAGGGTTGCATCACATATGTGGCACAGCCCAGACGCAAAATCCTTTATGTTATTTACTAAGCCATGCAAAGCCTCTTTGCGTAGCTTTGTGTGGTATAGTGAGTACAAAGTAGCGCAAGGCAGCAAATAGACCTATCTTGCATTACCTTGCGTTGGGAAGGCATTCCCTGGGTGGAACATGGGCGTTCCTATGCATCCACCCATGGCTTTTGGCACATTCCCAGACTGGTAAACCTGGGAATGTGTCAAAATGCTATGCCTTCCCCAGTGAGATGTAACAAGGAGAAATAGCTTTATTTATCCTCGTTATTTCCTTTTTCCATGTTTGCTGATGATGATGGCTGCGTGGCTGCAGGTAGCTTCTGGACCTTTCCTTGGTGTTAGTTGACCATTGTACTCGTTGGACCGACTGGGACTCTATATATCAAACAAATGACCTGCAATTGTATGGCCTTTTCCGTTTATGTCAGGCAACCGGTAGAGTCACTAAGACCATATCTGCATTCATGGCGACTCCGAACACCTAGTTTTGGGGGGGTGAGGCAAGTCCTCTGTTGTTTGATGTGTGCTTGATGCCTATGGCTCATCTTTTCAAATTCATTAGCTTCACATTTTATACCTCCGCTCATGATAACCAAATTATGGTTCCCTCGAAAGAGAAGTCTAAGAAGAAGCCACATTGCTCTAGAGACTTTATGGTGGCCATCGCAGGATGGATGGGCACAAACTCTCGCAAACTCAGACTAATAAAATCGAGATACTTGTGATCACCGGCCAAACTACTCAATGGATTTATACCTTATATTGTTGGAATTTGAGTACTTCTCTGGGACCCTCAACCATTAGTCGCAGTTTGACAAGGAACTTTTGCGAAACATACAACGTTAGGAAAATATTTACTTTTTTTACCTGCTCAAAAGGTAGTAGTGAGGGCTCCTTGATTTTTTCGAGCTTAGACTAACTCTTTGCCTTTGACCACCGTGTCCCCTGCTGTGGGTGGGTCACTTCAAGAGCTTTAATCCTCCCGCCCCCACCTTAGCCCTCCCGTTGCTGCTGGGTTCTTCATGACGAATTGATGTGGTCACACCAAACAATTTCTAAGTGACTGTAGTTGATAGTCTCCCCCTCCTCCTCCACCCTCCAAGTCCCCCCGGGAAATTATGGCACCTTCCCTCTGGTCCCTCCCTATGAAATATATTGATGCATGATATTATTGCTGCCGCACTGTTTTTATTTTTATTTCTATTTTTTATATTGTTTATGTGTTTTGAATTAACTTGTTAATATACTGACTGTGCCTTATCCCTATTTGCTGAAAATAATGCATGACACGTAATGCTATGAAAAAGTGAATAAACAGATTTAAAAAAAGCTCTTTACATTTGAGTCACCGCAAATATTCACAAGCCCCTCTCTGAGTTGTTTAAAAGGTTGATGCCCATGAAAGGGCCGGGCCCATAAGTTCTAGGTCTGTTCTAGAGTCACAATCTGATGGTTCTTTTTCGCAGCATGGAAGTGTAAAGGGGAGGAAAGTCGTTAAGTAATCAGTCAATTAGTCAATAATTCCTCTTGGACACATAGTAACCACAGACAACCACGTAAGGTTAGTTGATCTATTACAAAGCCAAAAATAACTGAACATAAAGACTCCTCAATACGAGGGTGTAGAAATACATCGGAATTAGCATGAAGCCAAATCTGTGTATCCAGTTTAGATGATGCAACATAAGTAATACAAATAGTTCAAGAAGTAAGATGCAAAAGATCAGAAAGCATGAGCTCAAGTTTCCTTGCTTTGAAGGTTGGTGAGTGAAAAGCATTAAATCTATCCCCACTCTAACACTAAGGTGACAACCCTACTTAAGCATTTTCAGGAAGAAAGATAAAAAGTGTCAGCCTGTGGAGTCTTCCTAGGAAGTCTCTCCATGATCAATGGGTCATGTAGCTACAGAGACAGAGCTTGCTCTAGGATGCTCTCTCTCCGAAGGCAAAAGAGAAGTCAGGCACTTTCCCTACTCACAACAAAATATTATTTGTAGGTAACATTCCCAGAATCCATTGCGAGTCACGCCATCTGCTCTGGGTACAATCCTGAAGGTGATTTTCCACAGGACAATGGTGTTCTTTCCTTGATACATTTTGTCCTTGGTTCCCAGGCCTTCTCCTGTTTGAAGCACAACAACCTTCCTTTACTGACTCAAGCCACACGATTGTAACTTCTTCTCTCCTTGCCTAACTAATAGAACAGACATTATTCTAGCTAACAAGAGCGCTTCTTTCACCTGCCACACAAAACGTGAGAAAGATCAAATTCCACAGCCCACATGAAGTTCAAACTGTTAGTTCTAAAGCGAGAGTTTCCAGGGAACAGCATTTCAGGCCTACAGAATTCAGCAAACATAAGAAAGCATCGTGTGAGCTTTACAAATTTGCATAACGTTAAGGCACTTCCAATTAATGCATTTACCTACGTATGAAATGACATGACTAATAAGCACATCTAACACAAGTATAATTGTCAGTTCCATAACGTGAGTTCTTCACGTTCATGTTTTTACGAGTTACATTAATTTTCTACGTTAATTCTCCATGTTACTTTTCAATGGCCTAAAATACATCACGTTTCATTTTATCACATTTCACAATTCTACTCTCTATGTTAATACAACAAAAGATTCTATGGGGTGCGATCTACATGTGTAATTATGAGGCGCCCCTACATATAAAATGCAATTTCCGCTGCATCACGCACTTGGCACTGACTCCTTGTGAGCCATCATCTGTGCAATCTGCTTTAACTCGCTATAAGCAGGCAGATAATAATTAAGATGGTGTCTTTCACTCACAAATCCAAACGTGGCCTAGACACATTAATTATACAATCCAGAAGAAAAACCATTTCCAAGTATCCAGAATTAATAAACCTAGAATGGAAGGGAGAGGTTTTCTCATTCCTCCTCTCTAGTCTATGGAACCGGCTCGCACTTGACTATCACAAGCAAGAAGGCCCTTTCTAGGTCTCTTCTAATAGACAGCGCATGTGCTGTCTGTTGTGAGACATATTGTGGGCTTACCAAGAACACACAGAGCTTGGAGCCTGCCCACTGCTTACTACTGGTTGGCTTTCCTGTCTCTCGTTTGCCTGCTTCTTATTCGTGCAGCAGCTTATCAGTCTTCTGTTGGTCCCTCCCATAGAGCATTGCCTCTTTACCATCTCCTTTAATTGGCTGTCTTCTATGCTTCCACTGATTGCTTTTCTTTTAGATTAAGCACTTCATGGGAGTGCATGTGTTTTCCAGCTGTCTCCCTTGTGTACTTCTCTCCCCCTGCATTCTGTGTTGCTGTCTGCCACACGTGTGCTTCTCCCTGCCACCCTCCATGTTGAGCTTGCCCTCATTTACTCCCCCAACCCCAGTTGCTTCCTTACCTGTGTGTTTCTACCCTGCCCGCTCAACATTGCTCATTCTCCCAGGTGCTCCCCCCAGCTCTCAACTTTGCTATCTCTTTGTGTCGTCCGCTTCTCCCCAACTCACCCTTTGCATAGTGCCTCCCCCCACCCACGCCCCCATGTTACTTCCGGCTCACCCCTGCCCTTGTGTCTCTCCCACCACGTGTTGCTTCCTCCACCCCGCCCCCCGGCTGCTTCCACCCCCATTGCTTCCCCCACCTGCTTTAAAAAAGCTCGTCTGCCTGTTTTTTTTTCTCTTTTGCTCCTACTAGGATTCGTAACTACAAAAGAAAAAAAAGTGGCTGTGGAACTTTATAGGCCCACGTCCGTGGTGTGCATGCCTTCAAAATAAGCGATGCGGCCAGCCACGTCAGACTGTTTTTTTCAAATTCTCTAACCTTGCTGCACAGCAAAGCTAATAGTTCCAAAAGATAAAACTAATTGGCTTTGCCAATGCTTTTTAGGAAACGGCTTTAAACCAGGCTCTTCTGTAATGAAGTCTAGCTGTCCCTGTGCTGCAGGAGAAATTATTGCACTGTCCTGTTCTGAACAGTGCTACAAAGTCCCCGTGTGAAGAAGTGTGCTCTAAATAACGTAAACCTCAATACAGAAACAGAGACTACCCCTGCGTCCCACCTTTCCAAATCCCCCATTGTTCTCTCATTTCACATTCACTTCAGATACTTTAATGGAGTCTCATCTCTGTATGGCCTCAACCTCCTCCAAACAAGCAGTGTTGTGCTGGAGGTTTCTGCAAACCCACTGACTTCCTCACCAATGAGCTTGTCTACTTCCGGCCACCGCAGACCTTCGCTTCCCCTGCCTGGACTTGTTCCTCTTTCAGTCCTCAGGCTCGCTGATGTGAGTGGTCAGTAGCGACCTGAGGCGGTGGTGTTCAGCGAGGACCCTGGGCCGGCCATGGGCCCACTCCTGCTTCTCACCGGCGTATTCCTGACCGTTTCAAGGCCCACACATTCTGCAGGTACGGCTCTTGTGGCACCCCGCTTTTTGACCTCTCACTTGTCTTCGAACCCTCTTCTTTTGCAAAATTTGAACATGAAAATATGTCTCGGTTTCTCTTTTTCTCTGGAGGCATCTCTTTTACTCTGTTGAGGTCCTAGAGAAAGCCTCTTCCCTGTCTTCTTAAAGATTTTGGGGGCACCGTGCAAAACATGCTTTTGGGGGGGGGGGTGTGGTCTCGCCAGCGGCAAGATGGCAGCATGCTGAGCGAGCTCTGCCGGCCGAGCTGAGACATCCTGCAGTATCCGCCGTCAGCGGGAGGCATCCACTCGCCAAAATGCTTTCCTATATTATGCGGTTGAGACGTCGGGGGGGTCGCGGAGGAGCGGCACCCGGGGTGTGCACTGTGCTGGGGCCTAGCTAGCCGCCCACCTCTCCTACGGTGCCTGAGGGCCTGCGCCGCCCCGTCCTGTTTGCTGGGGAGTCCCCCTGCCACGATCGGAGGGCTGACTGCCTGTTGGGAACTCCTGCCCTGATCTGTGCTGCGACCCCCTGGGGCTGATCTGTGCCCGGGACAGGGGTACCCTGCCCCGGCTGCTCCAATCCAGGACCGACTGCCGGATCGCGGCGTAGGGGCCGGGCAGAAGACGTCGCTTGGTTGAAGCCTGCTGATGTCCGCGGGACCTGCTGCTCTAATCTGCTGCCCCGGGACCCGGCGCGCGTGAAGGCGTATAGATCCTTGCTGCAGCCACACCAGAACTTCCAGCGCTCCCTCCCAAGTAAGGCTGTTGCGTGCTTTGAAAACCAGCCTGGCGGTCTGGAAGCCTCCTTCCCCGTGCTGCAACTGTGAGGGCCCGGGCGCTCTCCGGCCTTTTTGGACTGTCTCTCCTGGCCGCGCCCCGGCTCCCTCCTCAGCCCACACTGCGCCGGGGTTGGGTCGCCACCTGTCCTTGGCCCACCACTGACTGCTGCTTCGGCCCAGCTTGACGGGGGGGCATACATCCGGGGGCTCCCTTCCCGCTTTGAGCCTGCTTCATACCGCACGCGGGCCCGCGCTGGAGGCGGGGTACCCCTGCAGATCTTGCCTAGCTCCCTCCTGCGGTTCTACTGGAACATTGGCTGTGGCCGGCTGTGCCTCGGTGCTGTGTGCACCCCGTGGTGACATCACCTGAGGCACCATCGCCCAACACTTGCGGCCTTCTCTGCGACCGGGAAGATGGACACCAGACAGCCCAAACAGACCTTCTCGACGCGCGGTGCAGGCAGGGGCGGCGAGCCTCCCCCGATGCCGGCGAGCAGTCTACTCAGACCGACCTCCCCGACGAGCAAGATGACAGTCTCAGAACCATCCTATTAGACGTTAAGTCCAGCTTAAAATCCATTGACGCCAAAATAGACCACCTAACATCCCGCCTCGGCCAGGTGGAGCAGAGGGTAGATTCCCACGATACACAAATTGTCCAGCTAGAGGCGAGGGTTTCAGATGGCGAAGACGCTGGAACATCCGGAGCGCAGAAACTCCTTCAAATGGACAAAATCCTCGAAGTCATACACGACAAGAACGAGGACTTAGAGGCGCGTTCCCGAAGGAACAACATTCGGGTCGTAGGCCTGCCGGAATCCACCGCCACCAATAGAACTGACATTATTCTAGCTAACAAGAGCGCTTCTTTCACCTGCCACACAAAACGTGAGAAAGATCAAATTCCACAGCCCACATGAAATTCAAACTGTTAGTTCTGAAGCGAGAGTTTACAGGGAACAGCATTTCAGGCCTACAGAATTCAGCTAACATAAGAAAGCATCGTGTGAGCTTTACAAATTTACATAACGTTAAGGCACTTTCAACTAATGCATTTACCCACATATGAAATGACATGACTAATAAGCACATCTAACACATGTATAATAGTCAGTTCCATAACACGAGTTCTTCACGCTCATGATTCTACGAGTTACATTAATTTGTTACGTTAATTCTCCATGTTACTTTTCAATGGCCTAAAATACATCACGTTTCATTTTATCACATTTCACAATTCTACTCTCTATGTTAATACAACAAAAGATTCTATGGGGGTGCGATCTACACGTGTAATTATGAGGCGCCCCTACAAATAAAATGCAATTTCCACTGCATCACGCACTTGGCACTGACTCCTTGTGAGCCATCATCTGTGCAATCTGCATTAACTCGCTATAAGCAGGCAGATAATAATTAAGATGGTGTCTTTCACTCACAAATCCAAACATGGCCTAGACACATTAATTATACAATCCAGAAGAAAAACCATGTCCAAGTATCCAGAATTAATAAACCTAGAATGGAAGGGAGAGGTTTTCTCATTTCTCCTCTCTAGTCTATGGAACCGGCTCGCACTTGACTATCACAAGCAAGAAGGCCCTTTCTAGGTCTCTTCTAACAGATAGCGCATGTGCTGTCTGTTGTGAGACATATTGTGGGCTTAGCAAGAACACACAGAGCTTGGAGCCTACCCACTGCTTACTACTGGTTGGCTTTCCTGTCTCTCGTTTGCCTGCTTTTTATTCGTGCCGCAGCTTATCAGTCTTCTGTTGGTCCCTCCTATAGGGCATTGCCTCTTTACCATCTCTTTTAATTGGCTGTATTCTAAGCTTCCACTGATTGTTTTTCTTTTGGATTAAGCACTTCATGAGAGTGCATGTGTTTTCCAGCTGTCTCCCTTGTGTACTTCTCTCCCCCTGCATTCTGTGTTGCTGTCTGTCACACGTGAGCTTCTCCCTGTCGCCCTCCATGTTGAGCTTCCTCTCATTTACTCCCCCACCCCCAGTTGCTTCCTCACCTGTGTTTCTACCCTGCCCGCTCAACATTGCTCATTCTCCCAGGTGCTTTCCCCAGCTCTCAACTTTGCTATTTCTTTGTGTCGTCCGCTTCTCCCCAACTCACCCTTTGCATAGTGCCTCCCCCCACCAGCACCCCTATGTTACTTCCGGCTCACCCCTTCCACTGTGTCTCTTCCACCACATGTGTTGCTTCCTCCACCCCGTCCCGGGTAGCTCCCACCTCCATTGCTTCCCCCCACCTGCTTTAAAAAAGCTTGTTTGACTGGGTTTTTTTTGTTAGTTTTTTTGCTCCAACTAGGATTCGTAACTACAAAGGAAAAAAAAGTGGCTGTGATACTTTATAGGCCCACGTGCGTGGTGTGCATGCCTTCAAAATAAGCGATGCGGCCAGCCACGTCAGACTGTTTTTTTCAAATTCTCTAGCCTTGCTGCACAGCAAAGCTAATAGATCCCAAAGATAAAACTAATTGGCTTTGCCAATGCTTTTTAGGAAACGGCTTTAAACCAGGCTCTTCTGTAATGAAGTCTAGCTGTCCCTGTGCTGCAGTAGAAATGATTGCACTGTCCTGTTCTGAACAGTGCTACAAAGTCCCCGTGTGAAGAAGTGTGCTCTAAATAACGTAAACCTCAATACAGAAACAGAGACTACCCCTGCGTCCCACCTTTCCAAATCCCCCATTGTTCTCTCATTTCACATTCACTTCAGATACTTTAATGGAGTCACCCTAAAAAACAGAACCATCTCTGTATGGCCTCAACCTCCCCCAAACAAGCAGTGTTGTGCTGGAGGTTTCTGCAAACCCACTGACTTCCTCACCAATGAGCTTGTCTACTTCCGGCCACGCCAGACCTTCGCTTCCCCTGCCTGGACTTGTTCCTCTTTCACTCCTCAGGCTCGCTGATGTGAGTGGTCAGTAGCGACCTGAGGCGGTGGTGTTCAGCGAGGACCCTGGGCTGGCCATGGGCCCGCTCCTGCTTCTCACCGGCGTATTCCTGACCGTTTCAAGGCCCACACATTCTGCAGGTATGGCTCTTGACCACTTTTTGACCTCTCACTTGTCTTCGAACCCTCTTCTTTTGCAAAATTTGAACATGAAAATATGTGTCGGTTTCTCTTTTTCTCTGGAGGCATCTCTTTTTCTCTGTTGAGGTCATAGAGAAAGCCTCTTCCCTGTTTTCTTAAAGATTTTGGGGGCACCGTGCAAAACATGCTTTTAGGGGGGGGCGTGGTCTCGCCAGCGGCAAGATAGCTGCGCGCTGAGCGAGCTCTGCCGGCCGAGCTGAGACATCCTGCAGTATCAGCCGTCAGCGGGAGGCATCCACTCGCCAAAATGCTTTCCTATATTGTGCGGTTCTGCAGAGACGTCGGGGGGGCCGCGGAGGAGCGGCGCCCGGGGTGTGCACTGTGCTGGGGCCTAGCTAGCCGCCCGCCTCTCCTACGGCACCTGAGGGCCTGCGCCGCCCCGTCCTGTTTGCTGGGGAGTTCCCCTGCCACGATCCGAGGGCTGACTGCCTGTTGGGAACTCCTGCCCTGATCTGTGCTGCGACTCCCTGGGGCTGATCTGTGCCCGGGACGGGGGTGCCCTGCCCCGGCTGCTCCGATCCAGGACCGACTGCCGGATCGCGGCCTAGGGGCCGGGCAGAAGACGTCGCTGGGCCGATGCCTGCTGATATCTGTGGGACCTGCTGCTCTAATCTGCTGCCCCGGGACCCGGCCCGTGTGAAGGCGTACAGATCCTTGCTGCGGCCACACCAGGACTTCCAGCGCTGTAGTAAGTAAGCAAGTAAGGCTGTTGCGTGCTTTGAAAACCAGCCTGGCGGTCTGGCTGCCTCCTTCCCCGTGCTGCAACTGTGAGGGCCCGGGCGCTTGTGGCGTCTCCGGTCTTGGTGGCCTGTCTCTCCTGGCCACGCCCCGGCTCCCTCCTCAGCCCACCCTGCACCGGGGTTGGGTCGCCGCCTGTCCTTGGCCCACCACTGACTGCTGTTTTGGCCCAGCTTGACGGGGGGGCATACGCCCGGAGGCTCCCTTCCCGCTTTGGGCCTGCTTCAAACCGCGTGCGGGCCCGCGCTGGAGGCGGGGTACCCCGGCAGATCTTGCCTAGCTCCCTCCTGCAGCCCTACTGGAACATTGGCTGTGGCCGGCTGTGCCCCGGTGCTGTGTGCACCCCGTGGTGACATCACCTGAAGCACCATCGCCCAACACTTGCAGCCTTCTCTGCGACCAGCTCCGGTCCTCCCTGCGCATATCCAGCGGCCCACGGAGTCCCCCACAAGATCCTACATAGGAGCTGTCATACCTCATCCTCCTACTACTCCGCCTGGCCGGACTAACCTTCTAACTTGCGACCCCGCCCCGCTACTGCAAGGTCCCCTACGCTTCTCACTGCCTTCTCGCTGTGGGCCGCTATGGGGAAGACGGACACCAGACACCCCAAACTGACCTTCTCAGGGCGCGGTGCGGGCAGGGGCGGCAAGCCTCCCCCGATGCCGGCGAGCAGTCTACTCAGACCGACCTCCCCGAACCATCCTATTAGACGTTAAATCCAGCTTAAAATCCATTTACGCCAAAATAGACCACCTAACATCCCGCCTCGACCAGGTGAAGCAGAAGGTAGATTCCCACGATACACGAATTGTCCAGCTAGAGGCGAGGGTTTCGGATGCCAAAGACACTGGAACATCCGGAGCGCAGAAACTCCTACAAATGGACAAAATCCTCGAAGTCATACATGCCAAGAACGAGGATTTAGAGGTGCGGTCCCGAAGGAACAACATTCGGGTCGTAGGCCTGCCGGAATCCACCGCCACCAGGAAAATGGAGGACTACCTCAATTCCCTGCTCCGTGAGCTCTTCGGCCCAGCCCTGTCCACCCACTTCATTGTCAAACGGGCGCACAGATAACTTGGCCCCCTTCCCTCCCCGGGGGCCCCGGCACGGCCCATTATCGCCCACCTGCTGAACTACTGGGACCGTGATTCCATTCTCCGCAGGGCCCGGGAGCTGGGCGAGATCAATCATCAGGGAAGCACGCTGTCATTCTACCCTGACTTTACTCTGTCCGTCCAGGCGGCCGGCAGGGATTTTCGTCCCGCCAAGTGTATCCTGCAGCAGTTCCACATCACTTACGTGATGCTATACCCTTCCAAACTCCGCATTGACTTTGGGGAGAAGCCCAAATACTTCACCGACCCGAAGGCTACCCTCACCTTCGCGAAGCAACTGCTCATCACGAAGCCGCCGCACTGACTCCGAAGATCGCCACACAAGTGATAATGACTGAGGCCTCCGCGCCCGGCTCTGTATTACTGCTCTGCATGTTATATGATGGTTTTTTCTACTACGTAATGTTTGCCGCAACGCACCATAATTTCTTACACTGTGCATTAGTACCTGTCCTTTTGTATCCCTTGGCGTCTAGCAGCGGGAGGTCGCACGCTGCCCCTTGGGGATCGGGGTCCCTGGTGTAGCTGACGTATCATGCTCGTCCTGTTAACAATCAAAACGCCCCCGTGTGCGCAATATTTCTCCTTTAAGTTGCCTCCCTCTGAGCTATGCCATGCTCGCCCCTGCCTATATGGCAAGGGGGAAATGGCTATGCCCCCCTTGCCTGTGCCTAATTCTCCAAGTTTGGGTTTCCTGGGTGGGGTGGGTTTAGATGCTCAACCTAATTGGGGGGTTGGAGTGGGCGGAGGGCGGGTTGGGTTTTTTCTTGTAAGGCTCCGAAACTGGCGCTTCCTGCAAGAGGCTTGCATTGTTCTTTGTTCTGTTTTGATTTTGGCAAGTTGTTGTGGTATACATTCCGCAATGTACCGTACACTATTGCACTTACCTTTGACACTCTTTCCATGGACCGCAGGGACTATGCTACTCACCCTCCCCATGTTGCTACATGACTGACCCTACATTTTGGACCTGGAACATTAGGGGGCTGAATGATTACCGAAAGGCACGCCTTATGCATGTGCAGCTCATCAGACACCAAGTTGACGTTTGTTTCCTTCAGGAGACGCACCTCCTCCCTGCTACCTCATCTAGGCTACTATCTCATCACTGGGGAGACTCTTACACTTCCTTCTATTCCAACTACTCACGCGGCATCTCCATCCTCTTCAGGAGGGGCCGTCCTTGGCATACCACTCACTCTTTCACCAACTCGGAGGGCCGTTATGTGATCCTTGCTGGCACACTTTCAACCGCTGATACTAACGGCACTCTATGGCCCCAACTCTGACGACCCTGACTTCCTCACACACGTATGGCAACTCATATCCTCCCTGGGACCCCACTCCCTGATTTAGGGGGGGCCACTTTAACATAGCACCCTCGCAGGCGCTAGACCGTTCTGGAGACCGCACCCAACACTCACAGGCAGCTTGCCTCCTCCACTCAATTATGGCCAACAACTCCCTGCTGGACGCCTGGCGGCATGCGCTCCCTGGCAAGCGTGAGGGTACCTGCATTACGGGCTCGCGTGGATCCTGGTCCCGCCTCGATCTCTGGATCACTACCCGTGATATTGCCTCCTGGACCACCTCCGTGGACCACATGGCCCGCACTCTGTCCGACCATGCCCCCGTGCGCTTATGTCTGTGACTCCCGATCATGCTCTGCCGCATGTTCGCATGGCGCCTACCTCCTAATGCCCTCCGCGACGCCGCCTTCCACGAGGACATCCGTGGTGCCATCATTGCTTACTTCGAACACAACGTGGGCTCCGTTGAATCGCCCTCAACCCTTTGGGAGGCCTTTAAGGTCGTGACCCGGGGGGAATGCATTGCCAGACAATCTGGGGTGCTGAAGTCTATCATGGGTACCCTTGAACGTCTGGAGAAAGATATTAAAGCTCTAGACCTTAAACAATCTCAAGACCCCAGCCCTGTCACACTTGCATCGATCAGAGCCAACCTCACTGAGTTCCACGAGGAGGCTGATAGAGAGGTCACATTTCTTAGCAGTAAGCAGCACATTTCTACAGTATGGCGAGGGCGACCGCCCCGGCAAGACTCTTGCTAACCTCCTCCGGCAGCTGCACGCCTCTTCTTATATTACGTGCGGCACTGGGCGATGAGGCCGCGGGCAGGACTACCTCTCCTACAGATATCCTTGCCAGGATCTCCGCCTTCTACTCCCAATTATACACTGCTGGAACGGCAGTCCCTCGTGAGATTATGGACCAATACTTTGATTCCATTGAACTGCTGTGGCTTGGTAATAGTCACCGGGAATACCTGGACGAGCCATTTACCCATGAGGAAATCTCTACAGTTATTGCAGGACTCCCGGGCGACAAGGCCCCCAGTTCAGACGGGCTCACCCCTGCATTCTATAAACAATACGCGCCCCTTCTCGTCCCACATCTGGCCGAAATGTATAATGACTCTCTCGAACGGGGTAGATTGCCCCCGTCCCTCCGCGAGACCATGCTCACTCTTCTCTTGAAACCGGACAAACCTCCCGAGAGCTGCGATTCGTACCGCCCTCTATCACTGATAAATACTGACAACAAAATTTACGCTAAATTGTTGGCCAATCGTCTCCTTCCTCTCATGTCGTTAATTGCTCGCCCTGACCAGTCGGGTTTCATCCCAGGACACGCTACCGCACATAATCTGCGAACTATCTTCTCGGTCCTGCACCAGATTAATCCCACCCTACCAGCCGTAGCCGACTTACTGGACGCCACTAAAGCCTTTGACACTCTAGAGTGGCCCTTTCTTTTTTATCTTCTCCCTCGATTGGGTTTTAGTCCGAATTTCGTGCGCAAGATACAATTGCTATACACACGCCCTACAGCACGCATTAGGGTAAACGGACAGGTCACCGACCCCATTACAATTTCGAGCGGCACCAGGCAGGGCTGCCCCCTCTCCCCCATGCTCTTTGCCATCGCTATGGAGCCGCTGGCGGCGCAGCTGCGTCAACATCATACACACTGGAGTATTGGTTTCTCGGCTTGTGCCCTTGTTACTTCAATGTATGCAGACGACGTCACGCTATATATCCGCAAGCCTCAGGAGAATCTCGCGCCCATGACCAGGGAGGTGGTCCGCTTTGGCTGCCTCTCCGGAGTCCAGGTCAACTGGAGCAAATCTGTCCTTTTTCCACACACGGACGCGACAAAGCCATTTACTCCTGACTACCCTTTAATTTGGGCGACTGGCCCCACCAGGTACCTGGTCGTCTGGCTGAGTAGGGATGTGGACAAACTGTGGAGGTCTAATTTCGGCAGGACAATGGACTGGCTGAAAACCAAAATACGCCTGTGGCATAAACTCCCCCTATCACTGGCCGGGTGCATCGCCATCGCTAAAATGGTTGTACTTCCGAAATTCCTATACCTCTTTTTAAATATCCCCATTCCTCTCACATCACAATTCTTTCAAAAACTACGCTCTAACATTATCACATTGATCTGGGCCGGACGTCAGCCCAGAATCGCCTATGATATTCTAACGTTACCCTTGGTCCGGGGCGGTATGGGGGCCCCCGATTTCAAACTCTACGCGCTGTGCGCCCAAGCCAGTTTTCTCCATTTCTGGATTCATCCAACACCTTTCCAGCCTCATGTGGCGGTCGAGACGGACCTTACCTCTCCATGGCCACTGCAGACTGCACTATTCTTGCCGCACAAAGTCCCCCGTGGCGTGATTGACACGGTCGAATGTTTGCGCTGGGCCTGGGATGGGCTGCGTAAATACACCGGCGCCGGCACGCTCTATGCGCCATCCATGCAGCTCCCGCAGTAATCCGTCATTTCCCCCACTGCAGACGGCGGGTATGGCCCGCCATGCAGCTGATCTGGGTATTCACACCATTGCCGACATCTACCCCGACAATAATTTCTTCACTCTTCATAAAAACGCTGCTCCACTGTAGGAAGCTGGCTCTGTATCTACTATGCCAAAGTGAGGTATAGTGTGCACAGAGTCCAGTGAAACCCAAAGGTAGGCAGAGGTAAAGGTAGATAGCACCTCACTCTCTATTTGTGGTAGTGTGGTCGAGCAGTAAGGCAGTATCAGAGGACAGTGTTAAGCATTTGTTGCACACACTCAGTCAGCAAATGAATTCACACACTCAAAGACTGAACTTCAGACCAATTGTTTTTGTATAAAAATATTCTTTTAGTTATTTTATTTTCCTAGAACCAAGCAAGCCTGGCACAGGTAAGTTGATAAATACTTTGCAGTAAATATACAGTTTGGGATGCAGTTGTAAATGTACTTTGAAATGGTTACAGTTTGAATTACCGGTAATGCAATACTGTGGAATGCTATACATATACTTTGTATCGATTTTGCAGTAGAAATTACAGGCAAGTTACTTTTACGTTACTTTTGAGATTACTTTTTAGATTACTTTTACTACTCTGTGTGATATGCCTAGATATCACACTGGGACATTTCCTAGAGAAAAGGTAAGTAAAGTCAGTTTTGCACAATTGTTATTTTTCAGGTTTCCATACAAATCAACTCCACACTTAGAACATTTTTCAGAGAAAAACAGTCAATAGGTTCCTATGGAGAGAAATGAAGTTAACGGTTACCAGGTAAGTAATCGGTCTTTGGAGTTGAGCTTCTGGGGTTAGAACAAGGGTTTCCCCAGGGTCAAGGATGCACTCTCGTTACACCCTCAGCGGCACTAGGGCGGCCGGGTGCAGAGTGCTGAGGCCCAATGTTATCCAATGGGGGATAGGGGGCCTCCGGTTGGTGGCTGCTGACGAGCAGGCCACTGGGTTGTGGGAGCAAAGCTCCTGGACTTTAGCTCAGGGCAAATGAGGAAACAAAGTAGCACCAAAGGTGCACCCTCAGCTGCACTAGGGCGGCCGGGTGCAGGGTGCTGTTTCGACGTCGGGCGCCCTGTTGGTTTCAATGGGGAACCTCCGGTTTGCAAAGGCACTGCAGGCTTGGGGACGAAGGCTTTCTGGGTGCGACCACCACTTTGAGAGGTAAGTTGGGAAGTTAGGGGTTGGTTAGGCACCGTCGGTTTGGGCACACAAGGCCGTGGGGCGTCGAGTGCAGGGTTGCCTTTTGGGGTCGGATCTTCTTACCAGCTCCTGGTCGCGGTTGGGGGGACCTTCTGGATTTAGGGTGCAGGCATCGGCTGGAGGCTTGAGGCAGGTCAGGGGTCGCCGGATCCCGGGTCAGGATCTCCGGGGTGACCTCCTCGTGGTGTTTGCCCACTCGAGCTCGGGCCATGGAAGGCGGGTGCAGAGTGGGGCGGATCCGCGGTGTCCGGCCAGAGCCAGATGAACAAATCCGGTGTTCGAGGTTGCTGGCTGCAGGACACACAGGGATTTAGCAGGAGCAGGTTTGAGGGGGAGACAGGCCGGTAGGGCTGGGGCCAAGTCAGTGGGCGTCTTCCTCTTGTTAGCTGCAGCAAGGCTGTTCGGTCCTTCTTCTTCTTCTTCTTGTAGTTTCTTCTTGTCTGAGGAAGCAAGGTTCAGGGGTGCCCCTAAATACTAGATTTAGGGGCGTTACAGGTAGGTAAAAAACAGGGACCAATGGGTCCCTTCCCTGGGGTGGGTACACCCCCTATTATGCCACCCTCCGGTGGGAGGGGGGCATGAGCCTGTCCCTGGTTGGCTGAGTCCCCCCATCCGCAAGATGGCGGGGACTGGGAGTTGTGCTTCACCTCGCCTCCCCCACCTGAGGGGTGGAGTTGGCAGAGGTGGGCACACCTCTCTTCCTCACTTGTTTTTCCCGCCGGTTCTCCCGCCCAAAGTGGGGGTCAGAACCAGTGGGGACCAGTTGCTGAAAGCAGCAAGTGGCCTGGGGAAGCTCACAAAGGCGGCAAGCCTTTGAAGCTTCCCCTTCGTGAACCCTGCCCATCCTGGGGGAGGAGGCTTGGCACCTCGTCCCAGGATGTGCATTGTATCAGGCTCTCGACCCAGGGGTCCAGAAACATGTCTGGTGGTGGCAGCTGAAAGCAGCCACTCAGCCTGGACACTAGTATTGGGTTAGTTTTCAGGGGGCATCTCTAAGATGCCCTCTGTGTGCATTTTTCATTAAATCCCACACTGGCATCAGTGTGGGTTTAATGTGCTGAGAAGTTTGATACCAAACTTCTCAGTTTTCAGTCTAGCCATTATGGTGCTGTGGAGTTCATAATGACAAACTCCCAGCACCATCTGCTCGTAATGGCAGCACTGCACTTACAATGTCTAAGAATGGACTTAGACACTGTAGGGGTACAGGGCTCATGCACCTGTACCCTCACCACTGGTATAGTGCACCCAGCTAGAGGGTTGACTGATCTATGCCAGGGCAGTGGATTGTAGGCATGGCACACAGAAATGTGTGCCATGTCGACTCTTCACTTTGTTCTGCACCAAAACACGCAGCCTGCAAAGGCAGTGTGTGTGTAAGGGTACAGGACCTCTAAGGGTGGCACAATACGTGCTGCAGCCCTTAGAGGTCTTCTCTGGTCACAGTGCCCTGGGTACCTGTGGTACCATTTACCAGGGGCTGACCTGTGGCCAGAGATGCCAATTGGGTTTAGGCTTCAATGCAGTTTTAGGGAAAGAACATAGGCCCTGGGTACATGATTAGCAGGAGCCCAGGGCACACTCAGTCAAAGCACATCAGCAATTCAGCAAAAAGTGGGGGCACCATGCAGAAAGAGGGCACTTTCTCACATCCACTAGATAAGCTACTTTACTACCAGATTAGAGCAACATGCAGAAGTGTCAACCCCACTTTCCCACTTGCTCCCCAGCCCAAGGCCGCGCTTGAATTTGTTCACTCCTCCAACTCTCCGCGGAAATTGGCCACAAGATTATATGCTTTTACATTAGCTGCTTCCCCCATCAACACTGAACGCACTCGCAACTCGTGGGGTGCAGACTTAGAAAGAGACCTCTCCCCTGAACAATAGCAAGGCTGCTGCAACCAAATTAAGCGTCTCTCCCCCAACTATCGCCTGCGGCTCGTTCATTTTAAATATCTACACAGACTCTATCGCACCCCTACATCGCTACAAAAGATGGGCCTGATGGACAGCGACAGATGCGTGCGCTGCTCAGCACCCAGCGCGGACTTTGCGCACCTGGCCTGGTTATACCCCAGGGTTTCCTCGTTCTGGCTGGAGGTGTGCACCGTCATTAGCGAAATTACACTTGAGAACATCGCCCCTGACCCCCTGTTGTGTCTCTTGGGTTATGTCAAGCACATATCAGACGCTAACCGTAAACTGATTGCGATGCTCCTGGTGCTTGCTAAGTGCCGGGTGGCCATTCACTGGGGTCGCAAACCGGCACCCCAGGTCAAACGCTGGTTGGACGATGCAGCCCATTGTCAGACACTCCTTGGCGAATTCTGGGATTTTATGCCAGTGGCTAGTAGACCCCCAGACATATGGGGCCCTCTCATTTCCTACCTCCACCGACTGACCACCCCAGACAACCTTGCAACTGATTCCCCTATCACTGACGCTCAGATTGCTAGCGACGACTCCGCAGACGGAATTCTTACCCCCGGTCTGACTTCCCGGACCCCCTCCACAGTGCAATAATCATAGCTCCTATGTAGATGTACTGCGTCATGTTACCTTTTAATTACCAATTGCTCTACAATGTCGATTTTATCTGTAAGTGCAACCATTATTATACCAGATGATGGAGTGTCAACCTGTAACATGCCTTAAGTGTTTCAATAAGGGTTTTGAATTTTAAAAAAAAAACATGCTTTTAGGGGCCCCTGATGGGAACAGCATTGCATTTTATTTCCTGTTTTTTTGCTAATTCATGACCCATGATGCCAAACAATATTGAATAATACGTTAAAAGTTGAGATGGAGAAATAGACAGATGTGAGATATAGAGAAAGTTCACTTTCCGGAGTGCCCCCTAGAAGGTTGGGGCACTTGGCAATTGCCCATGCCTTAAAATGTCTCTGCCTCTTCCCCATAGTGAGGGCTGCCTAAACAGTCTATAGTCTCCCCATAAAGGCTCCATTGGCTGGACATTTATCAAACTGCATAAAATAGTTTCTGGTATCCCTCGTAAAAATGCACACAAACCAGGGTTAGCAGAGGTTTGGTACATAACATTTAAAATTGGGGGTCTTATTATTATTGTTTTCATGCAAGTTGCCCCAGAGGGCTCAACTCAGCCAAGTCATAGAATGACCAGATTCTGAAAAACTTAATCTTGGGCATTCTATAGAGCTCGAAGTAGGACTAGTATCTGGGAACAGCCGTAGGGGCACCGAATAACCAAATTGATAGCCCTCACCAATATAAAAAAACAGACTATAGCAAGACGGTGGTGTCCTATATCTGGTGTTGTGGAAAATAACACTAGAAAACAGAAAGCAAATTTGATGCACATTATTGTCATTGTAACTTGTCTTATGAATGAGTTGTGTTAACCAATCCTGTATGGACACTACCGATAGGCTCGTCTCCTTCTTGAATCCACTGGGCACATGACCAGTGGTGGCTGGTGACATTGTAAAGTGGTGGGGCGTAAAAAAAAAAGTTTGGGATGAGGGCCTTATGGTGAGCGAGTGTAGCTGGCGAGCCTGGTCGTTATAAGGAGGGTTTGGGGGGGTTCTCTCCCCCCTGAGAACATTTTGAAAAAAGAGTGGGAAAACAAGAAGCTTAATAAGGCAATTGTGACATCAATAAAGAGATTTCATATGATAATGACGTAGGTATATCCTGAGTTAATTACTGTCACCCTGGCCACATTCTCAAATTTACATCACAATGCAAACTACCCTAACAGTTCAGTGACAATGGGTTGCAGTTCAATAGAAAGTTCAAGTTGAGCCACAATTTCAATTTCAGAGGACAACGGAGGACATACCTTAGTAAGAGACCCATACACATTTGTGCCTAAAACAACTGCCAATGTAATGCTGCAAATTGAAACCACCTAAGGACAGGATGCAAGCACAGCATCAGTCTGAAGTTAGCTGTATTGTTTTTAAAGGACATTCTAATATACTTTCAAGATGCGCTCATGCTGCTGTTTTGTGGCACTTTAAATATAACCCATATATGTCATCAAAACCAACCTTCACAATGCACAACTTTTTAACCTTGAAGGTTGAGTGGGCTTAGTGCAGGCTAAGTTAATTACTGTTGCGGCAGCCACCTTCTCAAATTTACATCACAATGCAAGGTGCCCTACCAGTACAGTGGCAATGGTTTGCATTTCAATAGAAAGTTCACGATGAGCCACAATTTCAATGACAGAGGACAACAGAGGACATCCCTTACACATTTTACATGTTGAAGCAGTTGGATGTCATTTTATAAAACAAATGCACTGAGAAAGTCGCAGAACTGAAGACCTATTGTTTTTTTTAAAGTGTGAGAGGTATGATGCTAAGGAAGGGTTGACATCCTTGTAATGTGAGTACACATCACAGCCGGCCTTGTTTGTGGTGCTCCAAAGCACTGTGAAGAGGATGAAAAGCATCACTTTTTCACTATGCAAAGTTTAAAAAACATACATTACAATGAGAGTTCAGCACAACTGTAAAGGCTTAGGTGGCATTTGGTGCACAGTGCATAAAAAAACAAAATTACTGAAGCACGAAAATGAACAAACCATGACGTTAACCGCATCTGATGTATATCCTTAAAATATATTAAAGCACTGCCCCCCACAGTGACATAGGCAGGAAGTGTACAGCTACTGAAAAACCTTCCCTACATGAACAGCTTGTGCGTAAATAAAAAGGCGGCTTGAGAAATGTTTAATAGCAATAAATGTGTCCCTTAATTGATTATATAGATCAGAGGTGGGGATGAAACAATGCCTCAACGCCACAGATGGTCTTGGGTAATAAACACCACTCGAGCACTTTCTGTTACTTCCAAGAACTGTGTTTGACTCGGGTTTCGTCCCGTTGTCGAGCGCTGTGTAAAGGCAGGCTCGCAAGAGCAGCATGGAGGTGGGGGAGGAGGGCGAAGGTTTGGGGTCGTTGTAACAGCCCAGAGCAACTGCTTCCTAACACTGATCAGGAGTTGACCGTCTGGAGCGATTACTGGAAACCGATAAAGGCAAACGGGAATGCGAAATGTGTGAATGGAATATTAGAAGCACCAAGAAATAGCCATTTAGGTGCATCGAGAAGACTGCATCGCTTGAATGGAAGTTAGTGCACTTGTAATCTTGATTCATAGTTAAAGTTGTGTGTGCCACAATGACAGCCGTAATCATTTTGTTGACGCCAGTCAAGATCAGACAATATAAACCCACGCAATGTATTCTTTCAGCTTCCTTTATCGCGGTGCCGTTGCTGGCGATTGGGCTAGTATTCACAACGTGTGCAGGACCTGGTTCGATTTGGGGAGGGGGGGGGAATTCAGGCAAGCGAGCACATGCGAAGCTGGACGGGGAGAATGGTGATGCCCTTTCCCGATTTACTCATAGAAGTGCTGTCAGCACGTAACTATCTTATCAGGGCAGTGCTGGCACGGGTGCTATGATAGCGGCCTAGGAGGCAGACCAGTCTCCTTGCAGGGTCAGAGATGTCAGGGAGGAATCAGTGGGCACGCCATTTCATGCTACGGCTTCTGCAGCTCTCTCCTTCCTCTTAGGGGGAACAACGGATAGTGCAGGGCTGACAATGCCGGTGCGGACCTCTCACAGAGGTGCCTGCAGCAACTCTAAGTGTAAACCGCAAATGCAACCAGCGAAATGACGCGGTAATGACCAGATAATCCCAGCTGGTCAAGTAGGCGTCAATTCAAGCCCTAATATCTGGAATAACACATGCTTAGTTTCTTTCAATCGCGGCTCGCAATTCTGGGGTGGGTAACATAAAAAACAAAAAACGTACCTGATCCCGATCCCGGTCCCCCGCCGCCTCTGTCTGCGGTCCGGACTCCGGAGCAGGATTGCAGGAACAGGTCTGGGCCGGTCCGGAGCAGGAACAACTTCAGACTGCACGGCCGGTGTCTCACTCGCAGTCGCAGTCGCACTCGCAGCCAATCCAGACGCTGCATTAGCAGCGCCAGTATTGGCTAGGGCACGGATACGGCCCGCCCCTAAGAGACCGGGGGCTGCGACGGCCTCTCGGGTTCCCCCCCCTTCCTCCCTCGCCTACTGAGTATGGTAGTGGCTGACAGTGCGCATGTACGGGCCGGTCATTAAAATGACCAGCCCAAACCCGAACATGCGCCCTCGCCGCTGTCAGTGACAGTCTGTCACTCAAACTGTGTTGAGTGCTGCCGCAGCCCCGCCCCTCCCCCTTCAGCGGCCGATTGCCGCGCGCGCGTGTCCCAGCAGCGCGAGAGTGGAGGAGTTGTCCAATTGCTTCATTTGCTTCACTTGCACGAATTTAGGGCGATGTGGCTAGTGGGGCAACGCCCCAGCGCCCCCATGGACGCACCGCCCCTGCACATGACCTGCACCGGGTCATAGCTATCAATGGTGCAGCAGGTGTAATGTGTGCACTACAGTAACCCCGGGCGGAGACCTCCGCTCCGCCCGCGGAGTGTACAGAGATTTGCCTTCTCCGCGTTCCGTGGAGAACGCGGAGAAGGCAAATCTCCGCACACTCGCAGCGGAGCGGAGGTTGCCAGCCCCTGCCTCCACCCCCCTATTATAACAAGTAATTAAACATTAATAAAAAATAAATGTAAAACCACTTACCTTTACTGCGGCGTCCCCGGGCTGCCCTCCTCCTCTTCCTCGCCGTCTCGCTAATCCTTGTGAAAACTGCGTATGCGCGCGCGCCTGCGCATGTGCATTTCTCTCAAGAAATGCGCGGGCGGGCACGCATGCGCAGTTTTCACAAGGATTAGCAAGACTGCGAGGAAGAGGAGGAGGGCAGCCCGGGGACGCCGCAGTACAGGTAAGTGGTTTTAAATTTATTTTTTATTAATGTTTAATTACTTGTTATAATAGGGGGGGGGAGGCGGGTGGCGTAGCGGAGTTCCACGGAGTTTGTTTGCAACTCCGTGGACCTCCGCATAGCCCCGCTACGCACACTACGCCCGGGGTTACATCAGAGGCAGGATTGTTTATGTGCAAAAAGGGACACTTTCCTGCAAAAAAAGTCCAAAGAGGATTTTCTTTCTATGTTGCAGAATGTAAACCCATAGAATGAGGAAGTAACAAGGAGAAATAAAGATATGTCTCCTCCTTACACCTCTGTCGGGTAGGTGAATCATTTTGTAAACAGATTAAAAGCTGATACACAGAAATTAATCTAAAATTCCAGTTAGATGAAAGGCAAAAGATTTCTGACATGAACAAAATCAAATGAACATATCAAGTTCCCAAAATTGATTCCATATGGAACATATATGGTCCAGCAAGTTTTAATGATTCACCTGGATATATTACAAATGCAAATCTTGGACATATATACCTGGTACATGATCCCCTATATCTTAAATTAATTTCTATTAATTAAATTATCTGTTTTTCCTCTGAAAAAAATTAATAATCTTCTCTTGTGTATAAAAAGTTTTTTATGTTCATTTCTTTTCACACCCCTGAAGAAGTTCCATTATTACAAGGAATGAAACACGTTGGTTGTTAATGCTTGATTTAACAAATTTTTGAAAAAGCAAAGGAGGACTTTTAAATGGGCACTTTAACTTTTGTCATTTCATGGCACTTGGAGTGTGCTCCCCGGATCAAACACATTTAACAATATAAGCACGAGTTCACAAATACGAACAGGCAAAGCTTGTTTTGGCAAAGAGTGAGATCTGACTGAAGATGACACCGGTGGTGTAGGGTCATTTTTGAGCTGGATATGATCATGTTGAAAAAAGTGAAGACAAGAATGGGCATTAAAAGTTGGTATAATTCCTTGGATAGTGTTTGAGCGCTGGATATTATTAAAACAAATAACACGAGGCCCTAGGACCAGTTTTAGTGAATGGTTGACAATAAGACAACTGTTATAATCTAGCAAGTGATTAATGCATCCTCTTTATTGTTGCCCTTTGCCTTGCTGCTCAGTCTATGTGATGTCATCAGAATGTTGAGAGTGTTTGAGTGGAAGAAGGAGTCAGTTGGTGTGGAAGGGCTGAGCGGCAGGAGGCTGCTCCTGGTGGGGCATTGTATGAGGCCTAGCATGAGACTTAATATGGATCCTATCTGAAGAATAAAGCTGTGATCCTGAACTACATCACTGGACTACGTATCTTTCTTTCAACTGTAACAACAACCCAATCGACTTCACATATCCTCCTTTTTTGTTCATAATACATAGCTGAGAGGAAGGTTTTTATTGTTCCACTCTTAAGAAAATTTTCAACGAGTACTGTGGCCTCAGCTCTTTCTTTATTTTACTCATTAGATACCCCATTGGTCTGTTATGCATTGGCCTCCTTTTTACTGGCCCCATGAGAATTCGTCAGGCTTTCAGCACCCCACCTACAGCACTTTGAGATCACTTCTTTTATTGACGTATTTGTCTTTTTTATATTTATGTATGTATTTTCTGATCCAATTTTTTTATGTAAAGGATATTATTGTGGGCTTGGTACTGCCCCTAATCTTGAACTTATTGCACGCTTAATTTTAATGTACCTTTTTATGCTAGCTTTTTATATGTGTACTTTTATGCATTTTATGAAGTGCGAAATAAAGTTGGTTGATGATGATGATGAATGGGTGAAACCTTGAATCAGTTCGATGCAATTCTTGCCTGTGGCTCGAGGTGTGATTCAAGTGATTTCACTACAGTGGTGTTTGCCAAGTCTCAGCCAATGGGCAGAGGTGCCAGAGGTGCAGGGATCAGGGATGAACCGCACCTCCTGTTTTACAATGGGAGCATGCATTCCGGCCGGAATACATGCTCCCATTATAAAGTATAGGAATGCGACCGAACAGTGTTCGGTCACATACTAATTAGTCGGTCGGGACTGCCAACTGGGTGTCGGTAGGTCCCATGACCGAGACGATGTCGGGAGGAGGAAACTCTGCCCGACATCGTAATAGGGCCCTTAGTGAGCTATTGCCCAGAGTCACATGATGCCGAGCTGCCGACCGGGGGAGCCTCGCGCTCTGGAGTCAGCCACTCTGGCTGCTGCGCCACACCTCTCCACACTTGCTCCTGACTATGTATGGCCTATCCTTGTCTTGAGAATACAACTATTTATACCTTATGTTTGCGGCGGTTGCTGATTCACACTATTATTTACCAATGGGTAAGTGGCCTATAATGTGCATAAAGTTAGTGATATCGGTGAAACATGATCATTTTTCTGGCCACTACTCTGAACTTGGCAGTATAGTTCTGTGAAGATTTTATAAAAGTAGTACTGTCTCTTTGGGTTCTGTCTAACTCCTCGGATGCAAATAAACCCAAAATCTGGAAAACCATATTTGATAAACTAGTACAATTTCAGATATTTTACATGCTTCATTTTTGAACATTTTCAGTTCTCCTCTCTCTCTCTCTCTCTCTCTATCATATATATATATATATATATATATATATATATATATATATATATATATATGAGATCAATGTTTGTCATGGGACATGTGTCTGGCTACAATCATGGAAGTTGATTACTTACATGAGATCACTGTCAGAGCAGCAGGATCTGCTTTTCATTGGCATGTTGAGGTTCTGCCAGCCATCACAAATCCCTGTGCCACCACCAATATTAATGACTTCCAAGAGGCTGGTGCAGGGCTAGAGAAAGCTGCTTTCTTTCCCATGACTATAAGTTTCAGCATCTCACCATGTCTCATTTAAATGAATGGGGCCATTGTCAGAGTCTGACCTTCATCAGGACAAGGGTGGTTCCCAGGTCCATGCGCTCTCTTAGAGGTTCAGTGCCAAGCACTTCTTAAGATTCTGCCCTGCTAGAAAGGAGAAGGTAGGAGCAGCGCCACACCTATTTCAGACCGAGGATCCTATATGTGCTCAAAAGCAAAAAGAACAATTGATGGATAGAATGCTGAAAAATGCAAACATTCACCCCCAGTCACAAAGTTCTGGGTTTAATCCATCGTTTTGATTTGCATATGGCTGGGTCTAAACTGGAATGGTATGGGGAGCAAAAAAAACAATGGCTTTAGGCACAGATTTCTGTACTGGGGTGAATGTTTGACATTGTTCAACATTCTGTCCATCAATTGTTCTTTTTGCAATATAATGAATAAACTGAGAGCTTCAATGAACAGTTCACTTTTCTGGAGAGGGCGAGATGAAATTCTGTCAAGAAAAAACTAGATTAAATGACTTCTTTGACTCAAAATAGAAATACATAGTTGGGTGAGGCATTAGGACTTCTCCCTGATTTCTGAGAGCCGCGGCAGAGCAGCCAGTAAGTGCTGGGTCCAGTCTGGGCATAGTGAGAAGAGAGAGGTGTGCCATGCAGACTTTCAAATGGAAAAACAGGCATTGCCAATATATGCCCGCTTCCAAGGCTTCAAATCTGGAAGCCATCATTTAAACACAGTGCAGTCTCTTGAAGTCTTTGATTCCCTGGGGTGTGCCCCGGAATATCGGGGTAGGGATCTCAATGGCATCAAATATCATGGGCAGAATATGGAAAGGGAAGTAAGCATAGATTTGCTATATTTAACTCCACTTATATATACCATGACGATGTGTGTATCTTCAAGGTGCAAAGATGTTAAGAATAGTAAATCTATACGTCCTCTATATACACTTAAATTTTGTTATTTTGTCCCTTGATATTCTGCAGTACAGTCATTTCCAGGCTCATGTTGCTGCAGGATGTTTCAATTCAGAACTTCCTAAATTACAAACTACTAGTCACCTGGGCGTGCCTTTCATATAGGCCGCACTGTCCTTGTTTGCGCCGCCCTGTCCCTCTGAATGGGTACACAGTGCGCTCTATTATAGTTATTTCGCTGCCACAGCGCAGCTACGAACTTGTGCCTGCGCTGGGAACAGCGCATTAGTGAAAGACAGACCAGCTGTTTGAAGCTGCCAGTCCCCGTTTCTTTACGCAGGTGGCAATGCGGCCTATATTTGAAAGAGTGGGGGAAATCCCCCTGTAGATGGGTGCAGAGAGGAGAGAGATGGGAAGCAACCATTACAACGCAGTCATTACAACGCACTACCTTCACAACGCAGTCATTAAAACGCAACTGCCTTTACATCGCATGCCATTACAACGCAGCCATCACAACGCATGTCACTACAACCCATGCCATTACAACGCATGTCACTACAATGCATGCCATTACAACGTATTTTAAGGTAAGTAATGGGGCATAGTAATTTTACCCCTACACTATCCAAAAATGACCCTACTGTTGCACTCACTGGAGTGGGAATAGTGATTTTTACCCCTACACTATCCAACACTTAAACTACTGTTGCCCTAAAAGTATTAGGTGTTGTAATGGTATACGTTGTAATGGTATGCGTTGTAATGGAATGTGTTGTAAGTGTAGTTTCTAAAAATGTGTTGTGATGGCATGCGTTGTAAAATCATGCGTTGTAATGGATGTTGTGATGTAAAAACCGCGTTGTAAAGGCATGCGTTGTAAAAGTTTGCGTTGTAACGTGTCCTATTCAGAGAGACTGAGGCATCAAGGGGGTACGCGGACTGCATAGCACCTCAAGTTTCAGCTGCACCCTGAATAACACAGTAACCGTATGGTGCACTGCCCTGATCTGCACTTGACGCAACCATTTAAAAGTGCACCGCAGCGTAGGCCGGGGCAGTGCACCCTAAACATACTATAGGTCCTGATTGTAAGTGGACTGGGCCTAAAATATGTTTACGGTGGGTCTCCCATGCAGGGCCTGTCTGTCATGACCAAGCACTAGATGGGCAATTTTTAGTTATTATATATTATATATTTTTATTTTGCTTTGGTAATTTTGGTCTCTGACTATCCACAGATTGTAGACAGCATATTGAATAGGCCTGGTGTACGTGGGTGCTACTTACGATAAGGCGTTGACACTTATTTTAATTACTGGTTCAAGTTCCCCTGTCTTCCTAAGTTCTGAGGAGGCCTTTAATTTTTGGCCGAAACGTTTCGACTGCTGTGGAAGGAGTCCCGTGAAGGGGAATGCTTTTAGACTACATTAATTGGAATCAAAGGGTGTCGGGCCATGACTCCTTTAGGACATTAGGACTTCCTTCAGGTGGACTGAGCGCCAGAGGAGCCTGGATAACCACCTCAATTTTCCAAAAATCGCAAGGAAGTAACAAGGAACTGACTGACTTCACATGTATCTGCCCTTGGCGGACAGGTGTCTACTATGTAACATATAAGAACTTTCTTCAGTGTGACTTTTAATATTTCCTTAATCCCCTTTGTCAGAGACCCCTCTCTCTCTCTCTCTCCTCTCTTTCTCTCTCTCTCACTCTCTCGCCCTCTCTCTCCCTCTCTCTCTCTCACACTCTCTCTCCCTCCTCTCTCCCTCCTCTCTCTCTCTCCCTCTCTCTCCTCTCTCTCTCTCTCTCTCTCTCACTCTCTCTCCCTCTCTCCCTCCTCTCTCTCTCTCTCTCTCCCTCTCTCACACTCTCTCTCACTCGCTCCCTCCTCTCTCCCTCACTCTCTCACTCTATCTCCCTCTCTCCCTCCTCTCTCTCTCTCACTCTCTCTCCCTCATCTCTCTCTCTCTCTCTCCCTCTCTCCCTCCTCTCTCTCTCCCTCCTCTCTCTATCTCTCTCCCTCTCTCTCTCTCTCTCTCTCCCTCTCTCCCTCCTCTCTCTCTCCCTCTCTGCTCTCTCACTCTCACTCCCTCTCTCATCTCTCTCGCTCTCTCTCTCACTCTCTCTCTCCCTCCTCTCTCTCTCACTTTCTCTCCCTCTCTCCTCTCACTCTCTCGCTATATTTATTTATATAACAGTAATGTTTGTCATTAAAAAATTGAATACTCGGTGATATTTAATTGTTTATTGCTGTTTAAATAATTTGTATTCCGCTCTGTTTTTCCAGTCTTTGCAGCCCAGGTTCTGGGGGGTCAGTTGGGCAAACCCTTTGTGTTTTTTTACTGATTTCCTCTTCCAGAGTCTGGGGTGAATGTGAGAGCCGACGATACTGTGTCGATCACCTGCCCCCTGACCAGCGTTGACCCGGTGCGAGAGTGGAGATGGGCGCCCCGCTACCCCCACTGCGTCACTACCGGCTCCACGGAGGTGGTCATTCACAGGTCACCTGCCCACCCATCGTGGGAGGACGCCGAAGGCCCCTTCCACGGCCGCCTCTTGAAGGACATACGAGAATTATTTCTCCTGAACGCGAGAGTGAGTGATTCTGGAACTTTCTACTGCGTCGGCGAAGACAACAAGTTCAGCAGCGTCCACCTGTCTGTCAGTCACGGTGAGGGCTTCACTGGGAAGGAATGTCAAAAGAGACTGTGTCCCAACGAGAGAGAAAGTGCGAGAGACATCTGTGTGTAGTTGAGGGGAGATGGAGGACAGATCAAGAGAGAAAGAGAGACATCTGCGTACTGCAGAGGAGTGATGGAGGGGAAGGGAGAAAGAGAGATATCAGTGTATGGGAGAGGAGAGATCTAGAGGAAGAGACATCTGTGTATGGGAGAGGAGAGACGGGGAGAGAACCAGAGAGATATGTGTATATGAGAAAGGAGACGAGGGAAAGAGAGCGAGAGAAATCTGTGTATGGGAGAGGATCGATGGGGAGAGATTGAGACAGACATCTGTGTGTGGGAGAGGAGAGATGGAGGGGCGCAGAGTGAAAGAAATCTGTGTGTGAGAGAGGAGCGGTAGCAGCTGCTAACGGACGGGAGTGGTGAGGCAGGGGTGGGGTGAAAAAAAAAAACACATGCCTGGGCCGGCCAGCCGCCATCTCTCCTCAGTTCTCTTTCTTCTTCCTGTCTCCAACGGCAGCAGGAAGCACCCAGGTTCCCAGGCTCCTTTAAGCCAATCACAATGATTCAATGCAGCGTTGTGATTGGTCTGAATCAGTGGTTCGGTGTTTGTTAGACTTGGCCCTTTTTGTAGGGTCATCCCTGAACGTTTTGCCTTCCTCCTTGTATTTTTTCTGACCTGGTGTTGGTGGTTCTAGGACTCTGGGCACTTTATCACTGCTGTCCAGTGGAAAAGTGCATGTGCTCTCTATGGTAAACGCGGTAAGATTGGTCTACACCTGTTTGGTGTATTTAATTTACCTGTCAGTCGCTTGGAAAGTGGTATCTCATACACCCAGGGCCAGTAAATTAAATGCTACTGGTGGGCTTGCAGCGCTGCTTGCGCCACCCACCAAAGTAGCCTTTCAAACCTGTCCCAGGCCTCTGCCATTGCAGGGCCTGCGCGCACAGTTTACTGCTGCTGTGACGTGGCACATAAAGTGGTTGTCACGTCTGTGACTCCCCTTTTACTACATAACAGTCACCCCCTATGGTAGGCCCCAGCTAGCCCTATGGGCAGGGTGCAATGTAGGTAAAAGGTAGGACATGTGCCTTAACTGTGTGGCATGTCCTGGTAGTGACAACCAGCCATTTTGATTTCTCACTACTGTTAGGCTACCCTCTCATAGGAATACATTGGGGATTCCCTGATATGTGTTTCAGTGGTAATTCCTAATATGAGAGGAGCAGCGTGATCAAGTTTGGTATGTTTGGAATAGTGGTAATAAATGCTGCGTAATGGTGTTCACAGATTTATTATCACTATTTTAGAAATGCCACTTTTAGAAGTGGGCATTTCTGTGTGCTATGTGTCTTTGTGCCTGCCTGTTGTGTATTGCATGTCTGGCTCTGGGGTGACAGGGACTGGGGAGGTGCAGTGGCTCCAGAGTGGCTGGGTGAGTCAGCGCTAGGCTGAATAGGCCTGATCTGCATTTGGAGTAGTGGGAGGAGTAGCACCTGGACCTGAATAGGACTGTGCCTGCCTTTCACAATGCTGGCTCTGCCCCCCTGTGGTGTGTCTGGGACCAGAGCCTACACTAACAATAAGGGTGGTGGTGCACATGAAAAGATGTATGAAAGTATCCCCAGAACTGGTTTGGATCGGGCACAGAGCCCTGTGCCAGGGGGAGAACAAACACTAGCAGTGGTATAAATATTGGGGCTGTGACCCCATGTAAAGTGGAATTTGGTGCTTACTTGAAGACTGCTCGGCGCCAGGAGGAACCACCACAAAGGACTCCCCCTCTGCCGGAGGGCCCCGTGAGCTGGCCTGCCAGGGCCCAGCCCTGCCCTGTGTAACTTGAACCCTAGTACGGGGGAGCGCTGTGCTCTGCCTCTCCTCACTGATCACGGGTGGGGTGGGTACTTCGACCTGACCGAGGAACCAAGATTGGGGAAGGGGCCGCAATTTGCCCCATATCGTTGTGCTCCACCACAGGAGCGCATGCTGAGCGCTTCAACATTCTTTGCGAATTTGTGCTACGCTGTCGTCACGACTCTCCTTGGAGCCAGAGAGGGGGCTCAACCCTGAGGGGGGCGCGGAGTGTGTGTCGCACTGGAAGGAGGACCCCGAACCGACGGAGACTTCGCTCCGTGTTCCCGGGCCACAAGAAGCTTCCGGAAGTCAGGCAGTGTTGCAGCCATCCATCGGAGACTGGAAGCCGCGGAGGCTTCGCTCCGTGAGTAAATACACCACCCCTGGACTCAACCAGAGTGAGGGTGAGCCCAAGCACCGCAGGCAGTTTTTTTTCCCTTCGCGAGGGGGGACCACATCAGGACGTCTCGCCCTAGGGGAGGCATTGCTCTGCCCCTTCGGTGACATCACGGGGTGAGTCCCAGACGGCCCCCCCCCCGCCTCAGTAAACACGGTGGCTGCACCACAAGTGGGGGCGAATTGGGGGAAAGGAAGGTATTCATGTGCCCTGTGGCAGGCGTTTGCTATGGTGCTCATGCACTGTCATTTGGGCAGTAATGGCGGTATGCTTACGGTGGGCACCAGATTCACAATGTGTTATGCCCTGATGTAATTGGGAGGTGTCGCGGTTGCTCATACCTTATAATTATCAGGAAGGGGCCCCATGTGACCACAGTGATAATGTGCCATACCTACCACAGGAATAATCACAGTGATGGTGATTCTCTAATGTGTGCACTGCTGCAAATGTTTGTTAGGGTGCCCTGCTGATTATGTTCATGCATAATGCGTTATGCTGAAAGGTGGGCCTGATGCTTGATACCATATGTTTATGCTCAGTGTAATGTTACTAGTAGTTACTGGTTATTTTCACTAATTCTGTAATGTGATGGTTATGACAGTGGCCCGATTGGCCCTGTAGTGTATATAATCCCTGTAAAGTCATACCTAGTGCCAGGTGGCACAGTGTATATATATATATGTGATTATGCTCTGATGTGTTTTATGGGTGATACAAAGGCTATTTTTTTATATAACCTTGTGTGGAGTTTCTTTTGTGGTGTGCCTAGTGTGTCACTGCTGTGTGAGTGTGTTGCGCAAACGCTTTACACATTGCCTCTGGGATAAGCCTGACTGCTCATGCCAAGCTACCAAGGGGGTGAGCAGGGGTTATCTTCAGCGTGTAACTCCCTTGCCCTGACTAGAGTGGTGGTTTCTGCCTGGCTTAGGCGCATGCCCTAGCCAACCAGAAATCCCATTTCTAACAGTGCTCAAACAGGAAATGGGAGCCTTTCCATGTTCATCACCAAGCTGTGTGAAGCAAGCCTGGTAGGGAAGAAGCAAAGTGCGCAGGACTGTCTGGCCGGCACAAGAGGGCTGGACAAGCAGTAATGTGCACTTAAGGAGTGCAAACCACTCCTCTCCCTGCTCTTGCCCGCCCCATCCCGAGAGCCACAGGCTTCAATAGGAAAAATAAAATGATAATAACGATACGTTATTATCATTTTAGTTTTCCTTTTGAGCAGTGGGGTGACGCGCCTCCGCCTTAGCGGAGGAGCCGCCACTGGAGAGGAGAGATGGGGAGAGAGAAAGAGACATCTGTGTGTGGGAGAGGAGAGATGCGGACAGAGAAAGAGAGAGATCTGTGTGTGGGAGAGGAGAGATGGGGAGAGAGAAAGAGAGTAAGAGAGACATCTGTGTACACAGTGCTTAATTTGTAAAAAAAAGTGCCAGGGCCCCTTCGCCAGGAGACCACTGCAGCTTGTGCCACCCATTGCCCATGCGAGCGCTGCCAATGCATATGTGAGAGTCTGTGAGTGGAGCGTTTAAGAGGCCCGCCTTGAGAGATCGTTGGGTATGTGAGAGTCTGTGAGGGGAGAGTTATAGAGGCACACCTTGAGAGACCACTGGGTGTGTGAAAGCCTGTGGGTGAAGAGTTTAGGAGGCCCGCCTTGAGGGACCCCTGGGTATGTGGGAGCCTGTGAGTGGAGAGTTTAAGAGGTCCACCTGGAAAGACCGTTAGGTATGTGAGGACCTGTGAGTGCAGAGTTATAGAGGCCCACCTGGAAAGACCGTTGGGTACGTGATGGCCTGTGAGTGGAGAGTTAGAGAGGCCCGCCTTGAGAGACAGCTGGGTATGTGAGAGCCTGTGAGTGGAGAGTTATAGAGGCCCGCCTTGAGAGACAGCTTGGTACATGAGAGCCTGTGAGAGGAGAGTTATAGAGGCCCGCCTTGAGAGACAGCTGGGTATGTGAGGGCCTGTGAGTGGAGAGTTATAGAGGGCCGCCTTGAGGGATCACTGGGTATGTGAGAGTCTGTGAGAGGAGAGTTATAGAGGCCCAGCTTCAGAGACCGTTGGGTATGTGTGAGCCTGTGAGTGGAGAGTTTTAGAGGGCCGCCTTGAGGGACTGATGGGTATGTAAGAGCCTGTGAGTGGAGAGTTATAGAGGCCCGCCTTGAGAGACAGCTTGGTACGTGAGAGTCTGTGAGTGGAGAGTTATAGAGGCCCACCTTCAGGGATCGCTGGGTATGTGAGAGTCTGTGAGAGGAGAGTTATAGAGGCCCAGCTTCAGAGACCGCTGGGTATGTGTGAGCCTGTGAGTGGAGAGTTTAACAGGCCCGCCTTGAAGGACATACGTGAGTTCTGCCCATTGTGTGTTGTGGGCCTCCTGCTTCTTGCCTCGTCTCATCTGGGGGTGCTGGGACCCAAGGACCCCCTGTTGGGCAAGGGCTTCTGGATTGCCCTGGAGGCAAGTGGGGAGCGTACTCTCAGCTCGGGCGGTTCAGGCTATGCCCACCGTCTGTGCACACTGTGTCTCTGGCTCACTGACCAAGGAGAGCCAGGACAGCGGACAGGCACCAGCCCCAGCCCCAACCCCACACCGGATCCTGGTCTGCTAGAAACTTTAGATCCGCTTTAGGTGTATGCGACGTGACGGCCGCAGCAAACAGTGTCCATCGTGCCCGCAGCGCCAGTGTCTGTGAAGGCAGGCGGTGGGCGGCGCAGGTACGGGTGCAGGCACGGGTGCGGCCAGGGCTCTGAGGTTGGCAGGTCGGTGGTCCAAGCTTGTAGGTTCTCGGGCAGGCTTGCTGGTTACGGGCGGTGGCAAGTGCGGAGCGGTGGAGCAGAGCCGCTGAACACAGCATGTGATGTCAACAAGCGTAGTCAACAGGAACAAGAAACCGCGAGTAGAGCCATCTGTATGTAAGAGCCTGTGAGTGGAGAGGTATAGAGGCCCGCCTTGAGAGACAGCTGGGTATGTGAGAGGCTGTGAGTGGAGACTTTGAGGGGCCCACCCTGAGAGACAGCTTGGTGTGTGAGAGCCTGTGAGTGGAGAGTTATAGAGGCCTACTTTGAGAGACAGCTTGGTACGTGAGAGCCTGTGAGAGGAGAGTTGTAGAGGCTTGCCTTGAGGGACCGTTGGGTATGTGACAGCCAGTGAGTGGAGAGTTATACAGGCCCACCTTGAGGGACCGCTGTGTATGGAAGAGTCTGTGAATGGATAGTTATAGAGAACCACTTTGAGGGATCGCTGGGTATGTGAGAGTCTGGGAGTGGAGAGTTATAGAGGCCCACCTTCAGAGACCGCTGGGTATGTGAGAGGCTGAGAGTGGATACTTTAAGAGGTGCACCTTGAGAGACAGCTTGGGGTGTGAGAGCCTGTGAGAGGAGAGTTATAGTGGCCCGTCTTAAGGGACCGCTGGTTATGTGAGAACCTGTGAGAAGAGACTTTGAGGCCTGCCTGAGGGACCGCTGTGTATGTGAGAGCCAGTGAGTGGAGAGTTATAGAGGCCCACCTTGAGGGACCGCTACGTATGTAAGAGTCTGTGAGTGTAGAGTTATAGAGGCCCACCTTCAGAGACTGTTGGGTATGTGAGAGTCTGTGAGTGAAGAGTTTAAGAGGCGCACCTTGAGAGACAGTTTGGTGCGTGAGAGCCTGTTAGTGTACCCGCCTTGAGGGACTGCTGGTTATGTGAGAGCCTGTGAGAGGAGATTGCAAGAGGCCCACCTTGAGGGACCACTGTGTATGTGAGAGCCTGTGAGTGGAGAGTTTATGAGTCCTGCAGTGAGAAACCGTTAAGTATTTGAGAGCCTGTGAGTGGAGACTTATAGAGGCCCGCCTTGAGAGACAGCTCGGTACGTGAGAGCCTGTGAGTGGAGAGTTATAGAGGCCCGCTTTGAGGGACCACTGGATATGTGAGAGCCTGTGAGTTGAGAGTTATAGAGGCCCGCATTGAGGGACCACTGGGTACATGAGAGCCTGTGATTGGATAGCTATAGAGGCCCACCTTGAGGGAACGCTGGGTACGTGAGAGCCTGTGAGAGGATGGGTATAGAGGCCCGCCTTCACGGACTGCTGGGTACGTGAGTGTCTGTGAGTGGAGAGTTATAGAGGCCCGCCTTGAGGGACTGCTGGGTACGTGAGAGCCTGTGAGTGGAGAGTGGAGAGTTATAGAGGGCCACCTTGAGGGACCGCTGGGTATGTGTGAGCCTGTGAGTGGAGAGTTTAAGAAGACCACTGGGTACGTGAGTTTTGCCCCGTGTGTTGCGGGGCCCCTGTTTCTTCCCTCATCTCATCTGGGGGTGCTTGGTGCTGCGACTCAAGGCCCCCCTGTTGGGCAAGGGCTTCTGGATTGCCCTGAAGGCAAGTGGGGAACCTACTCTCAGCTCGGGCGGTCCAGGCCACACCCAACTTCTGTGCACAACGGGGCCCTGCGGTCCCTGGCTCACCAACCAAGGAGAGCCAGGACAGCGGACAGGAACCAGCCCTAGTCCCTGACCCCACACTGGACCCTGGCCTGCTAGAAACTTTAGGTACACCTTAGGTGTATTCAACATGGCGGCGAACAGTGTCCAAAGTGCGCGCAGCGCCGCAGTGTCCGGGAAGGCAGACTGGGGGTGGCCCAGGTACGGGTGTAAGTGGGGGTGCGGCCAGGGCTCAGAGGTCGACAGGTCAGTGGACCAAGCTTGTAGGTTCTCGGGCAGGCTTGCTGGCTATGGGCGGTGGCAAGTGCAGAGCGGTGGAGCAGAGCTGCTAAACACAGCGTGTGATGTCAATAAGTGTAGTCAACAGGAACAAGAAACCGTGAGTAGAGCTGTCTGTAAGTGAAAGCCTGTGAGTGGAGATGTATAGATGCCCACCTTGAGAGACAGCTGGGTATGTGAGAGGCTGTGAGTGGAGACTTTAAGAGGCGCACCTTGAGAGACAGCTTGGTTGTGAGAGCCTGTTAGTGGACCCGCCTTGAGGTACTGCTGGGTATGTGAGAGCCTGTGAGAGGAGTTTGTAAGAGGCCCACCCTGAGGGACCGCTGTGTATGTGAGTGCCTGTGAGTGGAGAGTTTATGAGTCCTGCAGTTAGAAACCGTTAAGTATTTGAGAGCCTGTGAGTGGAGAGTTATAGAGGCCCGCCTTGAGAGACAGCTCGGTCCGTGAGAGCCTGTGAGTGGAGAGTTATAGAGGCCCGCCTTGAGGGACCACTGGGTACGTGAGAGCCTGTGAGTTGAGAGTTATAGAGGCCCGCCTTGAGGGACCACTGGGTATGTGAGAGCCTGTGAGTTGAGAGTTATAGAGGCCCGCGTTGAGGGACCACTGGGTACATGAGAGCCTGTGATTGGATAGCTATAGAGGCCCGCCTTGAGGGAACGCTGGGTACGTGAGAGCCTGTGAGAGGATAGGTATAGAGGCCCACCTTCATGGACTGCTTGGTACGTGAGTGTCTGTGAGTGGAGAGTTATAGAGGACCGCCTTAAGGGACTGCTGGGTACGTGAGAGCCTGTGAGTGGAGAGTTACCTTGAGGGACCGCTGGGTATGTAAGAGCCTGTGAGTGGAGAGTTATAGAGGCCCACCTTGAGGGACCGTGGGTATGTGAGAGCCTGTGAGTGGAGAGTTACAGAGGCCCACCTTGAGGGACCGCTGGGTACGTGAGAGCCTGTGAGTGGAGAGTTTAGGAGACCCGCCTTGAGAGATCATTGGGTATGTAAGAGCCTGTGAGTGGAGACTTATAGAGGCCCGCCTTGAGGGACTTCTGAGTGTGTGAGAACCTGTGAGTGGAGAGTTTAAGAGGCCCACCTTGAGGGACCGTTGGGTATGTGAGAGCCTGTGAGTAAAGAGTTTAAGAGACCTGCCTTGAGGGACCGCTGGGTATGTGAGAGCCTGTGAGTGGAGACTTTTAGAGACCCGCCTTGAGAGACCACTGGATGTGTGAGAGCCTGTGAGTGGAGAGTTGAAGAGGCCCACCTTGAGAGACCACTAGGTATGTGAGAGCCTGTGAGTGGAGGAATTTAGAGGCCCGCATTGAGAGACCGCTAGGTACGTGAGATCCTGTGAGTGGACAGGTTAAGAGGTCCTCCTTGAGAAACCGTTGTCTATGTAAGTGGAGAGTTATAGAGGCCCCCCTTCGGGGACAACTGTGTATGTTAGAGCCTGTGAGTGGAGAGTTATAGAGGCCCGCCTTGAGAGACAGCTTGGTATGTGAGAGCCTGTGAGAGAAGAGTTATAGTGGTCTCCCTTGATGGACCACTGGGCATGTGAGAGCCTGTGAGTGGAGAGTTATAAAGGCCTGCCTTCAGGGACCATTGGGTATGTGAGAGCCTGTGAGTGGAGAGTTTTAGAGGCCCGCCTTGAGGGACCGCTGGGTATGTGAGAGCCTGTGAGTGGAGAGTTATAGAGGCCCACATTGAGGGACGACTGGGTATGTGAGAGCCTGTGAGAGGAGACTTTAAGAGGCCCGCCTTGAGGGACCGCTGCGTATGTGAGAGACAGTGAGTTGAGAGTTATAGAGGCCCCCCTTGAGGAACCACTGGGTATGTGAGAGCCTTTGAGTGGTGAGTTATAGAGGGCCGCCTTGAGAAACAGCTTGGTATGTGAGAGCCTGTGAGAGGAGCATTATAGAGGCCCGCCTTGAGGGAACATTGGGTATGTGAGAGCCTGTGAATGGAGAGTTATAAAGGCCCGCCTTGAGAGACCGCTGGGTATGTGAGAGCCTGTGAGTGGAGAGTTTTAGAGGCCTGCCTTGAGGGACCGCTGGGTATGTGAGAGCCTGTGAGTGGAGAGTTATAGAGGCTCGCCTTGAGGGACTGCTGGGTATGTGGGAGCCTGTGAGTGTAGAGTTATAGAGGCCCGCCTTGAGGGAAAGCTGGGTATGTGAGAGTCTGTGAGTGGAGAGTTATAGAGGCCTGCGGTGAGGGACCGCTGGGAAGTGAGAGCCTGTGAGTGGAGAGTTTAAGAGGCCCGCCTTGACGGACCGCTGGGTATGTGAGAGCCAGTGAGTGGAGAGTGATAGAGGGCTGCCTTGAGGGACCGCTGGGTATGTGAGAGCCAGTGAGTGGAGAGTTATAGAGGGCTGCCTTGAGGGACCGCTGGGTATGTGAGAGCCTGTGAGTGGAGAGTGATAGAGGCCCACCTTGAGGGACTGTGGGTATGTGAGAGCCTGTGAGTGGAGAATTATAGAGGCCCGCCTTGATGGACTGCTGGGTACATGAGAGCCTGTGAGTGGAGCGTTTAAGAGGCTTGCCTTGAGGGACCTCTGGGTACGTGAGCACCTGTGAGT
Source organism: Calotriton arnoldi (assembly GCA_963921515.1). NCBI lineage: Eukaryota > Metazoa > Chordata > Amphibia > Caudata > Salamandridae > Calotriton > Calotriton arnoldi. The sequence continues at coordinate 264,911 of CAWUFW010001626.1, read as the reverse complement.
AGAGAGTTTAAGAGGCCCACCTTGAAAGACAGCTGGGGACGTGAGAATGTGTGAGTGGATAGTTTAAGAGGCATGCCTTGAAAGACCGCAGGGTACGTGAGAGGCTGTGAGTGGATATTTTAAGAGGCTCGCCTTGAGGGACCGCTGGGTATGTGAGAGCCTGTGAGTGGAGAGTTTAAGAAGCCTGCCTTGATGGACCGCTGGGTATGTGAGAGCCTGTGAGTAGAGAGTATAAGTTGCCCGCCTTGAGGGACCGCTGAGTACGTTTGTTTTGCTTTTTTCCTCAGGGCACCTGGGCAAGACTTCAAAATACTAGGACACAATGTGAGCACTCTTGAAAATAGGACTCTACACACTTTAGAATACCAAAATACAATGTGAACAAAGCCCAACACTCATTTGCCAAGTAAAGGGGAATATTTATTGCAGCAAGTTCCCATACATCAAATGGCAATAATACACAAGAATAAGTAATTAGACCTTGAAATCCTTCACCACTGGGGAACCAGTTGACAGTCTCAGGCAGGAGGTCTTAACCGGGCACAAAAGCCCTGGGCAGCACGTCCGCTCCCAGGAGGGTTCCTGTCAAAGCGCCAAGAGGTCTCCGTCTTTACTAACACGGAGAGAGATTTCTAGAAGCTCCTCCTCCCTTCATCTGCACTTTAGGTGCTGGCTACACTCTGCGTCGAGGTCACTCAACGGAGCTGGCCAGGCTCTGATGAGAGCTGAGGCAGAATTCTTCACATTCTCATCCTTGGACACAACGCATCCCACACCGTCTGTTCTAGCAGCTTATCTCTCTCGCTTGGTGAAGTGAGAAACATAAACAACCTGTGTGCGCAAATAACCTGGCCTGTCTGCGTTCGCAGGTGAAAGGCAGGGTCAGATAGACACAAGATGAAACCGTGCTCACAAATGTAGTTAAAGCAAAATGGAGTCAATGGTCAATACACGATCTCACAATGTATAACTGCTTGTAGCATTACAATGTGAGAGCCTGCAAGTGGAGAGTTTAAGAGGCCTGCATTGAAGGACCGCTGGGTATGTGAGAGCCTGCGAGTGGAGAGTTTAAGAGGCCCACCTTGAGGCCAGCTAGGTATGTGAGAGCCTGTGAGTGGAGAGTTATAGAGGCCCACCTTGAAGGACCACTGGGTATTTGAGAGCCTGTGAGTGGAAAGTTTAAGAGGCCTGCCTTGAGGGACCTGCTGGGTGTGTGCGAGCCTGTGAGTGGAGAGTTATAGAGGCCTGCATTGAGGAACCGCTGGGTATGTGAGAACCTGTGAGTGGAGAGTTATAGATGTCCGCCTTGAGGGATTCCTGGGTGTGTGAGAGACTGTGAGTGGAGAGTTTAAGAGGCCCACCTTGAGGGACAGCTGGGTATGTAAGAGCCTGTGAGTGGAGAGTTATAGAGGCCTGCCTTGAAGGACCGCTGGGTATATGAGAGCCTGTGAATGGAGAGTTTAAGAGGCCTGCCTTGAGGGACCTGCTAGGTGTGTAAGAGCCTGTGAGTGGAGAGTTATAGAGGCCCATCTTAAGAGACCGCTGGGTATGTGAGAGTCTGTGAGTGGAGAGTTTAAAAGGTCCGCCTTGGGAGACCTCTGGGTATGTGAGAGCCTGTGAGTGGAGAGTTTAAGAGGCCTGCTTTGAGAGACCACTGTGTATGTGAGAGCCTGTGAGTGGAGAGTTATAGATGTCCGCCTTGAGGGATTGCTGGGTATGTGAGAGACTGTGAGTGGAGAGTTTGAGGCCCACCTTGAGGGACAGCTGGGTATGTGAGAGCCTGTGAGTGGAGAGTTATAGAGGCCTGCCTTGAAGGACCGCTGGGTATATGAGAGCCTGTGAGTGGAGAGTTTAAGAGGCCTGCCTTGAGGGACCTGCTGGGTGTGTGAAAGCCTGTGAGTGGAGAAGTTAAGAGGCCTGCCTTGAGGGTCCGCTGGGTATGTAAGAGCCTGTGAGTGGAGAGTTATAGAGGCCCACCTTAAGAGACTGCTGGGTATGTGAGAGTCTGTGAGTGGAGAGTTTAAAAGGCCCGCCTTGGGAGACCTCTGGGTATGTGAGAGCCTGTGAGTGGAGAGTTTAAGAGGCCTGCTTTGAGAGATCACTGTGTATGTGAGAGCCTGTGAAGGGAAACAGCCCAAGAGTAATAGTGAGCTGGGAGTGACAAAGTGTGGGAGGAGATATGCAGGGCTCGTGAAGAGAGGCCTGTATATTAGACATCCTGTGAGAGGTTTTTTGGAGCCTCCCCACAGAGAGAGTTGTGTATGTGAGAATCTGTGAGAGGAGATGGGTAGCGCTCCACGGTGAGTGAAAGCTATGAATGTGAGAGAGTGTGAGAGGAGAAATGGAGCACAATACAGCTAACTTTGTGAAGGTCTGTGAGAGCCTAGAATGTCATGTAGAAAGACGGCTGTATGTGTGGGTGTCTAGGCAGTATGAGAGGGCTCCAGAGAGAGTCAGCATTATCAAGAGTGTTTGAAGGCTGGAGAGACACAAAGAGACAGCTGTGCATGTGAGACTGTGAAAGATGATAGAGCCGCATTGTAAGAGAGGGCTGTGTCCGTCAAGGGCTGTGAAGAGACAGAGGAGGGTCCAGAAAGAGACAGGTGTGCATGTGAGACTGTGAAAGATGATAGAGCCGCATTGTAAGAGAGGTCTGTGTCAGTCAAGGGCTGTGAAGAGAGAGAGGAGGGTCCAGAAAGAGACAGCTGCATCTGTGACAGGAGAGGTGGGAATGTACAGTGCACAGTGAGAGGACAACATTACCTCTTTTCTGCCACAGATTGTAACCCTGCACCCGCCCAAGGCTCCGATCAACTTGGCGAACAGATGAGACTCTCGTGCTGCGGGAACAAACCCCCTGTCACCTGGCTGCTGGACGGGCAGGCGGTCCGGAACTCCTCGGGCCTTCGAATCCTTAGAAATGGAGGGTTAACCATCCCGAAGCTGGGCCCGGAGCACCGAGGCCTCTGGCGCTGTCTGGATCAAGATGGAACGGCGTTGGTCGAGCTCTGTCTGGAGGTGAGGGAGGAACAAGACGCCCACGTGCCTGCCCAGACATCCGCGCCTCCAGGGGGACACCGCACCAGGGGTGAGTCTGGAGCTTGGAGGCTGCTATTTTATGTATACATTGTTTTTCTATAGCACAAATAATATCTCATAAGGTGTTATAGCGCTTTACGTAGTTTTGCATAGTTTGAAAAAGAGGGAACCAAATTCCGCCATTCTCCAGTCACATTGAAACATGGAATGCATTCAGTACAGTAATATCTACATGGAAATAACAAAGAGGTGACGGATGGGTCTATAATCCATATTTTCTGGAGCAAACCCTGAGAAAGAGCGTGAGAGAGTGGAGTTTGTTCTGTGAATGGGAGCTTCTTTACTAGTTTGTGAGTCTGTCGAACTCCAGAGCGTTGAAGAAGGCACAGTCTGATCTGAAGATGCCGCGGGCTAGTCAGGGCAACCTTTTGAGATGCATCTTTTCAGGTGTAATCTGAGAGAATATTTTGTGTCCTTGCTCTTTCATGCCTCTTACAGATCCTGTGGTGGTGTGAATCTCTTCATTAGTTTTAGGAGTTCTACCAGTTGTGGAGCCCTTTGTGGAAGTTTGAGTTTTAATTTTCATCCTGCTAGAAGCCGCGAGATCTGGTGCAGTGGGCAGTTTTAAGGCAGAGTCTGTCTGCCATTTCATGGTGGCGTGTCTCTTCGGATCATGACTAATAATGATGAATTCTCTTTTGATTTGGTTCACCGTTGATTGGAGCTTGTTCATCCATTTTTGAACTTTAGGTTGGTCGTCCATGATGTCTTTAGTTGATGAGTTATTCTTCATCTCTATGTTCTTCCTGGCATCGTCTTGCTACTGGCGCGATAAGACCCAGAAGGCTTGTAGTAAGCCCCCTAGAGGTTCACATATAATTTTTTGAGGAGGGGAACAACCATAGATCCTTGAGGGGCTCCAAAAGGAGTGGTCAGGTGGATTGTGTAGGTTTGGTTAATTTGACCCTTTTGGCCGCGTTCATCTAGGTAAGACTTGCACCACTCTAAGATGGTCCGGCAACACCGAATCCGATGGATGGTGTATTCGGTAGTAAGTCACGGACACGAGTATCGAACGCTGCTCATAAGTCCAGAAGTCTCGGCAGCTACACTTCCCCTTGTCCATTGCCCGGTAGATAGCACCAATCCCGTAGAGCATCGTAGTTTCAGTCCTATGTCCAGGTCAACCCCGGACTCATAGTTGTCCAATGGTTCCCTCTCTGCAGTGCTTAATTTGTAAAAATAATAAGTGCTGGGGCCCTCATCAGCTTGCACCACCCATTGCCCCTGACACCACTGCCAATGACACTACTAACACATCTAATAACTGTCACACTCCTATGAGTGTGACAATTCAGACTATTCCAGGCCCCCAAAGCTAAAAGAATGGCTTAGGTGGCAAGTAATAATCATTTTTACCGTGTATTGAAATAATAAACAACTGTTGCTGTGCTTATCTAAAGCAGACAAATAGCGCCACCATGTGCAGCACTACCATAAGTGCAAGTGTTGACAATTAGGTGCATATGCCGAGCACCGGAAACCACAGGCTCAAATTAAACGCTGCCTCTCTGTTACATATAGGTATAGCTGCTTGGCAACACATTTCTCCCTGATTTTGGCAAGGAAGAATAGAGCTGTGGCTCGGCAGGTGTTTTATTTCAGCCCAGTTGGGCCTTTGAATTCTTTCAAATGGGCTTTAGAAATCATTTCGTTAAGGAGGAGTGGACGAGACTGTGATCGAGGCATTATTGACATCGTTCCATAGGAGCACAAGAGAGGGACTGGTGGGTTTTGCTAAATTAGGTGGTAAAGTTTCAAGTGGATAACTTGAAGGTTTATCGAAGATAATTGCTTCCAGTACTTCCAACCTGACATGTCTGAAGGAAGTCCAGATGTTTGAAGCCACTTTAATGGCAATGTCTGGGTCAGATTTCACTGCAGATTTTGAATATTTTTGGGCATATTTACAATATTTTGGCGTAGGGCAGCACCGCAAGCCTTCTAGATGTGCTGCCCCACGTCAAAAAAAAGGGCAGGAATGCGCTGTATCTACAAGATACGGCGCATTCCTTTCCTTTCTGCCGGCGCACAAACTACAGCCAACGCAGGCACTCTTCCACCATGGTGCAAGGGTGTCTGTGTTGTTGGCATGATTGTTTTTGTGCAGGAAGGGTCACCTTCCTGCACAAAAACAATCAAAGGAGGCTTTTTCCTCGTTCTATGTGTGCTGCAGAATGCAGCACACGTGGAAAGAGGAAAAAACAAGGAGAAATGTAAACATTTCTCCTCGTTACGCCTGCTTTGGGAAGTCGTTAGTTATGGCGATGCCCCAGATTTACGCTATGTTGTAAATTTGGGGCAGTGTCAAACACCATGGGGAATATTTACAATGCCCATGTGGCACTTTTACCCCTCCGGAGCATCTCAAAAGGGACGCAGTGTGCCAGCCCATATTTACAATGCCACGCAAAGCCACCCTGCGGGGCTTTTCATGCCCTTGTAAATATGGAGTTAGGCAATGCCTTACTCTGCATGGGAGGGGCGTTCCATGGGTGTTGCTGTGGGTGTTCCTGCCCTTTTCTTTTGACGTAGGGCAGCTCAGCTAGAAGGCTTGCGGCACAGCTCTACGCCAAAATATTGTAAATATGCCCTCATGGGTGTTGCGTGGGAACACCCACAGCAACACCCATGGAACACCCCTTCCATGCAGAGTATGGCATTACCTTACTCCCTATTTACAAGGCCATGAAAAGCCACGTAGGGTGGCTTTGCGTGGCCTTTTAAATATGGGCTGGCACACTGCGCATCCGGAGCATCACAAAAGTGACCCTCCGGTGGCATAAATGTGCCGCAGGGACATTGTAAATATTCCCTTTGTTTGTCTACAGGTTTCACAGGTCTTCACGTTCTCATCAGGTGTACCGAAAGATGTCACAGTATCAGTGGCTTATGATGTTACAGTGGGGAAGAGTCAGCTGGCCAGATGACTCAGATTTTTGAAGACTGCAGCTTTAGTATTGAGTAGGCTGTATTGTCATTCCTTCTTCATTGCTTAAAAGTCTTTGTGAGGTGAACTTTCTTCCATTCGTGTTCAACAATATCCATGTTTTTTCTTTCTGAGTTTAGAGGAGTAAACCAACCTTTATTGCTTTTTTAAGTCCGTGTTCTAGACAAGAGAGCTAGAGAGCCCATCATTTTCAGAATGGTGGAGATGAAGGGCCAGATGTACGACCCTTTCATTTAGCGCCTCGCAAATTGCGACACATTGCGAGTCGCAAATTGCGAGGCGCTAAATGAAATGTACAAGTGTATTTACACTGTTTTGCGATTCCCAATGGGGTCGCAAATTGTGAGGCTCATTAATATTAATGAGCCTCTCACAATTTGCGAGCACATTGTGAATGCCAGCCCTCCCAGGGATGGTGGCCTGCTGGGCTCAGCAGACCACCATGTCTGGGACTGCTTTTTAATAAAGCAGCTTTTTTTTTTAATGCAGCCCATTTTCCTTAAAGAAAAACGGGATACATTTAAAAAAAAAAAAAAAATGTAACGTTTTTGTTTAATTTTTTAAGGGCAGGCAGTGGTCCCTGGGACCACTGCCTGCCCTTAAAAAATTATTTTGCATGCATTTGCAAAGGGGAGGGGGTCCCCTGGGGACCCCTTCCCATTTGCAAATACATTACCACCTACTTGAAGTAGGTGGTAATTGCGAGTGTTTTGCAACCGCAATTGCTGTCGCAAAACATTAGTACATTGTTTTGAGACTCGCTATTTGGAAGGGAACGCCCCTTCCAAATAGCGAGTCACAAAACCTATTTAGCAAGTCACAAAAAATTGTGACTCGCTAAATAGGCAATGTACAAGGCCCAATATGTTTTTGCATGCGTAAACGGGTTCGCAAAGCCGTTTGCACATGCAAAAACGGGTTGTACATCTGGCCCGAAATGTTTAACTAGTGTGAAAGTGATTTCTTGAGTTTTAGTTACAGGAATTGGTGCAGTTTCCTGTTCTTGTTTTGGAGGACTTAAAACAGCAATTGCAGATTTTAGGATTTCCAAATGAAAACTATTGGTGTTATCGACCAATTCATATTTGGGTTTGAGTTGAGTGTAGAGGGTGAGTGTGGGAGTTCCCGTCGGGAGCAGTTAGCAAAGAGGTCAGATCAATCGACTTCGTTGGAATCATCAACGGTTGGCTCTATTCGTAACAAGCGGCTCTATTGGTTGTGCAGTAACAAGCGGCTCTATTGGTTGTGCCGTAACAAGCAGCTCTATTGGCTGTGCAGTAACAAGCGGCTCTATTGGGGGAGACATCCATTACCACGCGGGCATTGCATTGTAATGCCTTTACATCGCGGGTATTACAACGCAAGTCGTTACAACGACTTGCGCTGGATGGCGCTCTAACCTAAGGAATAGTATGATTTACTATTCCAACACATTCCCTAGTGTACGTAGACTGGTGTTGGAATAGTAAATCATACTATTCCTAAGTCCAGCGCCCTCCAGCGCAAGTCATTGTAACTAACGACTTGCGTTGTAAAAACTGCGATGTAACGTACGCGATCATTTGATCGGGTTGTAACATCACATATTCCTCTATTGGTTGTGCACTAACAAGCAGCTCTATTGGTTGTGTAAGTAACAAGTGGTTCTATTGGTTGTGTAGAAACAAGTGGTTCTATTGGTTGTATAGAAACAAGCAGCTCTATTGGTTGTGCAGTAACAAGCAGCTTTATTGGTTGTGCAGTAACAAGCGACTCTATTTGTTGTGCAGTAACAAGTGGCTCTATTGGTTGTGCAGTAACAAGCAACTCTATTTTTGTGTAGCAACAAGCGGCTCTATTGGCTGTAGGATTGCCCCCTTACTGTAAACAGGTCCCAGGCACCACTGCATTGCTTTAAGCCAGTTTTTACAATGAAAGGGGTCAATTTGTTCACTGAAATCTCTTCTTTGTCATTCCAGTGAGAAGGAGGTGGTCCTGCGAAGATAGCAATGAGTTGGTTCTTAGACCCCTTCACTTCTGTGATGAAGCTGCTATTGCATGGAAGCTGGTCGAGCTGTCTCTCAAGGCCCGCCTTGAGAGACAGCTGGGTATGAGAACGTCTTGTAAGGAAAGATAGAGGCACACCTTGAGAGACAGCTGGGTATGAGGGCGTCTTGGCAGGATAGACAGAGGCCTGCCTTGAGAGACAGCTGCCTATGAGAGTGTCTTGACAGGAAACACAGAGGTCCGCCTTGAGAGACAGCTGGGTATGAGAGTGTCTTGACAGGAAAGACAGAGGTCCGCCTTGAGAGACAGCTGGGTATGAGAGTGTCTTGACAGGAAAGAGAGAGGTCCACCTTGAGAGACAGCTGGGTATGAGAGTGTCTTGACAGGAAATACAGAGGCCTGCCTTGAGAGACAGCTGGGAATGAGAGTGTCTTGACACGAAATACAGAGGCCGGCCTTTAGAGACAGCTGGGTATGTGAGTGTCTTTACAGGAACAATAGAAGCCCGCCTTAAGAGACAGCTGGGTATGAGAGTGTCTTGACAGGAAAGACAGAGGTCCGTCTTGAGAGACAGCTCGGTATGAGAGTGTCTTGACAGGAAATACAGAGGCCTGCCTTGAGAGACAGCTGGGTATGAGAGTGTCTTGACACGAAATACAGAGGCCCGCCTTGAGAGACAGCTGGGTATGAGAGTGTCTTGACAGGAAATACAGAGGCCTGCCTAGAGAGACAGCTGGGTATGAGAGTGTCTTGACAGGAAAGACAGAGGTCCGCCTTGAGAGACAGCTGGGTATGAGAGTGTCTTGACAGGAAATACAGAGGCCTGCCTTGAGAGACAGCTGGGTATGAGAGTATCTTGACACGAAATACAGAGGCCTGCCTTGAGAGACAGCTGGGTATGAGAGGGTCTTGAAAAGAGAGATAGAGTCTCACCTTGAGAGGCAGCTGGGTATGAGAGGGTCTTGAAAAGAGAGATAGAGTCCCGCCTTGAGAGGCAGCTGGGTATGAGAGTGTCTTGAAAGGAGAGATAGAGGCCCGCCCTGAGAGGCAGCTCGGTATGTGAGTGTCTTGAAAGGAAAGAGAGGCACACCTTGAGAGACAGCTGGGTATGTGAGTGTCTTTACAGGTACAATAGAAGCCCGTCTTGAGAGACAGCAGGGTATGAGAGTGTCTTGACAGGAAATACAGAGGCCTGCCTTGAGAGACAGCTGGGTATGAGAGTGTCTTGACACGAAATACAGAGGCCCGCCTTGAGAGACAGCTGGGTATGAGAGTGTCTTGACAGGAAATACAGAGGCCTGCCTTGAGAGACAGCTGGGTATGAGAGTGTCTTGAAAGGAAAGACAGAGGTCCGCCTTGAGAGACAGCTGGGTATGAGAGTGTCTTGACAGGAAATACAGAGGCCCGCCTTGAGAGACAGCTGGGTATGAGAGTGTCTTGACAGGAAATACAGAGGCCTGCCTTGAGAGACAGCTGGATATGAGAGTGTCTTGACACGAAATACAGAGGCGGGCCTTGAGAGACAGCTGGGTATGAGAGGGTCTTGAAAAGAGAGATAGATGCCCGCCTTGAGAGGCAGCTCGGTATGTGAGTGTCTTGAAAGGAGAGATAGAGGCCTGCCTTGAGAGGCAGCTGGGTATGAGAGTGTCTTGAAAGGAGAGATAGAGGCCCGCCTTGAGAGGCAGCTCGGTATGTGAGTGTCTTGAAACGAAAGAGAGGCCAGGAATGCATTGGAGACCTCGGTATTTGATGACTAGTTGATTGTAGGCACTCAAAAGAGCTGGTGCTGGGGGAAGCCATCAGTGAGTACATGATGCGTCTTTATAACCGGCCCAGGGCTCTTTTTGTTTTCTTTGTCTTGTCATAGAAGGTTTTATCCCATGGGAACATTAGGTCAAGGAGAGGGGTGCTCAGCGAGAGAGACACCTTTCCGTCAGGAAGAGAATACACGGATTGTACTGCGGTAACTGGAGGACTCACTGGGGCTGATCAAGGGTTTAGTAATGTGACTTTCAGAGTATCTGCTTCTGAGAATTTGTTAGGAAATTGATCTTTTTTTCTGGATGAAAAAAGAAAGATTATTTGGACATCTTCCTCTCATCGATTTTTAATTATTGCACCTTTATGTGTCAGTAGTAAAGCATCACTCGCACATGTAGATACCACCAAGGGCAGGCAGACCCCCTATTGTGTTTCTAAATCTAACTGAAAACTTGCTCTAAGGTGCACTAATAGTAGAGTCGTGTAGTACCGCGTGAAGACGTCTGATGCGTACAAGATGCATACAAGGAAGTTGGTCACTTGCATCTTGAGCGGCGAATCAGCTTCCTTCGTGCCCTTCTAAAGCTGATCAATGCTCCATACTTTAATTTAAAATAGAACTTCCATCTCCAGCTGACACAGGCCGCACCCAGCTCCAGACATGGGTTTTGTGGGGGTCTGGTTTTGTTTTAGGGGTTTGGCGCTGACAGAAGAGCCGTACAGATCATCCAAGGCCTCACCTTGATGCAGGCAGCCAGCATCTTCTGCTGATGGTAATGTGTCCTTGGTGCATCCATTTGTAGCACAGCCACACAGCACCCACCAGGGCAGGCACTGGCTCCAGTTATAGGGGGCTGGTTCAGCCCCTCACTGCCTCCAGCATAGGAGGCAGGCCCTCACTCAAGTACCAGTAAGTGTGTCCATGTTCTAGAAGTGCCTCAAAGCTCAGTGTACCGTAGCAAGGCACTACAAAGATGAATACTGGGCTCTTGCTGCTATATGTTATAAGCCTAAAGAGCAGAAGATGCCCATAAACAAAATACATTTATTTTTTATAGAAGAGTGACCTCAGCAATATTCTAGTGATATTTCCATTGATGTCTTTCAAATCTCATTTCAAGAAGAATGAGATAAGAGCTGCATTACTCTTAGTTTGCTTCTGCTAGCTACCGAGAATTAAAAAAAAATGTGGGCACCTTCAAGAACTTCATAAACTTAATAGAGGCTTAACAAGTAGTCAAAGACTCCACTAAACCTACTTCGAGCACGACTTCTCTCACAAATTAATTCTCCCTGAAAAAATCTCTGACCAAATGCATTTTGCAGGAAATGTTGCTTTTAAGCGAAATGGTGAAAAGTTGACCCTGGCACTATAAGTTTAATTTCAAACATTTGTAATTAAGTGTCACTCAGTATTTTTGTCCCAATCTTTCTTGCACATCACAGAGATCCCATGTGTGGAGGAGGAGATGAGGGCGTGCATTCCTATCAGTAGTAAGTAAGACTCATTAGCAGCTTAATTCGCATGTAGTGTCCTTCCTGGGTCAACTCTTAGGGTGTGATCTACCCCACGAAGACGAACCAGTATGTGTTGTTATAATGTGCTCATTGTTTCAACAGACGCCATTGCAGCACATAAACATATGTACTCTGTTTGGATTTTGAATAATATTTTAAAGCCATAATAAAATGATGATCTAGACGCATAATTTTGCAAAAACTATATCAATTGGTTGTATGGTAGAGACATGCATGGCTAAACCACACGTGCCTCTACAACGCTTCCCTCACCACAAATGCGTCTAATCAACGCATGCCTTTACCACGTATGCCTTTACCACGCATGCCTTTACCACGTATGCCTTTACCACGCATGCCTTTACCACACAATTTTGTGGTAAAGGCATGACTGGTAAGGGGATATGTGTGGTAAGTTTATGCCCGAGCCCCCCCCCTCAGCCCTAAAAACTACCCCGCCCCCCGAGACCTAAACACTAACCCGACCCCCCGGCCCTAAAAAGTACCTTGACCCCCGAGCCTTAAAAATGACCCCCAACCCCTAAAAACGAACCCACCCCCCAAAACTCGGCCCCAGCCACTCCCGATCCATCCTGTTCCTGGGACCGCCCATTCCAGCATTTAGACCGCACATAATGCAAGGCATATGCGCAGGTTAAGGCAAGTCTGGTTGAGCTTGCGGGGAAATGGCACATGTGGATTATCCCTTGTTGTAAAGGCCATTTCCCATACCAATTTCACGCGTTTCAGTGTCCATCACACATGCCCTTTAATGTTTAAAAGGACTGAGTCATGCACTGAAAGAGATCCTGTTTCACACACACGCCTGTAGGCATCCGGCATGTCAATGCTTTGGCCATTCATGAGGCTTTTCTGCACAGAGAGATCACAACTTCGTCCTTAGCATAAAAACACATTCCTCGTGTACCAAGCATTAGGTCAGACCTGGAGTGGGCCACACTCCTGTTCCCAGTGTGCAGTGTACATAAGGAAAGGTTTTAGCCACCTGCACAGGAGCACATGAGGGCTGAAGCAGGGGTGGGACCTGAAGACCTCAGCAGAGTCCACACATCAGGGCACAGGAAAGATTTAGGGGTTCACAAGGAGCAGAAACATTCCTTCCAGGAACTACCTTAAACTATCCCAGCTCCTGCCCCTTTCTGTGACTCAGATGTAGACTCTGATATTTCATTACATCCATCTTTAGATCAGTGACTTTACAACCTTTGGTATTAAAGTAGCACCAGGTGCACACACTGGAATAACCACACTAAAAGATTCAGACGCACCACAAATATTTCACTTCTTGCTCAGTCGTCTTCGCCCCTTCAAGATATTGTTTTGTCTAGACCTTGTAATGTGCACATCATGAGCTGGACCATCTCTAGGTGTGACCAGTCTAGTGCAAGCCACCGATGACGTGTCCAGGTTGAGGATGAGTCACCTGATTTCAAGACTAATTACTACTGACACCTGACCCTTCAACTTTGGCAATTTTTTAAGCACATGAAGATGTCCAATTCGAAGGGAGAGCCAATACTGGAAGTGTTCAATATGTGGTTCATTAAGAGTTTTTGCATTTTGTAATTTGTAATTTGTGTGCCTCAGAATTTCAGATGCAGAGTTGGGTTGGGAGTTCAATCCATATCTTGGTTGGCCAAATCAGAAAGTGAACCGTGGTGTGTCCAAAGGGTCAGGTGTAGATCCTATAATGATACACACAGTGGATCAGCCTCCCTGTATATCATGGTGATGTGTAACTTCATGCAACTTTTCATCACAGGTGCCGCGGCCACGCCCATCAGTGGGTTCGTGGTGTGGGGTATCGCCAAGGGCCTGGAGGTGCTGCTCTTCATCCTCCTGGTGACTGGAGTCTACTGTTGTCTGAGGAGACAGAAACTGCGAGCTGCAGAGAGGTATGGAAAGATGGATGGGGGTATAGAGTGTGCACCACTCTGCGCCGCTGCCGAGGGGTATAAAACATGGATGGGGGTATAGAGTGTGCACCACTCCGCGCCACTGCGGCGAGGTATGAAAACATGGATGGGGGTATAGAGTGTGCACCACTCCGCGCCACTGCGGAGAGGTATGAAAACATGGATGGGGATATAGAGTGGGCTTCACTCTGCGCCACTGCAGAGAGGTATAAAAACGTGGGTGGGGTATAGAATGTGCATCACTCAGCGCCACTGCGGAGAGGTATGAAAACATGGATGGAGGTATAGAGTGTGCACCACTCTGCACCACTGCAGAGAGGTATGAAAATATGGATGGAGGTATAGAGTGTGCACCACTCCGCGCCGCTGCCGAGGGGTATAAAAACATGGATGGAGGTATAGAGTGTGCACCACTCCGCGCCGCTGCCGAGGGGTATAAAAACATGGATGAGTGTATAGAGTGTGCACCACTCCGCTCCGCTGTGGAGAGGTATGAAAACATGGATGAGTGTATAGAGTGTGCACCACTCCGCGCCGCTGTGGAGAGGTATGAAAACATGGATGAGTGTATAGAATGTGCACCTCTCCGTGCCACTGCGGAGAGGTATGAAAACATGGATGGGGTATAGAGCGTGCACCACTCCGCGCTGCTGCGGAGAGGTATGAAAACATGGATGAGTGTATAGAGTGTGCACCTCTCCGCGCCGCTGTGGAGAGGTATGAAAACATGGATGAGTGTATAGAATGTGCACCTCTCCGTGCCACTGCGGAGAGGTATGAAAACATGGATGGGGTATAGAGCGTGCACCACTCCACACTGCTGCGGAGAGGTATAAAAACGTGGATGGGGGTATAGAGTGTGCACCACTCCGTACCGCTGCGGGAGGTAAGGGAAGGAGGCACATCAGATGCTGTGGGTGAAATCTCTCATACCCAGTGAGAGATGATCTCTATTACACTATTGTAGGCATGGCCCCTACTAAAACATTCCTACTGAGCTACTGGGGTAGGATGTGAGTGCAGCCAGTGCTTATTTTGGAGGAAAAAAACATAAGTGTTGGGGCCTAATATTTTTCTAGGAATTCCAAAAATGCCTGTTCTGAGTTACACATCCTGTCGTTTTCTTCCACGGCCCTACACATCCCATCCCTTTATCTCACTCCTGCAGGTTCTTTTTCATCCATGCTTTGTTCTTTTGTCTCCACTTTTCTACCTTTCTCTTCCTCCTTTTTCCCCCTTTTCTGCTATTCCGTCTCTGGTCCCCAAAATGAGTGCCAGCCACAGGTGTGAAGTAAGCACCAAACGAAAAGGAGAGACCAAGAGAGAGAGAGAGAGAGAAAGAGAGAGAGAGAGAGCGAGAGAGAGAAATATATATATAGAGAGAGAATGTGTATGTGTGTCCTGTCACTTACATTCCCAAGTGCAGAACAAAATTAAGCATTGGCAAAGTCATTAAACTGGGCATTGGCTTCTAGTCTTTTGGCTTTGTTTTGTGATGCCTTATGTAAAACTTTTTTGTTGGGAAATACCGTTCATCACCAAAATAAAAAAATAAAAAAATTGACTAGTAGCAAAATATTTTCTGTCTCATGAAGGGGACATTGCTATAGTAGTCCCTGGCACTGAAGAGAACTACTTTGTGTGCGGATGTGCACCTTGTGAAAGAGCTGAATGTCCTCACTCATAGGGAAGTCAACCAATGGATGAAGTCGGCAGACCCTTTGCTCCATGCTTATGTGGTGGTAAGAGGAAGCAAAATGTGA
This sequence comes from Calotriton arnoldi, assembly GCA_963921515.1. Classification (NCBI taxonomy): domain Eukaryota; kingdom Metazoa; phylum Chordata; class Amphibia; order Caudata; family Salamandridae; genus Calotriton; species Calotriton arnoldi. The sequence goes on along the minus strand of CAWUFW010001626.1, from coordinate 249,897 downwards.
ATGACACAATAACAAGCTGCAGCAAAAAAGAGGGCTGGTTAACGCCGTCGCTGCTAGGCCTTTCCCCCCCTGTGCTAAGCCTTTTTTTTGGCTATTTGGGGTAGTTTGCGCTTAGGCCCCTGTAACGTTTTGACCACATAAGGTATCCACGCCAAATTTGCGTCCTTTTCTTACAACATCATGGGGATTCTATAGGTACCCAGTGTTTGTGGATTCCCCTGGAGGGGACCCAGAAATTAGCCAAAATACAGCTAAATTTTGTTTTTGGGGGGGAAAATGGGAAAAAAGTGCTGCAAATGAAAGTGTCTGTTTTTTTCCCTGCAAATGGTATCAACAAAGGGTTTGTGGGGCTGAAATCACAATTTTCCCAGCTTTTAGGGACTGACAGACTTTTGTCATAAAACCAACATTGTGTACCCAGTTTTGGCATTTTACTGTGATATATAGCCTATTTTTGCTATTTGTTGTGCTTTCAACCTCTTTCCAGTTAATGGTAGAAATGGGTATGAAAGCAATAATGGATCCTGGAAAGCTATACATTTTAGAAAAGTAGACAAAATTCTGAATTCAGCAAGGGGTCATTTGAGTGATTCTTCAAGGTTTCTTTATAGAAGCTAACATTTGAATATAGGAAAAATTGAAAATTAGTTGAAAAAAACAGCCAATGGTGCCAACGTTTTCACCTGTAACTTCTTTTAATTATGACAGGTGTTTGAAATCAATATACCGTTACATCCGCTGGACCTTTCTGGTTGTGGGGATATATAGGACTTGTAGGTTCACCAAGAACCCGACGAACCGAGAGCCAGTAACTGAGCAGCGTCTTGCAATGGTTTTTTATTATGTACTGGGTATATAGCAATTAATTTGGAAAAATATATACATGCAAAAATCGGTATGAAAGACACCTATGTATTTCTGAAATTGGAACTAAATATAGAGTTTAGAAACAGTAGATATTTGCACATTTCCGAAATTGTGAGTACCCATACTAGCATGAGAATTATAGGTCATTTTTCAATGTGACTTCTTTTTTACACAGTGTCTTTCATTTGGAAGGCAGAAATGCATCGAAAGTCAATAGTTAATAACAGTTGTTCTACAATTCTGTGTTACCCTAAGTCTCCCGATAAAAATGGTACCTAACTTGTGTGGGTAGGCCTAGTGCCGGCGACAGGAAATGGCCCAAAACGCATAGTGGACATACCACATTTTCACAGTGAAAACGGACCCTTTTTTGCAAAGTGCCTAGCTGTAGATTTTGAACCCTACCTCTGCCGGCACCTAGGGAAACGTAGCAAACCTATACATTTTTGAAAACTAGACACCCAGGAAATTCCAGGATGAGGTGACCTGTCTGGCTCTCACCAGGTTCTGTTACCCAGAATCCCTTGCAAACCTCAAAATGTGTCCCAAAAAAAACTTTTCCTCACATTTCTGTGGTGGAAAGTTCTGGAATCTGCGTCGATCCACAAGATTTCACCCACCCCGCGTTCCCCAAAGTCTTCCGAGAAAAAGGGTACCTCACTTGTGTGGGAAGGCATAGTGCCGGCGACAGGAAATGGCCCAAAACGCAACGTGGACATACCACATTTTCACAGTGAAAACTGACCCTTTTTTGCAAAGTGCCTAGCTGTAGATTTTGAACCCTAGCTCTACCGTCACCTAGGGAAACCTTTCACACCTATACATTTTTGAAAACTAAACACCCAGGGCAATCCAGGATGGGGTGACTTGTCTGGCTCTCACCAGGTTCTGTTACCCATAATCCCTTGCAAACCTCAAAATTTGTCCCAAAAAAACACATTTTCCTCACATTTCTGTGGTGGAAAGTTCTAGAATCTGCGTGGATCCATAAACTTCCACCCACCCGGCGTTCCCCAAAGTCTTCCGAGAACAATGGTACCTCACTTGTGTGGGTAGACCTAGTGCCCGTGACAGGAAAAGGCCCAAAACACAGCGTGGACACACCACATTATCACAGTGAAATCGGACCATTCTTTGCAAAGTGTCTAGCTGTAGATTTTGAACCCTAGCGCTGCGGGCACCTAGGGAAACTTAGTAAACCTATACATTTTTGAAAACTAGACACCCAGGGGAATCCAGGATGGGGTGACTTGTCTGGCTCTCTCCAGGTTCTCTTACCCAGAATCCCTTGCAAACCTCAAAATCTGTCAAGAAAACACATTTTCCTCACATTTCTGTGGTGGAAAGTTCTGGAATCTGCGTGGATCCACACAATTCTACCCACCCCGCGTTCCCCAAAGTCTTCTGAGAAAAACGGTACCTCACTTGTGTGGGTAGGCCTAGTGCCTGCGACAGGAAACGGTGGCCAAAACGCAACGTGGACACACCACATTTTCACTGTGAAAACGGACCCTTTGTTTGCAAAGTGCCTAGCTGTAGATTTTGAACCCTAGCTCTGCCGTCACCTTGGGAAACCTTTCAAACCTATACATTTTTGAAAACTAAACACCCAGAGGAATCCAGGATGGGGTGACTTGTCTGGCTCTCACCAGGTTCTGTTACCCAGAATCCCTTGCAAACCTCAAAATTTGTAAAACAAAACACATTTTCCTCACATTTCTGTGGTGGAAAGTTCTGGAATCTGCGTGGATCCACAAAATTTCACCCACCCCTCGTTCCCCCAAGTCTTTCGAGAAAAATGGTACCTCACTTGTGTGGGTAGGCCTAGTGCCCGAGACAGGAAACGGTGGCCAAAACGCAACGTGGACACACCACATTTTCACTGTGAAAACGGACCCTTTGTTTGCAAAGTGCCTAGCTGTAGATTTTGAACCCTAGCTCTGCCGTCACCTTGGGAAACCTTTCAAACCTATACATTTTTGAAAACTAAACACCCAGAGGAATCCAGGATGGGGTGACTTGTCTGGCTCTCACCAGGTTCTGTTACCCAGAATCCCTTGCAAACCTCAAAATTTGTAAAACAAAACACATTTTCCTCACATTTCTGTGGTGGAAAGTTCTGGAATCTGCGTGGATCCACAAAATTTCACCCACCCCTCGTTCCCCCAAGTCTTTCGAGAAAAATGGTACCTCACTTGTGTGGGTAGGCCTAGTGCCCGAGACAGGAAACGGCCCAACAGCAACGTGGACACACCACATTTTCACTGTGAAAACGGACCCTTTTTTTGCAAAGTGCCTAGCTGTAGATTTTGAACCCTGGCTCTACCGGCACTTAAGGAAACCTTTCAAACCTATACATTTTTTGAAAACTAAACACCCAGAGGAATCCAGGATGGGGTGACTTGTCTGGCTCTCACCAGGTTCTGTTACCCAGAATCCCTTGCAAACCTCAAAATGTGTCCAAAAAAACACATTTTCCTCACATTTCGGTGGTGGAAACTTCTGGAATCCACAAAGTTCTGGAATCTGCGTGGATCCACCTAGGAAAACCTAGCAAAACTATACAATTTTTTAAAACTAGACACAAAGGGGAATCCAGGATGGGGTGACTTGTCAGGCTCTCACCAGGTTCTGTAACCCAGAATCCCTTGCAAACCTCAAAATATGTCAAAAAAACAAATTTTCCTCACATTTCTGTGGTGGAAAGTTCTAGAATCTGCATGGATCCACAAAATTTCACCCACCCCTCGTTCCCCAAAGTCTTCCGAGAAAAATGGTACCTCACTTGTGTGGGTAGGCCTAGTGCCCGAGACAGGAAACGGCCCAACAGCAACGTGGACACACCACATTTTCACTGTGACAACGGACCCTTTTTTTGCAAAGTGCCTAGCTGTAGATTTTGAACCCTGGCTCTGCCGGCACTTAAGGAAACCTTTCAAACCTATACATTTTTTAAATCTAAACACCCAGGGGAATCCAGGATGGGGTGACTTGTCTGGCTCTCACCAGGTTCTGTTACCCAGAATCCCTTGCAAACCTCAAAATTTGTAAAACAAAACACATTTTCCTCACATTTCTGTGGTGGAAAGTTCTGGAATCTGCGTGGATCCATAAACTTCCACCCACCCGGCGTTCCCCAAAGTCTTCCGAGAACAATGGTACCTCACTTGTGTGGGTAGGCCTAGTGCCCGTGACAGGAAACGGCCCAAAACACAACGTGAACACACCACATTTTCACAGTGAAATCGGACCCTTTTTTGCAAAGTGTCTAGCTGTAGATTTTGAACCCTAGCGCTGCGGGCACCTAGGGAAACCTAGTAAACCTATACATTTTTGAAAACTAGACACCCAGGGGAATCCAGGATGGGGTGACTTGTCTGGCTTTCTCCAGGTTCTCTTACCCAGAATCCCTTGCAAACCTCAAAATCTGTCAAAAAAACTAATTTTCCTCAAAATTTCGGTGGTGGAAAGTTCTGGAATCTGCGTGGATCCACATAATTCCACCCACCCTGCGTTTCCCAAAGACTTCCGAGAAAAATGGTACCTCACTTGTGTGGGTAGGCCTAGTGCACGCGACAGGAAACGAGCGTCCAAAACGCAACGTGGACACACCACATTTTCACAGTGAAAACGGACCCATTTTTGCACAGTGCCTAGCTGTAGATTTTGAACGCTAGCTCTGCCGGCACCTAGGGAAACCTAGCACACCTATATATTTTTGAAAACTAGACACCCAGGGGAATCCAGGATGGGGTGACTTGTCAGGCTCTCACCAGGTTCTCTTACCCAGAATCCCTTGCAAACCTCAAAATATGTCAAAAAAACAAATTTCCCTCACATTTCTGTGGTGGAAAGTATTGGAATCTGCGTGGATCCACAAAATTCCACCAACCCCGCGTTCCCCAAAGTCTTTAGAGAAAAATGGTACCTCACTTGTGTGGGTAGGCCTAGTGCCCGCAACAGGAAACCGCCCCAAAACGCAACGTGGACACACCACATTTTCACAGTGAAAACCGACCCTTTTTTTGCAAAGTGCCTAGCCGTAGATTTTGAACCCTAGCTCTGCCGGCACCTAGGAAAACCTAGCAAACCTATATATTTTTGAAAACTAGACACCCAGGGGAATCCAGGATGGGGTGACTTGTCAGGCTCTCACCAGGTTCTCTTACCCAGAATCCCTTGCAAACCTCAAAATCTGTCAAAAAAACTAATTTTCCTCAAAATTTCGGTGGTGGAAAGTTCTGGAATCTGCGTGGATCCACATAATTCCACCCACCCTGCGTTTCCCAAAGACTTCCGAGAAAAATGGTACCTCACTTGTGTGGGTAGGCCTAGTGCCCGTGACAGGAAACGGCCCAAAACACAACGTGAACACACCACATTTTCACAGTGAAATCGGACCCTTTTTTGCAAAGTGTCTAGCTGTAGATTTTGAACCCTAGCGCTGCGGGCACCTAGGGAAACCTAGTAAACCTATACATTTTTGAAAACTAGACACCCAGGGGAATCCAGGATGGGGTGACTTGTCTGGCTTTCTCCAGGTTCTCTTACCCAGAATCCCTTGCAAACCTCAAAATCTGTCAAAAAAACTAATTTTCCTCAAAATTTCGGTGGTGGAAAGTTCTGGAATCTGCGTGGATCCACATAATTCCACCCACCCTGCGTTTCCCAAAGACTTCCGAGAAAAATGGTACCTCACTTGTGTGGGTAGGCCTAGTGCACGCGACAGGAAACGGCGTCCAAAACGCAACGTGGACACACCACATTTTCACAGTGAAAACGGACCCATTTTTTGCACAGTGCCTAGCTGTAGATTTTGAACGCTAGCTCTGCCGGCACCTAGGGAAACCTAGCACACCTATATATTTTTGAAAACTAGACACCCAGGGGAATCCAGGATGGGGTGACTTGTCAGGCTCTCACCAGGTTCTCTTACCCAGAATCCCTTGCAAACCTCAAAATATGTCAAAAAAACAAATTTCCCTCACATTTCTGTGGTGGAAAGTATTGGAATCTGCGTGGATCCACAAAATTCCACCAACCCGCGTTCCCCAAAGTCTTTAGAGAAAAATGGTACCTCACTTGTGTGGGTAGGCCTAGTGCCCGCAACAGGAAACCGCCCCAAAACGCAACGTGGACACACCACATTTTCACAGTGAAAACCGACCCTTTTTTTGCAAAGTGCCTAGCCGTAGATTTTGAACCCTAGCTCTGCCGGCACCTAGGAAAACCTAGCAAACCTATATATTTTTGAAAACTAGACACCCAGGGGAATCCAGGATGGGGTGACTTGTCAGGCTCTCACCAGGTTCTCTTACCCAGAATCCCTTGCAAACCTCAAAATATGTCAAAAAAACAAATTTCCCTCACATTTCTGTGGTGGAAAGTTCTGGAATCTGCGTGGATCCACAAAATTCCACCAACCCCGCGTTCCCCAAAGTCTTTAGAGAAAAATGGTACCTCACTTGTGTGGGTAGGCCTAGTGCCCGCAACAGGAAACCGCCCAGAATGCAACGTGGACACAATACATTTTCACCGTGAAAACGGACCCTTTTTTTGCACAGAGCCTTGCTGTAGATTTTGAACCCTAGCTCTGCCGGCACTTAGGGAAATCTAGCAAACCTATACATTTTTTAAGACTAGACACCCAGGGAAATCCAGGATGGGGTGACTTGTCTGGCTCTCACCAGGTTCTCTTACCCAGAATCCTTTGCAAACCTCAAAATTTGTCAAAAAACCCACATTTCTGTAGTGGAAAGTTCTGGAATCTGCGTGGATCCACAAATTTCCACCCACCCCGCAATTCCCAAAGTCTTATGAGAAAAATGGTACCTCACTTGTTTGGGTAGGCCTAGTGCCCGCGACAGGAAACGGCCCAAAACGCAAAGTGGACACACCACATTTTCACCGTGAAAACTGACCCTTTTTTTGCACAGTGCCTTGCTGTAGATTTTGAACCCTAGCTCTGCCGGCACTTAGGGAAATCTAGCAAACCTATACATTTTTTAAGATTAGACACCCAGGGAAATCCAGGATGGGGTGACTTGTCTGGCTCTCACCAGGTTCTCTTACCCAGAATCCTTTGCAAACCTCAAAATTTGTCAAAAAACCCACATTTCTGTAGTGGAAAGTTCTGGAATCTGCGTGGATCCACAAATTTCCACCCACCCCGCAATTCCCAAAGTCTTATGAGAAAAATGGTACCTCACTTGTGTGGGTAGGCCTAGTGCCCGCGACAGGAAACGGCCCAAAGCGCAAAGTGGACACACCACATTTTCACAGTGAAAACGGACCCTTTTTTTGCAAAGTGCCTAGCTGTAGATTTTGAACCCTAGCTCTGCCGGCACCTAGGGAAACCTAGCAAACCTATACATTTTTGAAAACTAGACACCCAGGGGAATCCAGGATGGCGTGGCTTGTCTGGCTCTCACCAGGTTCTGTTACCCCATAATCCCTTGCAAACCTCAAAATTTGTCCAAAAAAACACATTTTCCTCACATTTCTGTGGTGGAAAGTTCTGGAATCTGTGTGGTTACACAAAATTCCACCCACCCCGTATTCCCCAAAGCATTCAGAGAAAAATGGTACCTCACTTGTGTGGGTGTGTCAAGTACCCGCGACAGGCAAAGGCCCAAAACCTATTGATGCGACATCAAAATTACCTATCACAAAACAAGCTGCTTTTGCAAGGGGGGTCCCATGAGGTTTTGGCCCTGGGCTCGGCAGCCATCTAGGGAAACCTACCAAACCCACACATTTCTGAAAACTAGACACCCAGGGGAGTCCAGCAAGGTATAGCTTGCCTGGGTCCCCCAACATTTCCCTACCCAGAATCCCCTGCAAACCTCAATTTTTGTTGAAAAAAATCTAATTTTTCACACATTTCTGTGTGGGAAAGTTGTAGGATCACCGGGCTGACACAAATTTCCTCCCACCCAGCGTTTCCCCAGGTCTCTTGATAAAAATGGTACCTCACTTGTGTGGGTGGGCATAGTGGCTGCAACAGGAAATGGCCCAAATCGTACTGTGGAGACTTCAAAATTACCTATCACAAAACGATCTGCTTCTGCGAGGGGGGTCCCATGAGTTTTTGGCCCCGGGCTCGCCGCCATCTTGGGAAACTACCAAACCCACACATTTCTGAAAACTAGACACCCTGGGAAGTCCAACAACATTTTCCTACCCAGAATACCCTGCAAACCTCAAATTTAGCTGAAGAAATCACTTTTTTCCCAAATTTCTGTGTGGGAATGTTCTGGAATCTGCGTGGATCCACACATTTCCTACCACCCAGTGTTCCCCCAGGTCTCCCGATAGAAATGGTACCTCCCTCGCGTGGGTGGGTCAAGTACCCGCGACAGGCAAGGGCCCAAACCCTATTGAGGCGACATCAAAATTACCTATCACAAAACAACCTGGTTTTGCAAGGGGAGTCACCTGGGTTTTTGGCCCCGGGCTCGCCGCATCTTGGGAAACCTACCAAACCCACACATTTCTGAAAACTAGACACCCTGGGAAGTCCAATGAGGTATGGCTTGTGTGGATCCCCCAACGTTTCCCTACCCAGAATCCCCCGCAAACCTCAAATTTAGCTTAAAAAATCACTTTTTTCATACCTTTTTTGCGTGGGATCACCGTGCCGGCACAAATGTCCTACCACCCACCGTTCCCCTTGTTCTCCCGAGTAAAATGCTACCTCACTAGTGTGGGTGGGCCAAAGACCTGTGACTGGGAAGAGCCCAAAACTTAGGGATTAAGGGTATAGCACCGAGAATTCTAAGCGCTACATTTTTAGAAAAATACAATTTTAGCCAATTCTGCTTTGGACACCCACACAAGTGAGGTATCATTTTACTTGGGAGAACAAGGGAAACGCTGTGGGGTAGGACATTTGTGCCAGCACGGTGATTCCACGCAAAAATATGTGGAAAATGTGTTTTTTTCAGCTAAATTTGAGGTTTGCAGGGGATTCTGGCTAGGGAAACGTTGGGGGATCCACGCAAGCCATACCTCATTAGACTCCCCAGGGTGTCTAGTTTTCAGAAATGTGTGGGTTTGGTAGGTTTCCCTAGATGGCGGCGAGCCCGTGGCCAAAAGGTGCCCCCCCCAAAACCAGGTAGTTTTGTGATAGGTAATTTGGAAGTCTCCACAGTATGATTTGGGCCATTTCCTGTTGCAGCCACTATGCCTACCCACACAAGTGAGGTGCCATTTTTATCAGGAGAGCTGGGGGAACGCTGGGTGGTAGGAAATTTGTATGTGCTCGGTGATCCTACAACTCTCCCACACAGAAATATGTGAAAAATTAGATTTCTTCAACAAAATTTGAGGTTTGCAGTCGATTCTGGGTAGGGAAATGTTGGGGGACCCACGCAAGCCATACCCTGCTGGAGTCCCCGGGTGTCTAGTTTTCAGAAATGTGTGGGTTTGGTAGGTTTCCATAGATGGCCGCCGAGCCCTGGGCCAAAAACTCATGAGACCCCCCCCTTGCAAAACCAGGTTGTTTTGTGATAGGTAATTTTGAAGTCGCCTCAATAGGTTTTGGGCCCTTGCCTGTCGCGGGTACTTGACCCACCCACGGGAGTGAGGTACCATTTTTATCAGGAGACCTGGGGAAACGCTGGGTGGTAGGAAATTTGTGGATCCACGCAGATTCCATAACTTTCCCACACAGAAATTTGAGAAAAAAGTGATTTTTTTCAGCTAAATTTGAGGTTTGCAGGGGATTCTGGGTAGGAAAATGTTCGGGGACCCATGCAAGCCATACCTCGCTGGACTCCCCCGGGTGTCTAGTTTTTAGAAATGTGTGGGTTTGGTAGGTTTCCCTAGATGGCCGCGAGCCCGGGGCCAAAAAAACAGGCGACCCCCCTTGGAAAACCAGGTCGTTTTGTGATAGGTCATTTTGAAGTCTCCTCAATATGTTTTGGGCCCTTGCCTGTCGCGGGTACTTGACCCACCCACGTGAGTGAGGTACCATTTTTATCGGGAGACCTGGGGGAACGCTGGGTAGGAGGAAATTGTGTCAGCCTACAACTTTCCCACACAGAAATTTGGGGAAAATTTATTTTTTCAGCACAATTTGAGGTTTGCAGTGGATTCTGGGTAGGGAATTCTTGGGGGATCCACACAAGCCATACCTCATTGGACTCCCCAGGGTGTCTAGTTTTCAGAAATGTGTGGGTTTGGTACGTTTACCAAGATGGCCGCCGAGCCTGGGGCCAAAAACTCAGGTGACCCCCCCTTGCAAAACCAGGTCCTTTCAAAATAGGTAATTTTGATGTCTCCACAATACGTTTTGGGCCCTTCCCTTCCGCGGTTACTTGGCCCACCCACACAAGTGAGGTACCATTTCTATTGGGATACTTGGTGAAATGCTGGGTGGTAGGAAATTTGTTGTTTCTTTCTGAAGCGTGAACATTTTGGCACAATAATGCAAGGAAAATGTGACAGTCACATTTTGAGGTTTGCAGGACATTGTGGGTAAGATAACTTGTTGGGATCCACAAGAGAGACATCACCATGTACTCCCATGGGTGTTTAGTTTACGACAATATCTACAAATGGTAGTTTTGTTTTAGATGGAATGTACATCTTGGCAGAGAGACAAAAAAGACAAATATTACTGCACAGCCATCTATTCCTCAAGCACACACACATACTGGTTGGATTTGGCACGAGGGCGAGTGATGGTTCAGTATATAAAATTTTATTAACAAGAGATTTCACAAAAATGAAATGCACTGTCAATAATTGAAAGGACAAAAAACTGAACCAGTGACTCACAGCTCGTGAGCTGTAAAGCCGCGTCAAGGCCCCAACCGCTTTACAGGCCATTCACACACCTTTCGTACGTGATACACACAAGACCATTCACACCATCCGGCACGAAACCAACACAGTACAACATTCACAAAAAGGGACAAGGTACACCCTGCTTGAGTAAGACAGAAAAGACAAATATTTCTGCACAACCACCTATTCCTCAAGCACACATACATACCGGTTGGATTTGGCACGAGGGTGAGTGATGGTTCTGTATATACAATTGTATTAACAAGAGGTTTCACAAAAATGAAATGCACTGTTAATAATTGAAAGGACAAGAAACTGAACCATTGACTCACAGCTTGTGAGCTGAAAAGCCACGACAAGGCACTAACCTCTTTACAGGCCATTCATACACCTTTCATACGTGTGACACATACAAAACCATTCACACCGCCAGTCGTGGTCCCATCACATTACAACACTCACACCAGCAGACAGCGCCATTCAAGGGCCCATCACTTTCACATGCTCACATTCCTGACACTGCAACCACACCAGCTGATGGATTGCGTGGACTGGCGTTTGACTAGCAGTGTGTGTAGTGACCAGCAGCAAGTCACTACTCACACACCGCCAGCCAAGCGCCAGTCCACGCACAGCACCGGCCAAGCGCCAGTCCACGCACACTGCCAGCCGAGCACCAGTCAATGCACACCGCCAGCCAAGCGCCCGTCCACGCACACCACCGGCCAAGCGCCAGTCCACGCACACCGCCAGCCGAGCGCCAGTCCACGCACACTGCCAGCCAAGCGCCAGTCCATGCACACCGCCAGCCAAGCACCAGTCAACGCACACCGCCAGCCAAGCACCAGTCCACGCACACCACCAGCCAAGCGCAGCCTGCACAGACCGCCATCACATTTAGGTGTTTTTTTAATACAAAAAAGAAATCACAAACAAATTGTAAATAGATACAAATCTACTAACACAAAATCTGAAACTAAATACATTGCACAAATGCCAACCTTGAAACTGAACAAAAAATATAAAACAATACAGACCAGGCAGTTCACTTTACCACTCATGGATGCTCCCAAAAATTCTTTCGCATGTGGTACATTCTAAAACAAGCAGGCACACACAGCGCAGGGTTAGAAGGACACTCGGGGCAGTACATACGAGTCTCCTTCCGCGTACCTCTTCGCCAACAGACTCTACATCTCCTACTGGGAAAGTCTTTTGAGGGCGTAGGTGGAATGTGACCAGGAAAGTAGCGATCTTTCAATCTTTGCAATCTTTCAATTTTTGCATTGCCGTTTGCAAACATATGTGTAGGCCTCCACTGAGCATTAACTGCGTTTCTTGAATCATGTTGTTTCTTTGAATAATATCAATTGTAAGAGGGTTGACATGATGTTTTTTCTTACAGTGGCCCCTGAAGAAGGGATGGAATCAATCCCGAAATGCATTGGGCTGGGCTGGGTAACAGAGTTGTAACATGCAACAGTCATGCAGATGAGAAAGTATCATGTATTGATTTTCTTTAGTTTAATAATTTTTTGCACAATTTTGAACATTTAAGTAGTCAGCATGTTATGCTGCAAGTAAAAAGTTGTTCATGGATTTTCAGTTCAATACAATATGCATGTGCAAAACAATTGAAAGATTGAGTCTATTGTTTGTTATCTATAATTGTTAAGTGTTGATTCTCATATTCACGCTGTGCATCCAGTATACTGGTGATCATTCACCAGAAATGTTATTTGATCTTTCAATTCAGCCACATCCTCCACCAATCCAACTCTAGGAACACTTGCCTGTTCCACTACAACAAGGCTGCCTATTACAGACTCCTGAAACTTAGCAAAAGTCATCTTTGACTCAGGACAACAATTCTTGAATACAACAAAAGCACTAAAGGTTGACTAGTGGAAAAGATGGATAGCCAACTTCTTATACCAAATTTAAGCCTTACGAAGAGCAGTGTAAGGTTCCAACCTCTGATCTACTCTATCAACACCACCCATGTGCCTATTATAGTCTAAAATGCACACAGGTTTATGCGCTTCAGCAACCTGACCCCAAACAGTCACAGGTGAAGATCTTTCATCATGGATGGTAGTCAGCATGTACACATCTCTCCTGTCTGAAAATTCACAGCTAGAAGTTCCTCAATGCGCAACGCACTGTCCCCGCACAAGCTTTTGGCAAACAAGTTCTTTTGGGAAACCTTTACGGTTAGAGCGGATTGTGCCACAAGCAACAGTGTCCACTTTGGCCAATTCCTTGAACAACTGCACACCAGTGTAGCAGTTATCTACATATAAATGGTGACCTTTGTTAAAAAGTCCTCTACCAAGTTCCCACACAATTTTCTCAGTCACTCCAAAAGTAGACTGACAACCAGGGGGGTTAATCCTGGAATCCTTACCGGTGTACACCCTGAAATTAGAGACATATCCAGTCCTACTGTCACACAGCATATACATCTTAATTCCATAGCGTGCCCTCTTACTAGGAATGTATTGCCTAAAAACCAAGCGGCCCTTGAACAAGACCAAAGACTCATCCACTGCTATTTCTTTCCCTGGAGCATAGATCTCAGAAAATCGATCTACAAAGTGATCAATGACAGGCCGAATCTTAAAAAGACGGTCACAATCAGGGTGATCTCGCGTCAACGCTAAACCATTATCGACAAAATGCAGCATCCGAAGCAGAAGCAAATACCTATCATGACTCATGACTGCCGGAAATATAGCCGTTGCCATCAAGGGACTAGTAGACCAATATGAAGACATTGATGGATTCCTTAGCAAGCCCATCAAAAAAGTTAACCCCAAGAACTTCTTCAACTCATCCAGATTTGTGGGAGTCCAGCGGGTAGCTCTAGAGTGGGGCTTAAGGCTGGCAATGTTGTCTCTCAAATACTGTTCAGCATACAAATTAGTCAGCTCAACAATCTCTGCCAAAAATACATCTTCCATAAACAACTGAAAAAAATGTATCGGCAAAAAGTTTTCAGTATCCACTTTACACCCTGGAACACCAGTAAAGTCTGACAATGCCGGCTGCACCATGCCTGGGGCAACCCAGAGGTCAGCACTTCCAACGGGAAGCCTTGCAGCCCAGATGCCTCTTGCTGCACTATCGGCACATCAATGTCCTCCTCTAAAACAGGCACTTCATCTGCACTAAGAGTAGCTTCATCCGCACTGAGAGTAGCTTCATCATCCGATGATTCCTCGTGGACAGAAAACTCACTGCCTGAATCTTCCACTCCCTCCTCTGCCTCAGATGCAGAGTCAGTCTCTGAACCATGGTCAGAGGAAGACTCAAAAAGCATACCAACAACTTGCTGAGCAGTAATCCTGCGGCTAGCCATTATCCTTACTAAGAAAGGAGACTGCACAAACAAGTCAACAACAACCAACACTGTGCAAAATAAGTAAGTAAAAAAATGTGTGCCTTTATCACAAAGATCTATATACTCAAAAAACTATACGATTCACTTGCACGAGACAGCTACACTCACCAGCACCTACTCTGCAGAGACACAGCAAAAACCAACAATATCCCACTAGAAAAAGAAAAAAAAAACAATTACTCACAAGACAACAAAATACACGTCGAGCACAAATGCAAAAAGATTTTGACACTCAAAAAACAGAAGCCAAACATACTGCTATTATTACACAGGGAAATGAAACTCATTCACATTGTACAAAAAAAAGTCTCTTACCAAACACATGCAACTACAAAAACAGCAGAACCACCAGTAACGAAACCGCAACCTGGAACAGTCTAAAGAGCAAAAGCCTTGAACTAGAACAAAAAGGGAGAAATAAAGCATTACAATTGCAATTCACAAGAAATAAAACAATTAACATTATAGCACACTATGTCACTACCCAAATGGTCAATTTGGCAGATGGGCCTTCATATATGGCTGAGAAAAATGGGGGGTGATCTTGCCCAAGGGATCGGGTGAGGTTGTCTGCCAGGCCGATCTGTCCCCCAGGTGGGGCAGAAAACAGCAGACAGAAATGTCCCCCCCTTGCAAAAGAAATAAATCCCTGGTGCCTAGTAGGGTTTTCTGCCTCCTCCCTCCCGCCTAGGGCAGAAAGGCCAAAAAAAGGGTCAGATCTGTCCCCAGGAGGGGCAGAAAAAACATTAAGCAAATTTTACCCCCTTGGAAGCAACCATGTCGCTTCCATTACACACAAAACAAAATCCCTGGTGCCTGGTGAGGTTTTCTGCCCCCCCTCCCCTCTGGGGGCAGAAAGGCCAAAAAAACAGGCCGATCTGCCCCTGGGTGGGGGGGGGAAATAAACATACCAAAAATATCTGCTCCCTGGAAGTGACACTTGCCTAAAGGGGTCGCTTCCATTTTAATTTAAAAAAAGTCCCTGGTGTCTAGTGGGGTATTTTGTCCCCCCCCCCCCCGGGGGCAGAAAGGCCAAAAAAACGGGCCGGGCAGAAAAAACAAACAAACATTGTGCCCCCTTTGGAAGCGACCCTTGCCCAAGGGGTTTGCTTCCAATACAAATAAAAAAAACTCCCTGGTGCCTAGTGGGGGCATTTCTGCTGCACGATCGCGACGCTGTGCGCGATCGTGAAGCAGAAATGCCATGCACAGAGACATCAGGGGAGAGGAAAACTCTTTCCTCTCCCCCGATGCCTCTGTGCGTGCAGGAAACTCCCCCCAGGAGCAAGAAAACCTACCTTCTCGTCGGGACCCTGGAAGCAAATGGCTTCCAGGGCTTCCGGGCTTCCTGATGACGTTGGCGCGCGCTCTGCGCGCTGACGTCATGGGATTGCCCGTGGGGGTCGGGGGTGGCAGCGGAAACTCTTCCGCTGCCATCCCCCTTTGTGGGGGCTAGATGGGCTGCCCATGGGGGGAGCTCCAGCGCTTCCCGCATGGGTGGGTGCCATGACGGAGCGGTTCCGTCATGAGCACACGCCCACCATGGCTCATGACGGAACCACTCCGTCATGAGCACTGAAGGGGTTAAGTGCCCTGATAAGTAAGTAAATAATACATTTAAGTTTACTAAAATCAAAAGGTGTCGGCTAACGCCAGACCTAAAGAGACTAGACCAGCATCAGTGTGTTTCTCTGAGGTGCAGATGGGGGTGAAGCAATGTCCATGGACCTGTGAAAGGAATTATTTGCACTGGGATCAGAAAGAATGCACTCAGGGCTCTTTTTCCAAGCTGCCTATAACGATTTGTGCAAAACTCTGTTAGGTGACACCTGTCAGGAGAACACAGGCCCTCCCATATGCTGTGAGGAGTCCCGGGGCAGTGACTAGGCGATGGACGACTCGTTCAAACCTGCTTTGCTGCGCGAGTGACTCTTAAGATGAAGAACTACTGGCCATGGTTGAAACGTGAGCATGCACCTTTAGGGACAGCATAAACAAGAGCACCCCCATCTTTCTTCGGTCTCTGCTTTTAAAGGTTCCCAACTTGTCACTGCGTTAACCCCTTCCGGCCCTCTGCAAAAAAAGCTGGTTCATTTCAAAGACTTGAGGTCTTCTGTCTCTTTCATTTGGAAGTGGAACCTCCTGGTGTGACCAAGCAGTACTGGCTCACTTCACTCTGCGAGATCTGTAGGTGCAGTGCTTCTCTCAACGAGGCAAAGCGCCTGGAAGCCCCGGGGACAGATGCAGGTTCCACCAAATAGGTTTTAAAACTCGACCTTTGGCCCTCCGACAGCTCATCAGACAGACATCTCGGTCTTTTGGCTAAGGTCACATGTGGTGTCTGCTCGACCCTTTAGTTCTACACTAACAGGGTCGGGCTTTTACCAGACAGTCCGCCCTTGGACATGCAGAGAATAATGGTTGCACCACAGCTGTGGTGAGCTCATGTCTGTGTGAGAAAGAGACCCAAGGCTTACTGTTATCACTTTACAAATCCTCCTTGTGCTCAGAGCGAAGCGCTCCTCCTAGATTCAGTGTGAGGGAAGTATCTAGGATCAGTCAGACTCAGTGTGAGGGAGTCAGGGGCTCAATCTGAGACACTCCACCTGGGGATCCCTGGGCATCTCCTAGGGGGTCTTCTAGGCTCTGTGTGATGCACACTGTTGGAAAGTGGGTTATTAGTAGTGGTAAATGCATCTACCACTGTCTATAAGGCCACTAACATGGTCTAGGGCCCAGTCTAGGTCTTAATAAATTATTTTCATGCTCTACCCTTGGTAGCTTGGCTGCAAGCCAATTTATAAAAATAGGACATATTTATATCTGTAAAATGACACCAAAATGACAAAAGTCCAATATAGGGAACTGGAGATATGAATTTTTAAAGATTAAATACTTTCTAGCACTTAGAAACTTTTAACACCACTCTGGGGCATCTGGTTACACTTAACCGGGACAAAGTCAAACTTTCGTTCCGATCACGATGAACCCCTGCGCGGATACACTGCCCCGGTCAAAATTTACCTTCGGATTTAGAAACTTTTCTGAAGCTTTTTCTTCCAAGGGCCCTCGCTGCTCTTCACCAGGCTGGATTCAGTGAGGGTTCGCTGGCTAGCTTTTCGGGGAGCTCCCGGTCAAATCCTGGAAGTTGGACATCTAGACCTTTTCAGCAGGATGAACCTGGAATCCTGGCCGGTACGCGGTTGAAGGTGGCCGGCTTGGTCCTCGCGTGGAGTCGTCACCTTATGAAGCTTTTTTCCAGAGTTGCTCCAAACTTCTGGAACTTCTTCCCGAAGTTCCTCTTGAGGGTCCAAAGGATCCAAAACACAATCCAAGGGTCTGGCAGTTCCAAGATGGTGCTTGAGAGTTTGGGACCACAATTCCCACAATGCACTTGGATAAAACCCTTAAACGTCCACTGGATGCACTCCAGGCAGTGGACTCTTGGTGGTGATGATGCAGGAGAGCTCTGTTAACCTGTAGCTTGCAGGGAGTCTGCTCTTTATTCCTCTTGAAGTAAGGTACATCCAAAGGGCTGTATTTCCAGATATGCAGCAGGCGCAGTTAGTCAGAATGCAGGGCCTGATAGTGCAAATCAAGTTTCCAGCTTGGCAATCCTTCTTCTTCTCTTAGTTTCAAGCAGAAGATCTGAGAGGCTCTGCACCTCTCACATATTTATAATTGTTCTCTAGGGTCAAACAGGAGAACACTCCTGTCCAATGAGGTGCAAGGCAGCACCCCAGAGCATGACCTTTTCCTCCAAAGTGTGGCATTATCTTCTCCTGGAAGGCACTATTCCTCTAAAATTCAACATGGCTGAAATCTCAGTAGAGCATGAAGAGCTAACTAAATCAACTCTCAGTATTGGTCATTCCCATAGCTCCCCACTCCCTAACATCTGCAGATTCCTTCCTTCAGTCTCCCATCTGGCTAGGTCAGTGGGGATGGGGGTAGATGGACCTGGCATTCACTGCCTGTCCTATTCCTCCTTTGAAGCTTCATGCTTTACGACCCCTCCCTCCTGCTCAGGCATTCCCTTGTAGCAGAGCTCTCTACAGCAGATAGGCTCTCCCTGGGTAAGCCACCTATCACTTTATCAAAGCAGCCTGGCTAATTCTGTTAACTCAGACCAATCAGGGAAGACCGCAGGGGCCATAATACAGTAGTGCCCCGGGGGCGCAACGGGCGTTTGCGTCCGCTTTGCATGCCCCTGGAGCACTTTGGTATTACAGAAGGGGGCGCAGACGCTTGTGCGTCCCCTTCAGTAATACCGATAGCTCTGGCGCACTTAAAGGGCCAGAGCTACCATCAGGGGGCGTTCCATCGTTTGCATAGGGGCGTGCCATATGCAAATGAGGGAATTCCTTTGCCTCTGCGTCCCCGCCATATAACAGACGCGAGCGCAGAGGCAAAAAAGCTCTCAGGGGGGGCACTCACAGTGCCCCCTGAGAGCAGCCCTGTGGAGGGGAGAAAGGGGGATCCTTTGGACCCCCTAGACATCCCTTTGCAGATGGGTGCAGTCACTGACTACACCCGCCTGAAAGGGGATCTCCAATCTCCTTTTATAACTGCAGGAGGGTTGCCGCCTGCACTGTGAAAACACGAAGCGACTGCCAGCAGTCGCTTCGGGTTTTCACATGAATGTGCTGCCCTGGGGGCAGCGCGAGTACGCGGCTGCCCTGGGGGATGCGCATTCACCATAATGGGACGCATTGTCATTGTTTGCGCCGGCGCACCTTTTAAAAGGTGCGCCGGGTGCAAATAATGACAATACATAATACGGCCCCAGGAAGGCAGAATTTTGGTTTACAGACAAGAAAGTCTTATAACTAATTTTTTGTACAATTTAGGATAAATTCAACAACAGCAAATTGTTGGATTTAATAATAACATTCTCCGAAGTCTTTGAATGATATTTCATTCAATTCCTAGCAATATTTATGCTTTCATAAACTATTGCAATGTTATCCTATGGGGCTCTGCATCTACAATGGGAAAACTGAAAGGTGCAATTTCTCCATCACCAGGACATATAAAACATCTTTTATAAGAGCCCTGATTATAGTTACATGATCCCCCCACCTCACCATTGGGACACCTAGGTGAGACCTTGGGGGTCCTGAGTATGCAAAAATAGTGCTGCTCCTCACTCCACAGTTGGCATAGCACCAAGGTCGATTTGGGGTGGCACTTTACTACATTGGGGGAAGTGAAATGTGCAATTTCTCTATCCCCAGTGCATATGAAACATCTTTTTTAAGGACCCTGCTTATAATTGCATGACACACCCACCCCTCCCCCCCCCCCACCCCTGGGACACCCAGGGAAGACCCTGGGGGTACCTCCTATGTAATTGTAATGAAGATTATCACTTTTTAAGTGCCCTTACCACCAAAGTTGAGTTTGGGCATAATTTACATTTAAAAGCAGTGCTTCAACACAGGGCTGCTTTTAAAATGATCTCAGGCCTCAGCAGTGCACGCATGCAAGTGCAACAAAGGCTGCTAGCCTCTAAATTGCCATGCCCTAGTATATACTAGAGAAAAAAGGTAGTTTTAATCCCCTGGCCCTATTCTCTGCTAGGGACTTATAGGGTAGGTCATGCCAATTATAGGTGTACCCTAATACATAGTGTACCCTAATGCATGCTTGTGTTTTCACTTGTGTTTTCAACATAGTGCCGACCCTGGGCCTGCCCAGAGCAGAGTCCAGGGCACTTTCAGAGTCAGACAACCAGCATCCAGGGGTCTCAATTGGGTCACAAATTGGGGGGACACAGCAAACAGGTCCTGCTTTCCAACACACGCTGTCTGTCCTTCCTAGGCACCCCACCCGGGTAGCTTCTGGCTCAGCATGTGCCATTCTATCTGAAGCCCTCATAATGCTCATTGTGAGGAACACACCAAAAGACCCTGCGGGCTCGATGTGAAGCACTATATGATGCACCATTCTAGGGCTCAGCGTGAGGCACTCTATCATGGGTCTTGCTAACGGGGATTCTGCACATACACAGAACTATGCGCAGGAAAACAGGGCCTCAGTGTTTAGGGGCTGAAACTTCCTACCACCTTAGTACCCGAAATCCCAAAACCGACTTGCTATAGTGTCTCATTCGTTCTCCTACAGAATCATGAAGCTACAAATGATTAGACAACCCAGAACACAACACTCCCGACTCTCTCAGGAATCGCGGTAGCAAGACACACCCTTTCGCTCATTCACTCTTACTTGTCCACAATAAGAATTGTCAGAGTCACTGTCAAAGTTCAAAATGTTTATTTTAACTATCGTGCTCTATAAAAAAAAAAACTAAAAAAAAACAATTGTGCTCTATAATGCAGCATACGAGCCACTACCAGCAGCAAAATGCATAAACCTAAAAGAGTTAGCAATGTTACAATTCCATAGATTATAAAGGGAGATGTCATTGTATACAAACAGTGGATAAAGGACTAAAAGGCCTAACCACCCTCCCCTTGGTAAGAAGAAGTTTATTATATATAGGAAGATCTCTGGGCTTTGTCAGCAGACCCCATACCTTAGTGCCTAGATGGAAGTTTTACATCATAGGAACAGCGTAGCTCTTCTCCCTGGAAAGTGCCCTCTCCAATTGTGTATTTAGAACAACATGTATCCCCGTAATATCAAAGCACGAGTTTCCAGCAGCGCAGCTGTGTTAGCATGTTTTGTCTAGGTGCTAGGGACTGACCAGAACAGAATAACAAGGGGCATTGTTTATCGACCTTGCACGTTATGTTCAGACTAAACTCCAGGAACAGGCAAAGAACGCAGAAAGCAGACAGTTCTCATGTGAAAGGCACAAACAGGGTCTTGCAAAATAAAGTCATGTAGTAACGTGCGCAAAGGCAGCATCATGGCAGCTGAGCTCATGCTAACTTAGCAATGTCGACAATGACCCTAACGGCCATTTAACACTACAGCTCAACGTAAGGCGTGCTACAATGGGCCTTCCTTGGGTTCAGTGTGAGGCACTCTACCAAGCACCATTCTAGGGCTCACTGTGAAGCACTCTACAATCACAATTCTACGGCTCAGCTTGAGGCACTCTACCATGGACCTTTCAAGGACTCAGTATGAAGATCTCTACCAAGACCTTCCTATGGTTCATTGTGACGCACTTTACACTGGCCCTCTTGGGCTCCATGTGAAGCACGCTGTGTTGGCGTCTCATCGGCACAGTGTGACACACTCTACCAGGCACCCTCCAGCAGAATGCTGTCACTCATAATGAAGTTATGCTCTATTCTGTAGTGTTCCTTTTGGCTTTGTGAATGCTTTTTTGTCGAATGCTTTTTTGTCGTGGTTTTTGTAAAACGTTTTTGTTGGGCGAGGTGCATGCCCTTCATCATTAAAAAAAAGAAAACTTTTGGTCTCAAAAAGCACACATTGCGATAGTAGTCCCTGGCACTGAAAGGAGCTACATTGTGTGGCTGTGCTCCTTGTGACAGAGTACAATGTCCTCACTTTCAGTAAAGTTATCCAATGGTTTGAGTGAGTTTGTCCATGATGTATTTGGTGAAATGTTGTAAAAACTGACCAGTGGATGAAGATTGATGGCTAAAATTCCCTATAAATAACTAATATATAATATTATTAAAAACAAAAAAACTTGGCCTGATAGGGTGGCTGGCTCATTGCAGCCAATCGAGGGTGTGGTAACCTATGATGTAGCTCAATCCTGATACAACTGTTGTATTCTGCATGGCGGCACACTCTGCCCTAGCCCCCTGGAACTTACACCAGCATATAGACATGCCTCTTGCCACTGTGAACCAAGTCTACCCCAAGGCCTACCACTGCATGTCACACGCAGCCCATACACTCCTTGCCAATGCATGCCACAAACACCACCACGCGTCATGTGCAGTTGTGCTCCAGTCCCACCAGCATGTGGTTTGCGGCTGCACACTGAGGCCACCACCACATGGCCTGTGGTCTGGGTATGACGAGGCAATAGTGGAGCATGTAAGAGCAAGTCACGGTCCGGATGAGTTTACCATCAACGCTGCTGCATCAGAGAAGTTACAGTCACTGACTGAGTGATAGTCTAGAGATACAGAGAACTGGCTGCCCCAACATGGGTGAAAAACTAAAGACTGTCACTGAAGCAAGTGTCATCATGCACTGCATTTACCATAATGCATTTGGGCGAACTGAGTGCTGGGATGTGAGGCAGTGTGCTCCCACCCTCCTTTTTCACTGACTGAGAGATACGACCAGCAGCACAGCTCTTTTCAAGGACCGACAGTACTTGGGGCCACATCTGAATCAGAGGCCCACACTCTCCACTGATCACTGGAGCTTCTGACAAGGGCAAGAACGCAGGAAGCGATAGATTAGACTACTCTTTAGGACCATATCAGGACTATGATCTCTCAGATCTTTCCTGTAATCAGGCGCCGCAGCACACCAAGAAGGCACTCGGCCCAGTAGGTGGGAACCCGATGAGGAAGCATGCCACCAACTAGGTTGGTGGGTGAGGGTTCTTTAAAAACCTAATGGGATTTTCTTCTGTGAGACTACTCAATACCAAGAGGTTGCTAGGTAAATAAGCTTTTGGGCTTGTTGTTTTTGTTTGTTACTATCATATGTGAACTAAACCATACACCCAACCCTTGAAGATATGCACGAAAAGAGTGCTCCCTATATTTCCTTGCTCCAAAATAACTGTTTCCAGAGTGCCGGATCAAGTTTCATGCAACTTACATGATAGAAACACTTTTTCTTTCCTTTCTCCCTTTTTGTTCTCCTCAGATCTCGGATGTGCTCATATAGCAATGCTTTCGTATTTTTGCACCAACCATCTTCATTTTTTTAAACCGACAGATTGCATTATATTTCGCATTTTCCATTACTTTTCTCACGTAGCCTATTTATGATGAAAGTGTCACAAATTTGCACTGCTCATATTTACAGATGGATCTTTTGTGAGAATCACTGATTCCTGTTTTTTATTTATTTCTCATATGTCCATTTGTTTGTAGTATATTTTCTGACAAACTACCCCATCCATATTATTACAGCCTTGGGAAAGCGACAGCAACATGCAACAAAGTGATTAAAGGAAAGCTTGAATTAATTTCAGCCAATCTGATCAGGGTTACAATCCAGTCCATTGTTTTTTATCCACTATGCAACCCTAGACAGAGACCTGCCATTAGTAAATCGGCGTTGGCCCTACTCCAGTAGGAACAGTTCAGCGTGAAATGCCTGGCCAGGTCCCCTCCAGATGCGAGCACAAGCAGACATACTCAGGTTATGGCCTGCTGAGGCTTTGGTGAGATGAAGCTTGGCTCCAATGGCGCAGTGAGTACCAGAATTATGTCTGGTCACACCCGTCACACATGGGGTGTCTGCCTCAACAAACAACAAAGTGATGGATGAATGCTTGAATTAATCTCAGCCACTAGCAATCGCTTGGTCTGTGTTCCAGTCCATCGTTTTTCACCCACTTTGCCTCTAAACCGGTGGTCTTCTTTATAACACCAACCCCCTGAACAAACTGTTTTGCATTGGGCTCCCCCTTATGCTGACGTGCATGGGGTAACTACATCGCTGGGAGCAGAGAAGGAGTTGAAGAGGTAGGTGTACTGGGTTAATCTTCTGCACTGCACAGTGGTGATTGTTCTGGGGCATGGTGGGGGTAAGGGAGTGGGCCTTTCCTCTTTCCACCTCACTCCAGGTTCCCACCGCCCCTTCTCACTGCTGACTCTTGCATTTTGGCTGCTGGGTCCGCATAGTCTCCTGACTCCGCCGTCCCCACTAACTCCTGCAGCTTTTCCTCCCACCCTCTTGCCACCATACTAACCTTCCAGAGCCTTGCAGTTTATCCTCCCTCCAAGACAAACCATTCAACTCACCTTCATCTCGAGAGTGTCACCTTGAAAGAGCTCATTTCCACCCTTCAAATGAGCAAAATCTCCCATTAAGCTCAATGGGATAACTCACCCTAAAAGCTTCTTTGAAAAAAAAAAATTCTTGTCATTAATTTAAATGGGATCTCACTTCAACATCTCTCCATCTCACCAGACTTGGAGACTCAATGATCAGGATCCTGCAGCACTTTCTCCACTGTCTCTCCTGAAGCTTTCTTTGCACCACGCCCCTTCCCCCCTACGTATCCCAGTGTTCCCTCGGTTCATGTTCCTGCAGAACTCCCTTCCTCCAAGGATTTAGGAACTCTCCCTGGCTCCTGATTGATGCACTTCTGAGCACCTTCAGAATTTATTATCACCCAGCCCTGCCAAGTTTCCCAGGTCCATGCGCGATGTGCTGCTCCAGTCCAGGTTTTTTTCTGTGAATTTTGGGACTTGTAGTCTTCTTTATTCCATTGTAACATAGCACTACAAGTCCCAGAATTCACCGATAAGTCCTGGACTGGCGTAGGACATCACGCATGGACCTGGGAACCTCGGCAGTTATGATCACCCCATCTGCACTGGCTCCTAAAGAGCCCCCTTCATTAGGTCTCCAGCAGTGCACCATCCCTCGAAGCTCTCTATCCACTCTATCTGCTCCCTCTCGTCTCTATTCCTATCCTTCCCTGCTGCCAACATGCCAACATTTTGGAACAGAAAAGCAGGAGACTTTGAAAGCAGAGACAATTTCAGGCGGGATACAGCTAAAATAAAGCCATTTTTTTACATAAATAATCGTGAGTCTCCTGCTTGAATCTGGTCTGTTGGCACATATGCTGCTGCCCCCGCAATGCTTCTTTGCCCTAGAGCGCTGATCAACTCTTGCCGTGGACGTTTTCCCCATTACAACCATAAACGTCAAAAGAAGCCCAAAACAACACTAACCCACCCAATGACACTAAACACACATATCAACATTATTGTGTGGGTTAAGCTTGTTTTAGTGTTTTTTCTACAGGCAGTTGTGCTTGCTATCAGGCTACGCTTGTTTTGTGACCAGGACAGTTATTATTAAATTTCTTTGATATGGGAGCACCCCCCACCCCCTCCCGAAGAGGTTACGCCCCCTCCACCACGCAGTTTGAAGACTTCTGCTCTGGACAGAGACACAGGCAAATCATCCTTGGGCCTGCTTCAATAGGAACCGTCCATCCTCAACGGCCAGGCCAGGTCCCCTGTAGATGGGAGCACAAGTAACCCCAGATCAGTAAAGCTCAGGCACAATATAACAATAGGGGCGAAATATGTGTTGCTGCCGTTTTAACTTCTTATTCAACAACAGTTTCAAACTCAAGATATGAAACTACTGAGTAATGTGAAACTAGAGTTGCCACTTCGCCGGTTTTCTACCGGCACCACTGGTATTTTAATGTCCCAACTGGTAAAAAAATAAGTAAAAACTCCTAAAGCCAGCATTTTAAGCCCTTATCTATACATACCTCAAACAGCAAATATAAATAGAAAGAACTTTTAAATGTTTTCTAGTGCTATGTTAACAATCTCTGGCTAATAATTAAAGTAAACAAAGGCAGAAAAGTCATGTTACAAAAGAATGCATGCGATTTTGTATAAAGTCCTACTTAGTATCACATTCAGGCCTTTATAGACTCTTAAAACAACAATAAATGGCCTGTATTTTTCTCCTGGAAAGGTGGCAACCCTATGTGAAACTGGGCTCACTGTCAATAAATGACTATGTAAAAATTGAATGTTTTGATAAATGATCAGATAACCTATACAAATATATCTTTCCAGTAAAATGATCAGTGCTTATAACTCACAATTGATAATGTCTTCTAGAAGGAAAGCTGGGGAAGTTTCCTTTACAGCACACTAAATGAACGAGACACACCTCCAAGGCCTACTAGCCCTATGAAGGAGGAACTTACATGTGATACAATAACACAAATAAACACAGTGATAACAAGGTAAGACAGAAAGTCACTGTAGGGGTATACAGGGCTAAAGCATGAAAGAAGGAGGAAGAAAAGAGCATATATAAGTTAACCAATAGACATGGTGAAAGATGAAAACGCGGTGGTAAGATAGAAAGAATGAAGGCTAAAATAAGACTTTTGCTGTGATCAAAACTGTCACCAACCTGCAAATCACTCTCTGACTTTCTGCTCTTGTCTCTTCCAGCAAAAAAGTTCAGTACAGTGATGGAAGTTCTCAAACCCACTTGTGAATGCAACCCACTCGATGAATAATCACTCCACCGCTCTGCCCCCCACTACCACATTCCGGCAGCCCTAAAAAGAAAATACTCCAACGAGTAAAGGGAATAATGGAAACATGATCGACAAGAGAAAACTTCAGAACAACAAGGAAGGAGGCTGAAAATTAATATGTTGGCTCTAAAGAGCATTGCACTGGGCACAAAAGGCAGATAAAGAATATATGTTGGTGTTTAGGACGTAGCAGAAATTAGATAGCTAGCACGAGATCCAGGTCACTATCTTCACTGGTGTTGTATGTCAAATCAAAACTTTTTTGTTTCACCTTTAAAATAGTCATGCAATTAAAAACAAACTTAAATAAAACAGTGAATGGATTGTGTTTTAAATAGACTTAATTGCTCATGTCATGAGCAGATCATACAAAAGTAAATTGTAACACAACAGTTCATCATTCTTTGCAGCCGGAGAAGATTGATAAGTGTGCTAGTACTAGCACACACCGGAGAAGATTGATAAGAGGGCTGATACTAGCACACACCGGAGAAGATTGATAAGAGGGCTGATACTAGCACACACCGGAGAAGATTGATAAGAGGGCTGATACTAGCACACACCGGAGAAGATTGATAAGTGGGCTAATACCAGCACACACCGGAGAAGATTGATAAGTGGGCTAAAATCAGCACACATCCGGAGAAGATTGATAAGTGGGCTAATACCAGCAGACACCGGAAGAGATTGATAAGTGGGCTAATACCAACACACACCAGAGGAGATTTATAGGTGGGCTAACACCAACACACACCGGAGGAGATTGATAGGTGGGCTAACACCAACACACACCGGAGGAGATTGATAGGTGGGCTAACACCAACACACACTGGAGGAGATTGATAGGTGGGCTAATACCAGCACACACCGGAAGAGATTGATAAGTGGGCTAATACCAGCACACACCGGAGAAGATTGATAAGTGGGCTGATACTAGCACACACCGGAGAAGATTGATAAGTGGGCTAATACCAAAACACACCTGTTGCTATGCTGGCAAGAAATTGGAAGTCACAGGTGACGTCTTTGAGCAAGCCTTGCATTGCATTGCAAGATGTTTACTTCAGCTCAGTACATTAGTTCACCAAGGGTCATGCATTTTGCTGTGCACGTTCTACAGGCCTTATTATCATTAAATATCATATAACGGTCAACTGGCACACAAAAAGGATAAGCAAAGAAAATGGATTCCACATTCCCGCCCTCTGATATTCATCTTATACTTCCTGTATATGCTCTTCCATGGGTAATCTGTCTCCCTCCTCCCCTGTCTCCCAGTTCTTATTTTTTGTGTATATTTTTATTTTATCATAGATACTGGGATGTGGCGGAGGTGTGGTATGGTTGCAGCAATTACCCATAACTACTTTTATACATGCAGTATAGTATCAGCACACATATTGTTATCAGGCCTACCACTCCTATTATTAGTGCTTCCAACAGCCATGCACCCCAGCCCCTACACCATGATATAATTGACCCCCACATACCACCCGTGTGTATCCCATGCGTTTGCGTCTGCATGTTTCTGATGTTGCCTATTGCTTCGTTGATATTATTGCTGTTATCCGGAATGTAGGAACAGCAGGTCTGGTGTACTACTTGGCATACTCAACCTTTCTTGGCCAGAAGCAATGCGATTCTGAATCACCACGGCTCTCATTGCAGTCAGTTCCTCCGTTATGTTTCCCAGGGCTGCCACTGTGGATCCTGGCAGGTCTTTGATCAGCCTAGCCAGCTCACTTATTTTATAGGTGGTGTAGGCCACCCCTGCTGGGGGCAATAGGGCTCACATTCCGGTCATCATGTTGTCCACCCATGCAGCTGCTCTTTTGCGCCGGGCTGTTAGGTGGCCCTGGGATCCTATCTGTGACAGAACGGTGACATGTGTCATGCATAGAAGTGCAAAGGAGAGGTAGCAGCTACCGTACCACCCGGCAGGCAGGTAAAAGTATGCTGATCTACCACCTACAAAAAAACAACCATTTGTATCCCACTAAGTCTAGTGACAGTTGTAGGGGACCAATGTTATCCTTCCCATGTTGGCATAATGTGCGCAGTTGCTATCACCTACATAAATGTTTGGCTTTGGTATTCCTGGGGAATTTATTTTCCACACTCGTTCCACTCGCCACTTATTAAGTCGCAAAATGTGCACTGTGCATTTGGGCGTTCCCTACACTACTTCTGAGCCTGCTCGCCCCTAAGTAGTGTGCACTGTGCATATCGGGCCTCCTCAGTAACCAGTGTGTTGTCTCGGGTGTTCCTTATGCACCAAGGTGTGGTCACTGTGCTCTTCGCTCTTAGACTTGGTACCCCTAAGTTCTCTGTCCTCTTGTCCCCTGAGGAGTGCCAAGCTGCTGGGTCTGTCCCCCTACCCATCCCTTGTCTCGAGGTTTTAACGAATTCGTCTAACAATAGCTGATCACCCTTTCTCTGCTGCATGTTCATGCATGGGGATCTTTCAGGTGTGGGGTGCCGTAACTTGGTGAGGTGAGCCACCCAGGTGTTGTTGTACCCTTAGGTGTGCGATCTGCCTTTATTGACATATTGTGTTGGGTCAGTAGCATATCCCTCACCATGGTGCAGCCTACGTACTTTTGCACTGGTATTACATTATAGCTTGTTTTTTCTTTAGCATGTGTTAGTAGATGTGACATAACATCCTGATACATTCATTATCTTCACATACATTGTCAACATTTGTACGTATTTCTTTTCTTCATTATCTTCCAAAACTGTTTTCTCCTTAACCACTAATACTCCCCAGTTCCCTTACGCCATCTGTCATCGTTGAGTTGGATAGTGGCATTTGGTACAGTATTTGGTAGAGTATTTCACTAGGCCTGCTAGGCCTGTCGAGAGTGAGCCCAAAGGGAAGTAGTGTCCTGCAAGCCCAGAGTAGTAGCTCAGCTCACACCACGTTTCGAGCCGTTAGTCCACTCCTATCAACCTCCAGCCACTGAAGTACCTAAGGTCTACATTTGCCACAGCCAAGGCTTGGTGATTGCCATTCGGATGATCGACTCCTTGAATGACATCTCCAGCCCGAGAGCAACTGACAGCAACTGACTTTGGCCACGGCCCACTGCTGTGTTCCTGCATCCTGAAGTTGGTGTCGTTGAGTGTGTGGCAAAGTATCTTTGGCGTGACCTACCCAGGTGATTGACAGCTGCCAGCTACCTCTGCACCCGGAGCTGCCGAGCAAGTTAGACAAAATAGGTCCTGGGACCCCAAAGGTCTCTACTCTCCCAGGGTAGAGTGTAACTCCATCCACAAGTGTGGTTTTGTCAAATGCTGCATTTTGGACAGCTCCTGCGGATTCCGTCAGCATCAAGGACAGCCAAGGAACCTCTGCACCCGGACTCCCTGGACAAGGTAACGAAGTAACAACTGTTGAGGCTTCGTCTAGGGATCCGCAGAACCTTAACCACAAGAGCGTTCATTTGAACTCGGCCTGCAAATATCGTTTTGCCAAGTGTGTTTTCCCCCGTTGACTTTATCTTTATAAATTGGTGTCAAGGTTTCTTTCAAGTCGTGTCACTTAATTATTCTCAATGCTGGTGCTGTGAAATGCTTAACACATGTTCCTCTGAGTACGCCTGACTGCTCTGTGCCACTCTACCAGGATTGAGCTAAGGCTGCTAAGAGTGAATACGAGGTCCACTTTTGTGTACTGTGTGAGTATTACTTGATAAGACCCACCAGCCATATCACATAATACTTCCACCTTGCAACAGTGGGCTAATACCAACACACACCGGAGAAGGTTGATAAGTGGGCTAATATCAACACACACCGGAGGAGATTGATAAGTAGGCTAATACCAACACACACCGGAGGAGATTGATATGTGGGTTAACACCTACACACAAAAGAGGAGATTGATAAGTGGGCTAAAACAAGCATACACCGGAGGAGAGTGATAAGTGGGCTAAAACCAGCAAACACCGGAGAAGATTGATAAGTGGACATATACCAACAAGCACCGGAGGAGATTGATAAGTGGGCTAACACCAGCACACAAGGGAGGAGATTGATAAGTAAGCTAATACCGGAGGAGATTGATAAGTAAGCTAATACCAGCACACACCGGAGAAGATTGCTAAGTAGGCTAATACCCACACACACCAGAGACTATTGATAAGTGGGCTAATACCAACACACACCGAAGAAGATTAATAAGTGGGCTAACAGCAACACACACCGGAGGAAATTGATAAGTTGGCTACCACCAACAAACACCAGAAATTGATAAGTGGGATAATACCAACACTAATGTTAGGAGTAGGTGTCCAAGATGTGGGTTGCAAGCATGTTTGCCAGCTGTCCGAATCTAAATAGTAACTGGTTCGAGATTCCCCTGATGCTGTAAGAAAGCGATGTGCAGTTGCCCATAAGGAATATTATGTAGGGATTTTCAGCTGATGCAGGCCGCTGGTTCTCTGCAGTGACCTCCATTACAATCATAGTTGCCCGCTTGTGTATCGTCAGGGGCTGGATCAGTCAGAGCCACCTATGGTACATGAGTGGTGGATCATTTTAAGTAAGTAAGTAGAGTTTTATAAAGCGCGCGAATGCCGAGGCGCCTTGGCGCTGAGGGAGTGTGACGTGTGTTGTTCAGGCAGGGCGTGACACTTATTTGGGGGGAAACAACCAGGTCTTAATCATTTTCCTGAACTGGAGCCTATTCAGTTGCAGCCTAGTAGAGGTCGGCAGCTTGTTCCAGAGTTTAGCAGCAAATTGGGATAGGCTCCTGCCTCCCCATCTTGCCCTGCAAATTTTGGGAATCTGAACCAGCCCAGTATTGGTTGATCTGAGATTCCATGTCAGGGAGTACCATAGAAACAATTTCTGCATATTCAAGGCTCCCCCGCCATACAGTGCCATGTGTACTACACAAAGTGCCTTAAATTCCACCAGTTGTTGTGTTGGAAGCCAGTGGAGTAGCCTGATGCTAGCGGAAATATAATGGTATTTGGGAATGTTGAGTAGTAGTTGTGCTGCGGCATTCTGTACTGACTGTAGTTTGGCCATCAGGGCCTTGTCAATGCCCAGGAGTAGTGCATTGCCGTAATCTATTTTTGAGAGTATCAGTGCACCTATTACCGTTTTCCTAAGATCCTGTGGGATAAAGGGCATGATCTTACGTAGAACCTTTAGTAAGAAGAAACAGGAGGACGTCAGATGACGAATCTGTCCTGCAAAGTTGAGTTGATTGTCAAAAATCACTCCCAGATTTCTCACCTTAGTAGCCAGTGGAGGGCAGTTACCTGCCTCTCTTGGCCACCATGCTTGGTTCCATATGGGTGGATCCTTCCCAAACTCCATGACCTCAGTTTTATCCGTATTGAGCTTGAGGAAGTTTTGATTCATCCAGCTCATGATACTCTTCAGGCAGTTGTGAAAGCTGACAGCTTTGACTTCAGCCCTTTGTGAAATAGATATAACTAACTGCGTATCATCAGCCTATGAAACCAAAGTGAAACCATGCTCTCGGATTAAACTGGCCAGAGGGGTGACATAAATATTGAATAGGGTCGGTGATAGATCCGAACCTTGTGGCACCCCGCAAGGGAGGTGAAATTTCTCAGATTGGAGGCTGTCCCAATGTACCCTCTGCTCTCTGGATGTTAGGAAGGAGGAGAGTAGGGTTAGAGCCGTCTCTTTAATTCCTATTGCCTCCAGTCGCCGCACTAACACCACATGATTCACAATGTCAAATGCTGCTGATAGGTCAAGTAGGATAAGGACGGTTCTACTCCCCCCCCCCATCCAGTTGCTTGCAAATTTCTTCTGTAGCCATAATCAAGGCAGACTCAGTGGAATGGCGTGGTCTAAAGCCATGTTGGGTAGGATCTAAGAGATTGTTGGAGTCAAGATACTGGATTAACTCACTGTTTACCGATTTTTCTAGAATTTTGGCCGGTACTGGCAAGCATGATATTGGTCGGTAGTTCTTTACCTCAGTGGGGTCCAGAGCATGCTTTTTCAGAATGGGCCTCATGCATGCCTTCTTCCACGGCAATGGAAAGATCCCTGAGTTGATTACCTCATTTAGAAGTGGGGCTAGATGAGCGCTGATCTTTCCAGAGACCAGATGTAGAGTGGCAGGGGGACACGGGTCATTAGGAGATCCAGACTTGGTGAGAAGTAGCAGGTTATTCACTTCCTCAATGGTTAGAGTCGAGAAACTAGTCAGTTTTTTATGGGTTAGATTATCGTCGATGGTTAGAGTATTATTTTTAGTTGCGTCAGGCGCTGTTTTGAGGAGATCCTCATATACTGATTGCACTTTGGCTTGAAGGAAGTTATCAATCTTATTACAGAAATTTTGATCAGGTGTAAACTGATTGACCTCCTGCCGTTTAAATAGAGCCTAGACTGTCTTAAAAAGCTCCTTAGAGGAGTTCTTAGCGGCACCTATTTTGGTTGTGAAATAGTCCGTCTTAGCTTTTTTGATTGCCTCCTTATATTCCTCTAGGACTAGATTGTAGGCCGTTTTATATTCCCTGTTATAATCGCCCCTCCATAATCGTTCAGCTCTTCTACATTTAGACTTAATGTTTTTAAGGTCTGGACTGTACCATGGGGCAGATGCTTGACATCTTCTCATTTCCATGATTTTTTCCGGGGCCAAGTGATTTACTGCTGATCTAATCCATTCGTCAAATTTATAAGCTGCCAGGTTGTTATCAGAAACCTGCGTAGGCGGGTGTCTGTCCAGGGCCTCTTCTAACTCTTCCTTCTGTATTCTGTGCCAAGGGCGGGTGAGGTGTGGAGCACCTCACAGTAAGAACAGGGACTCGCAATAACCTTGTGGTAGGTTTCTTTAATCCAAGCTACATCCATAGAAACCTCATCCTCCAAGTACAAGCTGCAACTCACACAATATTTAAGCATCAACATTCCTAACAAAAGCACATTCTATAATAGAACAGGAAACCTTGGTAACAAGGTAGAACCTAGTTAACACAAGAACACCACATCACCTCCCCCCATACCAAGCAACACAACAACAGCAACAAATATAAATAACAAAATGAAAATAAACCAAAACAAAAAAAAACAATTAAGAAACACAATCTTGTAAGCGAAGAGGAACCCTTTTTGGTCTAATGGACTTACTTCTCACAACTTGTGGGACACGAGAAAATTCTTCACCCCCTTCTTCACTTGAACATTGTGGTAGACACTTTACAATCCTATAGAGATTCCAAACTCTTTGATCTTGAGTTTTGACAGCATTACCCAAAAATTTGATAACTTTTATGGGCTGCCCAAACGTTGACTTACCAACTCTACTTTTGGGTAGTTTTACCCTAACCAAGTCACCAACTTCAACAACTGTTTTCTTCACAGCTTTCCTTACATCAAAACAAATTTTTCTCTTCTCCATCCTCTCCAACGCTCTGTCTTTCCACCCATCAGAACAGTCCACCTGCCTCCTTTCTCCTAGATGTCACCCAGAGGGGAGTGACTTGAGTATTTGCCAGTCTCCCTTTAAACAATCTAAACTCCAGTGAAACTCCAGTCGAAGAATGTGGCGTGAACCTGTACTCCCGCAACTTTTTCTTTATTGCATCCTCCCAGTCACCACCAGTGACAACGGAGAATTGCATAGCTTCCTTCAGCACTTTCACAAATCTTTCGACAACACCATTGCACTCGGTATGATAAAGCGCAGCCCGCTTATGTTTAATGTCTCTCTCACCCAAGAACCTTTCCACAACCATGGAGGTGAACTGGACTCCGTTGTCAGACAAGATAGAAGCTGGCAAGCCTTCTCTCTCAAAAAGTTCGTCCAGAAAATTAACAACAGCTCCAGAATCAACAGAATTAACAATCTTTACCTCTGGCTACATGGAAAACATGTCAACACAGACAAGAACATACCGATCCTGTGTCCTTATCTTCACTGGACCTAAGATGTCCAAAGCAATGTCAACCCAAGGACCACTAGCTTGTTTCCTGATCATCATGGGTTGTGTCCTACACTTGGGTATTTTATCACTGCTCGCACACAGAGCAGTTGCGCACAATCCTTTCTATGTGAACATCCATGGCAGGCCACCAATAGGCCTCCCTAATCCTCTCCTTAGTCTTTGCAATACCCATATGACTTGCATGGGCATTAGCCACTAACTTGTCACATAGATTCTCGGGCACTACCAGCCTGCTTCCCCTCAAGAGTATACTACTCAGTATTGATAACTCATCCTTTACACACCAAAACCCCTTGAGTTGGTCAGAACAATCACGTTTCTCACACCATCCAACACGTATATTGGCCATGACTTGTAGTAACGTGGAATCAGCATTAAGACAATCCAACCACTCAGCCTCAGTTAAAAAACCTTCGCTGACCAAACAAACCTTAAATTCCTCCTCAACATCCTCACCAGCAAAATAATCATCATTATCAAGGCAATCCAGGGTCTCAGAACAACCACCAAGCCTAGATAGACAATCCGTCAAAATGTTACTTGACCCTGGTAAATACTCGATATCGAACTCAAATTCCTGTAGCTCAACCACCCACTTCCTTATTCTGTGAGAGACACAATCAACACCTTTCTTTCCAAACACCTCTTTCAAAGGTTTGTGGTCAGAAACAACAGAAAAATGTTTACCCCACACAAACTTCTTCAGTTTGCAAACTGCCCAGTAGACACCCAAAGCTTCTTTTTCAACAACTGAGTAGTTACACTCAGCTCCCCTAAGAGGTCTTGATATGAACAAAATGGTGTTGTCTGACTCTTCACCAGTTTGTAGCAAAACAGCACCTAAGCCTTTAGAACTGGCATCAGTCATGATGTATGAATCTTTTGAAGGATCAAAACTTTTCAAATTTGGAGCTTCATTCAAGCACTTCTTAATCAAGTCAAACTCTTCACAACAAGCTTGACACCAGACAAATTCACGTCCTTTCCTCAAAAGCCCTCTCATGCATTCAGTCTTTTGTGCAAAACCAGGCACAAATTTATTATAAAACTCTGCCATGCCTAAGAATTTCACAAGTTCATCTTTGTTTTCCGGATAGTTAAATTGAGAAATTGTGTCTACTAAGGAGGGTTTCGGCCTAATACCTGACCCTGAGACCAAATGCCCCAAATACTCTATTTCTCTTACATCAAACTTATATTTGTCTAATCTCAGAGTTAGACCTGCCTCCTGCAGCTTGCACAACACTTCAGACAATCTTTTGTCATGTTCCTGTAAGTCTACCCCATGAACCAGAACATCGTCCTGGTAGATTTTGATCCCATCAATGCCTCTCAGAACATTCTCCATAACTCTCTGAAACACAGAGGTTGCAGAAATTAAACCAAACGGCATCCTGAGATATTTATAAGTTCCAAACGGGGTAATGAAAGCCGTGAGATCTTGACAGGAGGGATGAAGTGTGACTTGATGATAAGCCGAGGTGAGATCCAATGTCGAAAAATGCGTGGCACCACCAAGAGAGGATAGCATCTCCGAAATATTGGGCAGAGGGTAATGATCCACAACAACGGCTTTGTTCAGTTCTCTTAAGTCAATACATAATCTGGCCTCCCCATTAGCCTTTTGTGCCATAACCACTGGAGAAACCCATTCAGCGGCTTCCACTTCTTATATGATCCCATTCTTCAATAACTTGTCCAATTCCGTTCTCATCTTCCCCTTGACCATCAATGGGACATTTCTAACTTTCGCTATTCTTGGCGTGACATCCGATTTCAACTTTATTAGGTTTACATAGTTTTTAAGACAACCTAACTTACTATCAAAAATATTTGGAAATTTTGTAGCCCAAGTCCCACCAGAAGTTACAGTCTCAATAACAGGCAACTCTCTCAAACACACAGAGGGAGACTCATTTGGATCTAAGTAAACATGTAAGTCCCGCTGGTGACTCCAGCTAATGAGAGAGTCACCTTTCATCGAGACGTAAATCTTTCCGGAAACAACCCTTCCTTTAAAATCAATGGTACCCCAAAAATAACCTAATAAATCAATAATTTGACCACCATAACCTCTTGGTATAATGTCAGGTTTGACCAGGTCTACCTTCCCAGAAAGGCGTTTCTCATAAAATATCTTTGGTATGAGGATAATTCTGGCACCAGAATCGAAAAGCATTTCAACTGAATTATCATGGACTAAAACATGCTCAAAGGGTCTCTCAACAGTCTGATCCCTAACTTGACAAATAACTACTTCCTGATCATCCTGATCATAAATGTCAATTTCTCTGACCTTCTTCTGATCTTTGCTAGATCTGCAACACTTAGAAAAATGTCCCTTTTTCTTGCAAAGAGAACACACAGCTTTCCACACTGGACAACCTGTAAAGTTAGCCATGTGGCCTGAATTACCACATCTGAAATACTTACCCTGAAACATATTAGCATTAGTGTAAGGGCGTGTGAATTTCGTTGAACCAGAGCTACTGGCAGAAATAGATTTGTGAGACTTGTCAGAGGATTAAACGTGAGACTTGTCATAGGATTGAACTCTCACTTCCTTAACAGTTTCATTCTCGCTCTTAACAACATGGGAATCTTTACAAATGGCCTCAACACAGGCTTTAGAGTGTTCGTGCATCTTTAAGATAGTAATTACCTCTTGTAGAGGAGGATTATCTTTTTGCCAAAGACTTTCCTTTGCCTTATCTATGGTACAATCCAGCATCAACTGGTCCCTCAACCTTTCATCTAAACTACTTGCAAAGGAGCACGTAGATGCTAGTTTGCGCAAAGCTGTAATGTACTGTTCAACAGATTCCTCATGCCTTTGCATTCTCTTCCCAAAGTGATAACGCTCTAAAATCATACTCACTTTGGGAAGATAATGCAAGTCCATCTTCTTTATACAAATCTCATACTCATTTAATGTCGAAGATTCATTGTCAGGAAGATCTGGAAGGTGTTCGAAATCTTCTTGCCCCTCAGACCCTAAACAATGTAAAAATAAGGAAGATTTCCTTTCTGCACTCAAAGAAGTGCCACAAACTCTGGCATAGTTTGAGAAAACCTTTTTCCATTTTAGCCAGGGTATAGTAGGGTCCCCAGGAGCAGACATAAAGAACGGAGGTGGACTGACGTTCTGCATCACTGAGTTTACACTAACTCTGTGAAATGAACAAAAAAAAGTACAGTATAATATGGAGATTCAGTATATTTCTCAATCTGCTACAGTGCTGTGCAAATCAGCGTGAAAAAAGAACAAAGTACTGTAATAAAGTTGTAAATATAACACAAGAAGATGTGCAAACAAGTTGTGCAGATCAGCGTTAGAAACTAAATCTAACCCACACTCTAGCTGTGCAGATCAGCATGTATAAATGAAATCAACCTGCACTGCAGCTGTGCAGATCAGCGTGCGTGAGTAAAACACAACTCACTTACCGGAACTGTGCAACACAGAATTGTAACACTGTAAAATGAGTGATTAAATCTGCACTCAAGCTGTGCAGGTCAGCGAAGATGCGGCGATGCGTAAGTTGGCTGAATGGATCTGCACTCAAGCTGAGCAGGTCAGCGAAGATGCGGCGAAGTTGATTTCCTGTCTTATTAAATCTGCAATCAAGCTGTGCAGGTCAGCGAAGATGCGGCGATGCGTAAGTTGGCTGAATGGATCTGCACTCAAGCTGTGCAGGTCAGCGTTTATGCTGCGAAGTTGATTTCCTGTCGTTGATAAATAATTATAAGGTGTGGAATGGAATAAGGGTGATGTCCGATTAAGGCTGAAGATTGCCGCGAAGTGTGGAGTTGAATCCGGCAAGCCGGGTCTGGCACGTCAAAATGGCTGCTGGCGCAATGTGACGTCTTGACGTTGCGGCGGGCCAGGCAAGGAAAGTCAGGCAATTCAAAATGGGTGCTGGCGCAAAGTGACGTCTTGACGTTGCGGCGGGCCAGGCAAGGAAAGTCAGGCACTATGAAATGGCGGCGGGCAGAACGTTGCCTAAGGGAGACAAGGTCAGGCACCCCGAAATGGCCGTGCCCGCAACAGTAGAGTCAGGCAAAGTCAGGCATGCCTGTCGTTGGCGCCTACAGAGTGAAGGAAGCTTCAAGGAGGAGTTAGCGAGAGTCAGCGAGAACCAGAGCATCACACCACACAGCTCCGATTAATAAAAGAAAGGCGACAGGAGCACATAGCGTGCAGAATAAACAAGCACAGATCAGAAAGGAGCAGAGCGAAATGTCGATCTGTGGAGGTTGAGAAAGTACCTGAGAAGTGCGAAAGACAAGTAGATCTCGAATCTCCATGTAAATTGACGGTAAGCCAAATTGACGATTTTTGATGTCTTGAAAATGTCGAGTTGAGGTTTCTTCAACTGGATGACAGTGTTTTTCACTCGTCGCCAAAATGAGGTGTGGAGTACCTCATAGTAAGAACAGGGACTCGCAATAACCTTGTGGTAGTGATCCAGCGCAATATCAGCAAACAGCATTCATACACATAACACTCACTTGGGCCCATACATTCATACTACGCTAATACTTACGCTGGAGTGTCAGATGTACTCTTTTTATCAAAATCCCTGCTACCAATTACCTTCTGATTGAAGATTGAAGAGTGATGACTTACCAATGAATCCTTTGCTAATTGGGAAGTTTAAAATGAGTGGCATTCATTACAGTACATAATCCTGAAATAACCACTGAGTCAGGAAGTTTTAAAATGTTTATCTAAAGTTTTAGCAGAGTAAAATACAGAAAACACGGTACTTGATCGAAATACCCAAGTGAAAGCATAGAATAATTATTGCTAATAAATGACGGTTTTAAGGAAAAGGAGAAGATAGAGACAGCAGCGCAACTAAAGGTTGCATTATATTTACCTAAATGCGAGAACCAAACCCCTTTGCCAAGGAGTTGGGAAGAATAGGACCCACGAAGGATGAAGAGCAAAGACCTCCTTCAGGATCAGGACAGGACTGGTGACCTCTCTATAACGACGCCTGCGCCGTTCCCCTCTCTGATACTCGATTTCTCCTCGATTCTCCCGTCTAATGGACTCCGCCGCCCCCTCCTCAGGACCTCTGCAATCGATCAGCTTGGCAGCCTGGAGCTCTTCTATTCTTCGTGAATGCCTGCTCTCCTACAGCATCTCCTTCCTCCAGCTTCAGGACCTCCGACTAAACTAATTAGCTAATTCTATATCTGTTATACCCTTCTACGCCCATGTACCTCCCATTAATGTTGCTAAAATATGGGACCACTACTTCTGATTGGACAGGGACAGGGGGTGGATTCTCGCACCATGTCAAAATTGGCATAAGTTGTGAAGCCTATTGTTTTTATGTTCCCACCCCTTCAAATTAATACATTCACTTTATTTCCCACCCGTCTCACGACAAATATTGTACATTTTACAGGGAAAAAGTATCAGATTTGTCAATAGGAAACATAAAGTACAGCATCTTCGGCCATTAGGTCGTGGCCTTGGGAGGCGTCCAAGTTGACTTCACTTGGCAGGCATACAGAACATACACGCAGAACCATCTGCCTCTCGAGTTTCAAGTCACCAACCCAGGCCCAAGTTTTACGAGCTAATAAAATGCAAGAAGAAAACATTAAAATCACAGAATAAAAGGTTTCACTGTATGTCCACTTTTTCTACTCTATTCCCATTTAATTATAAATTCTATCCCGCATTAGCAGTGTTAAGAAACGACAATTTAGTAATGACATGAGTGCAAGCTGAAGCATGTGGAAACATCAAGCAGCCATTTTAATGCACACTGCGCAGAAGCAGAAATTTCCCACCAAGCAAAGAAAGACGTCACACCATGTGATCAGGTTGCGACATGCGCAGTGTATTTCCCGCGCTTTAGCGGCCATTTTGGATTACAGACAAGCGTTATTCATTAGTAAAACACATAAGCAAGCTTCTATCCCTCTTGTGTTTGTGAATGCAAAGGTTAGTATTAACAATACAAGTTTTAATAAATTAATACTGTGAGAAAATTGAATCCAAGCAAGTTTCATTTATGAAACCTTGCTCCATCAATCCCCTCTCTGATGGCGTTTCTGAGCCATCAAAAACTACCCTCAATCAGATGCCAACTTCTAGCAAATTTCTTCATTCTCATTTTTACACTTTCTATTTTTACAGTCTCCTTTTAATTTCTTGTATAATTCACTTCTCCATTCTTCAAGTTCGATTTCATCCCGTTTTCTCTTCTTTCCTTTTCCTGTCACATTATATGTTCCATTCTTTCTACAGCATTTGCACCATATTGTAATTGTCAGTACTATTATTGCTATCCCTGCTAAGGGTACTAATATTTGACCTATAAGTCCTTTCCCTATATTAGCAAACCAGGTCCAATTGACGAGATACTATTTGTCAATCTTTCCCATACACTATCAACTTCCAGTGGTTTAAGTTCCTTCTCAAGTTTAGTTATATTCTGTATATACGTTCCAATTTCTGCACTCTTATCAGGAATATAAGTGCAACAGTGTTTCGTCTTCAATAATTTACAGACTCCGCCCTCTTTTGCCAATATAATATCAAGAGCAAGTCGATTTTGCATCACCATAGATCTAATCGCAACCATCTCCGCATTAATCATTAGAAAACCTCCAGCAGTATCCGTTGATAAACGATCAACCACTGTAGACAATTTACATATTTTCCTTGAGTTCAGAATTATTCCCACTGAAGGTATCAATGCACCGAATATATCACCTACTATTTCAGAAAAACTAACTCTTTTACTACGTGTTAATTCGCTATTGTTTTCATTGCTCCCAGTGTTTCTTTTTACGTGGTATATCTTTGGAAATACTATTCCAAAATAACAACTTCCATACCACCGTGCAGGAAGCCTAAAGTAAGCCTTATTCCCACACACATAATAGATTCCAGGAAAAACTGAATCTGTTCCTCCTTTGATTCCCCAACCTCCAAGAATTAAAAAATTGTGTTCACATTCACTGGTACCGATGAAAACATTGTTATAGTCAGTCTTTAACCTATGAAGACAAATTTTCCCAGTCTTTACGAAATCCAGAGCCATAGCAGCTTGAGCCTTGCCAGGTGTGTAACTCCCCTCTTTCTCAGCCCAAGGTGGTAAATGAGCCTTATGCTCAGAAGCTTTCTTTTGAAAATCCTGTCTTCTATCTTCTACTAAATTCAAAAATATTTTCTCTTCTTCAAGTAAAGAACATGTTAGATTGTGTCTATGTGCATGTGTTATGTCTATTGATTTCATTGTTAAGAAAAATTCTCCCATAAACTGTGCGTCTTGACTACTAAGCACTGGGTTCATACTCTTGCGAATCGGAACCTCAGAAAATATCACATCTAGATTTGAATAATAATACTGTAGTCTACCTGTTCTATAAAATAAACTTGTTAATACACTACATGAGATGCCATATGTCAGTGGTAAGTGATGGTATGTTAATCCTTCTGCTACTGATTCAGGTAACTACATACAGACATAACAATTACTAACTTCCATTGTGTCTACATACTGAAACAATAACTTTGTGAAAACATTTAAACTAGTGTCGTTATCAACTATCTCATGATGAATTTCTGCCTCATCTTCTGCCATTAGCTCTACTCTATTGCCCTTCATGTTTGCTGTCCTCCCTATAGTTTCATTATTAATCTTTTTATCTATTATCATCAGGTAAGGAACTGATACAATCAGGACTAACCATACTATAAGCACCAATACTAGACTACATATGCAAATTGCACAGCATCTTCTACAACATTTCCGTTTTGGTCTCCCAGCAACTCTATCGTTAGGCATTTTTCGACAAGGAAGATTCTTATCTTTTCTCCTTTTCTTTAGCGGATTCTTTTGTTTAGTCAGGGTGGTCTTGTTTCTTTTTCGTACGTCAGCTCTGCACTTGTTCCTTCGCCACCACTGTCACTTGACTCTGAGCTTTCAAAATCTTCAAGAATGATATAAGTCCAGTCAGGACCCTTAAATTTGTTATTCACGAGTCTCAGTCTTTTGCTTTTTCTTTTCCCAGACTTTTTCTCTTGATCAGTTTGACTTGTTACTTCAGGCACTTGATCTGGATCTTCACTTCTGGTTGTTATGTGGTATTTCACTCTTTTAATGACACTTGGCCAATGATCTCCTTTTCTTGGTTTATCTGTTCGTACTGTTTCTTTATCTTCGTCTTCAGATATCTTTTTATTTTCACTGCTTGGCACTGTTTTGTTTTCTGCAATTATTGGCTCTCTTGGTTGTTCTTTTTCAGGCCTTATTGGTTTTTCTTCTGCTGCTCCACTGTGAGTTTCCAATAATTGACTTTGTTCTTCGTTTAATTCTTCATGTTCATTTTTATCAGTCTCTTTTTCTTCTGTGTATTCTTCTTGACCTAACTGGTTCTGATCAGGGCTTATTGCACTGTGAACTTCTGCAGCCTGACCGGATTCTTCTAAACCTGTCTGTCCCTGTTCAAAGTCTATTAGATCTTCACTATTTTGAGTCCAATTTTCTTTCCCTATCTGATTTGGTTCCGGATCTTTTACTGGCTTTTCTTCTTGATCCTGAACTGCTTCTTCTTCACCTATCTGATCTTCCTCAATTTCTTTCAATTTAGTTTGACTTCTCGTTTTGTGGTAAACCTCAGGGACTTCTACCACTGGTATCCAATCCTGACTTGTGCTCGGTTGTTCTCCGTCAGCTTCTCTCAAACCTCAAGTCAGATTCTTCAGCTGGGCAACCTTCAGCTTCTTCAGTAATTGGTGTTGTTTGAGGATTCTCTTCTTCAGGGTCTGGTACTCTCTTTGTGTGGCTTACGTGAATCCAATTAGGAAGTCCTGCACACTTCACTGCTGTGTTGGTGGTCAATATGAGTTAACAAGGCCTGCTCCACCTGGGTGATAGACACGTTTCTCTGGTGTGATTCTTCACTACCACCCAATCACCAGGATTCAGATCATGTTCTAGTTCAGGCTGCCTGGAAACTGCGTCTTCTCCAACCTGGTGAGAGACAGAACGCACTAGGTCAGCCAATCCTTTACAATAGTCCAGCACCATATCATCAGATATATTCACCAGTTTGTTTGTGGGAACATGTGTTTGTCTCATTGCTCTTCCCATCATAATTTCATGGGGGCTCAATCCTGTCGTTCTGTCAGGTATGCTTCTGAGTCCCATCAAGACGAGTGGCAATGCATCTGGCCACTCTAATGATGTTGATGCACACATTTTTCCCAATCTTGACTTTATAGTGCCATTCAATTGTTCTACTACTCCAGAAGCCTCTGGTCGATATGCACAGTGTAGTTTCTGTTTGATTTGAAATGCTTCACAGATTATCTGGATCACTTCGCTGTTAAAATGTTTTCCTCTATCTGATTCCAAAGATACTGGAAAACCAAACCTAGGTATGAGCTCTCGTAGTAACAGTTTTGCAACTGTAATGCTGTCATTTCTCCTAGTAGGATAAGCCTCCACCCACTTTGAAAACAGACACACTATGACTAGTACATATTTCAGCCCTCTGCATGATGGTAACTGTATGAAGTCGAACTGGAGTCTTATAAATGGACCCTCTGCCTTCCCAATCTTCCCAAACCCAATTATTGTTTTCCTGCCTGGATTGTGCATTTGACAAGTTAGACATCTCTGGCAAAGACTCTCTGCAACAGCAGTGAATTTGGGATTGTACCAATTTTGTCTGAATAGCCTAATCATTGCATCTCTCCCTATGTGTGTGTCTCCATGATGCATTCTGGCCATTTGTGAAAGTAAACAATCTGGCATGACTGGTCTGCCATCTGCACTGATCCACACTTCATCCTCTCTTCTTTGGGAACAACCTACTTTGATCCACAAATTCTTTTCACTTTCATCAACCTCATCTTGCAATTTCTTGACATCATTCCAAGTCTCAGGTGGCATATACAGCATAAGTTGGCAGCTGATTCCCATTCTTTCCACCCTCTTATTGACTGACATTCTGGTTTTGGCACAATGTTGGGCCACCAGATCTGCATATCTGTTGCCGGCTACCACCCAGTCATCTCCTGACCGGTGTGCGGCACACTTC
This sequence comes from Calotriton arnoldi, assembly GCA_963921515.1. Classification (NCBI taxonomy): domain Eukaryota; kingdom Metazoa; phylum Chordata; class Amphibia; order Caudata; family Salamandridae; genus Calotriton; species Calotriton arnoldi. Next base: position 205,643 of record CAWUFW010001626.1, on the reverse strand, counting down.
ACCACAGCCAATTCTTTTGGTGATCGTATTGCTTCCAGCAATTCCCTTACAAATTGTCCATTTTTTATGGGGGATCCTGAAGAAGTCATGAAATCCCTCTGCATCCATAGTTGGCCAAAATCATGCACAACCTCGTAACCATATTGACTGTCAGTAAATATGGTTACTCTCTGATTCCTCCCAATTTTGCATGCCTTTATCAGCGCGATCAATTCAGCTACTTGTGCAGATTTTACTCCTGGTAAATAGGATGCTTCGACTATTCCAGTTAATTCACATACTGCATAGGCAGCAGTTAGTTTACCATCTTCATGTCTTTGACATGAACCATCAACAAATAGCTCCCTGTCTGGCTTTTTAAGAGGCTGTTCCTCAATATCTGGACGAGGTTTTGTGCATAATTCTGTAATCTGTACACAATCATGTTCATCTTCTTCGTCATCTTTATTTGTCTCATGATATGGTTCTGGTAGTAAGGTTGCTGGATTTATTATTGTACACCTTACCATGGTCACATTTTCAGCACCCATTATTATTCTCTCATATTTAGTCAGCCGACTAGGAGTAAGATGCTGAGTTCGCGTTCTTGTCAACAGAATCACAACTGCATGTGGAACATATACTTTTACAGGATGTCCCATCACAATTGGCTCACTTAGTTCAATGCTCAAACAAGTAGCTGCCACTGCTTTTAAGCATCCTGGCAACGTGGCTGCTACTGGGTCCAATGTGGCAGAAAAATATGCTATAGGACGTCTGTCTAATCCGTGTCTCTGAGTTAGGACAGAAAGTGCACAATTTTCTTTCTCGTGACAGAATAATGCGAATTCTTTTTTATAATCAGGCATGCCTAGGGCAGGTGCTGAACAAAGAGCGTTTCTCAATTTTACAAAAGCTTCTACACTTTCATCCTCCCACTCAACAGGGTCCTTTGCTTTCTTTTTGGTCATGTTAATCAAGGGCTTAGCTAACATAGAAAATCCTGGTATCCATTGCCGACAGTAACCTACTATTCCTAGGAACATTCTTACTTGTCTTTGGGTTACAGGCATTTGCATTCTCTTTATTAATGCTTCTCTTTCAGAGGTTACTCTTCTTTTTCCCCTCTCAATTTGGTGTCCCAGATATTTAACAGCTGTTGTACAGAACTGCAACTTTTCAGGTGAGACTTTATGCCCTTCCTCTGCCAAAAGATTTAAGAGTGCTATGGAATCAACAACACAGTCTTCTCTGGTGTTCGACGCCACTGTCGTCGATGTATTGTAGTAAGACTGAGCTTCCTGGCATCACTAATTTTTCAAGACTCTTTTTCAATATCTGATTGAAAATAGAAGGACTTTCTGTGTACCCCTGAGGAACACGATTCCACACATAGACTTTGTTTTAGAATTTAAATGAAAATAAATATTGGCTGTCTGGGTGCAATGGAATTGAAAAGAATGCTTGACACAAATCAATTACTGTGAACCATCCTGCACTCCAAGGGATCTGGTACAGAATTACTGCAGGATTTGGCACTATAGGACAACATTGTTCCACAATCTTATTAATTTTCCTCAGATCCTGAACAATCCTATATTTTCCGCTAGGTTTCTTTAAACCCATTATTGGTGAATTACATGGGCTGCTCATTACCTCTTTCAGTATATTTTGTTCAACCATTCGGTTGATTTCGTCAATTACTCCTGCTTTTACTTCTGCGCTCATTTTGTACTGTTTTGTATTTGGGAAGATTGCACCTTCTTTTACAGTGATTTTAACTGGGTCTATTTTAGCCATAAGTCCTACTTCTTTTCCTGTGAAATCCCATACTATGGGGTTTATTGTACCTTTTAATTCTTCTGGCAACTCATCTTTTGTTAATACTGAAAACATCTCATCTACTTCTGCACCTTGTTTTGCAACCATAATTTTATATACATGGTCTTCATCTGGGGTCTAAACTGCCACACCATCCGGCGTGCAGAAAATTGTACAGTTCATTTTGCACAATAAATCCCTTCCTAATAAATTCACTGGGCTAGAATCGCACACTACAAATTGGTGCATTTCTCTGAAATTTCCGATTTTAACTTCCATTGGTTCAGTAAGAGGTGTTCTAATTCTTTGATTAGCAACACCTACCACTTGGATATCTTCACCAGAGAGAGGAAGGTCTGGAATGTCTGCTGTTCTCACAGTAGACCGGGTAGCACCAGTGTCCAAAAGAAAAGTAATATAATTACCCTTTACATTTCCTTCAACATATGGACCTGACTGATCTACCTGCAAGGATGCGCCAAGTACGCACTCCTTCTTCCCCTCTCCTAGGCACCGTCATGAGTCGAATTTACAGTATTCATCCTGTAAAAGAAACTGTGATGTCATATAATCATTCTTACCACTTCCTCCTGGGTATCCTATGTCTGTACCGTGCTTTGCTCTGCTTACATTACCCTGAACAGGTGGAGGTGGCAACTGACTCTGAGGATTTACCCCCTGCTGTGAGTCATTCTGCGTCTGTGAATTTAAATTTTGATTTGGGCCATTATTATTTCAAATCTTTTTACACTCGTCCTTCCAATACCCCAATTTTCCGCATCCATGACAAGGAAATTTCTTTTTAGCTTCTTCTCTACTCATTCGTCCTCTCATTCTTCCACCATTCCCAGAATCACCACTCATTCCAGAATCCTTTCCTTGATTTTCATTTGGATTGTCTAAGTTAATTCCCTGTTTCTCAGCCATTTTTGCCTGTGCCCACATTACTTTTTCCTGCAATTTCTTGTGTCTATCCTCAATATCGTCTCCACAATATTTTGCATATTTCAGAATTTCATCTATCGGCTTCCCCTGCCAACAAAGCATATGCTGTTTAATCATCTGACAAATCTCTGGCTTCAAACCGTAAACAAATCGGTACACAAACTGACTCATGTTCTTGTCTCCAATGTCCTCAAATCCGCTATACTGTTTAAACACCTGTAATAGACGCTCATAATAGGAATGTACTGATTCACTGGCTTCTTGGGCTGTTCGGTCTATTTTCACCCAATCTGTTTCTTTTGGTGGTATTTTCCCTTTCAGGTAAGTTATCACCTGCTGATACTTCTTCATTACGTCACTTGACGGGGCACCTGTCTTTGGGTCTCTGGGATACTCATCACTTGGCCAATCCACTGTGATCTTACAATCTGTCCATAAATCGGCAGGTACCACTATGTCAAACAGACCATCCAAATCCTTCAATAATACCTTTGACACCTTCACAAACCTCTCAACCTGCTTGTACCATTCAATTGGCTTTTCCCTCAGCTTTGGAAAATCATTCGTAAATGATAAAATATCCTGTCTGCTCCAGGGGACATGCACATATCCTCCTCCTGCGATTTCTCGCATTGGGTACATTTGGTCAGCTTTCCCTGTCTCTTTCATCACGTATTCAGATGCTGTTCTACTCTATCGAGCTTCTTCCTTTTTCTTGGCCCACCTAGTTCTCCATTTTTCAAGGTCTCCCCATTTTTGTAACACTATCATTAATTCTTTTACCTGTAATTTCCTTCCAGAAGCGTTCATGTTTTGTAAATCTTTTTCTGAAAATTCTGCTCTATAGGGTCTCTGTAATACCTTGGACCTCCCTATTTCTATTCCCATCTGTAAGGCTAGATTGGACAGCTTTTCATGAAATAGTCTTACATTTCTGGTGATACTCCTGCACATGAATAATAATTCTTCATCATCATAAGTATTTAAACGATCTAGTCCTACATTTCCTGCTTTTATTTCCTCTAATTCAACTTTTAATTTATGAATATCCAGTATCTTTGGCGGTGTGCATAACTTATCTGATCCTTGGACCCACCTTTCTAAATCTTCAGGTGTTACTATGGTGGCACTTTTTGCCCCTGATGAAGTTATTAAACTCACATCTTTAGAACACTCAGGTATTTCTTTTCTGGGAGTACCCTTTACTGGACCTCTGATAGGCAAGTCCATGAGAGATATTGTGGAATCACAATCACTAAATTGATCCTCAATTATAACTGGAGCTTCAGGTTTTGGAGGATTCACAGGAGTATTCATAGGAGTGGGTGCGGGTATCAGTGGAGGGCAATTTCCTTGAGTACCATATAATGGAACTACTGGACCAATTGTTACAGGAATGGTCAATGAATCAGGATGTACTTTTATCTGGGTTATTTTCTGTATTAATTCTGCTCTGGTTTTCGCTAAGGCTTCTTTTTCTTTGTCATGAAGTATTCTAGTTGGGGTGAATTCATGCATTACCTGTGGTCCTAATGGAGTTTGTGGTGGTGCACTTGGTGGGCATCCACTTGTCCCTTCCTGATATGGTGGGGGTTCCTCAACATTTCTTCCATAAACTCATCTTCAGAATCCTCATTTCTCATTAAATGTTTTGTCTTTTCTGTGCATTTGCCTCCTGATTTCTCTCCTTCTGTGAATAATGGATACAGTCCCTCAGTAAGCATTGCCCTTCTCCATTGTTTCATCTGACCTTCCCTAGTCTCACGTAAATATCTGGGGAAAAATCCTGGATAACTCCTATTACTTCGAGATCGGTCACGTTCAAACGCCTCAGTTTCCCACTCTTCTAAAGCTTCGTATTGAGTTAATCTAGGTCTAGGTTCCAAGTCATTCATCCTCAATCTCAAATTTTGAAGAATTCGCCCATTGAACGTGCCATTTTCGGGAAATGCTAGTACTCCGTCATTTTTGGTATATTCTATCCAGTTCTCTATCCATATACAAGTATGGTAACCTCTCTCCATCATCATGAATGAAGCGGGCGTTTTGGCTGGGGGAATGATAATTCCCTCCCTAGTTTTGATTGTTTTGTCCTTTTTGAAATAATTCTTAATCTTTTGTAAAAATGACATCTTTCTCTTTTCTCCGTACATCTTGGGTAAGTATCGATGTATAAAATTATATTCTGCAAAGCCTAAATATCTTCTATCTGGACGAGTTTCTGTTAAAGTCGGATCGCCTTTTAACATGCAATCCCTAATCCACTAAGAGTTTCGCTTCTATAATTTTGACCAATCAAATGTCTGCTAGCTTTTATTTCTTAACCAATCCGTGCGCTGCCTTTTGGTGACGTTTGTCTGTCAACCCCTCCTTTACAATCTGCGCTTCTCTGTCCCTCGCTGATTCAACCAATCCCAGCGCGACACCTGTGACGTCAGTACTGCTCCTGACTACTGACCCCTCCTTTACAAGAGTCTCTCCACGCCCGCTGATCCAACAAATCCCAGCGCGGCGTTTTGTGACGTCGGCTCCCTCTCCGGCAGCTGACCCTCCCTTTACAAAAATCTTACGCAAAACTTATTTTCTCTACAATTCTTAATTAAAATTCAGTAACAACATAAAACATTCGCTATCGTGCCAGTTTCTCTAAATTCGGAAAAGGATAGTTTTCTCTCACACTTAGTAAAACCTTTCCGTTTACTAAAAAACATACACTGCGAGTAAAACCCTTCAGTTTACTCTTCACACAAGCTTCCGAAATACCTGTTACTTCTTTAATGTTACCTTTTCTAGGTGATATAACATCAAACTTTCACCAGCGTACTCCTTTGCTATTACTTACACGCATAGAGTCCCTAACGAGTACTGATAGCCCTGCTTAACTTGTCAGTACTATTTCTGCCTGACAGATAACCTCACTGCAGTATGGCTTCTACTTGCCACCCGCTATTCTTCTTACCCCGGGGAATTCTGGACAACATAAAACAAAAATAAGCGGATGTTAGTTCATAAAAATACAAATAAAATTCTCATTACCCAATTAACAAAGAGGAACCATCCTCTGATTACCAGAATTCTGATCCAGTGCAATATCAGCAAACAGCATTCATAGACATAACACTCACTTGGGCCCATACATTCATACTACGCTAATACTTACGCTGGAGTGTCAGATGTACTCTTTTTATCAAAATCCCTGCTACCAATTACCTTCTGATTGAAGATTGAAGAGTGATGACTTACCAATGAATCCTTTGCTAATTGGGAAGTTTAAAATGAGTGGCATTCATTACAGTACATAATCCTGAAATAACCACTGAGTCAGGAAGTTTTAAAATGTTTATCTAAAGTTTTAGCAGAGTAAAATACAGAAAACACGGTACTTGATCGAAATACCCAAGTGAAAGCATAGAATAATTATTGCTAATAAATGACGGTTTTAAGGAAAAGGAGAAGATAGAGACAGCAGCGCTACTAAAGGTTGCATTATATTTACCTAAATGCGAGAACCAAACCCCTTTGCCAAGGAGTTGGGAAGAATAGGACCCACGAAGGATGAAGAGCAAAGACCTCCTTCAGGATCAGGACAGGACTGGTGACCTCTCTATAACGACGCCTGCGCCGTTCCCCTCTCTGATACTCGATTTCTCCTCGATTCTCCCGTCTAATGGACTCCGCCGCCCCCTCCTCAGGACCTCTGCAATCGATCAGCTTGGCAGCCTGGAGCTCTTCTATTCTTCGTGAACGCCTGCTCTCCTACAGCATCTCCTTCCTCCAGCTTCAGGACCTCCGACTAAACTAATTAGCTAATTCTATATCTGTTATACCCTTCTACGCCCATGTACCTCCCATTAATGTTGCTAAAATATGGGACCACTACTTCTGATTGGACAGGGACAGGGGGTGGATTCTCGCACCATGTCAAATTTGGCATAAGTTGTGAAGCCTATTGTTTTTATGTTCCCACCCCTTCAAATTAATACATTCACTTTATTTCCCACCCGTCTCATGACAAATATTGTACATTTTACAGGGAAAAAGTATCAGATTTGTCAATAGGAAACATAAAGTACAGCATCTTCGGCCATTAGGTCGTGGCCTTGGGAGACGTCCAAGTTGACTTCACTTGGCAGGCATACAGAACATACACGCAGAACCATCTGCCTCTCGAGTTTCAAGTCACCAACCCAGGCCCAAGTTTTACGAGCTAATAAAATGCAAGAAGAAAACATTAAAATCGCAGAATAAAAGGTTTCACTGTATGCCCACTTTTTCTACTCTATTCCCATTTAATTATAAATTCTATCCCGCATTAGTAGTGTTAAGAAACGACAATTTAGTAATGACATGAGTGCAAGCTGAAGCATGTGGAAACATCAAGCAGCCATTTTAATGCACACTGCGCAGAAGCAGAAATTTCCCACCAAGCAAAGAAAGACGTCACACCATGTGATCAGGTTGCGACATGCGCAGTGTATTTCCCGCGCTTTAGCGGTCATTTTGGATTACAGACAAGCGTTATTCATTAGTAAAACACATAAGCAAGCTTCTATCCCTCTTGTGTTTGTGAATGCAAAGGTTAGTATTAACAATACAAGTTTTAATAAATTAATACTGTGAGGAAAATTGAATCCAAGCAAGTTTCATTTATGAAACCTTGCTCCATCAGTAGGTTTCTTTAATCCAAGCTACATCCATAGAAACCTCATCCTCCAAGTACAAGCTGCAACTCACACAATATTTAAGCATCAACATTCCTAAGAAAAGCACATTCTATAATAGTACAGGAAACCTTGGTAACAAGGTAGAACCTAGTTAACACAAGAACACCACAGCGGGTTTTAACAAGAAGCGGTCTATTTGAGTGTGGCCGGTTAGACTGCGTTATTAGTACTTTAAAAGGTATGGCTTTGTGATCTGTCCAGGGTAGAGGGAGAGTTTTGTCCAGAGTGATATCAGGATTGTTGGTAAAGATGCCTACCAAGGTATGGCCGGCCATGTGTGTAGCTTCAGAGATAATTTGGGTTAGATCATGTGCTTCCAGATTGTCCAATAGCATCACCGTATCTGTGTCATTGTTAGATTCTGTCAGTTACATGAAACTGAGGCTGCCATCCTTAGGTTTAAGGGCAATAGGAGGGAGAAGCATCCCAATCAGATATGGAGTCTATCATTCCCGCATTAATTCTGTATTATATTTGCAACCATCAATGTACGTATCCCTGATCTGTGTCTAGTATGTTTATTAAATTATCTGACTTTCTACATTGTATTGATTACACGCATAAGTGAAGATTGTATTTATCAATTGTCTGTGACCAATTCCAATTTCATAAATAATTTTTTTTTTTTTTTAAGTAAAAGAAAAAAAGAGATATGTAATGGGGTCTGAGTACCCCTGAGTGAGAACAGAACAGAAAGTTCCTGCAGCGTCTGATGGCTTGCACATGGGTGCATGCCAGATTTGCAGGGCAGCGCATGCCACATTGAGAATCCAGGAGGTAGTTACACACTTCCCAGCTGAGGGGACTGCACTGACTATGGTCACCAAACTCTCCTCTTGGCCCTGTGTACTGACATAGGCGCCTGGCCAACGGCATGGCCTAGGTCTCCAGACCCACAAAGTAGCCCTTCTGGGGAATGCCTTGCAGTCATTGCTAAAACACTGCAGCAAGATTAAATAAGCACTGCACGGCCAGAGGTGACTCAAAGCGCTGCACGGCCAGAGGTGACTCAAAGCGCTGACGGCAAGTGGGCTGCTGCAAACCCCTCATAGCTCCCCTTAGAGAGCAGCATCTTCCGGGGTGGGCATGACCCAACAACGGAAGCTAACAACTGTGAGGCACATTAGAGGTTTTTGAAGGTTTGTGCTGAATCTGGGTGTTTCCTCCTTTCTCTTACCTCTCCTAGTGGATCACTGTGATCCTCCTTTGTGGAAGGTGGCCTGTGCGATGAGGAGATGCACAGGGAACAGCCAAAAGCTTAAACTCCACCAGCCCAATAGTACCAAAAGAAAGCTTGAACAAGTATTCATAAAGCCATTTCTTTTTGCGTTCGGATCTAGATTTTTTACTTGCAACAACATTTTTATGTGGAATTCGGTGTCTAACCTGCTAATTACTCCCATTGTAGGAAAATACACTGATGCTTATTTGACTAGTGCATAATATTAAAGTAAGACATATACATATGTTACATTTAGAAAAAGAAAATGTAGAGTTAAGAAAAAGGAGCAAGAGGTAAGCGTAGACAGAGACTTGAGAAAAAAAAGAGATGAAGGTAGAGAGACACAAAAATGAGAAGAAGTATAGAAAAATGGGTCAGTTAAAGAGAGCAGTGGGGAAGAGAGCTAGAGAGGTGAGAGGTAGGCAGCAATTTATAGTGCAAAGAGGAAGTTGAGAGACATACATGAAACAGAGAAAAAGAGCTGAGGATTATGCAGAGGTACAGTGTTGTGAGATAGAAAAAGAGGCAGTGATGGTGAGGTAGAGAGATTTGTAAAGAAAGAGGTTGAGAGGGATAGTTGAGGTGAAGGGAGATTGTTGAAATAGAGAAACAGGTCCAGAGAGAGAGATGTGTTTGTGTGTATGGAAGAGAGACAGAGTGGGAAAAGCAAAGGAGTTGATAGAGAAATAGAGGTAGAGAAACAGAAGCAGGCAGAAACCGGCATGATATTCGGAGAGGTGAATGAAAGGAAACAGAGGCAGAATGAGAGAAAGAGGAGGTGGTGAGGTGAGGTAGTAAAGCACAAAAAAAGGTAGCGGTGGAATACAGGGTAGCACCTCAGTTGTGAAACAATATTTGTCTAAAATTATTTCTTATTCATCTATCAGTATTGGTGCCACTTCAGGTAATATAAAACATCCCGCTACCACGGATGTAACCCCATAGGATTACCAACGGACTCCTATGTTAGTTCAAATAACACAAACTTACCTAGGCACTCTTCAAATAAAACACTACAGTTGAGTAGTGTCACCAATCTGTATAGAAATCTATATATCAATTCACAGGCAAATAATCCAACAAGTCAATTTTGAGCAGTAAAAAATGTTTTTTAATCTACTGATAATATTTCATTGCTAATTGTGGTGATCTCATATTTTGTAGCATACTAAAAATAATCAACAGTTACAGATGTTATTTTCTATTTATGATTTCACAGAGGTCCTGTTCATAGACACGTGTTTCGTTACGTCAGTAACTTTTTCAAGGCTTCAAAAATCCACAAACGACAGTCCAAATAGTAGATAACGTTCCCATGGACACAGGGATCACCTGCACCATGTATGTCAGATATTCAGGGACAAATAATGTATGTCAACCGCCTGAGAGTAGATCGATCTTTCAGAAAAGATCCACTTGTATGAGGTGTCTTCTCGTAATAGTCTATCTAGGGAGTCTAATATGGCAATATTCGCCTGTAAAGCTCAACTAAGAGAATGCTGATTTAACTGATATTCTCCCGATCACGGAGGCAGCTATAAATGTTGAAAAAATAGACGTGACCAAGATAGTGTAGGCGAAGTTCTGAAATCGGTGTATAATCTGATAATGAAGAGACGCACAGTCGCGGGACAACTCGATGACGAAATTCACTAAAAAATGCAATTGCGTTGAAAAGGGGGAAGACTCTCCAAATGAAGTTAGCAGAGATCGCCCAGACTGAGTTCTCCCTTCTATCGCACAGTTAAAGAGTGCTGGCCGTATTCAGCATGAGGGTGATCGTAAAATTGGTGCTCGCATAAACGGCTTCACGAGGCAGACTCTCGCTGCATCCTGTGGGTGTTTACATAAACGGCTAAAGGCAATTCCCTTGATGCGCGGATGAAAGTAGCCAACATCTGGGGTGCAGTAAAACGTCCCGCTGGTTACAAGAAAACGCCCAGATCTCTGCTAACTTCATTTGGAGAGTCTTCCCCCTTTTCAACGCAATTGCATTTTTTAGTGAATTTCGTCATCGAGTTGTCCCGCGACTGTGCGTCTCTTCATTATCAGATTATACACCGATTTCAGAACTTCGCCTACACTATCTTGGTCACGTCTATTTTTTCAACATTTATAGCTGCCTCCGTGATCGGGAGAATATCAGTTAAATCAGCATTCTCTTAGTTGAGCTTTACAGGCGAATATTGCCATATTAGACTCCCTAGATAGACTATTACGAGAAGACACCTCATACAAGTGGATCTTTTCTGAAAGATCGATCTACTCTCAGGCGGTTGACATACATTATTTGTCCCTGAATATCTGACATACATGGTGCAGGTGATCCCTGTGTCCATGGGAACGTTATCTACTATTTGGACTGTCGTTTGTGGATTTTTGAAGCCTTGAAAAAGTTACTGACGTAACGAAACACGTGTCTATGAACAGGACCTCTGGGAAATCATAAATAGAAAATAACATCTGTAACTGTTGATTATTTTTAGTATGCTACAAAATATGAGATCACCACAATTAGCAATGAAATATTATCAGTAGATTAAAAAACATTTTTTACTGCTCAAAATTGACTTGTTGGATTATTTGCCTGTGAATTGATATATAGATTTCTAAACAGATTTGTGACACTACTCAACTGTAGTGTTTTATTTGAAGAGTGCCTAGGTAAGTGTGAGGTGAGGTAGGGTAGGGTACTAATGGTGAATAAAATGGAGAGCTTCGGTAGTAAGAGAGAGCAAGGGGGTACTGAGAGGTAAGGTACTGAGAGATGTGAGGTAGAGGACTGTGAGAGAAGAAGAAAGAGAAGGTAACATGGACATTGAGAGAGATAGGTCAGGTAAAGATAGAAATGAGTTTATCTGAGAAGTGAAGTAAAGAAATACAGGGAGGTCAGATGGAAAATGTGCAGCGAGGTATAGAGAAAGGGACGAGGAAGAGAGAGAGGGAACTGCGAGTGCTAGAGACAGGTATAGACACAGAGAGTGCTAGAGGAGCAAAGTCATGAGAGGGAGGTAGAGATGAAGTTCAGGGGGGTATTTTGGGTATATTGAGAAAGATGCGAGGTAGATAACAGTGAGGTACAGCTGAGACAGAAAGGATGAAGGTACATAGAAAGTGGAAATAGAGAGGCAGACTGATACAAAGTTAAGAGAGATGAGGTGAGATGAAGTAATGAGAGAGAGATATGACATGGAATGTTGCTGTGCATAGGGAAGAAAGCAGTGCAGAGTCACATTATTAAAAATAGCCTGCTGCTGCTCACTACCCCAATGCTAGTGCACAACCTTTGCACCATTGTAAAGTGGTATGTTTGTGTTTTCTAGCACAGGATTTGTACTGGAAGCATGCCCTTCCAATACAAAATCCAATCCTTAGACAAATTCTTAAACATTGCACACATTGGGGGTCATTAAGATGTCGGGCGGAATCACTTCCGCCCGACACCGACTCATTCATGGGACCTACCGACACCCGGTTGGCGGTCCTGACCGCCCCATTAGGATACGACCGAACACTATTCGTCGCATTCCTATATTTCACTATGGGAGCATGCATTACGGCCGTAAACCGTCCGTAATGCATGCTCCCATAGTGAAATGGGAGCTGCGGTTCATCCCTGCACCCCGTGGCAGGCACCACAAGGTGCAGGGATCAACAGGGGGACACCATAGCTGCCCCCTCGGCCTCCAATCGGAGGCCGTACACCAAAGGAGGCCCTGCTGGGGGCCCCCTAATACGCTTTCCAACATGGTTTCCATATCGAACAGACCGGCATGAAAACCATGTCGGAAACCGTGATCATAATCTCAAGGGCGGAAAGAGCCACCCTTGAGATTACAGGCCGTATTCCGACTGGCGGACGGGCTCTCCGAGCCTGTCGGAAGCCAGCCGGAATGACCGGCCGGTTTCCTTTCCGACCGCCTCTATCATAATAAGACGCTCGGAAAGGAAACCGACCGGCCCATTGTGATGCGGCCCTAAAGGTTCGGTCGGAGCCTTTACGGGCCGTATCGTAATCGGCCCCATTGTGTATGCGCTGTACAGTCCAGCACACATGCAATGTGTTGCATGTTTGCTATGAAAACTTTTTTCAAAGCTAGCGTCTGCTACAAGGAGGCATTATTTCTTGATGCAAAACTTGGTCTGGCTTTAGTAGATCAGGGTTTGTGTAAAAAAAACTATGGGTGCTTACGTGGCGCAAAGCCCTATTTGTGCTTAGAAAAGTACACCTTTCCTATGCAAAATAGCCTTTGTACTGCAATGTAAATACCCTTGCAAGTTTCTGCATCTTTGCATCAGTTTGCATGACTTTTCCCCGGTGCAAATCCTTAGTAAATGCAGCCCTAACTTTCTGTTAAACATAGTGTGATTTCAAATTTAAAAAAGAAGCTTTTTTTTACGAGTATCGTTGTTATGGCAGTAATTTCTTCTGCCCACTAACTTTAGCAGGGGCCCCTTGGAAGGTGGGGGCCCTGGCAACTGCCAACACTGCCCATGCTTTAAAACATCTCTAAATACATTAAACAGTATATATAAGACAAAAGCAATTTAAAATGTGTTTAAATTACACAGGTATGTGCAGCACACAAATTAAACACAGACCAAAAGGCCATGTCAAAAATTAGCACAGGTGATTTTCTGTACAGTTTTATTTAAGTATCATGTCCGGGCCTTTGAAGAATCTTAAAACGTGAACAAATAGTCGATATTTTTTCTCTGGGAAAGGTGGTAATCCTACATGAGGCCCGCATTATTCCAGTGTTGTGGTAACTAATCTACAGTGCATCTGATGAACTGCGACCCAGCGGTGTGGGGTTTCATAGGGGCGGCAAATATTGTCCCAAATAGCGGGCCTGGATCAGGGGTGCCGGCATGTATGTGTCTATCATCATTCATCCATTACTGTATTGTAACATATTTTTAAATTAATGACTTATGCCTGCCATAATCAAATAGGATTTCAGTGGAAAAGCTCTCTCTCCAGGAAGCCCAACTAACAGAATTAATCAAAGATAACTCCATCCTCGACCCCTCCCAATCCGGATTCCGCAGCAACCACAGCACCGAGAACGCTCTACTCGCCGCCACAGAAGACATCCGCACCCTCCTCGACCAAGGCCACACCGCGGCCCTGATCCTACTCGATAGGAACGCGATGTAATGACAGCGTTGTAAATGATGTTTCCCCCCCGAATCAAGAAAGACCATCACCCACACACTCATAACCAGCAGACTGGACTACGGAAACGCCCTCTACGCCAGAATCAACAAGTCTCTGCTCCGCAAACTCCAGACCATACTGAACACCCCAGCCAGACTTGTCCTCAGCATCCCTCGACAAGAACACATCACCCAACACCTGCTAGACCTCCACTGGCTCCCCATCGAGAAGAGAGTAACCTTCAAGACACTCACCTACAAATGCCTCCACAACATCGGACCCCAATACCTCAATGAGAGAATCTCCTTCCATCTACGCAAGAAGAACCTCCGATCCGCCAACCTCGCCCTCGCCGAAACCCCGCGCATCCACAGAGCCAGAACGGGTGGAAGGGCCTTCTCCTACATCACGGCCAAGACGCGGAACGAGCTCCCGATCGACATCAGACGTGTCCCCTCTCTGCACATCTTCAGGAAGACCCTCAAGACCTGGCTCTTCGACTGACCGGAGCTGCTAACCCCTTCCATGCTCGTGACGAGCTCAGCTCGTCATGCTGCGCGGACGCGCTGTGCGCATGACGAGCTGAGCTCGTCACGACCCCACCCGCGATCGGAATGTCCAGCATACGAGCGGAATTCCGATCGCGGTCAAGGGGCTAAACCCCCCTCCTCCCCAACCCCCCCAGCGCCTTGAGACCCTCACGGGTGAGTAGCACGCTTGACAATTCCCTGATTGAATTTGTGAGTTTTCTTAAATTCTTGAACGTCTGCTGCACTTCACAACTTTTCCACTAGATGGCAGAATAAGGCTTGTTTTTGTTCCACTTGGACCCAGTAGATAACAACGGAGGCAACAACAGGACATTTCAGGTCATGTGAAGGCATCCAGTGGCATGTGATTGGAAAGCAAAATTGAGCCACGAGCAAAATCAGGTTGAAAAGCAGCAGCCTCTGGATTATGACTACAAAGGTCTCTGTCTCTAGTGCTATGAGTACCCACAATCAGATCACTGGGGGTAACTGTAACTCCCCGGGGTCATTTAAAACCCCAAACTCTGTCCAGTAGCCCCCCCTTCTCATTATATGTGTATCTGCGCCAGATTAACACTCTTTAAACACACGACCTCCTGTTTTGCATGTCAGTGTCTGTTGTTTTACAGTTTATTAATGGCATTTACCACTACGGTGGCAAAATGCAAGCAGGTGTGGTTTGTGCTCATCTTGTGACAGCGGCAAATGCTAAAACAGGCTTAGATACCATAACGGTCCATATTACCATCTGCACTAGAGACTGAGGGGCACATGCATCAACCAAAGGAATTGCGATTGCTTAATTGCGATTATTAAGGAATCGCTATTAAGGACTCGCAATTCCTTATGCATGTAGGAATCGCAAAATAAATTGCGATTCCTACACATTCCCTAATAGCGAATCGCAAATTGCGATTCGCTATTAGGGAATGCCTTCCCATTCATTCCTATGGGCCCAGACGGCCTTAGGAATGAATGGGACAGCATTCGCAAATTGCGATTACCATTTAGGTAATCGCAAATTGCAAATGCAATTTCAAGGGTGCTTGGGGGCCAAAAGGCCACCCTGATGCACCCCCAAAATCGGCATGTGTGCACATATGGCGCACACACATGCCCCAAGGGTGTCTGTGCGCCACATGGCACTTAGAAAAATGCAATTTTGTGCATTTTTCGAAGGAATTGCAAATAAGCATCAACTTGAAGTTGATGCTAATTTGCGATTCCTTAATGCAAAGTCGCATTCTGAGAATGCTTCTTGCATTGCATTTAGGGAATCGCAAATTGCGATTCCCTAATTTCATTCGCAAAATAGGTAATCGCAAAACTTGCGATAACCTATATTGCAAATGGCTTTGGGGTTGCTGCAATCCCAAAAGACTATTTACCGGTCGCAAAGGGGCCGATTCGGTGAATCGGCCCCTTTGCGACCAGTAAATAGGTTGATGCATGTGCCCCTGAATGACCCCACTTGTACTTGGCCTCTCTACTGAGACCCTCAGGAGGCAGCGCCAATACGAGGAATTCTACCCAATGTTTCATATACCCTGGCCTAGACCAGCTGCACTGGCTGTCAGAGGTGGGCTAAAATGAGTCAAGAACTCTGCCCCACTTAGTGAGCTTATATTTGCAACTAGGGCCTGCCTTCTCAACAGTGCTTAATTTGTAAAAAAGAAAAAGTGCCAGGACCCTCGTCAGGAGTTTGCACCACCCATTGTCCTTGCCAGCATTGCAAATGACAGTACCAACACAACTACTAACCATCACACTCCTAAAAGTGTGACAATTCAGACTATTCCAGGCCCCCACACCTATAAGAATGGCTTGGGTGGCAGGTATTACTAATTTGTAATGTATATTTAATTAATAAACAACTGTTGTTGTGCTAATATATCTAAATTAGACAAACATTGCTACCATGAGGCAGACTGTCATAAGTTCCGGTGTTGACAATTAAGTTCCGGTGCCGAGCCCCGGAAACCACAGTCTCAAACTAAGCACTGCTTCTCAACAATCTGAACATATGGCGCACCATGTGAAGTGCTTTGTCCAATGGCCAGCAATTGCCTGGAAAGATTCAGTAATCAAAGGTGAGGAGGGCAGTGCTCTGGAAAGCCTGGCAACCCAAGTTTAGAGGCTAGCCCCCATGTTTTCAAGAAACTCAAACTCACAATTTCCTAGAGAGATTGCACGTCATATCACACAAGAGAGAGGAATAGAGTGGTGGTTGGATGGTTTGATGGTTGAGAAGTCAAGAGTGGGAGTAGAGGTAAGGGACTGATGGCGTGGTTGAATAGGTGGAGGAGGGGACAGAGAGAAGCAGAGCCAGGCTGAGAGATGCATATAGATTTGTATTTGAATTTCTTCATCATAAACATTTAAGAAAAACAATTTCACAGTTAAGGCTTATTTTTAACAAGCTGCATGTAATTTAAAAATGTTCTACAGTTTAGTTAAACAATTTCAAGGGTCTACTTTGGGAGCCTGGTAGACCTGGCATCCTTGATGGGGTTTTCCTCCTAACGTTTTGCCTTCAACCCTTCTGTTTTGCTGACTTTGCTTTTGCTGGTTTTAGGATTTTACACACTTTGTCACTGCTAACCAATGCAAAAGTGCTTGTTCTCTCTCCCTATAGCATGGTAGAATTGGGTTATACCCAAATGGCATATTTAATTTCCTTGTACACCCCAAGTAAAGAGGCACTACCTGTGCCCAGGGCCTGTAAATTAAATGCTACTAGTGGGCCTGTAGCACTGATTCTGCCACTCACGTATGTAGCCCTTTAAACATTTCTCAGGTCTGCCATTGTAGCCTGTGTGTGCAGTTTTAAACTGCCGTTTTGATCTGGAAAAATAAACTTTTTGCCAAGCCCAAACCCTACTTTTTAATACATGTATGTCACCCATAGTACAGGTCCTGGTGAGCCCAGAGGGCAGGGTACAGTGTATTTAAAAAGGTTGGACATGTACTTTTGAGTTTACATGTCCTGGTAGTGAAACACTCTTAAATTAGTTTTTCACAACTGAAAGGCTACATCTCCCATAGGAACATTGAAGTTACCTTATTACATTAAATAAGCATTAACTTCCAAATAGGAACAGGTTACCAGTTCACGTTTGGTGTCTTTGGAATTGTAATGAAAAATCCTCTCTTATGGTAATGTGGATTTTAAATTACAATTATGAAAATGCCACATTTAGAAACTTGCCATTTCCCTACCTTAGCCATTTAGTGCCTGCAGTCTATCTTTGGGTCACATGACTGGGTGTAGCTGACAGTTGGGCTTTTTGTATTCCTCCTAGTCAACTACACATAATAGAGGGCTTAGTTGTGTCTGGATGGGCCATCACTGACAGGATGGGAGGGTGGAGTTGTACGGAGCCCTAATACACTTGAATAGGCTGTGTCCTGCCTCCAAACAAAGAGCTGCATACCGCCTGTAGTTAGTCCGAAGTCAGGGTAGAGGAGGCAGGAAGCCTGTGCTCTTCAAAGAGAAACCTCTAGAAGCTTCCCCCACTTCAAAGAAGGTACCTCGTATTAATATCGAACCTCAGACACCAACTCTTCAGCACAGTTCTCCTGTGGAGACTCTGCCAGGATGAAGGGCTGCGAAGTGTGTTGCTGAAAGGACTGCCACTCTGCTGGACTACTGCCTTGCTGGACTGCTACCTTGCTGCCCTCCTGCCTGAGGCAGAGGGAATGGAGCTGTACCTGAGCCCAGGACTCCCAGAGTGACTCCAAGAGCTAGTCTGCTAGCCTCCTGTTCAGAGCCACGGAGACAAGACAGGCACCCAAAAATCTGAACCAGCACCCAGATCTAACTGAAGCAAGCCACTGACCCCAAGTGGTGCCCCTCAGGTCCTCTACCCTTGGTGGGACCGCAGCAGAATTGATGTTTTTTGCCCTTTGTGAACGGAAATGGGCCCATTGGTACCAAAACATTGTCGCTCGCACCACCCAGCAACATAAAGTTCCCGCAACCTGACTCTTTGTCCTACATCATCGACCGTTCATGGGGGAACTCCATCGCAAAGCTCTAGCCCGACTCCCCGCGATGACAACCGGGCCATCGCGCTACAGTTCCGACCATCTGCGACTGCAGGCCTGCTCTTCATGCTACATTGATGACCATCTGCGATGCTTCCCGGCTCCTCTTGCCACCCTCCACTGCGAAGGACACTCTTTGTGCTGGACTTAGAAGTTAACTCTTTGTGCTGGACTGAGAAGTTAACTTTTCAGTAAAACTAACCTGGTCCTGTATCTGACCCGCACTCCATCCGGGTCAGCCTGTACTTGTGACTTTCTACCGGTTTTCGCATGACCAGATAGCCGTGAGTGGCTCTTTGTGCTTTTTAGCGCTATTTTCACTTAAATCTTTAAAATTGCATATCTCCGGTTCTACTGATTGGATTCTTGTCATTTTAGTATTGAATTATTTATTAAATTCAACTCTATTTTTCTAAAATTGGTTTGGAATTTTTCTTTTGTTGTGTTTTCACTTTATTACTGTTTGAAGTGCTGCATAAATACTTTATATATTGCCTCTAAGTTAAGTCTGACTGCTCTGCACCGAGCTACCAGAGGGTTGAGCACAAGTTAATTTGGGGTTTGCTTTTGCCTCACTGTGACAAGGATTGTTGTTGCTGCTTGAGTAGGGTTCCACCCCACCAACCAGTCACCAAATGTCCCAGAGAGCCTCATTCTCTTAGTATTTAATGTATAGTGCACAAGTTGCTAGGTCTTGCTTTACACAATGTACGTCCCTTATGATTAGGGGCCAGATGTACAACCATTTAATTTTGCGAGTCACTAATTGCAATTTTTTGCGACTCGCAATTAGAGACTCGCAAAATGAAATGTACTAATGTGTTTCAGACACCCCAATGGGGTCGCAACTGACCTGTCTCATCACTTTTCATGAGGCAGGTCTCAATTTGCGACCCATTGAGAACGGCCTGCACTCCCAGGGATGCCGGCCTGCTGCGGTCAGCAGACCACCATGTCTGTGATTGCTTTTTAAATAAACCAATTGTTTTTAAAATGCAGTCCGTTTTTCTTAAAGGAAACAGGATGCATTTAAAAAAGAAAAATTAAAAGTTTCCTTTTCATTTTTTAAGAGTAGGCAGTGGTCCATGGGATTACTGCCTGCTCTTAAAAAATGTTGGCGCCCACATTGACAAAGGGGTAGGGGTCCCTTGGGAACCCCTTCCCATTTGCAAATGGGTTACCACCTCCTTCATGGAGTCGGTAAAGTATGAATGTTTTGCGACTGCATTCTGGTCACAAAACATTCATACATGCTCCTGGGATTTGCTATCAGGAAGGGACATCTTTGGCACGCCTCTTCCTAATAGCGACTCGCAAACCCTATTTTGCGAGTCGTAATAGGTTACCGACTCGCAAAATAGGGTTAGTGCATGCCAGAAGCCACTTTAGCGGTTGCAAATGGCCTGATTCTCCGATTGTGGCCGCTAAATACGGTCGTACATCTGGCCTTTTATGTACAGTGCATGTGCTGCTAGGGCTTCCTTTACATAATGCACGTTCCTTAGGATTCAATGTAAAGTCTACATGATGCTAGGGCTTCCTTTACATAATGCACGTCCCTTAGGATTCAATGTCTACATGCTGCTAGGGCTTCCTTTACATAATGCACGTTCCTTAGGATTCAATGTAAAGTCTACATGCTGCTAGGGCTTCCTTTACATAATGCACGTCCCTTAGGGTTCAATGTAAAGTCTACATGATGCTAGGGCTTCCTTTACATGACGCACATCACTTAGGAATTAACATAGAGTCTACATGCTGCTAGGGCTTCCTTTACATAATGCACGTCCCTTAGGATTCAATGTAAAGTCTACATGATGCTAGGGCTTCCTTTCCATAATGCACGTCCCTTAGGATTCAATGTAAAGTCTACATGCTGCCAGTGCTTCCTTTACACAACACAGGTCCCTTAGGATTGAAGTTGAAGTCTACTTGCGACGAGCTCCAGTCGCCACTTTCTGGCACAAGTATTGGTCTGAAATATTTCTTCCTGCTCCTCCAGGTAAAAGGCAAGGATTTACTTTTTCCATTGAACCAATCAGGTCTGTAGCCTTCATCATTGGCATGTCACCATAACCAACTCAGGCCTACTGTATTGAGCTTCAGTTTTCCCAAGAGAAACCCATCTGGCACACTGCCGCAAAATTACAAATATTAACCAAATTAGAGTTGACAAAACAATATGGGACCCCTGATAAGAGGGGTTAACGAGGATTGTCAACTGCAAATCTTCTACTCCAAGGGCTTAACAGAGGGCGTGAAAACACCACAACCCCTGCGTACTAGTCAGTTCAAGATTCCATGTAACAAAACACTCATCCACAGACTTTAACACAGTATAATAACATAACATCTATTTGTAAAGTGCATGTTCACCCCGTGCCACCTTTTCTTTTACTGAAAGGAATATTTCCTTGTTGTTCTTTGGCTCCCAGTTGGATGTGTAAGTGTTGGAAATGGCCCTTTTTGCAGGGTTATCCCCAATCTTTTTGCTTTTTCCTCCTATTTTTCCCTGACCTGTTTGTGTTGGTTTTAGGTTCAGTGCTAAAGTGCATATGCTCTCTGTGTAAATTGTGTTATGGATGGGTGTTTCCATGATTGGATATTTGATTTACCTGTTAGCCCCTAGTAAAGTGCACTGCGTGTGCCAGGGCTGGTGAATCAAATGCTACTCGGGGGCCTGCAGCACTGGTTGTGCCACCCCCGGAGTAGCCCTGAAAACGGTAACTCAGACCTGCCATTGCAGAAGTCTGCACGCAGTTTGTAACTGCCATGTCAACTTGGCCAGTGCACACACTGGCCAGTCCCTAACCTTCCCTTTTCTTACATGTCAGACACCCCTCAGGTAGGCCCAAGGTACCCCTGTGGGCAGGGTGCAGTGTATGTGAAAGGTGGGACATGCCCTTGTGTGTGTGGCATGTCCTGATAGTGAATTACAGCCAATTTCGTTTTTCACTATTGCAAGGCTACCAGTTCCCCATAGGATAGAATGGGAGGTTTGTTTATAACATCTTATAAACATAACTGGCCCAGGGAATTCGGTAAGAAAATAGAATTTAGTATGCCTGAACTCAGAATCTAAAGGTGCATCTTTTAGTGAAGGTGATTTTTACATTCTGTGTTTGAAAATACCACTTTTAGAAAGCAGGTATTTTCTTGCTCAGTCATCCCGTGTGCCTCTGCTGGAATGTGGATTGCCTGTCTGGGTTTTGGATGACAGAAGGCTGGGGGAGCAGGAGGGGCGCCAGATGGTCTAGGTAGGTCAGGAAAGGGCTGAAGAGACCTGGGTTACGATGGGGAAGGGGGAGGAGATTTCCTTGCACCTCAAAGGGCCTGCTCTGCCTCTGACAAATGCCGTCTCCACCTCCTGCCAGGAATTCACACCAGAGAAGGCAGAACTGGTCCTGACCGGGCACAGGCCCTCTCTGCCTAAGAGATCAAAGGATTTTTGGACATAAATGCTGGGTCCCAGACCCCTGAACTTTAGAACTCAACTGGACAATAAGACTGCCAAGAAGAAGAGCCGGAGAAGCTGCGAAAAGGAACGACTGCTTTGCTGGGTGCTTTGCTGGGCTGACCTGCAGTGGCTGCTTCTGTCTTGGGCAGTGAAAGGCCTGGACTGGACTTTCTGCAACCTAATTTGTGAGTCTCTCCAACGGCTTGAGGTAGAGCTTGCCCCCTGTTCACGAAGTCTCAGGAACAGCAAAGACTTCAAGTTCTTCGACCCGCAGCACTGGGGACTGTGTGTTTTGTGCTGCAGCAAGAAGAACGCCAACTCAACGACGTCTACGACGCCGCTGCCGACTCCGTGTCCTGAAGGCACCGCAGAGGGCACCGCCGCAACGCCGCACCGCAACCTTGGTCTCACCGACGACGCCTGTTGACGCCGACACCGAGCCGCTGCTTGCACTGCGACCTGTGGGCACCGCACTCCGCACCGCCTTGCTTCACGCCGAAGCTTTGGCACCGCAGAGAGCACCGCCGCAATGCCGCACCGCAACCCTGGTCTCACCGACGATGCCTATTGATGCCGCCACCGAGCCTCTGCTTGCACCGCGACCTGTGGGCACCGCACTCCGCACCGCCTCGCTTCACGCCAAAGCTTTGGTGCCGCAGAGGGCACTGCCGCAACGCAACCCTGGTCTCACCGACGACGCCTGTTGACGCCGCCACCGAGCCGCTGCTTGCACCGCGACCTGTGGGCACCGCACTCTGCACCGCCTAGCTTCACGCCGAAGCTTTGGCACCACAGAGAGCACCGCCGCAATGCCGCACCGCGACCCTGGTCTCACTGACGACGCCTGTTGATGCCGCCACCGAGCCGCTGCTCGCAACGCGACCTGTGGGCACCGCACTCCGCACCGCCTTGCTTCACGAGGACGCCTTGACCTTCCTGACGCCGCCACTTCCTGCCAAAATCGACGCTTCTGCTTGCACCGTGGTTCGAGGGCACCGCTCGTAAGTCACACGACGCACCGCCCTCATCCCACACTGCAGCCTTGGCCTAACGACGCCGGCGCCATCGACTCCAGTTCGTCAGCCGACGACAGCGCTTCAGCAACAACGACGCCGCTGCTTGCACCGTGATCTGCCAGCACCGTGACAAGCACCGCCTTCATCTCGCACCGCGACCCTGGTCTCACCGACGACGCCATCTGATGCCGCCGCTGCTCGCACCGCGATCTGAGGGCACCGCACGCCGCACGGCTGCACTTCGCACCGCAGCACCCGACGCCTGCCGATGCCAGCGCTCCTGACTCCATCAGAGAGGAGATCGACCTGCAACGCGTGTGACTTGGAGGGCCCCATCGCCCTGCATCTCTGAAAGGTACTGTTTGCGGGTCTTCCCGACACCGTAGCTGGCCTGCAACCCCGCGGTCAGCCAGAACTGTTTTGGATTGGTGTGTTCACGACGCCGTGGTAGCCCGGACGCCGCTATCCACACAAGGAACTCTTTTTAATCAGCGTATTTTTGGAACTGTGAACTTTTAAGTATAGTATTGTGGATTCTTATCGTTTTTGGGTCTTGTTTTAATTATATGAAAATATTGGATATTTTTCTAAACTGGTGTGGTGTCCTTTTGTAGTGCGTACACTGTATTACTGTGGGTTATGTGCAAATGCTTTACACACTGCCTCTAAGATAAGCCTGGCTGCTCGTGCCAAGCTACCAAGGGGGTGAGCAGGGGTTATTTTAGACGTGTAACTCCCTTATCCTGACTAGAATGGTGGTTTTTGCCTGGCTTTGGCCCACGCCCTAGCCTACCAAAAATCCCATTTCTAACAGTAAGGCTGTGCACGGTGAGTAAGGCTCACATGAAGGAAAGAGTAAGAAATGAAATCCAGGTATGTTCAGGGGTGCAAGGCCCGAAGCAGGAATGGCAGGCGGCGGGTAAGTGTGGGTGAGTTTGTTAAGGCAAAGGTTTTATTGAACGTTAAAAAAGGTATGCCTGTCTATTCGACGCCTAAATGAGTCATAGTCGTGATGAATAACATGGTGGTGCTTAAAAATGGAATTTGGGAAAGGTGACAAGGGGCACTCATCTGGAGATGAGGGAATTGAGAAAGAGATGCAGTGGGAACATACATGTGAAGTGCCATGATGAGAGCAGTGCTAGGACCAATCATGTATTCCATGCTCGAAGGGTCGAACACGTTATACTGATCCGTAAGAGGTTCAAGAACTGCATGATGTGACTGTGGTAGAACTTTATTTTATCTTACGTAGTATAGTCTGGTGCATGTGTGTTTCTCATTTGTACCTATTCTTTTCTTATGATTCTGCTATAATTTGTACCTGGATATATTATGTGAGTTTAGTTTTTTTGTATTAACTTTTTTTTAGTAGATAAAGGAACATATGTTATATCCCAGCTGTATATTTATATATTTTCTCAGCTGTGTATCCATGAAGCCATAGGATTTAGTATCATGCGTTTGTACAATTTAGAATGTGGCAACTTTAGGATCGAAGAGTTAGTTACTGTCTGGGTTGGTCCCATATGCTATGTTGAATTTTGAAAACGCCTTCCTCTACAGTTCAACTTCATATGGTGAATTTTAACTACGTTTCAGGGCAAAACACTCTCTACTCAGAGGTATCAAAGAATATCTGAATACCCACACATGCCCCCTAGACCTCCACAGACCTACTCCGTCCATTCAGAGGTATCCTGAGAGACCCGAAGACTTCCTTCCAGAGAGTAGAGAAGAGGCCCCTGCACTCAGAGGCATCACAAAGCCCACAAGACACCCCCACACTGCCAGTTCCCCAACAGAACAGCACCCTCTGCTGAGGGGTGTCAAAGAACACCTGTAGAGCCCCCACATACTCCGCTAATAGCTTATAGAGCAGCTCGTCCTACTCTGAGGCTCTGAAGGAAGCCTAAAGGAGGCCCCCACACATCCACAGCTCAGCAGATCAGCACCTTCAGGGGTATCAAGAAGGACCGGAACTACCCCACAGCTCTAGACAACAGCACTTTGTACTCAGATTTATCCAGAAGGACCTGATGACCACCGTCCACGCCAGTGACCACCGTCCACGCCAGAGCTCCATGAACTGCACTCTGTATTCAGAGCGATCATAGAAGATCTACAGACGCACCCTCACAGAGGCACACAGAACAGCACCCTCTGCTCAGGCACACAGAACAGCACCCTCACAGAGGCACAAGGAACAGCACCCTCTGCTCAGGCACACAGAACAGCACCCTCACAGAGGCACAAGGAACAGCACCCTCTGCTCAGGCACACAGAACAGCACCCTCACAGAGGCACACAGAACAGCACCGTCTGCTCAGGCACACAGAACAGCACCCTCTGCTCAGGCACACAGAACAGCACCCTCACAGAGGCACAAGGAACAGCACCCTCTGCTCAGGCACACAGAACAGCACCCTCACAGAGGCACACAGAACAGCACCCTCAGCTCAGGCACACAGAACAGCACCCTCTGCTCAGGCACACAGAACAGCACCCTCTGCTCAGGCACACAGAACAGCACCCTCTGCTCAGGCACACAGAACAGCACCCTCACAGAGGCACACAGAACAGCACCCTCTGCTCAGGCACACAGAACAGCACCCTCTGCTCAGGCACACAGAACAGCACCCTCACAGAGGCACACAGAACAGCACCCTCTGCTCAGGCACACAGAACAGCACCCTCTGCTCAGGCACACAGAACAGCACCCTCTGCTCAGGCATGTCAAAGAAGACAGACCTTACCTCCCACCTAGCGCTCAGGGAGGAGACATTCTCTATTTAGAGGGATCCTAGACTATGAGAATTGTGATGTATTACATGGTGTGGTTGTGAAACTTAAACATGAAATACACTCATAATACTCTTTTGGGTCCAGTTAGGCTTGTTTGTAAAACCTCTAGTTCAACCCTGGGTAGCTGTGGCTTCGAGCAGCAGGGCTTAAACAAAGGAACACTTGTACAGCATTTAGAAGTACCGATACAGCAGAACAGGAATGTCACACACCATTAAAGAAATCCAGCACCCATTTATAACAATAGATCTTATTTTTATGAATTTTTAGACACCAAAACAAACAAACTCCACAAGAGGGTTCCAGAGATATAGATTTTAAAGTAAATCGTAAATCACTGCTTTGTACGCAAAATTCCAACAAACATTGGTAAGCCAAAAGTGTGGAAACTTTGTATAACTTTTATAAAGTTGTTTTCGGCTACTCTGGCCTGCATTAGGCAACCACCTCTGGCAGGGAGGTCAAGGCGGCCAGTAAGGAGTTGTAGGACAGTTACCTTGCCTCCAAAAAAGTCTCTAGTTCAGTTCCAGACACAATGGTCGAACCACCATATGCTCCAATGGAGTGGTTCTGATGCAAGGGATACAGGATGCTGAAGATGCAGTAAGATTCTGAGGATGTTGTGTGGTCGACAGGGGGCATCCTGGGGCTATTTATTGGGCCACTGTCTTGGTGTGGCGTCTTTGGCCACATGGGTCGATGTCCCTCAAAATTCTCTTTGTTCCAGCAAAAGTCGGGTTGCCACTAGACTACAGTTCTGCGGTCACAGCGAAACCAGCGGTTCCCTTTGGTAAAGGCTAGTGTCCACTCTGGGTGACCAAACCTCACTCCGAGGACTTTCCCAGGTCCAGCAGACTCTGATGCAACTTTTCAGCTTTGGGACTTGGTCTCCCTGGCTACCCGTCGGTGGTCATTGTCGATCAGGCAATTGTGGCTACTAACTAGCCAGGTCTGGCTTCCTCAGCTTTTGCGGCCCTGGTGCTGTAACATGAAGTCAGCCAAATTACTCTTGGATTCACCTCTTCTGTTTGTGGCTCTGGAGTGACTTTTCATGAGCCAGGCACATAGGCACAGTTATATCTTTGCTAGCCAAAGGATCAGGAGTTGCAGTCCAGCAGTTGGTGTAGCCTCTCTTGCCAGGTCCAGGGCAGTCCTTCTTCAGTCCTCTCTCCCGTCGAGATGTGATCTGAGGTTTGAGTGCCTTTTTATGCCTGGAAAGTGCCCTCAGGGAATGAAGCGATTACTAGCCATTGGTCTACCAGATCCCTACTTGTCTGATGATGACTTCCTGCAATGTTTGGCAACTAGCTAACCCAGAGTACACTATTCTGTCCACTCCCAAGATGGCTGAACCTTTCTCTTGGTGCGTGGGGCTTGGTAGCCCCCCTAGAGGTGTGGCTACCTGAGCCAGAAAAAACGGTTTGGCAACTGGTCTCTCTCTGTCCCTGATGCCAACCTGTTGACTTGAACAAAAGAGAAGTCCCTCTCATGTGCATCCACCATTTGCCCTTCAAATGCGACTTCCCCTTTGAAGCTTGCCTTTTGGGCTCACACTCTGTGTGGCTTCCTGCCAGGGAAAGGTAACACCTCTTCTAATGGCAGGCCTCTATAGTTCCTCCTCCTCAGAGTTGTTCACACCTGTCCCCAGGAAGGTGGAAGGCTGTCTCTGTCATGTGGCAAGCATCTGCAAATGGCCACTGGAAAACTTGGGCAACAGAGTGGTAACTTTTCAAAGCTGCATATACTTAGAAGTTACATTAAATTCAACTAGGGTATCAAGTCGGTTTTAATGCAACGATTATTTTGAAGTACCAACTTTAGTAGACCCATTCAGAAGTTGGCACAACTGAGTGGTCAGCGTATAACCCGGGACTTGCCAATGGGGCTACTAGCCTTTCCACAGTAAAAACAACAATTTGGTCTTTCAACTGTTAGAACGCGTCAAAATGCCTGTACTACTTTTCCATACGCAGCACCCTGCCTTAGGACTGGATAGGCCTGCTGTAGGGGTGACATATATATTAAAATAGGAGATTTGAGCTTTGCCATTAGTTTGAATTGCAAAGTCAAGTTAGCAGTTTAAAACTTCCGCCAGTCTGCACTGGCAGGCTTGACGACATGTTTTTACGTTGTCACATCCAGAGTGGCACAATAAGTTCTGCAGTCCTGGTGGGACACTTTGACTTACAGGCCCTGGGTACCCTGGTACCATATAGTATGGACTTAAATAAAGTTATACCAATTGGGTATAGGCTAACTAAACATATACTTTTAAGGGTTCGAGCACTGGCAATGAGGTCTGGTTATCAGGCCTCAGTACACTCTCAGATTCGAAAAACTAGCAGCACCAGTCCAAACCTTTGGGGGTGATCATGCAATGAGAGTCATTTCCTTACAAAGACATTCTGAATACCCCCACATACCCTGCATTAGTTCTAGCGAACAGCACTCTGTTATCAAAGGCATCCTGGAAGACCTGAAGACCCCCTTCTCCTCAGAACAGCAGAAAACAGCCCCCTCTACTCAGATTTATCACAGAAGACAATAAGACGCCCCACACCCTCCCAGAGCCCCAAGAGGACAGTGCGCTCTGCTCAGCGGTGTCAATGAAGGCTTCCAGATCATACCCCCAACTAGTGCTCCAGAGAAGAGTACTCTGAGGTACCAAAGAAAATCTAAATGCCCCACATATCCCGCCCAGAGCTGTAGAGAACAGCACTGTGTAAGCAGAGGTATCATGGAGGAACTGAAGACATCCGCAACCTCCCAGAGCCTCAGAGAAGGGCCCCCTCCGCTCAGGGGTGTTGAAGACCTGGAGAGCCCTGCTGCACCCCAGCTTGTCTTGGGCAAGTTGCTGTACGGCGCCCCAGCTGTGGTTCTGGGTCTCCATTTCCGTTTTCACAGTTCACCTCCAGGTGTTCTTTGGCCTGCTTCTCTACTGTTTACCTTCTGAGCTCCAGTGGAGAGCTGTTCTAGTGCTTGAGTCCTGCTCTCTTCTGATGGTGCGTCCTGTCCATCTCCATCTTTTTCTCGTTCTGATGTTGTCCATGCTCTCCTGCTTGTATCTGGTGAGCAGTTCCTGGTAGGAGATGGTTTGTGGCCAACAAATGCGCAAGATTCGTCTAGGTTACTGGTGTGGAAGGCTGGCAGTTTGGTGATGTCACTTTTCATCATCCGCCAGTGTTCTGATCCATAGAAAAGTGTGGACAGAACGCAGCTCTGGTAAAGTCTCAGCTTGGTGTTGGTGCTGTACCGAGATGACCTCCATACATTGCTCAGCATCCCTGGCCTTGTTCAGTCTGCTAGGAAGGCCTCCAGAAAGCTGAGCTCTAAAGACCAGTCCCCATTCAGATGTAGTATGGAAGCTAGACTTCGACACCACACATCACCAGGTCCAGACACCATCAGGGCTGTCCTCTGGGCCACGAAGAATCAAGAACACTGTGTGGCCTCTTCTCCAGGCTGCAGACCTCTGGGATGTGTATGTATGTATTATGGCCTAATTAAACTTGCCCTTAAGACATATCGAGTGTGCTCTTCTATTTGGTAAATGATGTACTGACTTCTCGTTACAGGCAACTTTATGTGGAACTTCTATTTTATGCAAAACAAGGGGGGAGATTTATCAAAAAGTCACATACCGCAACACAGCAAGACAACCTGCTGCACTGCGTTACGTGACAGGGAGATAGCAGAACTGTGCCATATCTATTAAGATATGATGCTTTCCTGCTCTCTCCCTTAGAGGGCTGCCCAGTGCCAATGCAGGCACCCTTGAACCCTTTTGTGCAGGAAGGAATACATCCCTGCACAAAAACAATCTTTTGAAGCATTTTCCTATTTTGACACGAGCTGCACAATGAAGCACACGTAGAAAGAGGAAATAACAAGGAGAAATAAAGGTGTTTCTCCTTGTTACGCCTCTGATGGGAGAGGGGACCATTGTGACGCAATCCCAAGTTTACTAACCTTAGTAAATCTGGGATTATGTCAAAATTCATGAATGAGCGCATGGGAACACCGATACTCCATCCACGGAACGCCTTCCTAATCCAGAGTAACGCAAGACAGCAACTTGCGATACCTTGTGTTAATCTGGATTTACTAAGCCAGGCAGAGCCACGCAAGGTGAGGTAAATCTCAGGAAAGGGTTTGTGTTCCTTGCGTCAGCTTGTGTGATGCAAGGGCAACGCAAGCCCTTTGTAAATTGGGCCTAGGTCTCACTGACTCAAGCCTGAGGCAGCAGAGCTATCTCTCAGGTAAAACAGATCTCACAGGCTCAAACATCGGACAGCACAACTCCCCCTTATTTACACTGAAATCCCAATCTCAAATATCAGACAGCAGAGCTATTCTCATATTACTCATATCTTGTATTCTAATGCCTCGGACAGCAGAGCTATCCTCAGATTACTCATATCTTGTATTCTAAGGCCTCAGACAGTAGAGCTATTCTCATATTACTCATATCTTGTATTCTAATGCCTCGGACAGCAGAGCTATCCTCAGATTACTCATATCTTGTATTCTAATGCCTCGAACAGCAGAGCTATCCTCAGATTACTCCTATCTTGTATTCTAAGGCCTCAGACAGCAGAGCTATCCTCAGATTACTCATATCTTGTATTCTAAGGCCTCAGACAGCAGAGCTATCCTCAAATTACTCATATCTTGTATTCTAAGGCCTCAGACAGCAGAGCTATCGTCAGATTACTCATATCTTGTATTCTAATGCCTCAGACAGCAGAGCTATCCTCAGATTACTCATATCTTGTATTCTAAGGCCTCGGGCAGCAGAGCTATCCTCAGATTACTCATATCTTGTATTCTAAGGCCTCGGACAGGAGAGCTATCCTCAGATAACTCACTCGTACCTTGTAGACCAGGGCAGCAGATCTATCCTCAGATTACAGATTACTCAAATCATGTAGTCTCAGACCCAAATAGAAGAGCTATTCCACAGTTACACTGATCTCACAATCTGAGATTTCAGACAGCAGATCTCACACCAGTTGACTCATATGTTGTAGTTTCAGGCTTCAGAAGAGCTAACCTGAGATTTCTCACATCTTGTAGTCTCAGACCCAAAAAGAGTTATCCCTCAATTACACTGATACACAGTGCGGGGGTCTCACGCAGTGTCTGAGCACTTCACATGGAGTCCAGGGGTCTCACACAACGTCTCACCAGTGCACATGGAGCGTGGGGGGCTCACACAGTGTCTGAGCACTGCACATGGAGGCCAGAGGTCTCACACAGTGTCTAAGCAGAGCACATGGAGTGGGTGGGTTTCATACACTGAGCACTTCACATGGAGTCCAGGAGTCTCACACAGTGTCTAAGCAGAGCACATGGAGTGGGTGGGTTTCACACACTGAGCACTGCACATGGAGTCCAGGGGTCTCACACAACGTCTCAGCAGTGCACATGGAGCGCGGGGGGCTCACACAGTGTCTAAGCAGAGCACATGGAGCGCGGGTGGCTCACGCAGTGTCTGAGCAGTCCACATGGAGTGCGGGTTCTCACACAGTATCAGAGCAGTGCACATGGTGAGCGGGATCCCCACAGTGTCTGAGCAGTGCACATGGTGTGCGGGCGTCTTAAACAGTGTCTGAGCTGTGCACATGGTGTCCAGGGGTCTCACACAGTGTCTGAGCACTGCACATGGAGTCCAGAGGTCTCACACAGTCTCTGAGCAGTGCACCTGGTGTCTGGGGGTCTCACACAGTGTCAAAGCAGTGCACATGGTGTCTGGGGTTCTCACACAGTGTATGAGCTGTGCACATGGTGTCCAGGGGTCTCACACAGTGTCTGAGCTGTACACATGGTGTCCAGGGGTCTCACACAGTGTCTAAGCAGAGCACATGGAGCGTGGGGGGTTCACGCAGTGTCCGAGCAGTGCACATGGAGTGCGGGGTCTCACACAGTGTCAGAGCAGTGCACATGGTGAGCGGGATTCCCACAGTGTCTGGGC
The DNA here is from genome assembly GCA_963921515.1 of Calotriton arnoldi. Taxonomy (NCBI): domain Eukaryota; kingdom Metazoa; phylum Chordata; class Amphibia; order Caudata; family Salamandridae; genus Calotriton; species Calotriton arnoldi. The sequence goes on along the minus strand of CAWUFW010001626.1, from coordinate 173,962 downwards.
AGTGCACATGGTGTGCGGGCATCTTAAACAGTTTCTGAGCTGTGCTCATGGTGTCCAGGTGTCTCACACAGTGTCTGAGCACAGCACATGGAGTCCAGAGGTCTCAGACAGTCTCTGAGCAGTGCACCTGGTGTCTGGGGGTCTCACGCAGTGTCTGAGCTGTGCACGTGGTGTCCGGGGGTCTTACACAGTGTCCGAGCTGTGCACATGGTGTCCAGGGGTCTCACACAGTGTCTGAGCAGGGCACATGGAATGCGGGGGTCTCACACGGTGCCTGAGCAGTGCACTTGGTGTCTGGGGGTCTCACACAGTGTCTGAGCAGTGCACATGGAGTGGGGGGGTCTCACACAGTGTGTGAGCATTGCACATGGAAAGCGGGGGCCTTACACAGTATCTGGGCTGTGCACATGGTATGCAGGGTTCTCACACTGTATCTGAGCTGTGCACATGGTATGCAGGGGTCTCACACAGTGTCTGAGCTGTGCACATGGTGTGCAGGGGTCTCACACAGTGTATGAGCTGTGCACATGGTGACCAGGGATCTCACACAGTGTCTGAGAATTGTACATGGAGTGTGGGGGTCTCACAGGGTGTGTGAGCATCGCACATGGAGTGTGGGGGTCTCACATAGTGCCTGAGCTGTGCCCATGGTGTCCGGGGGTCTCACCCATTATCTAAGCTGTGCACATGGTGTCCGGGGGTCTCACACAGTGTCCGAGCTGTGCACATGGTGTCCAGGGGTCTCACACAGTGTCTGAGCAGGGCACATGGAGTGTGGGGGTCTCACACGGTGCCTGAGCAGTGCACTTGGTGTCTGGGGGTCTCACACAGTGTGTGAGCATTGCACATGGAAAGCGGCGGCCTTACACAGTATCTGGGCTGTGCACATGGTATGCAGGGGTCTCACACAGTGTCTGAGCTGTGCACATGGTGTGCAGGGTTCTCACACTGTATCTGAGCTGTGCACATGGTATGCAGGGGTCTCACACAGTGTCTGAGCTGTGCACATGGTGTGCAGGGGTCTCACACAGTGTATGAGCTGTGCACATGGTGACCAGGGGTGTCACACAGTGTCTGAGAATTGTACATGGAGTGTGGGGGTCTCACAGGGTGTGTGAGCATCGCACATGGAGTGTGGGGGTCTCACATAGTGCCTGAGCTGTGCCCATGGTGTCCGGGGGTCTCACACAGTGTCTGAGAATTGTACATGGAGTGTGGGGGTCTCACAGGGTGTGTGAGCATCGCACATGGAGTGTGGGGGTCTCACATAGTGCCTGAGCTGTGCCCATGGTGTCCGGGGGTCTCACCCATTATCTAAGCTGTGCACATGGTGTCCGGGGGTCTCACACGGTGCAGTGAGCTGTGCACAGATGCTACAATGCAGATCTGAGCCGGTGGTAATTGCAGCCACCAGACATTTATTAATCTCTGCCCCCACCCGGAGCCCACACACATATCCTGTAAATCTGTTTAATATGATCCGCTTATAAAACCATCCCTCGTCAGGTGGGGTTAGGCCTGAGCCCCATCCCCCGCAGATGCCTCATCCATGGGGGAGGAGTCTGCCTTTAAATGGGGGAAAAATAGTACAGGTACTCATTTAAATGTGGCGAGTGGGCGGGGCTTGGGGGCGGGGTTTAGGAGAAGTCATGCCGATACTTCTTGACATCTATACTACTTGCAGCACATACCAAAACGAGAAATGTCTTTCAATAAACAAAGAAGGTTTGTTTACTCATTACACAACAAAAGCCAAACGCGGTGGTATTTTAACATTTCCTTGTGTTTTAATATTTGCAACATCGATACTGTTAATTGCTGTTGCTTGGCACAATACTATATATTTTCAAGGGACACAGAAAGAAACAAGCAGACGTGCACACACAAGCATTCCATACATTTCCTTTACTATACCTTCCAAGAGTGTCTCTATTCTCTCCCCCTTTCTCTCGTATTTCTCTCACACAAAAACAATCACAGGCAGGCAGACAAACATAAGCAGACACTTAAACAAAAGAATCAGGTGGGATTAAAGCCATTTGAACCTGGTTACCTCCCACGGCTTTCTTGATAGCGCTGTCACCGGGCTGCCTCAATTTCTTTGTTTGCAACACAGCATGATGGTGAACACCCCGACGGTATGCAGATGAGCCCAAGCTGAATAGTTCAGCGGGGGCTCGGCTCAGGTCTACAGAAGTGCCTTGCCTGTCAGAGGCAGGCCGCCAGCACCAGCGTGTCATGAGTACCGGTACTCTCCTCGGCAGTAGAGAAGTGCCGGTACTCAGAGAGATAAAACTAAGAAGTGCCGGTACTCAGTACCGGTGAGTACCGGCCCATTTAAAGCACTGAGTCTGGCAGAGTCAGGGGTCTGCCCTCCAGGCAGAGGGAGCGCGGGGCTTGGGGTTCTCACCTCTCAGAGGTTTACCCACAGCTCACGTGGGATCTGTTCCTGCCAGAGGGGACACCGGCCCTATAGAGACCCATGGTGTGATCAGAGGAAGCACCAGCCCCACAGAGACTCAAAGTGGATTCAGAGGGAGCACCAGCCCCACAGAGACCCATAGAGTGTTCAGAGGGAGCATCAGCCCCACAGAGGGCCATAGTGAGTTCAGAGAGAGCACCAGCCCCACAGAGACCCAAAGTGGATTCAGAGGGAGCACCAGCCCCACAGAGACCCATAGAGTGTTCAGAGGGAGCATCAGCCCCACAGAGGGCCATAGTGAGTTCAGAGGGAGCATCAGCCCCACAGAGACTCATAGTGTGTTCAGAGAGAGCACTAGCCCCACAGAGACCCATAGTGTGTTCAGATGGAGCATCAGCCCCACAGAGACTCATAGTGTGTTCAGAGAGAGCACCAGCCCCACAGAGACCCATAGTATGTTCAGAGGGAGCATCAGCCCCACAGAGGGCCATAGTGTGTTCAGAGAGAACACCAGCCCCACAGAGACCCATAGTGTGTTCAGATGGAGCATCAGCCCCACAGAGACCCATAGTGTGTTCAGAGGGAGCATCAGCCCCACAGAGACCCATAGAGTGTTCAGAGGGAGCATCAGCCCCACAGAGGGCCATAGTGAGTTCAGAGAGAGCACCAGCCCCACCGAGACCCATAGTATGTTCAGAGGGAGCATCAGCCCCACAGAGGGCCATAGTGTGTTCAGAGAGAACACCAGCCCCACAGAGACCCACAGTGTGTTCAGATGGAGCATCAGCCCCACAGAGACTCATAGTGTGTTCAGAGAGAGCACCAGCCCCACAGAGACCCATAGTCTGTTCAGATGGAGCATCAGCCCCACATAGACTCAGTGTGTTCAGAGAGAGCACCAGCCCCACAGAGACCCATAGTGTGTTCAGATGGAGCATCAGCCCCACTGAGACTCATAGTGTGATCAGAGGGAGCATCAGCCCCACAGAGGGCCATTGTGTGTTCAGAGGGAGCACCCGCCCCACAGACCCATACAATGTGATAAGAGGGAGCACCATCTCCAGAGAGACCTGCCTCATAGAGACCCATAGTGTGTACAGGGGACACAGAATCCAGGGAAACTGATTGTGTGTTCATTGAGAGCACAGTGTCCATAGATACCCATAATTTATTATATAAAAATATGTTTAAGTTAAATATTAATGTAAATTAGTTTGATATATTTATTTTAAAAGTAAAACTAAAGAAAAAAAGACTACAGCAGTATTAAATTAATTTTGAATTAAATCTTCACTCAAAGTAAATATATTAAAATAAATGAAAATTATTTAATGGAGATTAGATTAAAACAGAAATACCCATAACAAAAAATGTCAATTTCAAATTTCTAAAATTTCAACTTTCAATTTCAGATTTGAAAATAAATCCCCATCTACAGTAAAAGAAAATACATTTGGTATTGTGTATTCGTAATTATTAAAAGCGATGTATAGTATTAATTAAAATTAATATTTATATGTTAATAAAACATACTGTTGCATCAATTTTTAAATGGTTAAAGGTTATTAAAATATCTTATAATTAAATTAAAAATATGTACTCTTTTTTATAAATTACGTCTAACTAAATTCTATTTATTTATATTTTTAACTATTCAAATAATTGAATTTAACTTAACATTATGTCCTATGGCTTTTATTTTAAGCCCCTAACTCCATTATGTTTTATGGGAGGGTGTTGCAATACCAGTTGTTGGCCCTATGTGGTGCTAGATGTACCCCATCTCTGCGATGGAGTGCATTTACTACTGTTTTAGGATTCTTCTTGGCTGTAGCAACTATAGAAATGCAGTTTGTGAATAGCAATGAGTTTACTTCCTAACCCTCCCTTAAACTGTCCTTAACCTTTCTAAATTAATGATGTATCATTTTGTTGTAAGTATTCCCCATTTTCCAGCCTCTCCATTCTGTCCCTCCCACATTTACTACTAAAAAATGTTCTTATGTGTGCGGAGACTGCGCAGTCAGGGCGGAGATCTCCTTACAGACACAGAGAGGTGAGGCAGCAACTCTGCATGTAGGTTTGTGAATAGATTTTTGTGGAAAATTTTGTAGTATCACAAAACATGCTACAAAATGCAGTGTGTGAAAAGCCTCCTGGGTTTGCACTAACTAAATTCCAGACGATGTATTTGAAATATCTAACTTTAATAAACTTTAATATCAAGCAGTTTTTCTGGCAGTAGGCGGCCTCATAGGATCTTCATCTACAACCCATTAGAAGCTTCCTATCTGCAACTCGAGGGTGGCCTGATCAGCTACTCCTCACTCCCAGGACTGGCTCTGACAAAATCCCTTTAAAAGCCCCCTGGCCTGAATCTGTATCTGTCGCCAGTGACAGGTCTCAAAGTAGCCAGTAACCATCATCCCCAGACCGGCAGCACCACACAGCCCCTGGACGACAGTAAAAACCATTAGGTGGGGTGATTCAGGTCTCACATGGGTGAGAGCAGGTATAGCCAGGACCACTGGAACTAGTCAGCAAAGGACAACATCCTGCATCACTGTGCAAGTGCAAATTATGGCGCATGGAAAAGCAAATATTGCAGCATAATATGGGATAAAAGGCAAACTATTCAACACACCCTGTGGCTTTAGTATCAAGAGTTTTGAAGTTTTGGCACCCATTGATTATTTTTTTAAATTTTGTTTTGTTTGTTTTGTTTTGTTTAGGGAATTTGTTAAGCGCACGTATACCAAAGGTCTCTTGGCGCTATGAGGGGAGGGAGAACCTTCCTAAGGATAACTAACAATAGGCTAGAGTGAACAACCATGTTTTCAGTTTTTTTCTGAAATTGGTGTACTCAGATGTTAGTCTGATGTCTATCGGCAAGGAATTCCAAAGTGTAGGGCCAAGAACAGGAAAACGGGAGCCGCCCGTTCTCTTGCGCTTAAATCTTGGAATAGTCAACATAAACATTGTGGCCGATCTGAGATTCCGTTTGGGTAAGTACCTTGAGATCTTTGCAGATATGAATTTGGGGCCCTTTTCGTAGAGTGCATTGAAGACCATGTAGCCTGTCTTAAACATGGACCGCTGAGTCACCGGAAGCCAGTGTAACTGCTTCAGAAGTGGTTTGGTGTGGCAGTGTCTTGGTTGCTGAAAGACCAGCCTGGCTGCTTGATTTTGAATCAACTGCAGCCTATGGGTCTGATTAGCAGGGAGCCCTAAATAGATGGCGTTGGCATAATCCAGCCTGGACATGATCAGAGCAGGCATGATAACCATGCTTGCTTCCCTGGTAAAGAATTTCCTGATTTTCTTAAAGGTCCTCAGATGGTAAACGCAAGAGGAGGTAACCAGGTTGATCTGTTCATGCATGGATAGCTTAGCATCGATTTTAATCCCCAGACTTTTAACCACATTTTTAGGGGTAGGTGGAGTGCCCAATGCAGCTGGCCAATGTACTGGCGTCCACTGATCGAGTCTGTTATTGGAGATGACTATCTCAGTTTTATCTGAGTTTAATTTGAGATAGTTATGACTCATCCAATCTTTGATGAATAGCATAGTATGTTGGAAGAAATCCTTAGATTCCTCCATCTCATCAATCGGGAAAATCAGCTGCATGTCGCCTGCATAATTATATACCTTCACTCCCCTGGTTTGAAGAGCATGAATCAGGGGACAGATGTAGATGTTAAACAGATGTGGTGAGAGAGATGAGCCTTGCGGTACACCACATGTGGTATTGACCCAAGCTGAATTGAAGGGTGCCAGCCTGACAGATTGGGTGCGTTCCTCTAAGAATGAGAGCATCCAGTCCAGCGCCTTGCCCCTCAGGCCCGCCGCTTCCATTCTGTCCACTAATATGGTGTGATCCACGGTATCGAATGCGGCGGATAGGTCTAATAAAACCAGGGCCTGTGTGCACCCCCTGTCTGCACCCTCTTTCAGGTCATCCACTACACTCAAGATAACTGATTCAGTAGAGTGTGATGGTCTGAAGCCTGCCTGATGGAAATCCAGGAAATTAGGTTCTTCAATGAAAGCAGAAAGGAGTTTTGCAACATGTGCCTCCAATATCTTCTCCGGATATGGGAGGAGCGATATTGGTCTATAATTGCTCATTAAGCTGGGATCTACTCCAGCTTTCTTTTGCAATGGTACCAGCACTGCCTCTTTGAAGGCACGTGGGACCACCCCTTGCTCTAAAGAGATGTTAAGAAGAGAGAGAAATGTATCCGGAAATTGTGTGAGAAGATCTTTTTGAATCCTAGCGGGACAGGGGTCATTGGGGGAACCTGGGGGCATATTAGCAACAACAGGCGAAAATTATTGCTAACCGCGCTTAGCGCGCATTTTCTTAACACCGCCTATCGCTGGATATTATCACAGAGATAACATGCTATTAGTAAGGTTTATCTCCAATGCGATAAAATATCCAGCGATAGTGGCGAAATGCGTGAATATCGCTGGAAATCCAGCGATATTCACGCATTAACGCCATGGTGGACTTAGGCTGACAATCCACCTCCTATTCTACAAACAGGTAAGTCATGTTTTAGCAGGTGTTAAATTCTAGCGATATTCGCGCTTAGCGCAAATTTTTTTATCGCTTCGCCTGCGTTGCTAATAGGGAGAAGTTGTGTTAGCGACTGTTTTCAGTCGCTTTTAGTTGGGAACGCCTACCTTGCATGTCATTAGCGATATTTATCGCTGGCATGCAAGGCGATGGGAAAACGGGCCGCTATCGCCAGAAATCTGTCGCTAACGCCTGTTAGCGACAGCTTGCTGATAGGGCGATAAAAAAAATTGCCCGCCGATAAGGCCCTTGCTAATATGCCCCCAGATTGTATCTTATTTCTAAGCTCTACTAGCCGATCGAAGGTAACATTTTGGAAACTAGACAGGGTTATGGGATTAGTGTATTGCTTATGTAATTTCCAATTTTGAGAGTTAGAGGAGATAGATTCCTGGATGACCTTAATTTTGTCAACAAAGAAAGTATTCAGGTTGTCGCATAAGACTTGTGAAGGAGTAATGGCCAATGTGACACGATCAGCACTAGAGAGTTCTCTAACTATTTTGAAAATATCTTTAGATTTATTTTCAGAGCTAAGTACCCTATTTGTGTAAAAGGCTTTTTTTGCCTCCACAATGGCAACTTTATACTCAGTTAGTGCTTTTTCATACCTTTTCCTATCAGTTGGTGAGTAGCTTCTCCTCCATTTCCGTTCCGCCTGGCGGGTTTTGAGTTTTACTAGTTTTAACTTTGTAGTAAACCAATAAGAGGTTTCATGCAGCCTCGAACCCCTCTCTTTCCATTGTAATGGGGCGTGTATCTCACATGCCCGTAGTTGCCAGTTGGAGATAGCTCTTTCCAACTCATTAACATTATCCGTTATAGGCGGGAGTGTAGATTTCATGGTATTGAGGAACTCTGGTAGATGGACACGATTCCAATTTCTAGTCAGTAATTTCGTGCCATTCAGCGATTTAGACAAGGATAGCCCATTTATAGCAAAGTGTATCAGATGGTGATCTGACCACACACATGGCTCGACCATTAAGTTACGGACCAAGAGGTTAGAGGTCCATAATTGGTCTAAAGCATGTCCTTTAATGTGGGTGGGTTCCATTATATGCCCTTCTAAATTCAGGTTATTCAATAGGTCTTTTTGCAGTTTTACTTAGTGTGAACTGGACTTACATGGGTATCATTGTGCTTTACATAAGAACAGTTTTAATACATAAGCTCTTAAGTTTAACACGTCACATTTTAGGACAAGATTAAAGGTTCCAAATAAGAAATACAGACATGGTGTGCTAGCTTTTGGTGTGGGCCACAGTGTAGCATGAGGGCGTGCAGACGTATAGTCTGCCTTATCGCTGGGCTCGCAGTCGCCAGAGTCGCGCGACCAGTCTTCACAGATTTGCACTCTACCTGCGTTGTCGGGAACGAGGGATCTATGTCTCGAGTTCCAGCGGAGTCGCGTCCCATCACCACAGCGGTTCATGTCGACGCGTAGGCTCGTCTTTTGTGCATTGAAAACAGTGTACCACCGTTTAAGACCTTGAATGCGCTTCAATATTCCTAATAAAATGCACAAAGGAAATCCTAACTCTATGTAAATCTATAGGTTTCTTAAGGAAGAACATTTTACACTTCCAACAGATGCTATGTTAATGTATAGTGAGAATTTGCCGCAAACACCCTCATGGCGTCAAGATCCTATTGATCGTGTTATTCACCAACAAATCATACCTTCTTCTACTGCTGAAACACAGGGACTCTGTTTCCTCAGGTAAAATAGATAGTTTAAAACATATACAATGTTGCATCAACATGAAACAAGGCCACATGTACCCATTCCCTGTGATAAAAGGTACGCGCCACATTCCAACTCTGTGCTAAAAGCCTTCTTCAGGTCCATGTTTACCCTGTGTCCACACCATAGGACTCCTTGAGGGCAATCTGTCCATCAAGGGACTGACATACAGTACAATATAGGACACTCATATGTAGGAATGATTACACATTCACCAGAAGGCGTTTCAGGATTCAAGAGACGAGCCTTTGAAAGAGATATTTGCGGCTTCTATAGTCTGAGGCTCCTCTTGACCCAACTGCAGCTTTGAGAACAGTCTGAAGTGAAGATGAATTTGAGTAACTTTTGAAACAAAACATATTCCTGGCTGTACTCCATGTGAGTATTCACATTTTTTGTTACCTTCAGCAGACACATGCTGCTCCCCTGTCCATATATTGTAGGTGTTTACATTTTCCCAGTAAAGCCCCCCATTTAAATACATTAATAAGCAGCTAAAGGGTGACCTGTCAATTTCTGGAAAGTGTCAGGTGCTGTATGCAGTGACTTTCATTGACTTTTGTTTTGTTTCAGCTTCAAACATATTTTTGTTACAAACTGCAAACTGTGGAGCTAAAGGTGGCTTATAAGGTAGTTTTTAAAAAGTGTTTGATGAGGCCCAATAACTGCCAAGGACTGGGTGCAAAGAAGGTCTCTATAGGTTTCTTCTGATTGGCTGAGGAAAGGGTAACCCTACCCAGTAGGCATAATGCCACCGCGCACTTTAATTCATATGTGACAAGTGTCAAGTGTCTCTTTAAAAGGGATCCATTTAAGGTCAAAAATCCACAACAGAAAAAAAAAGTCCTTGCAAACTTGATGGTTTTTGATTGTACTTGAAAGGCAACTCAAAGGTAGTTGAGTAAGTGACTAAAACCACCCTGAATCAGCATTGAGAAAGTATAAATCTTACTGAATGTCACATCCACAGGAATGGCTGATGGAAAAGAGACAAAATCAGGGACCAAAATTAATAGCAAAATAAACACAAGGAAAAACCAGGGAATTCTTGTATGGCAATAAAACCTTCTCAAGGTCAGGCTGCTTATATATGCTTTAGACAGGAAATGATGTCACAAGAAGAAAGGTAGAGGCCATCTTAGTTTGAGACTGGTAGACAGCAAACACTAAAGAGACAATCATTTTGAATAGGTGTGGATGTATATGGGATAAAGTAAACCTGCCATACATTATACAGACATTGCAAGTCACTGAGGAGTTCCATAACCATATTAATTAATGGGGCCGAAGGCCGAGTTCCTTTATAAGGTAATTGAACTCCGAGGTGACTTGCAATATCCTTATCATGTACGGCGGGCGTACTTTATCCCTTATAATACATGGTCACACCATCACTTTTCCCACAAATCACGTAAATCCTTAGTATGTAGCTCTTTCATGTAAGTGAGAGAGCCGGTTTGCAAACATGAAGAATAAAAATAGAATTTCCCGTGCAAAATGAAATACATAAAAAAGCTGTGTGATATTTGTAGCAAGAAGATATTAGAATCAGATTAATACAAGTTACCATGTGTAGAAGCATGCAGAAGGATTCCAACATCTCTATAGTTTCCTAGGGAGTGCAAAATATAAACATGCTGCCATATATGTCTCCTTTCTAGTTGTGTTCAAGACTGTGGGAGGAGCACCTTCCCACTGGCGGGAGCGCAACTACAAAAAGCAACGGTCAATTGCTTTCATCCAGTTTAAATCAAATCTTGTTACTGAATAAATCAAATTCAATGAGAATAAATATTCATAGTTCTCATGAGCTTTTTATTCTTATTGTTCTTTCCTTGTTCATTAGAAATGAAGAAATGTCTGTTCCATCAACATTAATTCATGTTACGGTCAACAACCCAATGCATTTCGGGTCAATACAAAGACCCTTCATCAGGGGTCCTGATTCAAATTCTAGAAAGCAAAAGAACAAGAGCTTGGACACTACATCGTATAGCAACTGAAACTAATGGTTAATAAACAAACGCAAAATGAACCGTAGAGGTGCGGATAACACCATGTTGTGCCCGCAATTCCATGCCTTAGTGGAAAGCGACCCCCGTAGGAGCGCGTGTAAACTACTACAGTGCTTAAAAACTGAAAAAGTGATGTCGCGGAGTAAACCTCTGTGTTTCCAAATTAAAGTACAAATAAACACGGCTTGCTAGGACGACGTAAAAAGTGATGCGGTGCCTAAAGAGGGCTGTGCCAAAAGAAGAAAGAAACCCTGGTGCTCCCGTGTTAAATTGTGAAACGATGGCGGCTCAATCAACATGCAAAACCACTAACACTAGTTGTCACAGTAGAGCTAGAAAATAGAGCAGGAAGAAAGAAAAGCCACCTTTCCTTTTGTTCCTTAAACAGCTGCTTCAATTATGCTCCGTGACCTGACCTGCCTTTCCTCTCGGCTGCTGGCAGCAGGCATTGTGATGTCTGAACTCAACTGTAATCATTTATTACAGTAGACTTCTGGCGACCATTTCTTTATAATCGCTGACTGGGTGCGATGGTAGGTTAAATTTGGTCTGTTTGGCCTTTGATGGGGTGATGTGTGAGGGGCAGAGATGTGCACCAATCACAGTGTGGCTAACTGGCAGATGTATTGCATAAATTGTGAGCGTAGACCTGGTTGCGCATTGAACAGTGGTTTGTATCATTCAACTATGTGAATGGAAAAAGAAACGTTTTTATTGTTCTCTGAAATCAAAGTATCCAGTATTTCTATTCTTACAGCTGTTAAATAATTTTTCATTAGTACAAATCTGATTTCGCTATGTTTTTCTTCTCACGCTTATAAATGCCCAAAGAAAGTGCCTGTCTCTGATATTTTGATATTGTGATGTCAATCATTTCATGGGGCAGAATGCTGCAGGTAAAAATCTTGCTTATTTGTAAGTATTTCATAATGTTTTTTAAAATATATTTGTGAATCTTATTCTTTAATTATTTTGTTGAGTTTTATTAGTTTTGGATTATCTCGTGTTGTTATTTCAATGTTATGTATGTGTAATTATTTTTTTGTCTTTTGATTTGGCAATATATGCAAAGTGTATATTTTATTTTAATTCAATTCATTTTTTTATTGATGGGTTGTTGGGTTTGTAAGGGAATAGAGTGGGATCATTTTGAATCGTTTTTTTAATTGCTGATATTTTAAAAAATATTTTTTCATTCTTTAATCTGATAATTAATTAGGTAAATGATATCTTTTATATTATTTAATTGATCATTTTAAAAATTATTTCAATTTTCTAATTGCTTACAGGTTAATTAGATAGTTCATTTTATAAATTATTTAATCGCTTTTCAATAGTTTGTATATTAATTTTCATTGTATTTGTTACAATGATGTGCTCTTTTATTTTCTTCTAGTATTATTTTAATCTGTTTTTGTGTGTGTTGGAAAAGTTAATATAACTGTTTGTGTGTGTTCGAAAAGTTAATACAACTGTATTAATTCTTTTATTTGTAAGTTTAGTATTTTTTATTATTTACATATATATTTGTTATGTTAAAAATCTTATATTTTTATATATTTGTGGAAATATGTTTCATTTTTCTTATTTTTGTTGTATTTATTTTTTAATTTAGGAGAGTGTAGGAAATGACAATGTTTGTGAGGTTTCCCCTATATTTTGCCCTCTCCGCTTTGCTGGCTTTAGAACTCTGTGCACTTAACCCCTGCTTACTGGTAGTAAAGTGCCTGTACTCCCTCTGTAAACAAGATTAAATTGGCTTCTTTCTAATTGTAATATCTAAACTACATATAAGTCCCCAGTATGTGGTGTAGAAAGTGCACACATGGCCTGGAAGTTAAATGGCACTTGTTGACTGCAGTGCCTATCGTGCCATCCAGTACAATGGCAGTGCAAACATTGGCTTCAGGCCTACCTAGTGTAGCCTGGCTGCTGCAGTGTAAACCGGCAGGGCGACCTGCCAAAATGTCCCTTTTTGACAGGAGAAAATCTTCCTTTTAAATATTAATATGTCACTCCAATGTAGGCCTTGATACTTAAAGCAGGGTGCATGGTATTTAAAAGAAGGGCATGTAAAAATTTAAAGGTAACATGTACTTACTGTGACTAGTACCTAAGAGATATTTTCATTGTATGAAGGCAGGCTGGGCCATTGAGAAGCAATATTAATTCTGCTATCGCTGGTTAGCGGCCAGCGAGAAAAATGATTAAACAACTATTTTTAATATTTATTAAAAGTCCAACTTAAGGAAGGAGAGAAGGGTTTCCCATCTTAGATTTCAAGAGTGAGGAGCACTATACAATTGTTTGCAGTAGGGCAAAACGGAACTGCTGCAAAGGTGGGTAGGGTTACCCCAGGGAACTTTTACCAGATTGGTTACAGAGGGGCCAGAAGTCGCCTCCACACACTAGCTAGTGTCAGGAATAAATGTGGCACCAACTTCAGAACACTTTCTAGACCTGCGGAAGAACAGAAGAGGGCTGGACCTGCTGTCTATGACCTGAGAAAAGCACTGAAGGGCTGGACCTGTTCCTCCTTGTACTCACAACAAGGAAGTGAACTCCAAGGATCAGTTGTCTGGTTGACAACAATTGCATCAAAGGTTTGTGGTGCAAATTAAATCTTGCAGGGAATCTCCACATAAATGATTGAAAATGATTTGATCCCCACAAGTACGCCAATGCTTCTCGATCCACCACGGAGTACGCTTGCGTCCCTTGAAGGATGAGATGTGAATTGCAAGGTGACCTCTTCCCCATTTTGTATTTGTGTGCGAACAACCCTGAGACTTTTCCCACTTGAATCTCCAGTCCAGTATGTCCTACACAGAGGGCTAGCACATTACTGATGGTTTTCTTTAGCTCGTTTTACCTTCTAATGCACATGGTCCTCCTAGAGAAGAGCTCTCATTGCATTGGACTTCTCAGGAAAATGCGAATCACATTTATATTATATTTTGTAAGTCCCATTAAAGACTTCAACTCCCCGTTTGCAGGAGCAGGTGGTTCGAAAATTGCAAATCCCAATTTGTCCCTCGCCTGGGCGTAGTTCGCGGAGTTTTGCTACGCGGAACTTCGCGAAGTTATAAAAAACCTCCGCGTGAAGTTCCGCAAGTGGCAGAGTGTAGTGCGAACTGCTGTTCGCGCTGGTCTTTCTGCTGCTCGGGTAGAAATTCTACCCGAGCGGCAGCTCGCGCTCGCGAACTTACCATTCGCGAGCGGGAGCGGGGAAAAAACTCCGCTGTACTACGCGAAGCAGGGTTTTCTTGCACTCCGCGAGCTCCGCGGAGTGCAGAAAACTCCGCAAACTCAGCGAACGGAGTGGAGTTCAACGCCCAGGCCTAACGACATACCCTGACTTAGATGAGTTACAGAATTCGACTTCATTATGCATTGTGGCCTCTTAACAGATAAACCCCTTTCTTTTAATGTGGGTAAAACTTAGTGTGACAACTCATCATGCTTTTACTCAGAACTAGTACTTATCAATATATTGTTCTGTCTTTGGCTGCCATGGTGGTGCTTACTGAAACGGTTGTGCCACCTACATTTCTAATTTGGTTCCTATTCTATTGAACAGGCCTTATTATCTGTTTAGTCCAGGCTGATCTGGGATGGGTGGTAGCCACAGCTGAGATGGGATATATTAACTCTGCCATTTGATAGAAGAAGATTTTGAATTTCAGACTTTGAAAGGTACTTCTCTGCAGTCGGGGCCCATTTTGCTGTCTTCTGGTTTCAACCTTTCCTGCATTTGGCCCACTTGGTTGTTGAAACGGACAAGACTGTGGTTGGGAATCTTCAGATGGTCCTGGCTGCCATCTACTAAACTGGTCAGACTCATGCAAATGGTATTCAGAGGGCCTTGTATGAGATGAGGAAGAAGGTGGGACATGTTCAAATCTATTCACCTGTACTTCTCCTCATGGATAACCCTGTAGTTCCACCAACAGCAAGTAACTCTGTTATGGATTTATTGGCTAACAGGGGTCTGTCATGCACCCGTCACCTATGAAGGGTTGATCAATATTCAGTGGATATAGGAAACATATTGCTTGAGCTATTTACACTCTCTAGATTGTGACAGCCTATGTGGCTATGCGTTCTTTCCTTTCCTGATGAATCATTGGGGGCTGAGCCACTGACACAAGCGATACTTGCCCAAGACCCTAGATGATGGGTCTTCAAACTTGTTTCACAACGGCATGTGTGAACGTAGCTATCCCAGCTCGTACACCATGGGAGGTAGATGTGGTCATTGATCCCACTATCAACCTTGCCTGTTGTAGGTCTTCTCACCCTAATGCTGATTTTATTCACTTGTACTGGAACTACCTGGATGCTCAGGTTTTGTGGATGGCGGTGGCCGATACGATATCTAAAATTGTTAGCCTTCATCCGGCACCATTGATATTCTTGATTGGTCAAGTAATGGACATTCTTAAAACATGGCCCTGCTGATGCTCTCAGCTGAATAATGAGTGACAATGACAATGTGGCCCTTGGCCACATTTGTGGAATTGGCTAGGAGACACTGGCCCTTATTAGAAGTTTGGCATACTAGGGTGTGGTATTTACCATGTGTGGTAAATACCATTACCCCAGGGTGAAGTGTTCACCACTGATAGTAAATACCTCCTATTCAGGGATTTTAATAGGAAAATGAGGCATAACATTAGTAATAGGTTTACAACATAATAGATTCTGCATATTTTGCCTTTTTTCTAAACCTTTTCCTGCTGATATATTTTGGCAGATTTGAGCTGTAAGAATTTATCAGGAGACAACTGTGAGGGTATGATACTCATCAGACAAGTTTTAAGTCCAATCCCTGTGCAAACACGTGTTTGAATAGGGAACGAAATTTGCTCTTAACTTGATATAAGGGCCACTGCCTTTTGTAAAGATAATATTGAGGTGTATTGAGCCTTGGCTCCATTAATGGCACACCAACGTGACGAACGCACCTATCTTTATAGTTCAGAAGCTGAGATGTGATGTAATATGTGTGTACATATACTATTGGTCAATTTCAGGCTGTTTCCTTGCTACCCCTTATTTTAAAGTTCCTCATTTAGATCCCAATGCCTGGATGACTTTATGCTTTTTGCTTCGTGGAAGTGTTCTTAGATATCCTGTCTCTAACAAGACCATGGTACTTCTGCATTAAAGCTGACTTTGTACGATAGTGTATATCTCTACTCAACGTAAACTAGAAGCATGGTTTCAGAGTTACTGTATTAATTAACGAATTTATAAATAAATAAAAAATATTTAAAAATCAATACATTGTCCTGAGAACAAATACATTTCTTTCAGTACAGTAAACAGGTTATCTGTTACCTGCTGAAAAAAACACTGATGAAATGGCAAACCAAATGGCATCCGCATAAAGTGGTACACCCCCAGCGGTGTTTTGATGAATGTGATGTGTCTTGAATCTTCCTCTGTTGATGACAAGTAAATCATGCTGAATTCTGTAGAATCCTTAACCTGTCGCCTAAATTGGTTAGTGGGTGCCTATCCATCCATATTGCCAAATTCAAATCCTTCAGGTCGACACATATTCTTAACCCCTTCGATGCTCATGACGAGCTCAGCTCGTCATGCTGCGCGGTCGCGCTGTGCGCATGACGAGCTGAGCTCGTCACGACCGCACCCGCGATCGGAATGTCCAGCACCTGGGCGGAATTCCGATCGCGGCGAAGCGGTTAAGGGGTTGTTCCCAAACAATAACAATTGGAGTCAATCATTTTAAATGGCAGCCACAGCATGTCCTCGCAGCAGATGCACTCAGCAGGTGCTCTGCTGGTGCACCAAAGGCAAACCCACCTGCTCCTGTTGGAGCCTGTATTGCACCAGGAACCCTGGTCCATCCCTAACCCTTCACTACCCCCACTGTGCTCCTCTACGCCCTCAACCCTGTTCACCCCTCTCCTTGCTGCTGCACCATAAAACACAGGAGCCTTCACCTGCACCTCCTGACGATTCATCTGCACCACCACAACCACACATCACCCCAACACCCACCACAACCACACAAACAGCACCCAACACTCCCCCTGATTAAGCACACTCAAACCAGACTCCACCTACACCCCACTCCTCACTCTTATGCATGCTCCTCAGCAACCGCTCACTCAGCAAATATAGCACAGAGACCTGCTGAACAACTCCACCAATGACCTTCTTTTCCTCACGGAAACATGGCTGACACCACTTCGACACCAGACATCGCCACGACCATCCTCGCCGGATATAAGATCATCAGGCAAGACCACCACCATAGATATGGGGGTGGAATCGCCATCATTTTGAAGGATACCATCTGCTGCACTACCACAGAAATTTAAACTACATGGAGAACCTCACCTTTAAGATGTGAATCACAGCCAACAACAACCTCTGCAGAACCCTGATCTACAGGCCCCAAGGACCCCGCACCAACTTAAGCAACAACACTGCCAACTTCGTCACTCCACTAATGACCGACTCCTGCACCTACATCCTCTTAGGACACCTCAACTTTCACCTGGAGGACCTCACAGACCTTAGCTCAGCCGCATTCCTCAAAAGCCGCAGAAACCTCAGACTCACCCAACATGTATCCGACCCCACCCACACCACTGAACACATTCTGGACCACTTCTTCACATCATTCAACAACATCAATAACTCTAATGACTGGATCTCTGCCTGCGCTGACACCCTGGCCCCTCGCAAACAAAACCAACCAGCAAGACCATGTACTCAGGCGAGAGGGTACACAGAAGAACTCAGAATGACCAAGCGGCAGTGCAAAGAACTGGTACAGAGATGGAGAACAAGCCAGGGAGACGTGGATAAGGATACCTTCAAATCTCCATCCTCACACATTTCAGTGTCTAGGGTTAGACAGTGCAGGAATGCAGGCAATACACTGCTACTGTCTGGGGAGACTGCACCACAAACTCCGTTTTGTGCCATGTGGATATGCAAGTTTTATTAAAGTAGCATTGTTGTGCC
The DNA here is from genome assembly GCA_963921515.1 of Calotriton arnoldi. Classification (NCBI taxonomy): domain Eukaryota; kingdom Metazoa; phylum Chordata; class Amphibia; order Caudata; family Salamandridae; genus Calotriton; species Calotriton arnoldi. Next base: position 156,188 of record CAWUFW010001626.1, on the reverse strand, counting down.
ACCAACCTGATTATTATTTTGACTGGAATTGTGGTACATTATAGACCAGAAGATATTGATTTAGTATTATTTGAGGGCGTCTTTATATTACCAGTATTTCCTGGTCCACCCATAATTTCTTGGGGGGAAATGGGAGAATATGTTTATAGCATAGTGATGAAAGAAAACTCTCCATATTCCTAAAACAATTTAAGAGCGTTTAGAGTTCTGCTTGATGAACTACTTCTAGTGAGGAGACAAATATGGAAAAAAAATCAATAGAGAGGTACACATTTTTTTCAGACACCAAAAAGAGAGTGAAATGGTTTATGAATATGTTGTAAGCGTAAGGGGATTGATTTTTAATTGGAAGTTCACTTGGAATCAAGACTAATATGTTAGAGACCAATTGAAGATTCAGACATGCGGTCCTAAAGTTCAAAAGAGTTTGTGGATGGCATGAGACCCCAAATTGAAGGAGGTGGCAACCAATGCATCAGAAATAGAAATGGGGTTTGACTGTGACAACGCGGTGTATGAGAAAAGGGGGGGGGTGTAAATATAATAAAAAGACAAAGTGTAAGAGATAGCAGAAATAAAGTTCAGGAGAGTCACAACAAAGCTTTCAAGAATGTAAAAATATGGTACTGGAGCAACTGGATTCAAGGGCGGGCGTGGAGCGCTACAGACATGGTCATGTTGGGCACTTGGCCAGTGACTTGGAATGTTCTAAATGGAGGGGTGTGTGCAAGTAGTATGGGTGGAATTGTTATTTTGCCAAAGTATGCCACATTACAGGGTTCAAAACAAAAGTGAGATGTAAATCTTCTTGGAGAAAGCACTCCTTTTAGTGATGCCCCAACAGAGGAACTTAATCTGTGTAATCTTAGGAATATTGCATCGAAATAGGAATCTCTCCTGTATAATTGTTATGGACTATTGTTTATGGCTGTCTCATGAACAGATTTAGTGCTTCCTCCTAGAAGATTTATGTTTGACTTAAAAGGTTGGGTTCGTTGGTGACTGAACCCGAAGGTGGTTGACTACCACACTATACAATGCCTCGATTCAGCACGCGCAATGTGTTTTTCCATCGCTGCCTTATTTTTTGTGCGATTATAGAAAAGCGATGTGTTAACTGCTAAGGTGGTTCCACTGGGGATTGCAGTGGAGATGTGAATATGTTGCATTGCACAATATTGTAGAGTACAGATTTGGGTGATGAAGGCGGTGAATAGTCGGAATGCAATATGGTTGTGTCAGTGCCTGATTCAGCTGAGGAGGGAGGCGACCAGGAAGTGCGTGATGTGATATTGTCAGTTTCAGGTTTGGGCTCTAGGTGTGGTTACTCTTACCCGGAGTCAGTATCGTCACTACCTGCTGTGAGAGCCATCACCTTTTACAAAGACTGTGTCTGCAGTGCAGAACGAACCCGAAATATGAAAAGGAACAACCCAAAATCGGTTCTAGGGCATTGATAATGGGATCAGCCACCCCTGTCTAGGATGTGTGTATAACAGTAGGATCCGAACTAACCCACGGGGTTCCAGATCAAGGTTCTTGAAGACCAAGGAAGAGACTGCTCCGCAGAGTACTCGAAGGACTGCTGAGACACAGGGCTGGTGTCTGTCAGTCAGTCTCCCAAGAGTGCAGAGGGACATCGCCAGAAGTATGTGCATCTTGCTTCAAGAGCAGTGGGTCTGCCTGTGACCTGGGAACTTGCTTGACTTGCTGAGAAGGAGAAGAAGCAGCTCTGCCCCACACATACTGACTACCCGAGGAAGTAGCAGTGCTTAATTTGTAAAAAAAGAAAAAACATAAGTGCCTAGGCCCAAACTTTTGCTCAGAAGCTGCCACTGGTGCTGTAGAAGACCGTGCTGCCACATAGTCGATTGCTTTCCATGCATTTTAATCCATCACTAGACACTCGCTGCCCCTATAGCCATTCCTACGCTTTCTTTTTCATCTGTTTTCTCCGTTTGCCACTGTTTACCCATCTTTTTCTTTCTTTCCTTCTTTCCCACTTTTGTGTTTTTCTCTCTCTTGTTCTGGGTCAAAGTCTGATGAAGAAAGTAAGTGCCACAGTCTAAAAATAGGTGCTTGTGGGCACCACCTGCCATCACCGGCTCAAATTAAGCACTGGAAAGGTGAAGCCCAGCTGCCGAACTCAGAAGAAGGGTGACCCAAAGAGCAGACTGTTATAGGAGAATAACTTGAGATTATCCGAATTCTGCCTGAAGGTCTCTCCACCTCCTGGAATGTTTGTACTTTCAAGCAACGTGAGCAGAACCAATTATTGACTCCTCTGCATGCCTGCTCCAGTGACCACCAACAGAGGAGGACAATGGACTTGTGCTGACTCTGTCTTCTGCACTCTGGAAACCGCACAACAGACCAGCGGATGGGAGCCAACCTTCTGAAATGTCCAATCAGAGCGGACTTGCCCAGAACCACTGCCTCTGCACTGAAGCCAACACGAAGCGAAGGTGGCAGGCTGCCTGGATGATTCGCTGCACCAAGTAGTGCATCCCCTCGTTTCTGTGTCTCTCACACTCCTACATTCTAGACTCTTCACTCTTCTATCCCTCCATTCTCCTTTTCAATCCAACTAACAGACTCACATGTCCACCGTTCAATGAATTCACCTTTCTCTATGCTAATTCACTGCTAATCCTTTTTGGGTTCTGGAGTACCGTGCTACTTGCTGAAAATCGCTTCAACGCTTCGTCAGGGGTAGTAAGCGCTATATAAATACAATCACAATAACAAAGGCCCAACAAGCACACAACATTTCAATCAGAACCACTGCCTGAACTGATCATTGACTGGGAGCCTTACTGGCGATGTATGTGGGACCGTGCTGTAAGGACTACCCCCACTTAAAGAGAACTGTCTAGTAAAGGAAATACGGGCTGACCTAGAGGTCGCGGACACCAGAGTAGCTGTCCATCCGCATCCGTGGGTCTGAGCTTTAATCTAGTCTGCTGATTTGTGAGCAGATAACCCCCATAGGTGCCACACTACTCAACCTCATATTGACTAACATTTCTTGTGTGCAGTATCTCTTTCTCGAGATTGAATTATTTTCTCTAAAAGACGGGCTCTGGGCTGGACTATTACTGTGTCTGTGGTTGAATGTTGAGATCCGAGTCTCTTCTCCCGCACTACGTCCCTGAGAAGCCTGTGACTGCTCGCCCTCGCTACCCTGAGTCAACTGCAGCAAGGGGTGTACTGGGCCCCGTGTGCAGAGCCACAATAGGCCAGTCCTGGGACACCAGTGGCCAATGACATAAACCAGCCCAGTTGGGGCCAATAACCTCGGCCTGCCCTGGGCCCCCAGAACCAGGTCTGGTAGCATCCACAGCTGAAGATACCCTCTCTAATCACAGTGCAGCCAACGGATAGCTGCGCAGAAGGGTGAGGTGCTGCAGAAAGTCTGAACACAGACGCAGGATCGCCTGAGAGTACCTGCGATGCTCCTTTGCCACAACACAATGCGTATTTGTAAAGCGCACATTCACCCCAGAAGGGCATCTTGGCGCTGAACAACAGATGTTTATTGTTACCCAACTCAATGGTACTCATTTTATCAACCTTAGAAGGATGAAAGGCTGAGTGGACCTGCCGGGATTTGAACCTGTGACCATGAGGTCAAACACAGGCCCCTACAGTGGGTGGATTAGTCCACTGAGCCACCAGACTCTTTCTACTTTCTATTCCTCCCTTTCCTCCTCTCTTCTCTAACCCCTAAATCTGCCGCCTGGTGATGGGCACTACCCAGGACTTGTTAGGAACAAACTGGAGCGATCAGATTGTAACTGATGACTCATAATCAATAACTACTTGCACTGAGACAACTAAACCTGCTGACATTTTGAAAGGCTACCAAAACCTACCTTTTTCCTGTGGCTTAGTCCCTAGTTTCTTTACTTACACTGCTACCAGCGCCGGGACGCCTCTTTGCTGAGGCAGCTGTGCGCTATATAAAAAGAGTTAACATAACATAACATAACATAAACCTTCACCCCTCTGCTCAAGCCCTCCTTCCTAGCTCTCCAGTCCTCTCTGTTTTCTCCATCAGTGACTCACCCTCAAATCCCTTTAAAAACCCCAGAGGATCCCGAAGCATCTTCCATCACACTGCAACGCAGACATTATCACTAATAGTTTTAAAACAATTCTAAGCCAATATACAGCTGTCTGTACACAAAGTCATCTGGTGGTGGTAGTATTGGTCTTCCGGCGGCAGAGGGGGCTACTGAGTCCTCGGCCAGACCTGACCACGAATGATGAACCCCCGAACAGCTCTGTCTTGCATGAATTTGCATACACGTTTCCATACATTCCAAGCTTTACCCTGGCAGCGGGAGGGCTCAGTACAGACCTGCTCCTGGTATATCCTTCCTGTGGCACGGGGCCTCATGCGCCAGTACTGCCCCCTGGCCCTGCCAGGGCAGTATTCAGGAGGAGGGTACTGCCCGGTCTGGGAGGAGCTGGGAGCAGGAGCCGGCGGGGGTCTGGAAGAGGCAATGGTGGGGGAGGGAGGAGAGCTAGGCGATTGGCAGAGATCTGGAAGGGGTCTGACATGGACTGGGTGAGAAGAGGGCAGAACAGGGGGCAGAAGTAGTGGCAGTAGGAGTAGCTGGTTAGGGCGATGGGTAGGGGGCAGGGCTCTGGAAGAATAGGGTGGGAGGGAGAGTACTGCGTTGATAGATGAGTTGGGGGGAAGGTCCTGGATAGTTGCCTGGGTGGGTACAGGAAGGGTACGGGGGTAGATCGGGCAGGAGGATGGCACTTGATGGTCTGGATGGGTAGGGTGACCTTGAAGGGTAGATTGTATTAGAAGAAGGAGCTCTGAGTGAATAGGTGGGTGTGAGGAAGGGTCATGGGTGGTCACTGGGGAGGACACGGGGCTTAGCCCACCTTGGAGTGGGAAGATGTGGAAGGATACATGGGTGGGTATCCTGAGGAAGGATACATGGGTGGGATACATGGGTGGGTATCCTGAGGAAGGATACATGGGTGGGTATACTATGGAAGGATACATGGGTGGGTATCCTGAGGAAGGATACATGGGTGGGATACATGGGTGGGTATCCTGAGGAAGGATACATGGGTGGGTATACTATGGAAGGATACATGGGTGGGTATCCTGAGGAAGGACACATGGTCGGGTATCCTGAGGAAGGACACATGGGTGGGTATCCTGTGGAAGGATACATGGGCGTGTTTCCTGGAAGGAAACATGGGCGGGTATCCTGGATGGGTGAGTCTGATGCAGGGATCGCTCTATCGGCTTTGAGGAGCGTTACACGCCACTCAGTGTAAAAAGCCTGTTCCGTTTTTACTTTTGTTGCTTTTAAAAAGTGTAAACTGTATGAATTTGACTGTGAATCCGACCGCGGTTTCGCTAATTTGCACACCTGCTACTCAGTCTTAAACTCCTGTTCCGTTTTTAACTTTAAATTTTGTTGCTTTTTAAAGTTTTAAAACTGTTGAAATTCGAATGTCAAGCCTACCGCTGTGTCACTAATCTACATACCGCTAATACTGCATAGCTAGATACCTTGTTCTCATCGCTGTCTGGGACGGGTACATTCGTTAGGGCGGGATCCACATTCGTTAGGGCAAGATCCACATTCGTTAGGGCGGGATCCATTTTCAGGGTATTTTGGGCCACGCTCTAGCTGTTCAAGCGTCAGCTGGAGTGTCACGTGACCCAATCCCCTTACTAAAGGACATGCTTACGCGACCGCGCAGTGGGCGTGCCAAAGGCAAGCCCGTCTGCGCCTGTCCGCGACCCGACTGCGCCGTGCGCCAGAACCCCTGGCCAAAATCTTAAACTCACATACACCAAGGCTAACCTTTTATATATTCGTGACAGAGGGGAGCATATGAGTTGTGTACCTTTATTCCCCCGTTGCAACTCCCTAGGACATCATTGCCTCACATGTAATTACACTATTGACACCAATGTATCCAACCCCTATTCAACGCTAGATTCCCACTCTCGCAATATTGTAAGAACCGATCTAGATACGGCAGCCCTAAATTTTAATAACTCGATCGATCAAGCTGCGCAAAAGTTAGCCCCGAAACTATCAAACATATCGGCAAAAGAGCACCATCAGCCCCATGGTACACCGCCACCTTAAAAGAACTAAAGAGGAAGTGTAGAGCTAAGGAACGAATCTGGAGGAAAAACTACTCCGATACGGATAAAATGCAGTACAATCAGGCACTAGCAATGTATAAGGAAGCAATAGTCCAATCAAAATCTAGCTTCTTCACTGAGAAAATCATGGCCTCCAAGAACACGGCTAGAGAACTTTTTAAAACAGTTTCTAATCTAGCTAGTTTCAGTAACAGCAAACAATTTAACCCTACTAGACAGTTCTGCAACAAACTGGCAGATTTCTTTCAGGATAAAGTAGTTAAAATTTTTGAGGAGTTCTCCAACAACAAAACCGGAGCAAAAGCTCAAATGCCCAACGACGATAAGGAAACTACGGAGGTCTTCCTACATGAATTCCACGCTCTCACCTCAGACAGGGTAGAAAAGTTAATATTGTCAACTAAGTCCGGATCCCCTCTGGATCCTTGTCCCATGGTCTTTCACATGGCTCCTAGCATAATTGCGAATAGACTAACACCCCTTCTCAATAACTCTCTGTCCAAAGGGCACTTCCCCGACACATGGGAAAAATCCCTGTTCAGACCGATACTAAAAAAGCCAACTTTAGACCCTACCGAGGTCAGCAGTTACCGGCCTATTTCTTGTCTACCATTTCCTTCCAAGATTTTGGAAAAAGCCCTCAATGAGGAACTTTTATCCTTCATAGAGACCAACGACAAACTTGACTCAGTGCAACATGGTTTCCGTCCACGCCATAGCACAGAATCGGCATTGATTTCTGCTACTGAAGATATACGCATTCAACTTGATGGAGGGGGGAAGGCCATACTGATCTTACTCGACTTATCGGCCGCATTTGATACGGTCGATCATAATATTCTCATTCAGCGCCTGGCCGGAATAGGAATCGTGAACAAAGCGTCTGATATTCTCCGGGCATACCTAACTGGTAGAGAGCAATCCATCAATAAGGAAGAACATAAATCGCATCCCTACACATTGCCTTGTGGAGTTCCCCAGGGATCATCACTTTCCCACACCTTGTTTAACGTTTACGTTACCCCAATAGCCAGACTCATACGGTCCTATGGCTTTACAGTGGTATGTTACGCTGACGACACACAAATAGTGGTCTCCTTAACATCCAAACCTGAAGAAGTGGCAGTTAAGTTTAGCAATTGCATGAGACATATTATCTCCTGGATGTTAGACAACTGTCTAAAATTAAACACCGGAAAAACTGCAGTGGTCATGTTCGGAAGAGATACTTCCATCTGGAACTCTACCTGGTGGCCGGAAGTAGCAGGACCTTGCCCTCAGCCTGTTAAAAAAGTAAAAAAAATCGGGATTAAGATAGATGACCAGCTCTCTCTATCTGAACAGGTTAACAACATTAATTCCTCCTGCTTTTTTACTTTAAAAGTGCTCAGAAATATTTTACCTTTTACCCTCAAAAAAACAGTTATCACGGCCTTGATATTTTCTAAAATTGATTACTGTAACGCTCTCTATTTGGGAGCAAAGAAGAGTGTGATACGCAAATTACAGACGCTACAAAATGCAGCGGCACGTCTACTTCTTAATATTCCAAAGTTCAGCCCAGTAAGCTACGCTATTCGAGACCTGCACTGGTTACCGGTCCAGGCAAGGATCCATTTTAAATCTATGTGCATTCTGCATAAGACTCTGCACGGAGCTGGATCAGCCTACCTCAACTTACATATCAGGCGCTATACACCTCAACGAGAGCTTAGATCTGTAACTGCCTCTCTGCTGGTGGTTCCAAGGATAAAAACATTAAAGTGGGGTGGCAGAAGTTTTCTACATCTGGCCCTACAACTGTGGAACACGATGCCCATTAATCTCAGGAAACAAACCAATCTGTTAATGTTCAGAAAGGCATTGAAGACATGGTTGTTCGCTCACAAAGTTTAGCCAACTAGCCCGACTCCTTCACAGTCACTGGACAGCTAGCGCTAAGACGCCACGGCAAACACGCGCTCTACAAAAACCCAAATTTCATTTCAATTTCATAGTATCCTGGAAGGATACATGGGTGGGTATCCTGAGGAAGGACGCATGGGTGGGTATCCTGTGGAAGGACACATGGGTGGGTATCCTGTGGTAGGACACATGGGTGGGTATCCTGTGGAGGGACACATGGGTGGGTATCCTGAGGAAGGACGCATGGGTGGATATCCTGTGAAAGGACGCGTGGGTGGGTATCCTGTGTAAGGACGCATGGGTGGGTATCCTGTGTAAGGACGCATGGGTGGGTATCCTGTGGAAGGATGCATGTGTGGCTATCCTGAGGAAGGGCACATGGGTGGGTATCCTGAGGAAGGACACATGGGTGGGTATCCTGTGGAAGGATGGGTATCCTGTGGAAGGATACATGGGTGGGTATGCTGAGGAAGGACACATGGTCGGGTATCCTGAGGAAGGACACATGGGTGGGTATCCTGAGGAAGGATACATGGGCGGGTAACCTGGAAGGATACATGGGCGGGTATCCTGAGGAAGGATACATGGGTGGGTATCCTGAGGAAGAATACATGGGCGGGTATCCTGGAAGGATACATAGGTGAGTATCCTGTGGATGGATCCATGGGTGGGTGTCCTGGGGAATGATACATGGGTGGGTGTCCTGGAGAAGGATACATCGGAGGGTATCCTGTGAAAGGACACATGGGTGGGTATCGTAAGGAAGGATACATGTGTGGGTATCCTGAGGAAGGATGCATACATGGGTGGGTATCCTGTGGAAGGATACATGGGCAGGTATCCTGGAAGGATATATGGGCAAGTATCCTGGAAGTATACATGGGTGGGTATCCTGGAAGGATACATGGGCGTGTATCCTGAGGAAGGATACATGGGTTGGTATCCTGAGGAAGAATTCATGGGCGGGTATCCTGGAAGGATACATGGGTGAGTATCCTGTGGATGGATACATGGGTGGGTGTCCTGGGGAAGGATACATGGGTTGGTATCCTGAGGAAGAATTCATGGGTGGGTATCCTGGAAGGATACATGGGTGGGTATTCTGAAGAAGGATACATGGGTGGGTATCCTGAGGAAGGATGCATACATGGGTGGGTATCCTGTGGAAGGATACATGGGTGGGTATCGTCAGAAAGGATACATGGGCGGGTATCCTGTGGAAGGACACATGGGTGTGTATCCTGTGGAAGGATACATGGGTGGGTATCCTGGAAAGATACATGGGTGGGTATCCTGAGGAAGGACGCATGAGTGGGTATCCTGTGGAAGGACACATGGGTGGGTATCCTGTGGTAGGACACATGGGTGGGTATACTGTGGAGGGACACATGGGTGGGTATCCTGAGGAAGGACGCATGGGTGGATATCCTGTGGAAGGACGCGTGGGTGTGTATCCTGTGGAAGGACGCATGGGTTGGTATCCTGTGGAAGGACGCATGTGTGTGTATCCTGAGGAAGGACACATGGGTGGGTATCCTGAGGAAGGACACATGGGTGGGTATCCTGTGGAAGGATGGGTATCCTGTGGAAGGATACATGGGTGGGTACGCTGAGGAAGGACACATGGTCGGGTATCCTGAGGAAGGTCACATGGGTGGGTATCCTGAGGAAGGATACATGGGCGGGTAACCTGGAAGGATACATGGGCGGGTATCCTGAGGAAGGATACATGGGTGAGTATCCTAAGGAAGAATACATGGGCGGGTATCCTGGAAGGATACATAGGTGAGTATCCTGTGGATGGATACATGGGTGGGTGTCCTGGGGAAGAATACATGGGTGGGTGTCCTGGGGAAGGATACATCGGAGGGTATCCTGTGAAAGGACACATGGGTGGGTATCGTAAGGAAGGATACATGGGTGGGTATCCTGAGGAAGGATACATACATGGGTGGGTATCCTGTGGAAGGATACATGGGTGGGTATCCTGTAGAAGGATACAGGGGTGGGTATCGTCAGGAAGGATACATGGGTGGGTATCCTGTGGAAGGACACATGGGTGTGTATCCTGTGGAAAGATACATGGGTGGGTATCCTGGAAGGATACATGGGTGGGTATCCTGTGGAAGGACACATGGGTGGGTATCGTAAGGAAGGACACATGGGTGGGTATCCTGAGGAAGGATGCATGGGTGGGTATCCTGTGGAAGGACACATGGGTGGGTATCCTGAGGAAGAACGCATGGGTGGGTATACTGGAAGGATATATGGGTGGGTGTCAAGAGGGAGGATACATGGGTGGGTCAGTGCTTAATTTGAGCCGGTGCATTCTGGTGCTTGCTCGGCACCGGCACCTAATTGTCAACACCACACTTAGAACAGTCCACCACATGGTGGCGCTGCTCACCTAATTTAGAGATGAGCAGTATAACAGTTGTTTAGGAATACAATATACATTAAAATTGCAAATACCTGCCTCCCCAGCCATTCCTTTAGCTTTGGGGACCTGGAATAATCTGAACTGTCGCATCTACATGCGAAAGAGATGGTTAGTAGTTGTTTTGGCAGCAATGACAGGGGCGATGGGTGGTGCAAGCGGCAGTGGCCTCCTGGTCAGAGCCCTGGCACTTAATATTTTACAAATTAAGCACTGGGGTGGGTGTCCTGGGGAAGGATACATGGGTGGGTGTCCTGGGAAAGGATACATGGGTGGGTATCCTGTGGAAGGATTCATGGGTGGGTATTCTGTGAAAGGTTGGACGGGTCGGATAAAAGGCCCTGGGAGGCTACTTTATGGGTTCCAGAGTAGCGTGCTACTCGCCAACAAAGCGTTTCAACACCTCATCAGGGTTACAAGCGCTATATAAATGCAAACCTTTTTTCCCCCTCCCTAACCCTTCTCAATCCAAATAACTGACTAACATATCCACCACTCAAATTACTTCATATTTCACTATACTAATTTTCAACACTAATCCTTTATGGGTTCCGGAGTAGCCTGCTACTCGCCAGAAAAGCGCCTCAACACCCCATCAGGGGTAACAGGCGCTATATGAATGCAAACCTTTCTTTCCCTTCTATCCCCCGCTATCCTTCTCACTCCAAATAACTGACTAATATCCACCACTCAAATTACTTTCATATTTCACCATACTAATTCACCACTAATCCTTTATGGGTTTCCAGAGTAGCGTGCTACTCGCCAAAAAGCGATTCAATACCCCATCAGGGGTTAGAAGCGCTATATAAATACAAACCTTCTTTCCTCTTCTATCCTTCTGCTATCCTTCCGAATCCAAATAACTGACTAACATATCCACCACTTAAAATTTACTTGCATGTTTCACTATACTAATTCAACACTAATCCTCTATGGGTCCCGGAGTAGCGTGCTACTCGCCGAAAAAGCGCTTCGACGCCTCGTCAGGGGTAGTAAGCGCTATACAAATGCAATTACAATACAATACTTTCCCTGGCATTTATCTGGAGACGGAGGGAGGGCCCTGGAATGGGAGGCCATGCTTCGGAGGTGGAAAGGTGGGTGTGGCTGGGGAGGGGGGTGAGCCTGGCTGAGGCGGGCGGGGTTAAGACTGGCAGATGGTAGAGGAAAAGAAAGGGCAGTCACTAGGGTAGGAGGTGGCAGTAATGGAAGGGGCCTGATCCGGGAGGGGCTGTCTTGTTGCGAGGGCTGTGGGAGTGATCCTGGGGGTGGGACCGTAGGCGGGGGTGGGAGGGCTCCTGAAGGGGAGCGGAAGGAGGGCGGGCCTCTGATGGGCGCGGATGGGGGACTTGGCAGGCCCTAGGAGGGAGCCGCGGTGGGCGGGGATTGGAATAAAGAGACTCGAGCGGGGGGTGTGAGCGGAGCTGCACACAGGAGCATTGAACCCCCCATCCCCAGGCCGCCGGATGAGGAAGAGGAGAGCCGGGCCCCCCAAGTGACCCTCGGGTCTGAGGCCGGACTCGGCACTGCCCTGCTCCAGGTCTGTGGCCTCTTTCATGTCTGTTTCAGATGAGCGGTGATGAGGCCGGCATCTCGGGGTCCGCCCGCCCCCCCCCACTTTTCTTTAGCCTGATTCAGCCCACGCTGTTATTTCTTGTGGGTTTAGGTGTTAGGACGGGCCCTTCGTCCTGCTCTGCATGAATTTTCTTATTTCCAGTCGCACACCCGCATGAGTGGGACTACAATTCCCAGCATGCACCCTTTGTGAGTAAAAAGCAAAACTATCTTTAAATTTGCCCTGGTTTTACTTTTGTGTAGCGCGCATGGAGAAGTGGTTCGCCTCTATGCGCTTACCAGTACGTGATTCGCGGCGTATGAGGTACTTTGCAATCTACTATGTGTATTGTTGGTCCTCTCAGGTCTCCCCTCACACATGCCCCGGCTGCCCAGCCACGAATGTCTCCTATCACATAGTTTACATCTCGCCCTGGGCCACCGCCCCGCTCGCTGTCCTCTTACACCTTCTACTTGCCTGCTCTCCCCTCTCACGTTAGACCCCCCCCCCCCTCCCCCCGTGTCCTCCTTTCTCCTCCTCCGTCCCTTTCAGCACGTTTCCCTTCTTACCGTCTCGTCTGTTACCATCTTTATCGGCCTTTTAAATCCCCCTCCCCGTAGCGTCGCTTGTTCTACGGCTTCACGCGTTACTCTTTTCACTTTAACCAAGTCTTAAACTTGTCTCCTCAAACCCCGGACTTCCTTTCTCTATGCTCCCTCGCTCCTTCTCCATCTTCCCTCCCTCTGTTTCTCTTCTCCACTCACCAACCCCCCCCCCCCCTGTGATGCATTATAAAGGGACCAGCTGCTACATTTTTCTAGCATTAACTAACCCGACACATGCTCGCGCGTCGTTTTCCTGCCTCCTCTCTCCACCCATACACTTGTTTGGCCTCCATCTCCTTGCTACGGGGCGCTCTCTTCTCCCACCGAGAAAAACCACAAACTAAACCCAACAAAAAGTCCTGAACCCAGCCTGTAGGAGGAGAAGCTTTTGGGGAACATTAGAGGCAAGGAAAGCGGTGACTTCAGTCGACCCTGAAAAAGCAGTCGATGAACTAACATGTATTTCTCTTTTGTAGGTCTTGAGAACACAAGTCAGTCAGCCCCGGGGTGAGAAGGATTTTATGCACCGCCGAAGAACCAGTTTTCATTCGCGTCCTGACTCGTTGCATCTGTACAGTGACAGTTTTTTTAAATCTGATATGAGCAGTTTTTTGTAGATTGGATTTGATACTTCTATTTGAGAGCCATTATTCAGCCCAGCTGACGATAGTGCTTTGGGGGTATTTACCACCTTTGGAAGGAAAAATAACTTGTTTATAATTCACCAGCTTCTGGCATTGAAAGAAGATTCAATTTTTCAACCACTTTTTATGACCAGAGGATTTTTCTGCAGTGGGTGTGTGTCTTTGTCGGCATTTGATCCACCAGGAATTACTGCTGTTGGCCAGCATGATACACCTTTGACATTCGTTAGGCCGTGCTGGAATATATAACAAAAGGGAGTTATTGGGCCTTTTTTCTGTTTGGATGCCAAGAGCTGTTCTTGTAAACAGGTCACTCGAGTTGGAGATTTCCTTGTCATCATTCAGTCCACTTGGTGATAGTGTGTCCAGTTTCATTATCCATTGACAATGGCCTGTCTGTCCTCCTTTGGCAAATACACTCATGCCGTGGTGCGGGCAATACCGGAGTCGCTGGGTCAGGAGACTGTGCCAGAGGGTGAACCGGGGTCTCCGCCCTCATCGCCAACACGCCGGCGGGAAAGGCAGGAACCTGTGGACCTGGCTAAGGCCCACCGACAATATGGTGTCTACACCGGCATTCTGAGGCAGAAACTGGGCCTGCAGGTGATCGAGATTGCCGCTGACGAGGAGCTACCAGAGGCCGTGCTGGTGGAGGACTTGGCGGTGGTGCAAGGGGACACAGCGCTCATCACGCGACCCTGGGCCCCTTCCCGCCGAAAGGAGGTGAGTAATGTTAGGTGAGTGTGAAGGCGTGAGACTGGAGCATGGTTAAGGCCCCTCCAACTGCTGCTACCTCAGTGCGACCTGCCACAGTAGAACCACAGCTGGCCCATATGCCCCCCCACATCCCCATCATTGAGGCGTCTTGAATGGTTGATGCGTAGGGCTCTATCCTGGACCAGCAGGAGTGCAGCGGAGATGAAGTGAGGTACATTGGCTGATCCCTGCGTTTGTTCCAGTACAGGAATACCAGGTGTTGGTGTAGGCCAAGATTGAGGTACATTGGCTGATCTGTGTGTGGGTCCCAGTACTGGAATAAGAGGAGGTGCTGCAGGTCAGACTAGGGGTTCATTAGTGTAGGGGCGATGTCCTAGTACTGGTGTACTGGCATTCTACAGACAGGATAGAGCTGTGTGTGAGTCGTGTACTTGAATGGCAGGAGTACCTACCACTGGCCATGACTGTGATTCATTAGCGGAGATGCTTGTGGTCTCAGTGCTGGAGTAGCAGAGGGGGCTGCAGGTCCGGACTGAGGTGCACCAGCAGAGCTGAGTCTTGGTCTCAGTACTGGAGTAGTGGAGGGGGCTGCAGGTCCGGACTGAGGTGCACCTGCAGAGCTGAGTCTTGGTCTCTGTACTGGAGTAGCGGAGGGGGCTGCAGGTCCGGACTGAGGTGCACCGGCAGAGCTGAGTCTTGGTCTCAGTACTGGAGTAGCGGAGGGGGCTGCAGGTCCGGACTGAGGTGCACCGGCAGAGCTGAGTCTTGGTCTCTGTACTGGAGTAGCGGAGCGGGCTGCAGGTCCGGACTGAGGTGCACTGGCAGAGCTGAGTCTTGGTCTCTGTACTGAAGTAGCGGAGGGGGCTGCAGGTCCGGACTGAGGTGCACCAGCAGAGCTGAGTCTTGGTCTCAGTACTGGAGTAGCGGAGGGGGCTGCAGGTCCGGACTGAGGTGCACCAGCAGAGCTGAGTCTTGGTCTCAGTACTGGAGTAGTGGAGGGGGCTGCAGGACCGGACTGAGGTGCACCTGCAGAGCTGAGTCTTGGTCTCTGTACTGGAGTAGCGGAGGGGCTGCAGGTCCGGACTGAGGTGCACCGGCAGAGCTGAGTCTTGGTCTCCGTACTGGAGTAGCGGAGGGGCTGCAGGTCCGGACTGAGGTGCACCGGCAGAGCTGAGTCTTGGTCTCTGTACTGGAGTAGCGGAGCGGGCTGCAGGTCCGGACTGAGGTGCACTGGCAGAGCTGAGTCTTGGTCTCTGTACTGAAGTAGCGGAGGGGGCTGCAGGTCCGGACTGAGGTGCACCGGCAGAGCGGAGTCTTGGTCTCTGTTCTGGAGTAGCGGAGGGGGCTGCAGGTCCGGACTGAGGTGCACCTGCAGAGCTGAGTCTTGGTCTCGGTACTGGAGTAGCGGAGGGGGCTGCAGATCCGGACTGAGGTGCACCGGCAGAGCTGAGTCTTGGTCTCGGTACTGGAGTAGCGGAGGGGGCTGCAGGTCCGGACTGAGGTGCACCGGCAGAGCTGAGTCTTGGTCTCTGTACTGGAGTAGCAGAGGGGGCTGCAGGTCCGGACTGAGGTGCACCGGCAGAGCTGAGTCTTGGTCTCTGTACTGGAGTAGCGGAGGGGGCTGCAGGTCCGGACTGAGGTGCACCGGCAGAGCTGAGTCTTGGTCTCTGTAGTGTAGGAGCGGAGGGGGCTGCAGGTCCGGACTGAGGTGCACCGGCAGAGCGGAGTCTTGGTCTCAGTACTGGAGTAGCGGAGGGGGCTGCAGGTCCGGACTGAGGTGCACCTGCAGAGCCAAGTCTTGGTCTCAGTACTGGAGTAGCGGAGGGGGCTGCAGGTCTGGACTGAGGGGCACTGGCAGAGCTGAGTCTTGGTCTCAGTACTGGAGTAGCGGAGGGGGCTGCAGGTCCGGACTGAGGTCCACCGGCAGAGCTGAGTCTTGGTCTCTGTACTGGAGTAGCGGAGGGGCTGCAGGTCCGGACTGAGGTGCACCGGCAGAGCTGAGTCTTGGTCTCTGTACTGGAGTAGCGGAGGGGCTGCAGGTCCGGACTGAGTGGCACCAGCAGAGCTGAGTCTTGGTCTCTGTACTGGAGTAGCGGAGGGGGCTGCAGGTCCGGACTGAGGTGCACCGGCAGAGCTGAGTCTTGGCCTCTGTACTGGAGTAGCGGAGGGGCTGCAGGTTCGGACTGAGGGGCACCGGCAGAGCTGAGTCTTGGTCTCTGTACTGGAGTAGCGGAGGGGCTGCAGGTCCGGACTGAGGTGCACCGGCAGAGCTGAGTCTTGGTCTCTGTACTGGAGTAGCGGAGGGGGCTGCAGGTCCGGACTGAGGTGCACCGGCAGAGCTGAGTCTTGGTCTCCGTACTGGAGTAGCGGAGGGGGCTGCAGGTCCGGACTGAGGTGCACCGGCAGAGCTGAGTCTTGGTCTCCGTACTGGAGTAGCGGAGCGGGCTGCAGGTCCGGACTGAGGTGCACCGGCAGAGCTGAGTCTTGGTCTCTGTACTGGAGTAGCGGAGGGGGCTGCAGGTCCGGACTGAGGTGCACTGGCAGAGCTGAGTCTTGGTCTCAGTACTGGAGTTGCGGAGGGGCTGCAGGTCCAGACTGAGGTGCACCGGCAGAGCTGAGTCTTGGTCTCGGTACTGGAGTAGCGGAGGGGGCTGCAGATCCGGACTGAGGTGCACCGGCAGAGCTGAGTCTTGGTCTCGGTACTGGAGTAGCGGAGGGGCTGCAGGTCCGGACTGAGGTGCACCGGCAGAGCTGAGTCTTGGTCTCTGTACTGGAGTAGCAGAGGGGCTGCAGGTCCGGACTGAGGTGCACCGGCAGAGCTGAGTCTTGGTCTCTGTACTGGAGTAGCGGAGGGGGCTGCAGGTCCGGACTGAGGTGCACCGGCAGAGCTGAGTCTTGGTCTCTGTAGTGTAGGAGCGGAGGGGGCTGCAGGTCCGGACTGAGGTGCACCGGCAGAGCGGAGTCTTGGTCTCAGTACTGGAGTAGCGGAGGGGCTGCAGGTCCGGACTGAGGTGCACCTGCAGAGCCAAGTCTTGGTCTCAGTACTGGAGTAGCGGAGGGGGCTGCAGGTCTGGACTGAGGGGCACTGGCAGAGCTGAGTCTTGGTCTCAGTACTGGAGTAGCGGAGGGGGCTGCAGGTCCGGACTGAGGTCCACCGGCAGAGCTGAGTCTTGGTCTCTGTACTGGAGTAGCGGAGGGGGCTGCAGGTCCGGACTGAGGTGCACCGGCAGAGCTGAGTCTTGGTCTCTGTACTGGAGTAGCGGAGGGGGCTGCAGGTCCGGACTGAGTGGCACCAGCAGAGCTGAGTCTTGGTCTCTGTACTGGAGTAGCGGAGGGGGCTGCAGGTCCGGACTGAGGTGCACCGGCAGAGCTGAGTCTTGGCCTCTGTACTGGAGTAGCGGAGGGGGCTGCAGGTTCGGACTGAGGGGCACCGGCAGAGCTGAGTCTTGGTCTCTGTACTGGAGTAGCGGAGGGGGCTGCAGGTCCGGACTGAGGTGCACCGGCAGAGCTGAGTCTTGGTCTCTGTACTGGAGTAGCGGAGGGGCTGCAGGTCCGGACTGAGGTGCACCGGCAGAGCTGAGTCTTGGTCTCTGTACTGGAGTAGCGGAGGGGGCTGCAGGTCCGGACTGAGGTGCACTGGCAGAGCTGAGTCTTGGTCTCAGTACTGGAGTTGCGGAGGGGGCTGCAGGTCCAGACTGAGGTGCACCGGTGGAGCTGAGTCTTGGCCTCAGTACTGGGTTAGCAGAGGTTCCATGGACAATGATTGAGATTTATTAGCAGAGATGTTTGGGGTCCCACTACTGGCATATCGAGGGTTTTGAGGAAAGCGAGGGGACCCGAGGATCCTACACCCCTCAGACAAGGCTACAGTAAGCCTGGGCGGAGTTTACGCGGAACTCCGCGAAGTGACAACCCCTGCCGCGCGGAGTTCCATGAGCAGCCCAGTGCGTTAGGGTCATGCCGTTTGCTGTGATTTTGAGCATTGGGTGTTTGTCCCGCGCTGTAAAATCATCTTGAACGGTACCATGCGCAGCTCAAGTGGGCGCAGCTTCCTTTCTGCTGCTCGAGTAGACTTTCTACTTGAGCGGCAGCTTTCTAAACGCAAACGGAAGGTTTCTCAACGCGAGTGGTCGCGACCTGCCGCGACCACTCGCTTTGAGAAATCCGGCCACCCGCATTGATAAATCTCGCCAGGAGGTGGATTTTCCCCACTCGCGTTTGCCAACTTGACGTTGAGGAGCGCAAGCGAGGGGAAAAAACTCCACTTTGCGGAGCGGAGTTTTTGGGAACTCTGCGTGCTCTGCGGAGCGCGGAAAACTCAGCGAACAGAGCGGAGTTAACCGCCCAGGGTTAGGCTACAGTCATGTGAGTTGTGTCCTGGTGTTTCCCTGAGGTGGGTAAGTCTCCGGAGCCTACAAAAATGTAAACGTTTGTTTGGAAGTCAGGAAATGTCAGTACAGAAAATACATTTACCTGGGTTATATATATTTTTTTTAATATAATCTGAAGCACAGACCTATTGATACAGTTTCTTTTTGGAAAAGCCAGTACTGCTCCTGTCTTCTCTTTTGTTTCAGTACTGTGTGGGATACAGACCGCACGTGCTTGACCCCTAACGACACCCAGGCCTGGGGGTTTTCATGGCTGCATGGTTATACAGATACAATAAAACATTCATCCGTTGCAGTTCATGAGATGGTTTGCTGCTGGTCCAAACACGCAATCCTCCCTGAAGTCTCCTGCAAGTCACGTGAGATCCTCCGTGCAACACTGCAGACGTCATATGTGAGGGTGGGATTGGCCAGTGGGGCCCTAGTGGAGCCCACCCGTTGAACGGACAGATCTGACTGTGAATATGGGAAGAGAAAATCCCAAATATGCCGCGACTCATATTAATATTCAGGAATTTGGTAAAGGGCGGAGCTGTAGGTCCGGGTGGAGGTGCAATGGCAGAGCTAGGTGCAAGTCCCAGTAAATGAATATTAGTGGAATGACAAACCGTGGACACAGATGTGGTTTTGTAGACAATGATGTAACAAACCGTGGACACAGATGTGGTTTTGTAGACAATGATATAACAAACCGTGGACACAGATGTGGTTTTGTAGACAATGATGTAACAAACCGTGGACACAGATGCGGTTTTGTAGACTATGATATAACAAACTGTACACAGATGTGGTTTTGTGGAAAATGATGTAACAAATCGTGGACACAGATGCAGTTTTCTAGATAGTGGTATGACCCACCGTGGACACAGATGCAGTTTTCTAGATAGTGGTATTACACACCGTGGACACAGATGCCGTTTTCTAGATAGTGGTATGAAACACCGTGGACACAGATGCGGTTTTCTAGATAGTGGTATGACACACCGTGGACACAGATGTGGTTTTGTAGACTATGATATAACAAACTGTACACAGATGTGGTTTTATAGACAATGATGTAACAAACCGTGGACACAGATGCGGTTTTCTACATAGTGGTATGACAGACACACTGTGGGCACAGATGTGGTTCTCTAGATAGTGGTATGACACACCGTGGGCACAGGTGTGGTTTTCTAGATAGTGGTATGACACACCGTGGACACAGATGTGGTTTTCTAGATAGTGGTATGACACACCGTGGACACAGATGTGGTTTTGTAGACTATGATATAACAAACCGAGGAGACAGATGTGGTTTTCTAGATAGTGGTATGACACACCGTGGGCACAGGTGTGGTTTTCTAGATAGTGGTATGACACACTGTGAACACAGATGCGGTTTTATAGGCTGCGGTACAATTTGTGCTAAGGGATGCCGTTTTGTAAGTAATGTTTACGTGTGAGGCAGACCGGGTGAAGCACTGGTGTGAATACAATAAGATACCTCAGTCGATAGTGCACTTGCTGCAGAAAACTTTGAAAGGGTGATTAACGCTTTTAACACGCGGTGGGGTGACTCTGCCTTTCATCCACACAAAACCAATACAATATATTCCACTGACTTTGGGTGATAGGAAAAGCTTCTGGAAGTCTGAAAAGAGAGTTTAGTTTGGGGTGTGCGATATATTAACATACGCACGGATCACACGCGGTGACCTCATCACCCAGACCCTGTTGATAAACGCTGTCTCAGCTGCTGATGACGTGTAATAAACGTGCGCTGTGAGGAGAGCGCCAATCTGAGGATTGAGGTATTTAAAGTATAAATCCATTCTTTTAAGCGGGTTAGTGCAAGTTCCCGTCAGAGCTGGGTGTGCGATAGCCTGCGGGTGGGGAGGGAAGGGGGGTCTTCAAGTGTATCGCGACCTTCACCCTCGCACATCTGCCATCAACGGAGGGAGAGGCCCGAGTTTAAAGCCGCGCCCGCGAAGTTGGCAAAAATGTTCACTTTGCAGGGCTCGTCGCATTTCTCGAGTTCACCCCGAGAAAGTGTGCTTGCACAAAACGTGGGGTTTGCAGACTTTTTCACATGCTTAACCAGTTTGTGCGTAAGATGTCTGCGTGTTTCGTTTTTTCTCACTACTGTGCAACCAACAATTTCACGAAGTTGCACCGCAAGATTCTTGCCATTCCTGTGAGCTTCACGAATTAATGGCTACTTTTTCAGGGTAGAACGTTGAGCAGAAGGGCGGGTCTTTCATTGTGTGAGTGACGGCTGGCTGTCTACTCCGGTAGAGCTGCTGTCCACTCTGCTGGCTTTGGCAGTCGTGACGTCACAGCTCAACCACCATCACATGAGGGAAGTGATGTCATAACTGGACTGAAATAATAAAATGACACATGGTTCATACAGGCCTGCCTTGCAGTGTTGCAATCGTTATGTACAAGTTATTAATTTTATTGCTAATAATAAGTTGGCCATGCCAGGTTGAGAATGCCTCCTGTTTGATGTTGGTGCCCCACACCTTGACGAGGGGCCCCTGGGGCCCTCTCCTCCCTCAAAGGAAGGGTCCTAATTAATGATCGTTTAATAAGCTGGTCGGGGTGTAAAAACTGGGGACCCCAACTCTGCAACCTGTGGTGACCCCAATGGTCAAAGTTCGCCTCATTACTGTTCAGTATCTCTCCAGAGCCCCTGGGGTCATTTCTGATGAATTCGGAACGCGGGACCATGCTGTCGATGCAGCCGACACCGGTTATGCATCCGAGGAACTTCAGACTCTGGCCGCTCGGTCCTGTCTCGCTACACGGAAACGGCTGAAAATGAATGAATTTATAATTTAGTTTCAAGCACTTTTATCGGAACCCGACGTCAGCTTGAACACAAACTGGATTCATGCGAATGAGACTGCTCGATTCTACAATCCGAGGCTGAAATCCAGCAGCCTCATAACATTCATATTAGTCAAGAAACTGTATCTTAAAAACCATCAACAATCTGGCAGAAAGGGCCTTGTTTTCTGAGAAAAGTAATTAAACAATACAAACTTCTGCAGACCTAAAACTACAGAGCTAGGAGTTTCCTACCTCGAGTATGGCAGTGCCCCAGTGGGGTAACACAAAATGACCCCCCCCCCCCCCACGCACAGAATGTGATGAGGGGCCCCTTCGGTCTCCCATGTCTGTTATTCATAGATCTTGGACTGGAGGGGGCCACCTGGAGAGCAAGGCCCCCCCCCCCCCCCTGTACCCCAAGGGCTGCAGGGGCCTGAGTTACGCCTGCAGTGCCCTTCTCAGGGGCCCGCGAAGATGACCCCGACCCCTTTAAAGGGTGTGCTTTACATCGAGTCTTTAAATCCCGTAAATAAACATGACTAGGTCACACCTCTCACTTGATGTCACTAAAATGGCGCCCGCTTGAGACAGGTGCATCAATTAACCTGTCAGCAACATGCAGCACTCGAGGCTTAAGCGCCGCTAATTATCTCTCTCTGGCAACAGAACATCTCCGGGGAATCTCTCGTGGTTAGAAGCAGAGGAAACCAGCGCCTAGATATCCCTCTCTGGAGCTCTCCAAGGCACGTGCCTGGGCTCTGGAACCACTTACCGGCAGAACATACATTAGAATACTGAACTCTTTCAAGCCACGGAAGGGTCCCTGAAAAGGCGCCTTTTCGAGAAATATCGCACATCTCGCGCTCCCCTGAAAACCTGGCGCTGTGGCTTTAAATGACCACGTGATCCGCTGGCATCAGGTGATCTCCGGAACAGTTGTATAAGGCATAGCTAGGTGATGGCTTTTAGAAAAGCTAGTGCGAGATACAATCTTTGGGAATGAGAACCAATCCCGGTGCATGCTCCTGCTCGTGTTTCTTGTGCACCAGGAGCTATTGTGAGGTGCCCTGGGCTTCTTTGCGCTATTATGAAACATTGCAATGAAATGAAAGTGGGCCTCTTCCTGGTGCGCGGCCGTGTGAGGACCCCTATTCAGTCCGGGGGGGGGGCGCGAGCCCCAGCCCCGCCCTCTGTGCTCTTCCTCTCCTGTGAGGATGAGGAGGCCCAGCAGGCCTCGCTGGTTGTGTTTTTGGCCGGCCTTTCTCTGAGCTCAGCAGCTCCGTCAGCACTTCCTGAGAGGGGAATTAATGGCCGGGGTGGGGAGGGATGCGGCTGCAGTGAGGTCCGGGGGGAGGGTGGCGGGGGGAGCACATTCTATGCCCCCACCTCCATTAAAAGGGCAAGTATTAGAGGGAGAGACTGGGAGACAATGTGCATCATGGTGAAGGAGAAAGGGGGGGGAGGGGCAGAGGAGAGACAGAAGACAACGAGTGTGATGAAGGAGAGGGAGACAGTGGAGAGACACAAGATCTAATGTGTGTGATGGAGGAGAGAGTGAGGGAGACACTGGAGAGACAGAAGAACTAATGTGTGTGACAGAGGAGTGAGACAGCGGAGGGACAGGCCAGGAGAGGCCTGTGTGTGGCGTGTCTCGCTCCATGTAGGCCCGGGTGACGAGTATGATGCCCTTCCATAAAAACCTATGATTCATGTCGTCTTTTGGCTCCACGCCCACCGGCCTGCATCGGTCCAGACTCACGTGACCTGTCGCCTATAAACACCTCAGCAGCGCACCCTGGTGCAGCTGTGCCGAGAGAGCATGCCTTCTGGTGCCCACCCTCCTTCTGGGCTGGGGGTCCTCTGCCTCCTGGTGCCACCCTCCTCCCGGGCTGGGGGTCCTGATGCATGCCTCCTGGTGCCATCCTCCTCCCGGGCTGGGGGTCCTGATGCATGCCTCCTGCTGCCACCCTCCTTCTGGGCTGGGGGCCCTGATGCAGGCCTCCTGGTGCCACCCTCCCCCCGGGCTGGGAGTCCTGATGCAGGCCTCTTGGTGCCACCCTCCTCCCGGGCTGGGGGTCCTGGTGCATGCCCCCTGATGCCCACCCTCCTCCCGGGCTGGGGGTCCTGATGCATGCCTCCTGGTGCCACCCTCCTTCTGGGCTGGGGGTCCTGATGCAGGCCTCCTGGTGCCACCCTCCTCCCAGGCTGGGGGTCCTCATGCAGGCCTCCTGGTGCCACCCTCCTGGGCTGGGGGTCCTGATGCAGGCCTCCTGGTGCCATCCTCCCGCCGGGCTGGGGGGTGCTGATGCAGGCCTCCTGGTGCCACCCTCCCCCCGGGCTGGGGGGTGCTGATGCAGGCCTCCTGGTGCCACCCTCCTCCAGCCAGGGGTCCTGATGCATGCCTCCTAGTGCCACCCTCCTCCCAGGCTGGGGGGCCTGATGCATACCTCTTGGTGCCACCCTGCTCCTGGGTTCGGGTTCCTGATGCATGCCTCCTGGTGCCACCCTCTTCTCAGGCTGGGGGTCCCATGCCTCCTGGTGCCACCCTCCTTCTGGGCTGGAGGTTCTGATGCATGCCTCCTGGTGCCCACCCTCCTTCAGGGCTGGGAGTCCCATGCCTCCTGGTGCCCACCCTCCTTCTGGGCTGGGGGTCCTGGGCCTCCTGGTGCCTCCCTGCTCCTGGGCTGGGGGTCCTGATGCATGCCTCCTAGTGCCACCCTCCTCCCAGGCTGGGGGGCCTGATGCATACCTCTTGGTGCCACCCTGCTCCTGGGTTCGGGTTCCTGATGCATGCCTCCTGGTGCCACCCTCTTCTCAGGCTGGGGGTCCCATGCCTCCTGGTGCCACACTCCTTCTGGGCTGGAGGTTCTGATGCATGCCTCCTGGTGCCCACCCTCCTTCAGGGCTGGGAGTCCCATGCCTCCTGGTGCCCACCCTCCTTCTGGGCTAGGGGTCCTGGGCCTCCTGGTGCCACCCTGCTCCTGGGCTCGGGGTCCTGATGCATGCTTCCTGGTGCCACCAGCCTCCGGGCTGGGGGTCCTGATGCATGCCTCCTGGTGCCCACCCTCCTCCCGGGCTGGGGGTCCTGATGCATGCCTCCTGGTGCCACCCTCCTCCCAGGCTGGGGGTTCTGATGCATGCCTCCTGGTGCCCACCCTCCTCCCGGGCTGGGGGTCCTCATGCAGGCCTCCTGGTGCCACCCTCCTTCTGGGCTGGGGGTCCTGATGCAGGCCTCCTGGTGCCATCCTCCCGCCGGGCTGGGGGGTGCTGATGCAGGCCTCCTGGTGCCACCCTCCTCCAGCCGGGGGTCCTGATGCATGCCTCCTGGTGCCATCCTCCTCCCGGGCTGGGGGGTGCTGATGCAGGCCTCCTGGTGCCACCCTCCTCCAGCCGGGGGTCCTGATGCATGCCTCCTGGTGCCACCCTCCTCCCGGGCTGGGGGGTCCTGATGCATGCCTCCTGGTGCCACCCTCCTCCCAGGCTGGGGGGCCTGATGCATACCTCCTGGTGCCACCCTGCTCCTGGGTTCGGGTTCCTGATGCATGCCTCCTGGTGCCACCATCTTCTCAGGCTGGGGGTCCCATGCCTCCTGGTGCCACCCTCCTCCCGGGCTGGGGGGTCCTGATGCATGCCTCCTGGTGCCACCCTCCTCCCAGGCTGGGGGCCTGATGCATACCTCCTGGTGCCACCCTGCTCCTGGGTTCGGGTTCCTGATGCATGCCTCCTGGTGCCACCCTCTTCTCAGGCTGGGGGTCCCATGCCTCCTGGTGCCACCCTCCTTCTGGACTGGAGGTTCTGATGCATGCCTCCTGGTGCCACCCTCCCCCCGGGCTGGGGGTCCTGATGCATGCCTTCTGGTGCCACCCTCTTCTCAGGCTGGGGGTCCCATGCCTCCTGGTGCCACCCTCCCCCAGCCGGGGGTCCTGATGCGTGCCACCCTCCTCCCGGGCTGGGGGTCCTGATGCATGCCTCCTGGTGCCACCCTCTTCTCAGGCTGGGGGTCCCATGCCTCCTGGTTCCACCCTCCTCCCGGGCTGGGGGTCCTGATGCATGCCTCCTGGTGCCATCCTCCTCCCGGGCTGGGGGGTCCTGATGCATGCCTCCTCTCGCCCACCCTCCTCCCGGGATGGGGGTCCTGATGCATCCCTCCTGGTGCCACCCTGCTCCTGGGCTTGGGGTCCTGATGCATGCCTCCTGGTGCCACCCTCTTCTCAGGCTGGGGGTCCCATGCCTCCTGGTTCCACCCTCCTCCCGGGCTGGGGGTCCTGATGCATGCCTCCTAGTGCCACCCTCCTCCCAGGCTGGGGGTCCTGATGCATCCCTCCTGGTGCCACCCTGCTCCTGGGCTGGGGGTCCTGATGCATGCCTCCTGGTGCCCCCCTCTTCTCAGGCTGGGGGTCCCATGCCTCCTGGAGCCACCCTCCTCCCGGACTGGGGGTCCTGATACCTGCCTCCTGGTGCCATCCTCCTTCTGGGATGGGGGTCCCGATGCATGCCTCCTGGTGCCCAACCTCCTCATGGGCTGGGGGTCCCATGCCTCCTGGGCTGGGGGTCCCATGCCTCCCGGTGCCCACCCTCCTCCTGGGCTGGGGGTCCCATGCCTCCCGGTGCCACCCTCCTCCCGGGCTGGGGGCCTCATGCATGCCTCCTGTTGCCACCCTGCTCCCGGGCTCGGGGACCAGATGCATGCCTCCTGGTGCCACCCACCTCCCGGGCTAGGGGTCCTGATTCATGGCTCCTGGTGCCACCCTCTTCTCAGGCTGGGGGTCTCATGCCTCCTAGTGCCACCCTCCTCCCGGGCTGAGGGTCCTGATGCATGCCTCCTGGTGCCACCCTGCTCCTGGGCTCGGGGTCCTGATGCCTGCCTTCCGGTGCCACCCTCCTCCCGGGCTGAGGGTCCCGATGCATGCCTCCTGGTGCCCACCCTCCTCATGGGCTGGGGTCCCATGCCTCCTGGTGCCACCCTGCTCCCGGGCTCGGGGACCTGATGCATGCCTCCTGGTCAAAAAGAACAAAACGAGGGAGTAAAGAGGTACTGCTTGTCACAAGCAGTGGAGGTGGATACGTCCTCCTTAAGTCAATAGTTATTAAACCACAAAGATCCACCCTCAGATAGTTTCAAATGATAGTAAATAAGCATGCCTCCTGGTGCCACCCTCCTCCCAGACTGGGGGCCCAGATGCATGTCCCCTGGTGCCACCCTCCGTGGCTCGGGGTACTGATGCACCCCCCCCCCTAAGATTGAGTTCCTCGCGGAGGGCACCTGCTTCCCGCCTTCATCCGATTAGCAGCCGGGCTGCGGGTGGGGCCGGCTCCGTTTCCCGCCTAATTCACTTAATGCGCGGGGTAATTGGGCTGCTGGAAACATGTCTGGGCGGAGATTAGGGGCAGGCTGAGAGCCTGGCCCAAGATGGAGTGGGAGGGGTGTTCACCCCAGTGACGCCCCCATTTAGATCACTCCTAATAATGACCCGCGGATATCTGTACCTGCGACCCTCCCCCCTCCCCCCCGCCCTTCCTTTTGTATTGAGGTCTGAGCAGTCTGTCCTCTTTCGAGGTAAAAAATAAATCAGCAGTACAGGGTTGCAACTGCCACTCCCATCCCCCCCATCCCCCCCCCTCGTCTTCACCACCCCACTCATCGGAAGTAATGGCCATGGCTAAAGAATAAATACAAAAACTAAAACCGGTCTCCAGACATATATAGGATAAAGTCCAGTGATTCTGAAAGATTTTGTTTGTTTAAAAAATAACATCCTCCGAGGTGATTTAAATGCCATCTTTGGGTCGGATAATCGTTATGCACAGTGCTATGAAACCACAAGTCTGCTTGCAGGCACTCTATAAGAAAAGCTGCCATATATAACCTCGTAAGGACCATTCGCTTTTCCCTCCTTCTGGTTTTATTGTGCTCAGTTCTAGCGAGGATTCCCCTTTGCACTCCGCCCGCCTTGAACCTCACCTCCGTCGTCTCCCCTCGCCCCCGGCCCCCCTGCTTTCTTCTAGTTTTTGTCTGGCCCAGCCACACTTCTACGATCCTTAGTCGCCATATGCTCACCCCCTTCCCTTGAGATCCAACCCCCCTCCTGTGGCGCGCGTTCCCTGGAGCTGTCACTCAAGGTTCCCTCCGTTTCCTTGGCAACCGCATCCGTGGGGCGGACTGCTCTTTGTGGAGTACCAAAGATGGCATGCCCTCCGCCAGCTACCCGTCTCCTAGGAGACCCGCGCAATGACATCATTCCCCACCCCCCGCTTCCTCCACCCCCCGTCATCTGTAGGTCACTGCACCTGCAGCACGGAATTGTATGGGTCACCTTCAAGTCGCATGTTTGAAACCTGGTACAAAAAATAGCCTGGTAGGTTAATGCGCCTGCTGCAAGGAATTGCGCCAAACTTGTAGGTCTGGATCCTTGAAAGATAGTCCTGTGGGTTAATGCACCTGCCTCAGTAATCGTAGTATAGCTTGCAGGCAGTGATCATAGCCCTTCGGCTTCAGTCCAGCTCTTCGTGCTACAAAGGTCGATAAAACGAGAGCAGCTCAATATGGTGTGTTCATAACAATTGACCCATGTCCTGCTTGTAGCTGAAACGTGTAAATAAGCGCTATACAGAACAAGTTAGTAACCGCTATACAACACAATTTATCCATTTCTTGCCATTTCCGCCCAGCCAAGCCCCAGCCTTGGCCGGGTAGCGTGGGTAGGTTTAACGCTACCAGGGTGTAGTTTTATCATGGTAGAAGCAGGTGCCCCTCCACACACTCAGCAACAGCCAGTCCCCACCACTATTGCCAAAACCATGCATTAGCGGATTATGTGACGCATTTCTGTTGGGGATCGGTCCCAAACCCAACCAATCCTTGGCCTCTCTGTCTGGATTCGTTTCTTTGATCTGCGCTTCTCACAGGCCGGTGGGTTGGGGCCGTGTCAAACAGAGGTGCAGTCCTGAGGCTGACCTTCAGAGTTTGAGTAAAATGTAGCACTTCGAAGCACCCAACATGGAGCACCAAGAGCTGTACAAAAATGAAGTTGCTCCTAGGGACGGTGTACACCGTGGATAGAGTTTGTGAGGTCCCTTTAAGAGAGTCTTGGGTCCCGCAGTAGTAACAGTAATTAACACGATAAACTGAAAACCCACCAAGCGCTGTATTCTGTAAGGATTCACAAGTACATAAAGAGAACCGTTCCTGATCAATCAATCAGGGGGTTTAAAGCGCGCCACTCACCCGTGAGGGTCTCAAGGCGGTGGGGGGGGAGCAGCTCCAGTCAGCCGAAAAGCCAGGTCTTGAGGCTCTTCCTGAAGGTGTGCAGAGTAGGGGAGCATCTGACGTTGACCGGGAGCTCGTTCCAGGCTTTGTCCGCGATGTAGGAGAAGGCTCTTCCACCCGCTCTGGTTCTAAGGATGCGCTGGATTTCTGCTAGGGCGAGGTCGGCGGAGCAGAGGTTTCTTTTGGGTACGTGGAAGGAGACTTTCGTTGAGGTATTTGGGTCCGGTGTTGTGGAGGGATTTGTAGGCGTGGGTGAGTAGCTTGAAGGTTACTCTTCCCGGCGGATTAAGGAATCCATCAGGTGATGGGCCTTATGGGACCACGGTTGTACCCCAAACACTTTGGTAGCGTTTAGCCTCTGGGTTTCCCATATCCCTGACCTGTGGCAGTAGTATTTTCCGGGGAGTGTGATGGTATCCCATGTTTGTTCAGAACTTCTCCAATTTTACTACAGTGATTATAAACATAACTTTGCCCCGGAGGTGCCGGGCAGGTTATGGGGGAGCAGGGTTTCTAGGGCGTTCCTGGCCCTGTAGTTTGTTGCTTTGAAACTCATTTGGGTTGTGACCCTGCTGCTGACTTTCCCTTTAAAACCGTCCAGTGTTGCCGCCTTGTCCAAAAACCAACCTCTCAAAAGAGAGTGTGCCACCCAAGTCAGCAGAGGAGGTTTTAGGGTGCCTGGCGCACAGTTCGTGTTTGGTTACAGTGACCGCATCCAGTCGCTACAGGTTATGGCGAGACTAGCTCAGTGCCAGCTGCTCTGTGGGGTGCAGAAATAGTAGGGGTACAGCACTGGCAGCCCTCGTGGGACTGCACGTGTTGCACCTGTTCAAGCCAGGACGCATCATAGTGGTGTTACAGGGGCTCCGTCTAATCACACCGGCCTCTAGACCGAGCGTGGGCTCGGGTAGAGGGGTACACCAGACTCTAGCTGGGCTTGGGAAGAGGGGTACAGAAGTATCTCGGCCGAGGATGGGCTCGGGAAGAGGGTTGCACCAGCCTCTTGCTGAGGACGGGCTCAGAAAGAGGGGTACAGAAGTATGTAGGCCGAGGATGGGCTCAGGAAGAGGGGTGCCCCAGCATCTAGCCGAGGATGGGTTCAGGAAGAGGGGTACAGAAGTATCTAGGCCGAGGACAGGCTCAGGAAGAGGGGTGCACCAGTCTCTAGCCGAGCATGGGCTTGGGAAGAGGGGTGCACCGACCTCCAGGCCGAGCATGGGCTCTGGAAAAGGGGTGCACCAGCCTCTAGCTAGCCAAGGGCGGGCTCTGGAAGAGGGGTACAGAAGTATCTAGGCCGAGGATGGGCTCTAGAAAAGGGGTGCACCACCCTCTAGGCCAAGTGTGGGCTCTGGAAGAGAGGTGCGCCAGCCTCTAGCCGAGCATGGGCTCTGTAAGAGGGGTGCACCAGCCTCTAGCCGAGCATGGGCTCTGTAAGAGGGGTGCACCAGCCTCTAGCTGAGGATGGGCTCTGGAAGAGGGGTGCACCTGCCTCTAGCTGAGGATGGGCTCTGTAAGAGGGGTGCACCAGCCTCTAGCCGAGGACGGGCTCTGGAAAAGGGGTGCGCAAGCCTCTAGGCCAAGTGTGGGATCTGGAAGAGGGGTGCGCCAGCCTCTAGGCCAAGTGTGGTCTCTGGAAGAGGGGTGCAGAAGTATCTAGGCCGAGGATGGGCCCTGGAAGAGGGGTGCCCTGCCTCTAGCTGAGGATGGGCTCTGGAAGAGGGGTGCCCTGCCTCTAGCTGAGGACGGGCTCTGGAAGAGGGGTGCGCCAGCCTCTAGCTGAGGACGGGCTCTGGAAGAGGGGTGCCCAGCCTCTAGCTGAGGACGGGCTCTGTAAGAGGGGTGCGCCAGCCTCTAGCTGAGGACGGGCTCTGAAAGAGGGGTGCACCAGTCTCTAGGCCAAGTGTGGGCTCTGAAAGAGGGGTGCACCAGCCTCTAGCTGAGGACGGGCTCTGGAAGAGGGGTGCACCAGTCTCTAGGCCAAGTGTGGGCTCTGTAAGAGGGGTGCAGCAGTATCTAGGCCGAGGATGGGCTCTGAAAGAGGGGTGCACCAGCCTCTAGCTGACGGGCTCTGGGAGAGGGGTGCCCCAGCCTCTAGCCGAGGATGGGCTCTGGAAGAGGGGTGCACCAGCCTCTAGCCGAGGATGGGCTCTGGAAGAGGGGTGCCCTGCTTCTAGCCGAGGATGGGCTCTGGAAGAGGGGTGCCCTGCCTCTAGCCGAGGATGGGCTCTGGAAAAGGGGTGCCCTGCCTCTAGGCCAAGTGGGGGCTCTGGAAGAGGGGTGCCCTGCCTCTAGCCGAGGATGGGCTCTGGAAGAGGGCTGCACCAGCCTCTAGGCCAAGTGGGGGCTCTGGACGAGGGGTGCACCAGCCTCTAGCTGAGGACGGGCTCTGGACGAGGGGTGCACCAGCCTCTAGGCCGAGGATGGGCTCTGTAAGAGGGGTGCACCAGCCTCTAGGCCAAGTGTGGGCTCTGGAAGAGGGGTGCACCAGCCTCTAGCTGAGGATGGGCTCTGGAAGAGGGGTGCACCAGCCTCTAGGTCAAGTGTGGGCTCTGGAAGAGGGGTGCACCAGCCTCTAGGTCAAGTGTGGGCTCTGGAAGAGGGGTGCACCAGCCTCTAGGTCAAGTGTGGGCTCTGTAAGAGGGGTGCGCCAGCCTCTAGGCCAAGTGTGGGCTCTGGAAGAGGGGTGCACCAGCCTCTAGCCAAGTGTGAGCTCTGGAAGAGGGGTGTGCCAGCCTCTAGCCAAGTGGGGGCTCTGTAAGAGGGGTGCACCAGCCTCTAGCTGAGGATGGGCTCTGTAAGAGGGGTGCGCCAGCCTCTAGGCCGAGGACGGACTCTGGAAGAGGGGTGTGCCAGCCTCTAGCTGAGGATGGGCTCTGGAAGAGGGGTGCGCCAGCCTCTAGGCCAAGTGTGGGCTCTGGAAGAGGGGTGCGCCAGCCTCTAGCCAAGTGGGGGCTCTGTAAGAGGGGTGCACCAGCCTCTAGCTGAGGATGGGCTCTGGAAGAGGGGTGCGCCAGCCTCTAGCCAAGTGGGGGCTCTGTAAGAGGGGTGCGCCAGCCTCTAGCTGAGGATGGGCTCTGGAAGAGGGGTGCCCTGCCTCTAGCTGAGGATGGGCTCTGGAAGAGGGGTGCGCCAGCCTCTAGGCCGAGGATGGGCTCTGGAAGAGGGGTGCGCCAGCCTCTAGCTAAGGATGGGCTCTGGAAGAGGGGTGCGCCAGCCTCTAGGCCGAGGATGGGCTCTGGAAGAGGGGTGCACCGGCCTCTAGCTGAGGATGGGCTCTGTAAGAGGGGTGCGCCAGCCTCTAGCTGAGGATGGGCTCTGAAAGAGGGGTGCCATGAGGATGGGCTCTGAAAGAGGGGTGCCCAGCCTCTAGCTGAGGATGGGCTCTGGAAGAGGGGTGCCCAGCCTCTAGCTGAGGATGGGCTCTGGAAGAGGGGTGCCCAGCCTCTAGCTGAGGATGGGCTCTGAAAGAGGGGTGCCCAGCCTCTAGCTGAGGATGGGCTCTGAAAGAGGGGTGCACCAGCCTCTAGCTGAGGATGGGCTCTGGAAGAGGGGTGCCCTGCCTCTAGGCCGAGGACTGGCTCTGGAAGAGGGGTGCGCCAGCCTCTAGGCCGAGGACTGGCTCTGGAAGAGGGGTGCGCCAGCCTCTAGGCTGAGGACTGGCTCTGGAAGAGGGGTGCACCAGCCTCTGGGCCAAGTGTGGGCTCTGGAAGAGGGGTGCACCGGCCTCTAGCTGAGGATGGGCTCTGGAAGAGGGGTGCGCCGGCCTCTAGCTGAGGATTGGCTCTGTAAGAGGGGTGCACCGGCCTCTAGCTGAGGATGGGCTCTGGAAGAGGGGTGCGCCAGCCTCTAGGCCGAGGACTGGCTCTGGAAGAGGGGTGCGCCATCCTCTAGGCCAAGTGTGGGCTCTGGAAGAGGGGTGCACCGGCCTCTAGCTGAGGATGGGCTCTGGAAGAGGGGTGCACCGGCCTCTAGCTGAGGATGGGCTCTGGAAGAGGGGTGCACCGGCCTCTAGCTGAGGATGGGCTCTGGAAGAGGGGTGCACCGGCCTCTAGCTGAGGATGGGCTCTGGAAGAGGGGTGCACCGGCCTCTAGCCGAGGATGGGCTCTGGAAGAGGGGTGCACCGGCCTCTAGCCGAGGATGGGCTCTGGAAGAGGGGTGCCCTGCCTCTAGCCGAGGATGGGCTCTGGAAGAGGGGTGTCATGCCTCTAGCCGAGGATGGGTTCTGGAAGAGGGGTGCGCCAGCCTCTAGGCCAAGTCTGAGCTCTGGAATAGGGGTGCAGAAGTATCTAGGCCGAGGATGGGCTCAAAGAGGGGTGCACCAGCCTCTAGGCCGAGGATGGGCTCAGAAAGAGGGGTGCACCAGCCTCTAGTCCAAGCGTGGGCTCAGGAAGAGGGGTGCACCAGCCTCTAGCTGAGGACGGGATCAGAAAGAGGGGTGCACCAGCCTCTAGGCCGAGGATGGGCTCTGAAAGAGGGGTGCACCAGCCTCTACCTGAGGATGGGCTCAGGAAGAGGCATGCCAGCACATTGTTGGTCCTTTCTCCGAGTACCTTCAGACACATCCAGCATTGTCCTGGTAAATAACTTTTTTTCCACCGGCCTGTTTCCCAGGCTGGCAGTGAGATGCCTGCGTCTGAACGGCTGTCTCTGCCCTCTCACATACTGGTCTGTTTAACCCGTCAAAGGCGATACGACAAATTGGCAGAAAGTCAGGAGCTACTTTTTATCTTGCATTTCACAGGTCTGCCAGTTGCTACTATCACATAGGATGCCAACAGGCCTTCCTGGCTTTTCAACCAACACCATATTGCATTGTGGGACTTGGAGTTTTTACTTTTAAGACTTTCATTATGGGCCCAAAATGCCAGCTGAAAAGCGCTGTTGCCTAAAATCCAGAATTGTTGGCAGGTGTTATACCGATATGGAGCCGCTTCACTTGTCAGGTATGTTTCAAATAGTGCTTGTTTCATGCCTAAAACCAAAAGTAAACTTCTCTCAAGTATTTTGTGAGTTTGTTCACTCACATCATGCATTTCAACAAGGGTTGGCAAAGTAAATCATATATATATTTTATGTTTTTTGTGTTGTGGAAAGAGTGCAAACGTCCCTCCTTCAGACGGCAATTATAGTCAGGGCAGCAGTGCAAGCTTCCCTCCTTCAGAGGACCGGTACAGCCAGGGCAGCAGAAAGGCAATCTTCCCTGTCTCACAGAAGGCAGCAAGTGCAGTCTTCCATTCCCCGCAGAACGGATCCTGCAGGGCAGAATAGAGCAAGCTTCCCTCGCTCACATAAGGCAGCAAGCGCAATCTTCCATTCCAAGCAAAACAGATCCATCAGGGCAGACTAGAGCAAGCTTCCCTGGCTCACAGAAGACGGCAAGTGCAATCTTCCATTCCTTGTAGAACATGTACAACAGGGCAGACGAGCGCACGCTTCCCTCCCTCACAGAAGGAAGCAAGTACAGTCTTCAATTCCCCGCAGAACAGATCTAGCAGGGCAGACTAGCACAAGCTTCCCTGTCTCACAGAAGGAAGCAAGCACAATCTTCCATTCCCCGCAGAACAGATCTAGCAGGGCAGACAAGCGCAAGCCTCCCTGTCTCACAGAAGGAAGCAAGCGCAATCTTCCATTCCCCGCTGTACAGATAACATCACTGCAGACGAGTGCAAGCTTCCCTGTCTCACAGAAGACAGCAAGTGCAATCTTCCATTCCCTGCAGAACAGATCTAGCAGGGCAGACAAGCGCAAGCTTCCCTCCCACACAGAACGTGTACAGTTAACTCTTGGGTGAAATGTAGGTTACAGAGAGAGCTCTTTAATGGATGCTTAAGTCACTGAGAGGAGTGTAGAGGTGGATGAGTGAGGGAGTGAATATTTACGGTCTGACGCAGATCTCACATAATATTCCGGGTCAGCAGCCTGAAAGTCCTGCTGCAGTCACTCACAGACCTGCTGCTTGTGTTGATTCTTTTGTTTTCACATTTTGGGAAGTTGCCGTGACCCAGTAAGGCATTGTTTATTGAAGCTGCCACGGACAGAGTAACTAACCATGCTGCGGACAGGCGCACGGGTGCCACCCTCTTGGAAGTGGGTGAATGCGTGCCCACCAGGTGCTGCACCTGTTCAGAATGTCGAGGGCCAACAATATGCTACGGCGCTGTGTGTGGAGGTCTTCCGAAGCGCCAAACTTTAGAGCTATGTCTTCGAAGGGCATCGTTACAGCCAAATCGGTCAAGTAGCATTATTAGGGCTCCTTCCACACTCGGGACCCACTGCCAGTCCAGTTACAACTGGAATTTACCTTTTGGACCCGAACGCGACTTTATACGTCAGTACCCCTGGAAGCGTACACGCTAGGAGACAGTTCAAACTGTTTCCGAATCCACTCCAGGGTCCCGCCCATGGCCGAGATGGAGAGAGCCCCGCTTCCCTCTGGGGCTGGAGGAGGCGTGTGACTGCTGAGAGCAGGTCAGGCCCCGGACATATGTACTTGTGACCCCCGCCCAGGCAAACGTCTCTCCCGTCACAAGTGTCAGTGTGGCCCTCCAAGGCCCCGTTGTTTACCCGCTTCCGAGGCTCAAGGGGGGGAGGTCGGAGCAAACGAAAGTGCAGCTGTATTCAAAGCTTAAATCCTCCCCCGAGCCCCAGGAAGCGCTTATTGGTTCCCGTCCTGGCTTCACTGAGCTTTTCCAGGCAGGGAGTCACCGGCCAGACCTCCTCAAGGTCACTTTGTTTTTTCGAGACTGAGTATTAAAGCCACGAGCTGCTGTTACCAGATGTGGCCAGTGAGGCAGAAGAGGCGGGGGAGGGGGGGGTGGGGGGGGGGATGTACCTACAACCGACCACACCCACCAGTCAAGGCTGGTTTCAGGCAGGGAAATCATACCAGCGTTAGGTTTATGCGCTCATGCGCTCGCCGGCTGCCCGATGACTGGCACCGGAGCCGGACCCAGAGAAGGCACTTCACCAGGGCTGCAGAGTCAGCCTCTCTGGGCAGCCAGAGTGGGCTTGTGGTGGCACCGGCCGGTTACAATACCACCCTCATCTGGACAGTGAGACGTATACCTCGGGCTGTGGGGAATTGCAACCCACGTTCTGGGAGGTTTGTGTAGGATCCGAGAATAGGGTCAAAGGTTAGGAGAAATCAAGCGTTATTTGATGGGGCAGGTTTACAAGAGTGAGAAATGTCCGTGCAGAGGGTCAGCTCATATGGAGCGTGCGGTCACGTGATCTCATTGACTTTAATCTCATTGTTTCACATGTGCTTTGCTGTTGGCCTTCGCGGCGCTACCAGTGTGAGCGAAGCGCTGTAGAGAAGGGTGGTCGTGGTATCTGGTGGGGTGGTCCAGAGGGGGCAATGCTGGGTGGAACCCTAGTGCCTGTGGCTGCTGAGCGCGCCAGGGGCACCTTTAAGGGTGCCCGCCCCAAGCTCCCTGCGGGCAGCTGCCCTTCTGCACCGCTGTCCAGCTGTGTGCCCAAACTATGAGCGTGTCTGGCTTCAGGTCTCTGATGCCAGCCGAGAGACGGACCACACCGGGAAATGTTATTTGTTTCTTCGCCAGGCCTCCAAGCCACTGACTTGTGCACCCTGGAAAGTGCCAGAGGCCGGTACCTGAAAGTGCCAGAGGCCGGTACCTGAAAGTGCCAGAGGCCGGTACCTGAAAGTGCCAGAGGCCGGTACCTGAAAGTGCCAGAGCCCGGTGCCATAGAGTGCCATAGACTTGTACTAAAAAGTGCCCGAGACCAGACCGGTATCAGAGCGTGCCATAGCCCAGTACCAGACAATGCACGAGCTCGGTACCAGAAAGTACCCGAGCCCGGTAGCAGCGAGTGCCCGAGCCCGGTAGCAGCGAGTGCCCGAGCCCGGTACCAGAGAGTGCCCGAGCCCGGTAGCAGCGAGTGCCCGAGCCCGGTAGCAGCGAGTGCCCGAGCCCGGTAGCAGCGAGTGCCCGAGCCCGGTAGCAGCGAGTGCCCGAGCCCGGTAGCAGCGAGTGCCCGAGCCCGGTAGCAGCGAGTACCCGAGCCCGGTAGCAGCGAGTGCCCGAGCCCGGTGGCAGAAACCTCTGTGCATGGCCCTCTGTCCTCTCCACATGGACACCCCGCTGACTTTCTCCCAGGTTCTGAGCCCAATAAAGTGCTTCAAGGGGCTTGGATCTCACCGTAGCGCTGCCTCACATTGAGAAAACGGTGACCCAGTGGTGCCCCCCCTGATCTCAACCTGAAACCGCGCCACCAGCTCGAGCACAGTGCATCTGCCTGTCACCTGGGCATCTCCACCTTGACTCAGGGTGGCCCTGTGTGCTGTCTCGAGGCCCAGAAAAGGCGCGTTTCTGGCCTTTCCATTGGTCCACTGTCCGCAGTTCCAAACGAGCCACCATCCTGGCAGGTGGTACCCCCCTCCCCCCGGTGCACTGGCTGGCAGGTGGCCAGCATTCACCCAGGCAGGTGGTGAGCCTCCCCTCCTCGTACAGACCACTCTCGTTTGTAACCCCTGGTCCAAGAGGGAAACGAGGTGCGCGAATACAAGGCTTAATACGGCTCAGCCTGTGGGCAAATACCAGTACCGGTAGCCAAATACCACAGGATACCAGGTGAGTTCCAGCTCCACCAGGTACAAACGATACAACCGACCGGCCAGAGCAACAGGGGCAACTGCCCTCCAGATCCAACCAGAACATTCCAAACAGTACTGGGTTCTGACACTCTAGTCCCAACACATCTCCTTATTCTTAATACATAACTGAACTAAAACAAGAAATTAAAAAGGAAAAAATAAACGAACGAATACATGGAAGACAAAACCTAAAACGGCAAAATGACGCACATTACCACTGGTTATATCATAACAGTTTTCACAAATTTACCAATAATGTAACCGGACACATGGAAGGAATATAATAACCGGTTACATGTAGTCCTGCAATCTTGTGGGCGATCTCCTCACACACGACGGACTTGACATACGAGTACTCCCAGCACACACAACAACACCGCCTCCATTCCATTGAGGTGACAGCCTCGCCTTGTTCCACCATTTGTTATCCTCCAACAGTAGTACACGGGCCTTGACTCTTATGACTCTCCTAGGTTGAGAAAATCTGGCTCGACCTTTCACCCCAATGCCTGGAAGCTGAACTTTGACCCAATCTCCAGGTCTGATAGATGAAGTATGAGCCCTTTCCAGCTTCACACCACCAGCATACCTCTTCTGCGCCATCTTACAAATGCTGGACCCTTTCCTTTATGGAACCCCCCCATCCAAGGACCAGCCAACTTGGTAGCAGGTTCACGACCCTTGAGGAGGGTGAGAGGAGACACCGGTGGCCGCATTAGGCATGGTGCGAATTGCCCACAACAAATCCCTCGTTTCCTTGCCCCAATCCAAACCACTGGCAATGGACAACTGAATGTTGTCCTTAATAACCCAGTTACACCACTCAACAAGAAAATTACTGCGAGGGTGGTACAAAGACGTTTTTGTGTTTGACACACCAATGATACAAAAATTGTTTCAACTCTCGAGATGTAAATTAAACTCTGTTGTCCGTCACAACCTCATCTGGCACACCTTCTCTTATAAATACTGTTTGCTGGAGTCCAACAGCCTCTGCAGAATCAGCTGACCTCACAAATTCAACTTCAGGCCATCCTGAAAAAGAATTAATAAGCACAATACCATACCTACAGCTTTCCTTCACCCTATTAATAGGTCCAATAATGTCAATCCCCCAATTTGGACCACGCTTTGTCTGGAATGGGTACAGCCTCCACTGGACTAGGCACAATGACTTTTGACTTGTCACTGATGGCACATGCCATGCATTCCCTCACAAAATGCTCCACTTCCTTGTCCAAACCCGGTCGCCAAAATCTGTCTCTAATCCTTCTTTTCATTGCCCTCATCCCAACATGGCCTTCATGTGCTAGCTCGAATACTTTACCACGTAACCCACCGGGTACAATCAAAGTATCCCCTGTTCTAGACAACCCATCCACGCTTGTGAGCATCAACATGAACAAAAGACTTGTCCTTGGGCCAGTCTTTGCCCACAAGATTTCTAATATCCAGCAAATCTTCGTCACCTTCCAGAGCAGATCTCCACTCAACCTCTGAAATGCACCCATTGGTAGCTAGCTAGCTATGGCACCCACTATAGCAAAATCTATATCCGTGTCAAAAACGTCCTTCTCATCGCTCGAGAAAACCAGACAAACAGTCTGCAAAAATGTTCTCTGCCCCCGGAATGTATGCCTCGGTATTGAAATTCTGAAAGCCTAAATTGCCATTTGGCTATGCGTTGCATTACATGCACCTTTGGTAGTAAACAGGTTAATTAGGGGCTTGTGGTCCACCCTGATAGTGAATTCCACACCCCATACGTAATTCCTGAAGTGGTTGACCCCCCCACCAATAGGCTAAGGCCTAATGTTCAATAACTGAGTATGTACTTTCGGCACCTCTCAAAGAACGAGACGCAAAAGCCACCACTTCATCCTTACCCTCACATGCAACAAAACAGCACCAAGTCCATATTGGCTGGCTTCAGTGAAAATGACCAAAGCATCGTGTGTCAAACTGGTTTAAGGGAATTGCTTTTGCAACTTCCTTTTTGATCATTTCGAATTCGAAATCAATTCTCGACCTTACTTGTCACTATGTTGCCAGGCTCTAATAACTGTGTAACCTTTGTAACGATGTAACCTGCAATTATGGTCTGATACTCATGTAAAGCGCTCTGATACCTCCGGGTCTAGCCAGCGCTATATAAAACCTTTAAAATAAAAATAAAAATGATCTACTTCCACACTCCTCGCAAACTTCCCATTTCTCTCGAGAAAACTCTTCGAATTGCAAGTTCTTGCCACACATTTGGGTATGAAACGGGAATGAAATTTCAACATGCCAAAAAATGAAAGCACCTGATCCTTTTTGGTGGAAACAGGAAATTCCGAAATTTCCCTCACTAAACTCTCCTTGGGTTCCACCCCTTTTCCAGAAATTTTGTAACCCAAATAGTCCAACTTTCAACGGCAAATCTACACTTGCCTGCCTTCAAAGTCATGCCTTAATCTCTCAAAGCTGACAAAACCATTGCCAACGACTTGTCATGGTAAGACGTGTCTTGACAAAAAACCAGGATGTAGTCTTTAAAACACCGGACATTAGGTATGCCCGTATATAGTGCTTCTACAACTCTCTAAAAAATTGAGGAGGCTGAAGCCAAACCAAATTGCATGCGTTTAAATCTGAATGCACCTTCTGGAATGATAAATGTTAAATGCCTTGACTCATATTTCAGCAAAATTTGGTGATAAGCGGCCGTCATGTCTAAAGTTGTGAAAACCTTGGCATCCTTCAAAGAGGCCAACATTTCAGTTGTATTAGGAAGAGGACGCCTATCTACCCAAATTCTATCATTTAGGTCTGTTAAATCAATGCACATCCTTGATGATCCATTGGCCTTCTTTGCTAGCACAATTGGGTATAACCATTCCAAATTCCCAGTGGCCTCAATTATGACTGTTAAGTTCCTTCCTGAGCTCCTCCCTCATAGTTAGTGGCACACACCTCACTTTGTCCACCACTAGAACAGCCCCAGACTTTATTATAATTTGATGGGCGAAACACTTCACTTTTCCCAGTTTCTCTTGGAATATTTCTAGAAATGCTTTCACCCACAAGCACTCACTCACAGTTTCCACACACTCTTCCTTCAACAACACTTGCTCTGAACTATTCGTATCGAGGGTTATCCACAAGTTCCTGTGCTCCAGCCACCCTAACAAACACGATCCATCTTTGGCCACATATACTCTAGCCTGCGCTTTGTTCCCCTTCAAAACCAACACTGTATCAAATTCTCCCACAATCTCTACGGACTTCCCTCCATACACAATTTATCGCACATTTGACTTTCTTAAATTAACGTTTTTAAATCTTTCTCACTCTTTTGTGCCAATAAGAGTGAAAAACAAACCAGAGTCCGCCATCATATTTACAGGAACTTCGGACACATTCACTAGTCAAAACGGTCTTTTGACCTTCTCGGACCCAATTTGAATCACCTTATTATCTACCACATTCTCTGCCGCTTGTACACAAAATAGGACATTCTCATCAGATTCCGAACTATCTCCCTTGTTGACAATGTTTTCAACCACATGAATCTGTTTGGGAATAGACTTCACGTTACCAGACTTGCACAACTTGGCGAAATGCCCTTTTTTCTTGCACTTCGCACACTTTTTATCTGCAGCAGGAAAAGCTGGAGAAATGCCTTAATGATTTCTATTCTCACACCTGTAGTATTCTGTGCCCTTTTCTTTGTTTCCACTTTCTTTTCCTTGTGCATCACCAAGTCCCTTCCCTGAATAGATTGTACATGTGACCCAAGTGACATTTGTTCCTTGAAAATCGTAGTAGCTTCTGTGCTTCTAGTGATTTGAATAGCTTTTATCCAAGGTCAGGGCATCTGTGGTCAACAATTTTTCCTGTATCTTTCTATTGTTGGTGTTTTCCACAATTTGATCGCTGATTATCTCCCCCTCAAGCACCCCATAGCTACAGGTAGCAGCTAAAATTCTCAATGCCCTAACATAAGATTCAACGGACTCACCAGGCAACTGTTGTCTAGTATAGAATGTATGCCTTTCCATAATAATAATCTTCTTTATCTTGAACCAGGCATCCAAAGTCTTGATGGCCATCGCATACTCATCCAAAATATCCCCCTCCCAACACTCTAACATTAGGTAGGTGTTTTAACACTTTCCTGCTTTACAGACCCAGGGAACGCCTTAAATAGCATATTTATTCTTTTGCATGAAAACTTCACCTTCTGTGAACTCCAAATGGGCTTCAAAACCCTCCTTCCACTGTTCCCATTCAATTTGGGGATAACCTGGGGTTGCCAAAAAGGCAGAAAAAGAATTATGCTCTGCTGCATGTCGCTCAAAACACTACTGATGCAGTCAAAACCTCATAAAACTATACACGTATGTCTTATATATT
Organism: Calotriton arnoldi; assembly: GCA_963921515.1. Lineage (NCBI taxonomy): Eukaryota > Metazoa > Chordata > Amphibia > Caudata > Salamandridae > Calotriton > Calotriton arnoldi. Next base: position 114,680 of record CAWUFW010001626.1, on the reverse strand, counting down.
TATATGTCCCCCTTGAGGTGTGCGAATCAATGTGAACTGCAGATGCAAATGACACAAATAACTTCACGAGCGGTGCGAATCACCGTGACTCTCCTCTCAGCAGGTGGAGGTATGATAATTACCAGCCACACCACAACACTAAATGTGCTTGCCAATAAATTAACACAAGAAAATAATTAAAGGCACAAAACATTTAAATGGTGTGTGGATCACCGTACATCTAACTGCATCCTTCACACTTCCTCCACCACACTGTAAATAAATAGAAGGCGGCTCTCTGGTTGATATGCGAAGTAAAGGCTGAGTAATCTAATGCCATCCTTCGCACTAACTCCACCACACTGTAAAAGTATAGAAGGTGGCTCTCTGGGTGTACTGGCGGTGTAAAGGCTGGGTACACCTAACACCATCCTTCGCACTCTAAGCACTGGCCGTGTAAGGGGTGAGTAGATCTCACTCCATCCTTCACACTAACTCCAGAACATTGGCGAGAGATGCACAATATGCCGAACAAGCCTCTCTGTCCAAGTGTGACTCACATTATTATTTCCTGTGAAGGCCAGATGGTGAATCATCTGGAACCCCCTGGCTTTCTCTGGCAGAGGTCTCTGAGCTAGGAGCGGGGGTGCCAGAGACTGTCCCACACCCTCCTCCTGCCCCTTGGAAAAGGTTATTACTCAGACTTTCCCGGGTGGCTTTTTATCTTCTCCAAGCAGGAGCCCATCCGCAGATCCTTCCAACGGAGTCTGATCCGCCTTCCATTCCGTAGAAGGTTTCCGCGCTTTCTACAGCTCTGATACGAGGTGCTGAGAGGCGCTTTCTTCACTTGTCCTGGATGTTAGAGTTCCTGGTTAATCGTTTTGTTTGAGACTCACTCACCGACCCACATGCTGCGTGTGTGTGCGTGTTTGCAGTCATGTCCTGTTCTTCTAATTGAAACGCACACAAAGGAGTAGGGAAATAAAATAAAATATAAAATGTATAAAGATTTAGGAGAATGGTGGCACGTGCTCCCTGTGAGAAAACTGCCCTCACTCACAAAATTATGACATGCTTCATCATAGGGCGTGCTACAGACACCCCTGCTCAGACCAACGCCTGGGGCGGAGCAAAAGGGAGGGGAAGACAATACAGACAATGATATTCTTGGGATCACCGAAGAAAAAGTGCAGCCAGTGAAAGTTAAAACTAGCTCGGATGTGTACCTACTCACAATTTTATTCTGGGGCCATCCGGCTAGGTTAGAAACGTGAAGGATGGGCGTGAGAGGAAAAAAATAAGGTTCCTTCACCCCCTCCTTACTGCCAAGGTGTCGATATGTTTCTGCCGTCAAAGGTGTGCCCATAAAAACGGGTCACTCCGGCATTCATCCGGACCCTTCGGGACCCAAAAAGGGAGGTAGCGTCTGATCCTACCTCCGGTATCTGTGGAAAATGATCCTAGCAATGAAGAGATACCTTGATCAACACACAATCCGTCATCTGTGAAATAAGAAAATAAAGGAGAAAGGATTATCACTCAATCACCCAAAAACAAACCTACAGGAAGGTTTACAGGGAAAGGTAGTATCTAGCCCTCATAAGCTTAGTCATACCCCCAATCAACACGCACCACAAGGAACGCTCGTAGGCGCTATTCGAAATTAATACGAGCATTTAGTCCAAATTGGATTCAAACATTCAGTGTGTGGAAATGCCCACATAAAAATGCCCACATGGCACGTTCCAGGAACCCAACCGTTCAAACATCCAGTCCTCATAGTGCTGCATAAAGGTGGATCACTCACCGAGTTTCATAGATTGAGTCTCTAGGGGTGTTGGGAGTGACCTTGTGGTCCTGACAACTGAGGGTTTGTGTCCAAGGTCCCGACAGCTGAGGGCATGTGTCCAAGGTCTTGACAACGGAGAGTCTGTGTCCAAGGGCCCGACAATGGAGGGTCTGTGTCCAAGGGCCCAACAACTGAGGGTCTGTGTCGAAGGGCCCAGTAAGTTGGCCTGTCCCTTGCCACCCTGTTCTCTAGAGTTGAATACTCCAGTCCATTCCTGACCTCCAGCCAAGGCCCCTTGTCCCTCTCCCTCCTAGTGATGGTCTGGGAAGTTTTATAATTAGGGTGAACACCTTGTGATAGAAATGTCGTCCAACACGTTTGTGTCAGTCATGAAGTGTGGGTATTGCATGACCACAGAAGAGCCCTACTTTTAATATTGGCTCCACTTGCATTTAAATGGAACCAACGAAACACACGGACATATGGACGACCACACCACATTCATCCTCCTACAGAGACCCTTAGCTCTAGGTCCTCATAGGTATAACATGGGTCTACTACAGCTGGGATTGGTGATTGCTAAATGCATGAGCAGGACCCTGTGACCCTTCGAGAGCTGGGCGCGCGCAGTGGACCTCTGCATGACGCCAGAGTCCAATTTACAACTTGCGGGGTGTCCCCAGAAACACATCAGTGCATGAGGGTAAGAATGGACTACCAGGGATGAGATTGGGTGAGGGCACTCTATCATGAAGTAATATTGTGAGTGAGTCCCACTTAAATATGAGGTCATTCTTCATACACGATTTATGAAGTCCTGTGCAATGGACTGTAGAAAGATGTTGATGAGAGATGCTATGAACATGTCTTTGTTTTGATTGAAAATCAATGTGTTTTGTTAAAAAAAAAAAAGTAAAATAATAATTGCACCAACAATCCCGCACCAGATGTGGCACTTCTCGGTGTTAATGGGCGGGATGCGCCAAGGATGCTTCATGTGTGTCCATCCACGCCTCCCACCTCTGGGGGCAGCTCTTCTGGTTTACTCCTGGTTGCAACTAGATAAATCCTTGGTTGAAAATCTTTCTCCGCCGCTCCCTATATATTGTGCTGTGGGGTTACTGGCATTGGAGACAGCCTTCCTCCAAGGTGGGCGCCCCTTCTTCAGGAGGACTCTTTGAAGACCGTTTGTCCCAAATGCCCCTGCCCAGCAGGCTCTCCTCAACCCGCTGAGTTACCAAACCTTCCCTAGTTCGTTTTCCTTCCTTTTTAGGTCTTGCCTGTCGACCGTGCATGCACTGTTGCTGTGAGATGTATTGTTTAATATAAGGGGCTTGGAGCCCCCCGTTGCTTACCACTTGTTGGCTTCATTGTCACTTATATTTGCCGCCCCCTAATTGGCCAACTCTTGCTGATATCACTTCCTGTTCTTTCATTTGGAGCATGAACCAAGTACTGATTGATTTAGCTTGATTAGTGTTTTTCCACTCTCCATGAACTATCTGCCCCTTACACCCCCTTCTTTCCTAGCACATTCTCCTCTCTCTTCTTGTGGGTATTCGGTATTTCTTAACCTCCCCTGCCGCGCCACCCTCTCCCCCACCGCCACCCCATCCAGCTCTTTCTTATCCCGGTACCCCAGACACTGGCCCGCAGGCACCTACTGAGCCGCACTCTCTTTCATGTCCCTCTGGCGCTGTACCTTTGCTTGGGTGGGTGGAGGGTGAGGAGGCGCGACGCATCGCCATTTTGTGAGCCCGCCCTCCTCCAGATGAGACAACACACTGCCCTCGCCTCTTGCCCCGTTTCTTGGCTTGCACACTCTGCCCACACTCCACACCTTTGCTTGAACCCTTTTCTATGTCCTGTGCTGTGGCTCTTTCCTCGCTCTCAGTTGGCTTCTCAGTCGCGGGCTCTTGTTACTAGCCCGCCAGGGTCACCATGGCCATGATGGCACACCGACCTCCCGCCTAGCGGTACCCTCATCTCCCCCTTGAGCTGCCCCAAATCACTCCTGGCACGCGCTTTCTGTAAGAGCCACATGGGAGCAGTGGGGCTGGAGGTCCCGTTGTCTGTATGGCCGTGCCACTTTGCGTCATTATTCACCATTTGTTCTTAACAATTAACAGTGAATGTGCTATTCCGGGTAAAAATTCACCCCAAATGCACGGGAGCAGCGGAACACGAGCTGCTGCTGTTCAAGATGCTTTTGATTTTTGTACAATTTTTTTTTTGTCTGCACAAAAAACACAATCTTGCATCCAAAATTGACACAAGGACACATTTCGTGCCAAGATCTAGCACTAAATGATGGATTAGCATTTTGCATAACTACGCGTCATTTTGTGGTAATTACACGAATGCGAGTTTCGCACGCCACTAGATATTATGGGATGTCCATCATCTTCATGGGCTCTGAACCTAGGGAGCATTAGGAGATGTTCATCTATAATTCAACCAAAGTGCACCTGTAAACCCAATTGGTTCCCCTAGAATTCAAGTTCTGCACCAGTTCTGAGTGGATGGAAGGTTACCCCAAGTGCACTCTGAGGCGATACCCTGGTCATGTGTATGAGCCCCCAAAATAGAGTTCACCCTTGACCCGCAATGGAGCCTCTGAGGTCACCCTCCTTAAGTGGCATCGGGCTGCGAGGTGCCCGCTGACCACCCACAAACCAGGACTGTGCAGCCTGCCCGAAAGATCCCAGCCCGCGCCCACAGATGGCAGAAGTTTTAAGGGAAGCATGATTCCTTGATGGAATATTCTGGTTTGAAGCCTGGTATAATTATCCGGACCAGTTAATGTCACAGAATGAATTTGTGGCTGCGGAGTTGGGTTTAAAGACGGTCATTAAACCGGTTAATGAACAAACCTTTACGAGATGGAACACTCGTGAATCTGCTGAAGGTCACCAGTTTGACCCCTCTTCAGAGAGGAAATAACCATGGACCCAAGTGTGCAGACCGAGGTCTTCCCAGCCTGAGTCCGCCTACAAGACACCAGACCATACCAGTGTTGTAGGGTCGAAAGGCTCTGGGCACCACTGCCATTTAAAGCACCCTGCGTCTCAGCCGGCTGGGGTGCCACCTAGAGGTGTCCGGGGATGTAGAGGGTACCACTGTCCATGATGATGGGCATCTGGGTGTCGAAAGTCCAAGTCTGCAGACAGAGGTCTGCCTATAAGAAACCAGAAGACTATGCCAGTGTTGTAGGGTCGAAGGACTAAGGGCACCACTGCTATCGAAAGAGCCCTGCATCTCAGCATGCTGGGGCACCACCTGGAGATATTCGGAGGAGCAGAGGGTACCACTGTCCATGATTATGGCCATCTTCACGTCGAAGGTCCAAGTGTACAGACGGAGGTCTTCCAATCCTGAGTCTGCCTACAAGAAACCAGACTATACCAGTGTTGTAGGGTCGAAGGACTACAGACACGAGCACTGTTGAAAGAGCCCTGCATCTCAGCAGGCTGGGTCGCCACCTGTAGGTATCCAGTGATGCAGAGGGTACCACTGTCCATGGTAACTGCCATCAGGGCGTCCACACTGCTCTTCTTGGCAGAGCAGGATCCACTATGTGGAAGCGAAGAAACCTTTCAGCAGGAGCAGTAAAGTTAGAAATCCTCATTTTGAGTTTGGCATGTCTCCTGCCCAGTTTAGAGCTGGGGAGGTGGCGGGGGGGCTGCAGAGTTTCCACCGGCGAAGCCTCAGCTGACAGTGCAGTGAAAGCCCTGGACATGGTGGCCTGTTTGCCGCAGGACTGCTAGGTCATAATGACGTCCTCCGGCCATATGTAGGGTCAGGTCGTCATCACTTGATTTCCCTGCAGGGGATCACCTTCCAAGACATGGTGGTCCTGGCAAGAAAAGCAAACATTGCCTAAGACGCGTAGGGATAAAACTCTATTGTCAATATTTATTTTTTTAACAAACCAAGCTGGTGCAGTGGGAGTGTGTTTTTGAAAAACAAAAAAGCTTGCTGAGCCTGGCAAAACGACATGGCGCCCACTTTGCAAAATCTTCTGCTAACAGTCAAACACCACACTGCCTACTGAAGGCAGTCAGAACCTCTCCATGGAGGTAGGGATCTCACAACAGGGCGGGCAGTCTTCCGCCAAGGGATTGGAGGCCACAACCCACACTCTAGGAGCTGCCAGGCTCACACCCAACTTTATATGACTTCCAAAGTCTTGCTCCAAAGCTGTAACTTAGAAGTTCAAAAGGCTGCAGCCGACCCTCTGGCACATGGTGGCATTCATTATGAAGTCCTCTGAAAAGGGCCTTCATTCTTGAGCTGTGTTCTGCAGAGGTTATGTCATGGCTGCACAGTAAACAGTAAACTCTCACCCCAGCTGCCACCTGCAGAAAAACCTGGCTTTTGACCTATGATGCCCCACTGAAGACAACTGAACCAACATGGGAGTGTTGGCCAATGACGGACCTGGACAGCCTTCCACGTGTAGCTGTCCGCAAGACAGATTCATGTGCCTACCTAATGTGTTGATCTTCTGGGAGCATGTGAACACTTGTAACTGTGAAGGTTGGACATTTCTATCTGGAAGACTTCAAGGTGATTTTGAGTAGACCAAAGTGGTCCGACCTTACAGTTAAGTTATGTGTATTTATTTAGCGCACAACTCACCCGGGAGGGTATCCCTGCGCTGATTTCAAGCAGACGGTCAGTATGCCTGGGGTTGAATGAGGGTAAGGCTCCTCCGATGGAGGGCGCTAGACCTAGTCTCCTGGTTGCTCTTGGTAGACGTGGCCATGTCATCGAGGCTAGAAACCTCAAGTGGTTCATACAACTCCTTGAAAGTGGCAGTGAAAACAACTGCTGTCGTACAACGTGCCCTGAACAAATGTGCACACTCCTCTAGTCTTTTGTTTGTTTATCAAACACAGTGAGTCTAAGGGTCACAACATGAATGCGCTTCGGAGCACATTGAGCCGTGTCATTAGGGTGGATAAATGTAGGGTCCTTATAACCGAGATGCGTGTGTATTATTCCACCTTGGTCGGTGCACCTGGAGATCCACAGCGCCTGGTTGCGTGCCGGATTCTGATTCCTGATGTTCACTTGGCGTTGAACCTTCTTGTGTGAGGTCTCCAACCCACACATAGCAAGAGTTTTGGGGATGGCATGCCCTCTGTAATTAGCATGGTGTAAGACCTTTCAGACCTTGCCCATTGGTGCCCATTGAATGCGTATCTTTCATAGCCACATCCGTGTCAATCATATGAAGAGACGCGATCAGGAAGTGTATTCATACAGTGTGGAGTAGGCCAACAAGACTGCGACTACGACAGTGGGAGTAACAGAGCTGACAGAGGCACTTCCGTTCATGCCTGGACATGCAGCGGATACAAGGGACACCTATGACCGACTTAAGAGATTTCTAACACAAAGTGTGAGCCCTATAAGCCAACACTCAGGAATGTGTATGTATCTGCCCTGCATGTGCTTAAGAACACACCCAACATTGTGGTAGTAAACCTGGGCATGGTTGAGGATGGTGTATGAATGTCGTGGAGGTAAGTTTGGTGTTCAGGTTATTGGGATGACTGTTGCCTCTTGCTGGACTAGGAGGGTGAATACTCGTGTTATGCTCTAGGTTTGTGTTGTGTTTGTGTATTAGTGTGGTATTTTTATGGTGAAATTATTTGTCTCTTGCACCAATAAGTAGATGTTTATGTTAGTTTGGAAGGTTAGTAGAGCACGTCGCTGAAGCTTCTTTGGGAAGGTTGTGTACTTCTGCAAGGCCTCCATCGACTGTTTCGTTGTTAGTAGGCATAGGCATAAGGTGCACAATTTAATGGGTTTAATGGAGTTCAGTAGTAGGAGCCAGGTGAAATTGTAGCCCAAATCCTGTCTTGGCCAAGTTTTTGATCCCATGTCCGGTACCTGAAACAGTCGTGTAATCTCTGTGATGGCAGAACATGTTTCTTGGGCTAGGAAGACCCACAGCATTCCGCAAACTGGCTAACAGATTGGCCAGGAAATCATAATTTAAGTTGCAGAGAAGATCACAATTTATCGATTTAGCCACCAGGCCACATTCCAACTTAGACGCCAGACTACATCTCAACCTGGCCGCACAGTGGTATCCCACCTCCGCCACTTGACAGCTGTTGACCACAAGTGAAAATCTCAACTTGACCATTAGATGACATCATGACTTAGCCACTAAACCCCCCTTTTCAATTTAACCACTGGATCAGGCCTCAAGCGCGATACCAGACCACACGAGTACATAGCCATGGAAAAGACACCCCTTCACCCCCCTCTGCATTGATCTTCTTTCCCTCACAGAAGCCCCCATCCCATCGTGGTGTAAGATGTTCATCTCAATGGGAAGCGAGAAAATCGCTGAACCCTCGCAGGATGCTATTGAAGGACAGCGATGGGAGCTCTATGGACCAGGGCCAACATCCGCATCTGAGAGAACCAGCAGAACCAACCGTGTTGTCTCCTCTCCATGCTCTGAATGGGAAATGCTGAGGATGTCAGTGGCTGCGCTGGTTCGGTGCCAGGTGGAGCGGCACCAACAGAGAGCGAGGCTTTGTACATTATTTTGTTTTTTGGCAGCAACAGATTTTGCAATAATTTTGTCCATTAAACAGAGATCAGCGATCGATCAGCTGAGAGTTCTCTTGGACAGCAAGACTAGATGCCAGGCGTGAGGGAGCCAGCAATGCTCTGGCTTCAGACTGGGATTAAAACTTGGCAAATGTTTTTACAAGGACAGTATCGTAAGAGCGCTATGATGGTCTTAAGCCACCTGTTTCGACTAAGCCCATGTTCGTGCGGACCGTCAGCCCGAGCTGATATTGTCCTGCTCCGACTGAATGATTCTTGTGTTAGATGATCCTCAATATTTCAGCACCCTCCGCAGATGCTGGGTTTAGGACCTATTTTTGGTCTTCTAGATTAGAATTTACTATTTTGAACAATTTATTTTCTCTCCTCCGCCTTTATTTAGGGCGGGCATTTACAGCATGGGCAGGCTGGAACGGCGCGAGCTATAGTCATTACATGAGAGACAGTCACAGCCGCGAGCTATACTGTGCCAAGAGTTGTTGAAGTGTAGGCTTACATTCCGTGAAGGTTTACAAAATAAGCAGTTGGTAATTCCTGCAAGTTCATGTACTTTATGGTTTGCGTATGGTGTAGGTGGCCGGACGGTAGTTTGACCAAGTTACAAGGATCAGCTGTTCATCTGATGCTTTTTCTTCCAACATTTGAGGTCCAATGTCTTTTTCTGCAAGACTAATACATAAATAGGGCAACCCACTAGTCCCCAAGGAACTGGGTATTATCAATAACAAAAAACAAATGTTCCTTGAGGAATCATTTAGCTATAACTTAATATTTCTAATCGTCACCTATGTGAACAAAATAATGGACAATCAGGGAAATTCACATATATTAATGCTTTTTATAATTGATTCAATCAGTTTTATCCCAAAAAAATTGTTTTATCAAAAACACATTTATTATTTCATATATGGCAACAAATATGCTACTGACTCCGTATATACAAAATGCACAGTAGTGACCAACACCTTTTTGTTTTTTAAACAAACGTATGGATGGTGCATCAGAGACCGAGTCTCGTGGATCATCTAGACCGTTAATGAGACCGAAACGTCGACGCTACTACACCGATTTGTTTTCATTTGTGTGTGCTCAATGCATAATGAAATTAATGCAAATAACGAACTAAGTTGTAATGTATGGGTGATCTGATGCACCATCCATACGTTTGTTTAAAAAACAAAAGGTGTTGGTCACTACTGTGTATTTTGTATATACTGAGTCAGTAGCATATTTGTTGCCATATATGAAATAATAAATGTATTTTTTGATAAAACAAATTTTTGGGGATAAAACTGATTGAATCAATTATAAAAAGCATTAATATATGTGAATTTCCCTGATTGTCCATTATTTTGTTCACATAGGTGACGATTAGAAATATTAAGTTATAGCTAAATGATTCCTCAAGGAACATTTGTTTTTCTGCAAGACTGCATAGAGTTTACTCCAATTATATGTACAAGAGGCCCGAAGGGCTGGGTCCATGCTGGATCTTCAAGATGCCCACCTTGCAAAAGAGTTCACTTTCTATGGATTGGATGTACATTTATTGTATGTGGATATCCTGCAAACTTGGCATGGATCCAGAACATAAATTGGAGTACCCTGGCTTAGACCAGTAACCTTGTGACCAGATGCAGGATGTGACTATTATTGGGTTTAATTTTCTCGCAGTGGATTTTGGACTTTGCCTCAAGAAATCTTCAATGGATGAGTTGCACTTGAGGAATCATTAAAGTTGACCCAGTCGAACATGAGGGCTGCAGGCAGGGTCAACTGAATGGTTTGATATCCTAGTGGCGATGCAGGGGATTGAACGTGTCTCCGTTTATCAAGACTGGTCATGCTCTCAGCTGAGGGTGTTATCCTTCCTCTTAGTGTGTGCACTAACGGGGGGTGAGGGATAGATGCCCCGTCTCCTCCGCTCATCTCTTCCATGGCCTCTAGGACAGACTTTGCAGTCTTCAACTATTAGTAAGAAGCGAAAGCTTGAGATTTTACTTGTGGATGGTACCACCAGTCTCCTCTTTCTGGACTTGCACCATGAGCACCTTCTAAAGCTAATCTTTGCCCTCCTTTCTGCGAGCTTCTTAAGTGCACATTACAGGGCTACCTTGAGTGTGATCTGTGCCTGGAGTGTTTTACCACCAATATTTGCAGTGGGCCAGAGAGGACAAGTTAACTGTGTGTCATCGCCCTTGGCTGCTGAACTTTGCCATCTTGTGTTGAATTCTGTGTGACATGCAAGAGCGGGATGTACCTGCCTCCAGCCTGGCGAGGAGCAGCGGGGACTGGAATGCCACAGTGGCCCTTTAGTGGTAGGAGGATATGTGAACGGCTTGCCACGCTAGTCGTGGGGGGAGTAGATATGATGTTGGTGTGTTGTGCAGAAACCTAGAGGCCCGTGTTTTCCCAGAAGCTTATGATTTGATTTGATTTTTGAATTTATAGAGCGCAGCAGTTACCTGAGGGCGTCAAGGCACTATAGACTAACCGTCCAGAAAGAAAGTACCTGCGAGAGGGTGATAGCGTGGATGTCTATAGGCAGAATAGCCAAGTTTTTAGGGCCTTTCTAAAAGGGAGGTGCTGGGAAATGGCTTTAATGTTTATCGGCAGGGTATTCCAGAGTTTACTGGGTGCCGTAGAGAAGGCTCTGTCGCCCCATTTCTTCCTTACTGTTTTGTGTACATGGAGATATAGATTAGAGGATGAACGAAGGGATCTGCCCCGGGAGTACCAGGCGTACCTGGATTTCAGTCTCGAAGGGTAGGGTAGATAGAGAGCCTTATGGACCATACATAAAGATTAGAAGCTGATGCGTTTGTTAATGGTAAGCCAGTGTAGGGTTTTCAGTCCCTTCGCCGCAGAATGTCTTTTGGGAATGTCCAGAACCAGCCTTGCAAGGGCATTTTGCACTAGCTGGAGTTTGTGCTGCACATTGTTGTTTGAGTCTAGGTAGAGTGAGTTGCAATAATCCAGCCTGGACATTACCAGGGCGAGGGAGAGCTGCTTACGTGCAGGGAGCCGCATATAAGGAAAGATTTTTTCCAGCATCCTTAAGATCCAGGTGCAGGTTGAGACAGTACAGTTAGTTTGGGCGTTAAAATTGAGGTCGGGGTCCATCAGAACTCCCAGGTTCTTGGCCTTATTTCCTAGGGAAGGACACGTTCCTAGAGAGTGAGGCCAGCAACTGCTGTTCCAGCTTGTTGCCCCTGGGTTATGATACACATCGATATGCCTAAAACGTGTTTGACATGGCATTGACAATGGTCAAGGTACATTTTGTCAGCAGGTGGCTGAATACTTGGCTGGTTCCAGGCACCTAAAGCAGCTTCCATAAAAACATTCAAGTCACTGAGATAAATGGCAGCCCATTGCGGATTCTTATGTCCTTGTCTCTTTTCCATTACCCTGTACAATCTACAAGGAGCTTCAGGTGTTCCTTGGGATGCAAGTCTTAATTCATAAAAATGCAGGAGTGCATGCACTGCAGTCTTCTGTCTGTCTTCTGGGGCCATTCGATTTTACCAGGATCCTCTTATGAGAACCAATAAATAAATTATCAGCCATCTATTTCATATCCCACTCAAGGCACCAAAGTATCGGTGTGGAACCGTCCTTTTATGTCCGCTGTAATCTACACATATACGGATATCCTTGCTTGTTTTCATTGCCACCACCATGGAGGAGGTGAAGATGCTGTATGATTATCTAGAGCAGCGTTTATTCACCTGTGGTTTGGAGTCCCCTGGGGATCTATGACACTTATTCAGGGGGTCCACGACTGCTCAGAAAATTAAATAACATTAAAAGATTAATAAAATATACTGGGGATAAAGTCCCATCTGGGGTACATTTTAAGGATATAGCAAGTCACCGAGGAGTTTCTTTATAAGGTTATGGAACTCCGAGGTGGCTTTCAATATCCTTATTATGTATGCCAGGGGTACTTTATCCCATATAATACATGGTCACACCATCACCTTTCCCACAAACCACTTAAAACCTTGGTGCATAGCAATTCCATAAGAAAGACCGAGCATGTTTGCAAATATGAAGAACACAAATAAAACCTCTAGTGAGAAATAAAATGCATTAAAAAACCTGTTGGATATTTATTGCAGACAGATATTAGAAAAAGTTCAATACAAGCCAGTTTAAAACAAAAAAATCTGCAGTAGCTCGGAACATGTGTAAACATGCAGAAAGATTCAAGCTTTTCTCTATCTAAGGAGTGCAAAAAATAAACCTATTCTCTCTGCTTGTCATTGCAAGCTAATAAAGTAGAGCAGAAGAAAGAAAAGCAATGTTCTGTTTGTTGCTTTAAACAGCTGCTTCAGTTAAGCTCCATGGCGTGACTTGCCTTTAACCTCAGTTGCTGGCTCTGGCAGCAGGCATTGTGACATCAGATCTCAACTGCAATAGCCTTATGATAGTCGAGTTCTGACTTGTTTTCTTTGTAATCGGTCGCTTGGTGCATCACAGGTCGTAGATTATAAAGAAATTAGATACTGCCGTTTATACAGGGATTACAGAATCCCATGTATTGTATATAAAGAAGCAAAGAACAAAATTTAGCATTTTATACCGTTCTGCAATGTGGAGGAGTTTGAAATTTGAGGCTAAAAATTGTTGAGTGTCCTCAGATTAATTTGTGGGAGCAGAGCAACTGCTTCAAACAGAATATAGCATGGACAATGGGAGACCTCAGTTGAAGTTCGAAAAGCCCCTGCTTTTTCATTAAAACAAAAAATTAGAGTTTTATTTTTGTGGATTAAAATAGTTAATTTGTCCATTTGGTTGATGAATACTTGTTTCTGTATTTTTGTGTATTGTTTTGAGGTTCAAATCATCGAAAATGCTTAAGCGGGGGCTCTGGCTTCAAGGAAGGACTCAGTGGGGGTTCTCGGCTTCCAATAATAATTCTTTGGGGGGGCCCAGATTCAAGTAATGATTAAGTGGGGGTACACATGTCAAAAGGTTAAGAACCACCAGTATAGAGGCTGCAAAGTTTGTGCTACATAATTCTTGAAAAGAGACCAGGATAACAAGATAGGGTTCACTATCCAAAAAGTCTAACCTTTATACTCCATCGATGGACTATCCACTCCCGTGCTAGACTGTGGCATTGTCGTGAAGGGTTAAAACCAATGTCCTCAAAGGTTTGCAAAATGACTCATGTGATGTCAAGAATAATTAGATCTCCATTGCAGCACATGCAGCCGGTGAGGGCAGGGACTGAGACTCCATTGAAGTGATTCAAGCAATTAAAGTGAGACATGGTTGAGACTCCTTTTAAGTGTATGGGCCCTTAAGATTGATGCCACAGATGGGTGTAGCATGCCCTAAGCACAACAGTTCCTTCTTGTGGAAGTGGGGAATGTGAGTTTGATGAAAGCTAGAATTCTCATCCTAATGACACATTTGAATTGTGAACAAATGTTGCTTTTCGCGACCGTCGGCACCATTCGTGGTTTCAAGCACCAGGAGTGAAACTGGTCCTTGTAAGTGCTGGTTTTGGTGCACCGAGATTTGTAAACTGGGCCCTGCGTTTTTTCTTGTTCGAAGTGTTGTGTGAGGGGGTGAGTGGAAAGGGGTGGGCTCTTCCTGGGCAGGAAATCTCAGAATGAGGAGGGTGTGTGTGCCGGGAAAAGGCAGCAGGAAGAAGTAGCTCTAGAAGCCTCTTGGGGGCGCTGTTCCTCTCAGTAAAGATTTTTCTTGATGCTTCAAGTGCTCAAAGGCCTCTCTTTCTAACCAGCTCTTTTTCTCATTCCAGATTGACAGCGTGAAGAAGGTTCTGGAAGAGCTGAAGCTGCGCGTGGTGGAGGTGGCGGAGGAGAGCGCCACGCTGGACGGTAGTGACGTTCTCTTCACAGGTGTGTAGCGGGGTATTGTTTAATATTTGTTTTCATTTGTTTTATACCAGGCTCTTGCCCCAAACTGCTGCTTCTTTGCCCTTGGGGAGAGTGGTTTAATGGAGGCAGAGTCTCCATAGCTGATCTACGCTCCTAGATCTATACTCCGAGTGGAGCAGGCGAGTCTTTAGTCCTCTTCAGAGCTTCAGGTGGGTTCAAGGTGAAGGGAACGTAGAGCTGAGTTCTGAAGCAATGAATGCCCCATAAGTTTGTACTTCACTCAACTGGTCATTTCTACAAAGATGACCATACACTTCTGCTTGGCTGTTAGGGTAGGATCAGTCTAGTGGGGTATCTGGATGCGAGGCCACACAGCTACATGAGTCATGCAGAAAGTCTTACATTTAATACATGATTTCGTTGTCAACCAGTTTGTAGATTTCATGGCCTGAGACATAACATAATGTGTAGTTAAGTACAGGTTCATTCAGGGTTGTCCTGGCGCTGAGATCTGACTGATTGGTTCTTATTTTGTCGCCCGTTGATCAATAAAAGACTGAGTGGACCTGCTGAGATTCAAACCTGTGACCCTGAGGTCAAGCGAGTTCCCCACAGTGGATGTGTTACTCCTCTGAGCCATTAGAGATGGGATCTGTGGTGACGGGCAGGGTGCAGGCTTTGTCTACCAGCCTAGTGTACAATCCATTGCAATGTTCGAAGTGGGGTGCAGGTGCCATGCAAATCCGCATAATCCCTCGTGAAAGTGTAGGTGTGAAGACTGACGCGCATGAGCCTTGGCTTGTGCAAGGATCCTTGGAGGCCACACTCGCGAGGCTTGGAAGATAGGCTGACCTTCAAGGGAACCTGTGGTTGAAGACCATCTGCTCCGCGGTGTCTGGAGGCGAATATGGGAATGGGAGGCCCTTTTACGCCTCAGTATTTGAGGTGTTCAGGTACAATTAGTTGTCATTCAGAAACCCCGCCTGGATCTCCAGAGATATATTGGCTCTGTGAGGGATACCTCTAAAGCAGAGAGATGTCTGCTAGACCATGGTCAGACGTTTATAGGCCACCAGTGAGATATTTCATGGTGTCCTATGTTCTCACGCCTTGGTGATAATTCAACAGGGCTTTTCTGTGAGTGGGAGATCTCATGGTGTGAGATGTCCCCTCATGTTGGTTGTGTCGCAGAGAAGCTGGAACGAATTGAAGAGGGGCTGAAGATAAGAATATCTGTCGAGGGTTCATGGCCATTGAAAGCTGCTCAGACCTTGGTCAGGAAGTTGCTTCTCAATAAACATCAGGTCACCGTACGTAAAACACCCGCCAAAAGGAGGGAGCCTGAAATGTACATGAAGTTATACATACCGCTGTACCTGGGGTGATACCCCACCATGCTTTCACGTGCTGTAGATTGCGGTTTTACCATATGGTGCACAGGCGGAGCAGCCGGGGGGTGGGATTTCAGTGAAACCTGCTTGAGGTGTCCAGGACACGTAGCAAGACATCAGTAGGAGAACATCAAAGAGATGAAAGGCCCTCACATCAGAGACCAGAGGAGATGGCGAGGATTGGAGCTCAGCGGGATGAGGCAGTAATTGGTGATCTGCAGCAAAACCTTTCAACTAGGTAGAGGCGCACGAGAAATGAGAACCCTCCGCGTACCCGCAGGCGGATCGTTCCACAGCAAGAGACATTCATTCTGATCAAAGGCCCCTTCTTCTTCCACTGAGTTTTCTTCCATTTGTTTATTCCTGTTTATGTCCTGGATCAGTCTCAAAATCCCTGAAGCACCTGGATTGGAGAAACCTACTAGACCCTGGCTGTCTATTGCAATGTAGGGCGAGGTTCAAGCACCCCCACTTTCATAGTGCGAACCACGGTCCACCCACGGGATCTCTTGGAGACTCAACGTGTGCTCTTAGACTCCAGTTGGGCGATGGGGGTAGGGCACAGACCCTGCTTTATGCACTTTAGAGGTATTGGTGTTTCAAGCGTTGTCGGCACCCTTGGGCACCTCTTGGCAACCTTGGGCACCTGGTCCTAACCAACAGATTGGTTAGGGTGGGTGGCTGAGATTTAACGCCCAACAA
This sequence comes from Calotriton arnoldi, assembly GCA_963921515.1. Taxonomy (NCBI): domain Eukaryota; kingdom Metazoa; phylum Chordata; class Amphibia; order Caudata; family Salamandridae; genus Calotriton; species Calotriton arnoldi. The sequence goes on along the minus strand of CAWUFW010001626.1, from coordinate 98,367 downwards.
CCGCAGGTTTCAGTATATGTTTGTTACTATAGAACCGAACCCTTTCCTGCTCCATGTAGGCAGCACGCGGCGTCCCCCAGGGCTCCGCACAGCGCCATTTTGTAGACACGAAGCTCTTACACCAACCTATGGGCCAGCGTGAGCTCCGCCCTGATTGCTGATGGGTTGGGACCCTCACTGCTGTAAAACGTTTGGGTTCACCTCCTTGGCGTCCCAGAGCTCGAGACCATGGCGTTGCGTACGCAGTCTCTCCTGCACCCATAGGAGTTCATGCTGTCTCTCCTTAAAGTAAAGCGTCTCCCACCGTGGAATGGGGGCGGGTGCCCCGGGGCTGCCGCTTCCACCAGGTCCTAGAGCTCTGGGGGGGTCTAGGAGATATCAGCTGCCGGCCATGCGGGATGGCCGGGCACAGAGGGGGAGAGGGTGGACATAGCCTCTAAGAGTGGGGAGCAGAATAGAAGGTTGAGTTTTATATCAAAAACTGAAAGATATCTCTCAAACAAAGCTGGAAAACAACACTTCAACGGCAGAACCCCAAAGGAAGAGAGGGGAGGCGAGGAGGCAATATTGGTGCTATTTGTGTCACTGGACCTCATATAATTCAAAACGGATGTTAAAAATCAATATATTAATGTGTTAAGAGCATAGAGCACCTTGGAGGATGAGTAGTGTGCGGTGTCGCAGCGGGTAGAGTGCTGTGCATTGTGGCCCCGCCAGTCTTCTGCTGGTCAGAAACCTTTGTTTATGTTCCTGCTTTTGTGTTGTGCCCAGTGTTGGTGCCCAGTGTTAGTTGTAAGCCCCTGTGAGTGCCACCTTGCCACTTGGGGTGGTGGGCGACTGACTGTTGTCGTTTTGAAGAGGTGTGCCGCTGTGTGTGGTGTTTCAGCCTCTGTGTTATGCCGAGTGTTAGTAGTGTGCCACTATGAGTGGTGTTTGTGCCACATGCCACTGGAGGTGGTGAGTGATTGTTGGAGTTTTGCAGATGCATACCGCTTCGGTGGTGCACAAACAACGCACCACTCTGGGCGGTTAGTCAGTGAACTGTTGTAGTGTAAAAGTTATGTACCACCACGGTGGTGTATATCAGGGCTTTAAGTGGGATGAAAAAACTGGGGGGTCTCTTAAAGGGGCGTGGCCAATGTAATTAAGGGCGTGGCTTAAAATCACATAAACTAAAAATCTGTGCTTAGCATAGTGTGCCGCCCGACTTGTATTTTGCTGTTTCTGTCATTGCATCTAGATATATGATACAAGTAATATCATACCTACAACAAGTCAGGACTATTGGCTTTGTCAATGGTTGTTAGTTACATAAGATAAATAAGCAGCAACCATGGCTTGTTAAATATAATATATATATATTTTTTTGTTGTCCTCATTCGCCTTCTTGCCACTGTTCTGCTTACGATACCGCCCTGGGTTTTCAACTTCATTTGCTGGATACAGGAGGATAGATGTAAAGCTTTAGAAATGGAGGCCCTCCCATAACCATCGCACCTCTTGCCCCTGGAGGACCTCCTCTCCCAGCCGCACAGTCATTCCGTTTCCCTAGTCTTCCTGTATAAACAGAGAAGATTTCTGGGAGGCCGTGAGTAGTTGTCTATCAAGGGTTTTAGGCTTACAGATAAAGGTAAGCCCTGAGATGGTCATATGTGGAAGATTAGAGCTGCATGGTAAGGATATGAGCGATGAAGCGAAGCTTGTATTCTATGCAGTATTGCTGGCCCGAAGAGAGATATGTAAACTTTGGGTCTCCCCTGTTAGCCCTACAGAGGGTGGTTGGTTACAATCAATGAAATTTGCTGCTAAGATGGATATTTCGGATCAGACTAAAAAGAGATATAACTTTTGGAAGTTTTTTAACACATTATGGTCAAGGGTTGGGTGTGTAAGCTTTAAGAGTCCAATGATTAAGTCTTCATCTGCTTTGGCTGTTAAATATAATATTGAAAAAGATTGCACTTAAAGCCCCGGTGACACCATGACGATGTTGCTGCTCCCGAGTTTCAAAAAGAGAAGGGAAATCCAGAAAGAAAATTACTCCCTTTAAAGGATTTCCCTTCTCCTACAACGCTCACCTGGCATGACGTCATGCCATAACTTATCCACTAGTGAGAAGTGAGCAGTGTGAGCGTGCGCACATCGATGTGCCTGCTGTCACTGCAGTCCGGAAAAAAACGTACAGCATGTGCCAGGGCACAAAACGGAGCCCGATAGAGACCAGTTTCGAGGCCCCCTTTAAAAAACTGCCGGTGCTCAGCACCAGTGAGACCCCGCCCACTTAAAGCCCTGGTGTATATGACGTACCCCTTCACTTGTGTGACGGTTGGGTGCCAAGCATTGGCAGACATGTGTGCATTCTGGGAAGTGAGCAGACTCTTGCACCCGGTGGTAAATTGTTCCTGGAGGGTGAGTGCTAGGTGGTTCTCCTGTATACCATGTGTTTGTGGGGTTTTAGATTTGTGCGCCATTCTCCTAGATTGTGTTCTAACATAACATAATGTGTATTTTTAAAGCACACGTTCACCCAAGGGAATCTTGGCTCTGAATAACAGATGTTTGTTATCCAACTCAATGGTACTCATTTTATCGACCTCAGAAGGATGAAAGGCTGAGTGGGCCCACCGGGATTTAAACCTGTGACCATGAGGTCAAACACAGTCCCATACAGTGGACGCATTGGTCCACTAAGCCACCAGACCCGGCCTGTTCTGTGAGAAGGGTGCCGTGTTGTGGCCTGTGATTTGGCCTGCCTCCTGTTGGTCAGTGTCCTTTGTCACTGTCAGTGCCCACCCCTGCTCACACAGCATCTGACCCATACATTGCTCTGGGAACTGTTTTCGCGGTGACCACTGCCCTGAATCGACGGGCCAGCCTTAAACCTAGTGGCGCGTCCACCCCTGTGTGTTACACCCCGGTTACACCCATCTTACATCTCTTTAACCCTTAAGTAAGAGTAACTGAAAGTAAATCCTATATTGAAGATGTGAACACTCCATGATGGCGGCCAGTCTCGTGATGTCACGCAGGGGCGTGGAGAGAACAGAGCTGGCTGCAGGGCCTTATCTGCTGATAACGCCCAACAGTCTGTGTCGCCTCATATGCAGCTGCCCAAAAAGCGTGCTCATTGTCACGGGTTCGGATACTTCAAATTAAACCTTCAGAGCAAATTCTGCCCCTCCCTTTTTTGCTTTCTCTTCCAAAATAATGCTTTTATATATTTTGATTATAGTTCAAAGCCACGTAAAACAATCAGAGAGAGAGGGTATTTAAAGGGGGTACTCCTAGTCCCCTAAGGTTAACTGAAAAAACAAATTGAAGGAGTATGCCCCAAAGAGCCGAAGGCTGCTACGGGAAACGCCGATGATGAAAAATACCAGAGAAAATTTCTTTGGTTTTAAGAAGACCCCTCACTCACCAACCTAGTTGGTGACATGCTTCATCATTGGGGTCCAACCCGAGCAGCCGAATGCCACTCGGGTGTGCTACAACACCTGATTACAGTGGAGCGGGTATTTTGAGTGAATCAGTGAAGTGGTGATCGTAAAATTATCTTTATTGTACTCCGTTACTTTTATTATGGAGCAAGTAAGACAAGGTTAAAAAATGAGTACACAAGAATATTACCGTAGTGGACCTACTTGTCCACAGGTAAAAACTGTGGGTGGTGAGAAAGTGAAAAGTGATATTACTAGGTTTTCATCAGGACCTATGATCCGGGCGGTGTACACACGCTAAGGTGTACCCAACCCTCTGTCACAATTCAAATACCATACTGAAATCCTCGGGTTTCCTGATGGGGTCACATCGCAGGTTTGAGTAGCGGATGGCATGACTTGATGTAAGTTTGACTAAAGTCAGCATCCATCCCCACGGTAACCATGAGGCCAGACGTAATTTCGTCGTTGTAATTTTTGTTTCCTTTCGTGAAGACTGAAAGGGTTTCCATCCTGTAAGTACACAGTATGGTATTTTAATTGTGACCGAGGGTTGGGTACACCTTAGCGTGTGTACACCGCCCGGGTCATAGGTCCTGATGAAAACCTAGTAATATACACCGTAGGTTGAAACATGTAGACCCACTTATCACTTTTCACTTTCTCACCACCCAGGTTGTAGCACACCCGAGTGGCATTCGGCTGCTCGGGTGGGACCCCAATGATGAAGCATGTCACCAACTAGGTTGGTGAGTGAGGGGTCTTCTTAAAACCAAAGAAATTTTCTCTGGTATTTTTCATCATCGGCGTTTCCCGTAGCAGCCTTCGGCTCTTTGGGGCATACTCCTTCAATTTGTTTTTTTATAGTTCAAAGCCACCTGCTGCCCACGCTCTCTTTTAAGCCCGCTCGTATCTTTGTTACTTTTAAGCCAGCTGCTGCCGGCACATTTTATATACTCATTTCTAGCCAAACTACACCAACACACCTTTTTTCTTCATTATTTTCAAGTCAGCAGGTGTCTAAACACTTTATATATGAATTAATTTTTAACCATCTTTATCCGCACAGTTTTTATTTTAAAGCAGCAGCTGTTCAGTTTGGAGATTCAGTCATACACACACACTTTTTTTAGTTTTGCTTCACAGCACAGCTGTCTGCTTGACCTATTGTTAACCATTCTTTAACATATACAGAGAGTGGGCTTTGGCTCCACCCACAGGTGTGTTTCCCCTTCGCCTCACTCTATTGACTGTTCGCTGTCATTTCACCTCCTACGCAGTGCCTGGGGACTATTTTAAATCTCATTCAGTCATTACACATTAAATACTTTATCTCACAGATGGAGAGACCAAAGTGGGCAGGTCAACGACGCTCCCAAGCTGTATTAATTTGATCAAAATAGTTCCCATATTTTTTATTTAACAAACGCAAGTATTCCTGAGCAGCTGAGTTGCTGCAGGTGGAAAGGGAAGAAGAAGAGACCTCTATAAGTGAAATGAGCAGGCACAGCCAGTACAGGTAATATCGGTGGGCAGGGGCGGCTCCTCCATTAGGGCGGAGGAGCGTCGCCCCACTGCTTTCTCTCAGCGCGAGAAGCAGAAACATAAAATGGTATTTTAAATACCATTTTATGTTTATGCTTCTCGCGCTGCGAGAAAGCAGAAGGCAGGGTATGCCTGGTTGGGGGCAGGCGGGAGGGTATGCCCGGTTGGGTGCGGGCGGGAGGGCGGGGTGGGGAGTAGTGGCTTGCCCACTGTTGTGGGCCCTGACTGTTTAATCGGCCCTCTGGGGCCGACCAAGCCAATCATGCGCACTCTACATTTTCTCTATGTAGGCTGCATGCGGCCTACATAGAGAAAATGGCCTCCCTACAGGCGCCTGGCTGGGCGCTGTCCGCACCAATCACAACGCTGCCATTGCAGCGTTGTGATTGGCTTAGGAGAGGGAGGATGCATGCTTCCTGTTCCAGGAAAACGCGGGTGCGGGACCTTGCCAGGAGTGGATGCGGCGTGGGACCCGGTAAGGTAAGTTCTTTTTTTTAAATTTATTTATAAATCTCTCCCCCTCCTCCTCTCGCGCGAACCCCCACCCCGTGACCACCCCCACCCCGTGACCACCCCCACCCCGTGACCACCCCCCACCCCGTGACCACCCCCCACCCCGTGACCACCCCCCACCCCGTGACCACCCCCCCACCCCGTGACCACCCCCCACCCCGTGACCACCCACCCCACCCCGTGACCACCCCCCCCCCCTGCAACCCGCCACTGGCAGTGAGGCGGGGGCAGGGGAGTCGACGTACGACAGAATAGGGAAAATAAAATGAATAAATAAAATCACTTACCTGATGCGGCGAGCACAATGTAAGTGGCTTTATTTATTTATTTATTTTAGTCCCGCCCCTCTCCACCGCTCTTGCCTGTACCGGCCGTGCCTGGAAATGAGAGAAGGGAGATGCAGCTAAAGAAGAAACGAGTCTTCTCGCCAAGGTGCCTGCCACCGGAAAGAAATGTAAATGTGTGCAATCGGTTATTCCGAAAATCTAAAGACTGGTTGGGAGTCAGTAAAGGCTTTAATTGATAACATTTGAAATTTGTCCTTCAAATAATGGAAACATATATAAAGGGTTTGCACTAGGTACAATTGGAGTATTACTAAAAACATAACTAAAGCACTGTAAACATTTCAACAGAATATTTTTGCACATTTCGTGGCAGCCTGTTTTACTCTGTGCAACCTAACTTATACTGAATGTAATACATTTGTAAATCAAAGACTTACTTATTCACAGTGCTTTTTGTCACGTATGTTGACCTCTTAGCACTATAAATACACCACTAGTTCCCCAGCGCACTGACTGGAATTCAAATGACTGACTGTCCTATTACAGCCACAGGCACTGAAGTAATTGCATTAACCAGCTGAACTGTGCTCCCAGAAATTTACATTTCCCACAAGTACATTTAAGTTACATTTTTTTTCAATTAAGATCTGTGCATCATATTTTATATGCACTTAGCTGTAGGGGGCAGATAGAGCTAAATGTGTACTCGGACATCATCTAGGAATGCTAGAACCACACTTTCTGGTCTCCAATCAGAGCTACTCCAGACAACATAACCAAAGATGCCAGGGGAAGATAATTTAGCAGGTCAGAGGTTTATGTATCGGCTCTGATTTAATGTCTCCCTCTTCAATGTCTAAGTCTAAGGTTATACGGACTAAGAGGAAGCGCTCTGCAGTGACGTTAGAGAGGGGGACACTCCAGGTATCCTGTGTATAGTCTGACTACAGACATTTGAACAGTAATAAACGCACCTTTGAAATACAAAATACACAAAGTACGACACTGATTAATAATATAGTTCATAAAAAATGCAAGACAACCTTGGATATTTCCAATGGTTTCTTCAGCAAAAAAGTTTGCACCTGAAACCAGAGATTGGACAGCCTTTTCGGCCCTTGGCTTTCAGCGTCGCTTTGCATGACTCGCAATGGGCTATAAGAACAGTCGAGGACTGTTTGCTGCCCGCATAGTGTCAATTCTACATGATATTGACCATGACACATTGTCTTATGTAGATGATATCTACCTGACGGACGATGAGTTAAACCCACACTTGGCCAGAGTGGATCGCATAATTTTTGTATTCGCTGCATATGGCTATAAATTCAACTTTAAGAAATCTCATCGCATTTCTAAAAGTCCTTTTTTTACGATATGAACTTGCCCATGAGGGTAAGCGTCTTGCCGCTGACTTTTTGGAGAAGTGTGTACAATTGCAACCTCCAAATAAATTAAAGAAACTGCAATCCTTCTTAGGATTCCTTAATGTTGGCAGAACATACATTTCTGATTATGGCCAACGCATTAAATCACTATATGAATTAATAGGTAAGGGAGAGGAGAATTCCTCTCTTCCTCACCTGCCCTCCTAACCTTCCCAGAGTAACAGGTACATTGGCAGCCCAGAACACAACTCTTTAGCCCCCAGGGGGGACTGTGGAAACGGATTGTCACCTTTCTTTTTCTCACTCATGCATGTCCATAATAAACAAAAGAAAGAGACGAGGAAAGTTTACAATATTTATTGAAACTTCTGTGCTGTATTTTGAAGCAACTGTGCTTCAATTAGAAAACATATGCAAGCTAGCAAAGTAATCCGCATTACAAGTAAACTGTATACAATGAGAAGCCCTACCATGCCGAATGATATATCTGCCCTAGCCTATCCTCACTTCGTGGGTACAGTGATATATCGGGGATTAGAACCGGCCCCCATACCTGGCATTTGTGGTTAGGTGGTCTGCATCTCATGTTACACAAGCTAGCACGTCTGTCTCAGGACCTTTTCCTCTGCAAGAATTCTCCTCTCTGTTTTCAAAAGGCAATTCTCAGTGTATATGATAAGAGGTATCTCACTGGAAAACAGCAGATGTTCCTCTATGTTGTGTCTAAATGCCAAGCTATGTTGCTAATTGATCATAGAAAACTGTTCGAACTTGAACTAAATGTTCAGACTGAGTCCCAGAAAGAAGAACTGAATAATAAAAACATGTGCAGTGCCTTTCTAAAATAATATTGTGGGACAAACACAACATGCTGTGTGTAATGTATGCAAAGCAATGCAGTCTACAACGTGCAGTTAGGCTAAAATAAGGGAGAACTAAGTGGGCCCTAAAGGGAACCCACAACAACAACATCTCTAAAGAGCTCTGTCTCAACACCTGCCTTTGGATTAGAATCGGGTTCAGCTCCTCCTACTTGTGGGGTGACCAGACGCCATTAAATAATGGAGCCACATGCCCTTCGCCTGACTACCCTCCTGTCCCGCCACTCCCTCTACGGTCTCCCTCCCCAGCTTTAGTTTTTTTCAAGATCCTCCATTCTCCTCTTCTGTCTTCAGTCCTTCCCTACCCTCTCCAGCCCCTCCACTCCCCAGTCTTCATGTCTCATCTCCTCTCTCCAGTTAGTCCTGCTCCTCCTTTCTCATCTCTTTGATCCACTCTTGGTCCTTTTTTCTTATCGGTCTCTGGTCACCGCCCTCTCTCTAGTAACTCTCTGAGCCCTGTCTTCTTGGTCCTGCTGTCGCATTCCCTCTTTCTAGGCATCTGATCCCTCTCCTGGTCTTCATTTCACGTCTCCTCCCTCTGTCCTTCCCTCCCTCTCCTGGTCTTCATTTCACTTCCCCTTCCTCTGTCCTTCCCTCCCTCTCCTGGTCTTCATTTCACATCTCCACCCTCTGTCCTTCCCTCCCTCTCCTGGTCTTCATTTCACGTCTCCTCCCTCTGTCCTTCCCTCCCTCTCCTGTTCTTCATTTCACTTCCCCTTCCTCTGTCCTTCCCTCCCTCTCCTGGTCTTCATTTCACTTCTCCTCCCTCTGGTCCTTCCCTCCCTCTCCTGGTCTTCATTTCACTTCTCCTCCCTCTTTCCTTCCCTCCCTCTCCTGGTCTTCATTTCACTTCTCCTCCCTCTGGTCCTTCCCTCCCTCTCCTGGTCTTCATTTCACGTCTCCTCCCTCTGTCCTTCCCTCCCTCTCCTGGTCTTCATTTCACTTCCCCTTCCTCTGTCCTTCCCTCCCTCTCCTGGTCTTCATTTCACGTCTCCTCCCTCTGTCCTTCCCTCCCTCTCCTGGTCTTCATTTCACTTCTCCTCCCTCTGTCCTTCCCTCCCTCTCCTGGTCTTCATTTCACTTCTCCTCCCTCTGTCCTTCCCTCCCTCTCCTGGTCTTCATTTCACTTCTCCTCCCTCTTTCCTTCCCTCCCTCTCCTGGTCTTCATTTCACTTCTCCTCCCTCTTTCCTTCCCTCACTCTCCTGGTCTTCATTTCACTTCTCCTCCCTCTGTCCTTCCCTCCCTCTCCTGGTCTTCATTTCACTTCCCCTTCTTCTGTCCTTCCCTCCCTCTCATGGTCTTCATTTCTCATCATCTGTCTCTTCCTCTAGGTCGAGAGTTCTTCGTTGGAATCTCCAAATGGACCAATCACCGAGGGGCTGAGGCTGTGGCCGACGCATTCAGGGTAAGTGGTGACAGGTAACCTTCTGAGGTGGGGGGCTCCGTATAGAATGTTATGTACTAACCCCACCTCCACATTCTAATTAAAAGTACTGGTGTGCTCTGGGTATGACTCCTTCACAGTACGTCGGAGGCTGGAAGTCCCCTGCGTCCCCTCCTCTCTCTACGGTTTCCCACTGTTCAGTTTTTGAAGCAGTGATACTTTCTTCTGTTTTTTATACATGTGGACTTTTAGGTCGAGCCTACTTCACCAATCATGCTCTGTCATTGTGGTTTACCAAAAACATAAGAGGATATTGGAGCCTGAAACATTTCTTACCATTGGCTGAATTTCCTTGTTCCTGTCATTTGCTTGCTGCTTATTGGTGTCACAGCTTGTCAATCTAGTGTTTGTCCCTCCCATGGAGCATTGCTTCTTTACAATCTTTGTTTGGCAGGCAGCACTGCTTGTTTTTCATGCACCACTTTTTTTTCGTGCACCACTTTTTTCTTGGGTGTGAAGTCCTGCATTAGAGTTCATGTGTTTCTGTGCTTTTGTCCCTTGTGTACATCTCCACACCCCCCCCCCCCTTGAACTCAGTGTGGCTTTCTGTTGCCCAACTGCGTCTCCCCACCCCCTCTCTCTTGCTCTTACCCATGTGCTTCTCCGTACTGCCTCCCCTCTAGCGGCCCTCTGTGTTGCTTTCTCCAACTCCTGTGTTGTTTTCACTCCCGTCCTCCCTCACCCGGTTGCTTTCAAATACCCTCCAGCCCTCCCCTTGCTGTTGCTTTCATGTACCCTCCAGCCCTCCCCATGCTGTTGCTTTCATATACCCCCCAGCCCTCCCCATGCTGTTGCTTTCATGTACCCTCCAGCCCTCCCCTTGCTGTTGCTTTCATGTACCCCCCAGCCCTCCCCTTGCTGTTGCTTTCATGTACCCCTCCAGCCCTCCCCTTGCTGTTGCTTTCATATACCCCCAGCCCTCCCCTTGCTGTTGCTTTCATATACCCCCCAGCACTCCCCTTGCTGTTGCTTTCATGTACCCTCCAGCCCTCCCCTTGCTGTTGCTTTCATGTACCCTCCAGCCCTCCCCATGATGTTGCTTTCATGTACCCTCCAGCCCTCCCCTTGCTGTTGCTTTCATGTACCCCCCGGCCCTCCCCTTGCTGTTGCTTTCATGTACCCCCCCGGCCCTCCCCTTGCTGTTGCTTTCATGTACCCCCCCGGCCCTCCCCTTGCTGTTGCTTTCATGTACCCTCCAGCCCTCCCCTTGCTGTTGCTTTCATGTACCCTCCAGCCCTCCCCTTGCTGTTGCTTTCATGTACCCCCCGGCCCTCCCCTTGCTGTTGCTTTCATGTACCCCCCGGCCCTCCCCTTGCTGTTGCTTTCATGTACCCTCCAGCCCTCCCCTTGCTGTTGCTTTCATGTACCCTCCAGCCCTCCCCTTGCTGTTGCTTTCATGTACCCTCCAGCCCTCCCCTTGCTGTTGCTTTCATGTACCCTCCAGCCCTCCCCTTGCTGTTGCTTTCATGTACCCTCCAGCCCTCCCCTTGCTGTTGCTTTCATGTACCCTCCAGCCCTCCCCTTGCTGTTGCTTTCAGGTACCCTCCAGCCCTCCCCTTGCTGTTGCTTTCATGTACCCCCCGGCCCTCCCCTTTCTGTTGCTTTAGTAAACCCTCGAGCCCTCCCCTTGCTGTTGCTTTCATGTACCCTCCAGCCCTCACCTTGCTGTTGCTTTCATGTACCCTCCAGCCCTCACCTTGCTGTTGCTTTCATATACCCTCCAGCCCTCCCCTTGCTGTTGCTTTCATATACCCTCCAGCCCTCCCCTTGCTGTTGCTTTCATGTACCCTCCAGCCCTCCCCTTGCTGTTGCTTTCATATACCCTCCAGCCCTCCCCTTGCTATCAAATACCCTCCAGCCCTCCCCTTGCTGTTGCTTTAGTAAACCATCCAGACCTCCCCTTGCTGTTTCTTTCATATACCCTCCAGCCCTCCCCATGCTGTTGCTTTCATGTACCCTCCAGCCCTCCCCTTGCTGTTGCTTTCATGTACCCTCCAGCCCTCACCTTGCTGTTGCTTTCATATACCCTCCAGCCCTCACCTTGCTGTTGCTTTCATATACCCTCCAGCCCTCCCCATGCTGTTTCTTTCATATACCCTCCAGCCCTCCCCATGCTGTTGCTTTCATGTACCCTCCAGCCCTCCCCTTGCTGTTGCTTTTATGTACCCTCCAGCCCTCCCCTTGCTGTTGCTTTCATGTACCCTCCAGCCCTCACCTTGCTGTTGCTTTCATATACCCTCCAGCCCTCCCCTTGCTGTTGCTTTCATATACCCTCCTGTGTTGCTTCGGCATTTGCCTACCGCCCTCCTCTGTGTTTTTTTGACATCCTGCATTCTTCCTAGTGTTGCTTCTGCTCCCCCACCAGCTTTAAAAAAAGAAATAATTAGCAAGTTTTCTTTACTTTTTAGTTACAGATCCAACTTTGATCGGTAACAAAACAAGCATTTGCAATGCAATAGGTCTCGCATTTAGAAACTTTGACCTATTGGTATTGTAAATGACAATGCCTTCTATTATTGCAGGTTTTTAAAACACATAAATAAAAGGCATTGTCATTTAGAATGCCAATAGCTCAATATCTTGCCATTGCGAGACCTATTGCATTGCAAATGCTTGTTCTTTTTACGATTCTTTTGAAAGCCCAGCAGGAAAATTGTTTTGCTCTAAAGTGTAGTAATAAGCATCATTCCCAGCGCCCACATGCACTACACTAAACAGATAATTGGTTGGTAAACTCTCAAGACTCAGGTACAAGTAAGCTGCAATAGTGGGATTTAACATTTCCATATTTAATCTGCGGGACCAAACTTGATTAGGTATAAAAATTGCACATGCTTTTTATTTAAAATACCACTAGAGCCAGGCTCAGAAAAAGCGTTTGACATCCCAGTCTCCTGAAACATTTTCTTCACATTTGCTGTCCATGGAATCATAAGGCCTTTGACACATGTAAGACAATCATTAATAATATCTCTGGTGAGAGACGCCTCCTCATTTCTCCAGATTGATAACCACAAGAGTGGGGGTGAGCTTTAATGCAATCACCCATGTAAGGCAGATCCAACTTCTCATGACAAATAAAGTGGGAGGAGGATACAGGGGCAGAGAGGGCCTTTCTGCAAAAGCAGTTTTCCTCAACCTGGATGGCTTCGCAATTTGCAATGCCCCAAATCTCAGCCCCATGTGTTTTGCAACGGGACACATGGAGTTGCATAAATCTGTAGTAACGGGGAAAGTGTCCTCTCCCTAGGGGGTTGAGGTAGACTGAAAAGGAATCCTACTGCCCTGGATAGCTTCAGGCTACAATTAGCAATATGAGATGTCCATCAAAAATGACCCGTAAATAAAAAAATAATGTTAATGTTAAAGGGAAGGAAAATTTAAAGCGACTTACAGACAACCTCAAACGTATCATAAATGTCTAACCGAAGTGATTTACAATGGGAACTCAGATTACAAGTGGCGCACGGAAGAAGTTTTAGGGCGTATAACGCAGATTGGTGAAATAAGTACTCTCCAAACGGTGCGTGTTCTTATGCTGATATCTCTTGGAACGATGCGCTTTTTGTTGAATGACAGATTATTCCATGATCGTCACTGTCCTTTTTTTCCCTCCATTGTTTGGATTGCTTTTTCAAGCATAACTGGAGTGGTTGGGGTGCTTTATTGTTAGGCTTACGGTTAATCACTAACCTTTATGTCGTTAATCGTCTAGGAGGATGGCTGTAAGGGTGAGGGCAACAATGTATTGAACGATAGGAGACCGGATAAACTAGAAACACGTGTCTCCTATACGCCATCACGTTACTTCGGTGCACACCACCTCTCAATTTCCAAAACAGTGTAAGGGAAGTTCAAATAAGTATATGAAGACCCTGAACTGATTTTTATAGCTGTCGCATGCTCCTCTCTCATCGCAGTCCATGCGCAGGATTTATTCTATCGGATTGCATTAAAAAACAAGATTCAAACAATGCCTACCTGATGCTGAATCTACAACTTAGCCACATACCTGCTTCATCTCGGACTCTTACTCCTTTCCCTGGTAAACATGTCCACTGAGATAAAGCGAACGCGGGAATCGAAACCTGTGGTGCGCGCACCACAGAGGAGCGGGGGAGGGAGCGCGGCAGCGACAGCGAGGCGAACGCGCGCTGCTGCGCGTTCTGGCCACCGTCGGGAATGGGAGGAGCGAAGGCGGGACATGCGCCCGCCTTGCCCAATCGCGTGCCGTTTTTCTAAAAAACGCACGCTACAGCCAATGAGGGCTTCTGGAAACAAAACCACACGCACGAGCGTGTGGGTCGTTTTCAGAAGCCCTTTCTAGAGGTCTCGCGCTGCGCGAGCAGGGCTGCGCACTGCAACGCTAGGCGCGAGACCTAAAAAGGAAACAAAGTGCCTGTTTCATTGTGGACGCGCACACATGCGTGGTGCGATGGCTACAAAATGATGCATTTGCCGCTTCACTTTTTTGTTTTTAGCCAACCTGCACAGCAGCTTGGATAAAAGCCATTGGCAAAGCCAATAGGTAACAAAGGCGAGATCTATTGGCTTTTCCAATGCTTGTTTGCACAGGGTTGCGTGGAAGATATGGGACTTGCACCCACAGTGTCCTAGAACTCTTTCACTGTTTGACTCGGACACTTAAGTGAGTTACTTGTAATCTGATTACTATATTGTGTTAAGGCTCACACATGCGATGAGCATGGTTTAACTACTAGCAACAGAACCGTCCGGTTCAATAACCTTGTACAAGTATGGACAAAATATGTTCTCCCCAAGTGACACTCCCAACCTCCATCCATGCATCAGTTCTGTTCAGTGCTTAATTGGAGCCGTTTTTTTCCGGTGCCCGGCACTGGCGCTTGTCACAGTCTGCCACAAGGTGTCATTGTCTGGCTAATTTAGAGATGACCACAACAACAGTTAATTATTAATTCAATATACATTTTAAAAAAATGACTATTGCTTGCTGCCCAAGCCCTTCTTATAGCTTTGGAAGCCTGGAGTAGTCTGAATTGTCAGTGTGACGGTTAGTAGTTGTGTTGTTACTGTCATTGGCAGCATGGTAGGGGCAATGTGTGGTGCAAGCTGCAGTGGCCTCCTGATGAAAGCCCTGGCTGGCACTTATCGTTTTATAAATCAAGCACTGGTTCTGTTAACTGCGGAAACTGGGAGTAATTAATATAAGGCCATAGACTGGGCGTAAGAGGCGGATATTCAAGATTTTTATGAAAGTGTTGATAAATGTATTTTTTGGAAGGATAAAAGCTGCATAAACTTCCTTTGCAAAACATTTGATAAATTGATGGCTATAATGGTAGTGATCTTGCGTGGCAGCGCATTTTACGTCACAAGACGTGAGGAAGTGCCCTGATTACCTCTGCAGACCAGTGATTTTAGTAGTGACAAACAGCCTTCCAATCAGAGCGGTAATGCCAAATTCTCACCATCACAAGTTAAACATCACTGGTGTAGTATTTTCCCAATTCCGGTGCAAAAGAAGTTTAATTCCAGAGTAGTGCAAAGCTGCCAACTGCAGTAATACGATTACTATGTGAGTTTCCTAATGCTGATTAAGCGCTCATCTCTCAATGAGGGCTCATTTGCACTGGATTGTCTCTGCTTTTTTTGCTCCTGTTAATCATGGGAGAGGTGTGGCGCAGCAGCCAGAGCGGCTGACTCCGGAACGCGGGGCTCACGGTTCAACCCCCGGCGGCAGCTCCGCTCAGCACCATGTGACTGGGCAATAGCTCACTTAATCTCCCCAACGGCCTCCAGCGCATTGAAACCTTACGAGTGACTTTTTTGCGCTTTACCATGAATGAATACTTTATTGTATGATTACCTAAAATCATTTACAAACCAATATGGATTATTCTTATTAGTATGTGGAAGTCTACACCGACTTGCAAAATCCCTTGGGGGCGGAGGGGGGGGGGGGCCGGCTTAAGTGGCCTAGAGCCTGCCCATTTCTTACAACTGGATGTCTACCACATCACTCTGGATTCCTTGCTTCTTATTGGTCACCGCAGTCGTCTCCCGTCTGTCTTTGACCACCGTCCTCGCGCTGTCCGTTGTGTGTGCTCATGCTGCTGTTAAAGGTGTACAAAACAACATTGACAAAGCCCACAGATCTCGCATAGGCAGTGCTTTAAATGGGCCGGTACTCACCGGTACTGAGTACCGGCACTTCTGAATTTTCTGGCCTTCAGTACCGGCACTTCTCATTAGCTAGGGAGAGTACCGGTACCCTAATAGATGGCACTGCAGGCTCCGGTTATTTTTGTCCTCTAGCACAGGGTAGATGCCGCTCTGCTTCTCAGGAGCTTGAAAGCGCGCCAAGCCTCCTGCAGAGTCCCTGCTGGAGATTCCAGCTGCGCCCATGTGAATGGCCTGAGACTGCAGGGGTCTAAGAGGGCTTGCCTTGCGTCACGCTGTGATTAACAGTGCAGGGTCTAGACAGACCCTTCACTGTCGATCACATGCGCAACGACTATTCAGCTGAAAGTGCTTTAGCCTCACCCCCGCCCCTCTCCATCAGGTGTGTAAATGGGTTGGGACCGGCACTCAGTCAGTAATCCAGTCTTATTTAGGATATTGATTGCACTGGCCGTTCTAAAGTGAGTGACAGCCCAACAAAATCCTCTGCCTTTGCCAAAGCCGTTTTTCTTTTCATCTTTTTGTTCAGGACAGGAGCTGCTTCTCTTTGTGGACGGAAGGAGTAGGGATGAATGTAAAAAGTGAGGTGGCAGGTTAAGGTAGGATTGCCACTTATCTTCAGATAAAAATACCAGATATTTGAGTTTTGAAATCACGAATCGTCTCAGAAATGGTATTTTAACACACATTTCTGTAAAGTCATAAATCTGGTGCATTTCTTAACTTGAATTTTCCAGATGGCAAATTTAGGGGATGAGTACAGCATATAGGGTAGAACTGGAGACAAGTACGGAAAAACCAGGGAGAAAATGTAAGACTTGTGGAGAGTAAGCAAAAGATGGGAGGAAGAGGAGCAGAACTAGTGAGAGAAGCTCAGTAGATTTTAGACGGAATGTGGAGAGAGAGCGAGAGAGCGAGAGAGAGAGAGAGAGCGCGTGCGTGCATGTGTGTGTGCACGCTTGAGAGTATATAGTATTGTGCCACATAACAGTATGGCATTAAGAAGCAGCAAATATTACAAAACGAGAAACTGTTCACATATCATCCTTTTTGGGTTTCATTTTGTGTAATGAGTTAACATGTTTCCTTTACATAAACACATTTCTCATGTGTTTTTCATAGTTGCTGCAACTGATATAGAAGTCATTATGTATCGTCATATGTTGCCCTAAGCCCCGCCCCTAGCCCCGCCCACTCGCCACGCCTCTAGCTCATATTAATGAGTACCTGCACTTATTTTTTCCCATTTAAAGCACTGCGCATAGGGGAAACCTATTGGCTTTACCAAGGCTTGTTTTCTTTGGGAGAATCTTTCACGTTAAGGAATGTCTGTAAAGACACTATTGTGTGATGTCGAGACACAGCTCTGCCCCGTCTTCTGATAGGTTTTCCAGTCACCAGGTTCACTCGGAAGGCATTCGGTGGAGAAAAGTCCTGGAAGAAATGACAAAAATATCTATTTAAAGTACCTGAAGGAGTGAGTGAGGCCCACGCCAGCTGCAGCGCTGCATTGCCCACAGACGTTGGCACCCGTGCCCACGCACGCGAAGCTTCTCACGTGCTGAAGGCGCCCGGGGTTCCCTGCTGGTTTCTTGGTTATTTGTAGAACTGTTGTCGATGGGGTGGGGAGGGGGAGGGGTGCGGAAGAGGTGGGCGGTGCCGCGTGACAAAACCCCTCAGATATTGTCCGTAAACTGTGTTTTTCACACCGCACTCAAGGTGCAAAGTCTACTGACCACAAAGTGCCGCAGGAAGAGGGGGTGCAAAGCGCCCTGCGAGCCAAGCAGGGATGTGAACCGCGCCCCCAGAGAGGGCAGGGGGCGCATTGAAGCGATCAGGTCTGTGAGAAACGAAATCCTCGTGAGTTCATGCGGGTGCTGAACAAACTCGAGCCGTGACGAGGAGCAGCGCCTAGAAGACCCAAGAACACGGGCAAGCAGCGCAGTACGACCTAAAAATGTAGACGGAGCCAGGATTCCTTCGATAGTCATGAACATGCTGCAATATTACCCAAGTGCCCTTTTAGAGGCTGTGGGATTCTAGCAAATGTATGTAGAACTTGTGCTTTCAATGCACTTTAAATTGTGACCCTATCTTTTAAGAATGCTCTTGGGGGACGCCCCTTCGGAACCTCCATATGAGAGATCCGGCTCCCTCTCTGTGCTCGCGCAGTGGAATTCGGGGCCGGTGTCCCTTTGAAGAGACCACCATCCACCCCCACTGGTGAACAGAAGGGCAGGGGGCAGAGAGGGCAGTATATGAGCGGAAGGGGCAGAAGCAGAGATGTGCCAATTACATTTTGTGAACCTGGCTCCAGTGTGAGGGGGTCTTAAACACAGCCAGCGCGGCCCTCGAACGTGATGCACTGCAGATCATTGGCCGCGCGCCCCGCCACTTCCTTCCTGGGGATGTAGAATTGTATTGTGTCATACAGTTTCTATACTACCGCAGTCCGCAGCGTAACCGTTTTGTAGCGCTGCAAATAACAGGCGTTACTGATGATGAATTCATTGGCATTCAGTGTATCGACCTCAGAAGGATAAAAAGTTGGATCTGCCCGGCCTGAAACCTGTGACCTTCTGGTTGCCCCTCGTGTCGGCAGCGATTGCTTAGTTCACTGAGCTATCTTAGACAGCTTATGGCACAAGCCTAGCCTCTGTGCAAATGCAGTGTTGTGCGGCCCCACCCAGGCATGGGATCAATCGTGCTCTTTATTAGTAACTGTGCGTCCCTCCCATGCCCGAGGGCTGGCGACGGGCGGGGCTTGGAGAAGGCGGGGCCTACAGAGCATCGCAGCTGCCAAACCTGCAGCGGGAGCAGCCCCCACTGTGCGAGATGGGAGTGTCAAGTCATTCAGAGAAACCCCCTCGAACGGGGTCAGCGCGCCCCACCCAGCCGCTCCCTCCTATTGTCAGCGTGTGACATACTTATCAGGCGCACGGGTGGTGCTCCGGGTAAAAAGAGAAAACGGGCTGCAGGGACAAATACCTTTAGCAATGTCTTGTTCATTACATGAGCATTTAAATAGAATACTTCCAAACCGGTGCAGCCGGCGGTGCCCTGGGGGAAGCTGTGTGTGGATACACATTTAGGAGCAGCAGGGGGTGATGGAGGTCCCTTCACAGAGCGGTGGTGGGTCGCAGTATACTGGAACGGGTGTGTGGTGCAGGAGGTCCCTTGGTAGAGCTGTGGTGGGTCGCAGTATACTGGAATGGGTCTGTGGTGCAGGAGGTCCCTTGGTAGAGCTGTGGTGGGTTGCAGTATACTGGAATGGGTGTGTGGTGCAGGAGGTCCCTTGGTAGAGCTGTGGTGGGTTGCAGTATACTTGAATGGGTCTGTGGTGTAGGAGGTCCTTTGGTAGAGCTGTGGTGGGTCGCAGTATACTGGAATGGGTCTGTGGTGCAGGAGGTCCCTTGGTAGAGCTGTGGTGGGTCGCAGTATACTGGAATGGGTGTGTGGTTCAGGAGGTCCCTTGGTAGAGCTGTGGTGGGTCGCAGTATACTGGAATGGGTGTGTGGTGCTGGAGGTCCCTTGGTAGAGCTGTGGTGGGTCGCAGTATACTGGAATGGGTGTGTGGTGCTGGAGGTCCCTTGGTAGAGCTGTGGTGGGTCGCAGTATACTGGAATGGGTGTGTGGTGCAGGAGGTCCCTTGGTAGGGCTGTGGTGGGACGCAGTACCTTGGAATGGGTGTGTGGTGCAGGAGGTCCCTTGGTAGAGCTGTGGTGGGTTGCAGTATACTGGAATGGGTGTGTGGTGTAGGAGGTGCCTTGGTAGAGCTGTGGTGGGTTGCAGTATACTGGAATGGGTGTGTGGTGCAGGAGGTCCCTTGGTAGGGCTGTGGTAGGTTGCAGTATACTGGAATGGGTCTATGGTGCAGGAGGTCCCTTGGCAGAGCTGTGTGTGGGTCGCAGTATACTGGAATGGGGCTGTGGTGCAGGAGGTCCCTTCACAGAGCTGTGTGCCGGTCACAGTATACTGGAATGGGTGTGTGGTGCAGGAGGTCCCTTGGTAGGGCTGTGGTGGGTCGCAGTATACTGGAATGGGTGTGTGGTGCAGGAGGTCCCTTGGTAGAGCTGTGGTGGGTTGCAGTATACTGGAATGGGTGTGTGGTGCAGGGGGTCCCTTGGAAGGGCTGTGGTGGGTCGCAGTATACTGGAATGGGTCTGTGGTGCAGGAGGTCACTGGGTAGAGCTGTGATTGGTTGCAGTATACTGGAATGGGTGTGTGGTGCAGGAGGTCCCTTGGTAGAGCTCTGGTGGGTTGCAGTATACTGGAAT
This sequence comes from Calotriton arnoldi, assembly GCA_963921515.1. Classification (NCBI taxonomy): domain Eukaryota; kingdom Metazoa; phylum Chordata; class Amphibia; order Caudata; family Salamandridae; genus Calotriton; species Calotriton arnoldi. The sequence continues at coordinate 78,432 of CAWUFW010001626.1, read as the reverse complement.
GGGTGTGTGGTGCAGGAGGTCCCTTGGCAGAGCTGTGATTGGTTGCAGTATACTGGAATGGGTGTGTGATGCATGAGGGGCCTTGGCAGAGCCGTGTGTGGGTCGCAGTATACTGGAATGGGTCTGTGGTGTAGGAGGTCCCTTGGCAGAGCTCTGTGTGGGTCGCAGTATACTGGAATGGGTCTGTGGTGCAGGAGGTCCCTTGGTAGAGCTGTGGTGGGTTGCAGTATACTGGAATGGGTGGGTGGTGCTGGAGGTCCCTTGGCAGAGCTGTGGTGGGTCGCAGTATACTGGAATGGGTGGGTGGTGCAGGAGGTCCCTTGGTAGAGCTGTGGTGGGTCGCAGTATACTGGAATGGGTGTGTGGTGCTGGAGGTCCCTTGGTAGGGCTGTGGTGGGACGCAGTACCTTGGAATGGGGGTGTGGTGCAGGAGGTCCCTTGGTAGAGCTGTGGTAGGTTGCAGTATACTGGAATGGGTGTGTGGTGCAGGAGGTCCTTTGGTAGAGCTGTGGTGGGTTGCAGTATACTGGAATGGGTGTGTGGTGCAGGAGGTCTCTTGGTAGTGCTGTGGTGGGTTGCAGTATACTGGAATGGGTGTGTGGTGCAGGAGGTCCCTTGGTAGTGCCGTGGTGGGTTGCAGTATACTGGAATGGGTGTGTGGTGCTGGAGGTCCCTTGGTAGAGCTGTGATAGGTTGCAGTATACTGGAATGGGTGTGTGGTGCAGGAGGTCCCTTGGTAGAGCTTTGGTGGGTTGCAGTATACTGGAATGGGTGTGTGGTGCAGGAGGTCCCTTGGTAGAGCTGTGGTGGGTTGCAGTATACTGGAATGGGTGTGTGGTGCAGGAGGTCCCTTGGTAGGGCTGTGGTGGGTTGCAGTATACTGGAATGGGTGTGTGGTGCAGGAGGTCCCTTGGTAGAGCTGTGGTGGATTGCAGTATACTGGAATGGGTGTGTGGTGCAGGAGGTCCCTTGGTAGGGCTGTGGTGGGTTGCAGTATACTGGAATGGGTGTGTGGTGCAGGAGGTCCCTTGGTAGAGCTGTGGTGGATTGCAGTATACTGGAATGGGTGTGTGGTGCAGGAGGTCCCTTGGTAGAGCTGTGGTGGGTTGCAGTATACTGGAATGGGTGTGTTGTGCAGGAGGCCCCTTGGTAGGGCTGCGGTGGGTTGCAGTATACTGGAATGGGTGTGTGGTGCAGGAGGTCCCTTGGTAGAGCTGTGGTGGATTGCAGTATACTGGAATGGGTGTGTGGTGCAGGAGGTCCCTTGGTAGAGCTGTGGTGGGTTGCAGTATACTGGAATGGGTGTGTGGTGCAGGAGGTCCCTTCACAGAGCTGTGTGCGGGTCACAGTATACTGGAATGGGTCTGTGGTGCATGAGGGGCCTTGGCAGAGCCGTGTGTGGGTCGCAGTATACTGGAATGGGTGTGTGGTGCAGGTATGTCCCTTGGCAGAGCTGTGTGTGGGTCGCAGTATACTGGAATGGGTCTGTGGTGCAGGAGGAACCTTGGCAGGGCTGTGGTGGGTTGCAGTATACTGGAACGGGTGTGTGGTGCAGGAGGTCCCTTGGTAGAGCTGTGGTGGGTTGCTGTATACTGGAATGGGTGTGTGGTGCAGGAGGTCCCTTGGTAGAGCTGTGGTGGGTTGCTGTATACTGGAATGGGTGTGTGGTGCAGGAGGTCCCTTGGTAGAGCCGTGGTGGGTCGCAGTATACTGGAATGGGTCTGTGGTGCAGAGGTCCCTTGGTAGAGCTGTGATTGGTTGCAGTATACTGGAAATGGGTCTGTGGTGCAGGAGGTCCCTTGGTAGAGCTGTGATTGGTTGCAGTATACTGGAATGGGTGTGTGGTGCAGGAGGTCCCTTGGTAGAGCTGTGGTGGGTTGCAGTATACTGGAATGGGTCTGTGGTGCGGGAGGTCCCTTGGTAGGGCTGTGGTGGGTCGCAGTATACTGGAATGGGTGTGTGGTGCAGGAGGTCCCTTCACAGAGCTGTGTGCGGGTCACAGTATACTGGAATGGGTCTGTGGTGCATGAGGGGCCTTGGCAGAGCCGTGTGTGGGTCGCAGTATACTGGAATGGGTGTGTGGTGCAGGAGGTCCCTTGGTAGAGCTGTGTGTGGGTCGCAGTATACTGGAATGGGTCTGTGGTGCAGGAGGAACCTTGGCAGGGCTGTGGTGGGTTGCAGTATACTGGAACGGGTGTGTGGTGCAGGAGGTCCCTTGGTAGAGCTGTGGTGGGTTGCTGTATACTGGAATGGGTGTGTGGTGCAGGAGGTCCCTTGGTAGAGCTGTGGTGGGTTGCTGTATACCAGTGGAATGGGTGTGTGGTGCAGGAGGTCCCTTGGTAGAGCTGCGGTGGGTCGCAGTATACTGGAATGGGTCTGTGGTGCAGGAGGTCCCTTGGTAGAGCTGTGATTGGTTGCAGTATACTGGAATGGGAGGGTGGTGCTGTAGGTCCCTTGGTAGAGCTGTGGTGGGTTGCAGTATACTGGAATGGGTGTGTGGTGCAGGAGGTCCCTTGGTAGAGCTGTGGTGGGTTGCAGTATACTGGAATGGGTGTGTGGTGCAGGAGGTCCCTTGGTAGAGCTGTGGTGGGTTGCAGTATACTGGAATGGGTGTGTGGTGCAGGAGGTCCCTTGGTAGGGCTGTGGTAGGTTGCAGTATACTGGAATGGGTCTGTGGTGCAGGAGGTCCCTTGGTAGAGCTGTGATTGGTTGCAGTATACTGGAATGGGTGTGTGGTGCGGGAGGTCCCTTGGTAGAGCTGTGGTGGGTTGCAGTATACTGGAATGGGTCTGTGGTGCGGGAGGTCCCTTGGTAGAGCTGTGGTGGGTTGCAGTATACTGGAATGGGTGTGTGGTGCAGGAGGTCCCTTGGCAGAGCTGTGATTAGTTGCAGTATACTGGAATAAGTCTGTGGTGATGGAGGTCTGTTGGCAGAGCTGTAGTGGGTTGCAGTATACTGGAATGGGTGTGTGCTGCAAGAGGTCCCTTGGTAGAGCTGTGGTGGGTTGCAGTATACTGGAATGGGTGTGTGGTGCAGGAGGTTCCTTGGTAGAGCTGTGGTGACACTAGAAGGACAGAGCCGCACTGGAGGAAGGGAGAGCCACACCTACACTAGAAGAAGGACAGAGCCACTCTGCCATCTTAACCGAGGGCCCAAGACACTGGAAGAAGGGTAGAGCCACACTGCCATCTGAATCGAGGGTCCCAGACACTGGAAGAAAGGCAGATCCACACTGGCACTGGAAGAAGGGCAGAGCCTCACTGGCACTGGAAGAAGGGCAGAGCCACACTGGCACTGGAAGAAGGGCAGAGCCACACTGCCATCTGAATCGAGGGTCCCAGACACTAGAAGAAGGGCAGAGCCACACTGGCACTGGAAGAAGGGCAGAGCCTCACTGGCACTGGAAGAAGGGCAGAGCCACACTGGCACTGGAAGAAGGGCAGAGCCACACTGGCACTGGAAGAAGGGCAGAGCCACACTGGCACTGGAAGAAGGGCAGAGCCACACTGGCACTGGAAGAAGGGCAGAGCCACACTGGCACTGGAAGAAGGGCAGAGCCACACTGGCACTGGAAGAAGGGCAGAGCCACACTGGCACTGGAAGAAGGGCAGAGCCACACTGGCACTGGAAGAAGGGTAGAGCCACACTGGCACTGGAAGAAGGGCAGAGCCACACAGACACTGGAAGAAGGACAGAGCCACACTGCCATCTGATTCGAGGGTCCCAGACACTGGAAGAAAGGCAGAGCCACACTGACACTGGAAGAAGGGCAGAGCCACACTGGCACTGGAAGAAGGGCAGAGCCTCACTGGCACTGGAAGAAGGGCAGAGCCTTACTGGCACTGGAAGAAGGGCAGAGCCTCACTGGCACTGGAAGAAGGGCAGAGCCACACTGGCACTGGAAGAAGGGCAGAGCCACACTGGCACTGGAAGAAGGGCAGAGCCGCACTGGAAGAAGGGCAGAGCCACACAGACACTGGAAGAAGGACAGAGCCACACTGCCATCTGATTCGAGGGTCCCAGACACTGGAAGAAAGGCAGAGCCACACTGACATTGGAAGAAGGGCAGAGCCACACTGGCACTGGAAGAAGGGCAGAGCCACACTGCCATCTGAATCGAGGGTCCCAGACACTGGAAGAAGGGCAGAGCCACACTGGCACTGGAAGAAGGGCAGAGCCACACTGGCACTGGAAGAAGGGCAGAGCCACACTGGCACTGGAAGAAGGGCAGAGCCACACTGGCACTGGAAGAAGGGCAGAGCCACACAGACACTGGAAGAAGGACAGAGCCACACTGCCATCTGATTCGAGGGTCCCAGACACTGGAAGAAGGGCAGAGCCACACTGACACCGGAGGCAGAGCCACACTGACACCGGAGGCAGAGCCACACTGCCATCTAAACCAAGAGCCACACTGACACTGGAAGAAGAGCACAGCCACACTGCCATCTAAACACAGGGCCCAGACACTGGAAGAAGGGCAGAGCCACACTGCCAGCTGAATCGATGGTCCCAGACACTGGAAGAAAGGCAGATCCACACTGACACTAGAAGAAGGGCAGAGCCACACTGCCATCTAAACACAGGGCCCAGACACTGGAAGAAGGGCAGAGCCACACTGCCAGCTGAATCGATGGTCCCAGACACTGGAAGAAAGGCAGATCCACACTGACACTAGAAGAAGGGCAGAGCCACACTGCCCAGACACTGTACACAGGCCAGACCCGCACTGGTACTAGCAGACAGTTTTTTAGCTTTTTACTTCAGGGGAAGGTGGGTGCTGTTCACTTATGCTTTGATGGGGATCATGGTCCCCTCTCTACATATGTTGCTTCAGGGAAACATTTTTCATTACACCATTGTACCAACAAATGGGTAAAACAAGACCAGAAAAGAAAATGCAGATGCATCCCTTCCAGGAATGCAGGAAGTGCAGGAGGTGGTACAGCCCTTAGAAAACAGAGTGTACGCAGCACCTGAGGCCTTGCAAGTAACAGGTGCGAAAAAGGGGGGCAGTGGCAGTGCATGCGCCCAAAGTCTTTCATCACTTCATGCAAAAAAGAGACAATTTCTGCACTGGGCAGGAAGGGCGTCGGTGTCGGCCACGAGGCTGCCAGGCAGAGGGTTGGAGTCCAAGTCCTGAGAAAGTGCGAGGCAGGAAGGTCAGTCTGAGGTCAGACCGACTCCATTAACTAGGGGTGGGTGGAACTCACGGAGTTTCACTACATGAAAGCCCCACGAGATTCCACGGAGTTCCGCGAACGGGTGAAAATCGGCACGTCACGCTGATTTTTTTAGTGCCGGGAGCTTGTTTCACGTTGCAAAATCTGCATGAACGGCTCTAGGCTTTTTTGCTGGCGCTTAAGTAGACTTTCTACTCGAGCAGCAGCTTTCTCACGGCGAACGGTTGCGACCGCCCGCGTTGAGAAAATCTTGCCGGGTGCCCTCCTAGCGCCCAAAAATCATGATAGGGGACGCCAGTTCTTGCACACCAACTTACCGTTGGTGAGCTGCTTGCAAGAAAAATCACCACCACGTGTCGGTTGGCGGAGTTTGGCCGAAACTCCGCGGTACAAGTGAAAGACGTAGTGGCCAAAACTCCGCCGGCGGAGCGGAATTTATCGCCCATCCCTACTTTGAATCAGGTGAGGACGGAGAGAAGAGCCCGAAAGAAGATGTCCCTGTGTCTTTCAGACTCCAGAGGAGAGTACGAATGGGTGACTTGAACCTCGACATCGAGGGACGTGCAGGGGCTTAATGCAGGCCCCTGCATCCCCTGCGGCTCAGGGGGGGTCCCAATCCTCCAGGGGCCCACTAGCCCTTCTAGGAGGACTACATTGGTCTTGGGCTCAATGAATATCTGTGAGATATGGGAGACTTTGGCCCTTCATCGCATCCAGAAGGGTGGGGGCATAACTTTGCATTACGCCACTAGGAGCGTGCGCTGGGGAGGATGCAGGGTTCGAGGCAGATACTCTGTAGCACTAGAAGAGTAAAGTACCCCAAGCAAGGGCAGGAGGAAGACTCAAACCACCCGTCAACATGTGCCCCCTGGTGGTGAGAGGAGGGACCTGCAGCCTGTGATGCAAGGGCTGGCTGTGCGCAATTCCTCGCACTTGCGCATGGACCTCTCAGACTGCACAGGGGTCAGTGATGGGCATCGCAATGCTATATCTGCACGGCTGCATGATGCTGCTGCAATCCAGATGGCGGCTGGGCAGAAGTGGAGGGCAGAAAATACCGAGTAATTGTGGACGGTCTGCGTATCCTCCGTGCAGCCACAAAAGCGAGCTATTTCCGGATGCAAGCGCTGCACACAGTCTCTGGCCTGACGCTACCCAAGGGTGGAACTGTTCTTACTGAAAGGCACCTTGTCAATGCCTAGAAACTACAAATACAAATGTATACTAAGAACTGTGTGTGGTAAAGAGAAGTTATGTACATTGTTCTGTTCTTTACCCGTGACAAATGGGCACTGATCATGAAATATCCGGGTTGTGAATGTGTAAAGCATTCGTCATTGGTGTATCCGGTGGTCTGCACTATCCTAAACTACAACACAAAACATACATGGACATGAATCCACTGACATGTCTGTATCCTGACTGGTGGGTGGCTGCCGGTGCTTTGAAGATGACTTGGAGAAGCATAGGTGCTATATAAATGAACTATTGCAAAACTCCCACCCTGAGACGTTTTAAGGCAAAGTTAACTTTCTTTTTTCTCTCGCTCCCTCTGTCCATTTCCATATTTCAGCCTCACTCTCTCCGCCTACCTCTACCCCCGAGTCTCTCTCTCTTTGCCCAGTGGCATCTAAAGGATATTTGGGGGCCTTGGAAAGACCTATTTCAACTGTATTTGTGTGAACCCTCTTTCTGAAAGTTTGGCATCATATGGACTCCTATTAGCAAAAATTGGGCAGTAAGATTATGAACAGGGGTCCCCTAAACATGTCTTGTCAGAAGCCCCAAAAATCTTTAAAAGTACACTGCTCTCACCCACACCCCCTCTGTTTTCCTAACTTTTTAATAAAATGTTTAGGAAACCCAGCTATGAAAGGTGTTCATCTGCGAATATTAGTAAGAGTAAAAACCATCTTCTCTGGAACAAGAAAATGTGATGCCTGTTTTTATTGATTTGTGCTAAGTCTAATCTCCCATTTTAGCGGGGTTATCCTGTTTAAGGAGGCGCAGTCGCAGAGCCGGAAGGAGGTTCTGACGTATTCTGAACCAGGAGCGAACAGTCACCCCTTGTGCTCCCTTTCCTGCATGTTTGTGCTTCTAAGGAGTATGTTGCACAACCACTAACTGAGGGTTCCCTCTCTTGACCCTGTTAACAGGATTTCGCGGTCTCCACCGTGCCAATGTCGGGAGACTGGCATCTGAAGGACTTCTGCAGCATGGCGGGGCCGGACACCATCCTGCTGGGCAGCAGTGAGATAGCCAGAAGAGCCTTAAAGGTGAGCATTGTCGAGATCCACGTCACTTCCTGTCCTGCAGTCTCCGCCCTCCTTTTCTTCCGGGCTTCCCACTTCCTCTGCTCTGCTTTATTCCAATTTACCTTCCGCTTTATCCTCCTCAAATGTCTGTAATTACAACAGCCTGTCCCCCCTCCATAACCACCGTTCAGAACTGACCCATCCCTCAGCTCAAGTCCTAAAAAAAGAAGTGGGGGTACTCACCAAGTTAGGCAGAATGTGTGTAAAATCACCGCACGTGACATCACAGGAAGTGCCATTACTGCGTGTGACCTCGCAGGAAGTGGCATCACTGCACGTGACATCGCATGTAGCATCACAGGAAGTGGCATCACAACCCATGACCTCACTGGAAGTGACATCAGATCTTAAGACCTCACATATGTTTAGCAGGTATATGATGAGTACATTTGAGCGTATTACAATATTTAACAAATTAGATTTTGCATTGGGGCTGTCCCAAAATATTGACGCAACTCAGACGCAAAATCTGGGCTACATTTTTTTAAAACCCTGCCACAAAGAAATTGGCAATAAGGAGAAATATGCCAGTAAATCTGTTCTGCTTAATTGGTTGAAATGTCTGTATTTTAAAATATCTTTTGGGGTTGAGGCACCTGCTGCAGAGATCTTTGTGTGCCAGCTAAATCTCAGGGAATAATAATAATGATGGTAAGATAACTCTGGAGGATAACGTATTTGCTGGAGAGATCTGTGCCTAGTCCTAGTTTTTAATCAAAGTAGCGTAGAGGGTTAATATTTCTCCTGCAAAGCACATTATGTAACCGGCAGATGGCAGATTTTTATTTTATGTAAATATGTAAGTGGGTTACTGCTTTTAACATAAATTGTAATCTTTCTAATATAGCACAGTGAGGTATGAAGGACATGTGGCTCCCACACCTTGAAACCCTCATTGTCTTATGTAGCACATCCTTTATATTGATGTACACACATGATTTATTGTCAATGTATAATCTGTACATGTGATGTAAAGCGCTCTGACACCCTGCATTGGGATGAGTAGTGGAACGTACACAAATAACAATTTAAATACCACTATTTTATTTCTTTTATAGCGCTTTACCACTACTGTAGTGCTAAAGTGCTATAAAAGAAATAAAACAAAATAGTGGTATTTAAATTGTTATTTGTGTAAATACTGGGGCAACCAATACATCTGACGTTCTTACTGTGCATGTGTGTGTATATATCTCTTAAATACAGGGATTGAACAAAGTCAAAAGCACGCCTCTCTTAAGTACCTGTGAAGGGATAAGATGTGAGCCTTTGTTTCCCTTCCATTGCACATCGGTGCGAGGCTCCCGAGAGCTCCCAGCCAGGATACTGCCACAAAAAGAAGCCTACTGGCTCCTTAACTTCGGCCTTTGTTATGGGTCCAGCTTACATCTGATCAGCCCCTTCCTCGCCTGCACCTTGCTGCTCGGAACAAAAGCAAACAAAGTGCAGGCGCTGCTGAATGAGTTCAGCGTGTTTCTGTGAATTCCGGGAGAAGTAGGAAAGGAATGTGGCACGCTGCTGAAAGCGCCCAGCTTTGCAGCAGGGTAGATGGCGTCTACCCTCTGAAAATAGTGGGTGGACAGCGTCTACCCGCGTCTACCCTCGACTCGAGCCCTGCTCTGCTCCTCTCTTGCACTTTAAGATTCTGACTCTTAAAGGCGGTCAGTGAGGGCTCCCAGGGATACTTATTTTCTTAGAAGGGAGTCCCTAGGTCACCTTGTACTGCACCCACCTGCACCCCTCCGCTGCTCCATTTGTGTGCAGTCATACTTCACACTAGCGGCCTGATGGTTTAACTTCTGTCAGCATCTCAATACCCTCCTCCACCCTTGACTTTTGACGGAGATCGACCCCAGAGCACCTGCCTATGGCCAAGAGCCAGACTGGGATCTCCGTCCATCAGGTACGCCACCTGACCACTAGGGGGCACTTGTCCCAGAGAGGAGAGTCGCACTGCAGCACCCCATGTGGCTGAGATGCAGGACTCTCTGCGGGGTGCACACTGATTTTGTGGGAAGTCTGCGATGGCATTTGTAAAGTTCTGCTATGGAGTCCGTTCATAGGGGGTGGTAGTACGGGATGGTCCCTGGTGCTGCAGCTGGACGACTGTCCCAGCACTCCCTTTCGACAGGGAGCACTGTTTTAGTGCACTATATAGAGAGCCAGCTTCCTACACTTGCTGTTCAGTTTACCAGTCTGCACTTGGTTCCTATCACCCCAAGACTGTAAGGCTTCTCCCAATTTATCCTGCTCCCCCATGGAGGGCTCAGGGGGGCTCCCTTACCCTCTCGCCCATCAGGGAAAGGCCACCTGCTGTGACAGCCAAACTGCTTGGCTTTTCACAACGCATGATTTGGAATGACTTTCAAGCTCTTGTGCTGGTGCACCCTCACTTTGGGTTTGTGCCTGCTGCAGGGACCCTGCCTGCCACCTTCTCTTGTCCTGTCAGGTGTACCAGGCTGCCCATCCCTTCAGTATCAGGTTTAGTGCCTGCCATCTTTCACCATCAGAGACTGCACTGTGACCTTTCTCCACATGGCACTCTCCCTTATCAGGGGTGTAAATCCTACAATCTCCCTCACCCTCTGAGGTCCCTGCAACCCCCCTCACCCTCTGAGGTCCCTGCAACCCCCCTCACCCTCTGAGGTCCCTGCAACCCCCCTCACCCTCTGAGGTCCCTGCAACCCCCCTCACCCTCTGAGGTCCCTGCAACCCCCCTCACCCTCTGAGGTCCCTGCAACCCCCCTCACCCTCTGAGGTCCCTGCAACCCCCCTCACCCTCTGAGGTCCCTGCAACCTCCGTCAGCCTCTGAGGTCCCTGCAACCTCCGTCAGCCTCTGAGGTCCCTGCAACCTCCGTCAGCCTCTGAGGTCCCTGCAACCTCCGTCAGCCTCTGAGGTCCCTGCAACCTCCCTCAGCCTCTGAGGTCCCTGCAACCTCCCTCAGCCTCTTAGGTCCCTGCAACCTCCCTCAGCCTCTTAGGTCCCTGCAACCTCCCTCAGCCTCTTGGGTCCCTGCAACCTCCCTCAGCCTCTTAGGTCCCTGCAACCTCCCTCAGCCTCCGAGGTCCCTGCAACCTCCCTCAGCCTCCGAGGTCCCTGCAACCTCCCTCAGCCTCCGAGGTCCCTGCAACCTCCCTCAGCCTCCGAGGTCCCGGCAACCTCCCTCAGCCTCCGAGGTCCCGGCAACCTCCCTCAGCCTCCGAGGTCCCGGCAAGACCTCGGCAACCTCCCTCGGCCTCCGAGGTCCCGGCAACCTCCCTCGGCCTCCGAGGTCCCGGCAACCTCCCTCGGCCTCCGAGGTCCCGGCAACCTCCCTCGGCCTCCGAGGTCCCGGCAACCTCCCTCGGCCTCCGAGGTCCCGGCAACCTCCCTCGGCCTCCGAGGTCCCGGCAACCTCCCTCGGCCTCCGAGGTCCCTGCAACCTCCCTCGGCCTCCGAGGTCCCTGCAACCTCTCTCGGCCTCTGAGCTCCCTACACCCTCCCTCAGTCGCTTAGATTCCTACAACCTCGTTCAGCCGCTGAGGTCCCTACAACCTCGTTCAGCCGCTGAGGTCCCTACAACCTCATTCAGCCGCTGAGGTCCCTACAACCTCATTCAGCCGCTGAGGTCCCTACAACCTCATTCAGCCGCTGAGGTCCCTACAACCTCATTCAGCCGCTGAGGTCCCTACAACCTCATTCAGCCGCTGAGGTCCCTACAACCTCATTCAGCCGCTGAGGTCCCTACAACCTCATTCAGCCGCTGAGGTCCCTACAACCTCATTCAGCCGCTGAGGTCCCTACAACCTCATTCAGCCGCTGAGGTCCCTACAACCTCATTCAGCCGCTGAGGTCCCTACAACCTCCCTCAACCTCAGATGTCCCTACAACCGCCCTCAACCTCAGATGTCCCTACAACCGCCCTCAACCTCAGATGTCCCTACAACCGCCCTCAAACTCAGATGTCCCTACAACCGCCCTCAACCTCAGATGTCCCTACAACCGCCCTCAACCTCCGAGGTCCCTACAACCACCCTCAACCTCCGAGGTCCCTACAACCCGCTGAGGTCCCTACAACCTCATTCAGCCGCTGAGGTCCCTACAACCTCATTCAGCCGCTGAGGTCCCTACAACCTCATTCAGCCGCTGAGGTCCCTACAACCTCATTCAGCCGCTGAGGTCCCTACAACCTCATTCAGCCGCTGAGGTCCCTACAACCTCCCTCAACCTCAGATGTCCCTACAACCGCCCTCAACCTCAGATGTCCCTACAACCGCCCTCAACCTCAGATGTCCCTACAACCGCCCTCAACCTCAGATGTCCCTACAACCGCCCTCAACCTCAGATGTCCCTACAACCGCCCTCAACCTCAGATGTCCCTACAACCGCCCTCAACCTCAGATGTCCCTACAACCTCCCTCAGCCTCCGAGGTCCCTACAACCTCCCTCAGCCTCCGAGGTCCTTACAACCTCCCTCAGCCTCTGAGGTCCTTACAACCTCCCTCAGCCTCTGAGGTCCTTACAACCTCCCTCAGCCTCTGAGGTCCTTACAACCTCCCTCAGCCTCTGAGGTCCTTACAACCTCCCTCAGCCTCTGAGGTCCTTACAACCTCCCTCAGCCTCTGAGGTCCTTACAACCTCCCTCCTTCACTGTTGTCCCTACAACCTCCCTCCTTCACTGTTGTCCCTACAACCTCCCTCATCCTCTTATGTCCCTGTTAGCCTCTGAGGTCATCCGTTCCTTTCTCGAGCTTTACGCATGCGCAGTGAGGCCTACAAATCTCGAGTCAGCTGCATCACAAGGTAGGGCTGAGTCACTGGGACCTGCTGTGTCATTCACCATAATTATTGCTCATTTCCCTGTGCTCTCCCTTGTCCTCCTGAGGGTGGTAAATAAAGAAATGTTTGTTCAGACCTCATGGGTTTCATGGCGTTTACCCAGAGAGAGAGTAGTGTACTCTGCCAAGATTGCACCTTCTCGTTTGTTGCAGGCTCCACAGAAGGGCTCCTTTCATTGGGGTGGAGAACCCTGCGCAAAGGTCTCTGCGGGCTCTCGGCGTTACCCAATTTCTGCTGCTCCTTGCCTCCGGGGTCCCTACAACCTCCCTCAGCCTCTGAGGTTCCTACAGCCTCCGGGGTCCCTACAACCTCCCTCAGCCTCTGAGCTCCCTACTTCCTCCCTCAACCTCTGAGATCCCTACATCCTCCCTCAGCCTCTGAGCTCCCTACTTCCTCCCTCAGCCTCTGAGCTCCCTACTTCCTCTCTCAACCTCTGAGGTCTCTAAATCCTCCCTCAGCCTCTGAGGTCCCTGCAACCTCGCTCAACCTGCGAGTTCCCTGCAACCTCGCTCAGCCTCCAAGGTCCCTGCAGCCTCGCTCAGCCTCCGAGGTCCGAGGTCCCTGCACCCTCGCTCAGCCTCCGAGGTCCCTGCACCCTCGCTCAGCCTCCGAGGTCCCTGCACCCTCGCTCAGCCTCCGAGGTCCCTGCAGCCTCGCTCAGCCTCCGAGGTCCCTGCAGCCTCGCTCAGCCTCCGAGGTCCCTGCAGCCTCGCTCAGCCTCCGAGGTCCCTGCAGCCTCGCTCAGCCTCCGAGGTCCCTGCAGCCTCGCTCAGCCTCCGAGGTCCCTGCAGCCTCGCTCAGCCTCCGAGGTCCCTGCAGCCTCGCTCAGCCTCCGAGGTCCCTGCAGCCTCGCTCAGCCTCCGAGGTCCCTGCAGCCTCGCTCAGCCTCCGAGGTCCCTGCAGCCTCGCTCGGCCTCCGAGGTCCCTGCAGCCTCGCTCGGCCTCCGAGGTCCCTGCAGCCTCGCTCGGCCTCCGAGGTCCCTGCAGCCTCGCTCGGCCTCCGAGGTCCCTGCAACCTCGCTCGGCCTCCGAGGTCCCTGCAACCTTCGCTCGGCCTCCGAGGTCCCTGCAACCTCGCTCGGCCTCCGAGGTCCCTGCAACCTCGCTCGGCCTCCGAGGTCCCTGCAACCTCGCTCGGCCTCCGAGGTCCCTGCAACCTCGCTCGGCCTCCGAGGTCCCTGCAACCTCGCTCGGCCTCCGAGGTCCCTGCAACCTCGCTCGGCCTCCGAGGTCCCTGCAACCTCGCTCGGCCTCCGAGGTCCCTGCAACCTCGCTCGGCCTCCGAGGTCCCTGCAACCTCGCTCGGCCTCCGAGGTCCCTGCAACCTCGCTCGGCCTCCGAGGTCCCTAAAAGCTCGCTCGGCCTCCGAGGTCCCTACAACCTCCCTCCACCTCAGAGGTCCCTAAAAGCTCGCTCGGCCTCCTAGGTCCCTAAAAGCTCGCTCGGCCTCCGAGGTCCCTGCAACCTCGCTCGGCCTCCGAGGTCCCTGCAACCTCGCTCGGCCTCCGAGGTCCCTGCAACCTCGCTCGGCCTCCGAGGTCCCTGCAACCTCGCTCGGCCTCCGAGGTCCCTGCAACCTCGCTCGGCCTCCGAGGTCCCTGCAACCTCGCTCGGCCTCCGAGGTCCCTGCAACCTCGCTCGGCCTCCGAGGTCCCTGCAACCTCCCTCGGCCTCCGAGGTCCCTGCAACCTCCCTCGGCCTCCGAGGTCCCTGCAACCTCCCTCGGCCTCTGAGGTCCCTACACTCTCCCTCACCCTCTGAGGTCCCTACAACCTCCCTCACCCTCTGAGGTCCCTACAACCTCCCTCAATTTCTGAGCTCCCTACACCCTCCCTCAATTTCTGAGCTCCCTACACCCTCCCTCAGTCTCTGTGGCCCCAATAACCTCTCCTAGGCACTGAAGTTCCTACAGCTCAGGTCCCTCTGAGGTCTCCCTCTATCATGCTGCCTTTGACACTCCTAGTGTGGGCTGTGAGTGGACCCAAGACTCGCTCCCTCAGCACCCCCCAGTCTGATAGCTGCTCTCTTTTAGCACCCAATGCGAAGCAAAACTGCCCTCCAACAACAACCACCACAATCCAAAAGTGCCCTCCCTCTGCACCCACCTTGATCAAAGTTGCTGTCTCTCAACACCAACCACAGCCAGAAACTGCCCTCCCTCAACACCCGTCACATTTGAGAGCCGCCTTTCCTCTGCACCCACCATGATCCGAGCCCTCTCTTAGTCCCCAAAACAGTCACTTCAGACTGAGAGTAACTGGAGTTCAGCGTCAATCTCTCCACATGTGTTACTTGTATCCAGTGCTTTAAGTGGGATGAAAAAACTGGGGGGGGGGGTCTCTCAAAGGGGCGTGGCCATTGTAATTAAGGGCGTGGCTTAAAAACACGTAAGCTAAAAATCTGTGCTTAGCATAGTGTGCCACCCGACTTGTATTTTGCTGATTCTGTCATTGCATCCTGATACCACAAGTAACAACATACATACAACAAGCCATGACTATTGGCTTTGTCAATGGCTGTTAGTTGCATAAGATAAATAAGCAGCAACCATGGCTTGTATATAATATTGAAAAAGCTTCCATTTAAAGCCCTGGTGACACCACGACAATGTTGCTGCTCCTGAGTTTCAAAAAGAGATTGGAAATCCAGAGAGAAAATGACTCTCTTTAAAGGATTTCCCTTCCCCTACAACGCTCACCTGGCATGACGTCATGCCGTAACCTCTCCACTATTGACAAGTGAGCAGTGTGAGCATGCGCACGTCGATGGGCCTGTTGTCACTACAGTCCGGAAAAAACGGACCGCCTGTGCCCGGGCACAAAACGGAGCCCGATAGAGACCCGTTTCTAGGCCCCCTTTAAAAAAACTGCTGGTGCTAAGCACCGGCTAGACCCGGCCCACTTAAAGCCCTGCTTGTATTGTCATCACAATTTGTAACTAGTTCTACACAACCTGCATGTTGAAATAAATAAAGGTGTGCCCTAGGGCTTGGGGCCGCGGAGTTCAGAACTGACTTTTTCTGCCCGATTCCCTCTCTGATGTAGCCCGACACCACAGA
Organism: Calotriton arnoldi; assembly: GCA_963921515.1. Classification (NCBI taxonomy): domain Eukaryota; kingdom Metazoa; phylum Chordata; class Amphibia; order Caudata; family Salamandridae; genus Calotriton; species Calotriton arnoldi. Next base: position 63,056 of record CAWUFW010001626.1, on the reverse strand, counting down.
GCCTCCCACTGGCCAATGGACAAACTGCAGCTTGCTCACATTATTCTCGTCTTTCACCCCGTACAGCGTCTGCTGCCTTTTGTCTAGGTTGACGTTATGGAAATAATATATATATATATATATATATATATATATATATATATATATATATATATATATATATATATTTAGAAATTCCGTGCGCTCGTTCGCACAAAGAAAAGGACTCGCACACCAGGGTTTGTGTTAGCAAAAGTTAGATGTTATTGGTGACGCGTTTCGACCGGAACGGTCTTTTTCACAAATATATATATACACACACATACACATACACACACACACACATACACACACACACACACGGCTCGACCTGAACTCTAGTGGCCTCAAGATGAAGTGACCCTCCCTCCCCCAAGTGGCTGAGATGTGTCTGTTAATGCAGGGTATAGATGGCTGGGCGGGAAGCCTGCAATGGTATCTGGAAAGTCCTTGTAGTATTTCAGAACATTGATAATGGAAATATCGTGTACAAATATATTGCTCCAGTGGGTGCAGATTTTCTATTAATTAAGCCCAGTAGGACTTTATTTTCGCAAACAATATTTAGAACGCTATATGTCTGCCAGATTATATTTAAGCCACTGAACCATAACATGCAGCCTATTTAGAAAGAAGGCAGAAAGTAGAACACATAAGAACGAGACTAATGTCTTCTGAGGTGGAGCAGAGCAGGGTGATGGAGATTAGACTAGTGTCCCATTATAGTCAGTGCTTAATTTGAACCGGGGGTTTCTGGTACTCTGCACTGGAACTTAATTGTCAACACTGGTGCTGGTGACAGTCTGCCACAAGGTGGCAGTGCCTGTCTAATTTAAAGAAGACCACATCAACTGTTAATTATTAATTCAATATACATTAAAAATTATTATTAGCTGCCGCCCAAGCCATTCTTATAGCTTTGGGGGCCTGGAATAGTCTGAGCTATCACACTTGTAGGAGTGTGACGGTTAGTAGCTGTGTTTTTACCATCATTGGCACCATGGCAGGGGCAATGTGTGGTGCAAGCTGCAGCAGCTTCCTGACGAGAGCCCTGGCACTTCTTTTTTATACAAACTAAGCACTGGTTATAGTGCCTACTATAATCTGTTTCTATACATGCAGACATAATTTCACCAACAATGCCATACTCTGATTGTACAGTGAGTGTCACTGTAGCAATACAGAAGACAGGCATTACTGCCTTGTATGTTCCCCACTTGTTGTTTTTGCTTTTGCCTGCTGGTGGGGCCGTGTGAATCTGTAGATTTTTAAAGGGGGTTTCGGTCATACTGCTTCATGCACTTTATTTCGTCACACACAGACCATGGAGCAGCTCACCGACCACCACTATGAGACTCTGACTGTGCCGGACGACCCAGCCGCCAACTGCATCTACGCACGAGTAGGTCAGAAGAGCAGCGTCCTTTTGCACCGCAGCAGCGAGGAGTACCCTGAGAGCGTGCAGGTAAGAGAAAAATGGCTGCTCTGTGAGGGGGACGCACCAGGAAAAAAACCACTCCAATTTGAAATCCTTTCTCCAAATGTTGCCACCTATTTTTGTTACGAGGGATGTTCGTACAGCAGAGTGTCTATCCTTCCTGGCGGAGAGATGAAAATGGAGTGGGCAGTGCTTAATTTGAGCCGGTGGTTTCTGGTGCTCAGCACCGGCACTTAATAACCAACACCAGCACTTATAGCACCAGTTAAGAACATCATCATTTTGGCAGGCACAGGGAGATTAAGTGATTTGCCCAGATTCACAGGATGTTGAACCACGCCAAGACTCGAACCTGGTTCCCCAGGTCCAAAATTGGCCGCTCTGGCAATTACGCCACATCCTTTCCCCACTTGTAGGGTTTCATGGTAAGTAGCTGGTTCTGTTTTAGGCGGCGCTAGCTGGAGACAGGAGGATGATGCAATGCAGGCTGCCTCCCGATGAGAGCCTTGGCACTTATTTTTTTACAAATTAACCACTGGGAGTGGGTTCTTAAAAAGTATGTGTTCTTGAGAAAAAGGTAAATTATTTGCTGAGGGCACCCTATGTATTCTAGGGGTGTACACGAAGGAGACAGCCTAGAAAAAGCAAGAGTACCCAAAATGTGTTCTCTGCCTCAAAACAATGACCTATCACTGTCCCCCCTGATCATGCAATATCTGTGAGGGTAAGAATAGGGTTAGAGCTTCCTCAGTGCGACCAGATAACCTCAGACGAGTGGGTGCTATCCGTTGTAGCCCAGGGCTATTGCCTAGAATTTCGCACCATACCACCCAGTATCCCACCACGCTGGCACATAGTTGCCAAGATCACCAAAGGCTCTTACAAGAGGAAGTGCAAGCCCTGCTACAGTAGGGAGAGATGGAACCTGTTCTACCTCATCACTGAAGACCACTTCCTAATCCCTGGAAAGGACGGGACAATAGAGCTGATGCTCCACCTGTGGCTTCTCAACCAGTACATCATCTCTGAGCACTTAGAATGTCAACTCTCCAGGACTTCTTTCACTGCTCTGTGTTGGGGGCTACATGGTGACCCTCGATCTCCAGGACACCTGCTTCCACATCTCCCCATCTCCAGCACGCCATCAGCATTTGAGGTTTGTTGTATGTGGCATCCATTACGAGTTCAAAGTTCTACTGTTTGCCCCACGAGTGTTTGCAAATGTCTGGCAGCGTGGCGGCATACCTCCATTCCAGCTTGATCCATGTCTTTCCATACCTGGACGACTGGCTGCTGAAGAGCTACAGTTGACTGCAATGCCGCAGTCACGCTGAACAAGCAGTCTCTTCTCCGTAAATTAGGCTTCACAAAAAATGCGAGAACATTATCCACTCTCCCCAACAAACACAATTTTTCTTGGGAGCCATACTGGACACGGTAATAGACAAAGCCTTACCCAACAATATCAGAGTGATGGCATTTCAGAGGCTACTTCTGTTTTTTACCAGACATTGCGTTGCCTGACAGCAAGAGTGACCAAGAAATGTTTTGATTGCAGTAGTCCCAAATGTTTGTTTGCACATGCACTCACTACAGGAGTGTCTGGCCATGAAACGGTCGCTTAGATTGGTCAATGGGAAGATCTAGTGTTGTTGGAGCACAATGTTCAGCACAAACTACAGTGCTAGAACAGCAAGAACCTGCTACTGGACAGGTGGTTCCTCCATCTCCAGCCGCAAGTGACCTTTACCACTGACACCTCCAGGGCAGGATGGGCGGCACATCTGGACCATCTTAGAATTCAGTGAACTCCTCAACAACAGACGTTGCACATCAGTCTTCTGGCGCATACGGCAGGATGATGGCGCTACGAGCGTATTACAGAAAAACAGTTTTTGCAGAAAACATCCCTCATCCCAACAGACAACATGACCACTATGTACTACACACAAAAACAATGATCGCACATATTAACCACAGCTGTCATCCTTGACACAAATAATATGGCCCTCGCCATTCATCATTCAGTCTTCCAGGAGTGGACGACAACTTTGTGAACCTGCTCAGGAGAGCACTTCAACAAACACTCAAAAGGGAGATTCACAAGTACTCCATTAGTGTTGCCACAATTGCCCCTCCCCCCTTCAGTCAGTCTCTTTGCCACTGAAGAGAAGGCAAAATGCCCAAACTTTGCCTACAGGTTCCCACTCGCACAGTCCATGGGCAATGCTTTATGGATGAACTGGTAAGGGATATTAGGAGACTCGGTGCGGTTAGAAGGGACACGCGTCTGAATTTTGGCTATTCCTGGTTATCAGACGGAAACTTATCAGGGTTTCCCACGGAGTGGAGCGTTTTTTCTATAAATTCATGGAAGAGGAAAAAATCACGTGTTTTGGAGGGGTCTTCTTACAGGGACCGCCGCAGACGGGATTGTGGTCCACGTGGACTTCAGCTTACACATTTTAAGTAGCGCTGATTCTCCAAGCAATTTTATAACGAAAGGAATCTTATCAGCGACCTCGCTGTGATCACAAGTTTGGATCTGAAATTTCGCTGACACATGGTCTAGATGCTGAGCTAACTCCTAGCTGCATAAGACACATTTGTTGAATAGATACAGGATTAGATTGCTTGGACTGAGGCAATAACATTTGGGGACCTATCCGTGGAGGGTACAACTATTTCTGGACAAGTCTCCGTGTAACAGCAAATTTCTTTGGATACTCTTATGGTATCGAGATCTTACAGGACACCGCCGCGTGAAACTGTACTTCAGAAACATCGCGACCATTTACGTTAATCGGTGGGTCGGATAAGTTCTAAATCGATTTAGCCTTGAAAACGTCTATGAGTAGACGTAACACGTGTTGGCAAATGGCAAATTCCTTGCTGGGAGTACCAAAAAAGAATAAATCAACAAGTTGAATCTTTGGACTTTCTGGGACTCTTTGTACTTTGTATTAAGTTATCATTGGCCTTCTATAAAATATTGTTTAAAAAAATTGAGTCTGAATACAAAACTTATGATGGTTATATTTATCCAGTATACTTTGGATTATCAGAATTACTAAGGGGAGTGCTGAATTCAGCTCTATATATATATATATATATATATATATATATATATATATATATATATATATATATATATATATATATATATATATATATATATATATATATATATATATATACATACACACACACACACACACACACACACACACACACACACACACACACACACACACACACACACACACACACACACACACACACACACACACACACACACACACACACACACACACACACACACACACACACACACACACACACACACACACACACGTTAGGTTCTAATGTGAAAGTAGCACCTTTGGTAGTAGGTGAATTGAGCCGCAATAGCACCCCAGCTAAATTGCAAATTGAAATTTATTGATTCACACAAGATCAGTTTACTTTGACACTTATTATCTATTGATTGTGCGGTAATTTCCCATTTAGGAACCACTACTACCTACCTCAACTTATTAAATGGTAAGGGATATTAGTCTGTTTTTCCTCCACTGCTGCTATTCCTGCATCTAGTGATGACAGGTGCCCTTGAAGTTCATCCTCAACGCCCCCACGTGAGCGACACAGCCACGGTACTCCATGCTGCAGGATATGTCAGTACATGCAAATGAGAAACTACCTCTCTTGCAGACTTACTTACACAACATCAGGGTCTGCGGTGTCTCCCCAACCTCAAGGCATGAAACCATAATGTTGTTGACCATCAGGTCATGGGGCTACCTTTTGAGCCAATGCATTCATGTGCATGACAGTTTCTGTTTTGGAGATGGCTTTCGTACTGCAGTCACTTCCTTACGTAGAGGTAGTGTGCTACAGGCCCTAACAGTGGAGGAACCTTTCAGTCGAGTGCAGAAAGATTATTTTGTTCTTACTGAAAAACCCTCGTTTTCTGCCTAAGGTCATCTCCCCGTTCTATGTTACCCAAACTATTGACTTGCCTATTTTCTTCCCACAATCAATTGCAGAAAGAGCCTTACACACTTTAGATGTCAAAAGAGCACTCCTGTATTATATTGACTGGGCCAAATCAGTTGAAAAGACAACTGTTTGTAACTTCTGCCAAGCCTCCTTTAAGTCGGGTCTTGCAAGATGGACAGTAAAGTGCATGCAAGTGTGTTCAGCCAAGACAAGTGCTCGCTGTACTTGTAAAAATGGTTTCCCCTGCAGATATTTGTAAATTGTCAACATAGTCTATAATAAACACTTTCACCAGGTGTTGTTGTGTGGACATTCATGCCAACCAGAAGGCACAAATTGGGAAAACTGTCTTTAAAACCTTGTTCCAAACATCATCTTTTGCTCACAAATCACTGCTTTGGATAAAAGGGCATTGCTTTTCAGTCTGTGCAAAGCATGTGATCCCCAGCCGTACATGCTGCAAACAGAAAGCTAACTTACCTCTAACAATCTGTTTGCAGCTTGTAGGACTGTAAATTCACACGCACCCTGGCCCCTTCCTAGATTTCAGCTTATAGTACAGTGTTTTGACTAGAGACACTTAGGGCCTGATTACGAGTGGTTCGTTGTTTTCTTACTCCTGCGTAAACCCCTGTTTGCACAGGGATTGGAATTGCAAGTTTGTTTGTATTTAATGCATCCAATAATTATCCAGTTGGTTAAATACCTCAACCGTTGTTAAATATCGTCAGGTCACACTGCTGAAATTTAACAAGGGAAAAGTATACAGTATTTACCGTATCATGCGGATTATGGTGCACCGAACATCAAAAGCTGCATGTTATTCCCCTAAATCTCATAATAGGATCTATTTGTCGCACTCTTCAAATACCATACCCTTGGGCATCGTTATTTATGAGATGCTATAAATATCACCTTCACTTGTAATCAGACCCATAGCGAACCACATTTATGATGCACCAGTGAAGAACATCCTATTTACACTAAACATGCTTTCTTTCACCTTCATGGGAAATGCACAACCTATGGTGGAGTCTTGTGGGTTTCAGGAAGGGACCACGAGTCACCTTGAAACCGAAACTTATGCTTTGAAGAAAGACTTGTAACGTGTGTGCCCTGCACAAGCTGGCAGGAGTGTGCAAAACAGGTGAATCTACAGCACTACAAGCTGCAAACCAATTGTTACAGGTAAGTAACATTTTCCATAGTTCTTCTAGGTGGCCTCACACTTGCCTTAAGAAGACACCCCAGCCCTCCTTGACTTGGGGACAACTGACTAGAGAGGGCACCCCAGCCCCCCTTGATCCGGGGACAGCCTGACTAGAGAGGGCACCCCAGCCCTCCTCGACCCGGGGACAGCTGGACTAGAGGGCACCCCAGCCCTCCTCGACACAGGCCTCCTTGACCCTGGGAAATCTGACTAGAGAGGGCCCCCCAGCCTTCCCTGACCCGGGGACAGCTGACTAGAGAGGGCACCCCGCCCTCCTTGATTCTGGCACAGCCTGGCCAGAGAGGGTACCCCAGACCTCCCTGACCAAGAGACAGCCTGACTAGTGGGGGCCCCCCCTGCCCTCCTTGACCGGGGGACAACCTAACTAGAGAGGGCACCCCAGCCTTCCCTGACCCGGGGACAACTCACCAGAGAGGGCACCCCAGCCCGCCTTGACCCAGGGACACCCTGACTAGAGAGGGCACCCCAGACCTCCCTGACCAAGAGACAGCCTGACTAGTGGGGGCCCCCCTGCCCTCCTTGACTTGGGGACAACTGACTAGAGAGGGCACCCCAGCCCCCCTTGATCCGGGGGCAGCCTGACTAGAGAGGGCACCCCAGCCCTCCTCGACCCGGGGACAGCTGGACTAGAGAGGGCACCCCAGACCCTCCTCGACCTGGGGACAGCTGGACTAGAGAGGGCACCCCAGACCCTCCTCGACCCGGGGACAGCCTGACTAGAGAGGGCACCCTAGCCCTCCTTGACCCGGGGACAGCCTGACTAGAGAAGGCACTCTCACCCTCCTTGACTCGGCGACAGCCTGACTAGAGAAGGCACCCCGGCCCTCGGACAGCCATCCGTGCCCAGACACAGCCTGACTAGAGAAGGCACCCCCACCCTCATTGACCGGGGGGCACCCTGACTAGAGAGGGCACCCTAGCCCTCCTCGACCTGGGGACAGCCTGACTAGAGAGGGCACCCCGGCCCTCCTTGACTCGGCGACAGCCTGACTAGAGAATGCACCCCCACCCTCCTTGACCGGGGGCACCCTGACTAGAGAGGGCATCCCAGCCCTCCTTGACCTGGGGACAACCTGACTAGAGAAGGTACCCCAGCCCTCCTCGACCCGGGGACAGCCTGACTCGAGAGGGCACCCCAGCCCTCCTCGACCCGGGGACAGCTGGACTAGAGAGGGCACCCCAGACCCTCCTCGACCCGGGGACAGCCTGACTAGAGAGGGCACCCTAGCCCTCCTCGACCCCGGGACAACCTGCTTGGAGAGGGCACCCCAGCCCTCCTCGACCCGGGGACAGACGGACTAGAAGGGCACCCCAGCCCCCCTTGACCCGGGGACAGCCTGACTAGAGAGGGCACGCCCACCCTCCATGACCTGGGGACACCCTGACTAGAGAGGGCACCCCGCCCTCCTTGATTCTGGCACAGCCTGGCCAGAGAGGGTACCCCAGACCTCCCTGACCAAGAGACAGCCTGACTAGTGGGGGCCCCCCCTGGCCCCCCTGCCCTCCTTGACCCGGGGACAACCTGACTAGAGAGGGCACCCCAGCCTTCCCTGACCCGGGGACAACTCACCAGAGATGGCACCCTAGCCCGCCTTGACCCAGGGACACCCTGATTAAAGAAGCCCCCTCCAGCCCTCCTCGACCCGGGCCCTCCTTGAGCACTTGCCTAAAAAAAAAAAAAAAGGCTGCCCAGCCCTCTTTCACCCGGGACCCAGTAGGTTAGAGATAGGTTATCCGTTTTCCACCCTGTTCATGGGTTGTACAACCCGTGTAGCACAGACAACTGTCCACCCCTCTAGGAGATGGACCAGCGTTGAATTCTTTTCAGTTTGGTTCCGGTTGCGGGAAGGGGCCCGGAGTCACGGGGGCACACACAGGCCACCGTACACTCCAGTGATTCTTTTTCACATGTTGTGTTCCTCGTGTTTTAAGAGCCGCAAGGCATATGACCCATCTTCGTGACCACGCTGATGTCATTACATCCACGACCATGAAGCATGACTTGTGCGAGCCGGCACGGGGCCCATCACGGGAGTGTCCGTGGGGCCAGGGGTGGGAAGAACAAAAAACAAAAGATTTTCAGCTCCTGTGGCAGGAGGCCTGTCCCAACAACCTGATCGAACCGAACCGTACCTGGCTGACTGCTGCAGAAACCACGCACCCACACCCGCCCTCACCTCATGTCCTTCTCTTGACCTCCAACAAACAATTCATTTTTGTCCAAACACAAACATGCCTCCCTCCGCCTTTGTGTGAAGAGCGCTGCTGCCACCAAGCGGCCAAAGATAAGAAGTGCGCGCGCTGGTCTACCTGCCCTTCGCACACAGACCACCCCAGCTGCGAGCTGCATGGATGGCAGGGGCGGCTGGTGACTTTTGAAAAAGGTGAGGCGTAAAAGTTGTGCATGAGTTACCTGCGGCGAGAGAGACTGACCGCCAAAAGAGGGGTTCAGGGAATATCTCCCTGAGAACATTTTGAAAAAAAGAGTGGCCAAATGGTGCATTTTCAAGCAAATTTGAGAAAGCAAGTTGGTTAATAAATCAATAAAAAGATTTCACATGATAATGACATAGGTAGCTGCTCATCCAGTATATCCACAGAACTTCATAACAGGCTTTGCGATAACACCTCTGAATATGCTAGTGAAGTATCTTACATCTGATGCTGCGATGGCAGCAGTGCCTCATTACAGGAGCAAGACTTACTAAGTGTCAGTGGTGGTTGGTGAAGTCTGAGAGTGGTGAGCTGAGAGGGGGCACAACATTTTTATGGAAGTCCATGGCGATCTACTGTGCATTTTTTTATGGGGCTGTATAAGTTCTCAGGCTGATTGACAAAAACGGAGTTACACATGTAGGGGCCAGGCAAAGTTATTTACATTTTAACAGCTGAATGCACTGTTCACTATATATATTTTGTGAATGGAGGACATCAACGCTGGCTCCTTCATAGGCTTAGCAAAAAGCGCCACTTGCAGGCAAGTCTGCATCTGCAGCGTTTAAAGAGGAGACTGCCTTGGCCTTTCCATAAATAAAGTCAAAATCCGTGGGAGTCTGAGACTTGACACATCAGCATGCTACCATCTCTCTCAAGATAAGGGCCTGCACTTACCCCAATTATAGAGCATATGTAAAGCGACAATAAAGACAAAAGAGAGTTGATCAGGCCCCATAACCACAGACGCTTGAAAACACTGGCGTTTACAGTACCCTTTGATTTATGGCGAGGCAAGATTCCCTGCTCTTCACAAGGGCGAACAAAACACACTTTTATACTGTTCGTTCCGTTGAAAAAATTAAAATAAATTCAGTCACACTTCATCCAAGGGAAAGGTTAGACATTCATTGTAATCTAAATAGTTTCTGCAGTATGTCTGAGTCACGGCCAGCAATGCGTGCCCTACCTCCTACATTAGCAAGAAAAACAAAAGTCACTTTTCATATCAGGGTGTAAGATGGTACTGGAGTGCTTTACATGAGCACCAGTTACGTTACACAAAGACACATTCATTTATTTTTAGGCACAAGGAGATTTAGATTGTGATTTGCCCAGGATCACAGGGGGTTGAACGGACGCCGAGACTCAAGCCTTGTTCCCCTGCTTGTAATTTATAAATAGTCACAAACACAATTTATTATTAGCAGCACCCTTAAAAATAAACAGCACTAGCCTACAGCCGCATATTCGAACACTGGCGACGGCGGCATTGGCATTTCATAGAAACACAAACATAGAAAACCAACAAAACGGAGTTTACCTTTTTGTTTTACTCTGTGGCCCGCCGCTTCTGTGACTTGGAACGTGCTTGTAATTTCGGCCGGCCTGGGACATGTCCAGTGGTGAGGGGACTCACGAGGTGATGGAAGGAGGGGTCTTGCCTGCACACATTCAGGGCTGGGAGCGGCAGCGGGCTGAACTATTGATGGTGACGGGATTGCAGGCTCTCTCTCTCTCCGCTCAGCGCAAGGTGGCAGGGGGGACTCCTTCCTCGTGGCGGTGTCGCTGCAAGCCTGCTATGCTGGCAGGGTGCACACCAAGCTGGTGGGTGGCCTTCTCACCTGCAGGTGCAGGGGCCTTGCACTGCTGAAGCACGGCCTAGAACGCCTCTCTTGGTAGCGAAGTGCTGCAGGCGCTGTGGGGGTTGCACTTCATGCAGACCAGGTAGGCTGTGTAGCTGCGCTTCTGGCACGGTGCTGGCTACGTGTTTCACCCCGTTTTCACTGCTGTCTAACCTCAGGGCCAGTGATGTGCTGGCTCATGGCAGGCAGGTTGCTACTGGGGCATTAACATGCGAGAGCCATCGTCTTCGCTCATCGGGTGGCAGCATGTGCGGAGGTGCCTTAGACGCAAGCTACACATCCCCCATGCCGAACTTCACAGCTGCTGCCAGTCAACACGTGGAGCCGACCTGCTCGTCGCAATTGTAGTGTCTTGGGCCCTAGGCCCGCATGCAGCTGATGACACATGATACACATAGGTTATGGTGGGTAACTGTAATAAAACCTACCTTAACCCAGACGCGGCTCGCGGAGGGGGGGGGGGGGAGGTGGTTGTGCCGGGGGCCCGGGGGATTTTTTTAAATATAAAAGAAAATCCTACCTGAGTTGACTGAGGAGGTCCGCCGTCCGCGCCGCCTCGGGTCCGACTCCGTTTGGTTTGGCCCTGCCTACAGCCCCTCTCAGCCAATCCTGGCGCTGCTGGCAGCGCCAGGATTGGCTTAGGGCACGGTTACCTCTCGCCCGCCTGCCCATTAGGAGACCGAGGTTTGAGCCTTTGCTCAACCCTCGCTCTCCTAATGGGCATGCGCTAAGCCAGTGCACACACAAGTGCGCATGACTGGGCACGGCTCGAAAATTCGGTGCCCTTACCCACTCATGCGCACTGTGCTGCAGTGCTGCCTGCTGCCCCTGGTCGGTCCCTCTGACAGTCAATCATGTCAGTCAACATGACGCAGGACCGCCCACCCCCTTCAGACTCTGAAGGGGTGGGCGGTCCGACGTCATGCTGACTGACATGATTGTCAGTTCTCCCTCGGCTCACTTTGAACTTAAGTAATCTGATTGTTTACTTAGGTTCAAAGACGCCGAGGGAGCTGCGGGCGGGGGGGCTACGCCCCAATGCCCCAATGGACGCACCGCCCCTGATGGATGGACATTCTTACTTACCTCTGTCTGACGTCTCCGGTGCGTCACCCACGCCCCTTTCAGTCTTTTAAACCCAGAGAAATGCTAAAACGCCTCCAAAAATATTAGTCAAAGTTAAAGACTTTTTAAAACGAGGAGTTAATATTCGGAGCTTCGAAGTATCTTTTTTTTTTTTTAAATAATTTTTATTGAAAGAATGAACACCGAATTAGAACATTACATAAGTCTTTTGGTGCAAGAATAATACATAATGACATTAACAAATATTATAATAATACAGAAGTAAATATGTAAGAGGAAAGGAGAAATGAGGGTAAAAAGAAAATACATTAACGTAATAAAGGAGTGTGTTCCATTCGAGAAGATGGTATATTTGAATGATTTGACATATGAAAGAGATGGAGAAAAGAATAGAGAAGAAAGAAAAAAGAGAAGAGAGGGGAAAGAGAGAAAGGAAAAGCAGTAGCGGTCCGTGGTAGGAGTGCCAGCCGGGCGGTGACGTGGGGCGGGGGAGGGGCAGGGTGGGGGGTAGTAAACCACGGATTACGGCCGAATACAGGTAAGTAAACATTTGGCGATGCAGTGCGGGCAACGAAATTAGTTTTATTTATTTAAATGTTTACTTACCTGTATTCGGCCGTAATCCGTGGTTTACTACCCACCACCCTGCCCCGCCCCACGTCACCACCCGGCCGGCACTCCTACCACGGACCGCTACTGAGGAAAAGGGAGGATTAAAAGATTAGATTAAAAAATGGATGTTATAAGAAAGATGAGTGTGAGGATAAAAATGTAGTAAAAGGTAACCATAGTAAATCAGATTTTATCTTTAAATAAATAGGAGTGAGCGACAGAAGCAATTCTATGTTCATCACAAATCAAATTTCACCATAACAAAAAGGATATCTTAGAATTATCTTTCCAACATGTTAATATAACTTTAAAGGCAATAAAGAGGTCAAATAAAATAGTTTTGGAAGGGAGGTGATCGAAATCAGTAGATGCGGTACCTAAAAAGATATTATGAATAACAAATGGTACATCACAAGTGAAAATCAATAAACATTTCGACCATATAGCTTTCCAAAAGTCATAAACCTTGGGACAATAATAAAGTAAATGCATCAACGATCCTTCAGAGGAAAGACATGACCAACATAATGGAGAGATAGAATGGTCAATTTTGTGTAGAAAAAGGGGAGTAATCACAACTCTGTTATAAATAAAATATAGGGATTGTGTAATATTGGCAGCTTTGGAAGTCTTAAAAATCTTTTGCCATATTCGGTCCCATTGATGAACAGAGAGTGTTTGAGATAGGTCTTGTTCCCAAAGTAACTCAATAGGCGATTTATTCCGAGTACTAGTAGGTGAGGATAAGGTTTTATATATAAAAGAAGCACTTGGAGTTGGGTCAAGGGGAGTTCGAAATAGGGGAGTCACAGGAGTAAAAGCAATAGGAGTACGGTTGGAATTAAAGTTTTGTAGAAAGGTTTGGAGAACAGGAAACCGTGTATTATATTGATGAATACAAGAGTCAGGAAGGTTAGATTTCTCTTGTAACTGGGGAAAGGATAGAAGCGAATTATTAACCAACAACCGATGTACATAAAATATACCCTTTTCCTTCCAGTGCTTGTAATAGAAAGATTTGTGGCGGAACTTAATATGTTTGTTAAACCATACGGAAGAGGCTAAAAAGGATTGATAGGGATCAAAACCTTGGAAGAAAAGAAGGGTACGTAGGAGATGGTGAGAGTATTTTAAGATGGGGTATTTGGAAATGAAAGTACAATTGGTCATAAGCGTAATATCCTGAAAAGAACGTTCAACAGCAACCCATGTTGGCATAGGAAAGTCTTGATAGTCTCTAGACATAGCATAAAATTGATGAATCAAAAAAGCAGTATGATACAATTTAAAATCAGGAAATCGGACACCACCCTCAAATCTTCGGAAGTATCTTAAACTGGCTTTTCGATGCGTCTCGAACCTTCTCTGTGCTCAGATTTACTGATTCGTAGATACGTGCCAGCCAGGCACCTCACGCAACCGTTGACTTCGTGTTTTTTTGTGTGTTTTTTTTATTCTCTAAGGTCTAGGCCTGGAAGTCACTCGGCTTACAATGAAGTTGAATGGCTTCTGACATTTTAGACTTGGCATTTTATGATCTGTTCGCCAAAATGAAGGTTAACAAAGAGCCTGAACACCTCTGTATCCTCTGATGCACCTCTGTATTCTCTGATGCACCTCTGTATCCTCTGATGCCACATTCTATTGTAACCCATGCAGAGGAAGGCACTGTCCCCTCCGCGGGGAGAGCAAGATTGGCAAAAATGCTGAATGACGCAATCCTGAAACCTTAAGACGAGGTCTAACATAACAGATGTTGAGGGTCTTTTATTAATTCATACAAATATTTTAATTGTTTGCTCAGTCCTGGCAGGTCTCTTAAGGTGCGCTTCACCGCACTAGAAGTTATTAGCTATGGTACCCATGGGTCCATGCCACAAACTTTTACTGTTGACTCAGCGGATTATTGAGTAGAGGCTCGGATTAAGGCGGTTGAGTAGGACTTAAATGTGCAACTTGCATAATTTGTTTCTCAGAAGTACGTGAAATTTTGAAAAAAAATTGTGCAATATAAAAATCCAGCATTTAGTGTTTTATTTTAGTATGAATGAGTCCTCATGTCCTTTTAAGATGCGAGAGCACGTGGCGCTAAAATACAGCGCAAAAAGCACAAGTGCTTCCATGGTAGTATTTTTGCTGATTTTAATTACGCCACCAGGCATAATGGTGTAAATGCAGGAATTTTACATTACAAGCGTAATGCAAAATACCATTAATTAGATGAGATTACGCCAGCATAATGGAAATTTCACATGGGCCTAGCTTTGAGTGCAGTTTTTGGTGCGGTCCGACCAATGCCTGGAGTGGGAGAAGAGTATCCCTGGAGCTGCCAGCGTGTGCTGAACCCTTCCTTCAAGGGTCTTTTTTTTCAGGGCTGTTCTGAAGACTGGTATACTGGCTTGCTTTCTGAACTATGCGCTCAAGATTCAATGTTTAGTAGACTGTTCGAGGTTTGACTCCTCATACATGTAATAGGGATAAGTACCAGATGGCTTGCCCAGAGGAGAACTTTAACGGAAAGTTCCAGAATGACGCATGCGCGGACTCGAGGATCCATCTAGAAGGAATAATGTCGCAGAGCGTGGTCTCTGGATCCCCCTATATGAACCTAACACCAGTCCCAGAAAAGCTTCTTCCACCCACAACAGTCAGACAACCCTCTTGCACTTGTTTCTGTCACCCGGCGCTTGGACATCTACTGTACAGCTCCGCAAAAAAAATAGGGTTGTTTCTAGTTGCATCTTGGAACTGGTTATTGGTGTCTAATGGTGTCCTTTGGCTTCAGTTGGAGCTTTTTCTTCACCACTTGAATTTGCTTTGTTTTTTTTATTTCACTGGACAGACATCATCCACTCTCTCGAAGCCCCCTGGATTCAGTGTAACGAGCTGCCCCCATTTTGTTCTTCGGTTGTATCTGTATCCATAGGTCGTTTCTAGTGTCACCGGCCGCCTCTTGGGAACAGTGAGACTCATGAGTAACTGTCTGGGCTGTGGAAGTCTGCATGTGCGTCCTTCTTTCAGGAATGGAAGGTTGTGGACTGTCCCATTGGAAGTGGTGACCTGGGACGCATGAACTTTGTCAAGAACCTGCATCACTTCACCCAGTCCACTTCCTTATGCAGGTGCATTAACGTACTTGGCTATCTTTCTGAATTTCACTAATTTTAAGAGGATGACGCATGCCTGAGCTGCAGATGTGAAGCCTGCCTGATGTTCAGTGTCCCATGGTCAGTCGTACAGATTCTGCATTGCAAGCACATGTATACCACGCCCCTGCCACCCTTTCCAGCAATTCAGAATGATGATCAACCCACCTAGACATGCCTAAAGACCACATGAAGTTTCAGAGTATTTTTTCCACATATTTTGCCAAGTTCATGCACCATATACGGGCACACCGGAAGCACGTTTTGATTGTAGCCTCTTTGACTGCTGACATCTACTAGTTGGCTTCAGAATAGTTGTTTAAAAATTTAAAATCCCACGAAGATGTCAGCAAAGATGGTGTCCATCCCCTCTCTTCGTTCCCAAACCTTGTGAGCCGTCTGTACCAGACACCAGGAATGTACCCTTCAAGGTACACCCTGTGAGCACCGGCTTGTCTATCACTAGTACAGCAGGTGCAGTGGCAGCGGGGCCCAGGGAAGTGATGGGCCCACTTCTCTGTAGTTAGTGGCTTTGGGGGGCAGTTTCCCCTTGCCTGCTTTAGGGCCCATGAATCTCTCCCCTGGACGAAAAGGCGGGGTGTTGTAAGCCACACGTCACGAATGCCAAGATCCAGACACGCCAAGCGCCTTCTGTACGGGTTGCAGCCTGTTCTTAGTGTTGTGTATTGTATTGCGTATTTATATAGCGCGACTGTCACCCTACGGGTATCCAGGCGCTGTCACATAACAGAGGAATTCATCAGTCTACAGAGCATCATACGTTTAGGGAATGATATTGGCATTCCTGGGGAAAAGCCATGTTTTCAGATTCCTTCTGAAACATAGCAGAGTGTCAGCTTGTCTGATCTCTTGTGGGAGTTCGTTCCATAGGCGAGAGGCCGTATTACTAAAAGCTCTTCCTCCTATCCTAGATTTTTTGAATCTGTTGGTATTGACTAGATTGGCACCAGAGGATCGAAGGGATCTGGTCGGTTTATACCACGTAAATCTATCCTGCATAGGAAGGGGGCCCAGGCCATGTGCCGCTCTATACACTATGCATAGAGATTTAAAACTCACTCTTTCCTTAACTGGTAGCCAATGTAATTCTCTTAGAGCCAGCGTAGTAGAAGCCCTGCGTTGTCTTCCTAGCGCCAACTTAGCTGCCATAGACTGGACTCTCTGCAACCCCTGCAGAATATATTGCGGGGCTCCTAAGTATAGGGAGTTGCAGTAGTCCAGTCTGCATAGAATGGTACTTCTTACTACCAAGGGTCTAGTCTCCACTGGCAGTAAGGGGAGGATCTTCCGCAGTGCCTTTAAAAGGGCAAAGCAGACACTAGTTGTTTTATTGGCCTGTGATGCCATCTGGAGGTTGTCATCAATTAGGACACCTAAATTTCGGACCGTTTTGACTGTGGACAAAGATTTATCCCCAGGTGAGAATTTAATTTCCATCGGTATCTGGTGTCAGTTTGGCCCCACCACAGTATACCACTTCAGTTTTTTCCTTATTAAATTGCAAGGAGTTTTCCTTAAGCCAGCTAGAAGGTTGGCACATACATTCTTGGAAGATGTCCATAGTCACTGCATCTTTCCCTTCTATGGAGAAAACTAGTTGAGTGTCATCAGCATAATTAACCAGGTCGATCCCAAATGATTTTATTAGGGCAATCAGTGGGCGCAGATATATATTGAAGAGGATGGGGCTAATTGCCGAACCTTGTGGCACCCCATGGCAGACCTGGGATTTGTGAGAGGCATATGGCAACATCGAGACCATCTGCTGTCTCTCTGTAAGATATGATTGTAGCCATTTCAATGCTCGGCCTTTCACCCCTATCCTTTCCAATCTTTCCAGCAGCACTGCATGGCTTACGGTATCGAAGGCGGCCGACATATCTAACAATACTAGTATCGAGGCGTTCCCATTGTCGGCTCGCCGACGAAGGTTATCCATTACAGTTGCCAGAGCTGTTTCTGTCCCATGACCTGGGCGGAATCCAAATTGATCCCTATCTAGGAGGTTGTTCTCCTCCAGATAGCATGACCGAGATTTACTAACTAGTTTCTCCAATACTTTTATAGGATATGGCAGAAGAGATATAGGCCTAAAGTTAGCCGGGTCCGTGGGATCGGAAGATGGTTTCTTTAGCAGGGGAGTTACCACTGCCTGCTTCCAAATTCCCGGGACCACTCCTTCCTCTAGGGATTGATTGCAAATCAAACGTAGCCGAGGGAAAAGCTCTTGCCCCCAGGACTTCCAGATCTTATATGGGAGAGGGTCTAGGGGGGATCCTGAGGAAACACTTTGTGCAGTCCTATCAAAAAGCTCCATGGTAAATAGTGGAAAGCATTCTAGGGATGTATCTGCCCATGGTTCCCCCTGCAAGTGAGTGGGGTGAGATGTCTTTGTCACTAATATTATCCTGAGACAGACCTCCGACGATTTTAGCAACCTTGTCTTCAAAGTGAGTGGCAATCTTGTCACATAATTGTTGTAAGGTATGAATCAGCCCCTACCTCCTCAAGTATCAGAAGCAGAGTCCTACATACACCCTTTCTCACCCACTCACCAGTTGCTGCTACACCAGGAGTCCAGGGAAACCCAACAGGAAATCCCCACCTCATGCATGTGAGCTGCAGCGATGGTGTGGACTAGGAGACTATGGAGGCTGTGGATGATCGGGCCACGGGTGGCTCGAGCCAGCCTAGTGCTGTCCCATCTAGCTCCTGGGTTTCTGAGAACCCCTTTCTTATCCCCTGGAGACTCCCCTCCAAGGAGAAGGCTCTCTACAGCAGATACCACCCACTCGCCCAGCCCTTGGGTTTCTGAGGGCCCTTGTCTCATCTCCTGTAGAATCCCCGCCAAGGCTAAGGCCTTCTACAGCAAATATCACTCACCGCCTTTGGGAATGGAGCACCAATGCAACCCAGAACAATGGGAGAAGTCAACTCCATGGTTCCTCAACCGATTGAGAGAATAAATCAACTGGAGTCCTTTCTGTACAGGTGTATTCCACCAACCATCTACCGTCACACCAGCCTGCCCAGCACCAGTGGCAGCTGGCAACTCTTGAAAATGGTGGGGCATAGAGTAATTACTTGCAGTTTTATAGCGCAAAATCTACCAACAGTATTGGAGCGCTGCACTTTGCCATTACATGACACAGAGAAAAACGAGACATACTGTAAAAAAAACATAACAAATAAACAACAATGAACTTTCCTCAGCAGATCTTCTTTACACCCGCAGCCCGACTCCTTGAAATCCACACCTTGTGAAGAGAGGAGCAATGCATGCTGGGTGGGCAAAGTGAAACGAAAACACCATGCATCTCAGCCAATGAAAGCACTGCTCTCATGCTGTTTATAATAGTAAACACCATAAGAGCAGTGCGCGGATTGGCTGAGCCTGGTGACCACAATGCTTCATCTGAGACCGATGGGGCTTGGTCGTTGCTTCCCCAGCCACTTGACAGCTATGTATGGAGAAGCATAAACTGCGCATTTCGGGTTGGCCATGAGCAACATACCGGCCAACCTGGCATACGCAGTTAAGTCAAACCGCCCTAGCTGCCTGTCACAATGAAGCCACGCCTATTGTCTACCAGGAGAGGCATCTCCGCGTGGTAGCATACATTCAGTTTGTATGTATGCATCTCTGTATGTAAGTAATGGCTATGGTCAAGGGGTCAACGCCCCCACACCTGTATGTAGAAACCACCGTTGCCCAGCACCTATTGGATACTTCTCTTGTCAGTCACAGAGGCAGTGATGCTAAGACCTTTGGCAGTCGCACAGACTGAGCCACTCAATAAATGTCTTGCAGGCATTCTGCATTCGCAGATATCCATAAATTAATGGTCCAGATATAACTAAAATATAAAACGAGCACCTCTTTAAACAGCTAATTTCTCAAAAACTACTGAACGGATTTGCACTAACCCAAACGCTGACTCCACCGTAACCAATCAGTTGCAGGCATAATGCACCCCCGAGGCAGGCATAAACATGTGGTCTAATCTCCAAACATACAGCCACACCCCAGAGGTCTATAGGGCACTCATGACATTAGCTTGGGGTCATCTTACTTCTTCTATTTCTTTTTGGGACATAACATATGGCTGGGAAATTAGCACAATTTCCAGGCAACTTAGAATACTCTTCGCAGAAAGATCCTGCGATTGGCTGTTCCCATTGGCAGCATTATAGGTCATACACATTACAGGTCATACACTTTCACTATTGTTCAACTTTTAGGTGGAGTGATGCACGTCGGGCCTTTCAAGGAGCAAAGAAAATGCACGTACTCTCATTTCTTGCACACTGGCCATCCGCAGGAGCCGAGCACTTAGCTTCAGATTCACCTTTAATCTACCCCACTCACCTGTGTATGATGGAGAAGGGGCAGAAAGAGGTGCCGTCCACATAATTCCAAACAACCTGTGGGTGGATTGGACACAGGACGCCGTGGTTCTGGCTCTGACAGTTACACAAACCCTTTCAATAGTCTCACTTTGTCCGAGATCCCGCCAGCTAGTGGTCGAACCTGGTGCCATCAGATGGTTGTATGTCAGAATAACGAGCATAAAAATATCGTGCTACAAAAATATCATAGCCAGAATATTAACAACCAAAATATTGTGACATCAACTGAATAAAGATAAGTATACATTTACTGCACTTAACTCCACATTCATGTACCTTGACGATGTACATAATGAGATTTGATTTGCAAAACAGCCTAAAAGTCTTAAAAATAAAAACTGCAAACCAAATTGAAGAGTCAAATAGGAGAGCCAAAGAAAAGAATGAAACTTGCTAGGATTTGTTTATTATTTTTTTGTCAACGAATATATTGTAAAAGTATAGAACCGATTTAAACCAAATCACAAAAGATCTATTTTGGCTCCTCCTTAATGCCAAGTTTGTTGTAAATCTGTTCAGTGTTTTTTTCTTTAACATAAAGTGTGGATTTATTTTGCATACACTTCAAAGTTATTTTCCTTTCTAACTTTTAAACCCTTTGACATGGCGATGCTAAACTCAAGTCCAGTCCCAGTCATAATTTTTTTTTTTTTTTTACAGAGTTTTATATAGCGCGAACTTGACCCGAACCGGGTATCAGAGCGCTTTACATAGCACCAGTAGCATTACATGAGGACACATTCATTTTGTTAGGCATGGGGAGATTAAGTGATTTGCCCAGAATCCCAGGATGTTCAGCGTCATTGCCGAGACTCGAACCCAATTCCCCAGAGTCGAGGTCGACCGCCCTAGCAGTTAGGCCAACTCGTTACAGATGATCAACTGGGTCAAAATCTATTAGTGAAAGAAAGAAGTGTATTTGTTATACACCAAGACCACCATGGCCACAGAAGAGCCGTTGCTTCTCTGGGTGTAAAGTGACGTTTATCCTCTGCTCCCTGGTACCAAGCATTATCCGACCATTTATATTGTATTATGAAGACTTTCTTTCATGAAAGTGCATTTCGTTAGAACATTTGTTTATCCCTTGAAACCGTTTTCATTGTTTGACGGTGTCTTTGGTTGTTAGTTGAAACCCTGTTCATGTGAAGAAGTTTGTGAATAATACAAGTGTTCAGTTCTTTAAATGTACAACAATATCTGATGTGTCCAAGACTTCTTCCTACTCTCCGATACCCTATACTCTTGTTCCGCTCTTTGCCAGCTTAAGGCCACTGATCACCCCTTTACTTCTCTTCTCTTGGTCTTTAAGTCCTCCACGCACACTCTGCAATACCCTACTGTCTGTCTACCTGCAGAGCCGACTTGCATGGATGCACCCCAATACCTTAACCGTCTGTTTCTCTTTTTCAGACTTTCCAGAAGCTTCCAGATTACACCCTGGTGCCAGCGGCCTGTACTGAGGTGGCGAAGCTTGGCGGCGCCCTCTCCTCCTGCTCACTTCTCATCAACAAGAAGCTGGAGTTGTAGCACTTGCATTCCCCCCAAATTCTGTTCTTTGTGTGCCCCCCTAATGTTTGTGATGACCCTACCTTCCCCCCGCGACTACCGCCAGCCCCCTGACCATGGCACTCTTCCTGTGGACCCGACCGTCGGCCAGTGATCCCTGCACATCATGGTCCAGCCATCTCGCCTGTGCTCATTGACCAAGCTTCTCTTTCCTTCTCGCTCCTCAGACAAGCTTCGTCTGTATAAACTCATTGGACAAGTGCCCTCCTATGTGCACACACCTTGGGCGGACTTCCTCTTATGCACAGCCAGCCTTCTTCCGAGTCATTGGACCTGGGACGGTTTTTATATCTTTCGCATGGCTGCCAATGTTTACTTGGTGTTGGTCTGGGGCATCAGCTGACTTGCTGGTGGAAAATGTCTTGGTGAAAAGGGTAACGTTTTGGCTATTACAGGGAGTTTACTGTGAAATTTGATGTTGATGACTCGTGTTGACCCCCACTCCGCCAGGTAGCTTGTTATCTTTGCGAGCACAAGAACTTCCACATCGCAGTGATTTGAAGATGATCTTAAACTAACCCTCAGGTAGTAAGGAGGTCAGTGAGTTAAGCTGACGCAGCTTCATTGGAGGCATACTTTGCCCTACGTAGACCCAAGCAGTCGCTTGACCTTAAGGCCAATGCAGTAACTTTTTCTGCCTAGCTTCGAGCAGTAGCCTGATCAATAGGCCTGAGCCCTGTATTCCCCTAAGATGTACCTGGACCCATCTACGCCTGAGGCCTAGCTTCACTGGATTAAGCTGAGCCGTACCTAGAATCGATTGTTTAATCGGTCAGCCACAGCTCCGCCTCACTGAGCCCTTATCCATAGTGTGTTCTGAGCAGATCCAAAGCTGAGGCTTCAAATGTGAAAGACCTGAGCCCCAACCATAGTGGAATATGCCTATACCCGAGAGGTATGATACCCGTAATAGGCAAACTCGGCCTGTCAGTAAAATGACCTTACTAGACCTGAGTAATAGCTCCATCTAACCAGGCCAGAGTTGTAGGTGTAGCTGACTCTACCCAAGTCATAGCTTTCCCTGATTTAGACCTGGGCTTGGGACATATTGTTTACAAAATCCGATGTGTGTCTTAACCGGTTCATTTAAATGCAGAATTTAGTTCTGTCATAGCAGGATGCCAATATGCATATCTGTACTGTTTTTTTTTTTTTTAGAAAGCCCTATAAATGGTGTAGCATAGAGTTTGCCCCCACAGGGGAATGGAGAGAGCAACAGTGTCTGATTATATTTCCGTTCTCTGGCTCTCATGCAAGCTGTGTTGGGTCTAACCCCTTCCCAATCACACCCCATAATATATTCTGGTGCTTGTAAAGTGACTGCAGTTTTGACCCTGCAGGCATGGCCGCCTTTACCTGTGGACTGTCAGATGCATCGAAAAGTGTTGCTTCGGCAAATGGTGGTTTCTGCTTTTTTCTTGATGATGGATTTAATAAAGCTGTTTGGAATTCTCAAGGAGTAAGGTGCTTTAAGACAGGCTTCACATGTCACGTGAGGGAAGAAAAGAGCGGGATATATCTGTGCAGTTGGGATTTGATGGGGAGGGAGAGAGAGGTTTGGGGAAAGCAAATGTGGCTGGGCATGTCTGTTTCTATTTACACACAAAATGTCAGTGGTTCCTAAAGTTGAAACCAAACATTCGTAGCATGTGTGGCTGCAGATACACATACATTTATTTTTCTTTGAAGAAGTTTCAATTCACTGGATTCTGTGTGACTCCTTCCTTAGTCCACAGTGTGCAGGGGCACGACAACTCCCTAGGTTCCTCCCACCCTCCAGTGGGATTGGACGTGTTCAGTAACCGCTCCGAGATCGATGCATTCCTTCTGGCTTTCTCAGACCTGGTTGTTCTATAAACTCAACACCAATGATCAGAGAGCAGTCTTTGCAAGTGGTTTGTCGACTTTTGGACCAATCACAACCAATCAATCAAGGCGCAGGTAGATGACACAATGGACTAAGACTCAGTACAGTCTGTTTCAATCTCTGTAAAAACACCTCGGAGAAGGCTGACGGGCAGAGGATGATGGAACAAACACCCTTCTTTTTTTGCTCAGTGCACTATCAAGTATCTTTGGGCTGATCACTACGGCATCTACAATCGGTCTCTCACCAGAGGGTCGTGAGTACCACTCCGGCGCCAAGCCCCACCCACCTAAACACCCTTGCACCGAGGCAGAGCACCCCTCCTGAGGGAATCTGGCATCGAACTGTTAAGGAAATAAGCCTCTGTATCTGGTGCACCACAGCCATCCGGGTTCAATCGACTACGAGATAAGGCTTCGTAGCCAGCCTAGCTCCATACAAAAGGCATTGAACACCACTCCACATCGACACGCGCTTCTATGAAGGTTGCCAAGACTCCATCGTCAGGGCTATGGTTCGTTCCGACACTGCAATCAAAATCCAATTCTTGAACCTCGATGCAGAGATCAGAGGTGTTGAACCCACCCGACCCGGAGATTAGAAAGATATCCACAAAGACCGCCCCCAGGGAAACCTTTGACCACTTTGCCTCCAATCGCCAAGAAATGGAGGCTTACCTTCAAGGAAAAACTGGCTTTTGAGACACTTTGACATCCAGTGCCTAAGAGACACAAGGACAAGGCTACAAGTTCTTCTCCACTGCCTCCTACACCCAGGCACTCAACCCACCAGAGTCTCCAGAGGGATTAGTGCACCCCTTCTGTGACACGGGTTGCCCCTATGGGGAGGTAGAACCCTATGATTAGCTCGCTGAAGATCGAGTTGGAGAGGGCGCTTGGGACGACTATAACATCAAACCTAAATAGGAGCCAGACCTTGAACCCTATCCATCCAAGTCATCCTCCCTGATGATACTACTGTGTATCTCAGAGTAATTCAGAGGCTGGCATGTCATTATAAGGTGGAAATGCATGACATAGACAATGACTATTTTTAGTGGAAACCCTCTCAAAAACTCAACGCACTGTTCAGTTTCTACCAACGCTTAAGGGCAGGCTTAAGAGAGTCCCTGATAACTTTAAAGACCCAGTCAGAGCCAAGGTAGTCACTTCCTGGGTAGTTTAAGGCATCTCCAAGTGACCTTCTCTGCATCAGAGGACAAGTCCACCCCGCCCCGATTCCTTACTGGTACATACTGCAAGGAAGCAGGCATCCTCTCTAGCAACAGGGGACACCCCTCTAGATAGGAGACTAAGCGTATCAATGCTGCTGTCAAGTGGGTCGCAGTAGGTGCAACCACCCAATGGCTAAACGCCAATTCGGTAGGTTTGCTCTCTGGATATAATAGGTACAACTTGGACCCGATGGAGGCTCGTAGAGAGCACCTCCCAGAGGCTTATATAAAAGGGGTGAGGAACTGTTTGTTGAAAATCTATGCTCTTGTCATCTGTAGCTGTAGGAACTCTTAAATGGCCTGTTCGGGGGCCTTGTCCAGCTCGGGCCTACTCCTTTGTGTTCGGTGCAGAAAATGTCCCATCTGTGGTGGAAAGGACTCCATTTCAAAACTTCCCTTAGTGTCGTGCCAAATACTCCTGGTCAGACCTCCACCAGGCATGTAACCTCTGTCTCTCTTCTGATCATAATGAGGCCTTCTGTCCGCCTTCCTCAGCTTCCGATTGAAAAAAACATTGTGGCACCATCAGACTGGACGCCTCGCGTCACAGTCTAAGGTGCAGCAGCAAGGGGACGACACCCCTGATCTCTTCGATGACTTGGATGTTGAAAGTGAACCTCGGCCAGGCACTTCAGCCAGCGAGCCACATATCTTCTTTCCCGAGGAAAGTTTGTGCTCATTATCAGAGTCTAAAGACCTTCAGTCGGTGCCTGTCAAGATCAAGAAGAGATTCACCATAAGTACAGCATCTCACCCTCCTCCACCTCCCTAGCACACAAACGGAGGCCAAGCACTGCCCTCAAGGGGGTCAGGCATTGAGCCCAGAATCCGGCTTCTGGTCCGCCTGTGCCTGAGGGCCATGGTCTGCACCAAAAACACGCTTCAGATCAGACACCCAGCCAGCTGCCGGCACCGAAGCATATCTTGAAGCTACGGTTCTCAGTGCCGAACCTGCCTTCAGGTCCAGCATTGAAAACTCCCTCCAGGCCATCCTCTGCTCCAAAGATTCTTTCAACACCGGAAAACACCTCTGTACCAGTGCCTCCGAAACCTTCGGCGCTGAAATCCATGCAGGTGCCAGCGACTCTTAAGCTTTCTTCGGTGTCTAAACACCCAGCGTCCAAGGTTCCATCCTCCACTGCCTCCGAGGACCAAGACCAGCCTATCTTGCAACGTGTCCAGGAAGAGCTTGATGCCAGGCAGAAGCGCATCATGATCCACCCACAAACTGGCAGGATCCTGACTCCGCCACCTCCGAAGCTTCAGGACCCAGTGCCTCCTAACAGGAGATTTTGCGAAGGGCAGCCACTTACCACAAAGTGGAGATGCACAAAAAACAGGAGGATGCAGATTTTCTCGTGGAGACGCTATCCTCCACCCAGTGTTCCATGCAATTTGTGTCTATGCTAAAAGGGGTGTTAAAAACCTCTCCTGAAGTATTTAAAAGGCCATTGAAGGCCAGGGTTGTCACCCCAAGGGTGGACAAGAAATGCAAGGCCTCACCCTCAGACCCTGCAACATTTGGGGACAACATCCTCCAGGTTCCCTGATGGTACATGAAGCCTGCAAGTGTACCAATGCCCAAGGCACCGGAGATGCACCACCGCCTGACAAAGAGAGCAAAAAGATAGATGCAGCAGGTAAATGTGTTGTTGCACAATCAGCGATACACTGGTGCATCTCCAATTCTGTTGTCTTGCTCTCAAGGTACGACCGGGTGCGCTC
Source organism: Calotriton arnoldi (assembly GCA_963921515.1). NCBI lineage: Eukaryota > Metazoa > Chordata > Amphibia > Caudata > Salamandridae > Calotriton > Calotriton arnoldi. The sequence goes on along the minus strand of CAWUFW010001626.1, from coordinate 36,621 downwards.
GGATAAAATGGAGGGGCTCCTCCAACACCTCCCAGAGGAGTCTCAGAAAAGAGGCCAAGACCTTGTTACAGAGGGTAAAATAATTTTTAAAAACACTATTGTGTGCCCTTGATGCTATTGACACTGCAGCGCAAGGCATCAACTCAAATATCCTGATACACCGTCACGCTTGGCTGCATGTTTTAGGTTTTAAGCCTGAAGTACAGCAGCATCTGCTCAACCTGCCTTTCGATGGGAAACGCCTATTTGGACCGCAGGATGACCAGATGCTCAGAAAAATAGAAAAGAACATTGATACCTCGACGGCTATGGGGCGTTTCTAACACGTTGTAACTAAGGATCCTATCGCAGGTCCCAGTACTGTGGAGGTGCCAAATCCACATGGAGGCTACATGGGTAACAACTCAAAGGTTGTGCCACCAAGGGCATTGCCCCCACCAAGCAGTGACCCACTCACACTCCCCAATCACACTACACCTCCTGGGGGAAGATTACTGGGGTTTTTTCCATGTTGGGCAGAAATCGCCTCAGATCTCCATCCTTGACCAGGGTTACTGACTGGAGCTCACTACCACCCCACCAAGCATTCCTCTCTTAAACACTCCCTATCCCCAGAACATCCGCACCTCCTTCAGGAGAAAGTAGAGGCACTTACTCACAAGAGGGCCATAGAACCTGTGCTGCTCCACCACCTCGGCATGGGAGAGTACTTCCTATATTTTTTCATCCCAGAAAGGACGGGACTCTCAGGCCCATAATCGACCTCGTGCCCCTCAACTAATATATCTTGTTGGAGCACATCCACACGGTCACACTCTAGGATGTCATCCCTCTACTGCAGCAAGGCGACTTCGTGGACGCCCTCGACCTGAAGGACGTCTACTTCCTACTTCCACATCCCCATCCACCCTGCTCATCGCTGGTACCTCTGGTTTGTGGTAAGTGGCCAGCATTAGCTGTTCAAAGTGCTTCCCTTCGGGGTGACTACCGCCTCCATGGTGTTCACAAAGTGTCTTTCCTTGGTAGCAGCTCATCTCAGGAGGAACGGCATCCACGTCTTCCCTTACTTGGACGACTGGCTGATCAAGAGTGCAACCAAACAGCAGTGCTTAACCCACTCCCAGACCACCATAGATCTACATGTTCTAGAGTTCACCATCAATGCAGCAAAATCCCACCTCCGGCCCCTTCAAATACAGCCCTCCTTGGGGGCAGTGTTCAGCTCAGTCACCAGGAAAATCATATCCCTGCCTGGGTTTATGTTTCCAATCGTTGCTCCCCCCTTTTTCAGCCGTAACGGTAAGGATGGTCATGTTCTCCACAGCATGATGGCCTCTTGTTTTACCATTGTTTCCCATCCCAGGGTATACATGTGCCCATTGCAGGAGTGCTTAGCTGCACAGTGTTCACAAGCGGAGGGTCACTGGGAAGATTTATTTATTATTTTTGTAAAGCACACTATTACCCGAGGGTGTCCTGGTGCTACCATACTAATTCATGATGAACACCCAATCCAGACTTCCCTAAACTTGTATAGCTTAAAACTAATTTAGGTCAGTCAAAACAACTTTATTCGATTGCCGTTGCAGACAATCATAAAAGCACATAAGAAACATACATTCATTACACAGAATAAGAATAAATATGATTTACAATTAATTGATTGTAAAACTCATGATTAAAAATAGCATTCATTAAAATCTATGTACACTCGCTGTTTATACTGCAATGCATTTCCTGTGGCTTCGGACTTTCTTTAAAAACTTCGCTACCCTCCAAACTTTATGTTCATTATCCAACAGCTGTAATACAATGAAAGCCGGGCGACATTGTCTGATCCCCAAAGATTTTAAAAGTGTGACAATCCATACCTTCCTTAAATCACTATAAAATCGACAAAATAGAACGACATGGATAGTTGATTGTTCTGAGTGGTTGTCACAGGGGCACAGTTGCATTTTCTGGGCCCACTCATTCATTTTTGGAAAACTTACGAGTTTGTGGAAGATTCCAAGCCTAAACCTAGTCAATAAAAACCTGTCGTAGGCACCAGGTACCACTGTTAAATACGGTTGTATGTTAAAAGTTGTTAAAATCAGCTGGTTGAGCTGGACCATGGGCTTAATTATCTCACTAGATATTCTGTTTGTGTCTAACCGCAGGAGGCCCTCTCTTTTTAGATCCTTTCTCGTAACCATCCGCATGGTAGTCGGATCAGTAAAATATTCTGTGTGGCCCAGATCGCCCATAAAATCTCGGACATACCTTAACCATGGGATTTTTAGGGCTCCTTCTAGCTTCAGGCTATCTGTTAATATATCTCGGTTTAGCTTTGTCTCTTCCTTTGCCCAGATCCTGTGCCATAGAAGTATAGGTTCCATTTTTTATGAGATCAGAGATATATAGCAGGCCCAACTCAGCATGACAGACGTATGAGGATGTACCATTTGGCACAGTCAGGAGGTAACGAAGGAAGGTGTTTTCCACAATTTGTATCGGATGGACATCGGCAAAACCCCACACCCCTACCCCATACATGGCTGCGGAGACACATTTCGCTTTATAGATCTGGATAAGCTCTACAGGCGGTCTCCTGCCCAGTTTTTTTGAAAAATTGGCAAGGGCAGTTGTAGTCCTTGAAAACGTTAGTTTTTTTTTTTTTGCTGATACTGCCTGGACCCAAGAATCATTATGGTCAGAGTATTCCAAGATATGGAAATCTCTTTACAGGCTCCATCTTTTGTCCATCCAGAAACATGTCCCTACACCTCTGGCTACCACGGCCACACCTCATTATAAAGGTTTTAGAGGTGTTCACCTTAAGACCGAGATTGCTCATGAAGTTTGAAAATTGTCTAAAACCCTCTGCAGACCTACTTGCGTGCGTGACATTAGGACTGCGTCATCTGCATAAAGGAGGGCGGGTAAAGGACGGCCAGCTATTTGGGGAAAGTCTTGATAATCTTTTAGCAGTGCCTCACCAAGGCCGTTAACATAAAGATTGAAAAGAAAGGGGGCCAGAGCACAGCCTTGCCTGACCCCCTCCTTATTGGGAATGGGGCCGAGCGGTCTCCTCTCAGGCCGAATCGCACTCGCGCCTTGGCGTCGCTGTACATGCGCCTGAGAAAGTGGATGATCTGTATATCCACCCCTGTAGCCTCGAGGATCTCCCATAGCTTATTATGCCTCACAGAATCAAAGGCTGCAGTGAGATCCACGAAAGACAGGAACAGCCTACCCTTTTTGCCCGTGTGTACTTCCCAACAAGGATAGCTAGGTTTAAGCTCTGTTCTATCATCCCAAGGCCCTCACGAAAACCGTATTGAATATCGGATAAGACGTTATTATCCTCTGCCCAATCGTGTAACCGTTCTAGAATTATACGGCCTACCACTTTAATCAGGGAGTCTAATAATGAGATGGGTCTATAACATCCCGGGTCTTGGCGATCCCCCTTTTTAGGTCTCGGCCTGGCGTTTGGAGCGCGAATGCGCTCCTCGCCAGCGAGAGCTATAGTAAAGAGTATGAAGAAGGGGACTTTAATCCACGCCCCTGTGTCTCGACCATTTGCAATTGGCTTAGGTCATGATTAATGTTTTTTCCGTGCTTTTGGTTTGCTAGCTGTCACTTTTGTTGACGCCCTTGCAGTTTTGTGATGCCGCCCATCGTGACAAGCACATCTGGTTTCACTCAGCCCATGTGACAGCCTGCAAACCAAAAGCACGGAAAAAACATTAATCACGACCTAAGCCAATTCTAACAATAGGCTGAATAAAAACATATAGTGACCGTTTTTTTTTCTCTTTGTGCTTCACAGCCCTCGTGAAGAATTTTCTTATCTGCTTGTTAAATAAACAAGCAGATAAGAAAAGTCTTCACAATGGCGCACAGGCATTCCGAGGGCGCCTGTTCCCAGCACTTCCCCCTCCAAACGTTTCCAAGACATATTTCGATTGTGGCAAAAACACAGATCTATTTTTTGTTTAACAATGAATGTAAGAAAACGTTTAGGCAATCCATGCCAGCGATATGGTTTCCGTTTACATTTCACAAGTTTTACTTACTATTGCGTTCCATAATAGTGTTTGCTATTTCCAGGATTTTGTGTATCTGTATTTTTTTTCGTTCAGCATATTACACTTGAATGGCGCATACTTTCAACAGTCGCCTCTGTGTATTTATAGCCCCCATATTGACCCGTCAAGCCCCTACATTTCCCGGTGGCACACTGCGGGCACCCTGCTTCTGATGGCAGTGCCCGGGCATGTCTGAGGAGCACTCATTCTTGGGAGAGTACCCTGGCACGGAAGCGGGAACTGCCCTTCTCATGGTATTACCCTGGTCGCTGTGGGGGGCCTGTGTTACGCTCCTGGTATTTAATGCATCCAATAATTATCCAGTTGGTTAAATACCTCAACCGTTGTTAACTATCGTCAGGTCACACTGCTGAAATTTAACAAGGGAAAAGTATACAGTATTTACCGTATCATGCGGATTTTGGTGCACCGAACATCAAAAGTTGCATGTTATTCCCCTAAATCTCATAATAGGATCTATTTGTCGCACTCTCCAAATACCATACCCATGGGCATCGTTATTTATGAGATGCTATAAATATCACCTTCACTTGTAATCAGACCCATAGCGAACCACATTTATGATGCACCAGTGAAGAACATCCTATTTACACTAAACATGCTTTCTTTCACCTTCATGGGAAATGCACAACCTATGGTGGAGTCTTGTGGGTTTCAGGAAGGGACCACGAGTCACCTTGAAACCGAAACTTGTGCTTTGAAGAAAGACTTGTAACGTGTGTGCCCTGCACAAGCTGGCAGGAGTGTGCAACACAGGTGAATCTACAGCACTACAAGCTGCAAACCAATTGTTACAGGTAAGTAACATTTTCCTTATTTCTTTTAGGTGGCATCACACTTGCCTTAAGAAGACACCCCAGCCCTCCTTGACTTGGGGACAACTGACTAGAGAGGGCACCCCAGCCCCCCTTGATCCGGGGACAGCCTGACTAGAGAGGGCACCCCAGCCCTCCTCGACACAGCCCTCCTTGACCCTGGGAAATCTGACTAGAGAGGGCACCCCGCCCTCCTTGATTCTGGCACAGCCTGGCCAGAGAGGGTACCCCAGACCTCCCTGACCAAGAGACAGCCTGACTAGTGGGGGCCCCCCCTGCCCTCCTTGACCGGGGGACAACCTAACTAGAGAGGGCACCCCAGCATTCCCTGACCCAGGAACACCCTGACTAGAGAGGGCACCCCAGACCTCCCTGACCAAGAGACAGCCTGACTAGTGGGGCCCCCCCTGCCCTCCTTGACTTGGGGACAACTGACTAGAGAGGGCACCCCAGCCCCCCTTGATCCGGAGACAGCCTGACTAGAGAGGGCACCCCAGCCCCCCTTGATCCAGGGACAGCCTGACTAGAGAGGGCACCCCAGCCCCCCTTGATCCGGGGGCAGCCTGACTAGAGAGGGCACCCCAGCCCTCCTCGACCCGGGGACAGCTGGACTAGAGAGGGCACCCCAGACCCTCCTCGACCCGGGGACAGCCTGACTAGAGAGGGCACCCTAGCCCTCCTCGACCCCGGGACAACCTGCTTGGAGAGGGCACCCCAGCCCTCCTTGACCCGGGGACAGCCTGACTAGAGAAGGCACCCCCACCCTCCTTGACTCGGCGACAGCCTGACTAGAGAAGGCACCCCGGCCCTCGGACAGCCATCCGTGCCCAGACACAGACTGACTAGAGAAGGCACCCCCACCCTCATTGACCGGGGGCACCCTGACTAGAGAGGGCACCCTAGCCCTCCTCGACCCGGGGACAGCCTGACTAGAGAGGGCACCCCGGCCCTCCTCGACCCCGGGACAACCTGCTTGGAGAGGGCACCCCAGCCCCCCTTGATCCCGGGAAAAAATGCTTGGAGAGGGCACCCCAGCCCCCCTTGATCCGGAGACAGCCTGACTAGAGAGGGCACCCCAGCCCCCCTTGATCCAGGGACAGCCTGACTAGAGAGGGCACCCCAGCCCTCCTCGACTGGGGACAGCTGGACTAGAGAGGGCACCCCCGCCCTCCTCGACCCCGGGACAACCTGCTTGGAGAGGGCACCCCAGCCCTCCTTGACTCGGCGACAGCCTGACTAGAGAAGGCACCCCCACCCTCCTTGACCGGGGGCACCCTGACTAGAGAGGGCATCCCAGCCCTCCTTGACCTGGGGACAACCTGACTAGAGAAGGTACCCCAGCCCTCCTCGACCCGGGGACAGACGGACTAGAAGGGCACCCCAGCCCTCCTTGACTAGGGGACAGCCTGACTAGAGAGGGCACCCCCACCCTCCATGACCTGGGGACACCCTGACTAGAGAGGGCACCCCAGCCCTCCTCGACCCGGAGACAACTGACTAGAGAGGGCCCCCCAGCCTTCCCTGACACGGGGATAGCTGACTAGAGAGGGCACCCCGCCCTCCTTGATTCTGGCACAGCCTGGCCAGAGAGGGTACCCCAGACCTCCCTGACCAAGAGACAGCCTGACTAGTGGGGGCCCCCCCCCTGCTCTCCTTGACCCGGGGACAACCTGACTAGAGAGGGCACCCCAGCCTTCCCTGACCCGGGGACAACTCACCAGAGAGGGCACCCTAGCCCGCCTTGACCCAGGGACACCCTGATTAAAGAGGCCCCCTCCAGCCCTCCTCGACCCGGGCCCTCCTTGAGCACTTGCCTAAAAAAAAAAAAAAAGGCTGTCCAGCCCTCTTTCACCCGGGACCCAGTAGGTTAGAGATAGGTTATCCGTTTTCCACCCTGTTCATGGGTTGTACAACCCGTGTAGCACAGACAACTGTCCACCCCTCTAGGAGATGAACCAGCGTTGAATTCTTTTCAGTTTGGTTCCGGTTGCGGGAAGGGGCCCGGGGTCACGGGGGCACACACAGGCCACCGTACACTCCAGTGATTCTTTTTCACATGTTGTGTTCCTCGTGTTTTAGGAGCCGCAAGGCATATGACCCATCCTCGTGACCACGCTGATGTCATTACATCCACGACCATGAAGCATGACTTGTGCGAGCCGGCACGGGGCCCATCACGGGAGTGTCCGTGGGGCCAGGGGTGGGAAGAACAAAAAACGAAAGATTTTCAGCTCCTGTGGCAGGAGGCCTGTCTCACCAACCTGATCGAACCGAACCGGCTGACTGCTGCAGAAACCACGCACCCACACCCGCCCTCACCTCACGTCCTTCTCTTGACCTCCAACAAACAATTCATTCTTGAATGCCTTCCTCCGCCTTTGTGTGAAGAGCGCTGCTGCCACCAAGCGGCCAAAGATAAGAAGTGCGCGCGCTGGTCTACCTGCCCTTCGCACACAGACCAGCCGCGAGCTGCATGGATGGACATTCTTGCTTACCTCTGTCTGACGTCTCCGGAGCGTCACCCACGCCCCTTTCAGTCTTTTAAACCAAGATAAATGCTAAAACGCCTCCAAAAATATGAGTCAGAAAGTTAAAGACTTTTTTTAAACGAGGAGGTAATATTCGGAGCTTCGGAAGTATCTTAAACTGGCTTTTCGATGCGTCTCGAGCCTTCTCTGTGCTCAGATGTACTGATTCGTAGATACGTGAAATGTGCCATCCAGGCACCTCACGCAACCGTTGACTTCGTGTTTTTTTGTGTGTGTGTTTTTATTCCCTAAGGTCTAGGCCTGGAAGTCACTCGGCTTACAATTTGTTTCTCATAAGTACGTGAAATTTCGAAAAAATTTGCGCAATAAAAAAAACACTAAATGCTGGATTTTTATATTGCGCAATTTTTTTCGAAATTTCACGTATTTATGAGAAACAAATTATGCAAGTTGCACATTTAAGTCCTACTCAACCGCCTTAATCCGAGCCTTTACTCAATAATCCGCTGAGTCAACAGTAAATGTTTGTGGCATGGACCCATGGGTGCCATAGTCAGTGGGGAGAGGTGTGGCGTAATGCAAAATCCCATTAATTAGACGAGATTACGCCAGCATAATGGAAATTTCACATGGGCCTAACTTTGAGTGCAGTTTTTGGTGGGGTCCGACCAATGCCTGGAGTGGGAGAAGAGTTTTCACATACTTTGGGTATACGACGTCGGAATACGGCGGACGCGCCGTTTCCAGAGTGGCATATCATAGCCTTTCATATCACTCAACACAAGACTACTAGACGAATGCTATTCTGAGATATCTACATAATACGAGTGGGAGACTAGCACATTGTGCTTCGAGTCATTGAGGGTAAGCAAAATACCGAACGAATTCCTCCTTTAAGTATTGCCCCATTTGGGGTTACTTCATACGACTGACCAGAGACTCTCACGATTTCCTAACTAAGGGTTTCTCGAATGTTTTCAATGCCACCAACAATAGGATACTAGCATTTTGAAAAAATCGGAATCTTCTTGAATCCACAATCATCTATATTTAAAGCCTTGAAGAAGTTACTTTGTAACGAAACACGTGTCGGCTGTTTTTCCATCACTGCTAACAAAGAGGCCGTACAATCTTGACCTCCGTGGACTTTTAAAGAATATATGTCTGTGTTTTTGGATCATACCCTGATTATTGGTTGTGTACATCTGTATGAAATGTCATCACTTGATATTAAATGATATTGTGCTGTAGACTGATTGTATGGATTGGTTTCCTGTGAGTAATCACATCATTTGCTGAACTGTAATTGTGTCATATTATTTGACAACTGTGAGCTATTTTAAGAGTGCCAAGGTACAGTGGTTTTTTAAGTGGGAAAAGAGTATCCCTGGAGCTGCCAGCGTGTGCTGAACCCTTCCTTCAAGGGTCTTTTTTTCAGGGCTGTTCTGAAGACTGGTATACTGGCTTGCTTTCTGAACTATGCGCTCAAGATTCAATGTTTAGTAGACTGTTCGAGGTTTGACTCCTCATACATGTAATAGGGATAAGTACCAGATGGCTTGCCCAGAGGAGAACTTTAACGGAAAGTTCCAGAATGACGCATGCGCGGACTCGAGGATCCATCTAGAAGGAATAATGTCGCAGAGCGTGGTCTCTGGATCCCCCTATATGAACCTAACACCAGTCCCAGAAAAGCTTCTTCCACCCACAACAGTCAGAAAACCCTCTTGCACTGGTTTCTGTCACCCGGCGCTTGGACATCTAATGTACAGCTCCGCAAAAAAAATCTGGTTGTTTCTAGTTGCATCTTGGAACTGGTTATTGGTGTCTAATGGTGTCCTTTGGCTTCAGTTGGAGCTTTTTCTTCACCACTTAAATTTGCTTTGTTTTTTTTATTTCACTGGACAGACATCATCCACTCTCTCGAAGCCCCCTGGATTCAGTGTAACGAGCTGCCCCCATTTTGTTCTTCGGTTGTATCTGTATCCATAGGTCGTTTCTAGTGTCACCGGCCGCCTCTTGGGAACAGTGAGACTCATGAGTAACTGTCTGGGCTGTGGAAGTCTGCATGTGCGTCCTTCTTTCAGGAATGGAAGGTTGTGGACTGTCCCATTGGAAGTGCTGACCTGGAACGCATGAACTTTCTGTCAAGAACCTGCGTCACTTCACCCAGTCCACCTCCTTATGCTGATATCTTCTGCAGGTGCATTAACGTACTTGGCTATCTTTCTGAATTTCACTCATTTTAAGAGGATGACGCATGCCTGAGCTGCAGATGTGAAGCCTGCCTGATGTTCAGTCTCCCATGGTCAGTCGTACAGATTCTGCATTGCAAGCACATGTATACCACGCCCCTGCCACCCTTTCCAGCAATCCAGAATGATGACCAACCCACCTAGACATGCCTAAAGACCACATGAAGTTTCAGAGTATTTTTTCCACATATTTTGCCAAGTTCATGCACCATATACGGGCACACCGGAAGCACGTTTTGATTGTAGCCTCTTTGACTGCGGACATCTACTAGTTGGCTTCAGAATAGTTGTTAAAAATTTTAAATCACACGAAGATGTCAGCAAAGATGGTGTCCATCCCCTCTCTTCGTACCCAAACCTTGTGAGCCGTCTGTACCAGACACCAGGAATGTACCCTCCAAGGTACACCCTGTGAGCACCGGCTTGTCTATCACTAGTACAGCAGGTGCAGTAGCAGCGGGGCCCAGGGAAGTGATGGGCCCACTTCTCTGTAGTTAGTGGCTTTGGGGGGAAGTTTCCCCTTGCCTGCTTTAGGGCCCATGAATCTCTCCCCTGGACGAAAAGGCGGGTGTTGTAAACCACACGTCACGAGTGCCAAGATCCAGACACGCCAAGCGCCTTCTGTACGGATTGCAGCCTGTTCTTCGTGTTGTGTAAGGTATGAATCAGCCCCTACCTCCTCAAGTATCAGAAGCAGCGTCCTACATACACCCTTTCTCACCCACTCAGCAGTTGCTGCTACACCAGGAGTCCAGGGAAACCCAACAGGAAATCCCCACCTCATGCATGTGAGCTGCAGCGATGGTGTGGGACTATGGAGGCTGTGGATGATCGGGCCACGGGTGGCTCGAGCCAGCCTAGTGCTGTTCCATCTAGCTCCTGGGTTTCTGAGAACCCCCGTCTTATCCCCTGGAGACTCCCCTCCAAGGAGAAGGCTCTCTACAGCAGATACCACCCACTCACCCAGCCCTTGGGTTTCTGAGGGCCCTTGTCTCGTCTCCTGTAGAATCCCCGCCAAGGCTAAGGCCTTCTACAGCAAATAACACTCACCGCCCTTGGGAATGGAGCACCAATGCAACCCAGGACAATGGAAGAAGTCAACTCCATGGTTCCTCAACCGATTGAGAGAATAAATCAACTGGAGTCCTTTCTGTACAGGTGTATTCCACCAACCATCTACCATCACACCAGTCTGCCCAGCACCAGTGGCAGCTGGCAACTCTTGAAAATGGTGAGTCATAGAGTAATTGCTTGCAGTTTTATAGCGCAAAATCTACCAACAGTATTGGAGCGCGTACTTTGCCATTACATGACACAGAGAAAAACAAGACATACTGTAACAAAAAACATAACGAATAAATAACAATGAACTTACCTCAGCAGATCTTCTTTACACCCGCAGCCCGACTCCTTGAAATCCACACCTCGTGAAGAGAGGAGCAATGCATGCTGGGTGGGCAAAGTGAAACGAAAATACCATGCATCTCAGCCAATGAAAGGCAAGACAGATCCGATGTGGAGATCCTGCGGGGAGTGACAACGGGTCCATTTGGGTAGGCGTAACAGCCGGTGAATAGCTCCACCAAGTAAGTAGATGCTTCTGACATGGGAACCAACGCTTTTCCCTATGACCGGGGATATCTCATTAATCATTCGGTTTTGTCCAGATCACGTTGGGAGCCTTTTTACCACGACCCTGACTCCCATGAAGCACGAAAACACCGCGCTTTTAGTAAGCCCTTCATTCATTTCCTTGCCTTCCTTTACCAAGTTCCCATTTCCCCCTTTTTTCTTTTTATCCATAAACACGCTTGCATAATTTGCATGACTGTTTATTTATTTGTTGCGCTTTCACTTATTGATATGAGAGCGTTATTAGCCACTACGAATGTATGCTGTACGTGGTTCTAAATACAATATCCATGTATTTCACTGTTATTTGCATGGTATTTGATTGCATCGATGCATTTTGCACCCCAAAGTCACGAGGAGTGCATAATAATCACCCACTTGTACTATCACATATTGTGGGTAAGACCAATACCTTCTGATAACCGTGTGGGTCACGGAATGGATTGAATGCTCGCCATAGTTCACTGCGTTCTCTTTTACGAGACAAATCAGGAGGCATGCTCGAGACTACGTTGAGCAAATGTTGGGAAACATAAGAGCACTTATTTCCTGAAACAAGCACAGTATTGCTACTTGCTTAACCTCTATTTGTTTGTTTGTCTTTCTAGATGATTTTCCTTTTTCGAATTGAAGAAAAAGATACCTGACCGTGAGTACATGGTTAGGTTATAGTGACCAAGGGTAGGGTACACCTTAGCGAGTGTATACCTCCCGGGTCACATTCACTGGTCCTGAAGAAAACCTAGTAGTACCATTCACAGGTTGAAACATGTTGACCTTTTTATTGCACTTTTCACTGCACTAATTTTTATTAAGAGATACTTGATGGTCAATTTAACCCTCTTGGTATCCTAACAATTTTTAACATTGTCCAATTAACCCCAGAATAAAGTTTTTTCAAAGGGTCACATCTGGACAATTTTTAAATCTACACTATCAAGTCACTCACTTTTCACTTCACACAACAACCAGCTCCACTGTAATCAGGTGTCGCAGCACACCCGGATAGCATTCGGCTATTCGGGTGGGACCCCAATGATGAAGCATGTCACCAACTAGGTTGGTGAGTGAGGGGTCTTCTTAGAAAAGGATAATTTCCTTGTTTTGTGCCTCTGTCCCAACACCATATAGACAGTTCTCTGTCTTTGAGTTATACTCCTTTCTTTGTTTTGATTACTTAATTCTAAGGGGACCAGGAGTATTCTCCCCCCTATCTGGGCAAATCCCTTTCTCTCCTTTTTGTTTTGTACTAATCTCCAAACATACAGCCACACCCCAGAGGTTGGTCTATAGGGCACTCATGACATTAGCTTGGGGTCATCTTACTACTTCTATTTCTTTTTGGGACATAACATATGGCTGGGAAATTAGCACAATTTCCAGGCAACTTAGAATACTCTTCGCAGAAAGATCCTGCGATTGGCTGTTCCCATTGGCAGCATTATAGGTCATACACATTACAGGTCATACACTTTCACTATTGATCAACTTTTAGGTGGAGTGATGCACGTCGGGCCTTTCAAGGAGCAAAGAAAATGCACGTACTCTCATTTCTTGCACACTGGCCATCCGCAGGAGCCGAGCACTTGGCTTCAGATTCACCTTTAATCTACCCCACTCACCTGTGTATGATGGAGAAGGGGCAGAAAGAGGTGCCGTCCACATAATTCCAAACAACCTGTGGGTGGATTGGACACAGGACGCCGTGGTTCTGGCTCTGACAGTTACACAAACCCTTTCAATAGTCTCACTTTGTCCGAGATCCCGCCAGCTAGTGGTCGAACCTGGTGCCATCAGATGGTTGTATGTCAGAATAACGAGCATAAAAATATCGTGCTACAAAAATATCATAGCCAGAATATTAACAACCAAAATATTGTGACATCAACTGAATAAAGATAAGTATACATTTACTGCACTTAACTCCTCATTCATGTACCTTGACGATGTACATAATGAGATTTGATTTGCAAAACAGCCTAAAAGTCTTAAAAATAAAAACTGCAAACCAAATTGAAGAGTCAAATAGGAGAGCCAAAGAAAAGAATGAAACTTGCTAGGATTTGTTTATTAATTTTTTTGTCAACGAATATATTGTAAAAAGTATAGAACAGATTTAAACCAAATCACAAAAGATCTATTTTGGCTCCTCCTTAATGCCAAGTTTGTTGTAAATCTGTTCAGTGTTTTTTTTCTTTAACATAAAGTGTGGATTTATTTTGCATACACTTCAAAGCTATTTTCCTTTCTAACTTTTAAACCCTTTGACATGGCGATGCTAAACTCAAGTCCAGTCCCAGTCATACTTGTTACAGATGATCAACTGGGTCAAAATCTATTAGTGAAAGAAAGAAGTGTATTTGTTATACACCAAGACCACCATGGCCACAGAAGAGCCGTCGCTTCTCTGGGTGTAAAGTGACGTTTATCCTCTGCTCCCTGGTACCAAGCATTATCCGACCATTTATTTTGTATTATGAAGACTTTCTTTCATGAAAGTGCATTTCGTTAGAACATTTGTTTATCCCTTGAAACCGTTTTCATTGTTTGACGGTGTCTTTGGTTGTTAGTTGAAACCCTGTTCATGTGAAGAAGTTTGTGAATAATACAAGTGTTCAGTTCTTTAAATGTACAACAATATCTGATGTGTCCAAGACTTCTTCCTACTCTCCGATACCCTATACTCTTGTTCCGCTCTTTGCCAGCTTAAGGCCACTGATCACCCCTTCACTTCTCTCCTCTTGGTCTTTAAGTCCTCCACGCACACTCTGCAATACCCTACTGTCTGTCTACCTGCAGAGCCGACTTGCATGGATGCACCCCAATACCTTAACCGTCTGTTTCTCTTTTTCAGACTTTCCAGAAGCTTCCAGATTACACCCTGGTGCCAGCGGCCTGTACTGAGGTGGCGAAGCTTGGCGGCGCCCTCTCCTCCTGCTCACTTCTCATCAACAAGAAGCTGGAGTTGTAGCACTTACATTCCCGCCAAATTCTGTCCTTTGTGTGCCCCCCTAATGTTTGTGATGACCCTATCTCCCCCCGCGACTACCGCCAGCCGCCTGACCATGGCACTCTTCCTGTGGACCCGACTGTCGGCCAGTGATCCCTGCACATCATGGTCCAGCCATCTCGCCGGTGCTCATTGACCAAGCTTCTCTTTCCTTCTCGCTCCTCAGACAAGCTACGTCTGTATAAACTCATTGGACAAGTGCCCTCCTATGTGCACACACCTTGGGCAGACTTCCTCTTATGCACAGCCAGCCTTCTTCCGAGTCATTGGACCTGGGACGGTTTTTATATCTTTGGCATGGCTGCCAATGTTTACTTGGTGTTGGTCTGGGGCATCAGCTGACTTGCTGGTGGAAAATGTCTTGGTGAAAAGGGTAACGTTTTGGCTATTACAGGGAGTTTACTGTGAAATTTGATGTTGATGACTCGTGTTGACCCCCACCCCGCCAGGTAGCTTGTTATCTTTGCGCGCACAAGAACTTACACATCGCAGTGATTTGAAGATGATCTTAAACTAACCCTCAGGTAGTAAGGAGGTCAGTGAGTTAAGCTGACGCAGCTTCATTGGAGGCATACTTTGCCCTACGTAGACCCAAGCAGTCGCTTGACCTTAAGGCCAATGCAGTAACTTTTTCTGCCTAGCTTCGAGCAGTAGCCTGATCAATAGGCCTGAGCCCTGTATTCCCCTAAGATGTACCTGGACCCATCTACGCCTGAGGCCTAGCTTCACTGGATTAAGCTGAGCCATACCTAGAATCGATTGTTTAATCGGTCAGCCACAGCTCCGCCTCACTGAGCCCTTACCCATAGTGTGTTCTGAGAAGATCCAAAGCTGATGCTTCAAATGTGAAAGACCTGAGCCCCAACCATAGTGGAATATGCCTATACCCGAGAGGTTTGATATCCGTAATAGGCAAACTCGGCCTGTCAGTAAAATGCCCTTACTAGACCTGAGTAATAGCTCCATCTAACCAGGCCAGAGTTGTAGGTGTAGCTGACTCTACCCAAGTCATAGCTTTCCCTGATTTAGACCTGGGCTTGGGACATATTGTTTACAAAATCCGATGTGTGTCTTAACCGGTTCATTTAAATGCAGAATTTAGTTCTGTCATAGCAGGATGCCAATATGCATATCTGTACTGTTTTTTTTAATAGAAAGCCCTATAAATGGTGTAGCGTAGAGTTTGCCCCCACAGGGGAATGGAGAGAGCAACAGTGTCTGATTCTATTTCCGTTCTCTGGCTCTCATGCAAGCTGAGTTGGGTCTAACCCCTTCCCAATCACACCCCATAATATATTCTGGTGCTTGTAAAGTGACTGCAGTTTTGACCCTGCAGGCATGGCCGCCTTTACCTGTGGACTGTCAGATGCATCGAAAAGTGTTGCTTCGGCAAATGGTGGTTTCTGCTTTTTTCTTGATGATGGATTTAATAAAGCTGTTTGGAATTCTCAAGGAGTAAGGTGCTTTAAGACATGCTTCACATGTCACGTGAGGGAAGAAAAGAGCAGGATATCTGTGCAGTAGGGATTTGAGGGGGAGAGAGGTTTGGGGAAAGCAAATGTGGCTGGGCATGTCTGTTTCTATTTACACACAAAATATCAGTGGTTCCTAAAGTTGAAACCAAACATTCGTAGCATGTGTGGCTGCAGATACACATACACTTATTTTTCTTTGAAGAAGTTTCAATTCACTGGATTCTGTGTGACTCCTTCCTTGGTCCACAGTGTGCAGGGGCACGACAGCTCCCTAGGTTCCTCCCACCCTCCAGTGGGATTGGACGTGTTCAGTAACTGCCCCGAGATCGATGCATTCCTTCTGGCTTTCTCAGACCTGGTTGTTCTATAAACTCAACACCAATGATCAGAGAGCAGTCTTTGCAAGTGGTTTGTCGACTTTTGGACCAATCACAACTAATCAATCAAGGCGCAGGTAGATGACACAATGACTCAGTACAGTCTGTTTCAATCTCTGTAAAAACACCTCGGAGAAGGCTGACGGGCAGAGGTTGATGGAACAAACGCCCTTCTTTTTTTTCTCAGTGCACTATCAAGTATCTTTGGGCTGATCACTACGGCATCTACAATCGGTCTCTCACCAGAGGGTCGTGAGTACCACTCCGGCGCCAAGCCCCACCCACCTAAACACCCTTGCACCGAGGCAGAGCACCCCTCCTGATGGAATCTGGCATCAAACTGTTAAGGAAAGAAGCCTCTGTATCTGGTTGTCACGCTTTCGTGAGCAAAATGATCGGCGCGAGGGCGTTGTAACATACACACCTCGCGCCTGAACTACATTTCCCGGCATTCCTGCACGTTGGACACGTGCGTACGCATTAGTGAACTGACGCTGCACTCGGAAGGACAAATACCGGGTGGTAGCGTCAGTTCCCTTGCTGCGTATTCCGTGTGGGGTTGGAGCCGGAGCTGGAGCTCATTCGAGTTTAGCCGTATTGCTGAAACTCATTCTTGTGGCAAAGGCGGTAAGGGTGACTCGGTCACCATTTCTGTACTAGTAACGCTTGATACAGGAATCAAGCACATTGAGATATTCTTGGGCAGAATCTTCTTGACATTACAGAGCTACACTCGTCAGTTAAGGAGTGTACAGAGTGTACATACTGCTGGCATTGGAAGGCTGTGTTCCCGGAGTTAATTACCTTTTGGGGTCACTTGAATCGTGGTCTGTGCTGAAACAGTCTACATTGTGAGGAGCATGAAAACCAATGTCTCTGTGGAAATTAACAGGGACACAATAATTTGCGACATTACTTTATGTTTGTTCTTATGTTTCCTTTTGTAGCAGGGGATAAGGTGTGTGTGTCGTGTTTGCAACCTCCCCTGTGACGCCAGTTCAATTCCTTATCGTGAGAGTCTACAGAAACTAAGGCATTTTAATCTACGAGTGTTTGCAAGGCTTCGTGTTATTTTCCTTTACAGGTAGTGTAAGCTTTGTATGTGGAATGGTAATTGGAACAGGTTGTGGAAGCAACACAGGACCGCCACTTATGTTGTGTCTTTTGTCTTTTAGGTCTCCCTCCCCGCTGTCCCCTTCCTTTCCTTCCCTCGCTTAATCACCCCAACCCTCTGCGCTGTTATAGCATCAGAGAGTGGGGGGATTGAGAGGTGGACCCATTTGAGCAACGTACCGATCCTGGGAGTTTGGAATAAAAACCTTGACACTGGTGCACCACAGCCAACCGGGTTCAATCGACTCCGAGATAAGGCTTCGTAGCCAGCCTAGCTCCATACAAAAGGCGTTGAACACCACTCCACATCGAAACGCGCTTCTATGAAGGTTGCCAAGACTCCATCGTCCGGGCTATGGTTCGTTCCGATACTGCAATCAAAATCCAATTCTTGAACCTCGATGCAGAGATCAGAGGTGTTGAACCCACCCGACCCAGAGATTAGAAAGGTATCCACAAAGACCGCCCCCAGGGACACCTTTGACCACCTTGCCTCCAATCGCCAAGAAATGGAGGCTTACCTTCAAGGAAGAACTGGCTTTTGAGACACTTTGACACCCAGTGCCTAAGAGACACAAGGACAAGGCTACAAGTTCTTCTCCACTGCCTCCTACACCCAGGCACTCAACCCACCAGAGTCTCCAGAGGGATCAGTGCACCCCTTCTGTGACACGGGTCGCCCCTATGGGGAGGTAGAACCCTATGATTAACTCGCTGAAGAACGAGTTGGAGAGGGCCCTTGGGACGACTATAACATCAACCCTAAATAGGAGCCAGACCTTGAACCCTATCCATCCAAGTCATCCTCCCTGATGATACTACTGTGTATCTCAGAGTAATTCAGAGGCTGGCATGTCATTATAAGGTGGAAATGCATGACATAGACAATTACTATTTTTAGTGGCAACCCTCTCAAAAACTGAACGCACTGTTCAGTTTCTACCAACGCTTAAGGGCAGGCTTAAGAGAGTCCCTGATAACTTTAAAGACCCAGTCAGAGCCAAGGTAGTCACTTCCTGGGTAGTTTAAGGCATCTCCAAGTGACCTTCTCTGCTTCAGAGGACAAGTCCACCCCCGCCCCGATTCCTTACTGGTACATACTGCAAGGAAGCAGGCATCCTCTCTAGCAACAGGGGACACCCCTCTAGATAGGAGACTAAGCGGATCAATGCTGCTGCCAAGTGGGTCGCAGTAGGTGCAACCACCCAATGGCTAAACGCCAATTCGGTAGGTTTGCTCTCTGGATATAATAGGTACAACTTGGACCCGATGGAGGCTCGTAGAGAGCACCTCCCAGAGGCTTGTATAAAAGGGGTGAGGAACTGTTTGTTGAGGGAAAATCTATGTTCTTGTCATCTGTAGCTGTAGGAACTCTTAAACGGCCTGTTCGGGGGCCTTGTCCAGCTCGGGCCTACTCCTTTGTATTCGGTGCAGAAAATGTCCCATCTGTGGTGGAAAGGACTCCATTTCAAAACTTCCCTTAGTGTCGAGCCAAATCCTCCTGGTCAGACCTCCACCAGGCACGTAACCTCTGTCTCTCTTCGGATCATAATGAGACCTTCTGTCCGCCTTCTTCAGCTTCGGATTGAAAAAAACATTGTGGCACCATCAGGCTGGACGCCTCGCGTCACAATCTAAGGTGCAGCAGCAAGGGGACGACACCCCTGATCTCTTCGATGACTTGGATGTTGAAAGTCTTCAGCCAGCGAGCCACATATCTTCTTTCCCGAGGAAAGTTTGTCCTCATTATCAGAGTCCA
Source organism: Calotriton arnoldi (assembly GCA_963921515.1). NCBI lineage: Eukaryota > Metazoa > Chordata > Amphibia > Caudata > Salamandridae > Calotriton > Calotriton arnoldi. Next base: position 17,599 of record CAWUFW010001626.1, on the reverse strand, counting down.
AAGACCTTCAGTCGGTGCCTATCAAGATCAAGAAGAGATTCACCCATAAGTACAGCATCTCACCCTCCTCCACCTCCCTAGCACACAAACGGAGGCCAAGCACTGCCCTCAAGGGGGTCAGGCATTGAGCCCAGAATCCGGCTTCTGGTCCGCCTGTGCCTGAGGGCCATGGTCTGCACCAAAAACACGCTTCAGATCAGGCACCCAGCCAGCTGCCGGCACCGAAGCATATCTTGAAGCTACGGTTCTCAGTGCCGACACTGCCTTCAGGTCCAGCATTGAAAACTCCCTCCAGGCCATCCTCTGCTCCAAAGATTCTTTCAACACCGAAAAACACCTCTGTACCAGTGCCTCCGAAACCTTCGGCGCTGAAATCCATGCAGGTGCCAGCGACTCTTAAGCTTTCTTCGGTGTCTAAACACCCAGCGTCCAAGGTTCCATCCTCCACTGCCTTCGAGGACCAAGACCAGCCTATCTTGCAACGTGTCCAGGAAGAGCTTGATGCCAGGCAGAAGCGCATCATGATCCACCCACAAACTGGCAGGATCCTGACTCCGCCACCTCCGAAGCTTCAGGACCCCGTGCCTCCTAACAGGAGATTTTGCGAAGGGCAGCCACTTACCACAACGTGGAGATGCACAAAAAACAGAAGGATGCAGATTTTCTTGTGGAGACGCTATCCTCCACCCAGTGTTCCATGCAATTTGTGTCTATGCTAAAAGGGGTATTAAAAACCTCTCCTGAAGTATTTAAAAGGCCATTGAAGGCCAGGGTTGTCACCCCAAGGGTGGACAAGAAATGCAAAGCCTCACCCTCAGACCCTGCAACATTTGGGGACAACATCCTCCAGGTTCCCTGATGGTACATGAAGCCTGCAAGTGTACCAATGCCCAAGGCACCGGAGATGCACCACCGCCTGACAAAGAGAGCAAAAAGATAGATGCAGCAGGTAAATGTGTTGTTGCACAATCAGCGATGCACTGGTGCATCTCCAATTCTGTTGTCTTGCTCTCAAGGTACGACAGGGTGTGCTGGGATAAAATGGAGGACACCTCCCAGAGGAGTCTCAGAAAAGAGGCCAAGAACTTGTTACAGAGGGTAAAATAATAAAAAAAAAACACTATTATGTGTGCCCTTGATGCTATTGACACTGCAGCGCAAGGCATCAACTCAAATATCCTGATGCACCGTCGCGCTTGGCTGCATGTTTTAGGTTTTAAGCCTGAAGTGCAGCAGCATCGGCTCAACCTGCCTTTCGATGGGAAACACCTATTTGGACCGCAGGATGACCAGATGCTCAGAGAAATAGAAAAGAACATTGATACCTCGACGGCTATGGGGCGTTTCTAACACGTTGTAACTAAGGATCCTATCGCAGGTCCCAGTACTGTGGAGGTGCCAAATCCACATGGAGGCTACATGGGTAACAACTCAAGGGTTGTGCCGCTAAGGGCATTGCCCCCACCAAGCAGTGACCCACTCACACTCCCCAATCACACTACACCTCCTGGGGGAAGATTACTGGGGTTTTTTCCATGTTGGGCAGAAATCGCCTCAGATCTGTGGGTGCTCTCCATCCTTGACCAGGGTTACTGACTGGAGCTCACTACCACCCCACCGAGCATTCCTCCCTTAAAAACTCCCTATCCCCAGAACATCAGCACCTCCTTCAGGAGAAAGTAGAGGCACTTACTCACAAGAGGGCCATATAACCTGTGCTGCTCCACCACCTCAGCATGGGAGAGTACTTCCTATATTTTTTCATCCCAGAAAGGACGGGACTCTCAGGCCCATAATCGACCTCGTGCCCCTCAACTAATATATCTTGTTGGAGCACATCCACACGGTCACACTCCAGGATGTCATCCCTCTACTGCAGCAAGGCGACTTCGTGGACGCCCTCGACCTGAAGGACATCTACTTCCACATCTCCATCCACCCTGCTCATCGCTGGTACCTCTGGTTTGTGGTAAGTGGCCAGCATTAGCTGTTCAAAGTGCTTCCCCTCGGGGTGACTACCGCCTCCATGGTGTTCACAAAGTGTCTTTCCTTGGTAGCAGCTCATCTCAGGAGGAACGGCCTCCACGTCTTCCCTTACTTGGACGACTGGCTGATCAAGAGTGCAACCCAACAGCAGTGCTTAACCCACTACCAGACCACCATAGATCTACATGTTCTAGAGTTCACCATCAATGCAGCAAAATCCCACCTCCGGCCCCTTCAAATACAGCCCTCCTTGGGGGCAGTGTTCAGCTCAGTCACCAGGAAAATCCTATCCCTGCCTGGGTTTATGTTTCAAATCGTTGCTCCCCCCTTTTTCAGCCGTAACGGTAAGGATGGTCATGTTCTCCACAGCATGATGGCCTCTTGTTTTACCATTGTTTCCCATCCCAGGGTATACATGTGCCCATTGCAGGAGTGCTTAGCTGCACAGTGTTCACAAGCGGAGGGTCACTGGGAAGATTTATTTATTATTTTTGTAAAGCGCACAATTACCCGAGGGTGTCCTGGTGCTACCATACTAATTCATGATGAACACCTAATCCAGACTTCCCTAAACTAGTATAGCTTAAAACTAATTTAGGTCAGTCAAAACAACTTTATTCGATTGCTGTTTCAGACAATCATAGAAGCACATAAGAAACATACATTCATTACACAGAATAAGAATAAATATGATTTACAATGAATTGATTGTAAAACTCATGATTAAAAATAGCATTCATTAAAATCTATGTACACTCACTGTTTATACTGCAATGCATTTCCTGTGGCTTAGGACTTTCTTTAAAAACTTCGCTACCCTCCACACTTTATGTTCATTATCCAACAGCTGTAATACAATGAAAGCCGGGCGACATTGTCTGATCCCCAAAGATTTAAAAGTGTGACAATCCATACCTTCCTTAAATCACTATAAAATCGACAAAATAGAATAACATGGATAGTTGATTGTTCTGAGTGGTTGTCACAGGGGCACAGTTGCATTTTCTAGGCCCACTCATTCATTTTTGGAAAACTTACGAGTTTGTGGAAGATTCCAAGCCTACACCTAGTCAATAAAAACCTGTCGTAGGCACCAGGCACCACTGTTAAATACGGTTGTATGTTAAAAGTTGTTAAAATCAGCTGGTTGAGCTGGACCGTGGGCTTAATTATCTCACTAGATATTCTGTTTGTGTCTAACCGCAGGAGGCCCTCTCTTTTTAGATCCTTTCTCGTAACCATCCGCATGGTAGTCGGATCAGTAAAATATTCTGTGTGGCCCAGATCGCCCATAAAATCTCGGACATACCTTAACCATGGGATTTTTAGGGCTCCTTCTAGCTTCAGGCTATCTGTTAATATATCTCGGTTTAGCTTTGTCTCTTCCTTTGCCCAGATCCTGTGCCATAGAAGTATAGGTTCCATTTTTTATGAGATCAGAGATATATAGCAGGCCCAACTCAGCATGACAGACGTATGAGGATGTACCATTTGGCACAGTCAGGAGGTAACGAAGGAAGGTGTTTTCCACAATTTGTATCGGATGGACATTGGCAAAACCCCACACCCCTACCCCATACATGGCTGCGGAGACACATTTTGCTTTATAGATCTGGATAAGCTCTACAGGCGGTCTCCTGCCCAGTTTTTTTGAAAAATTGGCAAGGGCAGTTGTAGTCCTTGAAAACGTTAGTTTTTTTTTTGCTGATACTGCCTGGACCCAAGAATCATTATGGTCAAAGAGTATTCCAAGATATGGAAATCTCTTTACAGGCTCCATTTTTGTCCATCCAGAAACATGTCCCTACACCTCTGGCTACCACGGCCACACCTCATTATAAAGGTTTTAGAGGTGTTCACCTTAAGACCGAGATTGCTCATGAAGTTTGAAAATTGTCTAAAACCCTCTGCAGACCTACTTGCGTGCGTGACATTAGGACTGCGTCATCTGCATAAAGGAGGGCGGGTAAAGGACGGCCAGCTATTTGGGGAAAGTCTTGATTATCTTTTAGCAGTGCCTCACCAAGGCCGTTAACATAAAGATTGAAAAGAAAGGGGGCCAGAGCACAGCCTTGCCTGACCCCCCTCCTTATTGGGAATGGGGCCGAGCGGTCTCCTCTCAGGCCGAATCGCACTCGCGCCTTGGCGTCGCTGTACATGCGCCTGAGAAAGTGGATGATCTGTATATCCACCCCTGTAGCCTCGAGGATCTCCCATAGCTTATTATGCCTCACAGAATCAAAGGCTGCAGTGAGATCCACGAAAGACAGGAACAGCCTACCCTTTTTTGCCCGTGTGTACTTCCCAACAAGGATAGCTAGGTTTAAGCTCTGTTCTATCATCCCAAGGCCCTCACGAAAACCGTATTGAATATCGGATAAGACGTTATTATCCTCTGCCCAATCGTGTAACCGTTCTAGAATTATACGGCCTACCACTTTAATCAGGGAGTCTAATAATGAGATGGGTCTATAACATCCCGGGTCTTGGCGAGCCCCCTTTTTAGGTCTCGGCCTGGCGTTTGGAGTGCGAATGCGCTCCTTGCCAGCGAGAGCTATAGTAAAGAGTATGAAGAAGGGGACTTTAATCCACGCCCCTGTGTCTCGACCATTTGCAATTGGCTTAGGTCATGATTAATGTTTTTTCCGTGCTTTTGGTTTGCTAGCTGTCACTTTTGTTGACGCCCTTGCAGTTTTGTGATGCCGCCCATCGTGACAAGCACATCTGGTTTCACTCAGCCCATGTGACAGCCTGCAAACCAACAGCACGGAAAAAACATTAATCACGACCTAAGCCAATTCTAACAATAGGCTGAATAAAAACATATAGTGACCGTTTTTTTTTCTCTTTGTGCTTCACAGCCCTCGTGAAGAATTTTCTTATCTGCTTGTTAAATAAACAAGCAGATAAGAAAAGTCTTCACAACAGCCATGAAGCAGACGAGCCATGGCGCACAGGCATTCCAAGACATATTTCGATTGTGGCAAAAACACAGATCTATTTTTTGTTTAACAATGAATGTAAGAAAACGTTTAGGCAATCCATGCCAGCGATATGGTTTCCGTTTACATTTCACAAGTTTTACTTACTATTGCGTTCCATAATAGTGTTTGCTATTTCCAGGATTTTGTGTATCTGTATTTTTTTTCGTTCAGCATATTACACTTGAATGGCGCATACTTTCAACAGTCGCCTCTATGTATTTATAGCCCCCATATTGACCCGTCAAGCCCCTACATTTCCCGGTGGCACACTGCGGGCACCCTGCTTCTGATGGCAGTGCCCGGGCATGTCTGAGGAGCACTCATTCTTGGGAGAGTACCCTGGCACGGAAGCGGGAACTGCCCTTCTCATGGTATTACCCTGGTCGCTGCGGGGGGCCTGTGTTACGCTCCTGGTATTTAATGCATCCAATAATTATCCAGTTGGTTAAATACCTCAACCGTTGTTAACTATCGTCAGGTCACACTGCTGAAATTTAACAAGGGAAAAGTATACAGTATTTACCGTATCATGCGGATTTTGGTGCACCGAACATCAAAAGTTGCATTTTATTCCCCTAAATCTCATAATAGGATCTATTTGTCGCACTCTTCAAATACCATACCCATGGGCATCGTTATTTATGAGATGCTATAAATATCACCTTCACTTGTAATCAGACCCATAGCGAACCACATTTATGATGCACCAGTGAAGAACATCCTATTTACACTAAACATGCTTTCTTTCACCTTCATGGGAAATGCACAACCTATGGTGGAGTCTTGTGGGTTTCAGGAAGGGACCACGAGTCACCTTGAAACCGAAACTTGTGCTTTGAAGAAAGACTTGTAACGTGTGTGCCCTGCACAAGCTGGCAGGAGTGTGCAACACAGGTGAATCTACAGCACTACAAGCTGCAAACCAATTGTTACAGGTAAGTAACATTTTCCTTATTTCTTCTAGGTGGCATCACACTTGCCTTAAGAAGACACCCCAGCCCTCCTTGACTTGGGGACAACTGACTAGAGAGGGCACCCCAGCCCCCCTTGATCCGGGGACAGCCTGACTAGAGAGGGCACCCCAGCCCTCCTCGACACAGCCCTCCTTGACCCTGGGAAATCTGACTAGAGAGGGCAACCCAGCCTTCCCTGACCCAGGGACAGCTGACTAGAGAGGGCACCCCGCCCTCCTTGATTCTGGCACAGCCTGGCCAGAGAGGGTACCCCAGACCTCCCTGACCAAGAGACAGCCTGACTAGTGGGGGCCCCCCCTGCCCTCCTTGACCGGGGACAACCTAACTAGAGAGGGCACCCCAGCATTCCCTGACCCAGGAACACCCTGACTAGAGAGGGCACCCCAGACCTCCCTGACCAAGAGACAGCCTGACTAGTGGGGCCCCCCTGCCCTCCTTGACTTGGGGACAACTGACTAGAGAGGGCACCCCAGCCCCCCTTGATCCGGAGACAGCCTGACTAGAGAGGGCACCCCAGCCCCCCTTGATCCAGGGACAGCCTGACTAGAGAGGGCACCCCAGCCCCCCTTGATCCGGGGGCAGCCTGACTAGAGAGGGCACCCCAGACCTCCCTGACCAAGAGACAGCCTGACTAGTGGGGCCCCCCCTGCCCTCCTTGACTTGGGGACAACTGACTAGAGAGGGCACCCCAGCCCCCCTTGATCCGGAGACAGCCTGACTAGAGCGGGCACCCCAGACCCTCCTCGACCCGGGGACAGCCTGACTAGAGAGGGCACCCTAGCCCTCCTCGACCCCGGGACAACCTGCTTGGAGAGGGCACCCCAGCCCTCCTTGACCCGGGGACAGCCTGACTAGAGAAGGCACCCCCACCCTCCTTGACTCGGCGACAGCCTGACTAGAGAAGGCACCCCGGCCCTCGGACAGTCATCCGTGCCCAGACACAGCCTGACTAGAGAAGGCACCCCCACCCTCATTGACCGGGGGCACCCTGACTAGAGAGGGCACCCTAGCCCTCCTCGACCCGGGGACAGCCTGACTAGAGAGGGCACCCCGGCCCTCCTCGACCCCGGGACAACCTGCTTGGAGAGGGCACCCCAGCCCCCCTTGATCCCGGGAAAACCTGCTTGGAGAGGGCACCCCAGCCCCCCTTGATCCGGAGACAGCCTGACTAGGGAGGGCACCCCAGCCCCCCTTGATCCAGGGACAGCCTGACTAGAGAGGGCACCCCAGCCCTCCTCGACCCGGGGACAGCTGGACTAGAGAGGGCACCCCCGCCCTCCTCGACCCCGGGACAACCTGCTTGGAGAGGGCACCCCAGCCCTCCTTGACTCGGCGACAGCCTGACTAGAGAAGGCACCCCCACCCTCCTTGACCGGGGGCACCCTGACTAGAGAAGGTACCCCAGCCCTCCTCGACCCGGGGACAGACTGACTAGAAGGGCACCCCAGCCCCCCTTGACTAGGGGACAGCCTGACTAGAGAGGGCACCCCCACCCTCCATGACCTGGGGACACCCTGACTAGAGAGGGCACCCCAGCCCTCCTCGACCCGGGGACAGCCTGACTAGAGAGGGCCCCCAGCACTCCCTGACCCGGAGACAACTGACTAGAGAGGGCCCCCCAGCCTTCCCCGACACGGGGACAGCTGACTAGAGAGGGCACCCCGCCCTCCTTGATTCAGGCACAGCCTGGCCAGAGAGGGTACCCCAGACCTCCCTGACCAAAAGACAGCCTGACTAGTGGGGGCCCCCCCCTGCTCTCCTTGACCCGGGGACAACCTGACTAGAGAGGACACCCCAGCCTTCCCTGACCCGGGGACAACTCACCAGAGAGGGCACCCTAGCCCGCCTTGACCCAGGGACACCCTGATTAAAGAGGCCCCCTCCAGCCCTCCTCGACCCGGGCCCTCCTTGAGCACTTGCCTAAAAAAAAAAAAAAGGCTGTCCAGCCCTCTTTCACCCGGGACCCAGTAGGTTAGAGATAGGTTATCCGTTTTCCACCCTGTTCATGGGTTGTACAACCCGTGTAGCACAGACAACTGTCCACCCCTCTAGGAGATGAACCAGCGTTGAATTCTTTTCAGTTTGGTTCCGGTTGCGGGAAGGGGCCCGGTGGCACACACAGGCCACCGTACACTCCAGTGATTCTTTTTCACATGTTGTGTTCCTCGTGTTTTAGGAGCCGCAAGGCATATGACCCATCCTCGTGACCACGCTGATGTCATTACATCCACGACCATGAAGCATGACTTGTGCGAGCCGGCACGGGGCCCATCACGGGAGTGTCCGTGGGGCCAGGGGTGGGAAGAACAAAAAACGAAAGATTTTCAGCTCCTGTGGCAGGAGGCCTGTCTCACCAACCTGATCGAACCGAACCGGCTGACTGCTGCAGAAACCACGCACCCACACCCGCCCTCACCTCACGTCCTTCTCTTGACCTCCAACAAACAATTCATTCTTGAATGCCTTCCTCCGCCTTTGTGTGAAGAGCGCTGCTGCCACCAAGCGGCCAAAGATAAGAAGTGCGCGCGCTGGTCTACCTGCCCTTCGCACACAGACCAGCCGCGAGCTGCATGGATGGACATTCTTGCTTACCTCTGTCTGACGTCTCCGGAGCGTCACCCACGCCCCTTTCAGTCTTTTAAACCAAGATAAATGCTAAAACGCCTCCAAAAATATGAGTTTGAAAGTTAAAGACTTTTTTTAAACGAGGAGGTAATATTCGGAGCTTCGGAAGTATCTTAAACTGGCTTTTCGATGCGTCTCGAGCCTTCTCTGTGCTCAGATGTACTGATTCGTAGATACTGTAGCGGTCTAGTTGCTCATGTCCGTACCCGGGCCTGGCCCGGAAGAACCCACACACTATGTATCACTCTCTGGCCAGGCGTGGCCAGAGAGCTTAAATAAAGGGGCCGGGGTCGCACGGGACTTCCGGTCCAGACCAGTGTATCACGGTGCATGTCTCCTCACTTACCGGTGCTCAACTTGTCACTGCACCCCTGTGAAGCCACATCATCACATTGGCGACGAGGGTGGGGGTCCGGAATCACGGCCCGCCCCACCGGTGCAGCGTTGCTGTGCTCCCAGCCCATCGGCCTGGTGGAGCTCGACAGGAGACGACGCGCAGCCCCAGTGCCATCCTCGACGCGCGGTGTCCGGCAGCGCTCTGCAGCGCCCTTTCAGGTACCGGAACCGCTACTGGCGTCTGCCCGTCCCCGCAGCCTCCCGACACTGCCAACAGCGCTGTGACTCCCGGCCGCATCCCGGTAGAGCTCGCGCTCATTCACGACGTGCGCGCATGCGCAGCAGCATTCGCCCGTCTCGCCAGGCAGCAATCCTCCACAGCGCCACCTAGGGGAACTCAGGAGGCACGACAGAACACACAACTCGGCCACCCACAAGCTGGGAGAAGGGACAAGAGCAGCCTGGACCCGGTGTGGAACACCAGGCATTGACAACTGCACCCACCTGAGGGGGAGAGAAGAGGAGGCTGAATACACATCCCCAGACAGAGGGCAGGGGGCGTAATCTAGCGCCTGTCTCAGCCACGAGGAAGGGCAAGTGGCGCAGCAACAGTGAGTTCACGCGGCAAGGAAGACCATGTCTATCCAGGCAGCTCCAGCAGATCAACAAGCAGCCCCGCAGCCGGCGCTCCCTGCAATGCTACCAGTGTCCCCACACTCTCAGATTAGTGCACTACCCCCATTCAGTGAACTGATCGACCCCGCCACAGCGTCACCCAGGTGGACAGTCTGGATTGGCAGATTGAACAATTATTTCATCGCCACGAGAGAAACGGACGGAGCCGTGAAGCGGTCGCTATTACTCCATTTCGCAGGTGATGAGATATATAAATTGTTCGCGCACCTGCCAGACACAGGAGCACCAACGGACTACGAGGCGGCGGTAAGGGCCCTGAATGCTCACTTCGACCCCCAGCTAAACCCGGATTATGAACGCTTTAAACTCCGGCAATCGCGCCAAAGGGAAGGGGAGTCGATGGACGCATTCCATGCAAGATTGAGGGAACTGGCCAGTACGTGCACGGAAGATGACCAGTCCAAGGAGGTTCGTGCGCAAGTAATTCAAGGATGTCGCAATAAAACTCTGCGGACCCTCATCCTCCGTCAACCACGCATCTCTCTGGAAGACATACTGGTCCTGGCACGATCGCATGACCTGTCGGAAGCCAGGGCGACAGTGATGGACGCCGCCCTTACCCAACAGGTAGAGCAACCGACAACGGTGAAGGTTGAGAAAGTAGATGCAGTGCGCACACAGCAGAGAAGTACCCGAGGGCGATGGCCGAACAGAAGCACACGGAGATCACAGTGCGGATACTGTGGGAAGGAGGAACACCCACCAGAAGAGTGCCCAGCGCGGGGCAAGGTGTGCTCGAAATGCGGCATCCCCAACCACTTCGCAAGTGTATGCAGAGGAGGAATGAGAAGCAGAGGAGCACTAGGCCGAAAACCTCTGTCCAGAACGGTGAGGCACCTCACACTGGAGGACGCTGAAGCCCCGAGGGGTAGCAAGCCGCCAACGCAGCACAGGCAATACCTTGAAGACTCGTCCACCGAAGATGAATGCTATCTAATCTCTTTTGCCAGCGATCTCAAGCGGAGACGGCGACCTCAGCCAACATGCGCTATAGAGATTGCAGGGTCACCCGTAACTGCGCTCATTGACACAGGGGCATCCGTCAATGTCATGGGATGCCAGCAGTACAAACAGCTCAACCCCAGGCCTGGGCTATCACCGTCCCAGGTGAAGATTCTCACATACGGCAGCCGGACACCACTACCCCTGAAAGGCAAGATGACAGTCCGGGTGAAATCAGACGACCACGAGATCACCACGACGTTCCATGTGGTTGACAGAGAGGCGGACATCCTGATAGGGAGCCACACCGCGGAAGATCTAGGTCTGGTGACCTTCGCCAACGCCGTCAGGACACTACAAACCGAGGACATCCTCGAGCTGTTTCCCCAGTTGTTCAACGGTCTTGGGAGCATGAAGAGACCACCCGTGAAACTCCACATTGATAAGGCAGTAACGCCAGTAGCCTTAAGACATCGGCGTATACCTTTTCATCTCCGACCGCTAGTTGAACAGGAATTACAAAAACTCGAGCAACAAGGCGTCATAGAGAAGGTCACCGGACCGACTCCGTGGGTTTCACCGATGGTAATAGCGGAAAAACCAAAGCAGCCTGGGAAAATCCGGCTCTGCATTGATATGCGCATGCCCAACCGAGCAATAAAGCGGGAGAGACACCTTACGCCGACCGTAGATGACATTCTGGCAGACCTTAACGGATCCCGCTGGTTTTCCAAATTGGATCTCAACGCCGGCTATCACCAACTGAAGTTAGCCGAAGAGAGTCGCTACATCACGACTTTCTCGACGCACCTGGGGCTACGGCGCTATAAAAGGCTGAACTTCGGGATCTCATCAGCGGCGGAGATCTTCCAAAACGCCGTAAAAGAAGTGTTGTCAGGCCTCCACGGGGTACTAAATGTCAGCGATGACATACTGATACACTCAGCGACAATTGAAGAACACCACCGGCACCTTCGGGCTACGCTCCAACGCCTCGCTGATCAGGGGGTGACCCTCCACAAGGACAAGTGTCAGTTTTTCAAAAGCTCGATTGAATTCTTCGGCTACGTGTTCAACCAGGAAGGCGTGAAGGTAGACCCCCAGAAGTCACAAGCCATCCTGCGTGCCCCGGCACCCACAAAGGCGTCAGAAGTGAGAAGTTTCCTGGGGATGGCAACATACTGCGGGCGGTTTATACCTAACCTCGCTACCCTAGCCGAACCCTTGCGGGTGCTAACAAAGAAGGATGTCATGTGGAAGTGGGGACATGAGGAAGAAGAGGCGTTTCGCACAGTGAAATCAGCACTGCTGGAAAAGACGACCATGGCCTACTTCGACACCTCCAAAGCAACTGAGCTAACCGTCGATGCCAGTCCTGTCGGTCTGGGGGCACTGCTGGCACAAGAGGCTGAGCCAGGCAAATGGGTCCCACTGGCTTTTGCGAGCAAGGCACTTACTCCCACCGAAACCAGATACTCACAGATTGAACGGGAGGCGCTTGCCATCAAGTGGGCGTGCAACCATTTTCATCTATACCTCAGCGGACATCCTTTCCGGGTGATAACGGATCACCAGCCACTGCTGTCCCTGTTCAAAGGGACCTCACCGCACCCACCACCCAGGATTGAACGATGGGCCATACAACTGCAGCATTATCAGCTGGATCTGGTATACAAGCCCGGGCGAGAAACCCGGCGGACTACCTCTCGCGCCACCCTTCAGGATCCTCTGACGGAGACGCCGAGCAGGAGCGACAAACGGAAGACTATGTAAATATGATTTCCCAGTGGGCCTGTCCGAAAGCTCTCACCACCGACGAGATCAAGACACACACTGAGACCGATGTGGTCCTTCAACGCGTAGCGGAAGCACTGAGGAAGGGGTCCTGGGAACACTTTCTTCACGACACCTGTGGGTGGAACGAGATAGATCGAGCCAGACTGGGAAAAGTCTGGAGGGTCCGTGAAGAGCTGAGCGCCGCTAACAGTGGAGTAGTGCTGAGAGGGTCACGGATCGTGCTACCAGCGAGCCTTCAAGAAAGGGCCACCATCCTAGCGCATGAAGGCCACCAAGGGACCGGGAGGATGAAGTCCCGAATGAGGGAAAAAGTGTGGTTCCCCGGGCTCGAAGAAGCTGTAGACACCGTCGTCCGGAGCTGTCGGGCATGCCAACTCACCAGTAGTCCAGAAGCCCCAGCTCCAGTAATAACTGAAGAGCCAGCCCCATCACCGTGGTCATGGGTGAGCCTGGACTTTGGGAGCGTTCCAGACGGAAGGGTGACAGCCGTCCTCATTGACAGCTACACTAAGTACCCTATCGTGGAGGTCCTCCCGTCCACGGCTTTCAACTATCTGCAGCCAGTATTGGAAAGGCGTTCGCCCTCTTCGGGCTACCACAAGTGATCAAGACGGACAACGGTCCACCGTTCCAAGGAAAAGAATTCAAAGATCTCCTGACCCACCTGGGGGTGAAACATCACCGCATCACGCCACAATGGCCACAAGCCAACGGCGAAGTAGAACGATTCATGCGGACTTTAAATAAAGTGTTCCGAATAACTGTTGCCGATCAGGCAGATCCTGAGGTAGCACTCCAGAGGTTCCTGCGGGAATATCGAAGCACCCCACACTGCACCACCCAGCGGTCCCCGTGGGCGCTGATGCTAGCTGGGCCCAGGCGGGACACTCTTCCCATGGCGGATAATTGGGTGCCAGAACCATACGATCCTGTCGGCACTCAAACGAGGAGGTCCCTGACCAACGAAAAAGCCAGTAAGCAGAGGAGGGCACGACCTCGAGTAATAATGCCAGGGCGCACTGTTCTAGTAAGAAACCGTCGCGGTGGAGGAAAATTCCGTACTGCTCTACGAACCCGGTCTGTGGACCGTGGTGAAGACCCGGGCACAGCGGTCACTGCGAAGAAGGGAGGAGAGACAATTACCAGGAATGTATCGTGGTTCAAGATGGTGCCCGCTCCTGAGACTAACATGACCAATGACAACCGACCAACAGATGGCAATGTCGCCAACGAGTGGCCGGCTCCGTGCCTGGTGGGAGAGAGAGCGAGGGAACTACCGTCGACACCCTTGGGGCTGGAAAGAGAACAAACACCCAGTCCCGAAAGGTCGGAAGTGGCCAGTCCAGGGGTGAGCCAAAGGGTGAGACAACGGCGATATGACCTAAGGCCGAACCCTAGGCCGAACCAGAGACTTGCAGACTTTGTGTGTTAGACTGTGAGGTTTTGTTATGTTGAAAACTGAGTTGGGATGGGATGTAGCGGTCTAGTTGCTCATGTCCGTACCCGGGCCTGGCCCGGAAGAACCCACACACTATGTATCACTCTCTGGCCAGGCGTGGCCAGAGAGCTTAAATAAAGGGGCCGGGGTCGCACGGGACTTCCGGTCCAGACCAGTGTATCACGGTGCATGTCTCCTCACTTACCGGTGCTCAACTTGTCACTGCACCCCTGTGAAGCCACATCATCACAGATACGTGAAATGTGCCAGCCAGGTACCTCACGCAACCGTTGACTTCGTGTTTTTTTGTGTGTGTGTTTTTATTCCCTAAGGTCTAGGCCTGGAAGTCACTCTGCTTACAATTTGTTTCTCATAAGTACGTGAAATTTCGCAAAAATTTGCGCAATAAAAAAAACACTAAATGCTGGATTTTTATATTGCGCAATTTTTTTCGAAATTTCACGTACTTATGAGAAACAAATTATGCAAGTTGCACATTTAAGTCCTACTCAACTGCCTTAATCCGAGCCTTTACTCAATAATCCGCTGAGTCAACAGTAAATGTTTGTGGCATGGACCCATGGGTGCCATAGTCAGTGGGGAGAGGTGTGGCGTAATGCAAAATCCCATTAATTAGACGAGATTACGCCAGCATAATGGAAATTTCACATGGGCCTAACTTTGAGTGCAGTTTTTGGTGGGGTCCGACCAATGCCTGGAGTGGGAGAAGAGTTTTCACATACTTTGGGTATACGACGTCGGAATACGGCGGACGCGCCGTTTCCAGAGTGGCATATCATAGCCTTTCATATCACTCAACACAAGACTACTAGACGAATGCTATTCTGAGATATCTACATAATACGAGTGGGAGACTAGCACATTGTGCTTCGAGTCATTGGGGGTAAGCAAAATACCGAACGAATTCCTCCTTTAAGTATTGCCCCATTTGGGGTTACTTCATACGACTGACCAGAGACTCTCACGATTTCCTAACTAAGGGTTTCTCGAATGTTTTCAATGCCACCAACAATAGGATACTAGCATTTTGAAAAAATCGGAATCTTCTTGAATCCACAATCATCTATATTTAAAGCCTTGAAGAAGTTACTTTGTAACGAAACACGTGTCGGCTGTTTTTCCATCACTGCTAACAAAGAGGCCGTACAATCTTGACCTCCGTGGACTTTTAAAGAATATATGTCTGTGTATCATACCCTGATTATTGGTTGTGTACATCTGTATGAAATGTCATCACTTGATATTAAATGATATTGTGCTGTAGACTGATTGTATGGATTGGTTTCCTGTGAGTAATCACATCATTTGCTGAACTGTAATTGTGTCATATTATTTGACAACTGTGAGCTATTTTAAGAGTGCCAAGGTACAGTGGTTTTTAAGTGGGAAAAGAGTATCCCTGGAGCTGCCAGCGTGTGCTGAACCCTTCCTTCAAGGGTCTTTTTTCAGGGCTGTTCTGAAGACTGGTATACTGGCTTGCTTTCTGAACTATGCGCTCAAGATTCAATGTTTAGTAGACTGTTCGAGGTTTGACTCCTCATACATGTAATAGGGATAAGTACCAGATGGCTTGCCCAGAGGAGAACTTTTAACGGAAAGTTCCAGAATGACGCATGCGCGGACTCGAGGATCCATCTAGAAGGAATAATGTCGCAGAGCGTGGTCTCTGGATCCCCCTATATGAACCTAACACCAGTCCCAGAAAAGCTTCTTCCACCCACAACAGTCAGAAAACCCTCTTGCACTGGTTTCTGTCACCCGGCGCTTGGACATCTACTGTACAGCTCCGCAAAAAAAATCGGGTTGTTTTTAGTTGCATCTTGGAACTGGTTATTGGTGTCTGTTAGAAATGGGATCTCTAGTTGGCAAGGGCTTGCACCTTTGTCCAAGTAGGGACCCTTCTTCCTAGTCAGGGTAAGGGTTGTTACACTCGTGAAGTAACCCCTGCTCACCCTCGTGGTAGCTTGGCACGAGCAGTCAGGCTTAATTCAGAGGCAGTGTGTAAAGCATTTGCACATAACCAACAGTAATACAGTGTAAGCACTACAAACGGACACCACACCAGTTTAGAAAAATAACCAATATTTTATATACTCAAGACAAGACCAATTACGACAAAAATCCACAATACTGTACTTTGAAAATGAATGCTTGATACGATAACTTCTTCTTTGCAAGAATAGCACAAAAGCAAAGTTCGTACGAGCCGGTAGCTCCGTCCGAGCCTACCGTGATGCTGAAAACCACAGAGTCTAACAGTTCCAGCCGACCGCGTCGATACGGGCCAGCAGAGTCATGAACAGACTCGGTCACAGTACCTTTTCTCGTTGTGGCTGGTACGGGGTGTACGAGCCGGTCGGCGTTCGTCGCGGTTGCGGTGCAAGACGGAGCGATGCAAGGTGCGGTGTCCCTCGATGCGGTGCAGGCAGCGGCTCGATGAGCGTCGGGCAGACGGAGTCGGTGAGTCCAAGGCGTGCGATGCAGGGCGAGACGATGCTCGATGCAGTGCTGACAGGTTGCGATGCAGGCGACCTAGCCGGAGTGCGGGAGCTGGCGTCGGACAGCGGTGCGAGTCGGAGCGGTGCGTCGCAGACGTGCGAGCGGTGCCCCAAATGCGGTGCGGTCTCGACTCTTGAGCCAGTTGCAGCGACAGTGTCGGTCTGGTCCGGCTGGCCCAGTGAAGCGATGCGATGCGAACTGCGGTGCCCACAGGTCACGGTGCAAGCAGCAGCTCGATGTTGGCGGCGTCGGACGTCGCCACGGTGAGACCAGGGTTGCGATGCGAAGCGGGGCGATGCGGTCTGCGGTGCAAACAGGTCACCGGCCAGGGATGGATTCAGTTGACGGAGTCGGTTGCAGTTCCCTTCCTCTGTGGCAACTGAAACAGCGTTCCAGAAGCGGTACCCAGAGGCTTGTGAAGTCTTTGCAGTCCCTGAGACTTCTTAACAGGAGGCCAGCTCGGTTTCTGGCCCTTGGAGATACTCAGCACAAGTTTGGAGAAAGTTCAGTCCAGTCCTTTCACTGCCCAAGGCAGAAGCAGCAGCTGCAGGCCAACCCAACAAAGCAACAACACAGCAAAGGGGCAGTACTCCTCCTGGCAGCTCTTCCAGCTCTTCGTCTTGGCAGGTTCCTTGATTCCAGCGAGATCTAAATTCATGGGGTCAGGGCCCCAATATTTATATCCCAAATTCCTTTGTTCTCTGAAGGCAGAGAGGCCTTTGCCTAGTCCAAACCAGTTCTGGAGCACTTTGTTGACAAGTCTCCGTCCCTTCTTTTAGTGAGTAGGCCAGGGACATCAGACGCACCACAGGAGGTGGAGCCAGCATTGTGGAGGGAAGGCACTGTCCTATTCAGGGCCCAGGTGCGACCCCTCCCACCCATCTACAGGTCGATCTGGCTATTCAGCCCTGCGCTGACTCACCCTGTCTCCTGGCATCCCCCAGCCCCTGTCACTCACATTCCAGACACGGAATACACAATCCCGCAGAGGCAGGCTTGGATGGTTAGGCAAGAAAATACCCACTTTCTAAAAGTGGTATTTTCAAACCCAGAATGGTAAAACCAACCTTACTAAAAGCTGCATTTTATCATTCTGAGTCCAGGCATACTAAACTCGAATTTCTACCATGTTCCCGGGGTCAGTTAGGATTATAAGCTGTAATAATCAAAACCGCCCGTTCTGGCCTAGGGGGAACAGGTAGCCTTGCAATAGTGAAAACGAACTAGGCTGTAATTCACTATCAGGACATGCCGCACACACCCGGGCATGTCCTACCTTTCGCGTACAACGCACCCTGCCC